>CM052354.1:19620157-20909444 GCA_028551475.1 Casuarina equisetifolia
TTCTTCTTTGCCAAAGCATCAAGGTGTGAGTGGAACTCGCCAATGTTATTGATCATGGAACCACAGAGAGGCTGGGCAATTTTTCCCAGTATTAAGGCAATAACCGGAATCCCCACTTCCATGCCAGACATTTTGCTATGTGCGATAACGGAAACTTGAAACATATTTGCAGACAGAGAACTTCGGAAGAATAATGTTGTTGGAACTACTCATGGTATTCTTTGAAAACCATTGTAGGGGCATGTCAAGTGTCGTTTTAAGTTGTAACCTTCCTGGTCAACTCGTTAATGAATTAGTATATTTATTAACAAAGAATACCCTAATGCCACATCCAGAAGCAGGAAAATTTGAATGCTATCAAACAGTCAACCTTGGTGTTGGAATATTTAGGGTTGGCAACCTTAATTTAATGTTCAGGTCTTTGTTTCCATTTGGGTTTTTATAAAACATATCTTAATATTTCATTGAAGTTTATAAATTTTATTTTTCTAGGTTGCAAAGTTTTCATTAATCCATTAAAAAAAATTCTGTAAAAGCAACCTCAAAGAAAAAGATAGAAAATTGTATTCATTTTTTTTTAACTAGATGAATACCCAATCACGTTTAATCAAAATACTAATGGTCACATCATTATTCAGATCTTAAGTTAAATTTTTTTGTGTAATTAAAATTTCCTTTTATATATTAAATATCAAATAATTAAATACCATGCATTGTAACAATGAGCCCCGGGCGTGGCTGTCATGAGACATTGGTGTTTGGCTATATTATTAATTTAACTCACCCAACACTTTTCTCGGTGCAAGCTTCCCTTCCCAAGGCTTCGACAAATTATTTTCTCGGTAAACTAAATGGGCAAAATTGAAAGGCCAGTATTTGTTATAAAAAAAAAAAGGTAACTTATAATGATGATCCAATGCTATATGAAATCTTGATGTCAATGTTATCACAGTTGGTTAGCCCCTTCTCTTTTTTTTTCTTTTTTTTTAATACCCTAATTGTAGCTTTTTGTCCTGCCGTTTTGCTTTTGGTATGTATATGTGGACCTATTTCCCCATTTTGCGTTTTCCTTTTGTTGATCTTGTTCGCATTTGGATCAATACGAATGATGGAACAGAGTCTTTCTTGCCCCTCATGAGTCAGTGTAGTGTTGGTCACTTGGCTGGAGTTGTGATTGCAGAGGTGTGTTTGGGAGCCAACCATATTATACTTCACCTCGTGACTCTGTCCATGTAGAAGCTCCCTTTTTTTTTTTTTTTGGCTCTTCTTTTAGTAGGCTGAAGATGGTGTTGACATACCTAAACAAAATTATTTTATACTCGACAGCAATTGAGATGACAAGATTGAATGTGAGAGATTGTCGATGATTTGCACATTTAGAAATTAAAATACTATTTATTTGTACGGCATGATGGTGCATTGGCTAATTGCACCTTATTGATCTTTGCTCTCATATTTTTCGCTTGTTAATTTTTTTATTTTTTTTTAGTTTGGAATAATGCATATGATATGGTTTTTGTTAACACGGTTGATCAAGAAACAAAAAAGTCTCTCAAAATGATTTCTCTCTTTTTTGAACTTTGTAGTTCACGTTAATTGATAAAAAATATTGACACCATAAACTAGATTAAAAAAAAATAGAATGCACCAACAAAATATTGACTTATTATTAATAGAAAAAAATTCCAACAAAATCATACCAACTCTAGTTGTTCTATTAATAGAACATATAATTCTTGCAAACTATGTCTCTACAAATATCAATGCAATAGCTAATAAAACCAAATCAGTTACATGGTTCCAAAACCTTCCAAAATCAACCAAGAGCATTCTTCTTGCAGACATCCTGAAATCTGAACTTATCCCCTTATACCATTCTATTCATCAATCAGTATAATCCCATTCGAACTTTCATTAGATTGCAGACATCCTGAAATCTCATTCCAAATGTTAGACAAAATAAACCAAAACCACGTTTAAATTCCAACAGAGTAATCAACAAAACTCATATGAAACATACCTGTCGGGAGACAACAATCGGGAAACTCAGATGACAAAAACATGAAAAATACCTTTTCTCGGACAGATCTCATACTCCCTCTTCTGAACCACAACTCATCCACAGACTGACCCGTGAACCTACCACCTTCTGCCATGCTCAACGCCTCTTGGCAAATTTTGTGGAGGATGCTCCACGCCTAGGCTTCTTCTTAGTACATTTTTTTGGCTCAGAGGGAGGTTGAAAGTCAATAATTTGTATTGCTTTTCTCTTCCTCTGATTTTCAGCTTTTTCATAACCTTCACGGAGTTTTATCCCTGCACGCAGAAGTTTCAACTCCGACTCTGAAGTAGGGCCCCCATTTGAATCGGTCTTTGGGTGAAGCAACAAGGTCTCCAGTTGCTTACCCCTCCCAACTTGTTGCTTACCCCTCCCAAGATTACCATTCTTAATTTCATTCCCACTGTCATCCACACCATCAAAAAAATGACACAGATCAAATGCCATAGGCATAAGACCCGCTTCATCAAGAGGAGGACAGGGAAGACCCGAAACATCCATTCTCTAAGGAAAACAGTAGACAACGATTGAAAAAGAAAAAACCAAAAAACAGAGCAAACCTGAGAGAAAGATGGAGAGGCAGAGAATTGAGACAGTAATTTCGCAGCCAACTTCCCAATCTGCACGCGGTTGAGAGAGCAAACCTGAGAGAAAGAGAGAGGCAGAGAATCCAGACAGAGCACGCCGATGAGATAGAAAAATTGAGAACTCCCGTTCTCTGAATCGTAAGGATTATGAGAGACACAGAGAGAGAGGCAGAGAGAAGGCTTGAGATGAGCGTCTGTGCGTGAGGGTTTCTTTATAGTGAATCCGACCGTTGGGGAACGGTCCTCTTATCGTGACGCGTTTTGTGAGGGGGTCGTTCTCCGAACGGTGACTTCACAACGGGAATTCTCCCACTCGCAGAAGATGGCAAGCAAGAGCTAAGAGAGCTGAGAGAGAGTGAGTGACAATCGCGGAAGATTGCGAGCAAGAGCTAATAGAGCTGAGAGAGAGTGAGTGACAATCGCAGAAGATGGCAAGCAAGACCTAAGACACCTGATTGAGAGCGAGTGGGAATCGCAGAAGATTGCAAGCAACGGTCACTTTTCAATCCAATCGCAGAAGGTTACCAGCGACGGTCACGTTTTAAGTCAAATGAGACTGCTTGGGCGCAAAGTTTCCGTGTGTTCTGACGCGGAGATGGGTTTTGTTTCGGTACGCTGTCGTTTCGCAGCAAATCCCAGTCTCGCAATATCTTCAAAATGTATTCTCGCCTACGCTGTCGTTTTACATTTGAATACGATTTAAATGTAAAAAAACATCTTAAAATTTTTTTTGAGTTAGTTTTAGATTTATATATTAATTTTAAATTTTTAAATTTAAATCCTTTTCCATTCCCTTCTTTGTGGTTTTTGTGATACTTCAATTTCACGAAATATTGTTTGATATTTTACCATTTATTTCACAAAATAAATGGTTTTTTTTTTACCATTTATTAGTTTAACCAATTTTTAGCATTTATTCGCTTTTTTTTTATCTATTTTTTCATAAAATTATTTCCTATTTGTACCCAGGTTGAATAGGGTTAAACCGGATTCAGAGTAGAAATAAGGCCAAAGGGTGTCTACAAGGGGTAGGCAGTATTTTGAACTATTCTCAAGTTTTGTAATCTTTTTATTTATGATTCACTTGGAATTATTCTCCCCACTTTCTGAATTTGATTTACGTTAAGTCATTCACATAAGAACAAGAATAAGATGGTGCGGAACAACTTTCTAATAGTTGTACACATTATGCATTCTATCTCTCAAAGGCATAGCATCATACTTTTTATATGTAAATGTATTCTTCTTTTTTATCAATTGATTTCAAAAGAAGAAATAATCCTCCTCACGTGACATTGAAATATGAGTTTAAGTATAACATTCATTTACTTATAAACAAGCATTTTCTAAAAAAAGTACTCCCCAATTAAGTTAAGAATATATGTTAGGAATGGTATAACAAAAGTTTCATATTTCTTAAATTTCACTTGAAATTTTTTTTTGGGGAGCGAGGACAATAAACATGTAACTTTTGAGTAAAAAATAAATAATTTACATTGCATCAAAACTTAAGTTTTAAGTAAAATGTGTATTTACTTGTGAACTAGATTCTAAGATGAAGAATGTTTTTCCACATTCATAGCAATGAGATTTATTCAAATCCAACATATATCTCATATTATAAAGATATTAGAGTTGTACTTGTTATATGTAGAAATGTTATTTAATACAAGCCAAATTTAAGGGACGAAATAAATTTAACATGATTTCCCAACCCAAGTTTACAAGGTTATGCTTGTTTGTATAAAAATGAGACATTGCCTTCACAATAAAACTCACAACTTATCTTGGTAACAAGAAAGTGTGTTAAAATGATAAAAAGAATAGTGACTTGTAAAACTCAAGTTATTTTTAGCAATCGTTTTTATAGTTAAATATTTGTCATCCTTCTTACAAGGTTGGTTTTCATAAAAAAAAAATGAAACTTTTAATAAGATTGGACTTATTATAAGAGTATCATTTACATATATAAGAATATGTAAGGTTAATTAATACAACTGTTTGATTATTCACCTATCTCATGCATGCACACATATTCATTAATTTAGAATATGATAATTAAAACTATATATGACATAATTACATTTTGGAAAAGAATTTTTTTTTTTTAAAGATGCTTTTGGTACCTAACGCACCTTAATTTCTGCACGTATTTTGAGTTCATAGTCCACGAAAATGTATTTCATTAAATAATTTTGCATCATTATGGCCACAAAATATGTGCTCCCACTATACTTTAATTAGTGAAAAATAATTTTCAATACTTAACGTAGCTTAGTATCTCATGTTTTAACTATAGATTATTAAAAATAGTAAGAATTTATCACTCACGCGTTACAATTTGAATGTTGATATTAAATCTCATTACAAAAATAATCTTTTATGCACATATTTGGGAATAATTGTGACCATCATTTATAATGGTGACTCTACTTGTTAGACAAAAGCATTTTTTCTTACCGTTTGTAACAATTCAACCTCAAAAAACCCAAAAGACAAATATTCTTTAACCATGTCACTAATGTAATTTTTTTAAATAATTAAATAATGGAATATAAAACAATAATTTGTCAACATATAACAGCAAAAAGGTATATATATTGGCTCAATTAGTAAGCTAAGGTGGCTTGAGACCTAAAGGAATAAAAAGATAAAGAGAGCCCATACTTTTTTGTAAGAAAAGCTTTCAGTTTCAGTACAGAAGACACTCTTCTATGTATCCTACTCCACTCCTTACAATTATGTCATACACACAGAATATTCCTACAACTACATACTTAATGGCTAATTCCAACACATTTTGGTTACAACAAACCAATAACGTGAGAAAAAGTAAATAGGCCGTTTACATGATTTTGATTTTTTTTATTTGGTTCGAACTCAAGCACTAAGTTTTAACTTTAAAAATGAAATTTTGTTTAGGTTTGTTAAATCAATTATCCTGGTGGCTTAACTTTTAAAATGGTAACGGGAATCATGTTGAGCATGGAGCTTGTTACGTCAAAAGCACAGCAAGATTGTGGTGTCATAAAAAAGCGAAGGACGCGAAGGAGGCTCCTTGAGCGAACGGAGCTGGAGGTTATAGCGGCGCCTCCTCGATAATAAGGTGGCGGATAATAAAGCAAGGTGAAACCACGAAATATCCTTTCCCCAATTCGCTTCAAATTTGGCGCCTTTTCAGCCCTTGTCTTACCTTCCAGCTTCCTTCGCAAGTCGGTAGCGACTGATTGGAAACAACCGCCGGAGGTAGAAGAATCAGAAGAACGTCGTCGCCGAGCCAAGATGGTGCTTCTCCAGCGCCAAGCCCCTTCCCGTAAAAGACCCTCCTCCTCCGTTCCCCCCTTACATCCTCCCAAAGCTGCCAAATCCACGAACTCTCAGCAGGAAAACGACGTCGCGGAAGCCCAGAGAGTGGACAAGATGGTGTCTATTCTAGCAGAGGCTGGATGCACTCTCATCAATCTGGCAGGGCCGCCTTGTCTCCCCTCCGACCCCAGCACGTTCCGCCGCCACCTTCAACGCCTCTTCTTTTCTTCGGAAAATGCTGTTGCTCTCCTCGCCGATTTCCTCTCCGGCTTCTCTTACTACATACGTTCCGCTCATAATCTTCGCAGGTCTGTTCCTCTTCACGTTCTCATTCATATGATTTCAAACTCATTTCCTGTTGTACCTTCTTCCCCATTCATTTCCTTTAGAAGCATGCTTTCTCAAAATGAAGCTTAATTTTTAAAGTCGTTGGGAAGATGGGAAACCTATGTTCTTTTAACATGTTGGGCTTACGTGTAAAGACTGAGAACCGTCACTTTCCAGTGCTTCTTTCATTTCCCTTTTTCCTCTATTTTCTCGGCAACCAAACAAAGCTCACTTCTACATAAACCTTTTAATATGTTCTACGTTCCATAGAGAAAATTTGAAAATCTTACTTCAAAATTTTCTGACATTTACATGTCTTCAGGGTTCTCATCCCTACGAATAAAGATGGTTTGGGTTCCATCAGAAGCGTGAGCCTTGTCAGACATCTCTTGCTGGTCCCATCCCTCCAACTAGACATTCAAACCACGCTTCTCGAGAAAATTCCAGAATATTTCGATGTATATCCACAACAGTCGAGGACATCTTTGTCGCTTGAAGATGATGTTGCTAGACTTATCATCAATCAATTTCGATGGCTTGATTTCATTGTCGATCCTGATGCCTTCACTGAAAAATTGATGCAAGTTCTCTCGATTTGCCCTCTACACCTAAAGAAAGAGATCATTGGATCATTACCAGAGATTATTGGTGATCAAAACAATAAGACTGTGGTTGATGGCCTTGAACAAATGCTTCAAGAGGATACCTCTATAGTTGTCTCAGTACTTGACTCTCTTTCAAACCTTACTTTGGACGATCAATTGCAAGAGCAGGTTTTTCATTATCTTATTATTAAGTTCTCTGTTTCAAGGAAATGTTGGGGAAATAAGTTTCTAAGAATTTGGGTTCTACTATAGTGTGCCTTGTATGAAAGGGAAACTTGCAATATAGTTGAATTGAGCTTATTGAGAAAGGGCGCCTGCTTCAGGTTCCCTGTAGCAATATTTATGGTATTCAAAGACTTCATTTATGTTCTTTGCTTAAGATTTAAGCAAACAGATGGTGTATCGGGCTTCTTTTCTTTGCCACTATTAGGTTGCTAATGAATATGGAGTTTCAAAAATTTCCTTCTTTAGGACTCGGGGAAAGAAGGCATTAGTTGAGTGGGACATGACTGCTTTTCTTCTAGTTGTTTATTTTGTTTCTTGTTAAACCGTACTGACTGTGAATGAGATTCTTATTGACCAGTTTTAGGCCTGCAATTGGTTATGGCTAAATAGCAATGTCTAAGGGTATTTTTTTTTTAATAATTTTTGTTTTGAAGGTCCTCACCATTGCATTGTCATGCATCCGCACAATTGATGCAGAGCACATGCCATATCTACTTAGGTTTCTTCTGCTTTCAGCGGCACCAGCAAATATTCGGAGAATAATCTCGCAGATCCGTGAGCAGTTGAAATTTGTTGGACTGTCAAACTCTCGTTCATCACAACAAAATAAACTCAAAGGAAAGTCAGGAGTAAACAACACCGAGGCTTCTATTCTTGATGCATTAAGATCAAGTCTGCGATTCAAGAATGTAAGCTCTTTGCTGTGCAGTGTCTTGAGAATACTTTCATGCATTTACCTAGCTTTTTGCGTTTGCTGCTACCTGCAGTCGCTCTGTCAGGAGATCTTGAAAGAACTAAATAGCATTCAAAAACCTCGGGATCACAAAGTGGTTGACATATGGCTACTCATGCTTATATACAGTAATGGCGAGTCCCAGCAGAAGAGCATTGAAAAGATATTCAAGAAGAAAATTATGGAAGACTGCATTCAGGAAGCAATGCTTGATCAGTGCATTTGTGGAAATAAGGAATCGGTAAAGGTATCTGCAAGAATTCTGTGGTTTAAGGAATATTTTTCTTTTATTTTATATGTTCTGAAACTCTATCTGGATCTCATTTGAATTTCATTAGGATTATTTTCCATTGTTTCTTTCGTTGTCTGAGTACTTGCTGGCTTGCAAAGAACAAAAAGCAAGGGAGTTTGGCATTCACATGTATACTTGTCTATTTGAAGAATTTGCAGACACTTATTCAAGACAGGAAGTAAGTGGACTAAAATTGATATTTTGGCATACTAATGAATAGGAAGACGTATTCTGGGAACTCTTAGTTGCAGTTTCTTTGCAGGTTCTTGGTGCACTAGTTACTCATGTTGGATCTGGTGTCAGTTTTGAAGTGCAGTCCGCTTTGGGCATTATGGTTCTTCTGGCCTCCAAATATGCACCAGATTTGGTTCCTCTTTCTTCTCAGATAAATGGTATCTTCTTTGCTGTCTTGATTCCAGTGCTTCACTTTAAGGTGTTCCATTTCCAGTGCTTCTTTGCTGTCTTGATTTAATTTCTTTTTTAAAATCTAGGTATTTTGGATTACTTGGAGGGATTTAACGTTGATAATCTGCACAAGGTGTTGTATAATGTCTTGGCAATTACGGATTTTAGTGTTCTACCTGCCATTCTTTTACTAACTTTGTGATTGTGCAGGTTTATGAGGTTTTTGGTCATTTAGCACTTTCCGCTCAATCAAGTGCAGATTCCTACGGATCTTTGATTACAAATGAAGTATTGATGATCATAAGGAAGCAGGTACAGCAAAAGCTCTTTTCATATCGAATGTATACAGAACATATTGTTATAAAATTTGTTGAATGAGTATCTCTGTTTTGGATGTATACGTTGTCTTTTTGGAGTCTCTGGTAACTGCGAAGTGATTTGTGCTGCAACCTCCCTTCCCTCCAGATAAGCAATCCAGATGTGAAGTACAAGAAGATGGGCTTAATTGGAACTCTGAAGATAGTTTCCTGCCTTGGAGATGCACATAGTGTTTCCTATGCATCTGCATCTACGGTAGGACCTGGTAGTACTGAAATTAGAAATCTTCCTCATAGAAAGTTTGTCCCTGACAAAGCTTTACTTATTTTCATTACCAGAAATATTGTGCAGCACTGCATAGAAACACATGCAATATACAAATACGTATGGGTGCATGCTTATATAAGTACATATATGCATATCCCTATTGAAAGAATGTATTTTAGACTTTCTTACAAGTACATGTCCTGGTAATATACTTAAGCTTAATGCACATGTACTTTCATTGGCCTTTTGAACATTGTAATTTCGACACCTGTATTTTTGTAGGAAAATTTCAGTTTTTCAGTGCTAAGTTATTTTAAGGACTTATGATCTTTAACTCTTGTATACTAATGCTTTCCTCAAAATGCAGCTAGCATTAGTTCATTAGCGGTGGCCATATTTCTCTCTTATCAATACATATTGGACAATGTGCATTTACTATTCCTGAATGTTGCTGGTACAGAAATCAAGTTGGGAAGAGGCTTTAGAACTCTTGAAGACATCTCTGCACTCTTGCAAGCAGTCACCCTTACCTACGATACTATTTTATGATGAACTAACAGCACTGTTGGAGCACAGAACTCTTCATCCATCAATTATGGAATGGTAAGTTAAATTTGACATCCCAATTTTGGTACCATATGGCTACTTAACAATGTTGAAAAAAATAATCTCGGGATATGTTTTATTTCTAAAACTTGTCTGGATATTGTAGGATAGGGAAACATGTAGGAGAGTTCGAATCTCCTTTTCTTTCTGATCTTGATGCTGGGAAAATGCATATTAAGGAATCATATTGTGGTTTAGAAGGTAAGTTTTGTGATGCAGTCTATGTTCCTGCCTAGAAAAGAGAAAAAAGGAAGATTAAGCTGGCTTAAAGATTAGCATCCTTGCTTGTTCTTTTTGCAGGTGAATTGTGGATGAACTTGGATGGTGACATATCTCCTGTTTGTTTGAACATTTTGCCATTGGCTTGCTGTTCCCCGGAGTACTGTTTTAGCTGTGTATTCCCATATATATACTATCAGGTGTTTTACTAAATGTTTATGAATGCTGAAGTTGAAATTTGGTTGTCTGCAGATCATCTTCCTTACAAATTCTTCCTGCCAACTTCCTTTTATTATCCACTGTAAGTGCATCTGCTGTTTTGGAAGTGAGAAGAGTGACAAGTAATGGGATAAATAACATGGATCTTCTGTTACTTGTCAGATTGAGAGATTGACCAATCAGGGTTCTCTTGGAGGAATTGATGCTTTACTTGGCTGCCCTTTGCACCTTCCTTCCTCTAAGGTCATACCGGCAAAAATTCTTTCTAAAATTCTTTAAATTGATTCCGTGCCTTAATGTCTCACTCTATGCATGTTTTACACTTTAAGAGATTCAATTGCTTTTGTCTTTATCGGTGATTCTTCTCTTTGATAACATTGATTTGTTTAAGGAAGACTTGGAAACTTTGATTTTACTAAAATGATCTACACTGAGGAGTGGAGATTATGATAAATATATGCAAGGGAGTAACTCAGAGTCACTCAATGCAACCGCTGGTTATGCCTAGAGTATTGACAATTGAATTGGCTTATGCAATACCAGTACTTCTCTGGAGCTGCCTGGAAGTCTTTGAGTGGGAAGCAGAAACAGATTTTGTGCCTTTCCCTCTATTATGCAGCAAATTGGATACGGGAACTGGTAAAGTTACAAGTTTGCAAAAGTTACGTTCATCTTTTGATGGCCCTGTTATTGACATTTTTGTTTGCTACGCTCCTGCTACTACATGTAGCTTAATGCCTTCTGTACACAATTGGAAGGAAGAATTGCATTTACAAGTCAAGCTACATTAGAGGAGACTGTTTGCAAGCTGTTGAAGCGTTTAAGGAACCTGGTGTACGTTCTCATGCCCTCAGTTTCACAATGTTTGCTTAAATTTTAAGTTAGATTATTATGATCATTATTATCACAATCATTTAATTATTAAAGCTCCTTGGACTAATTTCCAGGTGGTGTTAGCTGAAATTTGTAACTTGAGCATTGTTTTCCTCAATTATTTTGTTGTTTCCAGACAAAGAAAATCATTACTTAATGACTGATAGGTATTAGAAAAAAAATATGAACTTACATGCAATAATTATTGGGTTGTTGTCTCATCACTTATCTTGAAGTTTATGAAAGTTAAAGCAACTTATTAGTTAAACCATCCGGAGAAATATTAAATACTGCCTTGACTGTGGGCTTTATCTTGTTTTAAGAAAAATTACTTGTCTTAGATAGATTACGTACTGCTTCTTGTGTCCCAGAAGGAAGTCCAAAGACACAAGGGAACCCCACTGATTAATTCAGTTAAAGTGCTGCTGTTTTTTGTCACGTCAAACAATTAGCAAAAGCATGCCTTTTCACTAATATGAACATTCTACAGACCTGTGCTTTCTACCAGATTAGGAAATCGAGTTTCAGATAAGAGACTGCAGTATGAGGCTGGATTTTCTATGTTGGGTGGGATTTTAACGTAAAAGAAGAAATGAATTGTAACATTTGTTGCAAATGCGGGCAAAGCATACTTTTTTCCTTTTGTGAGGATGACCGTATGTACAGAGTCTTTTCAAGAGTTACTAAGGAGTGCAATTATTTGGGATGAACTTGAATAAGTGTTTATAAATATAGCAAAGACGGTGAAACTCAGATGTTATACATGACAAATTAAAATATGTTAGAAAGTATTCACCTATTGGTTCTTGTTATAACCTTCTTTAGTCCATCTGTGACGGCATGGGATTTTTCTCAAGTGTCATTTGTAACATCACACTTGGATTTCTCCGTCTTGCTAATGCAGGTTTCTGGATACCTTATTGAACTATTCCATTGAGCGGTACTCCATATCTCTTCCTGAGCTTCATTTTTATGTGGATCATTTTTCACCGCCACTTTTAAACCAATCGAACCATATGGGGCAAGTTGAAAAGAATGAGAATAAGAGAACAGAAGACAGCACATCTCCAAAAAAAAATAGGAGACAGAAAAAGATGTCAAGGTCCTCGAGCTCAGGTACTCCTGGAAAACTCCACCAGCCCACGATACTGGATATGTTGAAGAAAGTAGGAGGTTTGACTAGCCAAGAGGTACCAAATGAAGAGTCTAATGATAAAACTTCACACGGAAGGACATCTAGCTCAGCAGATCAAAATCTTTGTGACTCTGACAAGCCTGTAATCATTGAAGTTTCTGCAGCAACCAAGGCTCTGGAAGTCCAAAGGTTCAAGTTCAGGCCCCTTCTGGTGCAATGCTTTTCCATTTTGACATTTTCGGAGGTGTGTAATCCTACATTGTATTTGGAATGAGTATAACCTTTAAGTTTTTGTGATAGTTCAACTCAAGTTTTTGATGCTATTTTCAATCCATATTTTCTTCTGTTGAGAACTGAAAACAATTTAATAACCACAAATTCCATGTGTAAAACGCAATTTGGAATATGTTTGTTTCTCTAACATTTCAGACAAAATGATTCACTTTAGGGCTTTTAATTTTATCTGTCATTGATAAATTGTTTTCAGAACCAAATATTATATTCTTTACTTGAAAGTTCATGTACTCTAATTAGAAGTAATTTGGTTTTGTTCTTCTTTTCCTTTTTTAAATGTAATGTGACTTATCTTTAACATAATATATCATGGGAGTGCTTAACAAAATAAATAGGAAAAATGTTGCATATTTTTTGTTTTATGATATATAAATATAATATTTTGAGAAATGTTATGAAGTACATATTTTTTTGAATCTATTTTTAACCGCTATTTACCTCTTAAGGAGGATTAAATCAGTAATATCAATAGTTCCAGAATTGTGAATGATATTAAGTAGTTTGGCTGCGGAGAACCCCATATTTGAATGCTACTAAAAAACATTACCTTCTTTAGATTTATGTACTCACCTATATGTGATGTATTTATATGCTTTTTCTCTTTCTCCCTTCTCTCTTGCTCTCTCTCCATCTATGTTATTTTCGGTGGTTGGTAATTGTGTTGGAAGTCCGCTGGTTCAATGATGACCACATACAAAGTCATTTATGGCATCAATTAGGAATGCTCAATTGAAAAAAGCAGCATCTATTAGTAAATCAGCATTACTGTTAGTCCAAGTACCTAAACCTTTTTTTATCTTAACGAAATTTTGGCAAATCACTGCTTACTTGCTGCTTTAGAGTGTGAAAGCTACTTCTGTGTGCTGGGCTTAGAGGTTTGGTCATCTTGTCATGGATGGTTTATGCTTAGCAGTTGGAATGTGCAAGCTCTAAGAGGTTATGTAATATGCAAGTAGAAGTTCTCTCAAATTTTCTGGTCTGCTTCCAAATAGAGAACCTTAATTGGGCAAGATATCAAAGTGCATTAATTGGAAGTCCTAGAATACTACATTGCACCAAAATAACTTTAATTGGCCCTATTTTCCTTGAACCACTTCTTGTGGTCACATCAGTTAATTGCTCATTACTGCTAATAGGCTCTGGTCAGATGACCTGCGACTAGAATTCATGGTTAAAAGAATGTGCTTTGTCTTGCTTGGAGATACACAGTATATATGAATAGAAGAACGCAAGATTCTTTTATTTTTATTAAAATGTGTCCTTTAAAATGCAGAATCAAGGTTCCTGTTGCTCTGATCCTGCTGGAGAGGTAACATTTTCATCTTACGCTGCTTCTGGTTGACAACCTTTAGCTATTTTTTTATTTGTAAAATAAAGCAACACATGAAACAAAGGTGGCTGTTGTCTTTGCTAGCTATCTGTATTTCTATACCTTCTGCGGGATCTTCACTGCAAGCTGGATTATTTCACTCCTGCTAAACAATTCTTGTCTAGAAGTTCCAGTCCTCCAGCTGGTTTCACTAGGATGCCAGTTGATGATTTCCTGAGCAAAATTAGACCATTCTTTCCAAGTCTTAAGAAGCATTTCAACAACGCAGTTTGCATGCTGAAAGAAAGTAAGATGGTGGCTATCCACGTGGTTGGGTGAATACTAAAATGTAGTTTCAATATCCTTCTAATCTTTGATCAACCTCTTTGCAGGTGATGAATCTTGTCAAGAACATTGGGAAGTTCAATCTGCTTCTGCTGAGAACCCTAATGTTCCCAATCTTGTGCTTTCAGGATCTGCAGTTTCATCATTTGTTTTCAAAGAAACAGTTCATTGCTTCAGTAAGGTGGACTTATTACTTTACCTTTTCTGTCTCTGTTTGTGCATATGTGTGCGTGTGCCTCTAGCTAATTGATACCTCTTCTTGCTGATTGATTGCAGAAAACTTATTACATCCAAAACTACTATACTCTTTGTTCTTACTTTTGAGCGCAGATTCTAAATCTTCCTTCAATTCAGAGAGAAAAGGCAGTGCTCTCAGATCTGCTTGCAGCCTTCCAGCCTGTTAAGATACCGGATAGTATTTTTTCAGACATACAACCTAAAATTTTGCCTGGGACTCTTGAATATTTATACTTAGGTGCTTACTCGTATATGGAAGGTGTCTTGGACATGGGTATAATTTCCTGTTTGTTTCTTGTTGTTGTTTATGATGCTCTTTATGATTCTTGTTATCCATAATAACCAAGTTTGTATTGGTATCAAATCCTGCAGCATGCTCCTTTTGCTTTACACTGGCTTCAGAATCTCTTCTTACAATAGAATCAATTATAATCTCATTCCAAAAACTTCTTGATAAGTCAGAGGAAAATGATAAAGGCATACATTCAGAATTTATCCACAGGGCTCTTCCTACCTTGCGAAACAGACTTGGAGCTTCTTCTGAGAAGCTTCTAAGGCATAATTGGGATAACAGCGAACTTCAGAATGGCTGGAAGAACAGAGTGAGATCATCTATATGTTTTCTAGCACTTCTTCCCTTATAATTTTAGCAATAATCAGCAATGATGTTGGCGGTTTGCTAGTTTGCATGTATAGAAGAGTTAAAACCTTCTGATTGCAGGGAGAAATGGTACAGAAAGTGTTGCACATTTACTTGGAAAATAACGAGTCGCCTTCTGATTTGCTGGATGAACTGGTCTGCTCCATCTTACCTCAGGTGCTGGAATTTGTTCAATCCTTCTTTAATTGGGTTGAATTGGTTGACATCCAGATTATTGTTGACTTCATTGTCTGCGTGCTACATCTCAATTATGAGAGCTATTTTGGAACTGGAAATTGGTCAACCTAACACTTCCTGTTTCTAGATTACCGAAGCTGTGTCATTTATTAAGGGACTAAGACTAGGCCTGACAGAACTCGATCAAAAATGGATTTAAGAAAATGAGAACAATAACGTAGACTTTTTCAAGCTTGGATGTTGTGTCCAAAATAGTTTGAACCTGCCAACTCATTATGCATTTTTTTGTGGTTTGGTCTTGATATATGTATAAATAGTCTGCTTTTTGACAGGTTTCTTCGAAAAAGGAGGATGCTCATCATTGTTTCCCAACTCTATGTTCTGCAACATTAGTTGTATGGTACAAAGTATTGGTAAGGCATCTCGTGTTTTCTATTACAATATTTTATACTCTGCCTTGATGGGCTTGTTACAGAAGGTTTCATGTGCAGCATGAAGTGAATCTTACAGTTCTTAACAAACTGGTAAGTTCTAAATCTTCCATGGTCACTGATGGCTAGCTAAAATTCATTGGATAAAAAAAAAGGAAAAAGATTTCACTTGTTTCTCCCTCATTGTTAGGTTAAAGAAGTTGTTCGCTTAGAGAAATCTGCTGCTGATGCCCAACCTCAAATTGTTGAAAAACTTTTGGTCAAACTACAACATTGTGTGAATGTGGTGGTATCATTGGTTAACATGTGTCGAACTCATAGCAAGGTGAAGAGACAAAACTAAAGTTTCTGCGTTGTAATTCATTTATTTTATTGTTGTTTCATTTCCATCTTCTAAAGTTCAGATGTTAGAGTAGGATGTTAACATGTTGAAATGATCATGCAGATATCTGTGCATGCCATGGCTGTGAAATATGGTGGCAAGTTCATTGACTCCTTCCTGAAAGGTAACAGTCTGACACTTTTAAAATGCAATGATCTGAGGTCTAATCTTGGGGTACTGAAATTGGATTCCTCTGCAGTTTTTGGTTTCTTACAGGCCCATTATGACACATGGAATGAGCTTATAATCCAATTGGTAAGATAAAGTGCACTAAATTTCCTCTAGTATGATTATTTACAAGTAGAAATTTCAAAGATATAAGTTTTTTTTCCCCCCAATTTTTTTATTTTGTTCAGGTGAAAGAGCTGCAAAAGGCCACAAGAACAATACAAACCCTATGTTCTGAGGCAAAGGTTTAACTTGTATTTCGAATATTTTCTTTGTACTAAAAACTCAAGAAAGAATAAGGGATAAAATAATCTGCATCTTTGTAATTTGCTTTGTTGTTTTCTGAAGGGCTTGAAACAGACAACTATCACCTGCAAAATCCCTGCTACAAAGAGATCTATGGAGCGGTTTTTGTTCTGTGTCAAGGCTCTTCTCCATACCACATCAAGTGGATGCTCTTTCTGGATGGGTATGCAACACGTCAGCGGTTTTGTTGCAAGAATTGTTCCTTTTTCTTAGCCTTGATTTATGCTTACTCTTCTTGTTGTTTTACAGTATAAATATTTTTTCACCCAAATTAAGGTGGACGAATATAAATTTAGATTCAAAAATTTTGTTGAGAACACAGCTTAACTTTGCTCACACTTTCTGTTCTCCTGTCAAAACTAAGCTATCTCTGAAAAGAATTTTGGCAGATCAATATAAACATAAATTCGTGAATTACATTGAGAACATAGTTATAGCTTTGTAGCCATCTTTTGCTTTGGTTTCGTTCATTAAATCTCTTGATTATCTCCCTACATGGGGACGTCCTTTTTAAGTCTAAGTATTCATGCCTTCCATATTTATGTTTCATTGGTAACCATTCATCTCTTTTCTTGGCAGGGAATCTAAAGCATAAAGATTTGATGGGGCAGGTAGTGAGCTCCCAGGTATATGTGGATGATCAAAACAATAATGTTGAGCATTCGGCAGAAACAGCTAATGATGATCAAGCTGTCATTGTTTCCGGTGAAGAGGACAAAGAAGTAGAGTGAAAAGTGACTGTCTCTTGAAAGCTTCAAACATCTCCATCAAGCCTAAACATGGTAACTTCTGAGTACAACTCAATAATGAGTTAATTGCACTTTTGGTGCTATCCCAGTTCAATGTGATAGAAAAACGGTTCGTGTTCAGTGTTTAGGCAGCACTCATTTTATCAGTAAGTTTTCTTCCGCGATTTGCGCTATGACAAGAAATAGGAACTGGATATTGTCAAACAGAAGAACAAGAGAAAGAAAAGAAAACAATCCTTTAGGTAGTTTGGATAACAGATAACCAAACTTTCATTTGCATAATCTTTTTCTTCCTTTTTTTTTTGTTTTCTTTATTCCTTTTCGCCGCGTACACAGATTATTGGCAAGGGTTCAACTTGTCCCTGCGGTGAAACGGAAGATGGAGCTGCGTACAAGATAACGTGATTGGTGATATATTATCGTACCCAAATAAAAAGGTGTTGTAAGTTGCAAAGGTTGTAGGGTATCTGGGTCTTTGAGAACATTGTCTTGATTAAAGGGGCCACCGTTGGACTTATGTTCTATGTCATCACGTGACGACTATGAGGATTGAGGAAAGAGCCAATGACTTCTGTACGCTGTTCTGTCCCGGCGTGGAATGGCAGTTTTCGTACTGCCTGGAGGGCCCCTGCTGCTCAAGCTTGTGTCAAGTGGATGGTTGAATTTGACAAGTGATTCTGCTCGGGCATTATGATTGTAGATGGTTATACTCCAATTATATAATCTTTGTGAATTCATGTTAAAATCATTTTGATTCTCTCCCATTGTGAATATAAGATCCTTTTCTTTTTCTAAAATCGAAGCTAGAGTACTAACTCCCCCAAAAAATGAATTAAATAATTTATCGCAATTTCACTTTTATGGTCGTGATTTGTGATTATTCCAAAGTGCGAGACTGTGTCTAATTACTTCTTAAGTTTACGTTCCTTTTTGTCTAGTTATTGAGGAAAATTCCGCTTGGTGAGTCTGCTAAAACCCTGAAAAATGTACCATTGTTGGTGGGTAACAGTTTCTGTTCGATATATGTGTCAACTTCTATTATAGTGTTACTTCCATATATAAACATTATGATAATAGATAAAGCAGACAAAAAGGAAAAAGGGGAAAAGTTATTGATAGCAATAACAATGCTGCATTATTGTGTGAATTACAGCTATTGCAGAAAACAGCATAGCACAGAACTGCATCTTTGCTACATGTTTGATAAAATCATGCTATATTTCATTGTAAGGGATGCCTAGTAATTGATTGAGGCGAATGCTTGGGAGAAGTTGAAGCGTTTTAGAGGCTTATGCTTAAAGCTTAATGCAAAACCTAATTTAAGGGTTGAAAGAAACTCTTTTAAGTTAAACATTCACAGGAGTAGCTTTGGTAATATGCAACAATTCATATTGAATCGCTTTCTTTGGCCATAATAGGCAAATATTGGACCATTAATGGTATCAGATGTTGGTCTCGTAAGGATGTCAAGAGAAAAAATTGAGCTATAATATTATATCAGAAGGCTTAAAATCTAAATATAAAAGGCTAGCCCATGGCTTGAAAGAAATTTCTTTAATTTTAACAACTCCATACCTAGCTCATTATTCAGTTTCCGCATTTTGTTCCCGAGCAGCCAAAATTGAGGTTTATTAATTCAAGACGTAATCAAATACATATTATCTTGCTCCTTGTTAACCCCAAAGTTGAGAGTTTAGTATTTTACTCGTTTTCTCGGCCAATTTCCAAAAAGGATTCTTTAAAATTTCTTATGACAAACCTTAATCCTGACATGTCTAATATACATTATACATGACATAAACATGGATGTAACCTGGACATCATCTTATATGTCATGAATTACATGGCTTATACGCAAGCTTGGGAGTTTTTCATGGAAAATTTACTTGCGTCACAAGTGACGAAACTTTTCTCCCAGCTTGCAAAGCCCGAGTCTCTCTAATGGTGTTTAGAGTCCGAAGACTTTAGGAGACAGAGGTAGGGTCAAATATGTCCTCTTAGACGTACTCAATGACGGATATAGGTAAACTTTGAAACTAATAGTTAAATTAACCTCGACCTTAAAAGTTAATTAAAATTAAAAAAGGCTTAATCACGTCAAAGAGAGCAATAGGTAACATTTCAAACTGGCGGTTGTAAAAACCTTGGCCTTCTAAGTAAATAGAATTACTAACACCTGATTAGGTCCAAAAATCCATAGGATTCTCATGATGGGGAGTAAAGACCTTTTCAAATCATCTCCCTAACCAGTTAACATGCACATGTGGCCGTAATCTATGCGTTGATAGCAGATATCTTGACATCTACATTTTCTATTTAATTTAGATCTAATATAAACAAGATTTAAGTAATATGAGATATATTCTCTTTTTAATTTGTTTCTTTACTTCGAACATGAAGATATAAGAGTATTATTTTGCATTTGAACTTTAGTATCTTATAAAAAATCTAATTTTATTCTGAAATTAACATGAGAAAAAAGTATCATATATACATAATATATTAACAAAACTGAAGTAACAAAAAATATTCACCGTTTTCAACGACATCATCTATTTTATTCTCGATATCTATTACGTCTAAACCATACCTAGGTTGATATAGGACTTCTTATCTAAGGACCAGGACCATGGTGTGGCTAAAATCTTACCTATAAGTTAATTATTAGAAGATCGTTTTAACTAACCACTGGGATTGGCTTTGGACTTGAAGGCTAGGTAGAGTGGTTTTTAACATGGGATTGGCCCTCGCTTTTAGCTAATCACGTGCTATGAAGATCTACAGACGAACATGTGGGTTAAATCAGTCTAGGTGGATGTGACCGGATTGCTGGGGGAAGCAGAAACCCACGAGGGTATGGTGCTTGGAAACTGGCAAGGTCATGTTCTGTCCTCCATGCATGGACTGGGGCGGACGATGGATGATTGAGAATTCCATGTGGGGATGGTGCTTGGAAACTGGCAAGATCCTGATCTGTCCTCCATGCATGGACTGGGGCAGGTAGGAAATTACATTCTGCACGACTTTCCATAAAAGAAAGAACTGGCCCAGTTTGCATTTACGTAATGCAGGACTTTCCTTTCCTTTTGTTTATTTTGTTTATCAGTTGGTGATGAAGGAGTTCTTCAGGAAAGATCTAGAGTTTTCGTGAAGCACACTTATTAAATTTCTCAATAATGGAATCTATTGCAAAAGAACAAAAAGAATAGTTGGTTTTCTTGTTTCTTTAATCGATTGGATAATGTCGTCGCTACCAGCAAGGATTGCATGCCATCCACACAATTCGAGTCTCCTATCCGCAGCAAGCCTTGAACTATGTGATTGCCGGCTACCGACCGTATAAACTTGGACGCCTGACGCGCAGAAATTCACAAAATCTACCAAACTTGTCTGCATCAGCAAGTCAACTGAGACACATGGGCGGCTCTGTTAGCTCAATCGGGCAGTCTATCCGCGAGCAATTCCTGTATCCTGAAACATATAATTAATTCAGCATCATGGATAAACCTTCCCTAATTAAGTATTAAACACTGGGGTTTAGGATATACCGCCTTAGAGAAAGTTTTTTCTTTGAATTGGTTGAGAACTTTTCAACTAGAGTCATAAGGTGCCCATTTGAATGCATATTTTTCTGTAAGTCAATAACAAGGACCATGGAAAAGGTAAGAATGATTGTTTAATCTGTTCTTCCTTCCATTGCCCCCGGAAGTTGAGATACTTGGCTTGCTTTAACTTAATTCTTTAGTAATCTTGTGATTAAATAGATGTAATGATTACATATATAGCAAACAAAGAAGAATGTGCATAAGGTGCCGATTTGAATGCATATTTTTCTGTAAGTCAATAAATAACAAGGACCATGGAAAAGGTAGGAATGATTGTTTAATCTGTTCTTCCTTCCATTGCCTCCGGAAGTTGAGATACTTGGCTTGCTTTAACTTAATTCTTTAGTAATCTTGTGATTAAATAGATGTAATGATTACATATATAGCAAACTAAGAAGAATGTGCACATAAGAAGTCTCATCCTAGCATGTAAGACTGAACAAGCTTTAGTTAAAAGAAAATTGTCGTCCTTGAATCTCATGAAGTTTTTTCTTTGGTCTTAATGAAAATATTACTTTATTCTTGGGATGATCCCTTTTTAAACCGGCTGCCAAACTACTTCACACGACTGGTTATCTCTACATGACCTTTTCTTCGTTTGGTAGGGTCAAATTTTCTCTTCTATAAGGCAAACAAAGTAGACCAAATAAATAATTTTTCACACACGTCTCCATGGAAATATATATATACACACAATTGATCATCTACTTGTTCAATAATAAACTAATAGGATTTAGAATATTTTAGCTTTGGATTTTACACTCAAGTGTGTCAGTTGGGTGGGTGCATTTGTTAAAAAATAAGGCTTTATTATATAATTTCATTCATAGTGCCTCATATGTAAGGGGAGAGGTTAACACATATTGTTAGAGCACTCTATTATCACTTTTGACTAAGGGGACCCAAAAAAGGTATCTTTAAAGTTAATAGCACTGCTTTAATATATAGCGATAGAGATATTGGTCTTTTTATTTATTTTTCTTCGCATTAGGTGTCAAACCTAACATTAAGAAATTTTAGACAATGCTTGCTCCTAGTTGAGCCAAGCACTTATTGACATATAACAATAGAAATAAGCTTTACAATTTGAACTTAATAATAAAATGGATAACCATGAAGAAAAAAGGTCTGTGGCCATGGGGCTGTCTGTCAGTATCTTTTGTTTGTTGCTGAGAAAAAGAAAAAGAGAAACAATCATTCATAAGGAAAAGAAATTAGGAAGTAAGAGATATGCCCTACATACAAGTGCCTCAAAATGGAAGGAAAGAAACTATTTTTCTTCTAGAGATTCATTTTATCTTCTTTTGGAAGGATTTAGGGTTCGAAAGTCTTTGTGTGTCTTATTCATTCAAGAATTTCGGAGTGTCATGATCCCACTAACTCCCACCATTGGAAATTAGAAGCTCTCATAGATTTTCTCCTGTGGTTAGGTGACGTTGTCAAATTCAAACCAAATATCAGTTATATATAATTCTAAGTTGCGGCTTAAGAGTAATAAATTTGATCTTGGATCATATATTTACTAATTAATGTATGTGGGCAACTATGGGGGTTTCCCAATGAGGTTTCAAAAAGAATACTAAAACCCGTAGAACGCTGACATCCTATTCTCCTTACTATAAGCACTTGGCTGAAATCTAAAGCTTGTTGGGGTGTGTCATGATGTGTGCAATAGCTTCGACTAACTCTATATGATTTAGATGGTTATCTAGCATGTCATGTTCCCGTGCATCTGTGGACAAGAAACGGCCCTTTCCATTATGTGGCATCAGAGACAGTACACTTGGTCGCTCGTATATAGACCATGTATATACCATATATACAAATGTTGTTAAAACTAAACATTATCACTACCACCAACGAAAGTTGGGGTTGTTGAGAGCACCCCAAATAAAAGAAATTAAAAAAAACAACTTATTGCATATCTTAGTTAAATGCATATTAAAATATTTGACCTACTCCTTGTTGTATTAGTGATAGGATTGCTTCTTAATTGTTGACATATGCTACTTGTCTGATAGGACGGGAGATTTAATTGATTTTCCATTTGGGAGGATCAAGTGTAAATGGAAACACCTTATCGTTGAAAAATGGAACAAATCTGGGGCGTAGATAGCATTTAATCGATTGCGACTGAACAGGCCGGAACATCCACGGTTAGGTGCAGCCGGCAGTCTCAATCGCGGCGACGATTTGGTTGAGATCACTGTTGCCTGTTAAGCTATGACCATGTACCGCCTCAAAACATATAAAAAAAATAAAATTAGCCAGTGCATGTGGCTCTTAAGCCAAACTTATAGGAGCCGAACCTTTAACCTAGGCATGTGCCCCTTACAATTATCACTGTTGCCACTTTGTTTCTTAGTGGGTGCGAAATCCACGATGTTCTTGTTCATGAATTCACTGGGAGGAAAAATGACTACTCGATGGAAACACCCAAATCACGTAAATCTAGAATCTAGGAGATTAAAATTTTGTTAATCTATTATTGGATTAGCAGGTGATCAACAATGGTGTATAATAAGAATTTCCATTTTAGTACTTTCGTTTTTTATTTGGTAATTACTTTCTAGTAACTATTTTGAGGGAAATTACCACGGCTTTTTACCCAAAAGACGGTGTCATATTTTCCGTTCTCCACGTGATCACCTGATTCAAGTGCTTGCCAAATGAACACCCCGTTATGGACTTTTCAACTCAGTCAAGAATCATCGTTTCTAGTCAATGGATTCATATTGATGATGAGTCAATTATTGAAAAGTAAAGGGTGGGCCGCCCTAAGATTAGCTGAGGAAAAACGGGACACTCCCAAATCTAGATGGGTTCACTCTTTCGAATTGACTGCTCTCAATTCTCATCCTTCTTTGTCCTAAAAAATTGGTAGACAAATGGTACCAAAATTTACTCAACAATTGTATTCTCAGTTCTCCAAATGGTTATTTTCTCACTTAGATCTTCCAAATTATTAAATTCAACGGATTTAATGGATTGGAAAATCAAGTTGCTGCAGAAAATGTAGTTTTCTTCTTTTTCCCTTTTTGTGGAATAAGTAATGGCCGGGTGGCCATCACCACCTCACATTTAATCAAACTTCTCCCAAACTTTCGTTGACGAGAAAGCATTCAACAGTAAAAATTCTGTACACTGTGATAATGAAAACGAAAGGAGCACAGAACGTGATATGATCTAGACAGCATTGTTGCATCAACAGGTAGTGCAAAAGAAATCTATTCTTTAGACACTTGGAGCTTGATTAAGTAGTGGTTCCCATTTTTGTTGACTTGGGGAGATAAATAATGGAAGCTACTCCATTAAAATCACAGATTAAACCAGGACCTGTCTTTGTCTTGGAAAAAATAATCTAGGAAAGGACGAAAACCAAAGTATTTTGTCAAAATATTAGTGTTTTCTTTTTCTTCAGAAGGACTAATATTACCACATGCTTCCAGTCCTTTCTCTTTCTTTAATTGTTGCTAAACAGCATGCACACTGCAGTTGCACAGTATAAAATTGGCCAAATACAAGAAGGGAAAGCTCAGTTGGATTTGATGGTCAAATACTTTACAGTCAAATGGTTAATAGTTGAATCAAGGCATCTGGCAAGCACTGTTCCACCGATTAGAATTTAAAGGGGGATCTAGTGGTTGGGAGAATTCCGAAAACTATGGTCACTATGGTGAGTATGAAAGCCACTTTAGCATCCCTTATCTTAGCTCTTGAATGGTACCAACTGGCAGTCCAAGATCACCTACATTTCTGTCCAAATCAATTCCATCCGTTAAGCAAAAAACGTGCCAAAAAAAAGAGGGCTTAGCTCAATCTTTCTTTTCGAACTGAACAGCCATTTTATAGGCTTTTACATGCCGATCCAATGAATGGGTTGAATTGATTGATTAAGTTTTCTTTACGCTAACCTCCTATCACTGACGTGGCCTATAGAACAGCATACTTATAGCCTTGCCATTCGCAAATGGGCTGTAAAAGAGACACTTTACGTAGGATAAAGGAAAGGAGGTCAAGAAAATGAAAGGTTCCCCTCTTTGAAACGTAAATAGGTTGTCGACGCGTTGATTTGTTGCACATCTTTATCAAAGACAAGATAGGTTTTAATAATGCACATTAGGTCGAAATCCTACAATAAGCATCAGGTAATAACAGGAAGGGTTGGCATGCGATAACGTTTTGAAGAGCCTATGCTATGATGGTACAGCTAAAATGGCAGCTAGCGAGCCTGAAAGGCTGGCGTCTTGTGTTGCCAAGAATTTCGTTCATAATGCATTGGGAAATGCTTATTTATAAAACTGCAGCAGAACGCTGAGCTGCTTATTGGGTTGCCTCTGAATCCCTTCAAAAAAAGGCAGTGGGATCAGATGCTTACGTATCTTATGCATGGCAGCATAGCTTCATCTCCGTACATGGAGTTGCCCTCTAAGTGAAGTTCGGATAAAACGGACGATGAGATCGCAAATACAAAGCTGGTGGTAGTTTACAGATTCAATCACCTTTGAGCACCAAAATTCTGAATTTTTGGACTCTTTTCTTTTTTAACATTTCAATGTATGTATTTAATTTATACACATGAATTGTCAAATTTTAGACCTTATAATTGAAGTCCCTAATGCGACAACTCTCAAGGTTGTTTGCTGTACATTTCCCCTACAATTTACACACCCACTTGTTGTCATCTCAAGTTGCTTAACGTTTCGTATTTTCCAGAACAAAAGAAGTCAATTAGCTACCCACTACAAAAACAAATAATGGAGTCGTAAAAGGAGATAAGAAAAGGAAGAAGACGTAACTCGACCGGCTTGGCGACTTGGAGCCATGCATGGGTAGCATGGAGGGGGTAGTTCCCTGTTACACGATCTACGGGAGCGTCACTGTGGTGTGTACGTGGCCAAACAGTGGCAGTGACAGCTAATTCCAAATGTAAAATAGGCACCGCGGGCTTGCAACGGTCTGAATTATTTGGTCTTGGTGGTGACAGCGAATGCACTTTTCAAACAGTTTGTGTATTCATCAACTGTTCATCCATATGAGACAGGCTGATGGTGCTGAAGAGGGAAGGGAGACAAGACAGAGAGGCCAATCACATAAGGTCTACGGATTTCACTGGATTCCTACGTAGCCAATAGCTTTTTGCCACACTAATGTAGACTTATGACCACCACCTTGTGATGAGAAAGGAGCGATGGGACTCCTGGGAGAATTGCACTGCATTGATTACGAGAGTTGAATTGTTCCACATTTACAGTCGGAGAGATGGAGAGAGAGAGGAGTGAGAAGTGACTGCTGTGGTTGTTTTTCTACATAAGAAGACACGTCTCTGTAAACGGGGCGGTACCGAATCCGGTTGACTAAACCATTTTTCACAGCTTGTTTCCGCCTCTTGTATTATATATATTCCCACAGCGATACTTGGTTTTCAAGGTAACCCCATCCCATCTTCATCGGTCTCTGTCTCCAACAGACAGATTCTTTTATCGAAGTATTGAAGATACAATGGCAAAATCTCCTTGTTGTGACAAAGATGGACTGAAGAAAGGTCCATGGACTCCAGAGGAAGATCAGAAACTCATTGCTTATATTCAGAAGCATGGGCACGGTAGATGGAGAATTCTTCCCAAGAATGCAGGTCTGTATGGTGATTCCCAGTTGCTTTCTACGAACCTTTCTGCTTGTAACTTATCTTTTGTTGCTTTCATGACTGAATAGATCTCTTTTCTCTTTTGTCTACAAGGTTTAAAGAGGTGTGGAAAGAGTTGCCGGCTTCGCTGGACAAATTATCTGAGACCTGACATCAAGAGAGGGAGGTTTTCTGTTGAAGAAGAAGAGACCATAATACAATTACACGGTGTTTTGGGGAACAAGTGAGTGCATTCGTTCGCTTACTTTCTGTCTGAACTTTTTTGATCTTCCTTGCTCATGCTGCGTATTCTTTGCTTTCTCTGCTAATCTATACAAGTACAAAAGATATGCTAACTACGGCAAACATGTACTGATATCAAGAATACATACTTTATGGAATTCTGGTTTTGGGGCAACTATATCTGTAGGCTTGTGCAGTAAGTCAATGATGTTACAGGAACTATTGGTGAAAATTTAATGTTTATCCCACAAAATAGTCGGTTCTTGTTTCTTCTTTTGTTTCCTTGCACACTCGTCTCGTCCTTTCATGTTGTCTTAAAATTTTCTTGTCCCGACATCCCAGGTGGTCCGCTATTGCTGCTCACTTGCCAGGAAGAACAGATAATGAGATCAAGAACTATTGGAACACCCATATCAGAAAGAGGCTATTGAGAATGGGAATCGACCCAGTGACTCATGCTCCACGCCTTGATCTCATGGAACTCTCTTCGATTCTGAGCTCATCTCTCTACAACTCATCTCAACTTAATCTCTCCACTTTGCTAGCGGGCGGGCCGATTGTCAATCCAAATCTCTTAAGTCTAGTCACAACTCTCTTGTCATCACAAAACAAGAACTCCGATATTATTTCTCCTTATCTTCAGCAAAACCAACTTGACAATTCCTTTATTGAAAACCAGTTCCAGTCCTCCCAACCAGTTCAGCTAAACACAGCTTATCTTTCACAAGCAAACCATCTACAGAGTCCAATCCCAGAAATTCAACATCCTGCAAGATTAAGCTGCCTAAGCAGTCCCTTTCATAGTGAAACCCACATGGCACAAGCCAAGATGGAGCAAGTCTCTCCATATCCTACGAATTTTAGCTGTCAAACTTCTGGACAAAGTATGTGGCAAAACAATGGACAGCAACCCTCTTTAGCCATGACTGATATCCCTTTGCCAAAACTCGACTCCATTATTGACTCTCAATTTCGACACCAAAATTTGAGGTCGAACAACAACGAGCGAGTGCCAGCTTTCAGTTTTGCGCCTTCATCTAGTCCCACGCCTCTAAATTCATCTTCCACTGTCACGCATGCCAACTGTAGCACTGAAGAAGAAAGAGATACTTACTGCAGCAATACGCTGCTATATGATATGCCAAATGGCTTGTCTGCCAGTGGATTGCATATGCAAGACAACAGGCATACGTTTCAAGATGTGTGCAGCAACAAGCTCATATTTTCATAGATTTTAGCTGTGTTTTTTGTTAAAGTTTTAGATTTTGCTTGGGATTTTCGTATTATAATCTGCATGACTTGTGCGAGTGAATATTTCTCATGCATTAGTCTTTCTCCATCATTATAGTTCGGTAAAAAAATCAAGTTGCTTCTAAGGATTTTGTATGGATATGCTAGTGATTGGCCCTTCCATGATCCGCGATCACGAAGTAGGACTGAAACTTCTCCCGAAAAAGCATCGAACAATGATTGCCGTTTGGGTCTGGTGAACCAGGGATATCCGCAGATTTACCTGGTCTTGTTGTACCTACCTTGGAATGTTTAGGTTGCTTTTCACGGTGGGAACCTAAATGGTTATCAACCTCGTTACTTCGCTTGAGAAGGGATTGAACTTCCAGAAGTAAACTAAAAAAAGAGGGAAAATTAGGAAAATTGACGAGGCAGGCGAGAAAGAAAGCAGAACGGTTGCGTGTCAACGCGTACCTGTGATCTTAATGGCCTCGAAAGGTAGAAAATCACCTTAAAGAATGAAAAAGAAGCAGCAAAGTTCATTGCTGATTGTGAAAGTGGACCCGACGGGGGCTACCAACCAAAATATCGGAAAAGAAGTCCAACGAATATCCGAGTTCCGTCTACAGTTCATCCTCTACGCCGGTTCGTTCAAAAACTGATATGCTAAACAGAACCCGACAACACCTTTAGCTTCGGCAGGCGATGTAGCCGGAACAATTGGAGCTTTCTGTTGGCTGGTACGTGACCAGCGACACCGAGATGATGGTCCATGGCCTAGACTAGTGAACAGGGACAGGGGTTCTTGAGACATCATGGCCTAGTCCGTTGGCATTGACCTCCCTGGCACAGGGACGGGAAGGATGCTCGGCTCAGTAATTTGATTAAACAGCGCAATTTATAAGGTAACGCCGGAGATAAGGTGAGAACGTGGCTTATGCGGTGCCATGTCTTTTTTCTTTACAGAAAGAGTTGGCAAGTCAATTCCTTCCTGCTAAAGGAAAACGAAAGAGAGCACTTCGTGGCTGTAAAAGCATTAGCGATTCGAGATTGCACAGGTGTTACAAACATTATAGTTAAATTTCCCATTTCCTAATTGGATTTGAAATTATGGAGTTAAATGGTTGTATTTAGGATTAAACTCATTTGAAACAAAGAACGTATCTTTCGGCAGACGATTTCTTCTTTCAATCCATTAAAGACTTGACTTTATGAATCTTAAAGTTGGAGATAAGCTTCTCTTATCTTCAACAAGTCTCTGTCATTGTTGTATTTATTACCATTAAGAAAAGAATATCTTTAATCACATAATCTCTCATTACATAGGTCAGAATATGGAAAGAAAATTTTCAAACTACGACATCATTGGTCTTTGTCGTGGTTGAAAACTTTTATTCAGGAATCATTTAGACTTTGTAACGCAGATCGTGTTTGCCATAAGGTCTACTTAATTCAGTGTCAGCAAATGAGAACTTATGCCTACAAGTTTTTTTTTTTTTAAAAGAATATAAGCATATTTAAATATTTTATAAGAAATAAAGCTAATGATCATTAAGATAAGCAAACAAGTTAAAAATATTAAAAAATTTACATTTGAAACAGTTTTCATTTCTTGAATTTACTATCTAATTTATGAAGCATATACATGTATTTAAGATTCTAATAAAACGTAACATTTTTGTTAACAATGATGGTTTTGCATCTTATGTCATTCATTCCAATAGTCTTTACATAAGACTTCAATCTTTAATTTTAATTGTTTAAGATCCAAGGTTGCTAATTTCTCGAATACAAGAATTTATTTCATTTTTTTTCAAATATATTGTGCAAAAAGAAAATCCTATCATACCACTTATTCAATTTTCAAAATAAACATAAGAATGAAATCTCACGTAAAAATGTAATGTAATCAGGATATTCTTATTTAGATCAATTCTATGAATTCTCTACTGGAGAGATTACCACATGAGTTTTGGGAATTCAAAACACTCCTCTCCAAGTAAATTTCTTAGAAAAAGTAAGAATTTTCGTGAGGGGATAAATTGAGGGATAATTTGTGTAATTACCAACGAAGCCCAGAGTTTCTCAATTACACGTTGACAAAAACTAGTTGGCAGAGAACCAGGCATCCAACCGAGCACCTGGCTTCCGCTTAGACCCCACACCATATCGTTCCTCGCCCACTCAGCTGCACCAATCACTCTCTCACGCACTCGCTGCAAGCGCACCACCGCGAACCGCTACCATGCGGCACCTTAACGCCATCGATCGATCGCGAGGGTGAGGGCGAGAGTGAGAACGTAGTCACATCAGACGCCCATGACGGTGTATGCTCCGGCTTCGTCAGAAATAGGCCGGCCTGTAGGTGTACTACGTCACCTTCGCATTCCAGAGCACACCACCGATCCTGAACACCGATCGCCATGTCCAGGTCAACGGATTATAGAATCTTTTCTTATTGCGTTTAATACTTCTACACTTCGAGCCCCTGCCTTCCTGTTTGAGAAAATCGGGAAACTAGAAAAAACGATAATGTTTTTTTGCATTTAAATAGGGCTAATCGTTTCGATTTCGAATGCATTTGAATAGAAGGAATGTGTTCATTTTTCTGAATAAGGCATGTGAATGTAGTGAGCTGACGCAAGTGATTTCTATTTTAGAAGAGTTTGCAATAAGTTACCTGGTAGAAGCTGTGAAGTTCACACTCTGGTTAGATATAATCCAATTTTGTGCTACTTGAACCATAATAGTGGGGCGGGGCTTCTCATTATCTTTCCGAGGTTTATTGCCCTCGAAACTACATGATCCTTGCTGACAAGAGTCCAAATTCTTTTAAATCCTTCTTATGAATAAACTAGTTTATGCAGTAAGGGAAGAAAAAACCTTTCACAACCTATCTATTCAGCTGTAATGCGTTGGGTGAACGCATCGACACTTGCTAATTCCCTCAGAATGCCAAGCATTGGAAAACAAAGAGAAATTCTCTTTTGAAATATCAGTAAGAATTCAATAATCTGTTGGGTCTGGAAACTTCATACTATTATAGGAAATGCTAAACAAAAACCTAATTAAAACTTATAAATTCTTACTTTTTTTCCAAGCAGCTTTTGAAGGTGTTTTGAACAGAGTCCTTTCAAAAATCCTAAATACATTTGGTTTAAAAATAATGTTTGAATGGGACTCAATATCCATCAATAGAAGTGACAACGTTTCAAATGGCTGTGAAGCAGTGTTTGACGTAGATCCATTCCAGGGCATTTAGAGAGCAATATTCGAAGTGCATGGGAAACATTGTCCAAATTTGGTCTATCTTGAGAGAGCTCTAGTAGCTTCCTTTGAAACATCTTTTCTCAGAAAGCTTTGAGAGCTTCATTTCAAGGTATGTAACAGAGGAAAATGGTCGGGCATAGAGCTGTTTATTCAAAAGAAGTTTGGTTAGGGCCGCCTTTCAAACTAAATAATTCAGCTTCTCTATGTTACCATCTTGCATCCAAGTGAACATATGTGATATTCTGCAATTTGATCGGCATCATTAATAGGTGCTGAAATAATTTTTACCATTACCTCATGCTTGCTCATTTTCAAACATTAGGATCTGTGAAATCCAAATAACTTGCATTGTAACATTTATTTAATGTTTATAATTTTTAAGTGTTCAGGTTTATGCTTATCATATAGTATCTTCTTCTTGTTAATTAAGGGCACTATAAATTCTAGATATCTTTTGTAATGTGCAGATTTTGGATGCGTGGAAATGTGAGGAGGGTCACACGTTCCCTCCACTTAGATTGGAAGCAAAGTGGGTTAGCGCTAAATGGTTATGGAGCATTTGATGTTCTTGGGCAGTGTTACTTCCTATGCAGAAAATTCACAATCTATAGATTTTCTTTTAGAAAAGCTTCCCCCTTTACTTTGTGTGAAGCAAAAGAGAGCTTACTGCATAATGGTGGTTCCAGAAACTTCTACAGCCTTTCAGCCACTAAGACAGTTTCTTGCCAGGTGCAAATTGCTTGGAACAGGTTTTCTCAAGTATGTTCCTACAGTGGACCAGCTTTACAGCCAATATATCAGATTGCATGTGCAGTGACCTTTGCTTTGACCCGATCAAATCTTGTTGTCCCTGGTGTCATTGCTATCGTAATTGGAGAACTTGCTTGGACGCAGCAAACATGGGCAGAAGCAGAATACTTTAGAAGGATGGATAACCTTTATATGCATGCTCATGATGGACATATCTATTTGACCTCAATTGTGTATTCAGTTCTGGAGGGCTTTATCTTGCTTCTTAGAGCTATTTATTTAGCAATTTTGTTCTCACCCTGCATAGCTATGGCTCCATTCGTGGATTCCCTTGGTGTTGAGTTTAGGAAAAGATGGCTTCACATGGTTCATCTTACACTTGAAAAAGCAGGTCCAGCATTCATAAAATGGGGTCAGTGGGCTGCTACACGATCAGATCTCTTTCCCAGAGATTTGTGCACTGAACTTGCAAAACTTCAAAGCAATGCACCATCACATAGTTTTGCGTTCACAAAACAAACAATTGAAAGTGCTTTTGGTAGAAATCTGCATCAAATATTTGAAAAATTTGATGAGAAACCAGTGGCATCAGGAAGTGTTGCTCAAGTTCATCGAGCTACACTGAAATATAGATATCCTGGTCAGCCAATCAAACCTGTTGTTGTCGCTGTGAAGGTTCGACATCCAGGTGTTTGTGAAGCAATTAGAAGGGATTTCATGATAATTAATTTTGTGGCTAAGATCTTTAGGTTCATCCCTACTTTGAAATGGTTGAGATTGGATGAAAGCATACAGCATTTTGGTGTCTTCATGATGTCTCAGGTTGATCTTTCAAGGGAGGCTGCTCATTTGAGTCGTTTTATCTATAATTTCCGAAGATGGAAGGATGTTTCATTCCCAAAACCTCTATATCCCCTGGTGCACCCCTCTGTTTTAGTGGAAACTTATGAACAAGGTGAAAGTGTTCGGCATTATGTTGAAGAACTTGAAGGGCATGAACAAATTAAAAGTGCCCTTGCTGAAATTGGAACCCATACCCTTTTAAAGATGCTTTTGGTACCTTCTATTGTTTTTCCAACTCTTTTCCCTTTTTCTTTTATGTTCTTGATATGGTAACTTGTGATTCTAAATACTGATAGACTAGTGACTAAAAGTCGTTATTTCATCCGTACAGTTAAAGTTAAAATTGCATAATAATCACTTGATGAGCCACAATGGAATCAATGGTTATAGTTTCCGATCCATATGGCAATATCTGAATAATAAGCATGATATACATTCTCTGGAAACTTACTTCTGTTTGAGATTTGAATAATCTTGAAAGCTGTCCAGTTATGACACTTATTATCTCTTTTTTTCTGGTCATTTAAGTGACGTCTGAGAGAACCTAATTCCTACCTCCTGAACTGTGAACCATCCTTCTTTAGATGCATAACATTTTGAAAGTTATTCTCTTCTTTGATCATGAAAAGTGTAAATCTTTGATGAGAAGATTAGAAATAAGCAACTTCTTCTTGACTGGAAAAGTGTCTCTTGAAATTTTATGCTCGTTCATATCTTGAAGCATTAGTATTGTTATTGTTTTAGTTTTCTCTGTATGTCTGTCACATGGATGATCAACGAAGATATTGAGTTCTTTGTCCATGCTAATATGAATGTCGAAGATATTAGTGGCTAAAATTCTCAGAAAGGTGTTACTTGTATCATGGGGCACCAAAGTTAGAAGATTACATGCATGTGTTGTCTGTAGAACATTTTTTATGATGCCCTGAAGCGGCTTCAGGGCAACAAAAGTTCTCAAGAAGCTATAACAGTCATATGGAAAACTTTAGACACTAAGATTATTAATGTCCTGTTATGCAGTTCAAGTTGCCTGCTACTGTTTTGTACTTATAAAATTAGATTTTTTGTGGGTGACATAGTTAGTGCATGATGCTGAGAACCTGCTTTTTATTCCAGGTAGATAATTTTATTCACACGGACATGCATCCTGGAAATATTCTGGTCCGAGCGACACTTAGCAAACCATCACATAAGAAGATTTTTAGATCAAGACCTCATGTCATTCTCCTTGACGTAGGCATGACTGCTGAGCTTTCTAAAACAGATCAAGCGAATCTGCTGGATTTCTTTAAGGCCATTGCTCTTGGAGATGGTCGCAGTGCTGCAGAGTGCACACTTAGAATGTCTAAGCAACAAAAATGCCCAAATCCAAGGGCTTTCATTGAGGTAATGCATCTGCTTTGTAGGTGTTATGCGGAGGTACCATATAGTTGTTGTAATATAAAATTTGTAGGCTAATCCTTACTGCTTATTGCTGCTTCTGGAAAAAGAAATCATGCGTTTGTCTTATTCAGTTAATAAAAGAATCTTGCTAATATTATCCCATGATTTACCAAACTCTTTATATTTGCACATGGCAAACTTTGAAACTGTGTACCAGGTAAATGCTGCTTCATGCTGTTACGTGTGGTCTGATCAGATGCAGATTGAGTTCTGAGGGCATACTGGTGTCTTATTTTTATGTGATGGTAGAAACTTAGCTCAAAAAAGATAAATTAGTTGCAACCTTTTGGTGTTGTTAAGGCACGGCTCCTCCCAATTGGTTAACATGTTTTACAGTGCCCAAGTTGGCTTTAGGGAATGCAGTCTCTGAACAAGACCTTAAACTCGAGCCTGGTTATGTCCTTAATGGCTTAGGACTCCAAAGCTTCATTCCTTCCAAATTTTGGAGTCCAACTGTGCAACATGTGGTGTTATGATTAATCTTTGTTGGGTTTGTAATTAATAAATAGCTTAAGAACATGATTGTTCCCTCTAGTTTTTTCTTATTCCAGTCAAATTTGACAAGAAATTTTCTGGTTTGACAGGAAGTTGAGAATTTTGTCCGTTCCTGGTACTCCTCAGAGGGTGATGTTGTCTATCCTGCTGACGGCATACAAAAATTGCTCGAACGAGTTAGACGTCACAAAGTCAACATTGATGGCAATGTTTGTGCTGTGGTAGTTACGACTTTGGTGCTTGAGGTAATATATGCCTTTTCTGTGTTTCCTTGTGTATCTCTTACTTTCCATGTGATATATGAAGTTGCAGACTTATCTTCGGTTACCATTTGCATCTATCAAAATTCTCACTTCCAATCAAATACTCGAACTGTGGTTATAGCAAGTTGATGGTCTGTTAGTTATGCCAGATTTTAATTTGGATATTTTTTTTTCTTGTGATCATTTTCTTTGAAACTGTGGAGATTGTGAGTATTATTGATTGTAACTAGCCAGGAATTCGGGCTCAAATGTCACTTTCCTCCATCCAATACTGCTCTCCTGTGGATTGTAAAAATGGAGTGGGAGGTTAAGTCTGGGAATAAGGTCATAGAGTGCATTTGTAACTTACCAATAATAGAAAAAAATATGTTTCATTGTAACTACTCACGTTAGCTGCAAACACATTCACATTCTTTTCAAAAAGGCTTTCCTTGAGAGCCTTTGTGGTTAGGATAATGCCATAGGCTAATATACATTTAGAATCATTAAGTTTTTATTTTAGGATTTTTGATGTGGTAACTAAATCTGATTATGTGCGTTGAATAACATATTTTTGCATAAATGGTTTTAAGAAAATTTTCTCGGTTTGTCTTTCTTTTGGGCCTCTCCTTTTAGGGATGGCAGCGCAAGCTTGACCCAGACTATGATGTGATGCATGCATTGCAAACATTGCTATTTAGAGTTGATTGGGCAGAATCTATCTTCAACAGCCTTGAAGGAGTCGTGGCACCCTAAAAGGTGTAAATCTTATTTTTATTTCCTTCTCTTAAAATTTATGCTCCGATTGTATAACTATTTTGAGTTATAAATAAAGGAATGCAGATTAGAATCCTGATAATAACTGTCTGTTTCCATTTTTGTTCCTAGACCTTCTTTATATGACATTGTTTTGGTAGAATCAGCAGGAGCTTGTTGTTTTGCTCCTTTTGTTGCTATTTATATCTTTCCGGATGCCGTAACTCAGGCCTCAGTGTAAAGCAAATCATTGTAAAAAAATTAAGTAATAACGTTGTTCTTTTGTTGCTATTTACTTCTTTCCGGATGCCGTAAGTCAGGCCTCTCGGTGTAAAGCAAATCATTGTAAAAAAATCAAGTAATAAAGTTTCACATTCTTTCTCCTTTTCCGTGTGTATACATGAATGGTGATGATTTATCCAAGTGGTTGTGAAGTTCATAACTTGGCCTTGATATGAGTAGATTCCTTTGAATGGTCGATTGTTTCACTTGTTGTTCTGGTTGCTACTGAAAATTGCACTTTGTTTCCTACAATCTTCTTTTCACCTGTTTGCCCGAAATTTGCAACTTTTTTTTTTTTCTTTTTTTAAGAATTTTTATCAGCCTCATGACTAGGACATTCCATATACATGAAGATAGTGTAGCAAAACATATAGAACATGGCATTTTGAAAAAGCAGTTAAAAATAATGGATGGAATTTGTTTGTTTACTTTTTCCCTTGTTAAGTGAATGAATCTGGTTATTTATTTATTTGTTTATTATTTTTAATCTCTGGTTTCGGAATGGTCATCCGGGACTCCAATTTTTCTTCCTTTTTGCATGGGATAAAGATCGGACGGTGGAGGAAAAGAGATGATATCTCACAAACTGAATTGAGAAAACGCCAATGGTTATTGTACTCCATATCCTGTCAACTTGTGTTGCATATCTGCTTTCGAAACTCTTAAATAATATAGATTACTCGTATAGTTGGCTTAGTTTGACGTCTCAGTATCGTTGCTATGTGAAAAGTGGAAGGGGATGCTGTGGAATACGCTAACGTGAGACGAAAGGAATGACACTTCTTGTCGCACCTCGCAGCTTGACAAGTTGCTGCGACCTGTGACAGTAGCCGCAATGGTATAGTTTCGTTCGAAGTTATAAGAAACGTTGACAAGTTCGATATTTTGGATTCCTGTTCTTTAAACTTGAACACATTGACCCGTTCTCATTAATGGTTTGGCCAGCCTCTCTACAGAAACTTTAAGATAGGATATAATCAAGTGTTAGTAAGCCGCAATTAGCCACCATTCTGAGCCTATCTGACCGAAAAATGTTAATTCAAGGGCTGAGGTCAACGAGAAAATGGATTCCAAACTGCGGTCCAGTTGACGATCGGATGATGGGTATCGAAAACTTTAACTTCGAAAATCCGATCAACCCGTCACCGAGGTGGCGCAGTGGTGGTGACCGTACTACGGAGAGATCCGGAGCGCCACCACTACTTTTAGGCGTCAAATCTGGTTGATGATCCCTCTGTTTCCCATATCGGAAATTAGGACGATTGGAACCGTAGGAAAATGGCGCCCCCCACTGCCTAGAAAAGTGTTAGTACGAGGGTAAAATCAGCGGAGTGACTGATAAAACTGAGAAAACCCCGCCGGAATTACGAATTAGCAATCAGTTATACTGAAAAGAATGAGGCTTTTATACGTGAATTTTTCGCAATATACTGTGGCTGTTCATTGCAGCTGACAATCGTTAAACAATGGAATCAGGTATTGCTCTGTAAAATAATTGAGAATAAACAATTTCAGTGACGCTTCTTTAAGCCCACCAGGGCGCCTCGCCTGTTCTGAAGTTAGTTTCAACCCACGGAATAAACACTACCTTCCGACCATCAACGTCTGCATGCACCAGCGCCAATGACTCTTTCAAGTGAAGTCAAAAGTTTGATAAGCACACAGAGAGAGAGAGAGAGGAAAGTATGTGATAGAAATCGAAGGTAAAGAGGATCGGTCGGAAAAGGTCAAGAACCTTAGATTGATCTTGTGTAAAAATTCTCCGATGATCTCATTGATTTAATCACAGACATATATAATTGTTTTACAAGAGTTAAATTAGGAATGATTTACATAATAAAAACCGAATCATGATCTTTACAAATTTACAGATTCGAACAGAAAAGGAAAACGGCAACGATGGCGGCAATCGCGGCTTCTCACGATCGTGCACAAACGCGACTGCGGGTCGGGTCGTCGATCTGGGTCAACTAAGGCTGACGTGGCCTAGGGCTGACGTGGAGGCTGACGTGGCAGAGCCTTCTAACATCCCCCCGCAAGCTGAAGGGGTAGACTAGACCATCAGCTTGGATCGAAGAAGCTTGAAGCGAGCGGAGGAGAGGCCTTTGGTGAAGATATCGGCAGGTTGATCAATAGTGGAGATAAACTGGAGAAATAGTTGACCACGAGCTAAACGTTCACGAACAAAGTGAAAGTCGATCTCGATGTGCTTGGTGCGAGCATGGAAGATTGGATTGGCGGTGAGATAGAGTGCCGACATGTTGTCACACCAGAGCGTGGGAGGTTGAGGAGGAAGAGCACGAAGATCTCTGAGAAGATACTCAATCCACATGATTTCAGTTGTGGTGTCAGCTAACGATTTGTATTCTGCTTCAGTGCTGGAGCAAGCAACAGTGTGCTGTTTACGAGAACTCCAAGAGATTAGATTGCGACCAAGGAAGATGCAGAACCCACCGACGAAGCGACGGTCATCACGATCACCAGCCCAACCAGCATCTGAGAAGGCATGAAGGGAGATGGTAGGGCCCCGAGTAAGGAGAAGGCCAAGTCGGGGAGTGTTGGTTAAGTAGCGAAGTATGCATTTCACAGCTTGCCAATGGGTGGTGGTGGGATTGTGAAGGAACTGGCAGGCGGTGTTGACGGAGTAGGCAATATATGGGCGAGTAAGGGTAAGATATTGGAGGGCACCAACAATGCTGCGGTAAAGGATGGGATCGGGGAGGGGATCTCCATAATGGATAGAAAAAGGTTCATCAGTGGAGCAGGGTGTGGAGATGGCCTTGGCATCAGTCATTTTAGCTCGAGCAAGAATGTCGAGGGTGAACTTGGCTTGATGTAGGAGAAGACCATCGGAGGTAGGTTGAACTTCGACGCCGAGGAAATAGTGGATAGGCCCCAAGTCCTTAAGGGCAAACTCATGGTGTAATGCCTGAAGAAGAGTAGCAAAAGGAGCCTGCAAGGAACCAGTCAAAATAATATCATCCACATAAACAAGGAGAATGAGGTTGTACTGGGGAGTGTGGAGAGTAAACAGAGAGGTGTTCGCCTGTGAGATAATGAAGCCCAAAGAGACCAGAAAGGTGCTCAGGCGCTGGTACCAAGCACGGGGGGCTTGCTTGAGGCCATATAGAGAGCGATACAATTGACAGACATGCTGGGGGCGTTCAGGGTTAACGAAACCCTGGGGTTGCTCCATATAGACCACTTCCGAGAGATGACCATGTAAAAAGGCATTGGAGACATCCAGTTGTCAAATTGACCAGCCACCAGAATAGGCAATGGTGAGAACAGTGCGAACAGTGACAGGCTTGGCTACTGGGTTGAAAGTCTCAGTGAAATCAATGCCTTCCTTCTGATGGAAGCCCTTCGCAACTAGGCGGGCTTTGTAGCGTTCCAGGGAGCCATCAGACTTAAGTTTGACTTTATAGATTCATTTGCAACCAATGTGTTTAACACCAGAGGGTAGGGGAACCAGAGCCCATGTACCATTCCGGAGAAGGGCAGTATACTCAGCAGCCATAGCCTCCCGCCAATGTGGCTCCCGAACAGCCTGATAGAAGCAGGTAGGTTCAGGGTGGGCTTGGGTAGTGGTGGTGAGGGCAAAGGTTTGATGTCTGGTGACATGGCGGCGGGAAATGGTGCCATCCTGGAGACGGGTCACAAGCCTAGTAGGGGGTTGGGGAACTGATGCCAATGGGGCGTCAGGAGAAGGATGGGTGGTAGGGGAAGTGGAGTCCAGTGAGGACTCATAAGAAGGGGAAACTGGAGGAGAAAGAGAGCTCGGCAAGGGTGTAGGGGTGGAGAGGGTGGAGAGAGAGCGGGAGAGACCGGAACTATGTGAAGGGGGGTGCTCGGTGAGAAGGCAGGGGGAGGAGGGATATTATGATAAAGAAAGGTTTCTTTGTGAAAAACTACATCAGCAGTGATATAGGTGTGATGGGTAACGGGGCAGTAGCAGCGATAGCCATGGTACCCGACAGGGTAGCCGAGGAAGACACAGGCACGAGAGCGGGGAGCAAGTTTGTAAGGGGCATAGGGGCGTAGGTAGGGAAAGACTGCACACCCAAAGACACAAAGAGAGCTGATGTCGGGAGGTTGATGAAAGAGGGTTTGCCAAGGAGAAAGATTCCGAAGCACCGGGGTTGGAAGGCGGTTGATGAGGAAGACAGCTGTCTTAAATGCATAATCCTAAAAGTGAGGAGGGACAGCAGCTTGAGACATTAGAGTGAGACCGATCTCGACGATGTGACGGTGTTTGCGTTCGGCAACACCGTTCTGAAAGGGAGAGTATGGACAAGAGACACGTTGATGAATCCTTGCAGATTGAAGATATTAACAAAACATGACGGAGAGAAATTCCAGAGTGCCATCACATTGGATGGCTTGAAGACGACACTGAAGTTGGTTCTCAACAAATTTGTGGAAGGTGGTAAAAATGGTAAAAAATTGAGAGCGAGTTTGAAAAGTGTAAAGCCAAGTAAAGCGGGAAAAATCGTTAATAAAACAAACATAAAATTTATTTTTATTAAAGGATTGAACTAGAGATGGTCCCCATACATCAAAGTGAACGAGTTGGAGAGGGTGGGTTGACCTAGAGGGGGAAGGGGGGTGGGGATGGCGGTGACTTTTACTGAGGGCACACGCCGTACATGGGGGATAAGAGGGGGAAGAATATGGAGTGTTGGTAGTCTTCAAAAGATTAATTAAAACGGGTGGGGACGGATGACCAAGACGATGATGCCACAGCAGGAGAGGATTGGTACGAGAAGCCAAGTATGCACGAGGACGGACGTTGGACGAGTCGAGATGGTAAAGGCCACGATCATGGGTGCCGTGGAGGATGATCTGGCTCGTGAGACAAAAAATTGCCGAAAAATGAGTGGCAGAAAATATGAAATAACAATTATTGTCCGACGTGAATTGAGAAACAGATAAAAGATTTTTAGTAATGGATGGAACAACTAAGACATGATTTAAACGAAAATGAGGAGTGCAAAGGGTACCTGTGTGAGTGATAGGTAAAGATACTCCATCACCCACGGTGAGTTGCTGAGAGCCGGTGTAGGGAGTGACTCCGAATAGGGCAGAGGTGGAGTCAGTGACATGATGGGAGGCTCCTGAATCAAGGTGCCAGGAGGAGGCATCAAGGGCGGAAGGAAGGGGGTTGGGTGGTCCATAGTGGGAGAGAGGGGGGAAGTTGGGTATAATTAATTTGAGGAGGGTAGTAGGTGGGATAGGTTATATGGGCTTGGGGAGAGGATTGAGCCTGGTAATTGGTTGGAGGGCTAAAATTGAGGTTAAATCTTTCATGGCAGTTCGAAACATAATGGTCGGGTTTTCGACATAGGTGGCAATAGGGCCTGTTGGATCTGCGGGCTCGGGAGGAGTTTCTGTTGGGCCAGTTTTGGGCTGGTGGGTTGGGCAGCAACCCATCTGGCATGGGTTGGGCTGGAGTGGCCTCGAAAGGCGCGGGCCGCAAGCAGCCTGCGCTTGCACAAAATGACAGGCCCAAGTCAATGTGGGCTGTGGGCACGTTTGCGTGACCCGCGAACTGACCCGGTTACGCAGCGAACGCTGCCAGAGAAACTGGTGCAGTGCGGCCGTTGGTGCAGCCTTCCTGGATGAGAATGAGGCTATGGACAGTGTTGCGACTGAGGGGGTTCGTTTGATTTTGAACTGAGATCGACGTCGCAAGACTGTCGAATTCATCACCGAGGTCGCGAAAAATGTGAGTCAAATACTCATCGTCGGAGATTTTACTTCCGATCATGGCCAGTTGATCTAAAATTGCTTTGACATCGTGAAGAAATTTCGTGACGGTGCGAGAGCCTCGATTGAGGGTTTGAAGTTACATCCGAAGAGCTGAAGATCGGGCGTTGATAACTCTATTTTTATAGAGTTATTTTACCTATTTTAGGCAATAAATAACTTTAATAATTGTGAGAAAACATTTGAACTCCTTTTTATTTACTTAAATTTATCTTGTTTATGTAGCACAAGAAGGCAAGGAGAAAAGAGATGAACATGAAGAGTCTGATGCTTATTGTGTGGCAAAATCATAATATTAGGATCAAGAGAGTCAAGATGGGCTTGGGCTTTGAATGATTGTTATTAGATTTTATTGTTATTGGGTTTTCTAAATAATTAGAAAACCTAATCATATTAGGAGTTCAAAGCCTAATTAAATTAGGAGTTCAAAACCCAATTGTTTTAGATCTCTAAGTCCCAATTCTACTAGGATAAGAGTAGGTCTAAACCTAAACCCTATTTAAGAGAAGAGAAGAGGCAAAAGAAAGGGGAGGAGGAAATTGAGCACAACTCAATAAAGAGGCCAAGAATTCAAGATTTTCTTGAAGAGAAGACAAAAAGGATGACAGACTTCTTGTTCTTGGATTCAAGATGCCTTCTTTATTTCTTATTATTATTCTTCCTCATTATTTTTTTATGTTTTAGTTTATTTTTGTTAGAGCTACGATGTAACCTAATTATGATGGTATGAATCTTATGATTATTATGTTTTGCAAGATATTTTATTTATGTGAGTTGTATATTATTATGCTTAATGCTTTTAAGTGATTGGCCACCACTTGAATGATTTGATGTGCATGTTTGAGACTGAGAGGTAATAATATGCAATTGATTCTTATAATATATAACCATGAATTAAATGTGGATAGACATATACCATGTTGTTTGTGTGGCTTTTGGTGATAAGATAATCGAAAGATTTATTGTAAACTGGGAATGTTCATAGATCCTAATGCATTTGGTTTGTTTCAATTCACATATAGAAATATAGTGAATTAATGAACTAAGTAGGTTTGCTATACCTAGACATAGGATAGTAAATAAATTAGGAAGTTCCGCCATCACATAGATATTATCCCTCTTGCAAGCATATATAATCTATATTAGTACCTCATAGTTATGGTGAAATCGGATACTCTAACATATTTTGTGTATTTAGTTTTATTAAATTTAGTTGATTAGTTTATTCTCTATCAATTTGGATTTGTTAGATAAATTCTAGGAGTTGTTCACCGTTAGTAATTAGTTGGCATAGTAATCACCAATCTCTGTGGGACGATACTTTCCTTATCATTATATTACTTGTTCGACATGTTCACTTGCATTTAAAAATCACCGAACAAGTTTTTGGCGCCGTTGCCATGGATTGGTTGTTTTACTGTTGATTAATATTAATACCGAATAATTTCTAAGTTTAATCTAGCTTTTATTTTCTTTTAAGAAAAAAATCGTTTTTTTTAATTCTTGAAAAAAAATTGTTTCTTTTAATTCTTGAAAAAAAAATCATTTCTTTTATTTCTTGAAAAACAAAAAAATCGTTTCTTTTAATTCTTGAAAAAAAATTGTTTCTTTTAATTCTTAAAAAAAAATTGTTTTTTCTTAAGTTGTTGAAAAAAAAAATTTAGTTGTTAAAGAAAAAAGAAAAAAAAAGTCTTTGTTAAGTTGTTAAGCAACAATGATGGAAAGATATGATGGTACATATAGACTTGTAAAAGACTATGTTGCACCAACATTTTGGAATGCCACATCAAGGATTAGGCGTGCAATTCAGGCAAATAACTTTGAGATCAAGCCCGTGCTCATCAAGATGCTTCAAAAATCTGTGCAATATAGTGGGCTACCAAGTGAGGATCCAAAAGCTCACATTGGAGCATTCCTTGAATTTTGTGACATGATTAAAAATCATGGAGTTATAAAAGATGTTATTAGGTTGAAACTATTTCCATTTTCTCTTAGAGATACAGCTAAAAAGTGGTTCTTTTCACTTCCTATAGGATTAATTACTACATGGGATGATTTGGCTCAAAAATTTCTTGGTAAGTTCTTTCCTTTTGTAAGATCTGCTAAATTGTGTAATGATATTTTCACTTTTGAGCAGATAAATGATGAATTATTATATGAAGCTTGGGAGAGATTCAAGGAACTTTTGAAGATATGTCCAAATCATGGATTACCCACGTGGCTACAGGTACAAACTTTTTATGATGGGTGTAGTATGAATCTTCGTTGTGTAATTGATACAGCTGCAGGAGGGGACTTACATAGCAAAACACCAGAAGAGGCATTTAATTTTCTAGAGCATATGGCATTTGATAACTATCAATGATCTACTGAGAGACTACCAATACATCAAGCAAGTGGAGTCCATGAAGTAGATACCTTCGCCAACTTACATGCAGAATTGGAAGTGTTCCTAAAGAATAGAGAATATGAATTTTGTGGTGAAGCACATGAGAGCACAGAATGTCAAGTAGGTAACCCTAATGTTCATTATAATGATTACGCTAATTTTGTTGAAATTCCTAACAGGTCACAAAATGATTATTACTCAAATACGTACAATCTGGGATGACACAACCATCAAACTTTTTCATGGAGTAACCCAAGTGAGATGAGATTGCAACCAACATTTTGGCAAACAGAAGAGGTGAAACCTAACTATGAGAACATGATTAGTGAGCTAGCCAGCACCACACAAAACTTTACAGAAAGGATTGAAACAAGATTTCAGAATCAAGAAACGAGTTTTCAGAGACAAGAAGCTTCAATCCAAAAATTAGAGTTGTAGATGAGTCAGCTCATCAGTATGATCTTAGAGAATCAAGAGGGTCTTTTGCCTAGCAATGTGGAGAAAAGCTTTATAGATACCGCAAAGGCAATAACCCTAACATGTGGCAAGCAAATAGGAGAAGTTTATGTTGACAAGGAGAGTCTCAAAGATAATGATAAAGATGTCAGCATGCAACTTGAGGAGGCACCTAGGAGCAAGCTTGTTCCAGAAAATCCTATGTCCTTTATGCCTTCAACTCCATCTCCCCAAAGATTCCAACAATGCGTAAAAGATAAGCAATTTTTAGAATTCCTCGATATATCTTTAAAACTGCACATTAACATTCCTTTTGCAGATACTCCAGTTCAAATATCTAGTTGTGCAAAACTTTTGAATGAGAGACTGGAGAACAAAAGGAAGTTGGAAGTATATGAGACAGTTGTGCTAATTGAAGGATGCTCAACAATCAAACGACACAAGCTGTCTCCTAAACTATTAGAGTTTCATCCTCCTTGAGCAACATGTGGAGGATAGTTTGGCTAAAAACTATAAAACAAGCGCTTCTTGGGAGGCAACCCAAGTATTTTGTTAGTAGTTTGGTTAGAAGGCTGTCACCATATGCTTATCACAACTCCATTTTGACAACCTATAATCAAGGGAGTTTTCTTATTCCTTCTTTATTATTGATTTCTTTTATTTTTACATTGAGGACAATGCTTCATTCAAGTTTGGGGGTAGGGAAAGAACCTTTGTGCTAAATTTGATTAAAAATTTTTTTTATGTCATGATTACATCCCATGTTGTGAATTCTTGGTGATTCTTTGGAAGATATAGATTTTGTTCAAGCCTGCAATTGTAGTGTGAGTTAAGTGTGATTCTGATTATGTTGATCCACCTATTGAGCACTAAAAGTCTTTCATTTTTGAAATTGTGTGTATCTTTAGAAAACATTCATGTGAAGTATGTGATTTTCTTAGATCTCACCTGAATCTTAGAATTTGTTTGATTTTCTCTTGAGGCGAAATCCTAAGCTGCATCTAATTGAGAAAATGATTTAGGCCATTCTTTGGATCGTTTGAGCCTTTCAAGCCAACCCTATTTATTTATCACCAGTCACCCCACTGAGACTTGATTCTTATCTATCTTTTTTAATGACACCCACATATATATAGCCATAAGCCTTGAACAACTTATCTTATTGTCCCACATCCATGAACATGTTAACTTGTAGGATGGAAGTTTGTTTGAGATGAATAAAGGTTGAAAGGAAGATGAAGCATGGGAAGAAATTGATTACAATGATTAAGTGGGGCATAGTATTTAATTTTTTCCAAAAAAAAAAAAGAAAGGAAGTACAACATTTGCCCAAGAATGGAATCCTCTTATCATTCCTTATCATATTTAAGCCATTCAATGTTTTGAATTAGGCCATTAAGCATAGTAATTGAAATGATTGGCAAGATAAGAGTATAGTGACTACATGTCTAGTACTTTTACTTGTTTTATTGATGCAAGCATGATTGTGGCTTTGTGAGTATTAGAATCCAAGTGAAATCAAGCATTTTTAGACGAAAAAGAATGAGAAAAGTGATGGTAGAAAGTGACAAGAGTTTTCGATGAGATCCTAGAAAGTAATGTGTTCATGGGTGAATTAAGCCTAAATGACTTTTATCTTACCCCTAGCCCAGCCTTACATTATAAGCTTATAAAAGTCCTATTGATTTTTTATTAGATGATTGGCTTACATTAGTGGAGAGAGGAATGAAAAGCAAACATATGAGGTTTGGTTAAAGATTTTGAGAGATTGCATATTAATGTGAATCTATTTGGAGTGCATATAGTTGAAAAGATGAGGACTCACACACACACACATGTGGTCAACATAGTTAAGAGTCTATTTTATCTTATGAAACAATTGTGGTGCTTGGATGAAAGCTATATTTTTCTTTGAATTGTTAAATTAAGCAATTATGGGAGAATATCATGAAGGGATTTTGTCTAAAACATATATTGTTTATTGCTTTTGCTAAAGGACTAGCAAAATGTTAAGTTTGGGGGTTTTGATAACTCTATTTTTATAGAGTTATTTTACCTATTTTAGGTAATAAATAACTTTAATAATTGTGAGAAAACATTTGAACTCCTCTTTATTTACTTAAATTTATCTTGTTTATGTAGCACAAGAAGGCAAGGAGAAAAGAGATGAACATGGAGAGCCTGATGCTTATTGTGTGGCAAAATCATAATATTAGGATCAAAAGAGTCAAGATGGGCTTGGGCTTTGAATGATTGTTATTAGATTTTATTGTTATTGGGTTTTCTAAATAATTAGAAAACCTAATCATATTAGGAGTTCAAAGCCTAATTAAATTAAGAGTTCAAAACCCAATTGTTTTAGATCTCTAAGTCCCAATTCTACTAGGATAAGAGTAGGTCTAAACCTAAACCCTATTTAAAAGAATAGAAGAGGCAAAAGAAGGGGGAGGAGGAAATTGAGCACAACTCAAGAAAGTGGCCAAGAATTCAAGATTTTCTTGAAGAGAAGACAAAAAGGATGACAGACTTCTTGTTCTTGGATTCAAGATGCCTTCTTTATTTCTTATTATTATTCTTCCTCATTATTTCTTTATGTTTTAGTTTATTTTTGTTAGAGCTACGATGTAACTTAATTATGATGGTATGAATCTTATGATTATTATGTTTTACAAGATATTTTATTTATGTGAGTTATATATTCTTATGCTTAATGCTTTTAAGTGATTGGCCACCACTTGAATGATTTGATGTGCATGTTTGAGATTGAGAGGTAATAATATGCAATTGCTTCTTATAATATATAACCATGAATTAAATGTGGATAGACATATACCATGTTGTTTGTATGGCTTTTGGTGATAAGATAATCGAAAGATTTATTGTAAACTGGGAATGTTCATAGATCCTAATGCATTTGGTTTGTTTCAATTCACATATAGAAATATAGTGAATTAATGAACTAAGTAGGTTTGCTATACCTAGACATAGGATAGTAAATAAATTAGGAAGTTCCGCCATCACATAGATATTATCCCTCTTGCAAGCATATATAATCTACATTAGTACTTCATAGTTATGGTGAAATCGGACACTCTAACATATTTTGTGTATTTAGTTTTATTAAATTTAGTTGATTAGTTTATTCTCTATCAATTTGGATTTGTTAGATAAATTCTAGGAGTTGTTCACCGTTAGTAATTAGTTGGTATAGTAATCACCAATCTCTGTGGGACGATACTTTTCTTATCATTATATTACTTGTTCGACATGTTCACTTGCATTTAAAAATCACCGAACAGGCGTTGGACTGCGCGGTGTAGGTGCGCGTCAGGTGAGCCCAGGCGGCAGCGGACGAACGGATATCCGTCAATTGAGTCACCACGGTGTTGGTTGAGGTGGCGAGGATCCATCCCAGAGCTGCCTGATCACGGATTAACCACGATTGATAAGCGGGATTGGGAGATTGAGAACCATCGGGCCCGATTAGGGATTCGGGTGGCGCGGTTTCACGGTTGTCGAGAATGGGGAGCAAATTTTAGGAAATCAGGAAGGGAAGGATTCGCGTTCGCCATACGACGAAGTTTGTGCCGTCGAAACGCTCATAGGTGGTGGGTGCGGGCATCGTCGGTGTCGGAGAAGTCGCCGGAACTGTGGGAAGAGGTGGGGTAGGGTTTAAATCGAGAGAAGGGGTTTCTGACATGGCGGCGTTAGCCATTGGCTCCGATGATACCATGATAGAAATTGAAGGTAAAGAGGATCGGTCGGAAAAGCTCAAGAACCTTAGATTGATCTTGTGTAAAAATTCTCTGATGATTTCATTGATTTAATCACAGACATATATAATCATTTTACAAGAGTTAAATTAGGAATGATTTACACAATAAAAACTGAATCACGATCTTTACAAATTTACAGATTCAAACAGAAAAGGAAAACGGCAACGACGGTGGCAATCGTGGCTTCTCACGATCGCGCACAAACGCGACTGCGGGTCGGGTCGTGGATCTGGGTCAACTAGGGCTGACGTGGCCTAGGGCTGACGTGGAGGCTGACGTGGCAGAGCCTTCTAACAGTATGCAAGTGACTGTCATTCATTTTTGGCTCACCAAAGGAGCAAGTCCCCTGACAACCCTGCCTTGGTTCTTGAACTGGGAACCATGGCAAGGACATACGGACTTGTTTTCTGCAGCATTCCATGGCACGACACAACCTAGATGTGTGCACACTGCATTGATTCCAAAGGTTGCTAGAGTTCTATCATTCTCCATAACAAGGTAGGTTGGGTCTCCCTGCAGTTTGATGAGAATTTCTAAAACGTTACGTAGTGCCATTGACATTTTGGCAAGACATGTTAAGTAAGAGAGGAGCATTACACATTTTTACTTGATATGGAGAACGAAGAAATCAATATGCTGGCTGCATAAATAAACTACGGAGGGAATGATGTAACACAATATCTGAGTAGGAAAAAATGATATGGCAACACCGTGGAACAGTAAGAATAAGAAAAAATATCGGCAGAAAGTTTATATTAGTACCTTTAGGCCTTGAGTTAGGGTTCTATCACCAGGGCTATAGGTCTTAAGCCATTTAGACGCAATGAAATCGTTTCCAATGGCATTCTTTGCAACGATACCGGCCCCACCAGCACCTGACCTGTTCAATTGCCAATAAAGAGTACAACTAATCAGAATCCAGGACTTGCAGGGATCATGGTTAATAGTTTGGAGAAAAACTTCTAATGAACTATAACTTTTGGACGGAGACAAGTTTGCTTGAATGGAATTTCTTATTTTCACGGTGGTTTAATGTTATGGGCCTGCTGCCACCACACCTTCGGGAAGACGAGCATTGTTTGGTTGGGCGACACCTTTTGAGTACGTCTCTTTTGAAGCATGCAGCAGGATGGGGCACGTGAACTGATGTATGTATGTAGGTAAGTCATGTTAGCGTGTATCGTGTAAAGGGAAAGACTAGGGTCTTACGTTAAGGCAAGGTAAAAGTGGTGAATTCATTGTGGTAGGAAGTTGGCTTAGGCATGCCCTGCTTCTCAACCTACAAAGGTTAGACGTACACAACTAGTCAACAGGTCGTCTATAAGAGAAGCGATTGTATCTCTTGTAATCAGTTTTTATGCAATCAAATCCCACATAGATCTCTCCTTTCCCAATACCCTGTTTCAACTTGGTTAGGTTCACTCTTGCGAAGTCTTCTGGTGGTAGCACGAAAAGGTTTGTCGACCTTTTCTTGCGAGACCTGATCCTAGAAGGCCTCCTTAAATGTTTGTTACTTTTGATCATAACAAGTGGTGTCAAAGACATGTCGACTATAATGTCTAAAGTTAAAGAAAGAGTCTAGAGGTGACTTGGACCAACGGTTCAGGGAGCTTATAGAAGCCATGTAGCAAATGTTCGCTACCATGAATGCACGTGTGGATAGTCTGGTGGCAGGTCAGCCAAAGAAAAGCTTTGAGGAAGGAAGTTCTAGCTGCACGGTGAAAAAATAAAAAAAGAAGCTAACTTGATACTAGGCACCTATTGATGAAGGTAGATTTCCCTCACTACAATGGTGAAGGAGACTCAATGGATTAGATATGTAGATCAAAGCAGTTCTTTGAACTCTACCGCACTCTCGATGAGGAGAAAGTCCAATATGCCTCATGGAACCTCAAGGGAAAGGCTAAAGTTTGATTCTGACTATTCAAAGAAGAACACACTAGATAAGAGCTCATGTGGGATTTGCTCACCTAAAAGTTAGTGGAAAGAAATGGAGTCAGCCCATATCATGACTTTTATGTTTAGTTAACTAAAATTCATCAGAAAAGAAATGTGGAAGATTACCAATAGGAGTTCTCTCAGTTGTTGATGTGTGTAGGTGATGGAACCCTAATACAGCAAGTCAATTGCTTTGTTAGTAGTCTGAAAGAAGTACTACAAGCGTATGTCAGGGTGGCTAAGCCCTCCAATCTATCTGTTGCGATTGGCCTCGCTTGAATATATGAAGCAAAAGCTCAAATCAACCGCCAATCATTAACCCGGACATATAAAAAGAATATAGGCCAAAACATTATTAGCAACAACCCCAATCCAGTCAAGCCATCTTGTTCTTCCATGACCGTAAAAAAACTCACTTTGGGAGAAATCAGGGAACAAAGAGCACAAGGCCTATGCTGCAACTGTGATGAGCTCTTCACACCCACACGTTGGTGCAAAAAGCTTTTTGTTCTTGAACCTTGTGGTGCTTATGGGAGAAAGTCTAAAGACATGGCTAGAGAACTGGAGATGGAAGTTCAAATAGGTGAAGAAGATGCTAGAGATATCACTAAATGCAATTTACGAACTCCCCAGCCCATATATGACAAAAATTGAACTACAATTACAATCCTGCCCATATAATATGTACTTCCTAATGAATAGTGACAGCACACACAACTTCATCAGTATGGGAGTTGCCTTATGTGTTGGAATTCGTGATTGTGAGAAAGGAGCCTTTATATTCAAAGTTGCAAATGGGGAAAGAATCAGTAGCCCAAATTATGCAAAGGGCTAAGAATTTATTTACATGAAGCTATCTGAATTAGATTTTTCCTGTTGGAGCTTAGTGGCTTCAAAGCCATCCTTAGAGCTTGCTAGATCTACACACTCCACCCTATCCTTTAGGATTTTAGTTGTCTAAGAATGTTCTTCAAGCATAAAGGCAAACATGTTGAACCCTTTGGGTCATTTAGAAACCCTTAATCAAGTCATCAATGAAGATTGTATGCAGTAAGAGATTCTCAAGCAAAAACACACCATGGACTTCAAGTTAATGGCCATACGACCATGTGACTAGAAGGAAATCCCTGTGGAAGAATCCAATCAAGAGGGCTTGATAGCACTTTTCAAATAGTTCCACAACACTTTCTCAAAGTCTAGAGGGCTTCCTCTTTCCTAGACCTATAATCATTGAATCCTTCTAAGGGATGAGTTGTGAGCATTCTTCATCAATCCCTATTGCTATCTTTATTTTTAAAAGGGAGAGATCAAAAAAATTATCCAAGAGTTATTATCAACCGGAGTTGTGTGAGCTAATATAAGCACTTTCTCATTGCATATTCTTTTGGTGAAGAAATGTAACGGATCATAGTGCCTTTGTGTCAATTATAGGGTCTGCAGGTGACACATAGTGTTCGAGACGTTCCTAATACCAAACATACATGAGCTTTTAGACGAGTTATATGGTGTATAATTCTTTTTTAAGATAGACCTTTGCTTAAGTTACTATCAAATTTGCATGGCACCTGAAGACATTCCAAAAATAGCTTCCCAAATGCACCATGGGCTCTTTAAATGGTTTGTAATACCTTTTGGTTAAATGAATGCCTCCTTTACCTTCCAATCACTAATGAACACCATTTTTAAGGGACACGCCACAGTGGTTTTTGCTTGCCTTTTTAAAAAATATTCTCATTTATAATATGAGCTAGAAAGAAAGCCTAGAGTATGTTAAAATGCTAATGAAGATGTTGGAAAGTCATAGGATGTTTGCTAAGAAATCCAAATGTGCCTATGGAAAAATGAAGTTAGGTTTTCTAAGTCATGTTATTTCTAAGCAAGGAGTCATTGTAGATAAAGAAAAGATCTAGGTAGTCACAAAGTGGCCTATGCTAAAAATAGTAAAATCATTATGAGACCCCTTAATGACATTATGAGACATTCTTGGGCTTAAAAGATACTATATGCACTTTGCAAAATCATTATGAGACCCCTTAATGACCTCTTAAAGAAAAATAGCTTCTTGTGAGGGACAAAAAGAATTCCAAGAAGTGAACTTTGACAATATCATAGACCTTACATATTGAAGACAGATTGTTGCCTCAGCAAAATTTGGTGACCAACAGAAGCCCAACAAGGCATTATTTGTCTCATTTGCTTTTCAAGAGCTTTAGGTAGTTTTCGAGAGATGAAGATTGTTCCTATTGGAAGTCTATAGAAGCTAATCAAGAGTAGATTAAAAAAGTTCCCAGAGAGGGTGAAGGCTAATGGAGAATTTTAAAAAAAATTTAAGTCTTTTTTGCAAAATGGCTTCTAATAACTCTCACTGAAGCTAGAAGATTATCCTTTTTCCTTTATCCATGTACCTTCACATCTTATAAATACCCTAAAATAACACTAATTGTCTTATTGAGTGCCTTGATCACATTTTTAAAAATGATGTTGCATATGGTATTCCCTTTGTTTCCACCAATTCCAAGATACATTAATTATCTTCTTCATTAAGGAAAAGGCAATAGTCGTATGTTTTTGCTTTAAAAAAATTGTTTCCATAATAGATGAACGATTCTTAGATGGTTCATATTTTAAGTAGGTAAACACATTTAGCAAAACCTAAAATTTGATGACCAAAAAGAGACCAACAAGGCATTGTTTGTCTCACTCACCTTTTGAGAGCTTTAGGCAATCTTTAAAAGATGGAGATTGTTCTTACGACGAGTCCATGAAAACTAATCAAGAGTTGAGCGGAAGATTTTCCAAAGAGAGTGAAGACTATCATAAAATTTTAGAGAGTTTTTTGTTTTTTTTTTTTTACAAAATAGTTCCTAATAACCCATATTGAAGTCAAAAAATCATCCATTTTCCTTTGTCTAGATTCCTTCACATCTTATAAATACTCCAAAATCATACTAATTGTCTCATTGAGTGCTCTAATCATATTTTTGAAAGTGTTTCCACCTATGATATCCCTTTCATTTTCACAAGCTTCCGAGATTTAGTTAATTATATTTTTCATCAAAGAAAAGGTAATAGCTTCATGTTTTTCTTTAGAACAATCATCACATTAGTAAATAAACAATTCCTATATGCTTCATATTTCAAGTAGGTAAGTTCATTTAGCAAAACTCAAAATTTGGTAACTAAAAGGAGACTAACAAGATGTTGGTCTTGCTCGCCTTTCAAGAGCTTAAGGCAATCTTCAAGAGATGAAGATTGTTCTTGTTATGAGTCCATGGAAGTTAATAAGGAACTTAGTGGAAAATTTTCTAAAAAGAGTGAACACTATCAAAGAATTTTGTAGGATTTTTGTTTATTTTCTATAAAATAGCTCCCAATAACCTGCACTAAAACTAGAAGATTATCGCTTTTCTTTTGTCCATGTTCCTTTGCATCTTGTACATATTCTAAAAAAATACTAATTATCTCATTAAGTACCCTAATTACATTTCTGAAAGTGCTTTCACCTATGGTGTCCCTTTCATTTTCACTAGCTTTTAATATTCATTTAATTATTTTTTTCATTAATGAAAAGGCAATAGCCACATGATTTTAATTTGGAATAATTATTTTAGCAATAGATGAATAATTTTTAGATGCTTTATATTTCAATAGGAAACTCATTTAGTAAAACTCAAAATTTGGTGACCAAAAGGAGACCAATGAGGCATTGTTCGTCTCACTCGACTTTCAAGAGCTTAAGGCAATCTTCGAGAGATGAAGATTGTTCATGCTATAAGTCCATAAAAATTTATTATGAACTAAGGAAAAGAGTTCCTGAAGAGAGTGAAGACTATTAGAAAGTTTTAAAGAGTTTTAGAGAGTTTTTGTTTCTTTTCTGTAAAATAGCTTTCAATAACCCACACTAAAGTTAAAAAATCACCCTATCCTTTGACCATATTACTCACATCTTTTAAATACTTTAAAAAAACACTAATTTTCTCATTGAATGTCATTATCTTATTTTTGAAAGTGTTTTCACCTATGGTACCCCTTTGTTTCTACCAACTTTTAAGATTTAGTTAATTATCTCATCCATTAAGAAAAAGGCAATAGTCACATTTTTTTACTTTAAAAGAATTGTCTCGGTAATAGATGAATAATTCTTAGTGCTTTATATTTCAAGTAAGCAAGTTCATTTAGTAAAACCCAAAATATGGTGACCAAAAGGAGACTAGCAAGGCATTGTTTGTTTCGCTTCCTTTCCAAGAGCTTTAGGCAGTCCTCAAGAGATGGAGACCATGGAAGTTGATCATGAGCTAAGAGTTCCTAAAGAGAATGAAGACTATCGAATAATTTTGGAGGATTTTTATTTATTTTCTATAAAATAGCTTCCAATAACCTACATTGAAACCAAAAAATTATCTCATTTCCTTTGTCTACATTTCTTTGCATCTTGTGGATACTTTAAAACAACAATAATTAACTCATTAAGTACCTTGAACACATTTTTAAAAGTTTTTTTCACTTACGGTGTCCCTTTTATTCTTACTAACTTTTAAGATTCATTTAATTATCTCTTTCATTAATGAAAAGACAATAGCTACATGGTTTTACTTTAGAATAATTTTTTTGGCAATAGATGAATAATTTTTCAATAAGCAAACTCATTTAGTAAAATTCAAAATTTGGTAACCAAAAAGAGACCAACAAAGCGTTGTTTGTCTCACTTGTCCTTTAAAAGCTTCAAGCAATCCTCGAGAGATGAAGATTGTTCCTCTTACAAGTATATGGAAGCTGATTAGGAACTGAGTGAAAGAGTTCCCAAAGAGAGTAAAAACTATTAGAGAATTTCAGAGTTTTGTTTATTTTTTATGAAATAGCTCTTAATTACCCACATTGAAACTAAAAGATTATTCTCATTCCTTTGTCTACATCACTCACATTTTTTAAATACTTTAAAACCACACTAGTTGTCTCATTGAGTGTCATAATCACATTTTTTAAAGTGTTTTCACCTATGGTATTCCTTTCGTTTCTACCAATATCTAAGAATTGGTTAATTATATCTTCCATTAATAAAAAAGCAATAGCCATATTTTTTTCCTTTAGAAAAATTGTCTCGACAATAGATGAATAATTCTTAAATGTTTCATATTTCAAGTAAGCATGCTCATTTAGTAAAACCTAAAATTTGTTAACCAAAAAGAGATTAGTGAGGCATTGTTCATCTCATTCCCCATTCAAGAGCTTTATGTAGTCTCTGAGAGATGAAGGTTGTTCCTACTACAAGTCCATGGATATTGATTAGGAGCTAACTAGAAAAGTTTTGAAAAAGAGTGAAGACTATTAGAGAATTTTAAAGAAATTTTTGTTTCTTTTGAAGAAAATGAATCTCAATAACCTGCACTAAAACCAAAAAATCATCCTCTTTTCCTTTGTCTAAGTTTCTTTACGTTTTATAAATACTATAAAACTAAACTAATTGTCTCATTGAGTGTTTTGATCATATTTTTTAAAATTTTTTCACCTACGGTATCCCTTTCATTTCCACTAACTTATAAGATTCAACTAATTATCTTTTTCATTAATGAAAAGGCAATAGCCATATGATTTTGCTTTCAAATAATTTTCTTAACAATAGATGAATAGTTCTTGGATACTTCACATTTCAAGTAGGCAAACACATTTAGCAAAACTTAAAATTTGGCGATCAAAAGGAAACTAGCGAGACATTGTTTATCTCACTTTCCTTTGAGAGCTTCAGGCAATCTTCAAGAGATGGAGATTGTTCTTACTACTAGTCCATAGAAGTTGATCAAGAGTTGAGTGGAAGATTTTCCATAGACAGTGATGACTATCGAAGAATTTAGAAGGCTCTTGTTTTTTTTTTTTTACAAAATAGCTCCCAATAACTTGCATTAAAGTCAGAAGACCATCCATTTTCATTTGTCTTTGTTCTTTTGCATCTTGTAAATACTCTACAATCATACTAATTATCTTATTGAATGCCGTGATCACATTTTTGAAAGTGTTTTACCTATGGTATCCCCTTCATTTTCACAAGTTTTCAAGATTTAATTAATTATCTTATCCATTAAAGAAAAGGTAATAGCTTTATATTTTTGGTTTAGAATAATTGTCCTAATAGTAAATGAGAAATTCTTAAATACTTTATATTTCAAATAGGCAAGTTCATTTAGTAAAACCCAAAATTTGGTGACCAAGAGGAGATCAACAACATGTTGTTTGTCTCGCTTGCCTTTCAAGAGCTTCAAGCAATCTTTAAGAGATGAAGATTGTTCTTGCTACGAGTTCATGGAAGCTTATTAAGAGCTAAGTGGAAGAGTTTTCAAAGAGAATGAAGACTATTAAAAAATTTTGGAGGGTTTTTATTTCTTTTTTACAAGATAGCTCCCAATAACCTATACTAAAGCCAAAAGATCATGTCCTTTCCATTGTCCACGTTCATTTACATCATATAAATACTTTAAAACTACATTAATTGTCTCACTAATGGTGAGACTTTAAAACCATGTGTCCTTTCTTTACTCACATTTTTTAAAGTTCTTAACCTATGGTGTTTTCTTCATTTCCACTAGCGTCCAAGATTCATTTAATAATCTTTTCCATCAATAAAAAGACAATAGTTATATGGTTTTGCTTTCGAATAATTATCTCTATAGTAAATGAACAATTCTTAGATGCTTCATATTTCAAGTAAGTAGGCACATTTAGCAAAACTTAAAATTTGGTGACCAATAAGGTGTTGTTCATCTCACTAACCAACATCTTCAAGAGATAGAGATTGTTCTTGATACGAGTCCATGGAAGCTGGTTAAGAGTTAACTAAAAGATTTTTCAGAGAAAGTGAAGACTATTAGAAAATCTTAAAGGCATTTCATTTACTTTCTACAATATAGCTCTCAATAACCTGCATTGAACTTGGAAGATCATCCATTTTCCTTTGTCTATGTTCCTTTGCATCTTGTAAATACTCTAAAATCACATTAATTGACTTATTGAGTGTTTTGATCACACTATAAGTGTTTTCACTTATAGTATCCATTTGATTTCCACAAGCTTCTAAAACTTAATTAGTTATCTTCTACATTAAAAAAATTGTAATAACTACATGTTTTTACTTTAGAAGAGTAATCTTAGTAGTAAATGAATAGTTTTTCAATATTTCATATTTCAAATATGGAAGTTCATTTAACAAAACCCAAAACTTGGTAACTAAAAGGAGACATGCCAATGTTGTGGGTCTCATTTATCTTTCCAGAGCTTTAGGCAATTTTCATGAGATAAAGATTGTTCTTGCCATGAATCTATGGAAGCTAATTGACACCTAAGTAGAAGAGTTTCTAAAAAGAATGAAGACTATTAAAGAATTTTAGAGGATTTTTTATTTCTTTTTTACAAAATAGCTCTTAATAACCTACATTAAAGTGAAAAGATTATGACATTTTCTTTGTCCATATTCATTCATTTATACCATGTAAATTCTTTAAAATCCTATTAATTGTCTCACTCATAGTGAGACTTTAAAAACATATGCCTTTTCCTTAATCACATTTTTTAAATTTATTTGACATATGATGTCTCATTCATTTCTACCAGCTTCTAAAATTTATTTAATTATTTTTTCCATCAATGAAAAGGCAATAGCCATATAGTTTTACTTTCAAATAATTGTCTTGGTAATAAATGAACAATTCTTAGATGCTTCATATTTCAAGTTGGCAAACACATCTAGTAAAACTCAAAATTTGGTGACCAAAAGGAGACTAGTGAGGTGTTTTTCATCTCACTTGCCCTTCGAGAGATTCAGACAATCTTCAAGAGACATAAATTATTCTTGCTATAAGTCCATTGAAGTTGATCAAGAGTTTAGTGGAAGATTTTTTAAAGAGAGTAAAGATTATTAAAGAATTTTATAGGGTTTTCATTTTGTTTCTTTTCAATAATATAATTCCTAATAACCCACATTGAAGTCAAAAGATCATCCCTTTTCCTTTATCTACATTCCTTCACATCTTGTAAATACTCTAAAATCATACTAATTGTTTATTAAATGCCCTACTCATATTTTTTAAAGTTTTTTCACTTATGACATCCATTCACTTCCACAAGCTTTTAAAATTTAACTAGTTATTTTCTCCATTAAAAAAAAGCTAATAGTTACATATATTTACTTTATAACAATCATCTCAACAATAAATGAACAATTCTTAAATGCTTTATTTTTCAAATAGGCAAGTTTATTTAGCAAAACCCAAAATTTGGTGACCAAAAGGAGACCAGTAAGATGTTGTTTGTCTCAATTACCTTTTAAAAGCTTCAAGTAATCCTCAAAAGATGAAGATTGTTCTTGCTACGAATCCATGGAAGTTGATTAGAAACTGAGGGAAAGAGTTTTCAAAGAGAATGAAGACTATTGATGAATTCTGGAGGGTTTATATTTCTTTTTTATAAGATAACTTTCAGTAACTTGCACTAAAGTCAAAAGATCATGACATTTTCGTTGTACATGTTCATTTATATCATGTAAATTTTTTAAGATCACACTAATGGTCTCACTGATCGTAAGACTTTAAAACCATATGCCCTTTCCTTAATCACATTTTAAAAGTTCTTTAACCTATAGTGTCTCCTTCATTTCACTAGCTTCTAAGATTCATTTAATTACCTTTTCCACCAATGAAAAGGCAATAACCATGTGGTTTTACTTTTAAATAATTGTCTTGACAATAGATAAACAATTCTTAGATGCTTCATTTTCAAGTAAGCAAACACATTTAGCAAAACTCAAAATTTGGTAACCAAAAGGAGACTAGTGAGGCATTATTTGTCTCACTTGCCTTTTGAAGCTTTAGGCAATCATTAAGAGACAGGGATTGTTCTTGCTACGAGTTCATTGAAGCTCATTAGGAGTTGTGTGGAAGATTTTCCAAAAAGAATAAAGACTATTAGAGAATTTTGGAGGGTTTTCATTTTTTTTCTATAATATAGCTCATAATAGCCCATATTGAATTTGGAAGATCATCCATTTTCCTTTGTTAATGTTCCTTTGCATCTCATAAATACTCTAAAATTATAATAATTATCTTATTAAGTGCCTTGATCAAATTTTTGAAAGTATTTTACTTATGGTATCCTTTTCATTTCCATAAGTTTTCAAGATTTAATTAATTATCTTGTCCATTAAAGAAAAGGTAATAGCTATTGTTCTTGATTTAGAATAATTATCTTAGCAGTAAATGAACAATTCTTAAATGCTTTATATTTCAAAAAGACAAGTTCATTTAGAAAACCCAAAATTTAGTAGCCAAAAGGAGACCAACAAGATGTTGTTTGTCTCACTTGCCTTTCAAAAGCTTCTAACAATCTTCAAGAATTGCTCTTGATACAAGTCCATGGAAGCTAATTAGGAGTTAGGTGGAAGGGTTTCAAAAGAGAATGAAAACTCTCGAAGAATTTTGGAGGGTTTTTATTTGTTTTTTACAAGATCATTTTCTTTCCTTTATCCACATTCATTTACATCATGTAAATACTTTAAAACCATATTAATTGTCTCATTGATGGTGAAACTTTAAAATCGTATGTCCTTTCCTTAATCACATTTTTTAGAGTTATTTGACGTATGGTGTCTCTTTCATTTCCACTAGCTTCCAAGATTCATTTAATTATCTTTTCCATCAATGAAGAGGCAATAGTCATATGGTTTTGCTTTCAAATAATTATCTCAATAGTAAATGTACAATTCTTAGATTCTTCATATTTCAAGTAAGCACGTACATTTAGCAAAACTTAAAATTTGGTGACCAAAAAGAGACTAGTGAGGCATTGTTTATCTCACTCACCCTTCAAAAGCTTCAAGCAATCTTTAAGAGACAAAGATTATTCTTATTATAAGTCCATGGAAGTTGGTTAAGAGTTGAATGGAAGATTTTTTAAAGAAAGTGAAGACTATTAGGGAATTTTGGAGGATTTTCATTTCTTTTCTACAATATAGCTCCTAGTAACCAACTTTGAACTTGGAATATCATCCATTTTTCTTTGTCTATGTTCCTTTGCATCTTGTAAATACTCTAAAATCACACTAATTAACTTATTGAGTGCCTTGATCACATTTTTTAAGGTGTTTTCACTTATGGTATCCATTTGATTTCCACAAGCTTTTTAGACTTAATTAGTTATCTTCTTTATTAAAAAAATATAATAACTACTTGTTTTTACTTTAGAACAATCATCTTAATAGTAAATGAACAGTTCTTAAATGCTTCATATTTCAAATATGCAAGTTCATTTAACAAAATCCAAAATTTGGTGACTAAAGGAGACATGCAAGATGTTATGGGTCTCATTTATCTTTCTAGAGCTTTAGACAATCTTTAAGAGATGAAGATTGTTCTTGCAACAAGTCTATGGAAGATAATTAAAATCTAAGTAGAAGAGTTTGTAAATAGAGTGGAGACTATTGAAGAATTTTGGAGGATTTTTATTTCTTTTTTACAAAATAGCTCTCAATAACCCACACTAAAGCCAAAAGATCATGACATTTTCTTTGTTTATGTTCATTCATTTATATCATGTAAATTCTTTAAAACCACATTAATTGTCTCACTCATTGTGAGACTTTAAAACCAAATGCCTTTTCCTTAATTACATTTTTTAAAGTTCTTTGACCTATGGTATCTCTTTCATTTCCATAGCTTCCAAGATTCATTTAATTATTTTTTCATTAATGAAAAAGTAATAGCCATATGGTTTTGCTTTCAAGTAATTGTCTTGGCAATAGATGAACAATTCTTAGATGCTTCATATTTCAAGTAGGCAAACAAATTTAGCAAAACTTAAAATTTGGAGACCAAAGAGACGTTGTTTGTCTCAGTTTCTTTTTGAGAGCTTCATACAATTTTCAAGAGATGGAGATTGTTCTTGCTACGAGTCCATTGAAGCTCATCAGGAGTTGAGTAGAAAATTTTCCAAAGAAAGTAAAGACTATTAGAGAATTTGGAAGGGTTTTCATTTCTTTTCTATAACATAACTTCTAATAACCCACATTGAAGTTGGAAGATCATCCCTTTTCCTTTGTCTATGTTCCTTTGCATCTTGTAAATACTCTAAAATCATACTAATTGACTTATTGAGTATACTAATCACATTTTTAAAAGTGTTCAGTTATGGTATCCATTTATTTCTACAAGCTTTTAAGATTTAATTAGTTATTTTCTCCATTAAAGAAAACGTAATAACTACATAATTTTACTTTAAAAAATCATCTCAACAGTAAATGAACAATTTGTAAATGCTTTTTTTTTTTTCAAATAGGCAAGTTCTTTTAGCAAAACCCAAAATTAGTGACTAAAAGGAGAGCAAGAAGATGTTGTTTGTCTCACTTGCCTTTCAAGAGCTTCAAGCGATCTTCAAGAGATGAAGATTGTTCTTGCTACGAGTCCATGGAAGTTGATTAGGAACTAAGTGGAAGAGTTTCCAAGAAAAATGAAGACTATCAAAAAATTTTATAGGGTTTTTATTTCTTTTTTACAAGATAAATCTCAATAACCTATATTGAAGTGAAAAGATCATGATATTTTCTTTGTACATGTTCATTTATATCATATAAATTCTTTAAAATCATACTAATGGCCTCACTCATCGCAAAACTTTAAAACCATATGCCTTTTCCTTAATCACATTTTTTAAAGTTCTTTGACCTATGGTGTCTCATTCATTTTCACCAGCTTTCAAAATTCATTTCATTATATTTTTCATCAATGAAAAGGTAATAATCATGTGGTTTTGCTTTCAAATAATTGTCTTGGCAGTAGATAAATAATTTTTAGATGCTTCATATTTCAAGTAGGCAAACATATTTAGCAAAACTTAAAATTTGGTAACCAAAAGGAGACCAAAGAGACGTTGTTTATCTTAGTTGCTTTTGAAAGCTTCATACAATTTTCAAGAGATGGAGATTGTTCTTGCTATGAGTCTATTAAAGCTCATCAAGGGTTAAGTAGAAGATTTTCCAAAGAGAGTAAAGACTAATAGAGAATTTAGGAGGGTTTTCATTTCTTTTCTATAATATAACTTCTAATAACCCATATTGAAGTTGGAAGATCATCCCTTTTCCTTTGTCTACTTTCCTTTGCATCTTGTAAATACTCTAGAATCATACTAATTGACTTATTGAGTACACTAATCACTTTTTTTAAAGTGTTCACTTATGGTATCTATTCATTTCCATAAACTTTTAAGATTTAATTAGTTGTTTTCTTCATTAAAGAAAATGTAATAGCTACATATTTTTACTTTAAAACCATCGTCTTAATAACAAATGAACAATTCATTAATGCTTTATGTTTTAAATAGGCAAGTTCATTTAGCAAAACTCAAAATTTGGTGACCAAAAGAGACCAACAACATGTTGTTTGTCTCACTTGTCTTTCAAGAGCTTCAAGCAATCTTCAAGAAATGAAGATTGTTCTTGCTACAAGTCCATAGAAGCTAATTAGAAGTTAAGTGGAAAAGTTTTTGAAGAGAATAAAGACTATCGAAGAATTTTGGAGGGTTTTAATTTCTTTTTTACAAGATAGCTCCCAATAACCTACACTTAAGCCAAAAGATCATATCTTTTCCTTTGTCCACATTCATTTACATCATGTAAATACTTCAAAACCACATAAATTGTCTCATTGATGGTGAGACTTTAAAACCATATGCCCTTTCCTTAATCACATTTTTAAAGTTCTTTAACCTATGGTATTTCATTCATTTCCGATAGCTTCCAAGCTTCATTTAATTATCTTTTTCATCAATGAAAAGGCAATAGTCATATGGTTTTACCTTCGAATAATTATCTCAATAGTAAATGAACAATTCTTAGATGTTTCATATTTCAAGTAAGCAAACATATTTAGCAAAACTTAAAATTTGATGACCAAAAGGAGACCAGTGAGGCATTGTTCATCTCACTCACCCTTCAAAAGCTTCAAACAATCTTTAAAAGACAAAGATTGTTCTTGCTACAAGTCCATGAAAGCTAATTAAGAGTTGAGTTGAAGATTTTTCAGATAGTGAAGTTTATTAGAAAATTTTGGAGGGATGTCATTTCCTTTCTATAATATAGCTCCCAATAACCCACATTGAACTTGGAAGATCATACATCTTCCTTTGTTTATATTCCTTTGCATCTTATAAATACTCCAAAATCACATTAATTAACTTATATCACATTTTTTAAAGTGTTTTTTCTTATAGTATCCTTTGATTTCCACAAGCTTTTAAGACTTAATTAGTTATCTTCTCCATTATAAAAAAGGTAAGAACTACATGCTTTTACTTTAGAATAATCATCTTAATAGTAAATGAATAGTTCTTAAATGCTTCATATTTCAAATATGCAAGTTCATTTAACAAAACCCAAAATTTGGCTACTGAAAAAAGACCAACGAGATGTTGTGGGTCTTGTTTGTCTTTCAAGAGCTTTAGACAATCTTCAAGAGATGAAGATTGTTCTCACAATGAGTCCATGGAAGCTAATTAAAAGCTTAGTAGAAGAGTTTCCAAAGAGAGTGAAGACTATTGAAAAATTTTAGAAGGTTTTATTTCTTTTTGACAAAATAACTCTGAATAACCTATATTAAAGCCAAAAGATCATGACATTTTCTTTGTCCATGTTCATTTACATCATGTAAATTCTTTAAGACCACACTAATTGCCTCATTCATGGTGAAACTTTAAAACTATATGCCCTTTCTTTAATCACATTTTTTTTAAGTTCTTTGACCTATGGTGTCTCCTTAATTTTCATAAGCTTCCAAGATTCATTAAATTATTTTTTATATCAATGAAAATACAGTAGCCATATGGTTTTGCTTTCAAATAATTGTCTTGATAGTAGATGAACAATTCTTAGATGCTTTATATTTCAAGTAGGCAAACACATCTAACAAAACTTAAAATTTGGTGGCCAAAAGGAGACTAGTGAGGTGATTTTCATCTCACTCACCTTTCAAGAGCTTTAGGCAATCTTCAAGAGGTAGAGATTATTCTTGTTATAAGTCCATTGAAGCTAATCAGGAATTGAGTGGAAGATTTTCCAAAGAGAGTGAGACTATAAGAGAATTTTGGAGGGTTTTCATTTCATTTCTTTTCTACAATATAGCTCCTAATAACCCACATTGAATTTGAAAGATCATTCCTTTTCCTTTGTCTATGTTCCTTCACATCTTGTAAATACTCTAAAATTATACTAATTGTTTTACTAAGTGCCCTAATCATACTTTAGAAAGTGTTTTCACTTATGATATCCATTCATTTCCACAAGTTTCCAAAATTTAATTAATTATCACGTCTATTAAAGAAAAGGCAATAGCTACATGTTTTTGCTTTAGAATAATCATCTTAGTAGTATATGAATAATTCTTAAATGCTTCATATTTCAAATAGGCACGTTCTTTTAGCAAAATGAAAAGTTTGGGAACCCAAAAATTGGTAAGGAAAGGGAGACCAACAAGATATTATTAGTCTCACTCACCTTTCAAAAGCTTTAGGCAATCTTCAAGAGACAAAGATTGTTCTTGCTACGAGTCCATGGAAGCCGATTAAGAGTTGAGTGGAAAAGTTTTCAAAGAAAGTAAAGGCTATCAATGAATTTTAGAGGTTTTTTTTTTTTTTACAAGATAGCTCCCAATAACCTGCACTAAAGTTAAAAGATCATCCCATTTCCTTTGTCTATGTTCATTCGTATCATGTAAATACTTGAAAACTATACTAATCATCTCACTAAGTGCCTTTACCACATTTTTTAAAATGCTTTCACTTATAGTATTCCCTTTGTTTCCATTAGCTTCCAAGATTCTTTTAATTATCTTCTTCATCAAGGCAAAGGCAATAGTCACATGTTTTTACTCTAGAATAATTGTCTTGGTAGTAGATGAACAATTATTTTATGCTTTATATTTCAAGTGGGTATGCTCATTAGCAAAATTGCAACTTCAACCCTTCAATGCTCCAGCACAAGCAATAGAAGCTTGTCAATTGGAATGGAATCATCATTGGTTGTTTTTAAAGAAAATACTAGCCTTGGGTTATGCAAAAAGGTAAGAACATATTTACAAAATGAGATATTTAATTTAGATTTTTACTTGTTAGAGCTTGATGGCTTTTAAGCTGTCCTTGGAGCTTGCTAGCTCTACACACTTGGCCCCATTCTTTAGGATTTCAGTTATGTAAAAATGGTCTTCAAGCATAAAGGAAAGCATGTTGAGTTCTCAAGTCATGTAACACCCCTCTCAATCCTTTCTAATCAAGTCATTAATGGAGACCATATGGAGGAAAAGATTCTTAAGCAAAAACACACCATCATCCTTAAGCTAATGGATGTATAACCATTTCACCAAAAGGAACGGCCATGGAAGAATTGAATTAGGAAGGCTTGATACACTTTTGGAATAGTTATGTAACGTCCTTGTAAAGCCCAAAGGGTTTCCTCCCTCTAAGACCCATGATCACTAGATCCTTTTAAGGGATAAGTCAAAAGTAGTCTTCATCAAGCCTTATCATTATCCTCATTTCCAAAAAGGAAAAATTAAAAAAATAATCTAAAAGTCATTGTCAATCAAAGTTGTGCAGACCAATACCAATCCTTTCTTGTCACCTATCCTCCTAGCTCCTAGTAAAGAAACGTAACAGTTCATGGCTCCTTTGCATTGACTATAAGGCCCTTAATTAACACATAATACCTAACAAGTTCCTAATACCAACTATAGATGAGCTTCTAGACAAATTATATGGTACAAAATTCTTCTCCAAGATGTATCTTTGCTTTAGTTACCATAAAATTCACATGGCACCATAAGACATTCCAAAAATAACTTTCAAAATGTACCATGGGCACTTTGAATGTCAAGTGATACTGTTTGGTTTAATGAACACACCTTTTACCTTCTCATCTCTAATGAACACCATCTTTAAGGATCTAAGGCAGTAGTTTGTGCTCCTCTTTTTTGACAATTTTTTTTATCTATAGTAGGAGTCAGAAAAAGCACTTAAAGCAAGTTGAAATGATAATGAAGATGTTAAGGAGTCATAGGCTATTTGTTAAGAAGTCCAAATGTGCCTTTGGGAAAACAAAGGTAAGCTTTCTAGGTCATATTATTTTTAAGTAAAGAATTAGTGTGGATAGAAAAGATCCAAGTAGTCACATAGTGGCCTTTGTCAAAAATAGTAAAATTTCTAAAGGGCTTTCTTAGACTTATAGGGTAATATAGGTGCTTTGTAGAAGGCTATGAAGTCATTATGAGGCCTCTCAATGACCTCTTAAAAAACAATAACTTTTTATGAGTGATAAAGGTTAAAGCAAAATTCCTAAGGTTATGCTTTACTTTAGGATTGAAGCAAAATTCCTACGATTCAAACTCCAATGTTAGCCTTCCTAGACTTCTCTTAGGATTTCATTTTCAAATGCAACACTTTTAGTAATGGGCTAGGTTGTGTCTTACTTTAGGACTAAAAAACCAATAGCCTTCTTTAGTCAAACCATTAAAGGGAAGAATATGTTTCTTTCAACTTATGAGAAAAAAATGATGGCAGTAGTATTGTTAGTTAAAAAATGGAAACATTATCTACTTGGCCTAGGTTTGTCATAAGAGTTTATCAACAAAATCTTAAATACCTTTGGAAGAAAAAAATATCAATGTTGTTGTAACAAAAATGGCTTGTAAAAGTGAAAGGATATTACTTTGTGATTAAATATAAGCCAGGGAGAGAAAATAGGGTAGCAAATGCACTATACCATTATTTTGAGGTGAGCTCAAACTAGGAAAAAGGTACTTTATTTTGTAATTTTACGTCGATGGTCTCAAATAAAGAAGCCTCGATGAGAAGGGAGGATGTCAAGGTGGCAAGTGATGCAAAAGAAAAGATTGCATGGGCTGCTGAAGGCAAATCACAATCTTCTAAAAGTGAGGACAAGTCACTGGCCCATATCCATTTAAGTACCATTATGGGCTAAGCCCATCAAGGATGAAGTCCATGAGCTTATGAGGATGCAAGACCTTGTTAAAAAAATCAAGCCAGGAAGATGACAAAACAATGGAAACTGAGTGTATGGTTTTCCTTAAAAATAGAATCTTTGTTAACTCCTACAATCATCTATGAATTCCACACAAGCACTTATGAAAGATTTTAGAAAACCATCTCTCGCATAAGGGCCATTTTCTGTTGAAATGGAATGAAGAAAGGCATCAAAGATCATATACAAAGTTGTCAAATATGTCAAGAATAGAAGTCCAAGAATAAAATCCCACATGGGTTGCTAAAAACCTCTTCAACTAAGAAATCAAATCAAACACTAGTGACCTGAGAAAGGGAGAGAAAAGCTTTTCGAGTTCAATATCAATCGAACTATGTATTTGAACTTCAAAAAATGACTTTATAATATAAGGCATGAAGGAAGAATGTAAAATCAACAAACCTAACCAATTAGGAGATTTTCTAATAAATAGGATGATTTTCTTCCTTATTGTCACAAAATTTTTCACAATCTTCAAGAATAAAATGCTTACCTCTTTACCTTCTATATTTACTCTTTATTTTGGACTTGTAAGTTCACTTTTAATCCCAACTAAATTTAAAGAAAAATCAACGTATCTCATTTGGTTCACTTAAATATTTAACTACATAAAAGCTACTTTTATTCAGATGAGACATTAAGAAAAGAAAGAAAACTAAACTCACCAAGGTACGGCAAAGAAGGAAGCATAAGCAATCAACATGCTAGTCGTGGGGAAAGATATTGCACTTAACAAAAGCAGAGTCATGAACTGCCTCTTGCCCATGTTAGGTACACGATTTTCATACCCCTTTCACTTCTCATCATGTTATGATCGAGCATTAGAAGTGGTCATGTGGCTTATAAGGGACAAAATAGAGAATTACATAAATGCAAAACAAGCATGCAATAATCAAGAAAGTGAGAAAAAAGGAAGGAAGAAGTGAGGACATGATTCACTCATGGAAAACCGTATAGCTTGTTATTTTACTTTTTAGTGTAATGTAACTTAGTTTCCTTTCAATAGATCAGCTTGCTTGCTGTAACCTTTAGCTAGTTAGAATCATTGTGTTAGTATCTCTTACCATTCACATTGTTGTTGTTATGGTTTACAATTGCTTGTAATCAAGAATTCAATCTATAAACAAAGGAGACTTTGCTAGTTTTCTTCCAACTCTAAGGTGTTCTTTTTTCTTGAGAAATTGATATCCTAACAGTGGAATCTAAAGCCATCGACCTGGTGCCTAAAACCCAAACTCAAACCTTAGCCAACACTAATTTTTGCTTGCAAAAAGTGGAGCAGCAAACTAAAATTTTTCACATGATGCATAATATGAACAAGCTTCTACAAATGATGGCCAATCTTTCTCAACAACAAGTCATTGCACCACACCTAGAGAACCCACCACTGACAATGGGTGACCCTTCTTTACCCCCTTCTACCATCGCCGACACACATACATGGTGGGTTCCCAATAGCCCTCACTAGTTTGTCACAGTGGAAGACCTCAACGGCACTCCTCCCTCTCTCGATGGACTACACACTTTTAACCCAACCCACCTAATGGTCATCTCTATCGAATCTAGTGTTGAATCAATCCCATCTCAACCGCTCTCAGGCCACCATACACTATTGAATCCTTATCGAGCCCCTGTGTAACCATAAGCAGCAAATTTTGCCCCAAGAAACATTAGGTCAAGTCCTGAACTAATAGGTATTCATGTCAACCCACCCTTTTCTGCAAGTTTTGCAATGCCTAGCGGGACCTTAGTGCTTCCCAATGATGAACCATTGTCGCCCTGTTTCCACCCGCCGCCCTAAGGCCATATCCTTACAAATCGAGTAATAAGTATGACCTAGCCCCAATTTCCAATGGGAACAACCTCTACCACCATCGATGCCGCAAAACCCACTGTTGCTCTACCCTTCAACAACCCCTCACTACCTGCCTCCTTCCACCAATGTCCCCACTGAGCCCTTTCCTCCAAAAGCCCTAACCTATAACCCACATAGGTTTTACACGAGGGCTCTTTTAAGCTAGCCCACCCCCTATTAGTTTGGGCAAAGCCTCACCTTAGGCCTAGGGTCACAAGGCTTCCCCTTCCCTTAAGGGCCCACTTCCCCACCCATGGGATGGGGTCTGGGGCTGCATGGCCCACATATGGCTTAAGGGAGCTAGACCCCATTGGGTCCCTCCTTAGCACAACATCAATAGGTTAGGCCCATGGTTAACAAGGCCCACATATGACATAGGGGCCAAATCCCGAAGGTCCTCCAATAGGCTAGGGCCTACTTACTTAGCTTCAAATCCAGTAATGAATTAGGGACAACACATTAGAGGCTTTAACAATTTGGGTTATACACATCTTGTTACTCATGATTAACCAAAGTTGAGGCCCAATGGCAACAGACCTAGCTCAAATTCTAAAAAGGATAACAATGGCAGTCAGTTGCAACCAAGTAATTATGATCCCACTCTCAACACCCTAATTTTCCCAAATTCAAAGGCATCAAACCTAGAGAATGGATTAATAGTAACGAATTTTATTTATGTTTTAACCCCATGGACGATTATGAAAAGGTGAAGTATGACATAGTTTATTTTAAACATGAAGCTATAGCTTAGGTAAGGAATCATTGCGGGAAAAAGGGCAAGGTAGTTGGAATTAGTTCAAAGTGAATGTATATGATAAGTTTGTTGTAGAAGAAATGGATGGTGTTTTGAGAGATTTTCACCTACTTATACAAACCTCTATAGTACTAGCATATGTCCAAGAATTTGACAATGTGAGATATCAAGTCTTAGCTCAAAATGTTGGATGGACAAATGAAAGGTTCCTAACGACATTTTTACTAGGGTTAAAGGATGATGTGAAAGGTTCCACATATGGTTGTCACATACCCTTAATTTAAAGGAAGCTTTTAAATAGACATTAATGCAAGAAAAGCTTATATGTCCAAAGAGTGACAAGGTGGATACAGCTCAAATAAGTGTTAACTGCTTCTAGGTAACACGAACACAAAAGGCCAATACAAAGTGGTCTCATGACGACAAATGTTTCACCACTAGGTACGTCATGGAGTCTTAGAGGCAAGCCCAAGGGAAACAAGACTTATATTATTATTGTGATAAAAAAATGGTCAAAGCTCATGTTTGCAGGAAGAAACAATTTTTTTTATTGATTGAGGATGATGAGCAAAACGTACAGACAAACGGTGAATCAACATTAGTGCAACAAATTTGGGAAATCTAGGAAGAAGAGGCAATGGCCTAGTGTTCAGTGATTTTGTAAATGCAAGTGAACATGTCGAACAAGTAATATAATGATAAGGAAAGTATCGTCCCACAAAGATTGGTGATTACTATGTCAACTAATTACTAACGGTGAACAACTCCTAGAATTTATCTAACAAATCCAAATTGATAGAGAATAAACTAATCAACTAAATTTAATAAAACTAAATACACAAAATATGTTAGAGTGTCCGATTTCACCATAACTATGAGGTACTAATGTAGATTATGTATGCTTACAAGAGGGATAATATCTATGTGATGGCGGAACTTCCTAATTTATTTACTATCCTATGTCTAGGTATAGAAAACCTACTTAATTCATTAATTCACTATATTTCTATATGTGAATTGAAACAAACCAAATGCATTAGGATCTATGAACATTCCCAGTTTACAATAAATCTTTCGATTATCTTATCACTAAAAGCCACACAAACAACATGGTATATGTCTATCCACATTTAATTCATGGTTATATATTATAAGAAGCAATTGCATATTATTACCTCTCAATCTCAAACATGCACATCAAATCATTCAAGTGGTGGCCAATCACTTAAAAGTATTAAGCATAATAATATATAACTCACATAAATAAAATATCTTGCAAAACATAATAATCATAGGATTCATACCATCATAATTAGATTACATCGTAGCTCTAACAAAAATAAACTAAAACATAAAGAAATAATGAGGAAGAATGGTAATAAGAAATAAAGAAAGCATCTTGAATCCAAGAACAAGAAGTCTGTCACCCTTTTTGTCGTCTTTTCAAAAAAATCTTGAATTCTTGGCCTCTTTCTTGAGTTGTGCTCAATTTCCTCCTCTTCCTTCTTTTGCCTCTTCTCTTTTCTTAAATAAAGTTTAGGTTTAGACCTACTCTTATCCTAGTAGAATTAGGTTTTAGAGATCTAAAACAATTGGGTTTTGAACTCTTAATTTAATTAGGCTTTGAACTCCTAATATGATTAGGTTTTCTAATTATTTAGAAAACCCAATAACAATAAAATCTAATAACAATCATTCAAAGCCCAAGCTCATCTTGACTCTCTTGATCATGATATTACGATTTTGCCACACAATAAGCATCAAGCTCTTCATGTTCATCTCTTTTCTCCTTGCCTTCTTGTGCTACATAAACAAGATAAATTTAAGTAAATAAAGAGGAGTTCAAATGTTTTCTCACAATTATTAAAGTTATTTATTGCCTAAAATAGGTAAAATAACTCTATAAAAATAGAGTTATCACCTAGGCATAGATTGGTGGATTCAATGGTTACACCTTTAACCCTTGAGGACAAGGGTTATTCAAAGTGGTGGGGCTTGTTAGAACAGAAAATCAAAAGTGGTCACATGGCTTATAGAGGACAAAATAAAGAATTGCAAAAGGGTAGAACAAGGATGCGGCAATCGAGAAAGTGAAGAAAAAGGGAGGAAGAAGTGAGGACGGGATTCACTCATGGATAATCTTGTAGCTTGTTATTTTGCTTCTAATGCAACATAGCTTAGTTTCCTTTTAGCCGATCAACTTGCTTATCGTAATTTTTACTTAGTTAGAACTGTTGTGTTAGTATCTCTTACCAATTGCTTTGCCATTGTTGTGGTTTTGAGCTATCTGTAATCAAGAATCCAGTTTATGAATAGAGACTACTAGATTTCTTCTATCTCTAAGGTGTTCCTTATTCTTGAGAAATAAGTGTCCTAACACATTGACTAGGTTCTCGTAGGCTTTAGCATCGAAGCTTGGGATGAAGAGAACATCCCATTCTTATTGAACACAAACGGCACTCTAAAAGTGCTCAGAGAATGCCAGATTTTCGGGGTAAATTGTACAATCCCTATAGTTTATGGTCGATTCAAAAACAACTTCCCGAATATCGTCAAAACCCAGTTAACTTGGTAAGGCATGAAGTCAATCCCTAAATCAAAGAAGGAAATCTTGATAATTGATTTTCTCAACTAAAGATTGTTTCAATTTAGTCATCGAAGCTCTAGACCTTTCCCTGTCCACTACGACCTCATCTTTGCATGACCAAGCCAGATTAGGTCCTCTCCAACCTCATTTCGACATTGGACTGCACGGAACTAAAACTGATGCGCTGATACGCATTCAGGACCAAAAATTGATTTTTCACGGCAACTGTCAACATTTTCGTGTCACTCTTGACACTTTTGCGGTGAACTATACCCAAAAAGGCAGAGATAAATAGGCTTTCCGAAGTTCTAGAAGAACAAGGACCAGACAATCCATTCAAACCCCAGGAATAGGATTTGGCTAGAACAGGACAAGGGCTTTCTATAATCTCCTATAGCTGATATTATGACAAACTAGAATCTAACACATGATTTGATCTCAGAATTATATCAAGCCTTAACCATAAATGGATAATAATCGATTAATTACAATGGGACAGTGACCTATTAAGCCATGGGGTTAACAACATGCAAGACACGAATTGCTTAACTGAAACACAAACACAAGAAGCAAAATAAAAAGAGCATACGCAGAATTATAAATCAATACAAAATTGTCAACGACAAACCTGCAGTCTATTATTTCAAGGAAAAATATAAATATGGAGAAATTCAATTGTTAACCCAAGAAATAAAAAAAGAATCCGCTATATCCATCAATACCGCACTTCAAGGCCGCCTACAGCCCAAAGTATGGTTTGCTGATAGCTCATATCCTGAGATGTCATCGTACCTACTATCTGCTGTTGTTGTTTCCTATCCTTTTGGTGTATCTCAATTGCTAATCCTCTCAAAGAAATATATGTACCCCATGTCTTTGGGGGGATTAACAGAAGCCCCGACTTTGTTGTCATTGAAAATAACCCATCTCCCATCTTTAAAGACGTGAGCAACATAGTGACCGCATTGAGTTGAGGTACCAATATGACTAACTATTCCAATCAGCCTGTATCCTGCGAAAGGCAAGCAGACACTCATTTGTGTCAGAAGTATATGAATAAGCATAAGAACCATTCACCAGTCGATGTTTAGAAGTTAAACAGAAACTAAAAAAGAAACAAGAACATTTTGAAGTCAACAATCATACTGCAGTATAAGTACTTCATGAAATGGAATATAATTAAGCAAAAATGATAATCGTTCCAGAAGAGTGGATAAATTTAGTAGTTCAGCAAAGTCCAATCAATTCCGTTTTGACAGTATTCAGAACAAATTTAATGAGTTCATCAAATGGGACTTTCGAATATTTTGAAAGATTGACATTATGCATGTAGCAAATAAGCTAATTCTAAGCACGTTGCAAAGTAGTAATCAAAAAAGCATTACGTAAAGTACTCAACAACCTACATCCTATTGTCAAATTTGAAAAACACCCATAGAAAACAAATATACTCCAATAGTGACCAGAAAAAACAAAACAAGCTGATTGTCTAAGTTACAAAACAAAATAGGAGTGTTCAAATCCCCCACTTTTGAAATTGCAATCTGCTTCCAACCTGAGCCAATCCGATCAGTAGAATTCAGACTAGGGTCAACCCCATGGTCATAGGCTATTTTAGATTTCATCTTGGAAGTCGGACTAAGGTGGTGAGAATTCTCAAGAACCCAACCCAACCACCAAATGAATGCGTTTTTAAACCTAGGAGCTTACTCTTCACTCTACATTGGTGTCAAGCCCGTCAGTGATATAAAGGAGGAAGAACAGATGATCATCCGAAACAAGGAAGATCCAAAATTTCTAAAAGATGTCATGGGTATAACAAAATATCTGTTTTGTGGAACCATTAGGCTTAATTTTCTGCCATTAACCTCAGTTGGCCCAATCTGGACACATTTTCAAATATCTTTCTCGTCACTCTGGAACAACGAAGAAGATTTTGTTGCTGAAATACAGCTTTATGCCTGGTGGTAACATTAGATGGGGACCTGGTCTTATTTATGGGGTTCTGATCTCTAGTGGACTTCTCAGTTGGATTTGAAGGCAGATGAAGTTATGACCATCTGTTGAAAAAAAATGAATAAGTGGATCTTGTAGGATTCCCAAGAAATTGTTTAATTTCTTCCGGAGCAGATGACCATTCACCTGCTTCTCACGTTCCAAGTAAAATAAAGATTCATCAGTCCCATAGGACCCTACTCTACATCCAAACTTCATAAAACCCTCGACATATTTCCCTTATGCATATGCCGGTCATTCAACAATGAGACAAGCACATTTTTTGGGACTTCATATATGGTAGTACCCTCTACCACCAGAAATTCCAGTCAGCTGAGGATTTTTAATCACCCAAAAGTGAATCTTAAACAATTAGATCTTAAATAGCAGTTACAACCTAAAGACTGGACTGTAGGGCAGATAAACCACACCCTGCACAGCTTTTATTCTCTTATTTCTAATTTGTCCTTAAGATGGTCAAAGGCCACGATTTCCACATGAAAAAGAAGAATAAAAAGAAGCTGCAGTGCTCAAGCTCTCTCGCTGTCGCTCAATATCTTCTCCCTCTCTCTCCCTTATCTAGCAGCCAGCCAACTTCTGAACTGAAATTTTAGAGGTCAGGTAAGCCTAGAACTTCGGGGCTCTGGGTTTTCATTGGAAGCAAAAATGGATATCTGACTGTCAATGTGATTTGAAACCATTCAATCCAAATTGGGTCAGAGCCTCGCCCTAAAGCACTCAACTTATTTATACAAAGCTACCTTATGCTGTCGCCAAAGTCTTAACTTAGACAAAAGGAAGTAGCTAACAAAAATGCAACACTAACGGATATTTGGAAGAATATTTATCGTCGTATATAAAGAGAAAAGTTAAATAAGGCAGAGAAACAGGTAGCCTAGAAAATCAGTATGAGCCACTCATTAGTTTGGAAAAAGATGAACATGCAAAGAGGGAACTCACTTCCTCCTCCATCAGGTAGTCCAGCATCAGTGGGATCAGGTGCGGGGTTTGATGTGGTGGCATCCATATCAGATGACCCAGAACCTTCAGGATTGCTAAATATCCAATCTGTTGCTTTCTCAATGTCACCCGCCTGGAAGAAGAAAATTGTTATCGGGGCAGCCCAATAGTTAGATGCACTATCCCTTTCTCAAAACATAGAAAAGGTACAGAATACTTACCGAAGCCTTAAGTGCTTTTCTAGCAATTGCTTCAGAAAAACCAAATGATATTAAAGTGTCAACTTTTGACTGGTCAACACTTGACAACCCTTGTGCCCCTTGAGAAATTGGAGCATCAATATCTGAAAAGGTCGAAGTACATTGACATATTGAGTGCCGGAAAAACAATTTAGATCAAAGCCCTCAAAAGGTGAACCAAGCTAAAAGTGATTGTTGTCCTAGGTGAAGAAACCCATTTTACAAGATCACATAATTTTTACATTAGTACCTGGATCATCCATGTGAGAAAGTAACCAGTTCATTGCCTCTTCCACGCCAGTATTTGAGGTCATGATGGCAGCTTTCTGACAGTGAAGATAGTTGAATCCCATTGAGACAAGCTGAGAAACGATACCCTCATTTGCCAATGGTATATTTGATTCTTCCTCCTCTCCAGGAACTGCTTTGTTAATAGGAACACCACAGAAAGTCTAAAAAAGTTAATTGCCAACACAAGCACACAAGCACCCAAGCAAGTGATACAAAAATCACTAAAAGAATTAAGAATTTTAATGGGTGGTAATTAAGATGTCATAAAGAAGTAAAAAAATGTGGATAGATGAGGCACTTTAACTGTCACTATCCGGTTTTATGTGCTAATCCACGCACGGAGATAAATGAATCATGGTTGCCATCCCATGTTTATATCATGATCCATGTAAGATGAATGAAACACACTGGTTATTGTTTAAATCTCCATTTGAAACAAATATCTACTTCAAGCTCAGCCCTATCAGTAACGGCAAAGAAATTAAACTGTGTGAAAGTGTGCAGGTATTAACTTGACAGAAAACATATACACAAAACATGCTAGAATAATTCAAATAGAAAAATAAATAAACGCTTTTGTCACACAATCAAAGGAACTTCAAATTGCTAGAAAGATCACATACCACCATCCGGTAATAGCTCTTCCCCAGGTTGAAGACCCTTGCTGCGCATGTGACTAATATCTATGATGTCTGGAACGTCTATGTAGACATCTGCATGTAGGATAAACAAGACAACAAGTCAGTGCTAAGAAAGCCACCAAAAGAAGCAACAAAAGTAAGCTTCAGAAAAATACCAAGCTTTTTTGGCACCCAGCCTTCTGCCATAACAAATTTACGCATGTGCAACACGAGGTAATCGGGGAATGAGGTTAGACCTGCAGTCCTGAAGGATAAGAACGAAAAAGAGAAATTAACAGATGTAACTAGATATGAATATGGTTGTAAATAACAGCCCATCATTCCCAACTGCAAGAAAGATCAAGACTACTGCTTCCTTAAAAGTATATAATAAAGAATGACATGTAAACACTCAATTTGTGATTCATAGTCATCTGGATCAGTAAAAATCCCAAGTCCACTTAAATCTATGATGTACAGGTGTAGACACAAACATGTATCATAAATGGGTAGCACTTTACAGAACATTACTAAAAAATAGATAAAATTATTGAAACCAGTAGAAAATAACAAAGCTTACTTGATTGCTGTTGTCTTCGACTTCAAGGCAGTGCTGTAAAAGTCATGTATCTCCTCTGGAGCTGAAAAGTTTGCAAGGCATGCTTCAAGGGGTACCCTTGGACGTACAATTTCATCGGTTGATCTGCAGGAACTACATACTGTGAGCAAGAAGTCTGGAAGGGACAAAAGCATAACGTTGAATCAATCGAACTTACACTTCCTTTCCTTCTGAAACTTTTTCTGCTTTGAGCTTGTGAAATGCTTCAAGTTCTTCTGAATTCTCGAATAATAAAATCTTTAGCATATTAAGTTTGGGAAGAATCACACAAAAAGAAAAGTATTAAATAAATTAACCTTTATTGGTAGCCGCATCCAGTGGGATATTTAATGAAAGAATGTAGTCAAGCCTTCTATTGTAAGCAACTTTTCCAGAGGAACATAAGATTCGATCTTCAATACCAAACTTGAAGCTCCTTGAAGGATCAAATTCAGGTTTCCCAGAATTAGCCCTTTCAACTTGGTCAAGAAAATGTAGGAAGAATTCCAGGGCATCCTAAACATTAAGTATTTCGTATAAGACATTAATCATGTAATATAACAATAATAAGCCTAACTGGGCCATCAATAGGCAACAAACAACACCATAACAATAAGAAATAAGGAACTGTCACCCAGATGTGTTGTCGGTCACATTGACCCTAAAGCACTCTGATTACTGTTCATACATACTACAGCTTGGATTTCTGATTATCATTTAATTGATAAGATTAGTTTCATATTAAAAGCCAGTACAACAGTGCATTTAAGATTCTCTGACCAAGTTTTAGATCATATCACAAAGCATAGTAAGATTACACCACAAATAGTGGATTGAAGGATCCAGAATCCACTCTAGAATCGTTGTCCCAGACTTCCTAATATTACCAACTACAAAGATCTGAACTATTTGCCTTTAGATTCAGTGTGACAAAATTCCATTTGTAAGTTCTCTTTGCTACCAGGCCTCACTTTGCTTCACATTTGCCTTTGCAGGTAAATGAAGTTAGAGATGCAATACAACCGCTCCTTTTTGTACATCCCAAATTATATCTCTTTGTTTCATATTTCATGATTTTAAGGTTAGTAACAGGCACATGCTTTATGGACATTTGATATATTCTGGACATTTCCTATACAAAAGTATAGTCTACCTACTTCCCACTTACATCCACCAAGTCACTTATGTTTCACTGCAACTGCTTCATCATATCATCTATGATGATGTACATAGTAGATCTGTCCAAACGGTAAAGTGCTTATCAGTGACGAAACCTGCCACATAAAGTGATGCGAAAAGGACAACAACAGAAGGGACGGAAAAAACCAAATTTCTTTGATTGACCTGCTCCTGCAACTCCTAAATGTGTTAGACAGTGCCTTTCTGCTAGTTGGCATATAACTCTTTTCATCGAGTTAGAGCTACTAGTTATCTTTATAATATCCAGGAGGAAGAAATCATGGATATTAAAGGTCGCCAGGATATTTTTTGTTAATCACAAAGTTCATCTCCCCATGTATTGACGTATAACTTCAGAGAAAAGAAGTTGACTGTGTACCTGTTGTCTCATTGTAGAGAATTCAGGATGGCTAGCAGCAATAACTGCTTTAAACATACGAGGGCGGATCCCTTCCTGCTTCTATTGACAGAAAAAGGAAACAAATGTGGAATAGGTAAATAAACAATCCTTTAAAGAAACAAAGTAAAATTAAAAATGTGGAAACACAAAAAGAAAGAAACAAGAAGGTTGAAAAGATTGAGTGGAAACTGGCACATTGGAATCGAAGTTTTTTAGAAAGAACACACAAAGATGGCTAAGATAAGTTCCTAACGATCCAAGGCCAGTTTGAGAACTTCTTGGTTTAGGAATCTCAGCATATTATTGACCATAATCCAAGGATGTAATTTAACAAATCCAATGGATAAAGAAACAAATAGAACACAGAAAATTCAACTAGAAAGCTTACATCGCTTGCAGCTGTGGGAGCAGCATTTGCGGTATCATCTTTCTGGAAGACAAATAAGAAAATGTGAAACAAAGATGAGAACAAACCATGGTATACAAGAGCTCATTTGTGCGATAGTTATCATACCTCTGCTGCTGGAATAGAGTATTTACCAGATAGCAAACCATGCGCTAGCTTAGTTCTGCAACAGAACAAAAAGGGCTAACAATATATCTGACAATCAAATCCGAAAAAAAAAACAGAGGAATGCAGAAGAGAGATATAACAGAAAACATATTTACACACATGCACGCACATTTACATTTACTTCATATTTAACCCATAAGCATAAAATTCCAGCAATACAAGCATATGGATAGACAATCCATTTTTATCACGATGGATACTTATTTTCCCATCTAATCAGCAAGATGAAGAAAACAAAATTATCAGAAAACAGATTGCACAACCACCAATGTGTATTAACTTACAACTGCATATTAAGGTCTACGGTTGGATCAGCAGGAGCCATCTCAAAAGCAATTTTTAAGTTCTGGTTAGCATAGTATCTGGCAATGTAACAGGAAAAAAAAGAACAAATAAGCATAAAAAACTCAAAAATAGGGTGATTAAAGTTAGGACTAAAGAAGAAAAATAGAAAAATATATTCACCGTGAATAGAAGGAATGTGTTGTATATACCACTTGCATAGTAGCTGCCAAGTAGCAGCTGCAAAGGGAAACAAGAATCATCAAATGAATAAATATTATCGAGCAGCTTTAAAAAGGATCTAACATTACCTGTTTCCAAGATTGACAAGTCCAGTATAACCCGGTCCAAAGATTGGTTCCACTTCCTGTCCACTTTCTTGGATTCGGTTCCAATCAAAGTTGGTATTCTGGTCAAGTTCTCTCTCAGCAGTTGTCATTTCAGTCTGAACGAGAATCCACAGTACGCCATTTAAGATTATAGGAAAATGAGCCAATAACCAATACGTGCTTATTGAAATGGCTAGATAAGAACAGAAGCCAGTTATACCACAAATAACTAAACAAAAAATATAACGACAGTCTAGATACCAGGTAAAGTTGAATCGACATAGCCACAAGACCAAGTGAATCACACATGAAAACTAACCAACCATTGCACAACCAAATCATTATACCACATGGTATATTGAGCACTATACCTATACATAATTATGAGAAGTGCCTTGCAAACAGGTTACTAAGAAACAACACTAATCCCAAAAAGAAGAAAAGAAATGAACCTTTTGCAGTGATGAAAAATCTATGCCAAAATGTGCCAGATGCTCTGCCAATAGTGGGTCCAGAACACTTTCATCTTCAGGATATGAGAAAACGTCTGAGCTGCCACGATATGTTAGCCATCATTAGCACTCCATATTGTAAAAATGACTCGTCAAGAGAAACCTGATATTGCATAAGATGTTGACAATTCGACCAAAACATTACTATAGCACAGTTTGCTTGGTTTACTGAAGCAGCAAAGGCATTTCTCAGTGCCAAGTAACTAGGAAAGGTTAATAGCATTTGATAGCACCTTTGTGAGGTACAGAAACCAACATTGAAATGAATCATACACAAAACAATGACAGATCAATAGACTAACAATATTATCCTGCTTTTTATAACCAACCAATTTTCCCAGCAATTCTTAGATCCAATTACCAGAGAGAATACATTTTCAAGTGATTAATTGTCAACACACAGAGTTACGGATTTCAAAAAGGCACAAACAATAATGATGGTACAGCCCACAAATATCAAGCCACAAGATCCAAACTCCAATAATGAAAGTAAGAATGTTTTTCACATTGTACATCAATTATTGTCTTTAGTTACTAAAACGATTATCAAGCCACAAGATCCAAACTCCAATAATGAAAGTAAGAATGTTTTTCACATTGTACATCAATTATTGTCTTTAGTTACTAAAACGATTATCAAGCATTAAAATCTTTCCTGCAGCACTCTACTATGTAACCTATAGAGGATAAATGGAATCTATTATAATGGTGGAAGAGAGTCACAGCCATGGATGAACCAGACAACAATAGTATTATGAATGAAACCTAATTGACAATATGACAGTTTTGCCTTTAACATTAATTTTGATTCCATGCTTAACATGTAGCATACAGTAACTGCTTCAGTCTCAAAATCCACAACGTAACATAGTTGCCACAATCCAACTTTGATAGAGAACCACAGATGGGGCAAATTAAATTTGATACATATTTTTGAGATCAATACAGCCAAAAAAAATATCATAGAAAAACAGATCAGGCCTTCCCATAGCTTATGCTTCTGTAAAAAACTTTCATTATGCCACTGAAATGACCAGGCAAACAGGCCAAATGGATTTCATCCCCACTCCAACCCAAATATTGCTTCGTTACTACAACACATAATCCAAAAGATACCCGCCCATGCAACCATATTGACCCCCTCCACACCCACCACTTTTCCTTCCCAGCCACACCAAAATAAACTTTTCTTGAAAATACATATATTGCAGAAAAAGCAGGATCGACATTCCAAATAGCCCTAGTGTTTTTCTTAACCTTGCACTTAGTCATTTTGTGGACATTATCTTTCTCCTGCCTAAACTTGCATTACAATAGACCGACAAAAGCATATTAAACCATGGCAAACCATCAAGCTTTCACTTCTATTCAGCCTATTCCAAAGTAACAAGTTGTAGAGATGTCAGCATGTTTATAACTAATGAGTACTAAATTTATTCTCTACATGTAATTTTAAGGATTGTTCAATGCCTTGAAATATGACCAAAACTCTTACTTTGACTAAGTGCTTATGTATACTCAATAAAAAAAAAACCATATTGCAAACAAAACGTAGGCAGGGTCAGATAAAGTCACATTCTTCTTGCTCCCGTGCACATCATTCATCAGTTTTGCTAATCCTTTGGCATTATGCAGATTCGAACTCTCCATTTCCCCCCTCTCCCCCTCCCTTTCTACAAGTCAAATAAAATTATGACATGTACTGGATAAAAAAGATGACTTGAAGCACACCATCTGTATACAAGCAGCGATCCATTATTTCTGTGAACAAATTTCATAGCTTGTCAAGGAATTTTTTCTTTCTGTGAAGTGCAAGGGAGACCACTAAGCAAAGGAAAGGGAGCAGAAATAAGCAAAAGATATGAATAAACTCAAAACACCTCAAAGTCTTTTACAATGAACAGACATTTTTATCAAATAACTCTATGCTCTAAAAAGGGAATAATTCTTGATTCACATCTAGTGTATGATTTGTTTGCTTCAAAGTTCGTTCCCATTACAACATTTTATCTAGATTGAATTCATTTCTTTCCCTTCTAGGAATAAGATAGAGACATGGTCTTGGGTTCAGAGCTTACTTGTTACTTTGTAGCTTACCAATCACATTAAGAATCAGAAATAACCCCTTAGGAGCTCATGCTAGAGGACTAGAATTTATAATATTCACACATCATAAGTAACTTAACTACATCTCACAACCAACTGGCGTTTTACAAGAATAAATTTTTCTAAAGACAAATTTTGGTTGTTTCCACTCAATAGCTTTGAGGCTTTTTCCCCTTTTTTCCCTTTTTTCAGCCGGTTTAATTACCAATCCTCATGGAAAAACATTTACTTTTGCAACCACAGGGATTTGGACAAGGTGGCACTTGGTGGAGGAGAGTGTAGGGGATGGTACTGGAAAGGCATTCAATTTGAATCTCATAACCAAGGCAAGATGTGGGAAACAAAAAATAGATACAGCATCATATTATTAACTCAAGAAAATAAATCAAATGCCTTTCAAATAAAATCAAATTAACGATCATAATTAAGCATGCTTGACTGCTTCTACTCTATTGATGACCATATGGATAAAGATTAAAAACTTAAATGGAACAATCAATTGGTCTTCCGTTACTGTAAACCAGTAGAAAAAGATAGAGAGAATGAACCGACCCACTGATGACATTAGGTATGTCAAGCCAAGATGCACAACATTGTTAGGATCATAAGTACACAACACACAACATATTACAGAGAAACAAGATTTCGAAGATTTAGCTTACTTAGCATGATATAATTAGCTGTCTCTACATGGTTGTATCAACAGAATCATATGGATGTGAAAGCATATATTAGAGTGATAACATTGTACATAGAGAACTCCCATTTCAGGATGCAAGGGGGCATTACCTGCTGCTTCCAGATCAGCTGTAATTGTTCCAAGCTTTACGGCAAGAGGATAGCTAGTCTCCTTGTAGTGTTCAACAGCATGGTTGTTCCCACCAGTTCCATCCCAATTTTTCCTCCCACAAAGTATCATTCCATCGGTAAGATTTAGCCAAAGATTGTCCCTTTTATCACACTTTGAACATTTCCACCCAGATGGGGGGACAATAATGCCATTGTCAATCTGCTGCAAATTCATAGCATATGTACTCCTCTGTTTCTTATCAGCTACCCAGGCAGAAACTTCCTCTTTCCGCTCAGCACCCTCAGCCAACAAGATAGCATCAACGGCCAACCTGACCTGCAGTATCATGTTACTAGTAATCAGACCATACTCTTGGGTAAGAATTTTCTTAAAAAAAAAGGGGAAGGGGGGGGGAAAAGGCAACAAGCACCTTTTCTGGTAGCTCCACCGAAGGAAATGGAAGAGTTACATAATCAGGCAATATGACAATACTGTGTTTTTCTTCATATTCAAGTTCGTTGCTGTCAAATCCCCCATCAATACCTGCCCATTAAAAAATATACTGGATTACATCTGGTCTCCACTACCAGTAGAACAAACAATTCGTAGAAGCTAACACAAAGATACAGCGTTTGTACAAAAAGCAAGCCATCCATAAACTATTAATAACAAATTTTTCATATCTATGTGTTCAATAGAAAGTCCGCCTTTTACATAGCCAATAACAAGACAGGTAAGAACCATAGGGAAAAGCTGGCACTACACCAGAACACTAAAATTTTGAGCCTATTTTTTTAAAAAGGCATATTTATAAAAGCAATAACAGATTCCAGCTTCTTGAAAGGAAGAAATATGGCTGCCTTTGTCGTATAAAAAGTAATATTCCCAACAGATGATTTCTAATGCTCTCTGTGCCTGATCACTCTAAATAAGTTGCAGAATCTGCTAGACTTCTATTATTACAGTCCTGTATTTTCTTACCCACCCATTACTGCCATTCCACCTGTAAATGACTAACAAAGATTATGGTGCTAAAAATCGCAGGATGTGAACATACATTAACTGTTAATTATCGTGAAGATTAAATGTAATACTGATATAGAGCTGTCTAACTCACGTACCTATAGCCAAGAGAGTTGGTTTCTTCAAAGGCCTATCTTCAGGAACCACCTTTTTTGTTTGCTTAATGTGCAAATAAACTGGGTCCCCAGTCTTCTCGTAATTCCAAGCCACACAGTCCTTCCCAAAAGCAAGAAATGTGTTCATGTCGATAAACAACCCACCTTCTGATCTCTGACATACCAACAACACTACAAAGCATGAATCCAAGAAAAATACAAAGACTATAACAAGAACAGAATAAATCCAGTTTAATACATAAAGAACAGAAAAGCAACATAAGGATCTACGTTCAGATTGTAAAATGTACAAAGATTTAACCTCCATATTATTGAACAAAAAATATGAGGAAAAGAAACCTCAAAAAGTATAACAGAAAAAAGAAAAAAACAATTCACGTTCATATGTAAATTTTAACAGTGAATTCTTTTATTTTTTATAATTAGAAAGTAACTTAACACAGATTTGAATTAATTTTATTTTCTTATTCTCCATCGTTTCTGAATTCAAACAAACAACGTCAACAGGAAAAACAAAGAAGCAAAAAGAAAGGAAAAACAAGTCATGAAAATTAAGAAAAAATTTCACCGTTTAGTACCCACATATACTTCATTAGAAAGTTGGATGAAAAAGAAAAAATTGGTTCAAAGTCTGAAAAGAGCAGTCCACGAATAATAGAACGTCCTGAAAACGGTCCAAACATCTTCTTCCAAAATCAGTACTTTCTCAGTAATCAAGCGAAACTATGAAGAGATTGACATCACCAGAGGTAGAATTTTCAGGAAACAAAAGAGCTTGAACACTGTTAGAACTTTGGGAAAACTGAAGCGAAAAAAGGCAACAACCCAATGGGACCTGGCCTCTTTAACTGCATGTTCTTGTTGTTATGTCTCGGCGCCAAATAGAGAACAGGAAGGTCAAAATCTTCAAAGATAAACTTTGACAAACAGTAGAGTGTCATCGGAGTGATATTTTGGGAACCAGAAAGGAACGAGGACAGCCAACAAGAGCCGGCAGCAACATTTTCTTTTTCTGAAAAAAAAATCTTTTACTCTCTTTTTTCTAGGATAACAGTCGGAAAATGAGGGAGGAGAGAGATACCGGAGTGTCAAAAGAGACGCAGCACTCCTGCTTGTAGATGCGATTGGTGGGCTCCGGGATCCGAACCCGAGAGAGGTTGGATCGTAGCAAGTCCATAGGGTCTCCCATGTCTCTCTGCAAACTTGAAAGGGTTTTGAATGGAGTGAGAAAGAGAGCGAACCAGAGAGAATAACCGCTTTGCCCTAAGCCAACACAGTCTATTTGTGAAGACTGCTTTGCTTGTGCGTTTGAAACAAGTCTTCTCCGTCAGTACACCAAAAACGAAAACGAAAATAAGCCAGAAACTGTTGGTTTTATTCCTTTCTCTATGCTCTATGCTAAGTATCCAATACAGAGCTAGAAATAAAGAAAGGACCACAAAGGAATGGCAAAGAGGACCGTCAAGCAGCGAAGGTGAGAACACTCCGGCATAATTGCTCGAAATTACCCATTTGGGTCACTAAATTTTCATGTGACTCGTTAAAAAAAAAAAATTTGTTTTAATGTTGTGTTATAAAAAATAATATTCTTTTCATGCAAACATATCTTGAGTGACAATTAATTTTAAGATAATAAAATGTCCAATACAAAAGTTAACTTAATGGTTAAGAGATTTTCTTTTTCACTTAAACTTTTACTTCACAGATTTTATCTTTTAATAAGAGATTCTTATCTTGCACATTAAGTAACATTGAATATATTCAATTTAAGTTCTAATAACATGTTAAATAAGTTTAAAATTCAACTCAAAAATTAATTTAAGTTAAATGAACTTTTTTTACCTGTAAACATTACTTGATAATTGTTTTTTTTTTGTGAGACTTTTAACTTCCACATCTTATAACAAATTAAACACACGTTAAATTTAAAGTTGAAAATTATGAAATAGATAGTCTCTTGAACTCCAAGTATATTTTTTAATATTTAAAGTTGAACACGTGTTAAATGAGATAAACTTGGAGTTAGTCTATTAGTATGAGGATGTTGTAATCATTGTTCCAATACAAAGATTGTTAGGATTAGATAGAACAACTAGGTTAATGACATAATTGTAATATTCTATAATGAATAGTGACACTTATGTAAACATGAAAATTAGGTTTTCCTCTAAAAATATATAAAGTATAGAGGAACCTAATGAGTTAGTTGCTTGTAAAACCCCTTTAAGGGTTGTCTATAATGCTACTTAGGTTAACAATTAGTGTCTCATAGATTTTAGGTAATGAGATGATTCGTATGATATGTTACTTATTTTATAAGAAAGAAGGTAATAAAAAAGGTTATTAGAAATGTTTATGAAGACTAAAACATTTGGTTGATGTAAACCTTTTTATATGAGAAAGCAACTAAGTATATTTTATAAGTTGCAATTGAGAAGCATTAGTGTCCTTTGTAATTGGGGGTTATCCAAGAAAGATACAAGATTATGATCTTGGAACAAGTTTACGAGGTATATAAAGTCAAAGATAAGGTTAGGATAAGCACCAAAAAGTCCTCATTCCTAAAATGGGGTGGGCCATTGCCATTTAATTTATGTCATTTATAAATGTTGTTAAGTATAGTAGTAAATAGTTGATTAATAATCTAAATGAGCAAAATCTCATAAATGCAGTAGAACTTGGGCTTTCTGAGCATGGAAAGTTTAGTCTCGACAATGTGCTTATGCATTCGTTAAATGGAATCATTTTGAAATAATGCATATGGATTGAAAATTCATTGGTGGGTTCTCAATTGTTGTAATAATTTGCAAATAGGAAAAGGTAAAATTTCACAGCACTACGACATTTAATAGATTATATCTTGCATGATAATAGGTTCTCCACAAATTTGTAAATATAATTAAAGATTTTAATGAGTTAATCCCTAATAACGAGTGGATAAGCTAAGTAAATTTGAAAAAGTTATCAACAAAATAAATATAATAATTATGTCCAAGTGAAAACATCATAGAAGAAGGCCTCTATGTCTTTCAACATATGACTTCTATTTCTAATATTCTTTTGTACATTAAATATATCTTAAATTCAAAGTTAAATTAAATTAAATTAAATTAAATTAAATTTTTAATATAATATTAGAGCAAAGAGAGATTTTGCATTAAAAACAATGTGTCTCGCGTGGTTAATATCCTAAGTATTTTAAAAGAAATATAAAATATCATGACAGGATTAAATGTAAACCGTTGATAATTTCTCAAGCACAAAGTTCCCGTGATCCACGAAGAGTGATGATTAGGGTCAAATCTATCATTGAAAGAAGCAAAATGCCATTTATTGGATCGATGCAGCTTACTGGACTTTTACCCACGATGCTTCTTTTCTTGCCGCTTTCGGCTCCAGTTAAAACTTTATAAACCTCCAGAGAAAAATATTTTAGTGTTTATTTTTCCCGGTAAGCAAGTTCTAACTTTCTCTGTCTCAGCGATCATGAACTTTACAAAGCTGCCTTGCTCCGAAAGGCCCAAAAGATGCTCTGAATGGACAGAAGGTCACCCGTGATCTGATAAAGCACCTAAAAAAGAAGAGGAACAAAGTGGCAAACAGTGACTAGCACAAGTGAATTATTCCATGTAATTGTTTTTTGGAAAGAGCCTTCCTCCCAAAAATGACATTAACCCCTAGTTAATTATGGAGAAAATAAATAAATTTATTAACTTAAAAGTTAGTTTAAAGATTAAAAGAACTTATTTTAATTTATACTTAATTTTAAAAAATTTATTTTTTAATATAAGACTTTCATCTTCCACATATATAACATAATCAGATTAATGATTTACACAATGATTTCTCTCTGGATAACAACTCTATGGTAGAGAAGATGACAGTAAAAATCTAAGATCTCTATGCTACAAATATGATAATTACAACTTCACCACATACGCACCCTAAACCGGCCTTAAAAGACCCAACTGTTTGTTGACTTCATTACCTTTCGAGTAGTTATTAGCTTTGCGAGTTGGAACTCTTGTTAAGTATTTCTTGTTCTTACATGTTCTAAACACCATTTGGCTGTTTACGTACACAGGCGTCCGAAAACACCAAGCGCTAAAACCGGTGGATTTAGGGACTAAAGTACTTAGCCACACCAGGCCAGCTCTGAATGAAAGACGAGGTCCACTTTCTGGGCAGGATCCAATTGTGCCAATTGTACATTTCTTAAGCAACAACCGGGTAGGCTTTTTTGGATTTTACAATGTCAGAACTTGTAGGCTTGATTGAGAAAAATTAGATCATTATTTTGTAAATAAAATTGGATTATAGAAAGAAGGATCATTTTTTTTTCTTTATATATATATAAAAGGTGCACGACATTGTTTAAAGTATACAAAACATATGTAGTCTTACGAAAGAATATTATGGAGATATTTTTTTACCTCAAAATAAGTGGTTTGTATTAAAAGTGTAGTATTGCAATGCCATGTAAGAGTTTATGGATTATATTAAATAATTACTAAATTATTATCTTCCTTAAAACCAATTCATAAAAGAGATGACATAACAAAATTTAAATAATATAAGGGATATTTATTAATCACTAAGTCTCACACTAAATAGCATTTGTAAAGTAACTTGTAAGCCTTAAATAATTTTTTTCTAACTAGGCTTTTTGTAAAAAAGTGAACCTAACCTTTCAAAATGATATTAGAGCTAAACTTTCTTCTATTTGTGTCAACCTAATTTCATACTTGGGTCAATAATTCATTAGCAAATAAGACCAAGTTTAGACTACAAGAAAGTATTTGAGCACTCAATCTTTTCAGTATGCTTACAAAGTGCCTTGTAAGTTTTAAATACCCTTCTTTCTAATAAGGCTTTTTGAAAGAGTTGGACATGAGCCTTCAATAATATATTATACCCTAGTTTTACACCTTGCCATATTCTATGAACATATCCAAAAGAAAAATACAGAGGACTTTGGAATGGACGAAGCTTTACTCTAGTTGTCAATCGAGCATGACCATGCCATTTGATCATCAGAAAGATGACAAAATCGTGCCACTGCTGTTTCGGGCAATAAACCTCTACCAAGTTATCGTCTCCATAGGAAACACAGATGATCAGTGGCATAGGTGTCCCCTCCCCAAGGACAAAATTATTCTTAGGGAAGCTTTAACCTGTAACTCTATTGCCAGGCTGCCAATCCTTAGCACAATTCGATTGAGTATGATTTGCGTGATTAACTATGCAAAGTATCCTGGGAGTGTACTTACAAACTCAAGATAAGTTTACCCAAGAACCATAAAAGAGATACGACAGAAAATGCAGGATCACCCTCGGTTTCCCATCTCCAACAAGACAATAACACCCACTAGTATACACCACCCTTGCTTGGCCCCCCGTTAAACAATTATTTTTAGAGCATTTTCAATGGTAGTTTTTTATCGGATCAAGGGGTTCATCGCCGGCCATTGGATGAGCACAAACGCCAAACCTCAACTTTTATCTTATATAGGATCTGCGAACGAAACTCAAACTCGAACACAAGTGCAAAAGACACTTTTCCCTCGTTTTCGCAGAATCCCGAGCCCCCACATTCTTGGTCAACAAACATCCCCTCTTGAGTCCTCAAAACCACCCCCGCCTCAGCTCATTCGAATCCGATCCTTCATGGAATATAACAAGACCGGATGGAAAAACCAAAACAGAAAGAAGAGCGAGTACAAGAAGGGGAATATGAAGAACAAGCATAGGCTCTTTCAGTGCTTTAATCCGGCCACCAAGGACAGTTCGGCCAAAAGGTTGCGGCCTGCTAATGGGGCAACGACACCACTTTTCACGTACATCGCTGCGAGAGAGGAGGGCGTGGTGTTCCCGAAAATTTTGCCACCAGATATGGATAAAGAAGAAGGTAGCGGTTGCCAGAAAACTAAAACCGCGAACAACAGGCTAGCGAAGATTTTGAAAGCGGTTTTCTTCGGGGCGTCTCTGGTCAGCACTTGGTTGTTAACTTGGTGGCTTTTGCCTTTAGTTGTTGTTTATGATTCACCATGTTTGGTACTCTGTTTGATGAATTTTTACTCTCTTTTGTTCTGCGTCTTCTCGATTATATCGCTGTTTCCAGATCTTCCAGTTGGCGCAAGAGAGAACACTCAGAATCCAAAATCTTTCCTGAATAGGAACAAATATTTTATGAAGAAGAGGTGTTGCATTGTCTTTTTCTGAAACAGATTGATCATTATGAAACTGATAATTCGGACGTTGTCTCCAGGGGGCAAAGAGGATTGGTAAAACAAAACTGGAAAAAGGCCGTTCCCGGTTAGGGACATCAAGCAACGTCGCAAGGTCCAAATCGGTGAAGGAATACCGGAAGAATAAACAAGGTTTCTCCGACGACGAAAAAAGAATTAATTCAAGTGTTTCTGCTTCTTTCCGTCAGTCTTCTTCCTGCACATCGGCGTGCCCTTCAAATTCTACGTCTCGTACTTCCAGTAGCAGGTTTTTGCCTGAAACATGCAAGCCTTCTGGACCAGATTCATCGGGGTCTAAACAGAGGCAGGACAATGCTCAAGCGCATGGACGGACATATATTGGGGAAGCAGGGTCGTGTTTGCTTCTCGTTAGTCTTCTGGTTTTGATTTTCTGTGGCAAGATTTGCGCCATCTGTTACCTTTCTGCATGGTTTTACCTGTTTCCTCGGCGTACCACCTGCAGATCACCGGAAGAAGGGAAGGGGTCTCCAGCAATTTGCTTTAAGGAGTATAAGAAGAAGGTGATCATGGAAGAACTGTTAGAAAGGAACTTTCCTCGCAGGGTATAGTCTCGCAGAGCTGTGTGAATCCAACAAAGCATCTCTCCTTTATTTTCTGGTAAATAAGAAACGAACGTACCTCATCCGGCAGCTCCTTTCCGGTGAGCTGAAGAACCGGGTCCCGAATTTCACAAACTTGTCTCCATCATAGGTAGCGCCGGCTCTTAAACAAGGCTGGGTTGTCTTCTGATTACCAAAATACGTTTATCTATTGAACATATTTGAGCTTGAAATTTGCCGCTGACTCATTGCGCTTCGGAGTAACCAGAGTTTCACAAAGCTCGCAAGACGTCACATCGATGATATATTCTAGTCAGGCCACCAAGGAACTGTTAGCGTCGGACAATCTTGCCTTAAAAGTATTGAATTAATCATTTACTACAATTTTGAAGTGAGACCACGCAAAAGTTGAGAGTCAGAAATCATTTTTTGTAACAAAGTTTAAAGGAAGCAGTATTTTTGTAATTCTTGAATTTATTTTTAAGTTTTTTTAACTTAATATTAAAGTTTAGATTTAATTTACTCCGCTACGTGCAATTTACTCGCTGTATTGTGATGCATTGGGATGCATTGTGATATGATAAACATGATTTTTTATGATAAAATTTAAATATATATATTTTAATTATTCGGCCTTTTCACATAGATAATTTTAGACACTTAAAAAGAAAAAAAAAATTGTCAAAAGCGTTGGAAAGTGAGGGTCTTCCATAATTTATCCGCCCAAAATCGGAACAACCGAGTTCTTACCGGTGATATTCCACTGTCGTACCTAAAACGCTTCATTTCAATACCTTAGTCGTTTCCGGCCGGCATGGCCGTAGCCGGGCTCTTCCTTAGAGTTCACTCTCTTCCCCTCACCACACTTGTGTTCCCCAAGCTGCTCTCTTTTCCTAAACCCCTCACCATCTGTCTCTGCTCCACTTCTTCCTCCCAAATCCTGTCTGGGACACGGATACCCGATTCGGCCCTCTCTTACGGACCCTCCCTTCACAAAGGAAGCAAACCGCAAACCGAACTTCAAGCAGAACAGCAACAAGATGACAGAATCGACGAGCAGAGCTTCACTCGGGTCTTCGACGTCGCGGCGCTTCGTGTCCCAGCGAAAGATTGCTCTGCCCTCGAGAGGAGACTCCGAGGCCACCTCTTGAACTGGCCTCGCATTCGCAATATTGCGCGAGTTCCGGGCGACGAAGTCGACCCGGAGCTCGAAAGTTTATTAGGACACCAAGACAAAGGTGGCGGCAATGTAGAAGAGGAAGAAGAAGAAGAAAATCTGGTTTCATTGGAACGGAGAATTTACGGGAGAGCGGAGGGCGACGGGGACGTTTTGAGCCCGGTGTTGTACAGGGAAAAGCTGGTCAGGACGTTTAATTCGCGGGGCTTTGTGAAGTTTAGGAATTTGGCGAGGATTTCGAGGCCGAAGAGGAAGAAGGAGAGGAAGGAAGAGAAGGGTGAGCGCAGTAAGGGGACTGGGAAGAACGAGACTGCTTTAGTAGTGGAGGTTGTGGAGGAGGAGGAGGAAGGGGAGGAGTTGCAGGGGTTGTTGGGGGATGAATTTAGAGGGAGGACGAGGAAGTGGAGGGGCTCGACGAGGCTATTGCTTTTGGACGAGCGCTATGCGGCAAGCGACGTGGAGGACTTGCCTGAGGCAATCAAGGTTAAAAGGCTGTTCCCAACACTTTGATACTCTGTGGGTCCATTGGAAGATTTTTCCGAAAATTTTCGTTGCTTTTGGTTAGTATGGTACGGATAATTTTGGTTTGTTCTAGACTTGCTGATCTTTTATAGCCTCTGTTATGTCATTGGTTGCACATTGCTTCGTTTGGTTTCCCTCATGAATGTTTTTGAGGTGGGCAAGAAGTTTCATGAAGAGAACCGTTTTCACTACTAAGAACAACTAAATATGTTAAAGGTGTATTTGGTGAGCTTGTGGCCATGCAACCGACCTCTCTTTCAAATCAGCTGTTTTGCACAATAGAAAGTTTGTCTCAAGTTCCAGATTGTTCTTTGTCCAGTGGCTCTTTCCTTCTGAAAGAGCTTGTTTCCTTCTGAAATATCTTGTTTCCTTCTTCTCTTTATTCACCTATCACCTGCTTATCTGGATCCTTTCTATTTTGCCTTTTTCTTTGGGTGTCCGTGTTCTGCTTATCCCCCTTCCCCTTTGTTTTGGGTTGACTCTCATATCATTATTGTGTTATCGAAGGGATTGTAATAAGCTGATTCAGTCAATCTAGTTAGTTAATATTCTCATTGTATTTATTATTTATCAGGCTCTGTTGAAAGAAGAAATGGAGAATAGTACAGGGTTAGCGATCGAGCTTGTTGGATGTAAGCTGACTTTGTTTTATGGTTACTGGCAGATGAATGAGGTAAATGACACAATGGCATCCGGCAAGTAGGCTAGTTGAGATTTTTGATTCAACTGTGCTCTGGATCTTCTAGTTAGAAGCATTGGCAACAAAGAACTGGACACTTAAAATTGTTCTTTGACATATATGGTGATAGATGAAGTGGAGAGGCGTTCCCTTACCTGAAATGTTTACTGTTAATTATTCTCAACTGCTATATCTGAAATGACAGTGCACAAATAATAAGTCAAATTAACATTTTGATTGTCAATTGAACCTTTATGCTCAAGAAAGCAGGATGACATGTCCAACATTGTATCCCAGAATTCTCTGAAGAATAGAGCCTTCCTCCCTGCCGGGTAGTTGGCCTGTATCTTTTTAAGCTCTCCTCTATCAGTTAAGGCATAGGCCATTAATTAGGTATTAGTATACAAATGTTCTCTGGATTTTCCACACTGAAAATGCTGAGGATTGGCAGATTAACGGATACATCAGTTCCTCTTTGTTCTTGCAGATATTGGAGGCCTTGCTGCCAAAGGGTATAACTGTTCCTTCAGCTTATGAAATGGTTGGGCATATTGCTCACCTGAACCTGAAGGAAGAACATCTGCCGTACAAGAAACTTATAGCAAAGGTGCTTTTCTGGAATTTAACTTTTCAATAATTGACAATTAAAAAATGTTTTCCATCTATGCAAAACAGAGGAGTGAATTTAGTGTTGCTTCACAGTAGAAGACTGCTTTAATTTTCAGGTTGTTCTGGACAAAAATAAGCCAAAGATTCAAACAGTTGTCAATAAAATTGAAGCCATTCATAATGACTACAGAACAATGCAGCTGGAGGTTTTAGCTGGGAACCACTCTCTTGTAACGACAGTAGTTGAGAATGGAATGCGATTTCATGTTGATTTAGCAGCAGTGTATGTATCTCTTCGGTAGCAAGCCATTAAATTTATTGAATGCTTCCCAATATGATGCAATGATTCAAAATTATTTGCTTCTTGTGAAGTTCCTATTCTTGCTATGTTCTACTACAGTATGCATCTCAAATATGCTAAAGTCTAACTGACTATTGAGTTACAGCTCCGGTTTTTTACCTCTTGAGGTCACTGTTCTGGAATCATTTTAATCTTTAATTAATTATGGGACACTTTTGTGATTGTAATATAACAAAATTAACTTCTTACAGACTTAAAATTGATTTTTTGGGTGCCTTTATCTGGAACGAATGAGGACTAAATTTAATATGTTGGAAATACATGGTGTTGTGGGTCTTAGAATTGGTACAGCCTTCTATGGCTGGATAGTCCTTTATTTTGAAGTTTAAAGTCCATCTTCACCTTGTATCTTAAAGGTTACTTACGGAATATCACTGGCAGCCAGTGCTAAATCTTTCTGGCTCATGCCAATTGTTGATCACCTGCTAATCTAGGCTTATGAGTTGTATACACAGTTCATGACCGGTACTATTGAGCTTGAGTGAAACTTAGAAGGGACATCCCAGTTGTTCCTTCTCCTGATTATATCAGACCATTGGTCATAGGCACTGGATAAAATAGCTGGAAGCATAATACTGTAGCTAGGGACTTGAGAGGCATTATTCGTGTTAAATTACCAATTGTTCCCAAAGCATAAGTTGATAGGAAAATGTAAATCAATCAGTACTTATTAATCTAATACTTCTCTTTATGTGTAGATTTAAACTTCCCTTGAATGAAGTTCAACGCATGGCATATGTAAATAAAAATGGGATTAAATTGTAGAGAGGGTTCAAATTCGAAATCTTTGTTATGATATCATGTTTAGTAATTTCTTATCCTAAAAGCCCAAATAAATAGACAATTATGAATGTGATTGTTTAACTAATATGTAACTAATAAATATAGATGTAGAGGTTGCTTGTTATGGTTATATCAAGTAGTTCAGATATTCAAGTCTGGTTCAAGTTTGACCTTTTTGGCAGTTTGGTTTCAGTATTATAATATCATGAAGACTAACAGAAAAGATAGACTTGTTTCACAGGTCCACATCTCTTCTCATCCCGAAAGAAACAAGAAAAAGAAAAAGAAAAAGAGAACTCAAAGACAATGTTTTGGGAGTTTGAATTGGGTGTGATCTTCTGACTGAGAAAATATTAATCCACTAGACAGATTATGTGAGTTTAGTGCCATAAGTTGCTTATGTATATAAGTCAGCTGAAGGTTCTTTATCTTGTGAAACAGTGTTATGCACAGGATAGGAGAAAAGAGAAATAGCAATCTAGTTTCTTATTATCTTTGGATACAACAGAAGGCTACATATACTGGTTTGATTATCTATCTGTTGGCTGGGAATAACCTTGAAATCGAATTTTAGAATAATCCCTATGATTTGATTCTGAAAGCTTACTACAGGAACTCATAAAGGGAAAATGGATTAAGACAGCAACTGAAAACAACAGCGGCTTCTGGATGATTTCTTTCTCTTTTATGCAGATATTGGAATTCAAGGCTTGCTACTGAGAGACATCGGCTTCTGAATGGCTTTACATACAAAGATGTAGTGTGTATGTCTATATCTCGTTCTCTTTTCTGTATAAGTAGATAATGTTTTTACAACAGGTAGGAGAGTGCTCTAGTTCGCAGGAAATACTGTAAAGCAACTCCTACAGAAATGATATCTGAAAGTTAAAAGACAAACGAAACAGTAGTTAAGTGAAATAGACATTGCCTGACACAGACAGCAAATTGTAGAAAGTTTTCATGAGTAGTGGTGTTGGTAAAATCAATGTGATTTTGACCTCTTCAAAAGTCTGACTATACATTCACTTCAATTCATTCACATCAGTAGAAAAACTTCAAGATTTGTTTTGCAATTACCTTTTCTTTTTGGTCCTCTTGTCAGTAAGCACAAAAGATCAATGGCTATCCTCACCCTCTTGGCCTAATGGGAGATAGTAGTCTTGCATATTGTTGTTGCAATCGACAGCCTGAGCCTTCTGAAGCGACTATTGTGTTTCTTGCATTCTGTTTGTGGAGTTTGCTTAAGAGTGTGTATCTGTTGCTTATTGCATCTTTTGTGTTTGCTGTCATGTATGACCATTAGATTTAAGTAAGAAGGAGAATCCGCATAAGCTTTGGTGGCAATACAATATCTCAAATTAGAGGAAAGAAACAAAATAAAAAAGAAAAAAAAAATTCCACATATGGTGTAGCAGGATATTATGAATATGTATTCCTGTTAATATTATAGAATAAAAGTGATGATTCTTTTTTGAAAAAAAATAAAATTGCCTTCACTTTTGGGTTTTGCTTCAGAGTAGTGGTCCTTAATAGCCATTATTGGTTTTAAGTTTTGGTAAAACATTTTCCACCTCTTGCACTCATCGTTAAACCATCAAAAATTAGGAATGCATGAGAATAGGTACATGATGCCGGTAGAGCTAACCTTTATTTATTTATTTTGTGTCATCTTATCCTGTTGTAGGTTTCCACCTACCTTTTCATGTCTCTGAAAGTGTCACAAAACCGTGTTGCTTACATGTCTATGGTCATCTTTTATGCAATTGACAGGTGATGTTTTCTCTGGGGTTGGTCCACTAGCTGTATCAGCTGCAAAGATAGTAAAACGTGTCTATGCTAATGATCTGAACCCACACGCTGTGGAATACTTAGAAAAAAATTGTGTACTAAACAAAGTTGAGAGGAAACTTGAGGTATGTGACTGACATGTTGCAATATTTGGTACTTACTGGGAGTTGCTTTTCTTTGCTTTTTATTAATGATAAGAACAGGAGAATGCTGGATCTTCTAGTTTGACTGCATGGGATAGGGTTTGGTTTGTGAATAATCAAAGATAGCGTGGGTAAATGAGAATAATTCCTTTCAGAATATCGATAGGATAAACACAGAGTATTGCATGGGATACTCACCTGGTGGTGAAGCATGTGGAAAGATTTATTTCTCAGATATATTCTTGGAGGTTTCCTGATTGAAGTAAAAAATATTTGCTGAACAAAGCCAGAATAGAGCTTCTTTCAGAAGTTATTTGGCGTTAAATTGTACCTATTCTTTTGTCATTAATGCAAACATATAGTGCCTAGGCATTTTAGTTTATCAGTTTTGTTATGAATACAGTTGTTTGCTTCTTGTTATGGACATTATTTGTCACTTTCTAGGTCTTTAACATGGATGGGAGGAGGTTCATCCAGGCTATGTTTTCAAGTGAGAAAGCTAAAAGCATTACACAAGTGGTCATGAATTTGCCTAATGATGCTGTGGAGTTTCTAGGTTTGAGTTTAAACTGATACTGGCTCGTTCTTTTTCCTCTTCAATAAGTAAATATCAGATTGCTATTGTTTAATTGCCTATATGAAGAATTCTATTAATTAATTGCCTATATGAACAGATGCATTCAAGGGAATTTTCAGAAATAGACCTAAGAATGAAGAATTCACTTTACCAACAATCCATGTTTATGGATTCTCGAAAGCTCGAGACCCAGAGTTTGACTTTCATGAGGTCTGTTCCGAAACTCATAAAAGACGCAAGTGCTATTTGCTTGGCCAATTGGAAAAAATATAGGGTAGCTTGTTTAAACATTCATTTACTCATTCTTCTCTGTAATGACTTTATGCAGCGGGTAAGAATTGCATTGGAAGATGCGGGAGTTGATGTAGAAATGCGAAGAGTACGCCTTGTCGCACCAGGAAAATGGATGCTATGTGCGTCGTTTGTACTCCCTAAGACTGTAGCATTTCGCAGATGGTAGACTACATGTGCATAAAATCTGAGGGCGGGCCATACCCAATTTTGTATCGTATTATGTAATATTTAAACATCAATTATAAAATCGTATTTCCAAATGCATATTAAATCTCATAACTTCTTATGAAGAGCCCATAAAAGCTATAAGCCCTTCTGCTGTCTTCTAAAGACGATGTGCCATGTCTTTTAGAAATTGCAAAAGCTAAAGCTAAAGAGGTATAGAAAGTTAAAAAACCCGACTTTCTTCCAACAGTAAAAAGGGTTGTAAGTTACTCGGTACATCTTTGTCATTGGCCCGAATTCCATATATGGCAAAATGTTCTGATGACTCGATCTCTGCCCGGCAGAGAGAGTGCTGACAATGTCTCTGTATAGGCCCAAATAAAATAGTAGCAGTAATGAAGTAATTAGCAATTGGAGATGAATCGACTGCAGAGTTCATATTCCAGGAGCATTACTGGTGAAAGCAGGCTCTGCTGCATCTGAAAAGCCGATCGGCTAGAGGTTAGAAACAGGGATGTATAGAGTATTTGGTGCAAATTACTACCCCGGCAACATTTCAGGTATAGTAACATGTTGTAGTACTACAACATCAGCAGAGAACGACAACAGATTAAACAGAGAGGAAAAAAATGTCAAATATTACGCACAGCGTTGCCCATGTTTAACACCCCAAAAGAAAGCAGTTCACATTATACAGTGGATTTTTGGAGGGGTGCCCTGCGGTCCTTGCTCCCAGACACCTCACAGACATATCTTGCTTCGATGTCTGAGTCTCTGTTTTGTGTTGTCTTTTTACAGTGCTGCAGAACTAATCCACGACAGCGACATCTTTCTACATGAAAAATGCTACAGACACTGGGATTTCTCCATGGACGGGCCCTGATTCACCCCTAACCTTTGCATGCCGTGAACAATGTACCATCCGTTGTGCCCCACAGGCCATGTCGTATGGGGAGTACGAAGAATCGAGTGTGGGACGATGTTTTCCATGAGGGCTCGGTAGGTGGACATCAATGGTAAAAATAAAGTGAGAGAGACAGGAAGAAAATGAAAGCAAATCCCAGTTCAGATTGACATCTATATAATAACATCTTTCCTGTGGTCCTTTACGACTGACTCGTTAGTGTAAAAATGTAAGATTGGGGGGCTACGGGATCTTCTGCTACTTTCTGCGGACATAGTTAACTCTCTCACAGGCTGCCTAAAGCCAAAACTGACAGTTACTCGAACGGCTACATTCTTTATAGCAGCCTCTACTATTCAGAAAGCGTAATGCTCACCTGCTCAGTCCCCCACTCATTTAAGAAACTGCGATAAATGAACATTACAGTCGATAATGATAATAGTAGTGTTGTTAACAGTCATAAAACCTGAAGATAATGATAGTTTGAGAAGAGTTTTTCTTTCTCTCACCGTGTATAATTGCTAATAAAAGGGTGCTTAGCCACTAATCATTTTTGTAAGACTCCTAACACATGGGAAATGGAAAGCTCGATGCAGGGGAGATGGCTTTCACACGTGAAAGGTGGTCTCCACAAAGACACAACGTCTAGCCGCACCTTTCTGCAGCCTATGCATACAAAGCAACCAAATCCCCCTGGCATTCCATGCAGGGCACAATCTCCTCGCAGAACCCAAGAATCCACCGTGTCTGCCCAAAACCAGCAACCCCAAAAGGGACCTTACTTAGCACTTGAGCCCAAATTTCATCTTCATACGTGTTCCATCCCAAACAATTAACACACAGCCACCCGTCGCACGTGCCAACACCCCCCGTCTTCAGATGCTCTCCACGTCTCTTTTCTCCAGCCGCCTATTTTCCGTACTACATCTCTCTCTCTTTCTTTCCATCTGTCCTCGTACCTCACAACCCAATGTTGGTCCCCCCATCTGGCACGTTGTAGAGGGGGGTCCACCTGCGGTGGGTCCCATTTAATAATCTTTTCAGATACTCTGAGAACAAACTTTGTAGGATTTGACAGCGAGGGGTGCTGCCATCAGGACCTTTGATTCCTGTCTCATGGTCCAAAATCTAGGCAAGATCAGTGCCCATAAGAGGAAAGTGGAGCCCCCTACAGTGACATGGTAGGCCCTGATTGGGACTCTTCGCCAATCAGGAGGGTCATGGGATAGAGGCCGGCTCCAGTTCGTACACTCTACATGCCTTTGGGGATGGGGGCATCTCTCACCCAATTCATATTTTCCCAAGCCTTGGTTGTTCACGCGGTTTGCCTTTTGATCCAAACCCTCCCTGTGCTTGTCTGCTTGACTGAGGGATACAGCAGAACTTCACATTTTGGTACACCAACCTTGAGCAGATGCAGCACAACACATGTAATTGGAGAACTAGCTCCGGTGATAGATTGCATGGGGATGGCTAGGTTGAACATGATGGGCTGCCGCCTTGCCTCATTTGTGAAGCCCCCTCCGGCTCAGGATTTGGTGCACCGGTGTGAAGATCATATGAAATTTTGAGGGTACAAGAAATGGGGTGAGAAACACTGAAATAGTATGATCAACTAATATCCTAATTCTCTTGCAGGGTACGTCCTTTATATGGTGTTGTGTTCACACTAACGCGTAAATTTTATATCAGAAACTACCACATGGGATCTGCTTTTTGATATTTCCATATATGAAGAAGGTTATCATTGCAAGCCTCTGCCAGAGACAGATCAAGTATTCATTATCAAATCTTACTCCACATGCATAATTGCAAAAACTGATGTGCAGATTTACGAAACACCTTCCCGGCATGATTCTGTTACTTATTTTGCCAAAACTGACTCTGTCCTACGAATAGCAACGCCATCTGCTTCCTTCTCTTGGCAGCTGACTCTGCCCCCGACAACGCTTCACGGTTCACTCCACGCGCTGGAATGAGCCGGCCGTTGGCTTTCCGACCATGAAAGTGTACGGGGAGCATGCCCTACATTACAACTTGCATTACAGTAAGGCTGAACACTGAAACACACGCCGGGTTAAATGTAGTGGGTTTGGGCGTACTTGTAATTTGGAGACGCTTATTTCATCTTCACAAGAGTCAGGAAAGAAAAACATAACCAAGGTCAACAGAGAGATCATGGCATGGAACTGGTAAAAACATGTACGAGATTAGCCACTCGCGGGAGAACAAAAAGAGACATTTTTTAGCATTTTACACTGGTAGTTTTGTCCCTCTCTATCGCTATGTCTCTCTCTAGACATGTAGCCACTACCTTCTACGAAGCCAAAAAGAAGCCAGACTCTCTCACCCAGAAAGCCTTCCCACTTTCTATCTTAAAAGTACCCCAACCATCGTAATTTGCTCCTCCTCTCTCCAGACCCAACTCCCACTTTCTCTCGTATCTCTTAAACAGCAGACATCCACTCAATGGCCACTCCACTGCTTCTCATGGCCTCAGGCCAAACCACCACGGAGGAAGCCAAACCCAAATCAACAAAAGCCCGAAGGAGAAAGCCAGCAAAAGTTCCAACCCCGAGAAAGCAACCCCAGCGAGGGTTAGGTGTGGCCCAACTCGAGCGCCTCAGGCTGCAAGAACGCTGGAAGAAGATTACCCAGATGCCTCATGCTCAGGCCGTCAGCCTCCCTGATATTCAGCGTCAACGCCAAACTCCAACGGTGCCCGTACCCTTCACTGACCCGGCTGGGTCTGCTGCTGTACAGTACGGACCACCACTCTATGTTGCACCTTCAATGGTTGCCAATGGCTGTGGAAGTCTGATGATTCAGAGGATGGGAAATGGGGGTGGCCGTGGTGGCTTGTGTTATGGGGGGTCCTCTTGGGTAAGAGGGACGTTGGTGGTGCCGGATCAGCCCGCGATGGACCCGTATGCAGGAGTAGGGGCCCCGGATCCAAGAGTTTTGCTTGGCACTGTGTATGAGGCCTCGAAAGAGCTCTCTTCAATACCAAAGATACACTCTAGACTTCAGCGCTGTGGTGTCTGTTTTAAGGTTGTGGGTTTAGTTTTGCATAAACTTTCTAGCCTCTGCTTGTTTACCGAGAAAATGTAGGAAAAGATAGGGAAAGTAAATATTTCCAATCATGTGCTTTCTATAATTTATTTATGTAGACGTTAACCTAGCGATGTAGTTGTATTAGGCTTCGTTAAGGCTTTTTGTTCTTTCATGCTCCAATTGATAAGTACACTGCTCCATTGGTATCTTCCTCGGAAGGTTTTCTTGGCCAAAATGAAAGCTAATGTATAGTTTCGTACGTATTTATCTTTATTTTTTTGCTGCTGCTCTTTCTCTTGTTGACTGTGATGCCTTTTTGCTTGCAGAATAAGCCAGACGATGGCTCTGATTTTGTAGGAGCGAATCTGAAGAACAGCTCAAACTTCATTGGTGAAACCAGCCAGTTTGGTGCCAGAGCAGCAAGGTGTGGTGGTCGCAAAACTGATGAGGTAGATTAAACCTCCAAAATTTTGAAGAATACAGTAATGGAAGAGCGAGACTTTAAAGCAAAATATGTTTAATCCATCATGGGTTAGTTTTTGTATGGACAGTATAAAAATCTACAAAATTCTCCATGATTTTCTCTCTATTTCTTGGCTTGGCCGTGTTCTATTGATTCTGTAGGGTTTAGAGACTGAACGATTAGTATTAACTCATGAAGTTTAACTGATCAGTTGTTCAGATAATCCAATATTTGCTTGTCTCTGAATTTTGCTTGGTTGGTTTTTGGGGTGTGTAGGGTGCCGGGGTTGTGGCAGTTCACAGGAACAGAAGTTCAAGGGGTGGAAGCGTTCTGATGGAGTATGAGTTTTTCCCCGAGAAAACTGGCAGAGGCACGTCTTCCAAGGCACTTGAATTGCCTACAGAAGCTTCAGTTGCTGTGGGTAGTGAAGCTTCTACTCCTACTACTGCTTATATTTCCACTCCTACTTCCGTTGATTTGTCTCTCAGGCTTTCATCTTAGAAGCAAAAGGGTCTACTTTTGTTTTGGTTGTTTTATATCAGTTCGTAGTGCGTGTGAAGAAGAACCAAAAGACAGACTTCTGTTTTTCTTATTTTGTTAAAACCAATACAGTTCTCGTTCATGGAAACTCTCTTTCACTGATTTCCCAATGCTGTTCAACTTCTTATCTGTCGCACACTAATTCTTCAACCCTAATTAGGTGTCATCTACACATCTTGTGAGGCAAAGCTGAATGGCTAGCCGTTATTTTCTTTTTCCTTCTAATTATGAGCATATGCAAACAAGATAAAGACCCAAAAGGACTGTACAGATCGACCAACAGGCTTTTTTGCAAATAAATCTTTGTTGATTCATATTCTGAAGCATTTCATAGCTTATCAGTCGTCATTTTTGCTCCAGCAGCATGCACAACAACTAGATCTTAGAACCAGATGCTATATCAGAATTGTCCATTGATTGTACTGGGATGTACCCAGATGCATTAGGTGGCCTTTTGGCATCTAATCTCTTCAGGTGGCACTTGCCTTAAGTGTAGACGATGAACAGTGAGTCTTGCTTGAAAGATCTTCTAAACGCGTTTTGATCAAAGCTTGAAAATGGCTGTCTTTCTTCTTCTTCTTCTTCTTCTTCTTCTTCGTTTTCACGAGGGTGGATCGTTTAGGGTTTGACAGCCTTAGAGAAAGAGAATGAAGGCAACGGATTTAGTGCTGAAAATGTTAAAAAGAAAGATTTAACCCTGGGGAAAACCCTGTTACACAGGCTGGATTTAAGTAGCTTTTACTTCAAACTTCGGAGCCCAACACCCTAGCAACTTGTTCTCTCTCTTGTTTTTCTGTCATGTAGGACAGTTTTCTGTTCCAGAGTTAGTTTAGATCTTTATGTGCTGAAACACAAGGTGGGCATCTCTGCCTTTCTGTTTATAGGAGCCAAGCAAACACTTCTGGCGCTGCTTCGAAAAGTGTGAAAAACAGTATTAAAAGAAAGAAAGCAAAACTGAAAAGAACTCATAGCAAATCGTCTTGCTTTAGCGACACTGAGGTGCGTGCGACCACTGCTCATCCGTGGGTGGTTTCTGAGTACAACACCATGCCAAAACACAACCGCAGTACAAATCTGTAGTAAGTGTAAATATGCAAGTAGACAGGCAGGAGACTGTGTGTCTCAGTAGCAGTAAGGTTGTGGAAGCTTTTTCTTACTCCTCTCTTGATTGGCCCCTGCACCCTCTTTTACTCACGCCCAGCTTTTCCTTTAACCTCCCTCTGCCTATCTGGCTCTACATTGTCATGGTAAAGGTCTGGTTTTTTTATTTTCTTTTTTCCTAAACCTTTTTCCCTTCGTATTTTTCTTTGCTATGCTGTTTCGAGTTTGAAGTCTAGTTTCCATGCAGGGCAAAGAATACACATGGCGTCGTCCCTTAACAATAATAAGCATGAAATCATTACCACTAGGAAGCTACATATGTTAGAAAAGGTAATGATGCAATTATTCAGAAGCCCGGGACAGATTGTTTGTTAAGAACTTGGGAAAAAAAGGTCATTGTTACAGACACTAAAAAGCAACTTAAAGTTTCTGAAGATTATGCCCATGCAATTAAATCATTCCTAGCTAGGTATCCAAATATCGTACACTCCAACTGATTGTTTGCTTATGTAAGGAATTGCTTCATGTTTTAATCAGGACCCAAAAAATTTTCTTGCAAAGGATCACGACTTTTCCTTGTTAGAACATGCTAGTTTTTGGTGAAACGATGTGATTTTGCTTTGTAGGACACGATTTGAACTGTTTAGTAGGGGTATATGATATCCCCATTACCTTGTTGCAAAACAATCTCCTTATGGACATTGTTTGTAGTTGTTTGGTTTGTTCTTCTCCTTAATCAGACAATTGCTCCAGCTATGGTTCTATTCAAAATGTCAACAAATGAGAGGAGTAGTAAGCCTATCATCTCGTTTACCTTTTTAGATTAGGAGAATAAAGTCATGTCATATGAGTAGGGCCCATTGCTTATCCCACATTAAGCAATAATAATTGCGAGTGTCACTAAGTTGAGTCATGGTTTAGATGGACTTAGATTTCATCTCAAAAGGTCAATTCAATAGAAAGAATAATTAAGCCCTCTTATATTGCAAATTATCTTACTTATTAGTTCTGATGTGAGAGAATAAAATGTGTTACATAATGACATTTTAGTGTGGCTAACATTTGACAATTGACAGCGGACCTGTCGGAATCATCTCAAATTCATGTGTCCCATGTGGTTGCTTGTGAATTGTACGAGTTAAGGCTTTGGTTTACTACTTCTACTAAAAATAAATAGACAAGACGACAAACTTAAAATAGTATAACTTTAGCATATGGAAGTATCAATAATGCAGAATAATGCAGGATAATGGATAGAAAGAAATAAAGTAGCACGCGGGAATCAAGGGGAACCATGCTTCCCTATCCCCCCAACCATTGCCATTGATTTTCAATCCGCTTGAAATTCACTTGTTCACGTGCGGCGGTACGAGGAACGGAGAACACAGATGTTTTCCAATTTACATGATGTGAAACATAATCAAATGAGACAAAAACGGCGATTTGATCTTAAAATGCATGATAAAAACTAAGTAAAAATAATTCTGAGATTTAAATGGGGAAAAAACTGGGATTTCAAGTTATCGAATTTGTATAATTATCAAGCTTTTCAGATGGGAAAACAATTAGGAAAATAATAAAATACGACTATCGAAGAACAAAATTCCAATAAAACGTGGACGGCAGGATTCGAACCTGCGCGGGCAGAGCCCACATGATTTCTAGTCATGCCCGATAACCACTCCGGCACGTCCACATCCATGTGATTACTTGTGCCGCAAGTAATATAATACATAAGAACTAGAACAAGTTTTACCCTTCCTTCTTCCCCGGCGGCGGTCAATGACTTGAAGACCACGGAAGCTTGAGAGGAGGAAGGACCAAGACGATTGCTGAAGATGGCCTAAAGCCGTTAATCAGAGTGGCCCAAAATGGCCCATTAGAGTGAGTGCTACATATAGTAAGCATAACCCCTTTCTAACCCCTCGAGCCCACCTTCCAACTTCGTCGCTCACCTGCCTGCGCTCACTCTTCCCGGTCTAGAAGCCTCTGTCCGCTGTATTCTGTCCTTCGGAATCTCACCGGCCTTGACCAAATGCATCCCCAAAGCCAACAGCACCAGGACTCTTTGATTGATGCCGACAATCCTCAGCTCCCCAACATCAAAATCCATCAGCCGGCATCTCCTCGCCACCACTCTCCTGCTCATGCGGCCACTCCAACGCCCACCGCCGGGGCCCGCCGCAAGATCGGTGTGGCTGTCGATCTGTCGGACGAGTCCGCATACGCCGTGCGCTGGGCCGTCCACCACTATATCCGACCTGGCGACGCCGTGATCCTCCTCCACGTCAGCCCCACCTCGGTCCTGTTCGGTGCCGACTGGGGCTCCATCGACCTCTCCATCTCTCCGACAGACGTTGAGGATGAAGACGGCTCCAATTCCTCCACGGGTACCAAGGCATCGAAGCAGAAGCTGGAGGATGACTTCGACGCGTTCACGGCGTCCAAGGCCGCCGATCTGGCTAGGCCGCTGAGGGAGGCGCAGATCCCATACAAGATACACATCGTTAAGGACCACGACATGAGGGAGAGGCTTTGCCTGGAGGTCGAGAGGCTTGGCCTCAATGCTGTAATCATGGGGAGCAGGGGTTTTGGTGCGGCACGTCGCGGCAGCGACGGTAGGCTCGGCAGCGTCAGCGACTACTGCGTTCATCACTGCGTCTGCCCCGTCGTTGTGGTCCGGTATCCGGAAGACAAGGATACCGGAGACGGCGCTGATGATGTTGTGCGAGCCGTGGTCACCGTGAAGGAGCCGGCAGAGGGAGAGGAGGAGGGGAACGATCAAAAAGGTTAGGATTGCCATATAATTTTGCATTTCGTGTTTCTATGAAGCCAATTGAATTAGTGTTACGATGATTTTTGTCTTCCGTATGGGTAATTTCAGCTGTGTTAGTGGTGTGCATAATAGGGATGGTTGTTTTAGTGATGTGTGAATTGCCGTGTTACTAGTGACTGAGCTTCTAGAAGCTTACTATATCTAAAGTTTTTTCAAATGGTTTGTGGATTTTTGTTCACTATAGCTGGTAGAGGAAACTATAGCAAGGAAAGTTTCAGCTGAAGTGGTGGGATTAATTTTTTTGTTGTGTTAGTTTGTTGATAATGAACCAGTTCACATTGGGAAAGTTGGATATGTTACAATAGCCAAATTATAGGCTGTTTGAAAGCAGATGAAATTGCTTATATTCGTTACTTATTTGGAGTATCCAGAATTATCACCTTTTTTGGCGACATTTAATGTTGCCATTTGGTATATGAGAGTCTGCACATGCCTCAATTGTGACAAAAGATGCCATCTTGAGTGTATATACTTTATAAGTAAATCCTTGGGGTAGTATTGGAGTAACTAGTTGGGTAGGTCCAATGTGTAACTGGTTTGACCTTGAATGAGCAGCCTAGATGTGTCTGTTTCTAATTTGCGAGTCAGATGGGAGATTCAGTTGCATTTTCTTGACATTAACATTATCGGTGGTAATAATACAGATAACGTTTTAGAATGGAATTCATACTCTTCATTATTACTGATAAAGAACACAGATTTGTAGTGGATACATGAGGCATAAAGTCTTACTGTCAACTATTTGTTGGTTCTTGTACAAAGCCTCAAACTGACTTTAATTGCTAGGAAAATAATGGGGGTTACAAAACTGATGTATCTGCAAACTAGCTCATTGCGGAAGTATAGATTAAGTTGCATGGGATGAAGTTTGTACTGCATATACTAAATCATGCATATTATGGTTAGATTGTTAGCTTTCAATCAGATATTACTTATAGAAAAGTGTGTTATGGGACTAGGGTTTAGACAGTTGGATAATTTTGCTTTTCACGAATTTCTCTGATCCAGATTTGTTGACATTGTCTGTTAGTGTCATATGTGCCCTGGTTTGTGTTACAAGTTTTTTCTGAAATGCCTCATGGTTTATCCTAATTTAGATTTAAATCAGGCCTCTTTTAACTGGGATCTTGCCTTGATACAATAGAAATTGTGCATGGCTTTGTAGTAAGGCAACAGGTTTTGGTCCTGGTAAGGATGATATAGGTTCCATTGTGTACGAATGCCCAGAGACTGGTTTAACATTGCTTTAATGGTTTTGATTATAGATTATCTAGTGCTACATTGCGGTGTTATACTGAGTGTTTCTTCCATAAATATGCTTCTTTCATAACTGCGTTGGGATATGCTTGACAATATCCATGGTACTGCATGTCTATTTATAGCTTTTAACACATCGTCAAATGGACTTCTTAGGGTTTTTTTTCTTCTTTCGTTTCTTTGAAACTTTGGGACTGCAAAATTGTTGCTTTTTTGTTTTAAGACTTCCAAAGGTTGGAAACAACATCTCTGCAGTTATCTTGGTGTATTATTTCCTGTTGGAAGTGGCTTCAAATTCCTATTTTTAACAGCTTTCAGGTGTAATTTTTTATTTGTGTGAGAACAAAATGTTTGCCTTGTCTCATAAGTAATTGGTATTTCTTGCAGATCAGAGAATCTGAATTGGAGTCGATAAAGATGATTTAGTTTTTAATGTTAAGTAGCTTCTGCACAAGTGCAAGTACTGCTTTAACCCAAAGTGTGTTAGTACATGTATTGGTAGCTGGGTGGCTTTTAGGATTGAAAGATGTCTGAGTGAGTGACACTTGTCTTCGTTTGGCAGATTGAGTATCTTTCTCCACAGTTTGTTGCATGTACTGTTAGCTCGGTTGCTTTTAGGATTGAAAAATGTCTGAGTGAGTGAGACCTGTCTTCGTTTGGCAGCTAGAGTGTCTTTGGCCACAGTTTGTCTTGATTATCTTCGCTTGTGATTGTAGGTTTTCAAGCTGAAGCACGTAAATCTTGTTGCCTGTGTTTAGTTCTTTTTTGTTCTTCCCTTCTCTACCTTACATCTTTCAGATTTTTGACTCTTTCGTAGCAAATTATTATTAGAGGTTCTGCTTGCACAACAGTTTTTGTAAGTGATATGATGCTTGAAACACTGGAATATTTGGTGAGCTTTCCTGTGTTAAAAAATTTATGATCCTTGCTCATAAGCTAAAATGCCTGTTTATAACTAATTTTGATGCAGATGCTGCTTAATAGGGAAATGGTGTCATGGCTTGATCCTATCAGTTGCAGGTATGAATATGGGTGTCAGTATTCCTATCTATTTATCAATCTATTGTTGTTTTTGCAAGTTTGTCCTGTTTAGTAATTTGCGTCCTTTCTGCTAATAGCTGGTTCATATAAAGAGAGTCGCTTGCTTTCTGCATGCATATTGCGCTTGGAATAACGAATGCCATAGACCTAAAACCTGTTCCTATCACAAAACAGTAGATTGCAACCTTTTGTGTTCTTTGCTGCATTTGCTATCATATCTAGATCCTTGGTTGCACCTTAGCTTGCTTTTGTTTGTAGGGCGCACAGAAGGCATCCGATGCAATGAGGATCAGCTGACACTCTTATGTTCTTTGTTGCCGAAAGCTTTGCTAAAAAGCCGGATTGTACAATTCTTTCCCTCTGTCTCGTGTCAAAAGATTCTCTCATGTATGAACCGAGTGGATTAGGAATGGTATCTGTATGGTTGATATTTTTTGGATCTGATGGGCTTGTGAAAAAAAAAAAAAGAAAAACTCTTTTAACATCGTGATGTCGTCACCTTTCTGATCCGAAAAGATTTTTATGTAACCATCTTGCTTCGATCTCCTTGGCTTGTTAGTAAATTTAGTAACTCGGCTGATGGACTGGAAAACGAGTAAGAGGGATTTGGCTTTTTAGTTCTCGTTCAAAGTATAAGATTAAAGTTCGAGGTGGTTTGTCTCAAAATCGGATGCTGATTTTGTAGAAATTGTAAAAATAGAATGTCAATTAAGCGTTCGTTCTGGTTAACTAGTGCACGGTTGATGGTGCATGGAGAAAGATGCAATTTCGCTTCCGATTCCTCAAGTTCTAGTTTGACATTGGGTCATTTATTCCCATCTAGAAAACGATGCTTTGATCAGCAAAGGTAGAGGAACTGACATGGACTGAGAATGCGTTATCTCCTTTCACGTCTTCATTATTCGTATTATTTAACACAATACTGATTTACAATGAGTAGGATCTGGATGAAGTAAGGCGATTTATCCGCAAACAGCGAATGAAGGTGCAGGAACGATGATTGCTTTATTCTCCCAAGGCGAACGGAGCAATTTGAGTATCTTATCATATCAATCATTTTGATGAAGAATTTAATTTAACCTTTAAAAGGCTACCGAAAGAATTTTTAACGTGACTAACTATATTGTAACAAAGTTCTCGCACTTGGAGGAAAATTTACAAGTGGTAAAATTCCCAAAACTCACCAGTGAAAAATGGACACCCATTCTAGCTTCTGGGAGAGCCGCATGGGCATTGGGCTCTCGTTCTGCAATTTCGGGTTGGCCATTGTGTTTGGTATAGAACTTTCTGCGCTTTTTGTCGTGCAACGAACACAAAATAAGACCAAGAAATGTATTCCAAGCTGATGTAGCGACATATCAAGGTAAGCCCAAGCCGAGAGGTGACAACATCAGGATATTCTCGATACACACGGAATGCGATTGTCAACTTTCCATATGGTCATAGAAATTGAAAACCACCCAGAGCCTTCGCGGCCAACTCACCAAAGATCATTCATCTTTCTCTATCTAATAAAGGTCATGATATGCTCAGGAGTGCTATTCTTAAACGTGTTGACTTCATAAACTCGTACTAATCGTGGCATTGATTTTTTTGGCGGATGGGTTTCAATTCAAGAAGCTTGTATTCCTACTCGTAGCACATGTTAAATGTATAAAGCTACGAAGGAGAAAGAGCCACCCGTTTCGAACTGCAACGTCTTTGTCGACTAAATCCTCTCCCTCACCTCAACTCCTGTACGCTTTCACCTTCCGCCACATATCCAAACCAAGTGCCGGACTACCATTCGAAATTCAAATTCCGCAGCTGTTGACGCTGATCAGAGTGGGGACCTCTTAAAGCATCGCGGTGGACAGTACTGCCGCCCGCTTTGGGCATGTGATGGAAGGACTGCCGGGCATGGGCCGCCTGATTTATCATTGCAACCATGCCTATCCACATACTGCCTACTAATGTCATAAACATGGTTTCAAGCATAAAGTTATTCTTCCTTGGATCAAAGGATCCTTCTCTCTATTTGATTCAATTAGATTAAAGTATTAACAATAATTAATGAACCACGGTTCCATTGACTCTTGGAAATGGATACACTCTCCTCTAGATGGGTATCCAGAATCCATTTCTCATGTTGAATTGAATGAATTTTTCTTCGTGTTCTTCTTCTCTCTTTTTTGTTAATTGGGTTATATATGCAAAAAATGAAACTAAAACGAAATGATCACACTTGTAAATGACTCCAATTGAAGGAATATTAGGTGAAGAAAACCACTAACTTATGTACAAACTACTACCGAAACACCACATATTACTCAAGGAAAATCTACCTCTAATTGTGGGGTGGTTAGGAGTGATGAGTCAGTGAAGGAGAGAGAAAAGAAGGAAAGAGGAAAGAGAAGATCCACGAATCAACGGCTGTGGTCTCCGGTCAGCTTGCTTATCCTGAGAACCGTGGCGGCTGCGTCGTTGCCGTCGCCGACTTCGTCATTCTGGAGTCTTCTGAGTGAGCTTACGATCGCCGTCGATCTCGACTCCTCTAGAGCTCTTTTCGGCTGGTTCGCATCGTTAACTCTTCGCCGCTTTACAGCTCTGATTGACTCCGAAGAGCTCGCCTCGTCATTAGCTGATGCTCTGGACGCCAATATAGAAGTGGCACACCCGATCACGTCCTGCAATTTTTAAAATCTCATCACTAAGTACTGGAACGAAATATTAGCTTCATCTCTGTTTGAGTGGACAAATCAGAAAGAAACAGATGATGAAATGAAAAACGGAAGCTCATCAATTTTTCTAATTAATGGGTTTCAGAAGCTAAAAAGTTTCATTTCTTGCCCGCTGCTTCGTGTGCAGATTGCAGCAAATCGGATGTAAAAAAGTAACACAAACGCAATTTTCGCCCAAACAAAATGAATCCAAATCGGGAAAAAACAAAACACTCACAGCAGAGTCGAGATCCACATTTTCTCGAACCCGCTTCAATGACGAGAAAGCCGTCGAGAGCTCCTCGTCCGCTTCGCTACCAGAAGAACTTCGGGGCCTTGGCAGCGGGTCCGAATAACTAGAAGACAACGGAACCACCTGATTCTCCCCCTCCTCATCCTTATCCTCATCCTCGTTCTCGTCTTCATGATCATCTTCATACTCACTAAAACTAAAATCTTCGTCGTAATCATTATCACCACCATCACCTTCATTCTCATCCACATCCTCGTTCTCTGCTACATTCTCATCCTCTCCACGGCATGCCGATCCACTTTTTCTCTTGACGCAACTCTCGCAGGCCGATATGGTTGGAGTAAGCTTAGGTCCAGAAGCCTTCCACGGAGTCTGAGAGTGGCACACATGGCAAAGCAGATTTCTAGAGTGCCTGGCCACAAGAAAGTTTGCGCAGTGCACCTTCTCATCGCAGTCCCAGCACAAGCTGGCCTGATCCGCCTCACAAAACATCTTCGCCGCATTCCGACACAGTTCGCACTGCTTCATGTTTTTCTCTCTCTCTCTTCTTCCTTTCTCCGACTCTCTCCAGTATTAGTAGAAAGCGAAATAAGAAGGGAGACAGACAACAAAAAGGTTTTAATAGAAACTACCCCCGATTTCGGATTTTAATTACGTGATTCCCTCAACTAATCAGGCTGCGCCGTACGGGATGGACTTATCATCCTTCGCGGTCGAAGTCTAAGATAAATATCTTCACCAGTTGCTGCTCCCTGAACATATTCTTCTTATCTGCGCCCATTCCTGAAACTCGGCCACGTCGAGACTTAACTCTCTGCGACAATTAACGACTGGTTCTTACCGTTTGAAGTATGCCTGTGTTTTCGCAGCGTATAACTACTCAAAAACTCTCGCCTGCCATGACTTCGCACACCGGCTGGCGTCGTGACACTTGTCGTGCATTCATGTAATCAACGACGTTTCGTGTTCAACGGCTGTGTTTGGATCATACAAGATATTTTCGGGTTTGGAGAGATGACGTGTCCGCTTCACTTGAGTGCTTAAGATCCTTGCCAATCCTACGTGGGCGCTTCTCATCCACTATGTTGAATGGACCATGTGACGGCCACCTGGGGGCAATGAAACAAGGGACCCATCTTTTCGTTGATAAATGACTCGGCTTTCGGTGTCCTAATAATTCTAACCTGATCTTGTTCCTTTATTGTTTTTTTTTTATTTTATCCAATTAACTGACAGCATTATTTCCTTTCCCAAAAACATAAATGAGTGGACGTGTATGAGCAGACACTGAACAACGAGCATGATGTTCATTTCACGTGGTAGCGTCTTACGTGGAGCGACGCTTGGCCTTGAAAAATCTATACAAATGACGTGGAGTCACGCGGGGTCCAGTAGCTCTGAGCCACTCGTATGAGAATACATGCGTGAAGAAGATTGTGTGAAGGAGAGTGAGGATGTGAGGTTCTTTGCATCATGACAGAGAGAGCCAGGGGGGATGTTACAGAGTGGATATTGATGGGCTGTGAGGCCCACACGCGAGGGCAGTGAAGCTAATGCGACGTTAAATGGTGTTCATAGGTTGTATTTGCAAGTTTTTGTTAAGGAAACCGACGTTGGCGGAAAAGAGGAGCGAGAGATGTCCTTATCCATGAGCATATTTCTGCCTGAATCGCGTTTTGAGAAAGGAGAATGCCTATCCTTAACTGTCAGCATACGACAAAAACATTTGACTCGGTGCTTTCTAGACGCCGAACAAGATAATGCTTGATGTGCTTGATATACGGTGAACATTGACACGCAGTAATTCATACTGCAATTGGAGCGGATTCTTTTACGTTGCTGTCTATCGTAATCGATGGAGTCTCCTTCAACAACGTGGCCGGAGTAGGAGTCTCTGCTTCTCCGAGTGTTGGGCTTTCGACCGACCTTTGGATGGCCCAAACAAGAACGGGAAACCTTAATTGTCGGCTTAGTTGCAACAGTGTCGAGAGGGCCTGTCTGATGTGGGCTTTCCAATCTGAACCTACAGGCCAGTGGGGGTGTGTACCGTGATGCTTTACGGCTCCGGGTTTCACTAAATCTTCGTTTTTTAATTCCCACGTGTGCATCCTTAAAAACATCTCGTGTTCCCAAGTTGGGCAATTTTTTAAATGAATGTTCTCTACTATGCCGCGAAACTGGAACCTTCTACATTTTTGTCCTGGTTTCCCAAGTTCATGCGTCTTCCACTGTTTGGTTTCAGAGATTTCAGCTGAGGCTGGTGGTGATTAACTCGGTAGAAACCATGAGAAATATAACTTTACATGAAAAACTTCAAGGGGAAACCATGAAAATTGTAATCTCACAAAGCTTTTGGCTGCACGAACATATTAACCATGTTTAACATGTAGTGGTCTTTAATGAGTGTCATAATTCATCTGCATTGTCAGCTTGTTGCTTGTTAGAATTACATGCCCATCCAAGAACAGTTTTTTTGGTAGAGCGTATTAACTTCGTTTACAGGATCCTACGCTTGTGCACAAACAAGAATTTTTGCACAGCGGACCATCTGAATTATGTGCTTGGATGACATTGGGTTTTGGATGGCAATTGAAGTCTATGAACTTTGTATTTTGCCGACAGCAACTCTAGCTTCACAGACATGAGGACGTACTGAAAAGTAATAATTTTATTCCAAAGAGGCATTGAATTCATCCAGAAAAGTAGATTCCCATACAATTAATTAGCAGATGAGAGACATGAAATTATAAAAGTCTACAACTTCTATTTGCTCTTTTGCTTTCCTTATTTTCCTGGATGAATGAGGTGAGAGGTCATCTCGAGAAGAGCCTACACCACAGCCACCTCGAAATCTTCCACGTACTGCTTAGATCCATCCATCAACCCCGGGCTCAACCTGAACATTAGAATGCAAAACTCCGTCTGACTGAGCGCGCCGTCCCCGTCAAGGTCACCTTCCAGCAGCATGCAGACGAGCTCGTCGTCTCCCATGTCATGCAGACCGAGCAGAAAGCTGTTCCTCTTCAAGCTCTCGAACGTGATGAGGCCCTTCTCGCAATCCATCAGCAAACGGAACCCGTTGCAGAGCTCCCCTATGAACCCTTCCGCTCCCAAACGTGCAATCATGGAAGGGAAGTAGTCCTCGAAGTCGAATGTAGTATCCAGTGCCAAATATTGCGCCATGGTTGATCGAATTTGTACGTGAAATTGTACGAGGAACGGAGGAGGAGGAGGATTGGATGGCTTGTAGTAAGGTTGTGAATAGGAGTGATGGAAAGTGAGGGACTGCGAGGTGTATTATATAAGCAAGGGGAGGAGAATTAGGAAGGTGGGTGAGGCGTTCCTGGAAAGCGAGCTGATTGAAGAGCAAACAAATGCATCAGAAACTGTGAAGAGCTTCTCCTTCCTGGAAGTTGCATGGACTACATATAGGATCCCATTCATAATCCTTTGCTTTTAAGGACACTAGAGCAGGAACATAATTACATGTTTACTGTCTCACTCACCATCACCATCACCATCACCATCACCATCACCATCACCATCACCATCACCTTCACCATCTCTCACACGCATTTCTCAAACAGTAACAACACAAATCACTCCGAAAAACCCTTTTCCTATGAAGTAATTTCAAAGCCTATCCGTACTGCGAGAAGCATGTGAGGTTGAAATTCAAATTCTTGCAAAGAAACGGAAAGCAGTCTATATCTATAACTAATTAATTCGACCACATCGGGACTCATCCTTGAATATCTTTCAACTTGAATCGCATATGTCATTTTCTAGCCCACCAACTTCACCATCGGAATTCTATTTGGGAACTGACGTTACAAGCATGTCCAGTAACACCAGAGCAAAACTCAGGCCCAGCGACAAATGTGGTTGGGAGACTTTGCTCCTTAATTATCAAGTGTCAAAAAAGTTTGGGTGTCCATCAGATGATATAACTCGGTATATTGGGCAATATTCGCATATCCAGTGTCCCTTGATGTACTTCACTGTCCTTCCATTTCCGTTGTAAAGTTATTCTGGAAGCTGTATGGTTCTGTGGATTTCAATGGGCTGATTCGGCCATTAAGCTGCGGCCGTGACTGTCGCTGCTGCACCCCTTGCAGTTGAAGTCTATTATATGCTATTTCTCCTTATTTTTCTTGGTTGAAGTCTATTATAACACCCTTATCTTATCTTATCATTCTATTTAAAAAGGAAAAGCTTTTTGCCCTCGGGTCCACTTGTTTGAGATTTTTCACAGCTTTGCGAACCACATTACTTGTCTAGCTGAATGTGAAAACAAATTCATTTATTTTAAATTGGATAAAGGACCCGATGGTGATGTAACGTAGGGTAAAGTTTTCAACGAGTTTCTTGCATCCGTCCGACAAAAGGAAGTTTCAGTGCAGCTTCGCTTATCCTTCCTCATTAAATTACACCCTAGATATCCTTTGGCTTTTTGAATCTACGGTACCGCAAACAGTCGTTTTTGCCTTTTAAACAATTCTCGAACCACAACCATCAACACGTGGATCCAAAATTTAGCAGCTGGGCATCAAAATCATGAGCACCTTTTAAAGATGTTGAAAGGTAGCAGATTCCTTATCATCATGTGTTCTTAATCCTGCACTGACGGGCTCCCGTTTCTTTAGACCCATGCGTGACGTGCCTCGTGGAAATGTATGGTTGGGAGGCAATTGGCTGTGTTCTTGACTTTCAAATCTTGCATTCCTCCACTCCTATCAATTCGAGGTCTGCTGGAATTTCGAATCAGTTCAAGCTGATGTGAGATTAGATTTCGTATGTCTCCGGCGCATCCATGCATAAATAGTTGACATGATAAAAGTTTACATGTTTAAATCAAAATTTAATTGGTTTAGTTAGTGCCTGTGAGTTGCGTGAGGGTAAAGACTTGAGATGACTGTTATTCTTACTATTGTCGTTGCTACTACTGGAGATTTAAATGCAGGGTTGTTGCCTTCTCAATCATGTGACATTTAAGGCAGGAAAGCCACAATCCAACCACTTTAGATAGGAAAGGGAGCAAAACAAAGTTGTCCTTTATTTACTTGTAAAGTCCTAAATTCTTGAGGAAGTTACCCCCTCGAATGTCATGGAAAAAGCTAGCCAACGTCTTTGGTTGTAGCTAGGTAAGGTACCTTTGAAATTAGTAAATCGAAAGAAAAAGTAAGATGATGACCAAATTGCTTATAAGCATGAGGCTTGGGAGATTTTGTATATCTTTGTCATTTCGTGTGTTGTCATGTTAACTACAAAAAACAAAGAACTGCCAAATAATTGAGACTCTCTAATGTACGAAATCTCCTAAATAGTGAGATATGACTTTTTGTGGGTATAGCAATAGTCTATCCCAAATCATATAAATCATCAATTTTTTTTATTTTATATTATTTTACCTTAGTTGTAAATACGTATGTTTCATGATTTGTATAAATTTATAACATCTACCATAATGGTCTTTCTATTTCACTATTTCTAATTTACAATTAAAACAAAGAATTTAACACATTTTTCTTAATAAGTATATGAGAGAAGATTTTTATTTAAGAATATTAAACTAGTTTAGGTAAATACTTTTTTGTGTTATAATTAGAGAATTTCAAACTTAATTTTCTCTTAGATAAATTATAATGTTGAAATATGTCTTTAAATCTTTAGACTCTTTTGTTCTTAGATAAATAAACTTATATATTTATAAAAAAAATGCCACAATTTAAGGTAAAAATAAATAATTTTTGATCTGAAAATATAGTTAAGATGTAAGAATCTTAGTTCCAATAATTTTTAGTCCATTAACCACAATGTGGGATTTTTTTAGTTTCTATTTTATAATGAAGAGAAAATGTTACATTCCCATTCAACTTAAACTCTGTGCTGGAATACACCTTCACTGCAGAACAGTTACAAATTATAAATCAATCTTCGTAGTGATTGCTTCAATGCTTTTCCCTATGGACTTGTAACATAACTAGCAATAGAAACATAACAGCCGCTGGCCTCAATAGGATTCCTACTGCTGGTCATTAAGTCAGGAGGAAACAGATTCTACAAAACCTGTTTGCAATCAACATGCTAAAAACTTCTCTCTGGAAAGAAACCCTTGTTAAAGAATGAGACTCTGAAACTTATATTCTGCTTACGTCCATATTGTAGATCTAAAAAGAAAAAAGATGAATACTTGAGTTCCCCCATGAACACCAATTTGACAATCTTAATCCCTTGAAATGGATGGTAAGTGGGACTAAGCTGCGTCCTTGACAATGCGAAGAAAAGCAGCTGAGCAAAGAAAGGAGGCAATGAACGCAAAAATGCCCAGTACAATCATCAAGGAAATCCCTGCTAGCACCAAGTCTAGTACGCACAGCACACTTAATCCCATCATCTTCTCAATCTTTATCTCCCTCTTTTTTCCTTTTGCAGCTCTATGTATTCGATTTAGAACTGGAAACAGTCTGGATGGGATCCTTTGGATTCAAGGTTTAGAAAGAATTCTGTGGAAGGAGCTAAACTCCCCGTGCCATTTATAAGGCTAGAAAGCGGCAGTGAAAGAGGACAATTTGGGTTCTAAAACTAGTTTAGAATTTAGAATTTCTAAGGAAATTGTCTTGAAAGTTTTTAAATTATAATCTTATAACAAACAAGTCATTCTATAATTTATTTTGTTCCACTTTTAGTGAAAGACTCGACATATAGGATTTTTTTTATCTAGATCAATAATAATGCAACATATGTCAACATATCTACATTGCCATGGCACATTGGCACTAAACAATTAAAAAAACAAAGAAGATGACAAGATAATTGTATCTTTACAATAATGGGTAGGAGTGGGTGCCTGTAACATTCTCATGTAATTATAATAGTACCTTTCTTTTTCTTTTTATATTTCAGAGCACTATAGTAATAGAACTCTAATATTGGAACTTGCCTCTTCTATATAAAGCACCAATATTAGCTGTCATTGAAGTTTTATATTATGAAAGGTAATGAATTAAGTCCCTTTTTTTGAACGATTTTTCCAGGTATAGCTTTAATATTAGACATCTGATATGGTGTTAAAACAAAGCTAATTTTTTTTTAAATGTTAATAGACTCCAACCAAAGATATGGATATTCAAACTTTCGTCTATTAGATCATGTATGCGGATTGAACTCCATACCTCACTGTTAGAGTTTCTATTAGTTAAACTACATATGTACTGCTCTTTAGTCATATGAAATATTCAAGGTCTTAATGCTGCTTTAGGGAGACAGGTGGACCAGATGGATTGATCAATGCGTTATTACGCCTTTTAAGTCGATAATAAATTTTCGCCCTTGGGGTTTCTTCGAGCCATCCAGGTGTCTTAAACAAGGTACTCTCTTATCTGCATTTCTCCTTATCCTACCCTCCGTACTCGCACATCTTCTTCTCAGAGAAGAATGCCCCTGCAAAGCCCCAAGATTACTCGGAATGCCCCTGCGATCTCTTACATGCTCTTTGCAAATGATCTTATGACTTTTAAGAAGGCAATTTGGAGAGAAGCTAGCCCCAAATCTAGATGTGTTTCTGTTAGCATTGTGAGCCGCTGATCGGGTAATCGGCCGCTGGATTGTGAAATTGTTCCACGGGCCGGAATGCTTCTCCTTCTTCTGATGGTCTATGGGCAATCAAGAATAAGAGAAATAGAGGATTTGAGGGAACTGGTTGCATTCAAGGTAAACAGAACAAAAAATTTGGAAGGAATTCTACCTTCCCTTTCGTTCTACATCCTTATATAACAACCTCTCAGTCCTACATTCTAGCTAATTGAAAACAACAATTGATCATGTTGGAGGATTAAAATATTCAGTCCCACGTTGGGTAAGGTGACAGGAGAGCCTGACCTTATAAGTTTTCGTTGGCAATCTATTATTGTACAATTTTATGTTTTAGATAGGCATTTCAATTTTTAATATGGTATCAGAGCGGACCCTATGTCCTGCCTATCTTGGTGTGGTCCCTCTAGATTGGTCTCATTCATAGATTAGTTGTGTAATTTTTTACTTTCGCTGAGGAGAGTGTTGGAGGATTAAAATATCCAGTCCCATATTAGGTAAGGCGACAAGAGAGCCTGATCTTATAAGCTTCCGTTGACAACTCATTATTTCACAGTTCTGTATTTTAGATGAATCCTTCAGTTTCTAATAGATCATGATTACTAGTCAACTAAGCCCTTGCTGATAGCCTGTTGCGCCTATAGGCAATGTGCCTTGGCCGATGAAGATTATAACTTCCTAGAAGCCGAACTTCTAGCACCACATATTACTTAGGTTCAAAGGGTAAGTTTGAGAGTCTCATTTGGATCATAATAACAATAATAATAAAAAAAACATATAGAAGATTTTTTTTTTTGTTATCTGAGAATAATGATATATACATTGAACAATATTTAGTTATTATTGGAGGATTTTATTTACGAATTGCATCTCTTGGATGTTGGGTTTAAGTATGAAAAACTAAAAGCTAGAGAATTAAAATTTACATTAGAGTGCAACCAAAATCATGATAGGCTTGTAGTTATGCTGTAATGATTCTAGCTATTCCTACATAAAAAAGCAATAATTCACATAAAAGAATTGAATAATTGATCTTATTAATAATTAGGGTCACAATTTGTACTAGAGTCATTAAACATTCCTATAAATTATGTGAATACTAAGACTACTGATCATTAAGAAAGCCTTCTTATGGAATGACTTGCTATTCAACACTAATTGCTAAAGAATGATCTGTTTTTGATTTTTGGAATTCTGGATATCTGGATACCAGGATTTTGGATGATCAGATGTCCTTTACCTTAATTTTGAGCCTTCTTATATGAAGCCTCCGTACCTTTCCTTCAATTAGAACTCTTATCATATCTCTAATTAAGTAGAATCTTTATTTGATTCACATCTTATCTAAATACTTATGCTATTTTGCAACCATTTCTTATCATTTTGGAAGCTATATCTTATCTTTATGGGAGTCATATCTTATCTCGATATTTTCTGTTATCTTTAAATCATTACATATGACTTTTGCATTATGCACCTGTTGCGTTCTCATTCATTTAGGGAAGCTATGGTCACGATATCCCTTTCTTTTCTTGAATTGGACTTTCCGAACTGTAAGTGCTATGAGAGCTAGTAAGGCAGTGAGAGTCCAACTAAATTTTAGTCTTTGGAGTCCAGATGAAAGGTCACATTTTTCGTTCGACTCTACTTGCTGCTTTTTAGATTACACTGAGAAAAGCAGGCACTCCGGCAAGTTAAAACAAGCAGGTATTGCAGCCAGCTCTAGAATAGCACTTGTTGGAATTTTAGTTCTTGGAGTAGGCGCATGTATACGGAAGAAGAAACTCTGCTTCAAAGGTAAAGCTCTATGACACGGGCTATGATGATTTCGATTGGAGAGTTTAAGTCCTGAAAATGCGTCAGATTTGTCTGTTTATTGCGTGCACTTAGTGATACTTTTTGTTATTTATGTTCAATACACTTCCGTCTATTTCAGGAATGGTAAAAAGAAGCCAAATGAAAGATCACGGCAATGAAGGCAGCAAGGAAACATGGAGTAACCGGCGTTTGATTTGTCAGTGATAGCTCATAAAAGGGCTGGGCGTAGGTGGATTTGGACCATTTGATTTTCAGGGTACGCTGCCAGGGGGCAGGTGATAGCTATAAAGAAGCATTCGGAGGATTCTGGGCAGGGACTGGACGACTTCAAAAGTGAAGTATATTAATTTCCAAACTTCAACAAAACAACCTTGTAAAGTTTCTTGGATACTGCATCCAAGAAAATGAGAAGATGTTGATCTATGAATACCTGCTTAACAAAAGCTTTGACTCCTTTATTTTTGGTTTGAACTTCAACCTTTCCAAAATTTAGGACATTCTTTGTTTAGTTTCAATACTTAGCATTAGTGAAATTGATTGCTGGGAATGAAGCTTGAGCTAGGTTTTGACTAACATGAATGTCAAATTGGATGGATCAAACAGAGAGTAAATTATTAGATTGGGCTCAGCGCATGGACATTGTTGGTGCACTACTAAAGGGCTTCTTTTTCTTCACGAGGACTTTAGATTGGGAATTATTCACAAAAATCTTAAAGGTGGAAACATCCTTTTAGATGGTAAAATGAATCTAAAAATCTCTGATTTTGGGCTCACTAGATCATTTGGATGAGATCAAGTTCAATCTAAGACCAAAAGCATTGTAGGAACATAATAAGTACATCTAAACTTCTTTTATATGTTATCTTAAGTTACACTTTTAACCCTTTTCCCATGATCATATTTGTAGTGGTTTTATATTTCTGGAATGTACCATGCATGGGCAGTATTCAGTAAAATCTGATGTCTTTTGCTAAGGAGTTATGGTACTAGAGATAATAAGTGGAAAGAAGAACAGGGGATTTTGTCATCCAGGACAGCACCTTAATCTCTTGGACATGTAAGCATCAGGAATGGCGTTATGCAAACTTACCTGGTTTTTAATTGAAGGCTGTCCCTCCCACAAAAATATAGTGTTTATTTGTTCAGGCATGGAGAATATAGAATGAAGATGAGCAATGCAACTGTTCAATGAATTGTTAATTGACTCCTGCGCTTTATCTGAAGTGTTACGATGCATTCATGTGGGTCTGTTATGTTTGCAACATAAACCAAAGATGTCGTCTGTGGCTCAAACGTGAGTCAGTGAAAATCCGTTGCCTAGGCCAAAGCAGCCGGGCTTCTACACAGATTTACCTGAAAGGGATTCTTTGTCTAGCAAGCATGCAACTCATTCAGCAAACGAAATTAGCACTACAATTTTTGAAGCGCGGCAATTACCACCATTAGAGAGCAGAAGATGAGGGTGTTCACAATGAAAATGCTTGCGATATATGTGTCAGAACAAAATGATTTTGAAGCTTCTATTCTCCATTTTAGTAGGATCTAAATGACAAAATTCAATAGGTTGCTCCGGGGCAAGGTTTCTCCTACTGTCATCGTACTGTGTTCTCATCTAGTGGATATATCTTTACTCACTATATCAGGTGCTTCAAATTGTATCTTATTCTTTGAGTTGGGCCTGTTCTATCTTCAAATGCATGCCATGTCCTAGTTTTTCACCCTAAGCGCACTAATACGATGGAATAGAAAGTTCTAATTAAGCAGCAGACCCATGCTCCTCAGAGTTAAATTAATCTACTGTTAGATCCTGAACTACCCCGTTACACTCTGCAAGCAGCAAAGAAGTAGCAAATATTCCTCAGAGGGGTACCTAGAAGGTAAGACTTAGTAATAGAACTATTGTGTTGTTATGAGAGTTAAGAAAGAGTAATTGACATTCTTGATCAATTCAAGAAGGATACTTCATTTTCCCTTTTCATCTTATTCGGATGCACAAAACCTCTGACAAAAGCAAAACATATGTATTCAGATTCATTATCTAGATTTTGTTTCTAAGCATCCTTCCCTTTCCATGGTTACCTATGTGATCCAAACGAAGATAACATAGACATAACTTGAACAAAGCAGTCATTTCATTACAGCAAAACCAAGTACCAAGTTTTCTAATAATAACTTAACCAGAAAAATTTGACCATCAATATCCTGTCCAGGAACAGCATCTTGGTGGTTGAGAACTTCGATTCCCACCTGCACGAGGGTGATGAAAAGTTATTGGACAAAGCGCATGTATGCTCCACTTTGGTGTTTGGGCCAAAGAGATGCTGAACTTACAAGCTTCGTGTTTCTTTTTCCTTTTCTATCAAGCCATAAAAGGTCTTCTTAATCAGATTCTGCAAAATGGACATTATAAGTTCAGTGATCGAATATAATAGCAACAATCATAATAGATATGCCAGTACTACAAAAGAATCACGACTAAGTTATGTACGTTGATTCTCCTGGTCTATAGACTAATTCGCCATCGACGTAAACATTAAGAACGTGGGCCAGCTTATGCCACTCTGGTCCTTGACGCTTCTTGCAGTGTTCGTCCAGCAGAGAACAAGAGTAAATAACGAGCTGCTTAAGTGAGGGAGGCAGGCCATGCTCCGCAAAAGAGGTGAGCTTTTCGCACTCTTTGATCTGCAGCACCTCAAGAGACTTGAGGGTTTGAAAGCGTATGGAAGACAGATCTGTCAGTTTCGGGAAGTCGTGAATGGTGAGGCTGCTTAGAGAGGCAGGCAGCATTCCCCGTGGAAAGGACACCCGATTCGGCCTACCGGTGCTAATTTCAAGTCGTTCAAGAGAGGTAAGCTTCTGCAACCTCCGCTCAAACAAAGCTTCATTGATCAACACATTACGGATATTGAGTTCTTTAAGATTGGGGGGAAAACCTTCTGCCGGAAAGCATACGATGCCTGGGCATTCCCGAATAACCAAAACTTGAAGCGCGGTGAGGCTGTGAATGCGGTTGGGTACGCCCTTTATACTCCCACAGCTTATAATTCGCAGATTTCTCAGGTTCGCAGGGAGAGACTCTTCGTCGGGAAAGCATTCCAGAGATGAGCAATCCTGAATATGAATGTCTTCTAGATGACTGAGGTTGCACATCCCCATGGGTAAGGATTGAAGACTTTCACAGGCCAAGATGCAAATGTTTTTAAGTGGCGAATTGCATTCGAACCTTTCCGCTATTGACTTAAGGCTTTTACAACCCTCTATGGAGAGGAATTTTGCTGCAGGTAATTGTCTTCTCAATGTTAAGGAGTCGAGGGATGGACAATCAAAAATGGTCAGGGACTCGAGAAGAGGTTCACTGCTTCTGTCGCCGTTAATGTTTTCCTCGTCCAACAAAACACGCATATTCTCGCAATTCTCTATATGTAACCTCTTCAGAGTTGGAGGTAGCCGGTCTATTGTGAGGTTTCTCAATGAATTACACCTAATAATTTGAATTTCTTGAAGACATGTTTGGCCGTGCATCATTGCCCTGGGTAGAGATATCAGGGCTTTGCATTCCCTGATGTGGAGCTCTCTTAGAACAAATGACATATCCGGTGATAGCTGCCCTTCTACTTCTTCCGCAAACAAGGAAACTAGATTGGCACAATGAGAAATCTTCAGAACACAGAGACAAGGGAGATGTTGCAGTAATCCCTTATTGCTTGACCAAAATGTACCCAAATCCTCACAACTCTCAATAGTCAAGTTTTTAACATTTGTTAGTCCTTCCATATTAAACTCTTCTGGTGGACTATTGAACTCTGTAATTGTCGAAAGACCTTGGAAGTGTAGTGTGCTGAAGTCAACCCTGCTTTCATGTACCAGCCCTTCAGATCCCTCAATCACGACATTGCAGCCAGCAGGAAATGTTGAAATTGCAACGCCCAACTGCTGATATCTATCTACAGTAACTTGTTCCAGTGAAGGAAGGTTGATTGGCAGCCTTCCCACCAGCTTGGAACAATTTTGAATAGAAAGCACGCGAAGGTGGGGGAACTCACCTATTGTTGGGTGCTCTTCCCATTTCTCCCATTCTTTCATATCCATGAAACGTAGCGTCTTCAAGGATCTAAAAGGCTCTGCACAACCTGCCCCATAAAACTCCAAACCAATATTCTTCACACCATCCATTCTATTGATAGAAAGGGATTCGAGAGATGGTAGTTGTCCAAATGGTGGCAATAATGTGCAATTCTTACAGTCTTGAATGCATAGGAGCACCATACTGGAAAATGAAGGACAACTTAACCAAGTTGGAAATTTTGTACCATGATAGCCCCTGAGAGTTATCTTTTTCAAACCCTTGTGAGGTTGTAGCATGTCAAGTACCTCCGTTGCTCTCCTCTTTCTCTCCTCTTCTTCATCCATTGCCCTCCTGTTGCCCTCCTGTTCTTCATCCGTTGCTCTCCTGTTGCCCTCCTGTTCTTCAAACCCTTGTGAGATACTCCATTCGAATTCCAATTCTTCAAGATCAGGCTTACCAATTAAATTAGCCTCCCATGCTTCCTCAGGTTCAATTACATTCTCTAGTTTTGAAATACGGAGTATCCCTTGAAGATGCATCAATGGTCCTAACTCCTTTATAGAAGGGGATCCACTTTTTGCCACAACAAAATTGGACAGTTTCTGAAGACAAGTTAATTTACCCATTTGTTGAGGCATTCCTTCCAATGCATTTGAATGTAAGATATTGAGGTGGCGCAGTTTGACTAGATCTCTTACTGAGGGTAACATCTCTAAAGAAGGACACATCTGCAATATTAATGTTTGTAAGTTGCAGAGGGGAGTTGTAAATTCAGGAAAGCTTTTGATTGAAGTGTTAGAAAGATTAAGGTAACGTAGAAGCTTCAAATGACCAATGGAATGCGGTAGCTCAACAATGTAGTATCCACACAAAGAAAGCACCCTCAGATATCGTAGGTTTGGCAATGACTTAAGAGCACCATGGAACAAGTAACACTTCGTAGGATAGGATTGGTTAAGTGGCAAAAAGGTACGCAAACTCGTGCATTCAAAAAGAGCCTCAAACCTTTTAGTGCCATCATATGTGCCACCCAAACAGGAAAAATGTCGAGCCCTTTTAGAAAATTTCCCTCTACCATCAATTGTATCCTCCAATCTATAGCATGTATCTCTTGCAACATATCGAGCCAGATCATTAATGAAGTCATGCATCAGGAATCGCGTGTTATCATCTATTGTTGGTTGGAAAAATGACCTTGACAACATACTACGGAAATACTGTCTGCCCAAAACCTCTTGCTTCTTATCTTGGCATGGTATAATCAAACCTTCGGCCATCCACAATAGAACTAACTGCTCCTCCACAAACTCATAGCCCTTGGGAAATAATGAACAATACTGAAAGCACCTCTTTAAATGATAAGGGAGATGGTGGTAACTCAATATAAGATATGGAAGAATTCCACCTTTCTTTTCCTCTATATCCCATATCTCACTATTCAACACCTCCTCCCATTCACCACGGTTCCGCTTTGTACATAAGAGGCCTCCGAGAGTCTTTGCTGCTAGAGGCAAGCCTTTACACTTATGAACGATTTTTTCACCAATATCTATCAAGTTTGGATGTGCACTGAAGTTGCTTGCCCCCAGTGCATGTCGGGTAAACAAAGAAAAACAAGCATCATTTGAGAACCCTTGCAAAGGGTACACCGCAAAGGTACCCACCGTTGATGCAACTTCCCGATGGCGAGTTGTGATGACAATCCTACTTCCCAATGCCCCTGCTTGGAAAGGAGCATGTAGGATTTTCCATTCATGGTAGTTCTCATTCCAAAGATCATCTAGAATGACTAAGAACTTCTTGCCTTTCAGCTGCTTTATCAGTTCGACCTGCAGTGAATTCAGATCATCCCCAGCATTGATTCCAGGGTTCAAAGATGTTAAAATTGCTTTTGTCACCCTAATAGTATCAAAGTCTTCAGAAACATACACCCATGCTTTCATCTTAAATTCGCTCTGCACTTTGTCATGGTGGTACAGTTGCTGGGCAAGAGTTGTCTTACCTATACCTCCCATTCCAAGTATGGTAATCACAGTGACTTTAACATCACCATTTTGTTCACTCAGCAATAGTTGAAGGAGTTCCTGTGTTTCCTTTTCCCTGCCATAAACACAAGGTTCAGTGGGAACAGAAGTTGGCTCCAGTGTCTCCCTTTTTGTGTCTGACCCCCTCCCTTCAGCAATTTCTCTCAAATTCAGTCCATCTTTTCGTTGCATGAGATTGTTGAATCGATCTATGATTTCCGTTATCTTTGATCGTAGTCCACAAGTGAACTTTTTACAAACACTTTTAGCAGTAGCACAAGCCAAAATAAGGAAAGGGTTCCCTGTCTCACCAGCGCCGGCCTCCTTTCCTTGCTTCAAATTCTCGCGCAACGCATCCGTAGAATAGTCATCCAGCATGTCTTCTACATCGTCGGCAAAGTCTTTGAGATCATCCAGCCACAGTTTCACCGCCAGATTATTGTGCTGCCTCTCCTCCGCATCATCAAGCACGGCCCGGGTTCTTGACCACGTTATCTCCAACTGTTTCAGCTTCTCGTCAAGCCCCTCTCGCCTGGCAAATTCCAGCAACTCCCGAGACGCCAGCCGGTCAAACAGCACTTGGAGGAACGCAGAAAGGAAGACCTCTCCCAGCACCATGGTTTTCTTGGTACAAAAGGAACTAATCAGAAACACAGAAAGATAGTGAAGAACTTAAGAGCAGAAGCAAGGAACTGGTTCTTCAGTGAAAGCTTCAATCGATGTTAGAAGTTTTTGTGGGGAAAGAAGTCCGTCAAAGTTCTTGGGTGGAAATACCTGGGGTCCTTTTGGGATTTTCCAAAGAATAGACGGTTGAGATTCTTTGGTTCTGTTTTAGGGGTTTATAATTAAATGATTAAGCTTGATAATAGGTACCTTGTATGAACTCAAGATTCCCGATGTAGCAATTACCAAACCCTTGCGTTGTTAAAGCACCCATACTATAAATTTAGAGCAAGTTGTTGATCAGTAGTCAAAAGTTTGAAGCATCTTCGTTTTACCTTGCCAGTTTTTTAAGGCACATTGCCCATCCCTGTCATTTTATATTGGTAACGTTCCCTGGTCTTCAACATCACCACTTTATTTCAACGCAGTGTTTGGCACGGCCATTGTCTTCTTGCTAGCGATGCCATAAATTAAAAGTAATGTCCTTTCTCACTATTATTTTTATATCTGTATTGTTCTTTAGTCCTTGACATTAGCATTATACCTTATATGGAGTCTTTGCCGACCCTAGTCACGTTCGTTGGCGATTCAATAAATTAAAAGCAACGTGCTTTATCTGTATCATTTTTTATTGGGAACGTTCGCTGGTCCTCAACATTTCCACTTTATGCGGTCTAGCGACGCAATAAAATCAATATCAACTTGCTCTATCCCCTTCATTTTATATCGAGTAAAGATAGTGATTGGAAACCCATTAAAATTGACGCTAACGAGACTCAGGCAAATTAAGATTGAGATAGTTGACGTTGACGTTGACGAAGACTTCGAGTGGGGGAATTTGTAACGAATCAGGAGCATCTGTTACTAGAAACCAAAAACTTTGGACATACTTCGCTTTATTTCTATAGCTGAAGTGAGACGTTGTAAAAAGTAAGACCTCACATTTATTAAAAAAAAAAAAAACAAGAAATATCTTACGTTGCTAAAGTAAAATATCTTTTATTAAAAATATCTTTTCCTTCACAATGTTTATCTTAAACCTACAATAAAATCAATTTTAACGTTACTTTTCCGAAAACAAGATTTAAAGTAACACCTCTATTACAAAGAAAAAGGTTCTATAAACATGAGTCCAATGCATAGCCTTATTTGAGATTCAAGTACACAATGAATTTTTATTAATCCTTCACTAGACCTGATTCACAATTTCAAAGCGCATTTTACGTTTGTAACAGCCTAATGTTATTACAGTAGTACCTTTCTTTTTTTATTTTCTTTATATTTTTAGAGCATTATAGTAATAGAACTCTAATATTAGAACTTGCCTCTTCTGTATAAAGCAACAACATTAGCTATCATCAAAGTTCTATATCATGAAAGGTAATGGAAACAAAGCCCTTTCTTTGGACGATTTTTCCAGGGACTGCTTTAACATTAGACGCCTGATATGGTGTTGCATCAAAGCTATGGATCTTCAAACTTCCGTCTCCTGGATTAGTTATCAAGATTGATAGTCATCAACACAGGGAGAAGTGATACCCGGATTTCTCTTGGACAAGACTTTGCGGAGTAATTTTTTAGAAAAAGCCTTGGACTTTTCATCTGCGTATTCCACTCCTCATTGTTTCCGACAGACGATCAGTCACTCACCGAGAGCTACAAGCCTTAAGCGTAGTTTCTTTAGCCAAACAAAAGTACAGTAAGTGTACTTTGGAATTTTTTCCAAGTTAAAGATCCACCAGGAACACTCCACTTTGGAGGAATATGTAACTGCTCATTGGTCACCTGAGATATTCAAGGTCTTAAGCTGCTTCAGTGAGACAGGTGAATTCCATGGATTGATCAGTGCTATCACGCTTTTTAAGTCAATTATAAAAATTTTCGCTCTTTCGATTTCTTTGAGCCATCAAGGTCTTAAACAAGGTAATCTCCCATCTGCATTGCTCTTTATCCTAACCTCCGTATTCGCTCGTCTTCTTCTCGGAGAAGAATCAAAGGGACCCTGTAGAGCACCAAGATTACTCAGAATGTCCCTGCGATCTCTTACATGCTCTTTGTAGATGATCTTGCGACTTTTAAGAGGTAGTTTGGATAGAAGCCAACTCTATATCTAGATGTGTTTCCACCTGTGGCTCCTGCTCACATTCAAAGGGTAAGTTTGGAAGATTCATTTGGATCGAGAAAAACACACACATACACACAGATAATAAATGAAGGAAATATAGAGGATTTTATTTTTTATTTTTTTATAATTTGAGAATAATGATTTATACATTAACTAATAATTTATTACTATTTGAGGGTTTTATATACAAATTATGGAGATTCTATTTTTTGATGACTTTTTGTTTTTTAATTCACTATAATAGTTCACCAAATAACACAGTACATATGAGTTTTGTTGAACAAGTTAAACATTACTTCAGCCTCCACATCAGTTCCAAGGGCCGAGTCACCCACGCGGTAACTCTCTGCCTTTTCTGCAGCGTGGGACTAGGTTAAGCGAGAAACCACCGGCTCCTCTTTCTTCTTCTCAAACAGATGTCAAACTAACATCTTTTACTTATTCAAATTCTTTTAAATTGATTTTGGTTTTTAATTTTTGATAAGTGTATATAAAGGGATTATTGCTTTGTAAATGATGGAGTTCCATCAATACTAACACCATATGTGAAAATTCTGTTTCAACTATCTCTCTTTGTTCTCTGTTCTTTGTTTCATTTTCTTTCTATTTGTTGATTTTTGCCATCGGTCCTCACTTTAAGTTTAAAGAGAAAGGCCTTGCGATAGGAATTGAAGGACTTCTCCCACTTGGAACTGAACTTGTGAGTCACCCCATGAACCAGCCATAGAACCAACCAGTAAGACCCTACGCACTGCATGCACCGCAAAAGCTTCGTGCACTTGGAAATCTGGCCAAAAACACATATGCAATGCTAGCAACTCAAGCAATTGACAACAAAGCTCACACCTCAGCATTTAGGGACTACGAGCGTGGAGAAGCATCCAACTTAGCCCTCTCAAACAAGCCAAGTCATCATGCTCTCACAGTGACTCCTCATGGTTGTGATCGACTCTTTGACTTCTCCAAGTCTTAGGAAGCTACCAAGAGTCTTAGTATAGGAAATATCACTCTATAAAATCTATAGTGGACACGACTACCTTTTAATCAGTGAATTGAGTGTTTCGCTTTTGTATTAGTATTCTGTTTGAGCTAATATACTAAGCGTACTATTATTTACATTGTTGTTTCTTGTCCAACAATGATTTTTCTTCTTGGTAGTAGAGAGACAATGTATTTAGATATCCCTTTTCCTACTCAGCTAACATCAACAATTTTGTGACCCTTAAGCTGACCGAAGATAATTATTTTCCCTAGATGACCAAGAAAATTCCTAATTCAAACTAAGAACCTCATTGAAGAAACCAAAAGCCTCCCATCCAGATTACGAGGCATGGGCACAAAGCAATACCTACAGTGAGGAGTTAAGATTCTATTAGTTTTTCTTACCGATTTCAAGAGTTTGTTGAACTAGCATAGCTCAATTAGAAAATCACTAAGTGACTTAGCCAAAACCTTTTTGCCTACTCGAAAGCTTGGGGAAAGCTATAACTTCTTCAAATTAACAAGGTTTAAATATCCCATTTCTCAGTTCAACGAGGCTGAGGCACAACTACAAGCCTTTGAGGCTCGACGCAAATGCCGTAAGACTACCACCACAGTCGCCATGAGTGAAACCAAAACTTTCATTGCTCATGGTAGAAGAGGTGGTCAAAGGTCACATGGACCTCAAGATCCCTTTACTTCTTAAGGGAGAGGATTCGAATACTCGGCACTTGGAAACAAAGGACAATTGCATTCTCGAAGGTCTGATAAGAACAATCAAGTATAACCAAAAAAATCGTTGTGTACCACTTCTAACTTCCCACCTCATATTGTGATAGTATGCCAAATTTATGGAAAAAAGGAGGCACACTGCCCTGGAGTGCCGGGATAGATTTAGCCATACCTACCAGTCTCAAAACATTCCAAAGGTTTTAGCAACCTTACAAGTTCATGAACCAAATTTTAATGAATAGGTATCTGATTTGAGTGCATCCTCCCACATAGTGGATTGCACATTTATATTCTCCACTTCCTTCTGCCATGTTGCTCGCAAAATCATATGACTCTAGTAACAACTATGATGGCCTGAGAGTTCATGACTGCTCAACACCTAGTCCTTAGTCGACAGGTCAACCTCTCCTTTGGTTTGTTGAGGTGTGGTTGGATGGTTGATGAAACGCAAGTAGGAAAAGGTGCAAATAGTTTCACGAGAATGACCCCATAATCATTCCCAAAATGATCCCATACTTATTCCCTTCAAATCTATTTACATCAAATGGTCAAGCAAGGTAATCGAACCATCCCCATAAACCCGTACAAAATATCTCTTGGTCACTCTTCTCACGAACCCCACCTTTCAATACAAGAATTTCTTCTTAATTAGTAGGTCCTCCCACCAACCTCTGCACGTGTTTTAAATAGTCCTTTCCACTTCCCCAAGTAGTTCCTTGAATGCCATCTGCGGACTTCCTGGCCTATCGATTTTCCAACAGATAGCTTTCACTTGAAGAGCTCTTGTGCGTGAAATTCTGGGTGGGATAGTTTCAGTTGTTTTGGAGATTCAATCATATATTAGATTATTCCTTTCTTGTATAGTTTGATATTCTTACCATGTAGTATGGTCCTATTTGGGAAATTATTTGTGTGTGGTAGGTGAGTATTCTTTTCTTTATTACTTTTATAATTTCCAAAGTATAAGTTGTCCTTAGCTTATAAAAGGACAAAATTGTATATTCCTTCTCAAGAAAGCAATTCACAAAAATTCCCTAAACCCCTATGTCTTTTTTCATCCTTACTCTGTGACAAGTTGTTATGGTCCTAAAGGTAATTGAACTCGCCATGCTAACAGGCTTAGGCCTTTTGGCTCAATGGTTGGGTTCATTACATTTGGTATCAGAGCCAAACCCCACATTTGGAGTTCAAACCACGAAAGGGGTGACCTACGAAAAGGGCTACTTGACGGAAAATGTCATGGGCCGAAGGGGCGCCTAAACGCATGGGGCCAATGTAGAGCCGTTGTGGAGTGGGCCGTCGGGGCATCGGCTACGGAGCGTGGTGGAATGTTATGGTCCTAAAGGTAATTGAACCCGCCATGCCAACAGGCTTAGGCCTTTTGGCTCAATGGTTGGGTTCGTTACACAAGTTGTTTCTCTTTTTCCACATAGAGAACAAAAGTGAAACTTGCAAATCAGAACGATTACTTTTTTGACAGATCAGAATGGGCAGAACACTTTCTCCTGAGTTTTCCATCTAACGAGGGATTTTTTTTTTTTTATTGTAATTGTGTGTGTTGTGGTGCTGTACGCGTTGCTGCAGAGACAGTGCAGGAAAAAACGTTGCAGAAATCTAGTGCCAAAAAACAATGCAAAGTAGAGAACCAGTGTAGAAAAATGAGAAAAGCAAAGTAGAACATAGTAGAACGAAAAGCTTTTTTTCACTAGCAAAATGATTGTAAATTTAAATCATCCTATGGAAAACCTCCTTATTAAAGAATGAGACTGAAACTTACATTCTGCTTACGTCCATACTGTAGATCCTAAAAGAAAAATGATGAATACTTAAGTTACCCCATGAACACCAGTTTGACATCTTAATCTCTTGAAATCGATGGTAAGTGGGGGACTAAGATTTGTCCTTAACAATGCGAAAGAAAGTAGGAAAGCAAAGAACGGAGGCAATGAATGCAAAAATGCCAGTCCATTCGGCAGGGAAATACCTGCTACCACCAAGTCTAGTATGCACGGCAAACTTAATCCCATCATCTTCTCAATCGTTATCTCCTTTTTTTTTTTTTTTCCTTTTGCAGCTCTATGTATTCGATTTAGACCTGGAAGTAGTCTAGATGGGATCGTTTGGATTCAAGGTTTAGAAAGAATTCTGTGGAAGCAACTACAAACTCCCCGTGCCATTTATAAGGCTAGAAAGGGGGAGCGCTAAAGGACAATTTGGGTTTTGAACTTAGGTATAGGCTAAAACTTGTTTAGATTTTTGAATTTCTAAGGAAAGTATCTTAAAAAGCGTTTAAAATATAACCTTATAACAAATAGGTCTTTCTATAATTTCTTTTGTTCCACTTTTAATGAAAAGCTCGACAAATATGATATTCTTTATCTAGATCAATAATAACGCGACATATGTCTACAAATTTACGTTGCCATGCCACATTGGCACTAAACAATTGAAAAATAAAAAAAGATGATGGAGATTAGTTATAAGCGTTGAAACCTACTCTTGCCACCTTTTTTTGTGCATTTTAGTGCTCTAGAGAAAGTTGGTAAGAGAAGGCTCGTGTTTTAAACAAATAAACAAAGAAGATGGCATGATAATTCTATCCTAACGTGGGGGGCAAGAGTGGGTACCTGTAACGTCCTCATGTTATCATAATAGTACCTTCCTTTTTTCTTTTTATTTTCTTTATATTTTTTCAAAGCATTATAGTAATAGAACTCTTATAACATGAGACAAGCCCAACTTGCGTTACTATCCAACGGTTTGCAAAGGAAAGGTCATCATGTAGTCGACTTAATAGTATGTAGAGAAAAGGCCCACGTGTATACAACCTCATAGTATGTAAAGGAAACACCATCAAGAGGTGACAAGGGCATCATTAGAATTGGGTGGAGGAGAGTATTATGGGTTGGTTGTTGTAGACCTTTCTTGCCTTGTGTTACACTCTCATGCAACTAATATGGTATTATGCTTGATAATGGGATGGTTGAATAGTTTAATGAACTTCTTCGATTTTGATATGGTAATTGGAGAAGATTGCAATAGTTATTTTTTGGAGGAAGCTCCATCCTAAGTTAGATTTCTATGACCAAATGTAGAAACACTTCCTCTTTAAATACTACTAGGGAGTTGCTTGCTTGGCTACTTTGATGACACTTAGCTACACAGAACTTGCTTACACCATGATTTCTTAACTCTTGATTCTAGCATAAGGAAATACATAAAATGATTACAAATAAATATAGTCACGCAATGCCTACCAAGGTAATTAAAACTGACTAGGCAATCCCTTTAATGAGGATAAGACAAAAGTGGGAAGCTAGTTTCCCCCCACATTCCCTTTAGTGATGTCCACATGTGATCAATAGCTAACCCACGGTGTTAGCTGTTGGATTTGTAACATGCGTCCTTTCCTATGTTAGACTTTGTCCCCAAGGTTGAATTTAGGAAAATGTTGGTGAAAAGTATTGGAGTCTTCCTATGTGGCTTCTTTTGGTGGTAAATTGTACCATTGAATTAGGAGTTGAGGAGTACCTTGTTGAGTGTGACAGCTTTGTATAAGTTATAAAAATAAGGTGAAAGATTCAATGCTCACCTCATGGTGGCCATTGATAATTGCATAAGGTTGAAGGTGTAACAAGACATGGTCACTTACTTCAAAGTTGAACTCTCGGCATTTTTAGTCATAACATCTTTTCATGCAAGTCTGAGTAACAACAAGGTGTTCCTTAAAGAGCTTGATAGCTTCATCCCATTGATCTAGCTTGTAGTCTATTGATTCAAGCAATTTTATGCTGGGAACATAGGGTAGGAGAAAAGGTAACCATAGATAATTTTATAAGGGGAAAGGTCAGTGTTGGAGTTGACACTTATGGTATGGCAAAACTCTGCCATGCAAGCCATTTAACCCATTCATGGGGTTGGCCATTGATAAAGCATTTGAGGTATGTTTTAATGGACTAGTTGGTAGTTTTGGTCTAGCCGTTTATTTATTCGATAAGTCAAGTTACAAGTAAAGTTGGTACCTTGCAAACAAAATAGCTTGTGCCAAAAAGAACTTGTAAAAATGGCCCTATGATCATTGACTATGCATTAGGGTAACCTATAGTTTTGAAAAATTTGTTGAAAAAAAGTTGAGCAACCATGAAAAAGTTGTAAGGATGTGACAAAGGAAGAAAACGAGCATATTTAGAAAGGTGGTTAGCAACCACCATAAAAGAATTCTTACCCTGGGAGATTAGCAAATCATTAACAAAATCCATTGAGACTTACATCCAAATTTACAAAGGAATAGCAATGGTTAGAGAAGTCTATTGGTGTTAAGTTGTTTACCTTATGTTCTTGGTAGATACAATAAAATCTAATGAAGTCCTTTAGTTAGGATTTCATATTTGGCTAGTAAATATTTGAGCACATAATTGTTGGATGGTTTTAATGTAGCTCTCATGTGTGCTACCATAGAATTCCTAGAGGACTATTGTAGGAGCTCTAGTATGGCAAAAAAATACACTCGTCCTTTGAAGAAAATAAGGCCCATCTTGTACTCCCATAGACTAGATGCTTCTCTTTATTGGATATGGTTGATGAGATCGTTAAACTTGGTTTGAGTTTCTTCTTGGATTTGCTTCACCTATAAAGGAACTAAGGTGGAATTGAAGTCCATAGTGGTGGACTAGATTACATGTTAATCATGCCTCATGGCACATGTTGTTGTGTGGATGCATGCATGACTGATGGGCACCATAACAAAGGTGCATGCTTTTGAAGCTGGGGGAAGGCATATGCAACATAGGCAAACAATTGGTAGGCTCTACTTATTGTCATGGAATTGTGACATGTAAAAGGGAAGATCTTAGGTTAAGAAGGGAAATAAGTTCCTTTTTTTCTAAAGAGGTTTACAAGATGTTTGCCAATTTTCCTACATTTAACTTAGGAAGCTTAGATAAAGTATCCATTGCTCAGTTTCGTTGTTCGGGTTTGAATTTGATACAAAAATCAAATCCCACCAATTTTGTAAGCCATTTTTGTTAACTAGGCCTAGATATTCGTTTGCCCTGTAAGTATTTTAGGGATTGTTGATTAGTGCATATTACAAATTGTTGGCCAAGGAGGAAGTGGCTTAATTATTTGTGTTGGAATATATTTTAATAATATTAGAATATATAAACATTTTAATGATAAGAAAAATGAGAATTATAATATGAAAATATTATAACCATTTTGTTGGAATATATTGATAATTAAATGAAATTATAATATGAAAATATTATAATTAATATTTGATTATTTATGAGTTTCATAAGAAAAGTAATGTTGAAATTGTATGCAGGAAATTGGGTTAGAATAAGCCCAGTCTAAAAGTCTGACCCAGTCCAAAGTCTAACCCAATCCAAAGTCTGACCTAGTTTAGAGAGGTGTGAACTAGTCCAGAAAATGTGACCCAGGCCTAGAGTGTGACTCAGGCCCAGAGTGCGACCTAGTCCAGAATGCGCGACTCGCGACCAACTTAAGCTTCACGACCCAAAATCTGACCCGCGATGACGCTATGACTTTGTCGGTAGATTTGACCACCCATTTCATCTCTGATCAAGGTGCAAGATAGCTCGTTGGAAAGCTAATGAAGAGGAAAAGATTTCTATGAAGAAAAATCAAATACCCATTACTCAGAGAGGATCAATTTGAAGAAATGGTGAAGCTTATCGTGTTCTTGCCCTAACTGCTCAAAAGTGAAATTAGAAGTAGATTAAAGGGATTTTGAAGATGATTTCAAAGGCTTTTTGTAAGGAAGAAGATGCTCCATCAATCTATGAAGGACCCACGAAGAATTGATTCAAGATTGGAGAGAATTGAAGAAGATTTAAGTGAGACCTAAAACTTGCTCCATAGAACCTGAATTATAGAACTTTAAGTTGAGATCAAAACTGCACCGTTTTGGATGGGTTTTTGAAATAAATGAAGACAGAACTTTAGCCCCGACAGTTTGTCTTTCTCAAGCTTGAAAATGGACAGAGAAGAGGGAAATTAATCAACTCCAACAAGAAGAAGACTTGATGATGCTTAGAAGTGTCAGAATGACTCTTTAAAGTGAGAGGTTAGTTGCTTTAAAGGTATTTAAGCAAGTTTGTCTTCACCATTGCAAGAGGTCCAAAATTCAGAAGCAAAGAAAGCAATTTGTGAAGCATCTCATACTACTCATTCTAGCTCATCCAAACCTATAATTTTGATCTTCATTGAGTGACTAATTTCTAAGCTCATTACTTGCTTATTAGAGAATTAATTTATGCTTCATTATACTCTATTATTGAAGTTGATTTTCTACAAGTAGACTCTGCTAGGGTTTAAACGAATTTAGGGCTTTTGTCCATTTTACTTTGTATTAAGCCTTTAGTAGTTGTTTGAAACTTCTGAGCTTGTATTGCATATATTACAGAAGCTTAGTTTGAAATTTGTAATAAGCTTGATAAACTTTGACTTGTTGATGTGTGTTGAGACACATTGTAATTGTGATCTTTGGTGTAAGGATTGTTTGACTCATTGAGGAGGAGTTAGAAAGTGTAGGAGAAAGTTTCTCTTAGCTTTGTAGTAAAGTGGACTTCAACCGATTGTGTTGAAGGAGAAGAGGGTGGAAGTAGGTGAAAAAGGGCCAAATCACCGTGTAAACTTATGTCTTGTCTCTCTTGTGTTTAATTATCTTTGAATGCTTTATTTGATTGCAAAAAGTAATTGAACATAAATTAAAAGTGTATTTTTAAAGAGAAACCTAATTCACCCCCTCTTAGGTTGCTAGAGGATGTAACAGTTTGTATAGCCAATATTAGTACAATCGTTTCCCACTTATAAGTTGAGTGATATAGGGCTTGGTTGGATAAGGTATGGTTGAAAAATGCCACGAGCTTGCCTTCTTGAGAAAGAACATCCCCTATTCACACGTTGGAAGTGTTGCATTCCACTACAAATGGTTTGAAAAAATTTGGTACTCGTAGGATTAGGGTGGTAGTCAGAATTTGCTTAAGTTACTTAAAGGTGTGCTTCACCTATTGGTTCCATTAGAAAATCTCATTTTAAAGCAATTTTGTGAAAAGTTTAGTTATGATGTTGTAATGGAGCACAAACAATCTATAATAGTTAGTGAAGTCGGGGAAACCCTGAAGGGCCTTAAGCTTTTAAGGCTAGGGCTAAGTAAGAATAGATTGGATTTTAGCTAGATCAACACTAACCTTTTTGTGGCTAATGATATGACCTAAGAATCCTGATTGAGTCTTCCCAAACTTACACTTGGATGGTTTAACAAAAACTTGCTGGCTTTGCAAGAGCTCCAACACCATGTGAAGATGCTAGAGGTGCTTGTCCCATGAAAAGCTAAATACAAGAATGTCATATAAAAAAAGTACACACTTATGCAGTAGTTGTTTGACTATTGAGTCCATTAGAGACTAAAATGAGGTAGAAGCATTGGATAACTTGAACGAGGTAACTAACCATTCTAATGACTTTCATGGGTACAAAATATTGTTTTATGAATGTCATCAAAAGCTACCCAGATTTGGTGATAGCCTCAATAGAGATTAAGCTTGGAGAAGACTTTTTCACCATATAGTTCATTGAGAAGCTCATAATAGGGAGTTGATATTTTTGATTTTTTAGAGGTTAAAGGTGTAATAGTTTACACGCACATGCCATGACCTATACTTCTTCCTTACTAAGATTTTTGGGGTTGAGAAAAAACTATTACTTCCATAAATGACCCTTAAGCTTAAGAGGTCTTGTAAGATTCTATCTATCTACATCTTTTGGTAGAATGGGTACTAATAAGGCTTAATTACCATGAATTGACCTTTGTTAGTGAGGAGGATTCGGTGATCCTACTCTTGAGTGGGTGGCATCCCTTTAAAGGATTTAAAGACATCTTTAAACTCTTATAGTAAGCCTTTTAGGTCCTCTGACATCATCAGTTGCATCATGAAGCACTTAGCCATGTCCTTACGATTTGTTACTTCTTTGGTCATGAGTTGCAAAATTACAACTTGGTTTTGCTTTTGAATGGCCTTAGAGATTTTGTTGTTGCCTTCCTTGTTTTAAGTAAGTGATACCTAAAAATTCTACCTTCCTTTTGAGCATGAACTTCATAGTAAGCTATTGGAAGTCCTACATTGTTGGACCTAGGGTGCAGGGCCATTGCACCTCGATAATTGCATATACCCTTGCAAGATCCAATACTATGAAGTCTACCATGAAATGTGAGCCCTAAAAGGATACCTCAAGGTTGTTGTAGGACCTAGAGTTGAAAAGGCTATCTCCATTTGTTACCTTGATGTTAAAAGCTTTTTTTTTTTCTTTAAAGTTTAGCCTTTAGTTGTTTGGTGTTTAGTGAAATTCTTCATGCAAGTATACGTGTTGAACAAATAATCAAATAGAGATTAATGCTTACTGAACTAACTAATTGCTAATGGTGAATAGTTTTTAGTGTTTATCTAGCCAACCAAAATGATAGAACATTGAGTAGACAACTAAACTTAACCTATATCTGATTAACAAAATATGCTAGAGTGTTTAATTTCACCTAATTACTAGATATGAATGTATATCAATTATGCTTGTAAGATTGATTCTACTTATGTGATGGTAGAATTTCTTAATTTATTCACTATCTTATGTCAAGGTATAACGAACCTACTTAGCTCATTAACTGACTATATTTTTACTCATGAATTAAATGAACTAAGTGCATTAAGATATGTGAATATTCTAATTTACACCTAAAGCCACACAAATCATATGGTATAGTTTTATTCATATTAATTTATAATTACATATTACATGAAGCAATTGCATGTCATTTCTTGTTAGTCTCTAATATGCAAATCAAATCATCTAAGTGGTAGTTATTCACTTAAATGCATTAAACATAGTAATATGCAACATTACACAAACAAAACATCTCACAAAACATCATAATCGTACCATTTATATATCATAATCAAGTTCCATCATAACTCTAACACAATAAACTAAAACATCATATTTACATGAAAGAAACAGTACATAAAATTACACAAAACATTTGAAATTACATAAAGTTGTCACCAAATTGTCTTCCCTTTCAAGCAAGTTCTACATAATTTCTACACATCATGGATAAGAAAAGCATTTGTCCAAAAATGGGGATGAAAACCAGCTACATGCATTGTCACGCACCACTATCATGCGTCACCACCACTCTTCACAAACACATAAGATTTGAGCCTCAAAATGTAGATCTACTGAAGGATCGAGTAGATATGCTAGAAAATCACTAGGAAAAGACAATTTTGCTAAAAATTGCCCATGCACAACGTTTGCTGTTTGTTGGCGAAAATTGTCGTGAAACTATTACTAATTGACGAATCTACTCCTTCCTTGCTGAGATCTCCTCAGATTTAGTTGGAAAACATCCAAAAATTGCTTGAATCAAGTGGATTGTCAAAAAATGTTCTCCTTCACCATAAGAGAATGCAAGAATGGTTGGCTTTTGCCTAACCACCACACATTCTCAGGGTCCCGCACTGTCATGTGTATGCTATGATTTTCTAAAGATGGAGAAGCCATATGCCCTCTTTGTGCTGTTTGATCTAGTCCTTTCTCTCTCTTTTTCCAATATATTTTTCTATTTGCCCGATAATTCCTTTCTTCTTGACAATCCCACGTGAGTTCTTTTTCTCTTGTTTTTTTTTATCCAGCATAGCTCCTTCTTCTCCTTTCCTTCCATGTGTGATTTCTTTTTTGTTTTCTTTCTCTTTTTCTTGATTTTTTTGCTTCTTTTCCTTCTATTTGGGTTTGCTACATAAAACATTAAAAGTTGTATAACTATAGATAAAATGCCAATATAATTGCACAAATACTATATTATTTTACCTAAAATAAACAAAATAACTTTATAAAAAATAGAGTTATCATTTGGCATACTATGAGTGCAAGAAATTATGGGTGGAGCCTAAGTCGATTGGGAAGCATGTTCTTAAGATGGCTTACATTGACCCATCTAGCTTCATGGTTTGAGGCTTAACCCCATACAAGCCATGGAGGGACACAATTGGAGGTTCTAGTAGGACAATAGCTTCTAACTTCCTTTTAAGCTTTAGTGTTGTAATTGCATTCCCCACTTTTTCCTTTTCCAAAGTCAATCTTTCCAAGAATAAGAGCTTTTTACATTTATGGCCAGGGCTAAATCACTCATCCTAGTTAAAATAGAGCCCCTTGAGTTGCCATTTTGCCATGTCCAGGGAAGATAACTTCTAGACTAGTTGTGCTATGCTGGTTGTGGATGTGGTTGCATTGCTGTTACTAGTAGAGGTTGGGGCCTTTTAGGAGATGGTTGCAGGGTTCCACCTTTGATATGAAGGTTGACCCTGTTGCCCTTTAAAACTTTTCTTATAAGAGTTTTATAGTACCTAGGGTCTTTAAGAGCAACTTGGGCTTAGAGATAATCATGTTTGTCTAAATCTCCATCTTAAGGCCATTTACAAAGTAGCTCAATTGTAATATAGGAGACATTCTTTTGGTTATCAAGAAGAGGTGAGTGAACTCCTTGTATTCTCAGCAATCATTCATTTTCTCTATTAGATTTTCAACCATCATCTCCCAAGTGATAATGTCCTTCCCATGTTGCTTCTTAAACAAACAAAACCAAACCTAAGCCTCTCCCAACAAGTTCTAGGAAACATCCTTACCTTGTTGGCTTATGATGTTCTATGCCATTTGAAGAAGTATTCCACTTTGCACACTTAGTTGGTAGGATCCCCTTCCCTGTTATATATTGGGAACTCATCTTCATCTTGGTCTGACTTAGTTCTTGGCTTGCATTATCATATGACTTACCTCTAGTGTAGTTGGTGCTATTGCTAGGGACATTTATAGCCTCCTCCTCTTGTTGATTTTTTTGTAAAATGTTGATCTTGGCATTCAATGTAGTGAAAATTTGTTGTAATGAGTTATTTTGTTACGTTATTTGTTATAGCGAGTTGTTGAGTTCCTAGAAATAGTGGTCCATCTCATTATTGGAAGGATTTCCTTTAGTGTTAGCCATTAGGATCAACCTTTCAAGTACCAGTTTGTTATGCTTTCATGTAACTAATATGGTATTAGGCTTGATAATGGGTTAGTTGAATAGCTTGATGACCTTCTTCTTCTTTGATCCCCCGATAGTGATTAGAGAAGATTGCAATAGTTAATTTTTCAAGGAAGTACCTCTCTAAGTTCTATTTCATTTAATGATGCCAAAATATAGAAACATTTCTTCTTTACTATTAGAGAGTTGCTCGCTTGGTTGCTTTGATGACACTTAGCTACATAGAACCCATTTGCACCATGACAACATGTTTTCTTGATTCTTGACTCTAACATAGGGAAATAATGAGATGATTACTAGTAAATACATGCAATCATGCCATGCCTACCATGGTAATTAAAACCGGTTAGACAATCCTCTTAACGAGAATAAGACAAAAGTTTGAAGTTGGTTTCCCCCTATACTTTCTTTAGTGACAACATCACATGATCAAGAGCTAACCACCAATGTTAGCCATTGGATCTGTAACACCTTCTTGTTTGATGGTATATAGAAGAAAGCTTGTTAGGTAGCTATTGAGTTAAATTTAACTTGCGCCTTAAAAGATCTATAAATTTTTTTTGTTAAGGAAATATGGGTAGTACCTTAATAACTTTTATTAATACTAACAAGACTAGATATAATAATCATACCTTATATAAGTACAAAGGGCGTGATATAAGCATAATCCTTATAAAAAGGCAAAACACATATATATGAAATTGTCAAACCAAAATAAAAATCAAATAGAAAATACATTGGATAACATATATGCTTAATCTTATGAAAGCATATAGTTACCTAAGCTTAATTGATCCTTATAAAGACATTTAAGGAAGGGTGAGGTAGTAAGCCTAGTTGATCAAAAATTGGCACATTCTGAATGGTATGGCATAGTTGGCGAGGTGTTTTGTTACTACATTTCCCTTATGTTACATATGATATACGAGTGTATATAAAGGGATCATAGATAAACATTGATAAATAATATACTCCAATTTTTATGGAGTTTTTAATTTTTTAACCAAACATTAGAATAAAAAAATGAGTCTTATTTAATAATTTAGGATACTTGATTTCTTGCATGGCATATCTTAAAGCCTTCTAATAAAGTATAAGTTTTTACCTTTGCACTAGTGTTGGGATTCAAGTTACGGAAAATGCAATAAATATGCTTCCGTTATGATATTTAAGAACTCCTTTTCCAACATTGTTTCCTAAATACTTGATCTATCCATACTAAGTTTGTATTGATCCAAACTCCTTTCTTTAAAGGAAGATGAGCCATAAGGACTTTGAGCATAGATAATGATAGTTGATCAAGAAAAGTTTCCTATACCTTGACTTGAAGCATATAATGGTTAACATTGTTGTTGATTTTGTGAAAGGACATAGTCTTTCCATTTTGTCATGCAGAATTCCTAGTTAACCAAAGCCTTTTTACAATAACATTTCCCAAAATAGCTATGAACACCCTTTTCTAAGTATGTCATAAGGCGTTTGAATGCCATAAAAAAAAAGGTTAGGGATAGAGGTAAAGCTAATATGTACTTGAAGTATGCCACTAAAAGTTCTCCAAAGCTGTTGGAACAATTCATTGTGTATGAATAAATGATCCACTGTCTCCCTTTGAGGCCATACATAACAATGGCACTTAGAAGTCATTTTCATTTCCCTTCTTTGCGTGTTATACTCCATAGGAACAAATGTTTTTACATACAATCTTTTTAGCCTGCTTTTGCTGTACACTCAACAAACGGTCCTTTAAAAAGTCTAGTTTTTAAAGGACTTCTTTGACAATGATGTCTTGTTATGGGCATAAAGATACCAAAAAGGTCACCTAAGCCAATTATCTTTTCAAAAAGAGTACTTTCCCTCTCTAATAATCTAGTTATCATGCCTAACCTAATAGTCCATCAAAGGCAAAAACATCTTTTATGTATGTGAGTGTGCATTCTTTTTACCTCTTCTAGTTGCCTTCATTATATGCTTATATTTTGCCTACAATGAATCTCCTTGTAGAAATTGCCATGTAAACTTCATTTGAAAGGTTTATATAATTTGCTTTAGATTACGAACTCCCAGTCTTTCCTTTTCCAAAGGCATGCATATACTTTTTCATTTAATCCAATGATTGCCATGTCCATCCCATTACTTCCTATGAAGTTAGCCATTATATTATTAATCTTTTTTATAACAATCTTTGGCACTCTAGTAATGGAGATGGTGTGTCTCGATATAAAACATATAGGAATTTAGCTTCCAATTATGTGTTTTAGTAGCAATAACATCTACCATCTCATTAACCTATCTATAAATGAAAAACCTGTAATTTGCTTGATAAGTTCTTTCTTGGTTGATTTCAACTTTGATGACACTATTGTGATTGTCTTCTTAACATTAATCTTTTACCCATTCTAAGTTTCATACTTTGTAAAAAGGCCTTAATGCTCTTAAAGGATCATTGTTTCACTTCTATAAAAATTAAGATATCTTTAGCATATGGTAAATGTGAGATCATCCCTCCCCTCCAAACATACACAAAGAAAAAAAAATTGATTATCCCTCTTAAATCTTCTTAGGCATAATGTTAACCCTATAGCAAAATTAAGCTTTCTACTAAAGGCATCTTAAGCTAATATAAATATGCTTGGAGACAATGGACCTTTTTGGTGGAGACCTTGGGTTGATCTTAATAAATTATATTTTACTCCTTGCATTAGAAGTGTAAATCAATTTTAAACATACACCTAAATATCATATTATACCATGGGTGAGAGAATCCAAATTGCTCCAACACTTAGAGTCGAAAATCACATTTCATGTGATCATATACCTTTTTCATATCCACCTTGATCATTATGTTAATGATTCCTTTATGATCCAATTCATTAACCATCTTTTGTGCTATTATTACATTTTTATGAATATCCCACCTTGCATAAAGCTAGATTATTCCCTATAAATCACCAAAGATAATAAGCTTTTAAGCTTGTCATTTAGAATCTTAACAATAATTTTATAGGTAAAATTAAACAAATTGATAAACCAAAAATCTTTAAAACTTTAGGGTTTTTTTTTTTTATTATTTATTTTTATGGATCAAAATAATTATTGTGGAATGCATTTTAACATGGGATTTCCTTTAAAAAAGTCTTGGAGCATAACTATAATGTCTTTTTTCATAGTCTTGGCACTTGTTTGATAAAAATGTCTGTTGAAGCCATTCAGCCTTGAATCTTTGATGACTATCAAAATTTCCTCCCGTTGTGATTTTTTACATAGCTCATTATTTTGTTCTTTAGTTACCAAGTATGAAATATGATCAAGCAAATCACTGTACATTCTTGTCACCTTAGACAATTAGAGTAGATGAATGAAAGGTGTGTTATTGTCTTTAATGAGGATATTTTTGTCACCTTAAAGAATTAGATTAGGTGAATGAGAGGCATGTTATTGCCTTCAATGAGAATATGTGAATAGTAATCAATTACTAGTGGAACTAATAAGTTAATATTTGAAGTGTAAGCATCATTTGGTAATTTAAAATTCCATTTTCTTTTAAAATTTCTTTCCTTATGAGAAGTGTGTTATAAAATTTATTCCTTGTGTGAGAGGAACCTCATGTGGGAAATGTAAGAATTATCGGCAACCAAAGAAAGGGGGGAGGGGGGGTGGGGTTTGAATTACGTTTCAACTTATTAAGTCCTTTTTTGCATTTTCTTAAAACTAACCATGTATAATTTTTAATTTGATATAGATTTATCTTAATTAACCACACAAGTAGTAACTAATAAAAGTAAAGAGATAAGGAGAGAGATATGCACACACAAATTTGTTTTAATGATGACTTGACATTATGTTTACCTTCACCCCTTTCTCAATTAAACCAAAAGGATACTATAATGCTTGTTGACACTATAGTAGGTGCATGCCACCTAAGTACAAGTTTTTAGACCCTAGAATTTACCTAATCAAAATGACCATGTCCTATGATCACATGTAAATAAGTCTCCATGACCTTAACATACATGAATATCAACACACCTTAAATTAACTACAGGAGATTAATAAAGATTTAGTTTTACGTCCAATCTTTTATAAGTGCTAGAATAAACGATATTATAATTAATCTCACTAGCACAAAGTAGTACTATAAATGATACAGTTAAAATAATAATTTCTACAATATATTGTAGAAATTATTATAAAAATATTAAGAACAATATGAAGAACAATATGAAAGATTGTAGAAATTATTATAAAAATATTAAGAATAATATGAAGAACAATATGAAAGTAGTAATTTGTATTACTTGAGTGAATCCTTGAGTACACTCCAACTACCTTTTTATAGTGGTTGAAAAAACAAACGTAAATCATCTCTTAATGATGATGATTAATACAATTGATTATGAAAAACTAAAAAATGTGAAGAACCCTAGGACCTTTTAGATTTTGAGCAGAAAATTTTATCAATAGAGTTGATGATTCTTTTTATTTTTTCTTGAAATAAAGAGATCGTTTTCCTTTGATTAAAATGCCTTTTATTTCACCTTGAACAATTTTGTATAACTGTTAAACGAAGGAGATGAATTGTTGTTCTCTTACGGGCGTGAGGAAGAAGATGATGCGTGTGAGTTATACGCATGCGTCTTTATGTTGTCCATGAGTTGCCTTGGTAGAAGGGCGCATGGTACACGTGCCAACTTTATCTTTAAAAACTGTCGCTTTTTCTTCTTCTCCAGATTCAGATATTGCCGACATATTTATTTTCAAAATTTGATTTTTGGTTTTTGATTTAGAAATGGTTCTTGCCGGTTCTGTTTCTGTTTTTAATTTTGGCAAGATTTTCAGCAAATCTGTTTTGGTTTGTATTTCTAACATCCCTTTGTAAGTTGATGTGTCGGCCCGCACCGTGAGCTTGTTTTGAAGTAGTTGAAAACGGGTTGATGATAGGCCTTTTGTAAATATATCAGCTGTTTGATCCATAGAAGAAATAAAATGCACAGAAAGTTTCTTTGTTTTAATTCTCTCACGAATAAAATGAAAATCAACCTCAACATGTTTGGTTCTTGCATGAAAAACAAGATTAGTAGTTAGATAAAGTGCTGATAAATTATCGCACCATAAAATGGGAGAACTAGATTGGTTGACCTGAAGATCTTGTAATAGAGCTTCTATCCAAATAAGTTCTGCAGCAGTATCAACAAGACATTTGAGTTCAGCTTCTGTACTGGAGCGTGCAACAGTCTTTTGTCTTCTAGAACTCCAAGAAATTAAATTTGTTCCAAGAAAATACAAAATCCTCCAGTGGATTTGCGATCATCATGATCACCAGTCCATCCAACATCAGAATATGCATGGAGATTACAATTTGATGATTTTGTTATTTGAATACCATATCTAGGGGTATTAACTAGAAATTGTAGGATACGTTTGACAAATGCCCAATGAGTAGAGTAGGAGCATGCATGTATTGGCATGCAGTGTTTACAACATAGGAAATATCAAGGCATGTAAGTGTTAAATATTGAAGAGATCCGACAATACTACGGTAGTGTGTAGGGTTTGAGTAGGGTTCACCATTGGATATAGATGGTGGATGATTTGTTGTGCATGGGGTAGACATCCCACGGGCTTCATTCATTTTGGCTCAAAAAAGTATTTCATGAGCAAATTTTGGTTGATGAAGCAAAAGACTATTTGTAGAATATTTAACTTCAATTCCTAAAAAATAATGTAAGTTACCGAAGTCCTTAATATCAAATTCAGTCTTAAGTTGTTCAAGGATTTTTGACAATGGTGCAGTAGAACTTCTTGTAAAAATAATATCATCAACATACACAAGGAGAAATGCACTTTATGTTTTTGTATGTAATATGAATAATGAAGAGTCTGCTTGGGAAATTTTGAACCTAATATGTTGAAGAAATTTAGTAAGACGATGATTCCAAGCTCTTGGAGCTTGTTTTAATCCATACAAGGATCGTTTTAGTTGACAAACAAAGTCTGGTTTAGTAGAGTCAATGAATCCTTGTGGTTAAGTCATGTATACTTCTTCATCTAATATTCCATGTAAGAAGGCATTTTTGACATCAAGTTGTTTAATAGTCCATCCTTTAGTATATGCCAAAGCAATGATAACTCTTATCGTGACTGGCTTAGCAACATGACTAAATGTATCATGATAATCAATACCAGGTCGTTGATGAAATCCTTTAGCAACTAATCATACGTTATATCATTCTAGGGTGCCATCAGATTTTTGCTTAACTTTATATACCCATTTACATCCTATAGGAATAATATTTTGGGGTAAAGGGACAAGTTTCCAAGTGTGATTTTTTAACAAAGCATTATATTCTTCAACCATAGCAGCACGCCAATTAGGATCTTTTGAGGCTTCTGTATAGTTTTTAGGTTCAATAAAAGGATGTACCGAGGTTGTTAAAGCATATGTATGATCACACAATAAAGTGTATTTGGATATTGTACCTCCTTTGAGTCGTGTAACCATGGAATGGTTCTTAGTGGAGGATTGTGGGAGCATGTCATAAGCTTCTCTTATTGTGTTGTGCTTTGTAGTATTTTCTGATGTAATGTCAGTAGAAAGAGGTGGTATTATTGTATTGGTAACAACTTTTGATGTATTTACATGTTGAAAGGGAAATACATTTTCATCAAATATGGCATCTACAACAATATAAACTGTTTTTGTTTGTAAACAAAGACAATGATAGCCTTTATATCCTATAGGATAGCCTAAAAAAACACAAGGTTTGGAACGTATAGTAAGTTTATGTGAAGCATAGGGTCTTAAATAAGGAAATACTAAACACCCTAAAATTTGTAAATGAGAGATACTAGGTTGTTGATGAAACAATTTTTCCCATGGGGTTGTGTTGGCTAACGCTGAGCTTGGTAGGTGATTAATAATATGTGTGGCACTTTCAAAGATAAAATCCCAATATTGAAATGGTATATGGGCATGATTCATCATTGATAACCTGGATTTAGTGATATGTCGATGTTTTCTTTTAGCAGTCCCATTTTGAAATGGCGCATACGAACTTGATATGCGTTGATAAATACCTTTATTGGATAACAAAGTTTTAAAGTCTTTGGAAGTAAATTCAGCAGCTCCATCACATTGAATGGTTTTGATGGTAGTTTGAAGTTGATTTTCAACGAATGTTTGAAAATTTGTAAAGATCTGAAGAAATTCATCTCTTATTTTCATGGAATAAAGCCATGTAAATTTAGAATAGTTATCAATAAAACAAATATAATATCTATTCCCTTGTGATGATGTAATTGGTGCAGGGCCCCATATATCAAAATGGACTAAGTCCAAAGGAGCATTGGAAATATTATGGGTAGATAAATGTGATTGTCGTTGACTTTTACTGATGCTAAAAGCTGTACAAGACGATGAAAGATGTCCAGTAAATTGAATATTCAAAAGTTTCAGCAATTTTATTACATTTGCATAATTAAGATGGCCTAATCTATAATGCCAGGCCATTACATTTATTATAGAAATATGAAAAGACTTTGGTGATTGCTGAAGAGTATTTAAGTTGATGTGATAAAGGCCATGTTTAGCTGGTCCTTGGAGTAGGATCCGTCCCGTTGTTAGACTCTGTACACGACAGAAATCGGGAAAAAAATTGAGAAAATGCAATTGTTATCTTTGGTAAATTTTGAAACAAATAACAATCATTTTGTTATATTAGGCACAATAAGTACATTAGAAACATTGATATGAGGAGTTAATAAAGTACCTTTGTGGGTTATTGGAAATGCCATTCCATCACCTACAGTAACAGCTTGATTCCCATCATAATTGAGCAGTTGCGTAATATCATAAGCATCTGGTGAGATATGATGTGTAGCACCAGAATCAAGGAACCAATCAGTTTCATGAGAGGCTTGATATGGTTGTTGTGGAGCCTTCTTAACAGTATTTGCCTGAATATTTTAGTGGCCTGGAAAGGTATTAGTAGGCCCAGAATTGGAAGGAACATACCTATAATGACATTGATGTGCAAGATGTCCTGGTTTGCGACAGATTTGACAAAGAACATTAAGTTAAGGTTTGCTACTATAACGAGGAACGGAGGTATGTCCTAGAGTGGAGATATGAGTGGATCGGCCTCTTGAAGTGACTGAAAATGGGGAAAAATTTTGATTAGCTGGAAGGGGAGCAGGACTAGTGGCAAAAGCAACTGCAGTTGGTGAGCCTTGGGTAGCCATTTCAATGTGAGCTTTCTGCGTAAGAAGTAACCCACGGAGATCTTCACGAGGAAGAGATAAAGTGCGAGTATGAACAACAACAACAGTGGCAAAAGGGGAATAAGGTGTGCCAAGACCTCAAAAAACATGAGTTAAGTACTCATTTTCTGAAATAACTTCACCTACAAGGGAAAGTTGATCAACAATACCATTAACTTCTTGAAGAAATTCAATTTCTGTGCGATGCCCTTTGGTTGCTATTTGAAGGCATAGGTGAAGAGCAAAAACTCGTGCAGAACTATGAGCCATAAATTCAGAGGATAAGACCTGCCATATCTCAGCAGAGGTTTTGCATTGCTTAGCAGTGGTCACAATAGTGTCACTACAAGTGCAAAAAATCCAGCCACAAACAATATGATCCCATATTATCCAATCTTGGTAAGCGGGATTGGAGTCATGAGTGATGTTGCCTTGTTCATCAGTTTTGGTAAGAAACTCGTCAGGACAAGGAAATGAGCCATCAACAACACCAAGTAACCCATTTGCTTGAAGGAAAGGCTCAATTTGAGCTTTCCAAACAAGAAAATTAGGACCTTTGAGTTGCACACCAATGACAGGAAGAGGACCAGGATTGGGCAGCGGAAGAGCGTGAGTAGCAGCATGAATGTGGGTGACATTGGAAGCCATCTACAAAAGGATCGAGAAAAGAAAAAAAAATAGCTTTTGCCAAAAAAAGGCTAAATTGATACCAAGTTAAAATAACAATTTTTACAATATATTGTAGAAATTATTATAAAAATATTAAGAACAATATGAAGAACAATATGAAAGATTGTAGAAATTATTATAAAAATATTAAGAATAATATGAAGAACAATATGAAAGTAGTAATTTGTATTACTTGAGTGAATCCTTGAGTACACTCCAACTACCTTTTTATAGTGGTTGAAAAAACAAACGTAAATCATCTCTTAATGATGATGATCAATACAATTGATTATGAAAAACCAAAAAAGTGAAGAACCCTAAGACCTTTTAGATTTTAAGTGGAAAATTTTGTCAATAGAGTTGATGATTTTTTTTAGTTTTTATTGAAATAAAGAGATCGTTTTCCTCTGATTAAAACACCTCTTATTTCACCTTGAACCATTTTGTATAACTGTTAAATGAAGGAGATGAATTGTTGTTATCTTGCGGGCATGAGGAAGAAGATGACATGCGTGAGTTATACATGCGCGTCTTTATGTTGTCCATGAGTTGCCTTGGTAGAAGGGCGCGTGTGGTACATGCGCCTGCTTTATCTTCAAAAACCATTGCTTCTTCTTCTTCTCTGGATTCAAATATTGCCGACGTAATTATTTTCAAAATTTGATTTTCGGTTTTTGATTTAGAAATGGTTCTCGCCGGTTTCGTTTCTATTTTTAATTTTGGCAAGATTTTCAGCAGATCTGTTTTGGTTTGTATTTCTAACAGATACAAAAATCTTCTCCAATGTATTGATTCTTCAACAATAATGTAATATATATAAAATCAAGCACAATGAGTTGCACTAATAATCATTAACAAGATCAAATATCTTTGGTAAAAGAAATATGATTTGCACACATACATATAACATGATCCTTTTTAAATGTGAATGAATGAAGTTTAGCTTAAATAAGCTATAAGCATGTACTTTACTCATAAATTTTATGTAGTTAAAGAATGAATAAAGATTTGATTATAACTATTTATAAGTTACAATACCGATGTAAAATCCATGAGCTCAAAGAGATGTTAGAATAATGATCAAGAAACTCATAAAATATCTCTATAATAATAATGTGTATGTAGCCCTAATAAAGATCGCAATCAAATTCAAGCTACAAAAAGTAATATTGATTTAAATATAATAGTACCAATAATGTTTATAACACCAAAATTAGATTCTAAGCTTGACAAGTACAAATTGATTCACAAGATGATTTAATATTAGAAGAAGAATAAGAGTAGTACTTTTAACTATTTCTTGGCATGATTTGGATTGAAATAATCAATCAATAGGTTTACAAATTAGCAAAAATCATGTAAATAGTAACCTATGAATAGTGTAATATGCAATTTTTCTTGGAATCATGAATCAAATTAGCTTAAACAAATGAGTAATGAGTTTGGAAAAGCAAACCAAGTTTGTTTAAAGCAATGTGAACAAGTTTCAACTCAAATTTTAGAAGATCAAATTTTACGTAGCGTGATTTTTCTATTGTAGTCCCAAACCACACTCCTAGGAATCGACCTCCAAAACTGCAATGGATGATTTGTTCCCCTGTTCGGTTTGTCCCTTTTCTTCTTTCTAGCAATCCTTACACATAAAATAGCTAACACAACTACCACAAGCATTCACCCTTTATGCATGCACACAATCAACATTAAAGACAAATTAGTTCTAGGGATTGCACAATGTTCTCCCTTATTTTACAAGGTTCATGATAGTTTACCCATTTTTCCTTCCTATTACAATTCATATTACAACCATATACAAAAGCTCACCATTTTAACATCTAGTTACAACCCACCATTAAAGGCTAACAAAATTAAGCCCATGACAACTCCTTCCCCCTCAAAAAGGCAAAACTTGTCAATTTGTTCCTAAGTGACATTTGTTTTTGGTGTTCCATGTTGGAAAATAAGGGTTTTATTGTGAAAAAATGTATTTATGAATATTCCTTAAAATATGTTTTTCATAAATGCAAAAGACCATAGGAAGTAAAAGGTATACAAATTATAATATCAGTTAATGATATTATAAAGTAACTGAGTTTCTACATTTCTTGATATAATGTTACTATATAGTACTCTTAAGAAATGATTTATTTAATTTCATTTTATAATGTCTTGAGAAAAAGGCTTACTAAATTGAAGTTAAATATGTCATATATCATGATTAAGAAAAAATGATACTTGTTCTTACTTGGATGAAGGTATGAAGTATTTGGTTTTATTTTTAGAGTAAATCTTAGCTCTACCAAGAACTTATAAGCTATCACTCTCGGCCTTCTCATATCTTTCAGCTTGCTATCACTCTTGACCTGGTATTGCTATCAGCCTATTATCACTCTTGGCCTGGTATTGCTTTCGGCCTGCTATCATTCTCAGCTTGGTATTACTCTTGGCTTGATATCATTCTCAACTTAGTATTACTCTTGGCCCGTTTCATGGCCTACTTATCTACCTATCAGATAAGTGAGCCCAGCTTGTGTCAAATGAAACTTACCATTTCACGACCTGCTTATCTACTCATCAGATAAGTGAGCCCAGCTTGTGTCAAATGAAACTCACCATTTCACTTAGACGTCATCTCATTTAATTGAACGTGATGCCTTAATAGCATATGAATGATGATTGAAGAAATGAGAGAGAGAGAGAGAGAGAGATGAAGGAACGACACCTCTGGTGACTGAATCCTCAACGAGAGGATTTATGAGAAGACTGGTGTTAGAATGGTCGGATTTATGACTTAGAAGGAAGATGTGAAGCTGATTTGAAGGTTGATTTACTATTCTAATGGGAAGAAAGCTTCACTACTGAGGTTTGAACATTTGAAACCCTAGCTTTATTTTTTTTATTTAAGAAGAGTTAATCTATGGAGAAAGGTTTGACATGGACAATTATCTGAAGTTCTTTTTTAGTGAAGAATTGATTATTGAGCTCATCTATTTGATCATTCAACCTCATTCACTTTTGGTAAAATACAAGATTACAATGATATTGTGATCAAATAGTTTTTCATTTGGATATATCATTAATTGTATCTTGTCTAACTCTATTTATGTGCTGATTTTATTAAAAATATTTATTGCACATAAACATTGGAAGGAATCCGAAACCCTAATTTGTTTCAATTTAGGGTTTTCGTGATAGGAGATTTGAGTTGTTATATTTATATCAAAATAGCTCCTTTAGGTTACAAAATCCCACAACTTGTTATATTATTTGAGATTTATAATTGAATTGTGATCTTTTGATCATATTGTGTAACATTGTTTAAGAATTCCTTGAGAGGGAATTGTTTGAATTAGGGAGAACGTTTTCTCTTAATTCGATTGAATAAAGGAGACTTCAATCGGTTTGATTGAAAGATAAGAGGGTGGACGTACGACTCAAGGATTGAGTGTCAAACCACTGTGGTAAACTTGGTGTTAGTTTCGTTGCTTACTATTAACTTGAATATCTTTTAATATTTGTTGTTTCTTATTCTATCAATTATTTAATGCTAACCAATCAGCTCATTTGATATATGTAAGTGTGAAAATATTTTAGATAACTTACTATTTCATTTAGAAGTAAAACATCATTTGGTTGAAATTTGCTTACTTTATATTGGTGTTATTTGTGTGACTTGTCTATACAATTGGATTGAGTTTTTACCAAAAATAATAGCATCATGTTGTTGATTCTAACAATTCAACCTCCCTTCTTGTTAAGCTATAAAAACCCAACATTCCCTTCCACACCATTAACAACTCTAGCAAGTTCTTGATTCTTGTCTCAATAACTACTTATAGTTAGGGTAGCACAACCCCTTCATGCTCCATAAAAGAGGTAATTTGGGTTTCACTTGCACCCTTTCTCGAGATACTTTTTTAAAGCTAAAATATGAAATATTGATTGGATTTTTTTTTTATCCTTTTGGTAGCTTCAACTTGTATTCTAGACCCCAATCCTTCCTATTACCCAAAAAGGTCTATAATATTAAGGAGACAATTTATGAGTTCATTTCATGCTTATTAAGGGTTGTTGGTATGGTTGTAACCTTATAAACAACTAATCATCCATTTGGAATTCTCAATTTGTTCTCCCTTTGTTGTAAAATTTTTTGATCCTATTTATTCTAAGTGTCAAAGTCCTATTTGTATCTATTGCACCATTTTTTGTAGCTTAGGATCATCCTTTACCTCACCTTGTATAGGTTCCACTCATTGTGGAATAGTTGAGGAAATGGCTCGCAAACTAGCATTAGGTTCATTATTGTCGCCTAGTTCTTCCTTGCAAAAGTGGCATCTGCTACCTTGTTTTCTTGCTTGACTTTGTATTTTATAGCAAAATCGTATCCCATTAGCTTTGCTAACCATTTTTATTGAGCTGAGACGGTAATCTTATGCTTCTAAAGGTGTTTTAGACTTTTATGATTTGTCCTCATTATGTATCTCTTCCCTAGTAAGTAGTTTTGCCATATGTTGACCACCACAACCACTGCCATTAACTCTTTTTCATAAGTTGACAAAAGAACATTCTTTCCCATGAGAGCTTGACTTAAAAATGCTATTGGATGACCTTTTTATGACAATACTGCTCTAATCCCAATTCCAAAAGCATCACATTCCAAGATAAAGTCTTGTCGGAAGTTAACGAGTGCCAACACCAGTGCTAATATCAACACCAATGCTGATATCATCTCAAGTTTAGAAGTTTTCTTTGGTACTAAGTTGTCACAATCCTAAATCACACTCCTAGAAATTGGCCTCCAAAATTGCAATGGACAATCTGCTCCCTTATCTTGTTTGCCCTTTTTCTTCTTTCTAGCAATCTTAACACAGAAAATAGCTAACACAACTACCACAAGCTTTCACCCTTTACACATGCACATAATCTGCATTGGAGTGGACATAACACACTTACATCTCTAGGGAAACAACACCTATTTTCACAATCCATAACTTACATAAATCAATTCTAGGGATTCCACGATGCTCAACCTCATTTTACAAGGTTCACGATAGTTTTACCCATTTGCCCTTCCTGTTATAATTCATATTATAACCACATACAAAAGACACTAAGTCAAGCCCACGCAGGAGCTCACCATTCTAACATCTAGTACGAGCCTACCATCAAGGGCTAACAAAATTAGGCCCGCGACATTTTCTCTCTCTTGGGTATTTTTCTGCACAAAACGTGAGAGCAAGAGGAAGAGAAGTTAGACAAAACAAAGTGACTTTTCCTTGTCTGTTACTCACCTTAGATCTTCCTGTTGATGTGTCAGAAAGAAAATAACCGTTGAAGATTTGATAAACAAGAGAGAGAGAGAGGGAGAGGCGAGAAGAAGAAAGAAAAAATTAGAGCTTGTCTCTACGCGTTCACGGGGAGAGAGAAAAGATGAGGGAAGGGAAAAAGAAAACAAAAAGGAAGAAGAGAAAGTGTTTACCACGGGAAGGGAGAAAGAAAAGGGAAAGAAGAAATGGTAACGCAAGGTAGAAGAAGAAAACGTAAGAAAAAGAAAAGATAAAACATGAAAAGAAGGGAGGAAAAGAAAACAAAAACATAAACAACAAACATAAAACTCATAAAGGAAGGACCAAAGTGAGACCTGAGTTTTACTTAAAACGTGGGTTTTTTAACTTATAATTTCAGCCCACAAGCTTATAAAGAAAAATATTCTACCAATATGATGAGCTAATTTCTCATGAGAATTGGGAAATAAAATAAATTTATTACTAAATATAAGTATAAAGTCCAATATAATATTTATCTACCCAATAAGCATTATACATAATGACTTTAAATTAATTCACTTTATGGTACAAAGTATTCCATATGCAAAATATATTTTACAAATAATTTTTTTTTGTCAATCATCAAAATTATATTTAAAATAAAATATACCTCATATTCCTAATAGGGAAGGCTTTCGTTTTGAATTCTTGTATTGCTCGTTTTTCTTTGGAATGAGAAATCTTTCCTTCAAATCTTATTTTCTTCCTTCTTTTATCCTACCTCAGGTTCATTTGTCTGGCTAGGCTAACTAAGTGTCGTGGATAAAGCTAAGTGCCGCATGTTCCAGCCTTGATCCGTGACATGTGTAGCTATTACTTCTGATCATTGAGAGGCTATAACTTCTTGTGATTTGAAGGAAGATAAGACTCGTGATATCTCAGCCTTAGACACTTCAAAGTAAACGTAGGAAAGGAAAACCAAAGACAATGAATAGTTGGGTTGAAAATAATCACAGGGAAGAGAACTGCCGTTATTGATACAATGACAAAGAAAGAGACAAGCACATATTTGTCCTTTTTTATGGACTTGTAGATATCTGTATAAAAAGTCAGCCCTCGTGGAAGAAAAAAGAGGGCAATGTAAAGTGATCGTTCAGATAAAATAAGCAAATACTCCTGGCGGCCACAACGTTCTCAACCAACTCAATACGAAAAAGTAAAAGCTGTCGTCATACTTTTGAAGCAAAACATCAAGATCTGGGCTATCTTTTGCCTCTAATCTTTTCTTCTTTATAAAAAAAGGTTAGATATTAAAAATTTACAAGAAAGTTTCAATGTCAACGAGTTGAAGAACACGTTTGTTGTGCGAATCTGACAATAGATATTCTCAGTACATTTGTTTCACGAGGAGAGGCAGGTGAGAGTTCAGCATTTCTTGATTACTTTGGCAATAACCTTAGATTGTTCAAGCTAAAAAACGTGGGCTCAGTATCATGGTCTTAGTAGATCCGTGTGGCACTTAGGTCTCAGCAGAGATTTGAGTCAGCCTTTAAGCGTTCAATAAACTACTTGAAAATCACAAAGGGACAATTTGGTTAGTCCCAAGACGATATTGTAGAGAGGTTGATCACAGAACAAAGAGCACACACAAACATCAGTCTGAATATACATTTTTATTGAACTAGAGAATCATCCGAGTTACAAGCAAGCTAGGCAAACAAGCTACAAGCAACTAGACAACACTCCCCATGACCAACTAGGTAGCGTTTTATACGAGGGTCGTTGTAGATACGTTACATAAGAAAATAAGGTACATAACATATACATATCGTAGATTACAAAACAAGGCACCACCCAAGTGGATGGCCCATTACAAGGAAAAACACCAAGAACAGACGAGCCGCATCCTTGGTCGTCTGAGTGCCTCGGCCCATACTTCCAGTCTGAAACAATCTCCCCCACCTAAAACCAGTGATGTCCTCGTCGCTGTGTAGGCCACGGGGGTGAGGTTCATCGAGCGTTGTCCTTGGCTTGCCTAACCCCAACAACTCCCGACTTGTACTTCTGACCGGTCTTCATCTTCGTTGCAAGTCTTCAGTCTTCAGGTGGCAGCGCTTCTGCTGCTTCTAGATATTCATCAATTAGGTTCCTGAATTGCCATAAGTCCTCCTCGTTCTGCCAAGATATTGTTGTGTCAGGTCAGCCCTTCCATTTGACGCAGAATTGCCTTTTTGAGATGGAGTGCTTCTTGCGGAAGATGCGGTCCCCTACAATCTTTTCCACCTCTCCATCAAATGACACTAGTATAGCAGGAGGAGCCCGCTTAGACTGGTTTCTCTGTGGTTCCACCTTGTTGGCGTGGAATGGCTTCAACATACTGACGTGAAAAACTGGGTAAATTTTGAGTGTGGCTAGGAGGAGTAGCCGGTAGGCCACCTTCCTAACCCTCGCCGTAACTTCAAACAGTCCAACATACTTCCTCACCAAGCCCTCATGGAGAGGTCGGTAAGCCTTGTTCTGGAACGGGAGAAACTTCACTAGAACTTGATCTCCAATGTTGTAGGCGGTTGGCCTCCGCTTCACGTCGGCCCATTTCTTCATTCTTTTGACCGCCTTGTTTATGTCAGACTTCGCCAAATCTGAGTTCCTACTCTAGGATCTCGCAATCTCGTGAGCGTTATAACACTACTTCGATGCTTTGGCTTCTATGGTTGGCGGGGTCAGCGAATGCTGCCCCATCACCAACTTAAAGGGGCTCTTGTTGGTCGACTCACTCGTCTGTAGATTATAGGAGAACTGAGCTACGTCCAAAAGCTTTATCCAATTCCTCTGATTCTCACCAACAAAGTGCCTCAAATACAACTCCACTAAGCTGTTGACCCTTTCTATCTGCCCGTTGGTTTGAGGATGAAAAGCCATAGAGAACCTAAGTTCTAAACCCAAGAGACGAAACAGTTCTTTCCAAAGCTGACTAGTGAATCGAGGGTCATGGTTGCTCACGATGTTTCGGGGCAGCCCCCAGTATTTCACCACATGCTTGAAGAAGACGCGAGCTGCGACTTCTACAGTGCACTCCATAGGAGCCGGTATGAAAGTCCTACACTTAGATAGCCGATCTACCACTACAAGGATCGAGCAATAGCCATTTGACTTAGGTAAGTAGGTGATGAAGTCCATTGAAATACTTTCCCATGGTCGAGTCGGTATTGGCAGCGGCTCCAACAATCCCGCGGGAGCCCTCTTCTCCAGCTTGTCTTGTTGACAGACGAGGTAAGTCTTCACAAACAATTCAACTTGATCCCGCATGTCTAGCTAGTAATACGAGGCTTCCATAAGGGCCCTCGTCCTCTTTTGTCCAGGGTGTCTTGCCCATAACGTATCATGGTGTTCACCAATGAGTCTTTGACCCAGATTCTGCCACTTCGGCACATACATGCACCGTCCCTTCGTGTAGAGCAATCCGTCTTCCAGCCATAATTATTTTGTCTTCCCTTCTTTTACCAACTACACTAGTTGTTTAGCCACTGGATCGTGACTCATCCCTTCCTTCACCAGAGGCATCACATCACTCTCTACTATACTCATCGTTACAAGTTCTATCTTCCGACTAAGGGCATTTACCACCACGTTGCCTTTCCCCGGCTTATAGACCATGGTATAGTTGAATTCAGCTAGAAAGTCTTGCCATCTAGCTTGCTTAGGTGACAGCTTCTTTTGAGTCTGGAAGAAGCTTATGGCCACATTGTTCGTCTGGATCACAAACTGAGAACCTAGTAGATAGTGGCGCTACATCCTGAGGTAGTGAACAACTGCTGTCATCTCCTTCTCTTGAACTGTATACTTACGCTCCGCTTCGTTCAGTTTTCGACTCTCAAAGGCAATAGGACGACGGCCTTGCATGAGTACCCCTCCAATGGCATAATCAGAAGCATCAGAGTGTACTTCGAATGGCTTTGAGAAGTCTGGTAAAGCTAGCATTGGTTCCTTAGTTACCGCAGTTTTTAAGTTTTCGAAGGCCTGTTGGCACACCTCCGTCCAATCCCATGAATTGGATTTCTTCAGTAGATCTGTCAAAGGGGTTGCCCTCGCGGAAAACCCTGCAATAAAATGCTGATAGTAATTGATTAGCCCAAGGAAAGATCTCAACTCTGTGACTTTAGAAGGAGCTTCCCAGTCTTGGATGGCTCTTACCTTAGTAGAGTCCATCCTCAGAGTGCCTTGGCAAATCACGTGGCCCAAGAAATGAACTTCTTCCTGGGTGAATGAGCATTTCTCCTTTTTGAGATACAGTTGATTGTCGCACTACACCTTGAACAAGATCTTCAGGTGTTTTGCGTGTTCTCCAAGCAAATTGCTGTAGACAACAATGTTGTCTAAGTAAACGACCATGAATTTATCCAAATAGGGATGAAACAAATTATTCATAAGGGTGCAGAATGTGGCTAGGGCATTGGTTAGCCCGAATGGCATGACAAGCCACTCATAGGAGCCATACCTTGTTACATAGGTAGTCTTTGGCTCGTCTCTAGCTGCGATCCGAACTTGATGATAGCCCGATCCCAGGTCTACTTTGGTGAAGTACCGGGCGTGTCCTAACTGATCAAACAAGTCTCTAATCAAAGGGATGGGATACTTGTTCTTTACGGTCACTTTATTCAAGGCCCGGTAGTTAATGCAGAGCCGCATAGATCCATCCTTCTTGGTCTAGAATAACACCGGCGCACCATAGGGTGCTTTTGCTGGTCGGATGTACCCCACATCCAGCAACAACTCCAACTATTTCCTAAGCTCCTCCAGCTTAGGTGGCGCCATCCTGTATGGAGCTTTGGCTGGCGGTTTCGTCCCGGGCTCTAATTCAATCGTGTGATCTATCTCTCTTATGGGAGGTAACTGCCTTGGTAATTTTGGGGGCATCATGTCCCCATATCCTGTTAAAAGTTTAGCTATCACTTTCGGGAGGTCCTCTTTACTCCCGTCCACTGATTCCTTTAGTATTGCTAGGTAGGCTTGTCCCCCTTTCCGTATGCTCTTTTTGAATTGCATGGCGGAGAGGGTTTGATGTGGTTGACCCACATCTTGGGTCATGACCATTGAAGACATGTCGCCTGCAAGGATGCACAGGCAATTGTGTGCGGCAAAGATAGATGCGCCTAACACTCAGAGGAAATCTAGTTCGAGAACAAACTTGTAATCATCCATTGTGACCACCGTTAAGTTCAACTTCCCCCGCCATTTGCCGACATGAACCCTCACGTCTTCGACAACTCCAATAACTGGCCACGGTGTGCTATTCACAGTTTTTAGCCCTCCAACATCTCTTTTCACCTTCATGCCCAGTCTTTTTGCCTCTGCAGGTGTGACGAAGTTATTCGTCGCTCCTGAGTCCACTAAGGCCTTGGTAAACTTCTCGTTGACCGCGCATTTGATGTACATCAATGAGCGGGCGGTGGATGTTGAGGTCTCACTGTTCATTGAGTTAAAGGCTTGAAGAGCCATCATTTGTTCCCCCTCAGTCGGAGGTTCCTCGGGGTTCGCTCCTTCTTCTGCTGGGTCTGTAGGTGGGGCCTTTGTTTGCACGATGGCATTCAAAGCCCTATTTCGACTCTCTGGGCAGAAGCGCATCGTATGGTTCCCATTACAAATAAAGCATGTTCTGGTAACCCCACCTTGTCCACCCCCGAATTTGTTCACATTCCCACCATTGTGATTTGGTGGAGTTCTATATCCACCATTCTGACTTGTTTGGGTTCTACTGCTCCCATTCCTTAAGTTCTCTCTCCTAGCTAGTGGTTTTGTGTTCCTGAATTTCGTGGGCCTACGATCCTGTAAGGACTTCACAATCGAGATGGCTTGACTCAGCGTACGTGTATCTCATTTCTCCACCTCGTCCTTAGCCCACTTCTGGAGCTCGACGGTGAAGAAGTATAAAAGAGCATCGTCTGTCATGTGTTGGAGGTACACCGACACATCCGTGAAGGTCTTCACGTATGCCTGCAGGGTGGACGTATGATTCAAGAAGCGAAGAGTGTCATATGCTTTTTGATTCACATTCGTGGGCAGAAATTGTTTCTTTAGGGCTGTCTTAAATGCTTCGAAGGTGGTGATCGCTCCCCCACCAGTTTCTGCCTCTAGGCACCTTCGTCGCCACCATGCGTTTGCATTACCAATGAGGTAACAAACCGCAGTCTGCACCTTGAACATGTTCTCCCAGATGTAGGCCATCCCAAAGTAGTGTTCCAAGTGCTAGATGAAATCTTCTATCTTGGTGGCATCCCAATTCCCATCATAATGCTTAGGTTTTGGGATGTCGTGATGTGGTTTGGTAGCATGGTTGACCCTGAGCCGGAGCTGTCCGACTGAGTCGTGAACATTCCCCACTTGCTCTTCAATCCGGTTAATAAACTCTTCATTTAGACCGATTCTAGTCTCAAAGTGTGAGAATGTTGCTATTTGAGATGCCATCTCTGCTATCTGACTTTGTAGCGTCTCAATCATGCCTTTTGACAGTTCGACTTCTTTTTCTAAGGTCTTTACTCTGTCCTCCAAAGGGTTCCCCGTGTTGTTTGAGGAAGCCGCTCGCTTTGACTTCTTCTTTGGAGGTTGTTCGTTCGTTGTGTCTACAGACGCCATGCTTCAGTCTGTCTTGGGTGAACCTGGCTCTGATAGCAAATGTCACGGTCTTAATAGATCCGTGCAGCACCTAGGTCTCAGCAAAGATCTGGGTTAGCCTTTAAGCGTTCAATAAACTACCTGAAAATCGCAAAGGGACAATTTGGTTAGTCCCAAGATGATATTGTAGAGAGGTTTATCACAGAACAAAGAGCACACACAAACATTAGTTTGAATATACATCTTTATTGAACTAAAGAATCATTTAAGTTACAAGCAAGCTAGGCAAACAAGCTACAAGCAACTAGACAACACTCCCCATGACCAATTACGTAGCGTTTTATACGAGGGTCGTTGTAAATACGTTACATAAGAAAATAAGGTACATAACATATACATATCGTAGATTACAAAACAAGGCACCACCCAAGTGGATGGCCCATTACAAGGAAAAACACCAAGAACAGACGAGCCGCATCCTTGGTCGTCTGAGTGCCTCGGCCTATACTTCCAGTCCGGAACATTAGCCCTGGCTGGAAAATCTAGGGCATATTGAAGAAATCTTGTACAAAATTACCTAATCGAAACAACAATAAAGAATTTGTTCAGAGATGGGGTGGCAGCCACCTGGCTGCCACGTTAGAGAGTCAACGGGCAGTTCCCAGGGAACTACCCTCTGCATCACTGCACAGCTTGCTTGCCGTTCACAGCAAGCCGGTCACAATCTTTCTCCCTTCAGCACGCCAGAACCCTTTTCTGTTGAAGTCAAGCTCCTGCAACACTATGAAGCAGCAGACCACGCGGAATCCTCGGTCTGAAATGTTTTTTGTTTTATTTGTAAGGGCTTCAACTATATATGAACTTGTATAATAGACTTGTAAAAATCATAGTGTGATCCACTTATCCCATCTTTGTATATTCTAGTTTTCTCTTGTTCATCAATAAATGAAAGTTTTACCCAAATTTCATCAGTGTTTTTCAAGTGTTTTGACAGAATTATCAGTTCAAATATTTCAAACCGAGTAAAGAATTACCAGTTATTAATGGTGTAAAGTTGGACTTTCATATGATCGTATAACGTGTAACACTTCGCATTTTCCAATTTGCCTAACTAAAGAGAACATGCGTGTCCAGTATTGGTCACTGCCTCTCATTTCAATTATAATAGAGTGTAATTTTGTGGTTCCCTTACTTCTATTCCTAATTAATTCCCATTTAGGTGGGAGAGAACATGAACTTTGACGATCTGACGATGTAGGTGTTTTTGAATCAAAGTTAACCATGTGGGATGGATGACAACTTGATGACTTGGTGGGAGGAAATGACTTAGCCAGGTGGCAGCGTGGGGAAGGCGACAACAGGTAACGTGAGGGAAACACTATCTTCAACAAATGCCAACACAACATTTTGCCAAAAAGAAAGTACCATGTACATCTAGACGGATATGGCCCACGTCAGGTTGAAAAGTATTCCATGCACGGAGTGATCGCCTCAGCAGAAATCGATTGCCATCTCTGCTCAAAAGAGATAAGCCACTGTAAAATCAATGGAAGTCTTTCCATATCTTTTCGGGTGCTCTTTCTTATTCTACCTTTTAAGAACCTCTGTTACCCTAGAGACTCTTATTCCCAATCAATCTATCAGAGATGGACAGACTTTGGTTTCGCCTGGTCGGACATTTGAATTGGGATTGTTCAGCGCAGGTGGTTCCCAACACCGATACGTGGGAATATGGTACACGATATCTTCTGAGACAGTTGTTTGGGTAGCAAACAGAGACACTCCGCTTAACGATGACTCGGGAGTTTTAAAGGTCAATGATGATGGAGTTCTTGTGCTTCTTAGCGGCAAGAATACTACTGTTTGGTCCTCTAATACCTCAAGAACTGCCAAAAATCCAGTTGCAAAACTCTTGGACACTGGAAACCTTGTTGTCATAGGTGGGATAATTGATGACCAGGAGGGCTTTATCTGGCAGAGTTTTGATCATCCTTGTGACACATTACTACCGAAAATGAAGCTTGGACGTAACTTAGTAACTGGTGTAGACAGGTTCATTTCATCTTGGAAGACCCCGGAAGATCCTGCTCAAGGGGAATTTTCAGTACGATTAGAGGTTCGTGGGCTTCCTCAAGTGGTTCTTATGAGGGGAGATTCAATAATGGCTAGAGCAGTATGGAATGGCCTTGGTTTCACGGGATATCCCGAGTCAAGACTGAATCCACTATTTGATTACCAATTCGTATCTAATGAGAACGAGGTCTATTTAGAGCCCAAGCTCCCGAATGAGTCAGTTTTTACAAGATATGTAGTGAACCCATCAGGCGTTAGCCAGAGATTATTTTGGGTGGATAAGACCCACAACTGGCAGCTTTTCTCTTCAGCCTCGTTTGATCAGTGCAAAAATTACGACTTATGCGGGCCATATGCTAGCTGCAATCTCGTTAACTCTCCCGTATGTGGATGCTTGCAAGGATTCTTACCCAAGTCCGCAGAACACTGGGATTCGTCAGATTGGTCAGATGGTTGCGTTCGAAGAACTCCTCTGGCATGTAATAACTCGGATGGATTCCAGAAACACACGGGGGTGAAATTGCCCGATACATCTTCTTCCTGGTTTAACAAGACCATGAGCCTCGAGGAATGCAAGGGATTGTGTTTGAAGAACTGCTCATGCACAGCATATTCAGTTTTAGATATCAGAGGGGCAAGAAGCGGTTGCTTGCTTTGGTATGGTAGTCTACTTGATATAAGACAATCTATAGCGGGTGGACAAGAGCTCTATGTGAGGATGGCATCTTCTGAACTAGGTATAATTTCACATTTATTCTTTCTCTTTGGATTATGCTGAACTTTCATCCTTTTATTTCGCATAAGGGAACATATGGGAAACTACATCCGTTGGCTTTCAGCAGGGGAAAGTAAGTTACTATATGTTTGTTCAGACTTTTTCCCGCTTGTTTTCTGAGGTGAAAGGGAGGAGATTGCCGTGAAAACTAGGAAGTGATGGCCGTGGTGGTGTTGTGCCCAATTGATTTATCCAACTCCTGACTCATTTCCCCTTCTTGACTATGGGCAAATCGCTTTCTTTTCTTTTAGTTATCCTTGTTGAAATGCATGTTTAATATGACGAGTTGTTCTCAAATCACCTGACTGTTTGATCTTTCAGATAATCTAGGGAAAAAGAGGCATTCAAGCAAGAAGAAACAAGTAGGAATCATAGTCGGCTCCACATTACTTGTAGCGGGAATGACAGGACTGGTCACATACAAATGGAAGAGGAAACTCAGTTACCAAGGTGAATTTTAAGAAATGGCCACTGATTATAATTGATTGATGATGTTATACTTATAGCTAAGAAATTTAAATAAGTGGATCCTTCCAAGAGAACAGATTCATCGCTAGTTAATTTGCTCTTAAAAGAAACAACTATTCCTGTTTTTTCATGCCTCTGGATGTCTTACTATTTCAGGAATGACAAAAAGAAGTCAGAGGGACTCCGAGGCGGAGATCGAGTTACCAATATTTGATCTGACAGCAATTACTAGTGCCACAGATAATTTTTCAAACGACAACAAGCTGGGAGAAGGTGGCTTTGGACCAGTGTACAAGGTAAAATGGCCACTTAAACCATTTGAGAAGTATGTTTGTTTCCAAAATAAACCAACTCTTTAAATTTCAGGGTACATTGCCAGAAGGGCGAGAGATTGCTGTGAAGAGGCTTTCAAAGAATTCTGGACAAGGACCCAATGAGTTCAAAAACGAAGTAATTTTGATCGCCAAACTTCAACATCGTAATCTTGTGAAGCTTCTTGACTGCTGCATTCAAGGAAATGAGAACATGTTAATCTATGAATACATGCCAAACAGAAGCTTGGACTACTATATTTTTGGTCAGAATCTTGATTTACTTAATGCAAAATATTCTTGTTTACTCTTATTCTATTCCCTCAATGAAATTGTCCATTGAGAAATCAGTTATTTGGTTATTAACATGAATGTGCAATTGGACAGATCAAACAAAAAATAAAATACTAGATTGGTACAAGCGTAATATTCTATTAGATAAAAGCATGATCCAAAGATTTCGGACTTTGGTTTAGCAGGAGCATTTATAGGAGATCAAGTGGACTTAATGACTCATAAGATTGTTGGAATATAGTACGTATACTTAAACTTCTATATAAACTATTTGTGTGGTCATTTTCTCAAATAGTTTTTTTTTGCTATGATATTTTATAGTGGGTACATGTCTCCAGAATATGCAGTACATGGACACTACTCAATAAAATCGGATGTATTTAGCTTTGGTGTTCTAATATTGGAGATTGTAAGTGAAAGGAAGAATAGAGGATTTTCTTCTCCAAGCCACCACCATAATCTTCTTGGACATGTAAGCTTAAAGAGTGGCATCTTGCTAATTTTTGTTTTCGGAAGGAAAGGTCTTAAGAACAATGTAGTTTCTCATTCAGAAGTTTAAATGAAAACTGTGTTATTCTAATGCTCTTTTAAGATTCATGGGAAAATTTGAAGGCACCTTCAATTTATTATTATTATTTTTTGTTTCATTTCTCACAGGCATGGAAGCTATGGGTTGAAGACAGGGCAATGGAACTGATCGACGAATCGGTGGGTGACTTGTGTCAAACTGATGTAATACGACACATTCATGTGGGTCTGTTATGTGTCCAACAAGGACCAGAAGATAGACCAGACATGTCGTCTGTGGTTCAAATGTTGAGCAGTAAGAGTTTGTTGCCTAAGCCACGGCAGCCGGGTTTCTTCACAGATTCATCTAGAGCGGATTCTTCGTCTACTCAGTCTGTAACTTGTTCAGCAAATGAAGTCAGCATTACATCGTTTGAAGGACGGTAGTTAACGTCACTTGAGAGCAAAAGCAGAGAGTTCTTTTCATATATATACTTTTTTAGTGGATTTTTGTGATAAAAGCAGATTTAGCTGAACGAAGAAGTTCTAAAAGCTACTATTCTCTAGGACAGAAGGGAAAATAGAAAAAAAAAATTAAAGAAAAGCAGAGATTATAAGTAGCAAGAATGGCCTATTATAAATTATTTTATCTTGGCATGATGGATCAATATACCAGAAAAAGAAAGGACTTTGTGGTACTAGAAATAATCAGGATTGTTTGTAATAGCATGATAGAAATCATTGTTATTAGACTTTTGTATTTCAAAGTAATAGTGATAGTGAGCAGGAAAGAGCCTGAGCTTTATTCAACAAACGATTCAGTCAATCTTCTTTGAACACACAAGGATGAAGCATCTATTGCGACTACTTAATATGCTGAGCAAACTTCTCGTTCTAAACATGTCCTTCAATAACATGGCCTTTTAAAGTGTTGCGATTGGTTATTTGACGCCTAAGTTATTTTAATTCCCCAGTAACGGTTAATGGCCAGAATGGAATCAGAATTAATTAATGTTTCTTTTACTTTAGGAAAGAAATGCTGTTGTTCCACATGCGACGTAGAAATGATACTTTCCTCCTTCACTTTTAGTGGCAGACTCCGTCTACACAAACTGTTAATGCAAAGACAAAATGTGGAGGCTCTTTAGGCTGAGGCGGTGCAGTCTCACTGCTCAACATCAGTAACACAGAGAAATGGTCCGTCTAAGTTCTGGAGATTTCTGCACACATAAAAGATCCACATGGATTGATCGCAACACTTCTCGGGTTGTATGAGTCCACTCATAAAACAGAGAGCTCGAATGTAATGTCCCTTTTATACGTTGTCCATGCTTCAAAGAAAGTAAACCGTCTCGTAAGAAGTTAGGGAGAGGAGCATACACTGAGACTCTAAGAGAGGCTGAGAACCTCATCTTGTAGGCAGAAGTAATAGTTTGAATCTCCCCTTTCACATGCCTTAGGTCTGGAACCGGCTACCAACAACAATATAAATAAACAAAGAATATATTGCTTGACTATACCTATATGCCTGAGAAGGTTAAGATATTGGTCTGGTTAATGAATGCTCTGTTTCTCTTGGCACTCACTTTCTCTACTTCTAAAACACCAAAGTTAATTATGTTCAGATATGAGTTGACATGGAGCTGCCCTCTCTCCTCTGCCGCATAGCTTGCAACAATCAAACAAGTCTTCTCACCTGTAAGTTTTTTGGCACATGGCAGCCAAATGGGATTGGAATGGTACGGGAACAACACCAATCACTAAAGGACTCCTCTTCCTATTGTAATATAAAAGCAAATACTTGTACGTTCATCTTTAACATGGGATCATTTTCTCTCATTTTTATCTATTGTATCAAAAGGATTTTCTTGTTCATCAATAAAGCAAGTTTTCACCCATTGATTCTTTTCTCTACCTTACATTTTGATATGATATTAGAGCCAGGTTATTTTTCCCTTTTCTTTGTTTTTCGATCAAACCTAATAAATCTATTCTCCTTTTTCTTCGATCCAACTCACTTCTGCACAACCCAGAATCAGAATGTTTCTTCCCTATTTTTTCGGTTGCAAAATCAACCATGGAAGGCCCTTTGTAGCCTTTTCAACATCCAAACAGTGTCACTGGCAAAAGCCCATAACCGGCTTTGCATTTTATTCCAACAAACCCCGCAGAAATGATGCGTTTTGCTTTTTACTCCTTTCTATCGGATGAAATTAATACAACAACGCTTTCTTAACGAAGTTCCTTCTCACCTAAGTGCAATGACGTCGTTAAAACCCTAGTATTGCTACAACCAAAATGACATCATTGTAAAACCTTGCAATGACGCCATTCCCTTGCTCCACCCTTCAAAGGCTTTATGCACCTTCTAAAGAACAGAGTCCCACATTGGAACAAGGAAACCAAACTTTGCGCCTTATAAGGTGTGGGGTTTCCCCCTACTATCGCCTTAGGGTTTTAGTAAGATCAACTGAGGCCTCAACTTCTATATGGTATCGAAGCCATGAGCCTTTTTTCCGAGTGGGCTCCCTAATCCTTTTCATGGGCCAGCCATGCTCCGGCAAATTGATTGGGCATTTGTCTGTGGGGGAGTAAAGAACAGAGTCCCACATCAGAATGAGGAAACCAAACTTTGCGCCTTATAAGGTGCGGGGTTTCCTCCTACTATTGCCTTAGGGTTTTGGTAGGATCAATTGGGGCCTTAACTTCTATACCTTCGTTGTGACCATTGTGATGGCAAATTTTGGTGACATTCCTCCCTATGTATTGCCTCATTGTAGTGGAAGCAGAGGTGTTCATACACCTTAAAGAACTTCATCACCCACTCCACTGCCGCGTTGGATGACTCCAGAACTCAAAAATCAGGTCCAAACCTAGAATGCGTCAATCCCTTGTATTTATCAATCAAAGACACCAGTTTGACAGCATGGTAGAGATTACGCTAATGAGAACCTTCAATTACGCCTTTTGGTGTGAAACAATGTTGATTGCCCTTTTAATCAAGAGTAAATTTTCTTCATTAATGGATCCTACAAGAGACTTAAACCTAGTTTGCAAATCTGAAAGCTTTAGGAGTGCTGCAATGCTATATGTTGTGGATGGATTTTCAACTCCATCTTTGGCCACCTTCATGATGGGTTGATTTACACTCAAGATGCAGTTGATGAGTTGAGCTCTGTGTCTAGTATCACTAAGTTGACCCATCTAGGGTTTATGACCTAGTCAATGAGCTCTACCTAATTCATCATTGAGGTGAATTAATTTTTGCCTATTTAGGCAGGTTAAGTTAACTTTAGAACAAGTTTGGGCCCCTAATCGAGTTAACAAATTTGGAAATCTCAACCTTCCAACTATGGAGAAAGCATGAAGACATGAAATTTTATCAATTTCTTTAAAGGCTTAATGAATGCTACTTAATGTTGAAGGAGTAGATTTTGGTAATGCACCCTTTCCCATATCTTATGAACATGTACTCCATGCTTTGCAAGGTGAAATAATGGCAAATCGTAGTGGGGAAGATGATTGGGAACCAACATGTATTTGTTGCAGCAAAAAAAGCCTTTGATGCAACAAGTTCTTAGCTTATTATATCTAGTGCACATATTAAGGCGAGATCTAGCATTAGCCATGATCTAGTAAATGACCTATCATTTTTGCTAAAGGTAGCACCAAATGGCTAGTTGTTTAGGCTAGTGCAAATTAAAAAATGTGACCCTTATGGGAAAAAAAGGCTATAAAAAGTAGAAATGTTGTCACTTAATGGGCATATAGTGTGATATTGCAAAATGTATGGGTAAAAGCAAGAGAAGTACTAGAAATTGCATAGTTATCTACCAAGGAACATGAACTACAAAGTAGAGGCAAAGGCAAACTTGGTGATAGAAGATCTATATCATGTTTTCATTACCAAAACTAATTACTAGTGCTTTATTTAATTCCTAAATGACAATTAGGATGCCCAAGTCTATCTTGTAGATACATCCGACTTTCTTAATGCATGTTGGATAATTGATTCTAGTGAAAACAACTATATTATTGTAAATCTTTCATGCTCAAAATCAATTATTTCATGTGCTTCTAGATTTAAGAAAGTTAAATTTTCTAATGGTAATGATGCTTTGATTATCCACATTGGCAACACTTATATATTTAATCATTTTAAGCTGAGTATGGTCCTATATTCTCTATATTTCAAATTTAATTTGATATCAACTTCAAAATTTTGCTAAGAAAATAGATATCATATAATGTTCTATGCTCATTTCTATATGTTTCAGGACCTTTGAACAAGTTAAGTAGAAGGGTTTGATGGAGTAAAAAAGGACTACTATTTTGTTAGATGTCATGATAGGAAAGACATCACACAAATTCTTAGGCATAACCCATCTTTTGTAAGCACATTATCAACATGTGATGTTTGATGCAAAATTTTAGTTTATTAATGAATTTAAATTTGTAAAATTCATTCAACATGAGCCTTGAATGATTTGTGTACTTACAAAATAGACTTGTAACCTTTTACATATGCGTGACAATATAGCATAACATATTATTTATTTATTTTTATAAACACACACACACACACACACACACACACACACACACACACACACACACACACACACACACACGAGGAAGGGGTGGGGGTTTTAAACCCCTAACTTGGTGGACTTGTAGGTCAGTGGCTTCTTGACTTTTTGTGGTTAAGCTAAGGTGGACAACCCTCACAACAGATTTTTGATTTGATCCATGTTGATGTTTGGGGACCATATTAGGTCCGCAATCATAATGGATCATGCTACTTTCTCATTATGATAGTTGATTTTTTATAAAGAACATGGATGTTTCTAATGAAAGTCAAGTGTGAGATATTTTCATAATTGGAATAATTTCTTAACTTAGTGATAAACCAATTTGGTCTAGAGATCAAATACATCAAAATTAACAATTTGCTTGATTTTTTCAAATATCACACAAAATAACTATTTTCATCATGTGACATTAAACACAAAAGTGAATATGTACATACACCATAACAAAATGGTGTAATAGAGCATAAATACTGTTACATTCTAAGCATTGCACGAGTAAGGAAATTTTAGAGCTTTGATTTGCCTCATAACCAAGTGTAAAAAGTAAATTATCCAATTATCCCTTTTCCACCTATATTTCATAAAATCACCTCCCACTTGATAGCTAACACTTTATTGCATTTGTTTTGATTGCTATTGAGTCAATCCATTACCATGAGGCTATTAGCAATCTTAGGTGACAAGATTCCATGGAACAAAGATCAAGGCATTGGAGACGAATAACACTTGGGAGATTTTAGAGCTATCTCATTGGAGGAAATCCATAAGATGCAAATGGATTTATAGGATCAAGTATAAAACTAATGGATCAATGGAATTTTACAAAGCCAAACAATTGGCAAAAGGATTCAACCAAAAGGAAGGTGTCAACTATCATAAGATCTTTGCCCTTATTGTCAAGCACATCATGATCAAATATGCTCTCTCATTAGTAACTCAACATGAGTGGGGCATTTTCCAAGTGGATATCAATTATGAATTCCTACAAGGAGATCTAAATGAAAAGGTCTACATGAGGCTTCCACTAGGAGATACTAATGAGAAAAATGGAAAAATATGTAAGCTAAGGAAGCTTATATATGGGTAAAAGCAAGCAATTAGAGAGTAATATGCCAAATTCATAGAGACATTGCTTGCAACTAGATATCAAGACTCTATAAGCAACATTTTATTATTTGTCAAGCAAATAGGTAACCTCCTACTTATTCTTATAATTTATGTAGATGACATGCTCATTATTGATAGTGATGTTAATGGAATTGAAGAGTTGAAGACATATCTACACTTAGTTTTCCACATCAAAGGCTTGAGAAATCTCAAGTTCTTTCTTGGAATTAAGGTCCTAAGAAAGAACATAATTACATTTTTGAATTGATAGGATGAGACTTGGGGAAACTTAACTAGTTGAGAATTCCTTGGACACCAATTTGTCATTAACAACTTGTAAGCATGATCAAGGAGTACAAGTGCCTTGAGATGATGACCCTTCACTTAACAACCGTTGAAATATAAAGAACTCATAAGAAAGCTAAAATTATCTTAATGTCACAAGACCAAACATTTCATACATTATGCACAATTTGACTCAATTCATGTACCCACTTAAGAAATCTCATTGGGAAATAGTTGTTAGATTGGAAAAGTACTTAAAGAACTACCGCATGATAGGTTTATTTATATCTTCCTCTAAAGGCTATATGATACGAGCTTATTCTGATTCGGACTACACTACATGCAAAATTGGTGGAAAATTAGTTATTGACTTCTATGTGATGCTTGGAATACAATAATATTATGAAAGAGTAATAAATAAGTTACAATATCTCTCTTTTCCATGGAAGCTAAATATTGAGCAATGAATTTTACATCTTGTGAAATCATTTGACTACTAGGTCTTCTTGGAGATATAAAGGTTAAGGTCCTTTATTTTGTAAGTTTATACTACGATAACAAGGCTACCATGAAACTCATTACCAACCTTATGGTTCATCAGTGTACCAAACTCATAAATGTCAATTATCATTTTATCCATAAGAAAATTTGATGTGAACTCATCAAAACTAATCATGTTAGGACTAAAGATCAACTATCGAACATTTTAACTAATGCCTTTGGGGTAAATTAGCATAACCATCTCCTTGGCAAGCTAAATGTTATTAATTTATAACAACAATTAGCTTAATGGGAGATGTTTTGATATAAGTTGACATGGAGCTTCCTTTTCTTCTTTGTTGTATAGCTTGTAACACGCAAATAAGTTTTCTCACTTGTAAGTTTCTTTGCACACGATACTCAGATGGGACTGGAATGGGATAGGAACAACTTAGATCATTAAAGAATTACTCTTCCTATTGTAATAAAATAGCAAACATTTGCATACATTCATCTTTAACATGGCATCGTTTTCTCTTATTTGTATCTATTGTATCACAGGGTTTTCTTGTTCATTAATAAAGCAAGTTTTCACTTAATGATTCTTTCTTCTACCTCATATTTTGACAAAATAAGTCATATTTGAATAAGAAGAGTCCACCAATTGCATATTTTAGAGACATGTAACAATTGTTAACTTCTAGGATGGGGAAAGATAAAATGAATAAAAGTTCTACAAAACTATTCTAGCTTCCTTCCTGTGTCTTTTTACAATTTATCTTTTGGAGGTGTAGGCCTTTTGAATTTTCACTTATAAGGATAAACATGAATCTAAATTTTTTTTGATGCATTATGTGAAGATTAGATGTAGAATGTAACACCTTAAGGTAAGCTTCATAGAATCATTACTATTATAAAGATTGTTGGTAGGTTCGATTACTTTTAAATAGGCTTTGTAGTCCATCACCAAGTTTTGTTGGGCTTTGGCACATGTCTTGAGTTTAAAGGATAAGAATAGTTTGTCCTCCAAATTAGCCTAAATTGAGAAAACCTTACATTTCTTTTGCTATTACCTTAGCTCTTATGTTACTCTAATTTCTTTTGAATTTTGTCATCCATGTAATACATTTTTTTCAATCTTCAGTTGGTGAAACTATTCTTAACCTCCATTTTAAAAATTGATATAAGGAAGTTCTATCCCCATATATATATGCTCTTTTTTTGCTCTTTTCTATATGATGTAAGATACATCTCAATAATCTTTTTCATCACACATTAGGTCTACACACCAAGTCGTGACCTATTTTCTATTGGATTCAACCTAACTTGACCAAGTATCCATAGGCATTGGGCATTGACCCTTTTTTTTCTTCTTTTATCTACCCTAGTATCCTTTAAGTTTTGATACAACATGTAGTATTCTTGGTCCTCCACCTTCCTTAAAAATCAATCGAAGTTCTATCATCATTCTTATAATTTTTCCTTTTTCCAACCCATTTGGAACACTTCTCAGTAAAAACATTTAGGAAAATTTCATAATTCAAATTAGCAACAAGTGATGGTGGATGAATATACTGCCTTTCTTAAAAATCAAAAAGTAGGAACAAGTTCTCTAACCACCAAATACTATCCCATAGGGTGCAAATGGGTACAAAATAAAATTAAAATTTATTGGCACTTTTGAATGCTACAAGGTACAACTTGTCACCGAAAGATTTCAACAAAGTTTAGACATTGATTATATAGAAACTTTTGGTCTTGTAGCTAAACCCATTACTACACATACTATAATAACTTAAGCTTACACACATGGGTGGACTATAATAATTTGACATTAAATATGTCTTTTTTCATGGACATTTAAATGAACAAGTTTTTATGTAGAAACCATAATGGTTCCATGACATAACCAAACATGTATGTCAATAAAAAAGATCATTATACAGCCTCAAACAAGCACCACATGCTTAAAATAATCAACTTAGTCACTTTATACAACAAACTAGATTCAAATACCAAAGGCTGATTCTTCTTTATTTGTAGTATATATATATATATATATATATATATAACTATGATGTTTTCATTCTCATCTATGTTGATGATATGATTCTAATTTGTAGTTCTTAGGCACAACTCTCACAATTTCTAACTTGACTACTAAATGAGTTTGACATAAAGGACTTAGGACACCTATACTATTTTCTTGGAATTGAAGCTAAAAATATCACCAATGACTTATTACTCCATAAAAAAAAAATTATTCATAAATTGTTCAATGACTAAAAATGGATGAAGCTTGTGGTGTTCCTATGCCATGTGCAATAACTCACCCACATTCCATTCACGATGGTGAACCATGCCCCAATCCAAGATACTATCACAACATAGCTAGTTCACTTCAATATCAAGACTTTGATAGTTCTTATGCAGTAAATACAACTTACAAATATATGCATCTCCCAAAATAACTTATTGGATATTTGTTAAGCTCATTCTTTGCTTCCTTGTCAGTACTCCTTGACATGGGATACAACTAACAAAGACAAACACATATACTATCAAAGCTTACTTTAATGCACATTAGGTTGGTGATAAAGATGATTGAAAATCCACAAGAGTTATTGCATTTTTCTAGGTCCAAATCTAATTTCTTGGAGTTCAAGAAAACATAAAACTAGTGTTGGATCCAACATTGAAGTAGAATTCAAACATCTCATGGATATTGCAATTGAAATAATTTGGATTAAAGCCTTGTTACAAGATTTACACATTCAACTTTCCACACCACCAAAACTTTAGTGTGATAATCTTTCAGTGTTATACCTATCAACAAATCTAGTCTTTCATGCAAGAATGAAGCATGTTGAAATAGATTTTCACTACATCCAAGAGTGCATCATGAATAGAAAACTATTAATCCATTTCATCGCCTATGTTGATCAAATTGCAAACTTTCTCACCTAAGGTCTTTCCTTCGTTCAATTCAAAACTTTCTAGAATAAGGTGTCTATTTGCAAAGATCCATTAACTTACAGGAGGATATTAAAATCTAATGTCTTGGATAACTACCATGCTAGCAAGATTGCCACATTAGCAACACCACTCAAAGCCACATCCCCACAAGCAAGATACACAAGCCCTACAATCCAAATAAGCATTGCAAAGACCAAGACTTGCACATGCAACACACAGGTGCTGCCTCCGACCTTTTACCTAACACCTGCCTCTAATACTTCCCTGGATTCTCCTTGACAACATTTATTAAAAGGTTTTAAAAAGAAGTCAGAAAAATAATAATAAAAAAAGATTCCCAATATAGTATTTCCACCAAGGTTGGAAAACCTCATCAATTTGGTCTTCTCTAATTTTGGCTTAAATTCAAAATATTTGAAAGTTTTCCTTTATCAAAGTATTCTCTGTAAATTCATAAGCACTCACAGTCAATACTGATTGCCTTGAATACCATTTATTTCCTTAAGCATTAGCTTTAATTTTCCTATAAAAATACAAATCTAATACTTTCAAGAATTATCTAATACAATACTCATACTGTTTCTATTTGGCTTTTCTAATGCAACTAAGTGCTCTTGTGATTGCTTTACAAAAACCAATATTTTTTGTGGATTACAATCACTGATTCTGGTGATGTGGCAAGAACTAGTGACTGTAGACTTGAGCAACACAAAGACAATGACTACTTGGGTTGATAATAATCATAACGAAAAGAACTGCGGTTATGTGACTGTCACGATGGCAAAGAAAGAGAAGCACATATTTGTTTTGTTTTGTTTTTTTTTTTATGGTCCTACATATATCTGTAGGAGAAGTCGACCGCTGTGGAAGAAACAAGAGGCCAATGTTGAGTGATCAAATAGATAAAACAAGTAATATTCCTAGCTGTTGCAACATTCTTTAACTAAATCGGTATGAAAAGTAAAAGCTGTTGTCAAACTTTTGAAGCAGAGCATCAATATTTAGGCTAGCTTTTCCTCTGTCTTCTCTTCGTTATAAAAAAGGCTAGACATTAAAAAGCTCCAAGAAAATTGCAATGTCAATGGGTTGAAGAAAAAATTGGTTGTGGGAATCTGATAGTAGACGTTCTCACTGCATTTATTGCATGAGGAGAGGTAGTTGAGAGTTCAACATTTCTTGACTATTTTGGCGGTAACCTTATGGTTGTTCAAGCTAGAAAATGTGGGCTTATTCATATCCTTTTTCTAGAAAAAGCAAGGCATATTGAAGACTTTTTGTACAACCTTACCTAATCGAAACAAGAATAAAGAATTACCCATTCTAATATTTCAAACTATGTAAAGAATTACCAGTTGTTAGTGGTGTAAAGTTGGTAAAGTTGGACTTTCATATGATAGTATAACGAACTACACACAATTAGCATTTTTCAATTTGCCTAACTAAATAGAATGTGCATTGGTCATCTTCCTTTCATTTCAATTTTAAAATACAACCAAATTTGGTGGTTTTGTTACTCCTATTCCTAATTGATTCACGTTTAGGCATGAGGAGGTTGTAAGTTTGAGCTATTTTCATATGCTATTTGAAAGAAATCTAAGCCTCATAGAAGCTGAGAATTGATAAATGCGGATGAAATTTGTTAAAGCAGACCTTGTATTTTGCATTGCTTTATGGAAACTTTTCTTTTGATATGGCACTTTCTTAGGTGTGGTTTTAAAATCAAGGCAAGGGAATTCGTAGACTTGATAAGGCAAAATATGATCATGGAAAAACATACATTGAACTGCTGGAAGCACATCAACCAGAAGGAAAAACTAAAAGGAGAAAAGCTGCTATATATTTTTCTCTTTCTATTTCACTAAAAATATAATGTGTACAAGTTTTTATGTAAACAAATTGTGTTAGACTTCTATATGTACAAGATTACCCTTATAATTGTAGGGGACTCAAGTGGTGTTGTCACGCTGTACAGAAGTGGGAGCTAGCATAGACAACATGCACAATGCAAGCTTGAACAATATGGTTAACATCCTTCAACATGGGCATAAGCTGATTGGTTAGAATGAACCATTAGCTTGGACCATAGAAAGTGAAAGCAAGTTGTAGATAAGCCTTTAGTAAAAATATCAGCAAGCTAATTAGTTAAGGAAACAAATTGAATGTAGAGTTGACCTTAGAGAAAATGCTTACAAATAGAATGATAGTTAATCTTAATGTATTTAGTACAAGTACAAATGACTAGATTGGTACCAAGGTAGAGTGCTCATAGGTTATCACACCAAAGAGTGGGTGGATGGGAGGATAGGACATGAAGATTATAAAGGAGGTACTTAATCTATATGACTCCGATAGCAAAATCAACAAGACATTTGTATTAAGTTTTGTGTTGAAACGAACAACGGTCTTTTACTTATAAGAGCACCAGAAAATAAGTTTATGACCAAGGAAGACAGAAAATCCACCAATGAAGTGTTGATCATCATGATTACTAGCCTAACTAGCATTAAAGAAGGCATGAATGGTAGTTGAAGAGCTATGGGTGAGATGAATACCATAGCGAGGAGTGTTTGCTAGGTAATGAAGAATGTGCTCAACAAACTACTAAAGAAGTGTAGTAAATCATAGAGGAACTAGCAAGCAATGTTGACAACAAATGCAATGTCTAGGAGAGTAAGAATGAGATATTGAAGGGTACCCACAATGCTCCTACAAAGGTAAGGATAAAGAAAATGATTGCCAGCACACTATGAGAAGGGTTTAGCTATAGTACATAGAGTGGAAAAAACACAAGCCTTAGTCATTTTTGCATGATTGAGAATCTCATAGGTAAACCTGGTTTGATGGAGAAGTAAGCTCAATGAAGTATGTTAAGCCTTAACACCAAGGAAGTAATGAAGGAGGTCAAGATTCTTAATAGCAAACTCCTAGAACTATAAGAAGAGTAGATAAAGGACCTTGAGGAGAGCCTATAAGAAGAATAACAAGGTTATGCGTTAGGATGCTATTTAGGCTATGCACTTGGATCATAATAAAGGAAGGCAAATGAAACCCAAGTATGAAATGGATTCGTGGAAAAAAAAAAAAGAAGGTAGAGTAGGCAGAAATTGAAATAGATGAAAAGGAAAGGGAGAGTTGCCGAAACCAGGATCACAGGTTCTCATCAAAACTGCTCGACACTAAGTTGAGAATGACCATAAATACATTAGCCGGAAGGAAAAACTAAGAGAAGAAAAGCTACTATGTATTTTTCTCTTTCTGTTTCCCTGAAAGTACAATGTGGACAAGTTTTTATGTATACAAACTGTGTCAGGCTTCTATACGTACAAGACTGCCCCTATAATCATAAGGGATTCAAGTAGGGCTGTCACGCTGTACAGAAGTGGGAGCTAGCGTAGACGACGTGTGCAGTGCAAGCTTGGTCAACATGGTCAACATCAATGATGAGAAATTTGACGAATTCATTGGACTTGTTAATTCACTTGAATCACAAATAATACAAAGATATTAAGATAAAGAATTAGACATTCTTTACCCTAACACTCCTAATCTTTATACTTATTTAAATGGCATCTAAATAGCAACAGAAGCTAGCTACGAATACTTTCAAGCTAAAGTATATTTTTTGAATTTCTTATGCGTTGAAAAGGCAAGTAAGACAATTTGATAAAACGGGGAAGCGACTTGACCGGGCAGCAAGGTGGGGAGGGGGGCAGTAGTTAACGTGAAGGAAACACTACCTTGGAAAATTATGCCAAAACAAACTATAGCCCAAAAGAAAGTATCGTATACATCTAGATAGTTATGGCCACGTCAAGTTTAAAAGTATTCCATGCACCTGGACTGATTGCCTCTATGCAGAAATCGATTGCCTTCTCTACCCTAAAGAATAAGCAGCTGTAAAATCGATGAAAGTCGTTTCCCATCTTTTCGGGTGCTCTTTTTTACTACTCTTTTAAGAACCACTGTTACTCAGAATCAATCTATCTAAGATGGACAGACTTTGGTTTCGCCTAGTCGAACATTTGAATTGGAATTCTTCTGCCCAGGTGGTTCCCAACGCCTAAATGTGGAATATGATATATGATATCTTCTGGGATAGTTGTTTGGGTAGCGAATAGAGACACTTCGCTTAATGATGACTTGGGAGTTTTGAAGGTCAATGATGATGGGGTTCTTGTGCTTCTTAGCGGCGAGAATTCTACTGTTTGGTCGTCTAATAGCTCAAGAAATGCCGAAAATCCAGTTGCAAAGCTCTTGGACTGTTGAGTTATCGATCAGATAAAACAAACAATACTCCGAGCTGCAGCAACGTTCTTCAACTAAATCAGTATGAAAAGTAAAAGCTGTTGTTATATTTTTGAAGTAGAGAATCAAGATCTGGGCTAGCTTTTGCCTCTGATCTTATCGTCTTTATAAAAAAGAGTAGACATTAAAAAGCTACAAGAAAATTGGAATGTCGATGAGTTGAAGAACAAATTGGATGTGGGAATCTGACAGTTGAATATTCTCAGTGCACTTATTACACGTGGAGAGGCAGGTGAGAGTTCCGCATTTCTTGACCACTTAGGCGAGAACCTTTACGTTTTTTTCAAAGCTAGAAAAAGTTGAATTATTAATATGTTTTGGCTGGAAAATGCAGGGCATATTGAAGTCTTTCTGTACAACCTCAAATAATTGAAACAACAGTAAACAATTACCAATTCAAATATTTCAAACCGAGCAAAGAATTAATACTTGTTAGTGCCGTAAAGTTGGACTTTCAGATGATCGTATCACGAACTACCACACTTGGCATTTTCCAATTTGCCCAACTGAAAAGAACGCGCAGGTCTAGCATTCATCACTGCCTCTCATTTCAATTATAATACAGGCAAATTTGGCGGTTCGGTTACTTCTCTTCTTAATTGATTCACGTCTAGGCATGAGGAGCTTTTTAGTTTGAGCTACTTTCCTATGCTATTTGGAGGAAATTTGAGCCTCGTAGAAGCTGAGAAATGACAAATGCGGGTGGAATTTGTTAAAGTAGACCTTGAATGTTGCACTGCCTTAAGGAAGGTTTTCTTCTGAAATGGCGCTTTCTTAGGAGTGACTAGACCGGCTGGCAGCGTGGGGAAGGTGGCAACAGGTAACATGAGGGAAACAATATCTTCAACAATTACGCCAACACAACATGGCCCACGCCAAGTTGAAAATTATTCCATGCACCTAGAGTGATTGCCTACCTTTATGGAGAAATCGATTGCCTTATCAGCCCAAAAGAGATGAGCCACTGTAAAATCAATGGAAGTCTTTCCCTATCTTTTCGGGTGCTCTTTCTTATTCTACCTTTCAAGAACCTCTGTTACCCTAGAGACTCTTACTCCTAATCAATCTATCAGAGATGGACAGACTTTGGTTTCGCCTGGTCGAACATTTGAGTTGGGATTCTTCGGCCCAGGTATTTCCCAAAGCCGATACGTGGGGATATGGTATACGATATCTTCTGGGACAATTGTTTGGGTGGCCAACAGAGACACTCCACTTAACGATTACTCGGGAGTTTTAAAGGTCACTGATGATGGAGTTCTTGTTCTTCTTAGTGGCACTAATGCTACTGTTTGGTCTACTAATACCCCGAGAAATGCTGAAAGCCCAGTTGCAAAGCTCTTGGACACCGGAAACCTTGTTGTCAGAGATGGGAAAATTGATGACCAGGAGAGCTTTATCTGGCAAAGTTTTGATCATCCATGTGACACATTACTATTGGAAATGAAGCTTGGACGGAACTTAGTAACTGGTGTAGATAGGTCCATTTCATCTTGGAAGACCACGGAAGATCCTGCTCAAGGGGAGTTTTCAATACGGTTAGATGTTCGTGGGCTTCCTCAAATAGTTCTTATGAGGGGAGATTCAATAATAGCTAGAGCAGGGTCATGGAATGGCCTTCGTTTCACGGGATATCCTCAGTTAAGACCGAATTTACTATTTCAGTACCAATTCGTGTTTAATGAGAGCGAGATTTATTTCAAGTACAAGCTCCTAAACGACTCAATTTTTACAAGATCTCTAATTAACCCATCAGGCGTTGCCCAGAGATTATTTTGGGTGGATAGGACACACAGCTGGGAGGTTTTCTTTACAGGCCTGTCGGATCAGTGCGACAATTACGCCTTCTGCGGGGCATATGCTAGGTGCGATATCGATGGCTCTCCCGTATGTGCATGCTTGCAAGGGTTCTTACCCAAGTATCTAAAACACTGGGATTCATCAGACTGGTCAGATGGTTGTGTTCGAAGGACTCCTCTGGAATGCAATAACTCGGATGGATTCCAGAAACACACGGGGGTGAAATTGCCCGATACATCTTCTTCCTGGTTTAACAAGACCATGAGCCTCGAGGAATGCAAGGGATTGTGTTTGAAGAACTGCTCATGCACAGCATATTCAGTTTTAGATATCAGAGGGGCCGGAAGTGGCTGCTTGCTATGGTATGGTAGCCTACTTGATATAAGACAATGCGCATCGGGTGGACAAGAGCTCTATTTGAGGATGGCATCCTCAGAACTAGGTACAATTTCACTTTTATTCTTCCTCTTCGGATTGTACTGAACTTTTTTCCTTTTATTTCGAGTAAGGGGACATATTGCCGACTACAGCCGTTGGCTTTCAGTAGGGGAAAGTAAGTCTACTATATGTTTGTTCAGACTTCTTCCTGCATGTTTTCTGAGATGTAGTGATGGCCATGGTGGTGTTGAGCCCAGCTGATTTGTCCTGACTGCTCTTTACTCATTTCTCCTTCTTCACTGTGGGCAAATCGCTTTCTTTTCTTTTAAGATACTTACCCTTGGCAAAAATGCATGTTTAATATGACGAGTTGTTCTCAAACTCACCTGGCTCTGTTTGATCTTTCAGATAATATGGGGGTGAAGAGGCATTCAAGCAAGAAGAAACAAGTAGGAATCTTAGTCGGCTTCACATTACTAGTAGTAGGAATGACAGCAGTCGGAGTGATCTCATACAAATGGAGGAGGAAACTCAGTTACCAAGGTGGATTTTAAGAAATGGCCTTTGATTGTAATTGATTGATGATGGAATATTTATAGCTAATAAATTTAAATAGGTGGATCCTTCCAAGGGAACGGATTGATGGGTACGTAATTTGCTTTTGATAGAAAGAACCGTCCCAGTTTTTTAATGCCCGTGGACGTCTTACTATTTCAGGAATGGCAAAAAAATTAAGTCAGAGGCGGGATTCCGAGGCGGAGATGTAGTTAACAATATTTGATCTGACAGCCATAACTAGTGCCACAGACAATTTTTCAAACGCCAACAAGCTGGGAGAAGGTGGCTTTGGGCCAGTGTACAAGGTAAATAGTAACTTAAACCGTTTGAGTAGTATATTTGTTTCCAAAATAAACCGACTCTTTAAATTTCAGGGTACACAGCCAGAAGGGCGAGAGATTGCTGTGAAGAGGCTCTCAAAGAATTCTGGACAGGGACCTAATGAATTAAAAAATGAAGTAATTTTGATTGCCAAACTTCAACATCGTAATCTTGTGAAGCTTCTCGGCTGCTGCATACAAGGAAACGAAAACATGTTAATCTATGAATACATGCCAAACAGAAGCTTGGACTCCTTTATTTTTGGTTAGAATCTTGATTTTCACTTTATACAAGATATTCTTGTTTACTCTTATCCTATTCCCTTAATGAAATTGTCCACTAAAGAATTAGTAAGTTGCTCCCTAACATGAATGTGAAATTGGACAGATCCAACAAAAAGTAAAGTATTAGATTGCCATAAGCGCACGAATATCATTCTGAGGTATTGCTAAAGGACTTCTTTATCTTCATGAAGACTCAAGATTGAGGATTATTCATAGAGATCTCAAAGTTAGTAATATTCTATTAGATAAAAACATGAATCCAAAGATTTCGGACTTTGGTTTAGCAAGATCATTTGGAGGAGATTAAGTAGACTTAGACACTTATAAGATTGTTGGGACATAGTACATTTACTTAAACTTTCATATAGGCTGTTTGTTTAGTCATTTTCTTACTTAATTTTCTTTGTAATGATATTTTGCAGTGGGTACATGTCTCCAGAATATACAATGCATGGACACTACTCAATAGAATCGGATATATTTAGCTTTGGTGTTTTATTATCGGAAATTGTAAGTGGAAAGAAGAATAGAGGATTTTCTTCTCCAAGCGACCACCATAATCTTCTTGGACATGTAAGCTTAAAGGGGGAGATCTTGCTAATTTTATTTTTTTGAAGGAAAGGTCTTATGAACAATATAGTTTCTGATTTAGAAGATCAAATAAAAATTCTGTTATTCTCATGCTCTTTTAAGAGTCGTGGGCAAATTTGAAGGCACTCTCAATTTATTATTATTATTTTTTGTTGCATTTCTTACAGGCATGGAAGCTATGGATTGAAGATAGGGGAGTGGAACTGATCGACGAATCGGTAGGTGACCTGTGTGAAACTGATGTAATACGAACCCTTCATGTGGGTCTGTTATGTGTCCAACAAAGACCGGAAGATAGACCAGACATGTCGTCTGTGGTTCAAATGTTGGGCAGTAAGAGTTCGTTGCCCAAGCCACGGCAGCCGGGTTTCTTCACAGATACATCTAAAGCGGATTCTTCGCCTAGTAAGCCTGCAACTTGTTCAGCAAACGAAGTCAGCATTACATCGTTTGAAGGACGGTAATTAACGTCACCCACTATCCATTCACAATGGTGAACCATACCCCAATACAAGATACTACTGCAGCATAGCTGGTTCACTTCAATATCTAGACTTAATATTTCTTATGCAATAAATACAACTTGCCAATACATGTATGCTCCCATAACAACTCACTGGATGTTTGTTAAAGCTCATTCTTAACTTCCTTGTCAATACTCCTTGACATGGGGTATAACTAACAAAGATAAACACATATACTATCAATGCTTAATCTAATGTAGGTTGTGTTGGTGATTAAGGTAATCAAAATCCATAGGAGGCTATTGCATTTTTTGAGGTCCAAATCTAATTTCTTGGAGTTCAAAGAACTAAAAAACTATTGGCCAATCTAGCACTTAAAGTAAAATTCAAATGTCTTTTGGATACCACAACTAAAATAATTTGGATTGAAGCCTTGCTACAAGATTTATACATTGAACTTCCCACACCATCAAAACTTTAGTGTGACAATCTCTCTGCATTATACCTATAAACAAATTTAATCTTTTATGCATGAATGAAGCATGTCGAGATAGACTTTTACTTCATCCAAAAGTGCATCAAGAATAGAAAACTACCAATCCATTTCATCTCCTATGTTGATCAAACTACAGACTTTCTCACCTAAGGTTTTTCCTGTGCTTGATTCAAAACTCTCTAGAACAAGTTAACTATTCGCAAAGATCCATTAGCTTGTGAGAGGATATTAAAATCCAATGTCTCGGATGCTTGCCACATCAGCAAGATTGCCACATGAGTAGCACCATTCAAAGCCACATCATGACAAGCAAGATACACAAGCCTTACAATCCACATCAGCATTGCAAAGACCAAGACTTGCACATGCAACATATGCATGCTGCCTCCGACCTCTGACCTAACACCTACCTCAAATACTTTCTTGGATTCTCCTCACAACAATTATTAACAGGTTTTAGAAGATTCCCAATATAGTATTTCCAGCAAGGTCAGAAAACCTCATCGATTCGATCTTCTCTAATTTTGGCTTAAATTCAAAATGTTCAGAATTTTTCCTTTATCAAAATATTCTCTGTAAATTCATTGGTCATCACAATCAATACTGATTGCTATGAATATCATTTATTTCCTTACGAATTAGGTTTAATTTTCCTATAAAAATGTAAACCTAATACTCTGAAGACTAATCTAATACATACTCTCATACTGTTTCTATTTTGCTTTTCTAATGCTATTAAGTGCTGTCGCGATTGCTCTATGAAAACCAATATTTTTGTGAATTACAATCTCTAACTCTGGTGACTTGGCAAGAGATGGTGATTGCAGACTTGGTCAAAACAAAGACAATGAGTAGTTTGGTTGATAATAATCATAAGGAAAAGAATTGCAGTTATATGACTCATGTTGACAAAGAAAGAGAAGCGCATATTTGTTCCTTTCTTATGGTCCTGCAGATATTTGTAAGAGAATTCAGCCCTTGCGGAGAAAAAGGAGGCCAATGTTGATTGATCAAACAGATAAAACAAGAAATATTCCTAACTACCGCAACGTTCTTCAAGTAAATCAGTATGAAAACTAGAAGCTGCTGTCATACTTTTGAAGTAAAGCATCAAGATTTGGGCTAGCTTACAGGGTTAGACATCAAAAAGTTACAAGAAAATTGCAATGACAATGAGTTAAAGAACAAATTGGTGGTGGGAATCTGATGGCAGATATTTTCATTGTATTTGTTACGTAAGGAGAGGCTGGAAAATGCAGGGCATATTGAAGACCTTTTGTACAACCTTACCTAATCGATACAAGAATAAAGAACTATCGGTTCTAATATTTCTAACCGAGTAAAGAATTACTAGTTGTTAGTGGTGTAAACTACACACACTCTGCATTTTCCAATTTGCCTAACTAAAGAAACGTGCATTAGTCACTACCTCTCAATTCAATTATAATACAATCAAATTTGGTGGTTCCGTTACTTCTATTCCTAATTGATTCACGTTTAGGTATGAGGAAGTTGTAAGTTTGAGTTATTTTCCTTTTAAAGGAAACTTAAGCCTCGTAGAACCTTGTATTTTGCATTGCTTTAAGGAAGCTTTTCTTCTGATATGGCACTTTCTTCGGAGTGGTTTTAAAATCGAGGTAGGGGAATTTGTAGACTTGATAAGGCAAAATATAATCATGGAAAAACATGCATAGAAATTCATTGGGTTTATCTCGTTTTTCATCTTATCTGTTCTTTGAGAATTCAATTATTAGAAATTTGACAAATTCATTGGATTTATTGATTCACTTGAATCACAAATAATACACAGATATTAAGATAAAGAATAAGGCACTCGCACTAACACTCCTAATCTTTATACTTATTTAAATGGAATCTAAATACCTATACAGGCTGAATACGGATAGTTACAAGCTAAAGTATATTGTTATGGATTTCTTCTGCATTGAAAAGGCAAGCCGGACCATTTGGTAACATGAGGAAGTGACTTGACCAGGCAGCAGGGTGGAAGGGGCAAGCGGGTAACACTATCTTCGACAACATGTGGCCAAAAGAAAGTATCGTGTACACTTATTCCGTGAACCTGGATTAATTGCCTCTATGCAGAAATCAGTTGCCTTCTCTGCCCAAACGAGATCAGCCACTGTAAAATCAATGGAAGTCTTTCCCTATCTTTTTGGGTGATCTTTCTATTCTCCCTTTTTGGCGAAATGCATGTTTAATATGACAAGTTGTTCCCAAAGTCACTTGGCTCTGTTTGATCTTTCAGATAATAAGGGGAAAACGAGACATTCAAGCAAGAAGAAACAAGTAGGAATCATAGTCGGCTCCGCGTTACCAGTAGTAGGAATGACAGCAGTTGGACTGGTCTCATACATATGGAAGAGGAAACACAGTTACCAAGGTGGATTTTAAGAAATGGCCACTGATTATAATTGATTGACGATGGTATAGTTATAGCTAAGAAATGTAAATAAGTGGATCCTTCCGAGAGAAAAGATTCATGGCTAGGTAATTTGCTCTTGATAAGAAACAACTATCCCTGTTTTTTCAGGAATGACAAAAAGAAGTGAGAGGAGGGATTCCGAGGTGGAGATTGAGTTACCAATATTTGATCTGACAGCCATTACTAGTCCCACAGATAACTTTTCAGACGACAACAAGCTGGGAGAAGGTGGCTTTGGACCAGTGTACAAGGTAAATAGCAGCTTAAACCATTTGAGTGATATATTTGTTTCCGACATAAACCGACTCTTTAAATTTCAGGGTGCATTGCCAGGAGGGCGAGAGATTGCTGTGAAGAGGCTTTCAAGGAATTCTGGACAGGGACCCAATGAGTTAAAAAATGAAGTAATATTGATTGCCAAACTTCAACATTGTAATCTTGTGAAGCTTCTCGGCTGCTGCGTTCAAGGAAACAAGAACATGTTAATCTATGAATACATGCCAAACAGAAGCTTGGACTCCTTTATTTTTGGTCAAAATCTTGATTTTTACTTAATACACAATATTCTTGTTTACTCTTATCCTATTCCCAATGAAATTGTTCATTGAGAAATTAGTTCGTTGCCTACTAACATGAATGTGAAATTGGACAGATCTAACAAAAAGTAAAGCATTAGATTGGCATAAGCGCATGAATATCATTCGAGGTGTTGTTAAAGGACTTCTTTATCTTCATGAAGATTAAAGGTTGAGGATTATTTATAGAGATCTCAAAGTTAGCAATATTTTATTAGATAAAAACATGGATCCAAAGATTTCAAACTTTGGTTTAGCAAGATCATTTGCAGGAGATCAAGTGGACTTAAAGACTTGTAAGATTGTTGGGACATAGTATGTATACTTAAATTTCTATATAAGTTGTTTGTTTAGTCATTTTTTCAATTAACTTTCTTTATTATGATATTTTGTAGTGGATATATGTCTCCAGAATATGCAGTACGTGGATACTATTCAATAAAATCGATGTATTTAGCTTTGGAGTTCTAATATTGGAAATAATAAGTGGGAAGAAGAATAGAGGATTTTATTCTCCAGGCGACCACCATAATCTTCTTGGACATGTAAGCTTAAAGAGGGGTATCCTGCTAATTTTATTTTTTGAAGGAAAGGTCTTATGAACAATATAGTTTCTGATTTAGAAGATCAAATACAGACGCTGTTATTCTCATGGTCTTTTAAGAGTTGTGGGCAAATTTGAAGGCAGTCTCATTTTACCATTATTATTATTTGTTCCATTTCTTACAGGCATGGAAGCTATGGATTGAAGACAGGGGAATGGAACTGATCGACGAATCGGTAGGTGACTTGTGTGAAACTGATGTAATACGAACCCTTCATGTGGGTCTGTTATGTGTCCAACAAAGACCGGAAGATAGACCAGACATGTCGTCTGCGGTTCAAATGTTGGGCAGTAAAAGTTTGTTGCCCAAGCCACGGCAGCCGGGTTTCTTCACAGGTACATCTAAAGCGGATTCTTCGTCTAGTAAGCCTACAACTTGTTCAGCAAACGAAGACAGTATTACATCGCTTGAAGGACGGTAATTAACATCACTTGAGAGCAAAAGCAGAGAGTTTTTTTTTTTTTTTTCTTTCTTTCTTTGGGCCCATTTTTGCGATAAAAGCAGATTTCGCTGAACGAAAAGTTGTAGACGCTACTATTCCTTACGACAGAAGGATCAATAAATAAAAAATTAAAGAAAAGCAGAAATTATAAGTAGCAAGAACTGCCCCTTATAAATTATTTTATCTTGGCATGATGGATCAATAGACCAGAAAAAGAAAACGAATCTGTGGTATTAGGAATATCGGGATTGGTTGTGATAGCATGATAGAAATTATTGTTAATGGAAACTTTATTTCAAAGTCATAGAGACAGTGAGCAGGAAAAGGGCCTGAGCTTCGTCGCGTATCTTCTCTGGACAGGCATGAATGAAGCATGTATTGCGACTGCTTAATATGCCGAGCGAATTTCTTGTTCTAAGCATCTCTTTCAATGACATGCCGTCTTGCAGTGTTGTGGTTGGTTAATGATATCACAGTTATTTTAATTCTCCAATAAAAGTTCATGGCCAAAATGGAATCAGAATTACTGAATGATTATCTCACTTTAGTAGAGAAATGGTTTTGTTCCACATGCGACGTAGAAATGATACTTTCCTCCTTTACTTCTAGTGACAGACTATTTTGTCGACACAAACTGTCGACCAAAGACAAAATGTGAAAGTTACTTGTTTTGCCTGAAATGGCATACAGTATAACCATCTAGCCTCTGGCAATGTGATTGTTAGTCAATGGACAAAAATGGATGAAGCCCACAGTGTTCCTAAACCATTTGCCATAACTCACCCACCGTCCATTCACAATGGTGAACCATACCCCAATCCAAGATACTACTGCAACATAGCTGGTTCACTTTAATATCTAGACTTGATATTTCTTATGCAATAAATACAACTTGCCAATACATGCATGCTCCCATAAAAACTTATTGGATGTTTGATACTCCTCGACATGGATATAACTAACAAAGATAAACACATATACCATCAATGCTTACTCTAATGTAGGTTGTGTTGGTGATCAAGATAATAAAAAATCCATAGGAGGCCATTGCATTTTTTGAGGTCCAAATCTAATTTCCTGGAGTTCAAGAAAATAAAAAACTGTTGCCCAATCTAGCACTTAAGTAAAATTCAAATGTCTTTTGGATACTACAACTAAAATAATTTTGATTGAAGCCTTGCTACAAGATTTATACATTGAACTTCCCACACCACCAAAACTTTTGTTCAACAATCTCTTAGCATTATACCTATAAACAAATTTAATCTTTTATGCATGAATGAAGCATGTCGAGATAGACTTTTACTTCATCCAAAAGTGCATCAAGAATAGAAAACTACCAATCCATTTCATCTCCTATGTTGATCAAACTACAGACCTTCTCACCTAAGGTTTTTCCTGTGCTCAATTCAAAACTCTCTAGAACAAGTTAACTATTCGCAAAGATCCATTAGCTTGTGAGAGGATATTAAAATCCAATGTCTCGGATGCTTGCCACGCAAGCAAGATTGCCACATAAGTAGCACCATTCAAAGCCACATCATGACAAGCAAGATACACAAGCCTTACAATCCACATCAGCATTGCAAAGACCAAGACTTGCACGTGCAACATAAGCGTGCTGCCACCGACCTCTGGCCTAACACCAGCCTCAAATACTTTCTTGGATTCTCCTCACAACAATTATTAACAGGCTTTAGAAGATTCCCAATATAGTACTTCCAGCAAGGTCAGAAAACCTCATCAATTCGGTCTTCTCTAATTTTGGCTTAAATTCAAAATGTTCGGAAGTTTTCCTTTATCAAAATATTCTCTGTAAATTCATTGGTGATCACAATCAATACTGATTGCTATGAATACCATTTATTTCCTTGCGCATTAGGTTTAATTTTCCTATAAAAATGTAAACCTAATACTCTGAAGACTAATCTAATACTATACTCTCTCATACTGTTTCTATTTTGCTTTTCTAATGCTATTAAGTGCTGTTGTGATTGCTCTATGAAAACCAATATTTTCGTGAATTACAATCTCTAACTCTGGTGACTTGGCAAGAGATGGTGATTGCAGACTTGGTCAAAACAAAGACAACGAGTAGTTGGGTTGATAATAATCATAAGGAAAAGAATTGCAGTTATATGACTCTCATGTTGACAAAGAAAGAGGAGCACATATTTGTTCCTTTCTTATGGTCCTGCAGATATTTATAAGAGAAGTCAGCCCTTGCGGAGAAAAAAGAGGCCAATGTTGAGTGATCAATCAGATAAAACAAGCAATATTCCTAACTATCACATCGTTCTTCAAGTAAATCAGCATGAAAAGTAAAAGCTGTTGTCATACTTTTGAAGTAAAGCATCGAGATTTGGGCTAGCTTTTGCCTCTGATCTTCTCATCTTTATAAAAAAAGGTTAGACACTAAAAAGTTACAAGAAAATTGTAATGACAATGAGTTAAAGAACAAATTGGTGGTGGGAATCTGATAGTAGATATTTTCGTTGTATTTGTTACATAAGGAGAGGCTGGAAAATGAAGGGCATATTGAAGACTTCTTGTACAACCTTACCTAATCGATACAAGAATAAAGAATTATCGGTTCTAATATTTCAAACCAAGTAAAGAATTACCAGTTGTTAGTGGTGTAAAATTGGACTTTCATATGATCGTAACGCGAACCACACACACTTTGCATTTTCCGACTTGCCTAACTAAAGGGAACGTGCATTAGTCACTACCTCGCATTTTAATTATAATACAATGAAATTTGGTGGTTCCGTTACTTCTATTCCTAATTGATTCACGTTTAGGCATGAGGAGGTTGTAAGTTTGAGCTATTTTCCTTTCGAAGGAAATTTGAGCCTCGTGGAACCTTGTATTTTGCATTGCTTTAAGGAAGCTTTTCTTATGATTTGGCGCTTTCTTAGGAGCCTCGTAGAACCTTGAAGAGAACGTGCAGGTCTAGCATTCATCACTGCCTCTCATTTCAATTATAATACAGGCAAATTTGGCGGTTCGGTTACTTCTCTTCCTAATTGATTCACGTCTAGGCATGAGGAGCTTGTAAGTTTGAGCTACTTTCCTCTGTTATTCGGAGGAAATCTGAGCCTCATAGAAGCTGAGAATTGACAAATGCGGGTGGAATTTGTTAAAGCAGATCTTGTATCTTGCACTGCCTTAAGGAAGGTTTTCTTCTGAAATGGCGCTTTCTTAGGAGTGACTAGACCGGCCGGCAGCGTGGGGAAGGTGGCAGCAGGTAGCGTGAGGGAAACAATATCTTCAACAATTACGTCAACACAACATGGCCCACGCCAAGTTGAAAAGTATTCCATGCATCTGGAGTGATTGCCTAACTTTATGGAGAAATCGATTGCCTTATCTGCCCAAAAAAGATAAGCCACTGTGAAATCAATGGAAGTCTTTCTATATCTTTTCGGGTGCTCTTTCTTATTCTCCCTTTTAAGAACCTCTGTTACCCTAGAGACTCTTACCCCGAATCAATCTATCAGAGATGGACAGACTTTGATTTCGCCAGGTCGAACATTTGAATTGGGATTCTTCTCCCTAGGTGGTTCCCAACGCCGATACGTGGGAATATGGTACATGATATCTTCTGGGACAATTGTTTGGGTAGCCAACAGAGACAATCCGCTTAACGATAACTCGGGAGTTTTAACGGTCGATGATGATGGAGTTCTTGTTCTTCTTAGTGGCACGAATACTACTGTCTGGTCCACAAATATCTCAAGAACTGCTGAAAATCCAGTTGCAAAGCTCTTGGATACTGGAAACCTTGTTGTCAACAATGGGAAAATTGATGACCAGGAGGGCTTTATCTGGCAGAGTTTTGATCATCCTTGTGACACATTCCTACCGGAAATGAAGCTTGGTCGAAACCTAGTAACTGGTCTAGACAGGGTAATTTCATCCTGGGAGGCCACGGAAGATCCTGCTCAAGGTCAGTTTTCAATTCGCTTAGATGTTCGTGGGCTTCCTCAAATGGTTCTTATGAGGGGAGATTCAATAATGGTTAGAGCAGGTTCATGGAATGGCCTTCGTTTCACGGGATATCCTCAGTTAAGATCGAATTTACTATTTGAGTACCAATTCGTGTTTAATGAGGACGAGATCTACTTCGAGTACAAGCTCCTAAACCACTCAATTTTTACAAGATATGTAGTGAACCCATCTGGCGTTGGCCAGAGATTATTTTGGGTGGATAAGACGCACAGCTGGGAGGTTTTTTCTTCAGGCCCGTCAGATCAGTGCGAAAATTACGCCTTATGCGGGGCATATGCTAGCTGCAATATCGGCGACTCTCCCGTATGTACATGCATGCAAGGATTCTTACCGAGGTCTTCAGAACACTGGGATTCATCAGATTGGTCAGATGGTTGCATTCGAAGGACTCCTCTGGAATGCAATAATTCGGATGGATTCCAGAAACACACGGGTTTGAAATTGCCCGATACATCTTCGTCTTGGTTCAATAAGACCATGAGCCTCGAGGAATGCAAGGGATTGTGTTTGAAGAACTGCTCATGCACAGCATATTCAGTTTTAGATATCAGGGGGGCCGGAAGCGGCTGCTTGCTATGGTATGGTAGCCTAATTGATATAAGACAAGTCATATCGGGTGGACAAGAGCTCTATGTAAGGATGGCATCTTCAGAACTAGGTACAATTTCACTTTTTTTCTCTCTCTTTGGACTATACTGAACTTTCTTCCTGTTATTTCGAATAAGGGGACATATGGCCGACTACATCCGTTGGCAATGAGTAGGGGAAAATAAGTCTACTATACTTTTTCCAGCATGTTTTCTGAGGTAAAGGGCGAGGAGATTGCCATGAAAACGAGGAAGTGATGGCCATGGTGGCGTTGAACCCAGTAGATTTATCCAACTCCTCTTTACTGATTTCCTCTTCTTGACTATGGGCAAATCGCTGCCTTTTCTTTTAGTTATCCTCGGTGAAATGCATGTTTTATATGACTAGTTGCTCTCAAAGTCACCTGACTCTGTGTGATCATTCAGATAATCTTGAGAAAAAGGGGCATTCAAGGAAGAAGAAACAAGTAGGAATCATAGTCGGCGCCACATTACTGGTAGTGGGAATGACAGCAGTCGGACTCATCTCATACAAGTGGAAGAGGAAACGCAGTTACCAAGGTGGAGTTTAAGTAATGGCCACTGATTAAAATTGATTGATGATGATATATCTAAGAAATTTAAATTAGTGGATCCTTCCAAGAAAACATATTCATGGGTAGATAATTTGCTCTTGATTGAAACAACTATCCCTGTTTTCTCATGCCCGTGGATGTCTTACAATTTCAGGAATGACAAAAAGAAGTCAGAGGAGGGATTCGGAGGCGGAGATGGAGTTACCAATATTTGATCTGACAACCATTACTAGTGCTACAGATAATTTTTCAGACGCCAACAAGCTAGGAGAAGGTGGCTTTGGACCAGTGTACAAGGTAAATAGTAACCTAAACCATTTGAGCAGTATATTTGTTTCCAAAATAAACCGACTCTTTAAATTTCAGGGTATATTGCCAGAAGGGCGAGAGATTGCCGTGAAAAGGCTTTCAAGGGATTCTGGACAGGGACCCAATGAGTTAAAAAATGAAGTAATTTTGATTGCCAAACTTCAACATCGTAATCTTGTGAAGCTTCTCGGCTGCTGCATTCAAGGAATAGAGAACTTGTTAATCTATGAATACATGCCAAACAGAAGCTTGGACTCCTTTATTTTTGGTCTGAATCTTGATTATTACTTAATACAAAATACTCTTGTTTACTCTTATGCTATTCCTTCAATGAAATTGTCCATTGAAAAATTAGTTAGTTGCTTACGAGCATGAATGTGAAATTGGACAGATCAAACAAAGAGTAAAGTACTAGATTGGCATAAGCGCATGAATATTATTCGAGGTGTTGCTAAAGGACTTCTTTATCTTCATGAAGACTCAAGACTGAGGATTATTCATAGGGATCTCAAAGCTAGTAATATTTTATTAGATAAAAACATGGATCCAAAGATTTCAGACTTTGGTTTAGCAAGATCATTTGTGGAAAATCAAGTGGACTTAAAGACTCATAAGATTGTTGGAACATAGTACGTATGCTCAAACTTCTATATAAGTTGTTTGTTTGGTCATTTTCTTAATTAATTATTTTTGTTATGATATTTTGCAGTGGATATATGTCTCCAGAATATGTAGTACATGGATACTACTCAATAAAATCGGACGTATTTAGCTTTGGAGTTCTAATATTGGAGATAGTAAGTGGAAAGAAAAATAGAGAATTTTCTTCTCCAGGTGGCCACCATAGTCTTCTTGGACATGTAAGTTTAAAGAGACGAAATCCTACTAATTTTATTTTTTGTAGGAAAGGTCTTATGAACAATGTAGATTTTAATTCAGAAGATCAAATAAAAACCTTGTTATTCCCATTCTCTTTCTAAGAGTAATGGTCAAATTTGAAGGGACCCTCAATTTATTATTATTATTTTTTGTTCCATTTCTTTCAGGCATGGAAGCTATGGATTGAAGACAGGGCGATGGAACTGATCGACGGATCGGTAGGTGACTTGTGTGAAACTGATATAATTCGACACCTTCATGTGGGTCTGCTATGTGTCCAACAAAGACCAGAAGATAGACCAGACATGTCGTTTGTGGTTCAAATGTTGAGCAGTAAGAGTTGGTTGCCTAAGCCACGGCAGCCGGGTTTCTTCACAGATTCATCTGAAGCGGATCCTTCGTCTAGCAAGCCTGCAACTTGTTCAGCAAACGAAGTCAGCATTACATCGTTCGAGGGACGGTAATTAGCGTCACTTGAGAGCAGAAGCGGAGAGTTTTTTTTTTTTTTTTTTCAGTAGATTTTTGTGATAAAAGCAGATTTAGCTTAACGAAGAAGTTGTAGAAGCTACTATTCTTTAGGACAGAAGGGTCAATAGAGAAAAAAAAAACAAAAATAAAAGAAAAACAGATATTTTAAATAGCAAGAATGGCCTCTTATAAATTATTTTATCTTGGCATGATGAATCAATATACTAGAAAAACAAAGGAATCTGTGGTATTGGGAATAATCACGATTGCTGTATTAGCATGATGGAAATCATTGTTAATTGAGACTTTTGTATTTCAAAGCAATAGTGATACTGAGCAGGAAAAGGGCCTGAGCTTTATTCAACCAACCGACCCAGTCAATTCTTTGAACACGCAAGGATAAAGCACGTATTGCGACTACCCAAATATGCTGTGCAAACTTCTTGTTGTAAGCATCTCCTTTAATGACATGCCGTCTTACAGTGTTGCGGTTGTTAATGATATCTCAGTTATTTTAATTCTCGAAGAACTGTTAATGCCCAAAATGGAATCAGAAATGATACTTTCCTCCTTTACTTCCAGTGACAAGACTCTTTTCTCGGCACAAAATGTCGACGCAAAGACAAAATGTGGAAAGTTACTTATTTTGCCTGAAATGACATACAGTATAACTATCTAGCATCTGGCAATGTGATTGTTAGTCCATTGGTTGAAGATCTGTGGTGTCTCCAGGGGGAAGAATTTATATCTGACAGAAACCTTTCTGAGAAGACCAGGCTCTTTAGGCTGAGGGGTGCTGTCTCACTGCCCAATATCAGCAACACAGCAAACATGGTCCGTCTGAAGTTCTAGAGATTTCTGCACACGTAAAAGACCCTTATGGATTGATCGCAAGACTTCAGTTGGTTTGTATGAGTCCACTCATAAATAAGAGATCTCGAATGCTACGTCCCTTTTATACAGTGTCCATGCTTGGAAGAAATTGGACCGTCTTGTAAGAAGTTAGGGAGAGAATAGCATACACTCATACTATAAGAGATAGGCTGAGAACAGCACCTCGTAGATGGAAGTAATAGTATGAATCTCCTCCTTCCCATTCCTTAGGTCTTAAACCGGCTAGCAACAACGTTAAAAATAAACAAAGAATATATTACTTGATACCTACATGGCTGAGAAGGTTAAGATTGTGGTCTGGATAATGAATGCTCTGTTTCTCTTGTCACTATCTCTACTTCTCAAACGCCAAAGTTAAATATGTCAGATTTTGGATAAGAGTCCACGAGTTGCGTACTCTGAAGACAAGTAACAGCTGTTAACTTATAGGGCAGGGAAGATAAAATGAAACGAAAGGTCCACAAAACCATTCCAGGTTCCCTTATGCATCTTTGTCCAATTTATCTTCCGAAGTTGTAGGCCTTTTGAATATTCGCCTGGTTTAAGGCTTAAGGTAAGCTTCGTAGAATCAACGTCGTTATACAAACCCTTGGTGAGTTTGATGGCTTTCAATTAGGCTTTGCAGTTCATCACCAAGTTTCTTTGGGCTTTAGCACATGTCTCGAGTTTAAGGTATAGGAGAAGGTTGTCCTCCAAACGAGCCCAAAATGGAAAAACGCTTACATTTCCTTTGATATTGCCCTAGCTCCTACGTTACCATGATTTCTTTCAAATTTAGTCATCCATGTAATACATTTCTTCTAACTTTAGTCAATATAACTGTTCTTAGCATCCACCTTAAACGCCGGTTTATAAGGAAATTTTACTCTCACACACATAAGCTTATTCTTCTTCTTCTTTTTTATTTTTTTTATCTAATGTAAGATTCCTTTTAATAATCTCTACTGTCTGACATTGGGTTCATACACCCAATCTTAACCTGTTTTTCAAGCTGACCTAGTAGGTCCCCAGTCCTTTTTTCTTTGACCTGTCCAGGTTTCTTCCAGGTTCCCATACCACTTGTAGTGTTTTTGGACCTCCACCTTCCTTAAAATTCGGTTCACAAGGAAGTCCTATCATCGTACTTACAAGTCTATTTTTTTTTCTTTTTTTCTACCCTCTTGGGACACTTCTTGGCAAAAGCATTCAGGGAAATTTCAGAATTCTAAAACTTTGAAATTCGGAATTTTAAGGCCGACGAAATTTGGTTGTCGCAGTATTTAAGACTTGTCCTTTACAGCAAATAGACAGTCATAACCCTGAAGAGCTTCTATTCTACTACAATTTCACAATTATAACCCTCTGATGGTTTCCTGCGAAGCCAACAAGCAATTTCTGTGTGGGCCAGCGCTGTGCTTCATGATCTGTAACTTAGTTGGCTTCCCTAACCTCCCTTCTCGGAACTCTCAACCCTCTCCCACCACAACGCGGTAATGCTTATATAAATCGCTGGTATACACCAAACCCTTCCATCTCAAACCCATTTTTGTGATAAAAGCAGATTTAGATGAACGAAAAGTTGTAGATGCTACTATTCCTTACGACTGAAGGGTCAATAAAAAAAAAATATAAAAAGTCAAAGAAAAGCAGAAATTATAAGTAGCAAGAATTGCCCCTTATATAAATTATTTTGTCTTGGCATGATGGATCAATAGACCAGAAAAAGAAAAGGAATCTGTGGTCTTAGGAATAATCGGGATTGGTTGTGATAGCATGATGGAAATTATTCTTGATGGAAACTTTATTTCAAAGTCATAGAGACAGTGAGCAGGAAAGGGCCTGAGCTTCGTCGCGCAAACGATCCAGTCAATCTTCTTTGGACAGGCATGAATGAAGCATGTATTGCGACTGCCTAATATGCCGAGTGAACTTCTTGTCTAAGCATCTCTTTCAATGACATGCCGTCTTGCAGGGTTGCGGTTGGTTAATGATATCTCAGTTATTTTAATTCTCCAACAAAAGTTCATGGCCAAAATGGAATCAGAATTACTGAATGATTTTCTCACTTAAGGAGAGAAATGCTTTTGTTCCACATGCGACGTAGAAATGATACTTTCCTCCTTTACTTCTAGTGACTGACTATTTTGTCGACACAAACTGTCGACTCAATGACAAAATGTTGGAAGTTACTTGTTTTGCCTAAAATGGGCATACAATATAACTATCTAGCCTCTGGCAATGTGATTGTTAGTCCATTGGTTGAAGATCTGAGGTGCCTCTAGGGAAAAGGATTTATGTTTGATAGAAACCTTTCTGAGAAAACTAGATTCTTTAGGCGGAGGGGTTGATGTCTCACTACCCAACATCAGCAACACTACAAACATGGTCCGTCAGAAGTTCTAGAGATTTCTGCACATATAAAAAGACCCTTGTTAAGTGACAAGAAATCTTACGATTAATGGCATTAAGGAGCCGATAGTTCATTATTTCTCGACAATTCATTATTTCCTTTACTGTACACTTTTACTATATATGACATTTATTATATTACACATTGTATTGTATAAAGGAAAACAAGAGAATATAATATACAAGGATTTTGGTTTTTCAAGTTGAAGTTTTTTGGCCACTCCATTTCTCTTCGTTATTGATTCCTTATTTATAACTTGGTATCAAAGTTGACCCAAAATGGTTACCTATCTACTCCATCTCTTTTGTCGACACCATCCATTCCTGAATGTCTCTCGGCACCAACTATGTTGTTTAATGTACTATGCTTCAGCCATTCTTAGATGCTGCTCAACTAATGCCGATCGTTGATGGCACAGAACTAGCACCTTCGACCCATCTATAGCAACCCCTTAGCCCCTAGGAGCCCAGTTGGAACACTGGTGACTCTTATTCCAAACCTAGCCTATACTAATTGGCCAATCTGTGATCAAACTTCCATGGGTTTGCTCCTAAGTACAGCCACTGCTGTAATTTTTGCTCAGCTTACCAAATTTCATTCGTCGGTAGCCATTTGGGCATATCTTTCCTCTTCCTTTGCTGCCCAATCTATAGCACGTGCAACGGCTTTGCACATGGAACTTCAGTCCATGCGCCATGGGGGGAAATTTGTTGTTGACTTTCTCCAACAAGCCACTAATATTGTTGATCAACTAGCACAGATTGGTGAACCTTTATAAAAGAGTTAGTACAATACTCATATATTTCAAGGACTTGGCCTAGACTTTAAGTCACTTGCAATGGCCATCTCTATCACATCTAGGGTGGCTCCACTTAGTTGAGAAGATCTACATGGTCTCCTTCATCCCATGAAGGGATGCTTGTTATTGCAAATGGAGATATCACTGGCATACCTCCACCTATTGCCTTTGTAGCTTAACCTGACTTTAATTCCCACCACTTACTTCGGCCTTCATCTAGATCTTTATTGTCTACACATACCCCCTTATTTCACCAGCCTCCTTTACTACCTAACCCCTTCTTGCTGACAATAACTCTTTTTTCTGCTAGTTATGGCCAACGACGACCTCCTTTTTGCCAAATATGTTGTCTTTGTGGCCCTTATGCTACTACTTATAGGGAGCGATATAATTCTCACTTTACTCTCATCATCTTCCTATACATTTTATGCTTTGCCTCCTACAACAACTCCTTATCTACCCCCACCTTTAGCTCCTTATAGCCCTATCTCTCCCCCACCCTCTACCTTAGCTGCCTTCTCTTGGTACATGGATTCAGGTGCTATTCACCATGTTATTAACAGTATTGTTATACTCACTACTGTTGTTCCCTATATTGGCACTCAATAGCTTATTGTGGGTGATGGGGTCTTTCTTCCCATCACTCATATAGGTACCATTCAATCTCCTAATCCTCTTTATATTCACTTATCTAATGTTTTAGTTATTCCTAGTATTACTAAAAACTTACTTTCTGTGTCACATTTTGCCCATGATAATCATTGTGTTTTTATGTTTTATGATACTTACTTTCTTGCCATTTCCATTTATACTGGTCAGATCCTCCTTTACGGCACCCTTGATCACGGTTTGTACCATATATCGCCTTTCAGTTCAGTTCTATCTACTTTAGTGCTTTTTGCTTCCACTTCCAGTTCTCTTGCTCTCTGGCATCACCGGTTGGGACATGCCTCATCTGATGCTATTGTTCATCTTTTGTCCTCTATAAACACTCCCTTTACTCGCACTTCTCTCCCACTTTGTACAGCATCCATTCTTAGTAAAAGTCATCGCCATCCTCATCCCCCTACCCAGTCTAAGGCATCTTTTTCCTTAGAATTGGTTCATTTTTATATATGGAGCCTTACACCTGTAGTCTCTTATCATGGTTATAAATATTATGCTTGTTTTATCAATGATTATTTCCGTTTTACTTGGCTCTATCCTTTTACCACTCGTGACCAGTTTCTCTTTATCTTTAAAGTCTTTCATTCCTTCGTGGAAAATCAACTCCATTGTCGTTTACGTACTATTCAGTGTGATGGTGCATCCAAGTTTCTCCCTTCAGAGGGTTCGGGCTTTTCTTAGCACTCATGGTATCCATCAATGTGTTTCTTGTCCATATTCTTCTTTTCAAAATGGGACAACAGAATGCAAACATCGTCATATAGTAGAGACTGGTCTAGCTATGCTTAGCCATGCAATTGTTCCCTTACAGTTTTGGGAGCTTGCTTTTGAAACAATAGTTTTCCTCATCAACCGCCTCCTTACCTTTATTGTTAGGCATATCTCTCCTTGGCAAGTGCTTTTTCACTCAGCTTCAAATATATCTAAGCTACGTGTTTTTGGGTGTGCTATGTTTCCTTATTTGCGCCCATATGCCTTACACAAGCTTACTCCTCAATCCTGCTCATGTATTTTTTTGGGTTATCCTCTTAGTTATCGTGGTTATCATTGTTATTGTCCTGAGACCTATCGGATTTATATTATTGCTCTTTTTGATGAATCTCTATTCCCTTTTTGCCCACTCAACTCAGCTTTCTCCCTCTTCCCCTATGCCGACTCCTATTTCTTTACCTTTACCCCCACCTCGCTTAGCCCAACCTTCTCTCCTAACTCCTTTGACCTTTCTACCTTCTTTTGATACTTCCTCTCCTTCCCTTTCTTCATCACCTACTTCTCCTATGTCCTACTCCCCTATAGTCTCTTCTTTTCCTTCCCCTCCCTCATCCTTTCCTCATCCTGTTTCCCCATGTCATCCTATGGTTACCCGCCTAAAGGATGGCACAATTACTCACTACATTCTCACTCGTCAACATACTTTTGCTCTCATTGCTACCGCCCATCCTTATATTAAGCCTACTTGTTTCTCCCAAGCTATCCATGATACACATTGGCGTTTTGCCATGATAGCTAAGTACACTACCCTAATTCAGAATGGTACTTGGGATCTAGTTCCTATTCCTCCTCAAGCACGGCCTATTGGCTATAAATGGGTTTGTAAAGTCAAACTTTGATTTGATGGCTCTTTAGAGTAGTACAAAGCTCGTTTTGTGGCAAAAGGCTTTCATTAGCAACCAAGGATCGATTATACTAAGACTTTTAGTGTTGTTGGTTACTATACGCACTGTAATAGCCTTAGCCTATTCTCATGGATGGGACATTCGTCAGCTAGATGTTTCGAATGCATTCCTTCATAACTCTTTCACTGAGGAAGTCTACATGGTTCAACCTCCTGGCTTTAGTGATCTTGCTTGTCCTCATCATGTTTGCCGACTGAGCTGCTTTCTTTATGGTCTTAAGCAACCACCTCGTACATGGTACCAACGGTTGAGTGCTTTCCTCACCTCTCTTGGTTTCTACATTTTTGCAACTGATACTTCTCTCTTTCTATTTCACATACCTCATTATAGCATTATTTTGCTTGTATATGTTGATGATATTCTCTTGATTAGTTCCCCCAAGCTCCGTTGTCTGCTCTTCTTTCAGCTCTTCATCAAGAATTTGCTATCAAGGACCTTGGCACCCTTCACTATTTTTTAGGTGTGGAGGCAATTTACACCCTACAAGGTATTCTTCTTCATCAAGCTAAGTTTGCTTATGACATCATTGCTCATGCGAAGATGATTGATGCTTGTGTTATCTCTACTCCATGCACTATAACTGAGATCCTTTCTCAATAGGATGGTGAACCTCTTTCGGATCCTCTACTTTACAAGAGCATTGTTAGTGCACTTCAATATCTCACCCTTACTCGTCCTGACATTGTTTACTCTATTAACACAGCTTGTCAATTCCTTCATGCTCCTTTTACCATACATTGGTAATTTGTCAAACGCATTCTTTGTTACTTGGTAGACATTCCTCGATATGGTATTCACATTACTTGTAGCTCTTCCACTACTTTTCATGCCTTTTTAGATGCTAGTTGGGCTGGTGATCGATATGATCATCGCTCTGTTGGTGGCTTCTGTGTTTTTAGGTAGTAATCTTGTTTCTTGGTGCTCTCGTAAACAACGAACTGTTGCTCGCTCTAGCACTGAAGTCGAGTATAAATGTCTTGCTGATACTACTGCTAAAGTCATGTGGCTTGAGTATCTCCTTGCTGATCTTTGTGCTTTACCTCCTCATCCACCTACTTTGTGGTGCGATAACTTGTCTGCACTTTATCTTGCTGCCAATCTTGTTTTTAATGCTTAGACTAAATACATTGAGATTGATTATTATTTTATCTATAAGCTTTTTCTTCGTGGTCAGCTTTACATTCAGTTTATCTCATCTATTGATCAACTTGTTGATATTTTCACCAAAGGCCTCTCTATAGCATGCTTTTGCCTACTTCGGTCTAAGCTAAGCTCACAGTTCTATCTAACCTGTCAGCTTGCGGGGGGCTATTAAGTGACAAGAAATATGACGATTGATGGCATCGAGGAGCTAACAGTTCATTATTTCCTTTACTGTACACTTTTATTGTACATGACATTTATTATATTACACGTTATGTTGTATAACGAAAAACAAGAGAATATAACATAAAAGGATTTTGGTTTTTTAGGCTGAAGTTTTTCGGCCACTCCATTTCTCTTCGATACCGATTCTTTGTTTCTAACTATCCTTATGGATTGATCGCAAGACTTCAGTTAGGTTAAATAAGTCCACTCATAAATTAGAGAGCTCGAATGCTATGTTCCTAAAATACAGTGTCCATGCTTGGAAGAAACTAAACTGTATTGTAAGAAGTTAGGGAGAGAAGCATACATTGAGACTATAAGAGATAGGTTGAGAACTACATCTCCTAGGTGGAAGTCATAGTTTGAATCCCCCTTCCCATTCCTTAGGTTTGAAATTGGCTACCAACAATAATAAAAATAAACAAAAAAAATTTTGCTTGATAATACCTGCATGCCTAAGAAGGTTAAGATGGTGGTTTGGTTAATGAATGCTCTATTTCTCTTGCCACTTACTATCTTTACTTCTAAAACACCAAAGTTAAATACCTTAGATTTGAACAAGGAGAGTCCACCAATTGCATACTCTAGAGACTTGTTATAGCTGTTAACTTACAAGATGGGGAAGATAAAATGAGTAAAAGGTCCATAGAGCTATTATGACTTCCCTCATGTGTCTTTTTCCAATTTGTCTCTTGGAGTTGTAGGCCTTTTGAATATTCACTTGGTAAGAATAAACGTGAATTTAAAGTTTGTTTGGTGTATTATGTGAAGATTAGGGGCATAATGTTAAGGAATGGTTAAGGCTTAAGTTAAGCTTAGTAGAGTCATCAATGTTATAAAGACACTTGGCAGGTTTGATAGCTTTCAATTAGTCTTTGCAGTCCATCACCAAGTTTCTTTGGACTTTGGCGCATGTCTTGATTTTAAGGGATAAGAATAGGTTGTCCTCCAAACTAGCCTAGAGAAAACCTTAGATTTCCTTTGCTATTGCTTTAGCTCCTATGTTACTTTGATTTCTTCTGAATTTTATTGTCCACATAATACATTTTCTTCAATCTTTAGTTAATAAAATTGTTCTTAACCTCCACCTTAAAAATAGATTTATAAGGAAGTTTTACCCACAAATGTATAAGCTTATTTCCCTTTTTTTTTTTTTCTATATGATGTAAGATATTTCTCAATAATCTTTTTCATCACATATTAGGTCCACCCACCAAGTCTTATCCTATTTTCTATTGGTTTTAGCCTAACCTGACCTTGTATCCATACACATAGGGCCTTGACCCCTTTTTTTTCATTTTATTGACCTAGTATCCCCCAAGTTTTGATACCACTTGTAATGTTCTTAGACCTATACCTTCCTTACTAAGTTCTTTGATCATTCTCATAAGCTTTTTTATTCACAACCCCCCACGCATGTGCAGCACTTCTCGACAAAAACATTTAGGAAAATTTCAGAATTTAAAATGACAACAACTAATGGTAGATGAATATATTACCCTTTTTAAAATCAAATGTAGGAACTAGTTCCCTAACCACCAAACACTATCCTCATAGGGTACAAAATAAAATAAAATTGAACATTACAAGGCACAACTTGTCATCAAAGGATTTCAACAACGTCCAAGCATTGATTATACAAAAACTTTTAGTCCTATAGCCAAACCCATTATTGCACATACTATAATAGCTTAAGGTTACACACATGAGTGGACTATAAAATAGTTTGATGTTAAAAAATGCCTTACTTCATGGACATTTAGATGAACAACTTTATATATAGAAACCACAAGAGTTCCATGACACAACCAAACCTGACTTTGTATGTCTATTAAAAAGATCATTATACGGACTCAAATGAGCACCATATGCTTGAAATGATCACCTTAGTCAATGTCTACAACAAATTGGATTCAAAATATCAAAGGCTGATTCTTCTTTATTTATGCTACACATATCCAACTATGATGTTTTCCTTGTTATCTATGCTGATCATATAATCCTAACTAGTAGTCCTTAGGCATAACTCTATCAATTTCTAACTCAACTAGAAAATGAGTTTGACATCAAGGACTTAGGATGCCAACATTATTTTTTTAAAGTTGAAGCTGAAAATGTCACCGATGACTTATTACTTCACCAAGAAAAATTGGCTTATAAATTCTTCAATGAACAAAAACGGATGAAGCCTACGGTGTTCCTAAACCATCTACCATAACTCACCCACCGTCCATTCACAATGGTGAACCATACCCCAATACAAGATACTACTGCAACAAAGTTGGTTCACTTTAATATCTAGACTTGATATTTCTTATGCAATAAATACAACTTGCCAATACATCCATGCTCCCATAACAACTCACTAGATGTTTGTTAAAGCTCATTCTTCACTTCCGTGTCAATATTCCTTGACATGGGATATAACTAACAAAGATAAACACATATACTATCAATGCTTACTCTAATGTAGGTTGTGTTGGTGATCAAGATAATAAAAAATTCACAGAAGGTTGTTGCATTTTTTGAGGTCCAAATCTAATTTCTTAGAGTTCCAGAAAATAAAAAACTATTACCCGATCTAGCACTTAAGTAAAATTCAAATGTCTTTGGATACTACAACTGAAATAATTTGGATTGAAGCTTTGTGTTCGATGAATTTTATATGCAAGTGAACATGTCGAACAAGTAATATAATGATAAGAAAGATATCATCCCACAAAGATTGGTGATTACTAGACTAACTAATTACCAATGGTGAACAATTCCTAGAATTTATTTAGCAAACCCAAATTGATAAAGAATAAACTAATCAACTAAATTTAATAAAACTAAATACACAAAATATGTTAGAGCATCCGATTTCACCATAACTATGAGGTACTAATGTAGATTATGTATGCTTGCAAGAGGGATAATATCTATGTAATGACGGAACTTCCTAATTTATTTACTATCCTATGTCTAGGTATAGCAAACCTACTTAGTTCATTAATTTACTATATCTCTATATGTGAATTGAAACAAACCAAATGCACTAGGATCTATGAACATTTCTAGTTTACACCGAAAGCCACACAAACAATATGGTATATGTCTATCCATATTTAATTTATGGTTGCATATTACAAGAAGCAACTGCATGCTATTTCCTGTCAGTCTCTAACATGCAAATCAAGTCATCTAAGTGGTAGCTAATTACCTAAAAGTATTAAACTTCGTAATATGTAACTTCATATAAATAAAATATCTTGCAAAACATAATAATCATAAAATTCATACCATCATAATTAGGTTACATCGTAGCTCTAACAAAAATAAACTAAAACATAAAGAAATAATGAGGAAGAATGGTAATAAGAAATAAAGAAGGCATCTTGAATCCAAGAACAAGAAGTTTGTCACCCTTTTTGTCTTCTCTTCAAGAAAACCTTAAATTCTTGGCCTCTTTCTTGAGTTGTGCTTAATTTCCTCCTTTTCTTTCTTTTGCCTCTTCTCTTCTCTTAAATAGGGTTTAGGTTTAGACATACTCTTATCCTAGTAGAATTGGGTCTTAGAGATCTAAAACAATTGAGTTTTAAACTCTTAATTTAATTAGGTTTTGAACTCCTAATTTAATTAGGCTTTGAACTCCTAATATGATTAGGTTTTCTAATTATTTAGAAAACCCAATAACAATAAAATCTAATAACAATCATTCAAAGCCCAAGCCCATCTTGACTCTCTTGATCTTGATATTACGATTTTGCCACACAATAAGCATCAGGCTTTTCATGTTTATCTCTTTTCTCCTTACCTTCTTGTTCTACATAAACAAGATAAATTTAGGTAAATAAAAAGGAGTTCAAATGTTTTCTTACAATTATTAAAGTTATTTATTGCGTAAAATAGGTAAAATAACTCTATAAAAATAGAGTTATCACCTTGCTACAAGATTTATACATGATTTGACAATCTCTGTGAATTATACCTATAAACAAATTTAATCTTTTATGCATGAATGAAACATGTCGAGATAGACTTTTATTTCATCCAAAAGTGCGTTAAGAATAGAAAACTATCAATCCATTTAATCTCATATGTTGATCAAACTACAGACTTTCTCACCTTAGGTTTTTCCTGTGCTTGATTCAAAACTCTTAAGAACAAGCTAACTATTTGCAAAGATCCATTAGCTTGTGAGAGGATATTAAAATCCAATGTCTCGGCTGCTTGCCACGTTAGCAAGATTGCCACATAAGTAGCACCATTCAAAGCCACATCATCACAAGCAAGATACACAAGCCTTACAATCCACATCAGCATTGCAATGGCCAAGACTTGCACGTGCAACATATGCGTGTTGCCTCCGACCTCTGACCTAACACCTGCCTCAAATACTTTCTTGGATTCTCCTCACAACAATTATTAACAGTTTATAGAAGATTCCCGATATAGTATTTCTAGCAAGGCCAGAAAACCTCAGCAATTTGATTTGAAAACCTCATCGATTCGGTCTTCTTTAATTTTGGCTTAAATTCAAAATGTTCGGAAGTTTTCCTTTATCAAGATATTCGCTGTAAATTCACTGGTGATCACAATCAATACTGATTGCTATGAATACCATTTATTTCCTTACGAATTAGGTTTAATTTTCCTATAAAAATGTAAACCTAATACTCTCAAGACTAATCTAATACAGTACTCTCTCATACTATTTCTATTTTGCTTTTCTAATGCTATTAAGCGCTGTTGCAATTGATCTATGAAAACCAATATTTTTGTGAATTCCAATCTCTAACTCTGGTGACTTGGCAAGAGATGGTGATTGTAGACTTGGTCAAAACAAAGACAATGAGTAGTTGGGTTGATAATAATCATAAGGAAAAGAATTGCAGTTATATGACTCTCATGTTGACAAAGAAAGAGAAGCACATATTTGTTCCGTTCTTATGGTCCTGCAGATATTTGTAAGAGAAGTCAGCCTTTGCGGAGAAAAAAGAGGCCAATGTTGAGTGATCAAACAAATAAAACAAGCAATGTTCCTAACTACCGCAAAGTTCTTCAAGTAAATCAGTGTGAAAAGTAAAAGCCGTTGTCATACTTTTGAAGTAAAGCATCAAGATTTGGGCTAGCTTTTGCCTCTGATTTCTCTTCTTTATAAAAAAGGTTATGACATTAAAAAGTTACAACAAAATTGTAATGACAATGAGTTAAAGAACAAATTGGTGGTGGGAATCTGATAGTAGATATTTTCATTGTATTTGTTACATAGGGTGAGGCTGTAAAATGAAAGGCATATTAAAGACCTTTTGTACAACCTTACCTAATTGATACAAGAATAAAGAATTATCGGTTCTAATATTTCGAACCGAGTAAAGAATTACCAGTTGTTGGTGGTGTAAACTACACACACTCTGCATTTTCCAATTTGCCTAACTAAAGAGAACGTGCATTAGCCACTACCTCTTAATTCAATTATAATACAATCAAATTTGGTAGTTCTGTTACTTTTATTCCTAATTGATTCACGTTTAGGTATGATGAGATTGTAAGTTTGAGTTATTTTCCTTTTAAAGGAAACTTGATCCTTGTAGAACCTTGTATTTTGCATTGCTTTAAGGAAGCTTTTCTTCTGATATGGCGCTTTCTTAGGAGTGGTTTTAAAATCGAGGTAAGGGAATTTGTAGACTTGATAAGGCAAAATATGATCATGGAAAAACATGCATAGAAATTTATTAGGTTTATCTTGTTTTTCATCTTATCTGTTCTTTGGGAATTCAATTATTAGAAATTTGACAAATTCATTGGATTTATTGATTCACTTGAATCACAAATAATACACAAATATTAAGATAAAGAATAAGGCACTTATTACACTAACACTCCTAATCTTTATATTTATTTAAATGGAATCTAAATAGCTATACAGGCTTAATAGGGATAGTTACAAGCTAAAGTATATTGTTATGGATTTTTCTGCATTCAAAAGGCAAGCCGGACCATTTGGACCATTTGGTAAAAGTGACTTGACCAGGCAGCAGGAGGAAAGGGTAAGTGGGTAACACCATCTTCGACAACATGTGGCCAAAAGAAAGTATTGTATACACGTATTCCGTGAACCTGTACTAATTACCTCTATGCAGTAATCAGTTGCCTTTTTTGCCCAAGCGAGATAAGCCACTATAAAATCAATGGAAGTCTTTCCCTATCTTTTCGTGTGCTCTTTCTTATTCTCCCTTTTAAGAACCTCGGTTACCCTAGAGACTCTTACCCCGAATCAATCTATCAGAGATGGACAGACTTTGATTTCGCCTGGTCGGACATTTGAATTGGGATTCTTCAGCCCAGGTGGTTCCCAACACCGATACGTGGGAATGTGGTACACGATATCTTCGAAGACAGTTGTTTGGGTAGCCAACAGAGACACTCCACTTAACGATGACTCGGGAGTTTTAAAGGTCAATGATGATGGAGTTCTTGTGCTTCTTAGCGGCACGAATAGTACTGTTTGGTGTACTAATACCTCAAGAAATGCTGAAAGTCCAGTTGCAAAGCTCCTGGACACGGGAAACCTTGTTGTCAGAGATGGGAAAATTGATGACCAGGAGAGCTGTATCTGGCAGAGTTTTGATCATCCTTGTGACACATTCCTACCAGAAATGAAGATTGGTCGAAATTTAGTAACTGGACTGGACAGGGTCATTTCATCTTGGAAGACGACGGAAGATCCTGCTCAAGGTCAGTTTTCATATCGGTTAGATGTTCGTGGACTTCCTCAAATGGTTCTTATGAGGGGAGATTCAATAATAGCTAGAGAAGGGTCATGGAATGGCCTTAGTTTCACGGGATATCCTCAGTTTAGACTGAATCTACTATTTGAGTACCAATTCGTGTTTAATGAGGACGAGATCTATCTCAAGTACAAGCTCCTAAACCACTCAATTTTTACAAGAGCTCTAATTAACCCATCAGGCATTGCCCAGAGATTATTTTGGGTGGATAGGGCACACAGCTGGCAGGTTTTCTTTACAGGCCCGTCGGATCAGTGCGAAAACTACGCCTTCTGTGGGGCATATGCTAGGTGCGATATTGGTGGCTCTTCCGTATGTGCATGCTTGCAAGGATTCTTACCCAAGTATCCAAAACACTGGGATTCATCAGATTGGTCAGATGGTTGCGTTCGAAGGACTCCTCTGGAATGCAATAATTCGAATGGATTCCAGAAACGCACGGGGTTGAAATTGCCTGATACATCTTCTTCCTGGTTTAACAAGACCATGAGCCTCGAGGAATGCAAGGGATTGTGTTTGAAGAACTGCTCATGCACAGCATACTCAGTTTTAGATATCAGAGGGGTAGGAAGCGGCTGTGTGCTTTGGTACGGTAGCCTAATTGATATAAGACAAGTCACATCGGGTGGACAAGAGCTCTATGTAAGGATGGCATCTTCAGAACTAGGTACAATTTCACTTTTATTGTTTCCCTTTGGATTATGTTGAACTTTCTTCCTTATATTTCGAATAAGGGGATATATCGCCGACTACATCCGTTGGCTTTTAGCACTCAACGTACATCTACTACATGTTTGTTCAAACTTTTTCCTTTCTGCTTTCTGTGGTGAAGTGGGAGGAGACCGCCGTGAAAAATATGAAAGGATGACCGTGGTGGTGTTGACCCAGATGATTCATCAATTCATTTTTACTCATTTTCCCTTCTTGACTGTGGGCAATCGCTTTCTTTAGTTATCCTTGGCAAAATGCATGTTTAATATGATGGATTGCTCTCAAAGTCATCTGACTCTGTTTGATCTTTCAGATAATCTTGAGAAAAAGAGGCATTCAAGCAAGAAGAAACAAGTAGGAATCATAGTCGGCTCCACATTACTAGTAGTAGGAATGACAGCAGTCGGAGTGATCTCATATAAATGGAGGAGGAAATTCAGTTACCAAGGTGGATTTTAAGAAATGGCCACTGATTAAAATTGATTGATGATGGTATATTTATAGTTAAGAAATTTAAATAAGCGGATCCTTCCAAGAGAACAGATTCAAGGATAGGTAATTTGCTTTTCATAGACAGAACTATCCCAGTTTTTTAAGCCCCGTGGATGTCTTCCATTTCAGGAATGGCAGAAAGAAGTGTGAGGAGGGATTCCGAGGCAGAGATGGAGTTACCAGTATTTGATCTTACAGCCATAACTAGTGCCACAGACAATTTTTCAAATGACAACAAACTGGGAGAAGGTGGCTTTGGACCAGTGTACAAGGCAAATAGCAACTTAAACCATTTGAGCAGTATATTTGTTTCCAAAATTAACTGACTCTTTAAATTTCAGGGTACATTGCCAGAAGGGCGAGTGATTGCTGTGAAGAGGCTTTCAAGGAATTCTGGACAGGGACCCAATGAGTTCAAAAATGAAGTAATTTTGATTGCCAAACTTCAACATCGTAATCTTGTGAAGCTTCTCGGCTGCTGCATACAAGGAAACGAGAACATGCTAATCTATGAATACATGCCAAACAGAAGCTTGGACTCCTTTATTTTTGGTCAGAATCTTGATTTTCACTTAATACAATATATTCTTGTTTACTCTTATCCTATTCCCTCAGCAAAACTGTCCACTGAGAAATTAGTAAATTGCTTACTAACATGAATGTGAAATTGGACAGATCAAACAAAAGGTAGAGTATTAGATTGGCATAAGCGCATGAATATTATTCGAGGTATTGCTAAAGGACTTCTTTATCTTCATGAAGACTCAAGATTAAGGATTATTCATAGAGATCTCAAAGGTAGCAATATTCTATTAGATAAGAATATGGATTCAAAGATTTCAGACTTTGGTTTAGCAAGATCATTTGCAGGAGATCAAGTGGACTTAAGGACTCATAAGATTGTTGGGACATAGTACGTATACTTAAACTTTTATATAGGTTGGTTGTTTAGTCATTTTTTTAATTTTTTTTGTTATGATATTTTGCAGTAGGTATATGTTTCTAGAATATGCGATGCATGGATATTACTCAATAAAATCACATGTATTTAGTTTTGGTGTTCTAATATTGGAAATAGTAAGTGGAAAGAAGAATAGGGGATTTTCTTCTCCAGGCGACCACCATAATCTTCTTGGACATGTAAGCTTAAATGGGGGCATCCTGCTAATTTTATTTTTTGTAGGAAAGGTCTTATGAACAATATAGTTTCTGATTTACAAGATCAAATAAAAATGCTGTTATTCTAATGCTCTTTTAAGAGTCGTGGGCAAATTTGAAGGCACTCTCAATTTATTATTATTATTATTTGTTCCATTTCTTACAGGCATGGAAGCTATGGATTGAAGACAGGGGAATGGAACTGATCGACGAATCGGGAGGTGACTTGTGTGAAACTGATGTAATACGAACCCTTCATGTGGGTCTGTTATGTGTCCAACAAAGACCGGAAGATAGACCAGACATGTCGTCTGTGGTTCAAATGTTGGGCAGTAAGAGTTTGTTACCCAAACCACGGCAGCCGGGTTTCTTCACAGATACATCTGAAGCGGATTCTTCGTCTAGTAAGCCTGCAACTTGTTCCGCAAATGAAGTCAGCATTACATCGCTTGAAGGACGGTAACTAATGTCACTTGAGGGCAAAAGCAGAGAGTTTTTTTTTTTGGCCGATTTTTGTGATAAAAGCAGATTTAACTGAACGAAGAGGAAGGGTCAGTAAAAAAATTAAAAAAAGATCATAGAAAAGCAGAGATTATAAGTAGCAAGAATGACCCCTTTTAAATTATTTTATCTTGGCATGATAGATCAATAAACCAGAAAAAGAAAGGAATATGTGTTATTAGGAATAATCGGGATTGGTTGTAATAGCATGATAGAAATCATTGTTAATGGAGACATTTGTATTTCAAAGTAATAGTGATAGTGAGCAGGAAAAGGGCCTGAGCTTCGTCGCCCAAACGATCCAGTCAATCTTCTTTGGACAGGCAAGAATGAAGCATGTATTGCGAGTACTTACTATGCTGAGTGAACTTCTTGTTCTAAGCATCTCCTTTAATGAGATGCTGTCTTAAAGTGTTGCGATTGGTTATACGATGCCTACGTTATTTTACTTTCCTAAACAACAGTTAATGGCCAAATTGGAGTTAGAATTATTGAATGATTTCTTTTACTCTAGGAGAGAAATGCCTTTGTTCCGCATGCGACGTAGACATGTTACTTTCCTCCTTTACTTCTAGTGACAGACTCTTTTGTCGACACAAACTGTTTTGCCTGAAATGTGGAAAGCTACTTGTTTTGCCTGAAATGGCATAGTATAACTATCTAGCCTGTGGGAATGCGATTGTTAGTCCATGGTTGAAGATCTGAGGTGCTTCCATGGGGAAGAATTTATGTCTATAGAAACCTTCCTGAGAAAACCACCCTCTGTAGGCTGAGGCGGTGCTGTTGTTGAAACTAACACATAATGGGGGTCACGGGTTGGTTAAAGAGGAGGCAATCAGCAAGCGTGAAGTGTCCTGCTTTTTCTTTTGGGGCAAAGCAGTGGGAGCCTTTTGCGTGTTGTTTTCTGTATCGCTGTTTCACTCTTTTGCGTGTTGTCTTTGCTTTAGGTTTTTACTTTAGTGCAGCACAGTTGCTTGTTGTTTTTGCTGTTTGAAACTGTCTTGGTCGTTCAGTAGGAAAACACTTCTACAACTTGTATTCCTCTCTTGAAACTAAAAAGAATCGAGTGTTCAGCAAGCCTTTTCTTGTTTCGGACTGTCAAAACTTCCACTGCAATATTGCCCGTTAAAAATCTTACAGCTGTCTCACTGCTCAACATCAGCAACAAAGCAAGCATGGTCCGTCTGAAGTTTTAGAGATTTCTGCTTACATAATAGACCCTTATGGATTGATCGCAAGACTTCAGTTGGTTTGTATGAGTCCACTCATAAATCAGAAAGCTCGAATGCTACGTCCCTTTCATACAGTGTCCATGCTTGGAAGAAATTGGATCGTCTTGTAAGAAGTTAGGGAGAGAATAGCATACATTGAAACTATAAGAGATTGGCTGAGAGCAGCACCTCGTAGGTGGAAGTAATAGTATGAATCTCCTCCTTCCCCTTCCTTAGGTCTTAAACCGGCTAGCAACAACGTTAAAAATAAACAAAGAATATATTACTTGATAATACCGACATGGCTGAGAAGGTTAAGATTGTGGTCTGGATAATGAATGCTCTGTTTCTTTTGCCACTATCTCTACTTCTCAAACGCCATAGTTAAATATGTCGGATTTTAAATAAGAAGAGTCCACGAGTTGCGTACTCTGAAGACATGTAACAGCTCTTAACTTATAGGACAGGGAAGATAAAATGAAATGCAAGGTCCACAAAACCATTCCAGGTTCCCTTATGCATCTTTGTCCAATTTATCTTCCGAAGTTGTAGGTTTGAGGCTTAAGGTAAGCTTCGTAGAATCATCGTCGTTATACAAACCCTTGGTGAGTTTGATTGCTTTCAATTAGTCTTTGCAGTTCATCACCAAGTTTCTTTGGGCTTTAGCGCATGTCTCGAGTTTAAGGTATAGGAGTAGGTTGTCCTCCAAACTAGCCTAAAATGAGAAAACGCTTACATTTCCTTTGATATTGCCCTAGCTTCTACGTTACCATGATTTCTTTCAAATTTGGTCGTCCATGTAATACATTTCTTCTAAGTTTAGTCAATATAACTGTTCTTACCATCCACCTTAAACGCCGGTTTAGAAGGAAATTTTACTCTCACACACACAAGCTAATTTTTCTTCTTCTTTTTTATATTTTATCTAATGTAAGATTCCTTTTAATAATCTCTATTGTCTGACATTGGGTTCATACACCAAATCTTAACCTGTTTTTCATTGGGTTCACCCCAAGGTGACCTAGTAATCCACACACATTAGGTCCTGACCCCTTTTTTATTTTACCTGTACAGTATCTTCCAGGTTCCCATACCACTTGTAGTGTGTTTGGACCTCCACCTTCCTTAAAATTCGGTTCACAAGGAAGTCCTATCATCGTACTTGTAAGTCTTTTTTTTTTTTCCTTTTTTTCTACCCTCGTGGGACACTTCTCGGCAAGAGCATTCAGGTAAATTTCAGAATTCATGAACTTTGAAATTCGGAATTTTAACGCCGAGGAAATTTGGCTGCCGCAGGACTTTACGACTAGCACTTTGCAGCAAATGGACAGTCATACCCCTGAAGAGCTTCTATTCTATTACAATTTCACAATTATAACCCTTCTGACGGTTTCCTACGAAGCCAACAAGCAATTTCTCTGTGGGCCAGCGCTGAGCTTCATGATCTGGAACTTAGTTGGCTTCCCTAACCTCCCTTCTGGGAACTCTCAACCCTCTCCCACCCTTACTCGTCAATGCCTATATAAATCGCCGGTATACACCAAACCCTTCCATCTCAAACCCGAACACTCTCTCTCTCTCTCTCTCTCTCTCTCTCTCTCTCTCTCTCTCTCTCTCTCTCTCTCTCTCTCTCTTCACTCTGTGCGATGGCATCCCAAAACCCACAATCCCAGTTCCAAGATTTCTTGCCCGTAATGGCTGAGAAGCTGGGTGGCGACGGTCTGATAGACGAGTTGTGCGGGGGGTTCAGTTTGTTGGTGGACGGTGATAAGGGGGTCATCACTTTTGACAGCCTCAAGAGGAACGCTGCTCTGCTCGGCCTGCAAGATCTGAGCGATGAGGATTTACGGTGCATGTTAAGGGACGGTGATTTCGACGGCGACGGGGCCCTCAATCAGATGGAGTTCTGCGTCTTGATGTTCAGATTGAGCCCCGAACTGATGGAAGAGTCATACTCGTGTTTAGAGGAGGCCCTTCAACGATAGTTCAAAATCTTCATTGACTTCCTTACCTGATTCTTTGTATTGCATATCGCTTTCGACGATCATGTCAAATTAGTGAGATTTGTTTCGATCCCACTAAAGGGTGTTTCTTGGTTTGCAAGAATTAGTTCCAAGAAATCATTCAATGAAATCACACCAATTTTTCAAGTCGGCTTGCTTGTTTCTACGAATCTTCCTTTTTCTTTTCATCTTTAAATCCCTCAAAGAACAATATTCTAGATACATCTTAATCAATTTCTCAAACCAATGGACGCCATGGGGGCGGGGACTACTCAACAATGGTGAGCTCCAACCGGGGGAACCTTCATACCACCCCTTCGTTGTCCCTTCTATTCCGTAAAGAATATGCCTTTAGTCCGCTTGTTACTTTGTCTTTATGGGAGGAGGGAAGAAGTTTCCTAACCGGGTTTCTTTCAAGTGAATCATGGGGGACAGAGGAGCAATCGCAGAATAAACAACGATTGTTGTCCTTTGACAACCCGGCGAAATTCATTGTCCCAGGCCTGTGACAGCTTATGGTTGGCGTTGGCGACTCTGGTTCTTTTTTCACGTGACAATGGTTGGTAATGGATAAGCTTGTCCGAAGTTCTCGTAATAATCTCTCTAAATGGCCCAAATTTCGTATTCGAGGTTTACGTTTTTCGAATATAGAAACTCAAGTGAATAAACTAATCCTCTTATGAGTCCCTTGATGTTCCATGAGAGGTAAGGAGGTGGGTGTGCCTCTTGAATTTGACCTTCTTCGTTAAATGTAACAGACAAAAATTAAAAAAAAAATTGAAAAATTAAAAATCCTAAAATGGGTTTCTATCTTTTACTATTTATTCACATCCCAAATACTCAATTCCATTATTCAAGGCTTTGTGAACTCACATATAAAAAGAAATAGCTATTTAACCCCAATTTACTAAGAAAAATCAGGTAAGGTTCTTCGAAATACTCTTTCACTCCAATTGTTGTCTTTTTTGGACATTTGATGAATCTAATTTCTTCACATGGGTTCTTCCCAATAGAATCAAATACCTCATCATTCACTATTTTATTAAGGATTCAGAAATACCAATTTTTTTAAGGATAAGAACGCAGAACAAGCTAGAAATATCCAAAAGACAGATTTTGATAATGTGATAGGTCCATATAATAACTACGATTCAACTATTATGGAATAAGTCCAACCATGTAAATTTGGCTTCTGTTTTGATTTGCCGTGCTTGAGCCAAGTGCATTTTAATCGAACTTTCTTGTCCATATCAGATGAAAAGAAAAGTGGATTGATTAGTCAAAACGATGAAAGTCAAGAACAAGACATGAAGCTCCTCATTTTTGACCTTCTCCCCGCTAAAGCCACCGGTAACTTTTCCAATCAACCAAAGCATGGAGAATATATTCGCAGAAAGCACCATCCTACTGAGGAAGTGCTTTTTGAAAATCTGTTACCAGCTTCCAATAATATACTACCTAAATTGATGAAGCTCATTATCCTTAGAAATACCTAATGTTCTCGCCTTTTGTATAGTAAACCACAGAAAGGAGATCTCTTCAGAAAGACAAAAGAGTCATTCGAAATTTTTGGGAGATGTTAAGAGAAAATGGAGAATCCTTGAGTATTGAAGCACTCAACGTACATCTATTGTTTTTAGAAAGTAAATATTTCAAGACCATTCCTTCTGAGGAGAGCAATGGAGATTCCGAATGAGGATTGTACCAATAAGTTAACACAGAGATCAAACCAAGAAAGAGCAAGAATCGTGGAAGTCAAGGGAAGAAAAGGCAGGATGTCGTGGCATGCATCTCGAGTTTGAGTTCAGAAATTTTAATGTTGTTTCGAATATCATAATTGGTAGTTCTGGTGATGACATCTGTTTGGCACTGGACTGGATCCTACAGTTGTTACTATTAATCATGGTGGTCTGTAATCAACATTGAAGAAAATAGATCAATATTGTAGTCGATAGTGTCAAATGGTTGATATTGATCATGAATATATAAAGAAGTAGGTTTTTTGTAAATGACATCAACTGTAAACTATAGTAGAGGATTGAAGCCGTGCTAATGAAAATGGGAACTTCTCTGTAAAATGTTTTAATATGATCTAGAGCTCATTATATGACTCATAAGATAAACTCACAAGATGTATTGAATATATATCATTTCAAATAGGATAATGTGAGGAAAATGTTACATATACATGATTATCCTCTCTACGCATTAAATTCTTTCAAAATTCTGCACACACAATATCAGGATAACAGAGAAACTCTACTAGCAAGATTACACTAAGGAGCTACACTAGATCAATACGCACAGTTTTATGAAGGCCCTTTAAATTCTCAAAACCACCCCCTAATGAAGGTCGAATGATGAAAGCACAACATACGCCGGATTGTTAAAGTATAGAGCTTGTAACTAGTTAACAGAGAAACAAACGAGAGACAAGAATTCACAAACTAGTTGCAAATTTTAAAAGAGATCTGGAAGGAGAGAGATAAAGAAGAATGGGCGAGATGTTGTTTGGGTGAACACAAGACAGCAAGAATGAACCAAAAACAAAAAGCTATTTCTGGGGAGACCAGTAGACTACTTAGAAACCTAGGGTCAAGTCATTTGATTTGCCCTTGAAACAATTAAGAATACCAATAAGTTCATATACAATTGCAAAGTAATAAATGGGAACAAAAAATAGTTACTATGCTGGAATCTCATTGAGCATCAACCCAACGAGCTCGTCGTACGCACAGGAGACACTAAGCGAGGAAAAACCCTTGTAAATTATCAACTAGGTGATAAGAAAGAAAAATGAAGTACAATTGACCGGGAACAAGTTTCTACTGAAAAAAATGGTAAGTTAATTTCTTCTATGAACTTTATGCGATGATAGAATACTGAATTTGTTGTGAGATGAAGATTTGATAGACTTTCGAGTAGATAATGGGTGGATGAAGCGGGAGAGTAAAAAAATTTCAAAGAAGACACTCAATCCATGTAACCTCAACAGCAGTGTCAACTAAGCACTTTTATTTAGATTAGGACTAAAAAAACAACCGTGCATTGTTTGTGAGAATTGCAGGAAAAGATGTTAATCATAAGAGCCATTGTGCGTTGTTTGCTTGGTGATTGCAAAGGCTCACAGCTTGTTGAATGTACTCAGTAACTAAGTGATTTCCCTTTTGCATTGATTGAAAACTGCATTCTAAGTGAAGCTACGCAGGCTGTGGAATGGGTGACATAGGAGTTCACTCGTACTTCCAAATGGCACTGGAGTAAGTGTGGTGGGTGAAGGCAGGGGCGGAGGAAGGGGAAGGTGTTGTTTGGGTTGAAGAAATAAAGGGAAAAAGGAAAAAAGGGAGTTGTTTGGGTTGTCTGTGAATTTTGATTTGGAGAGGACACGCCAATGGATGTTAGACAATGAGGCTTTTGATACCAAAATGAAAACCTAGGATCGAATTGTCACCCACTAGAATGTGGCCGAAGAACACAGAGCAAAGAGTAGGAAGAACAAAACCCAAATAAAACATATTTTGTTTTTATTTGATTTCTCCTAAAACAATTCAGAACGCAATTAAGTTTATATACAATTGCCAAAGACAATTGGGAATCAAAAGCGATTACTACGATGGAATCTTGCTAAGCATCAGCCCAATGGAGCTCATAGTCCGCGCTAGAGACGCTGTGCGGAATCTTTGAACCGGACGACGACCTGGCTGCGTGTTAGCTAGCTGTGCTGACGCGGTGGTCATTGCTGGGTGGTGCTTAATTTCGTTAATAGGACTGAGATATTTAGCTTCAACAATGAATTTTGGTGAGCGTCAAATTGATGTAGACAATGCTGACTTGGCTTAATGTTTTGGAAGATATGAACGCAAGTCAACAGCCGTGTGTTTCACGCTATGCTCTTCAAAACAAGGAACTAAATTGCTTCATCGGCAGAACAAACTGGGGCCAAGAGTTCTACACACGTTGATAGCTCAATCCGAAAAAGCCATTGCTAGACTTCAGTTCTGGTTTTGTGGCTGAGATATTCGGTTGCAGCGGTCAAGATAGGCCATCGTCCGAGTTACATTAAATGTCCTAGACTCGGTCTAGCCTTTTGATGTACATGCATCCAAGGTAACAGCCTTGCAGTTTACGGTATACTTTGAGCCCACATATAATCAATTGTTAGGGTCAGTCCACAACCTGTAATTAGCAATCAAAGAGCTGTAGAAACCAGAAAGCAATGAACATCCTTTCTTCTGTGGTTTTTGTTCCAAATTTACTGTTTTTCTTCTTTAAGGCCTCCTTTTGTATTGAGAGCATCACACAAACCCAATCTTTAACTGAGGGCAAGACCCTAGTCTCCAAAGGAGGAACCTTTGAACTCGGTTTCTTCAGTCCTGGAAGTTCCAAGAATTGCTATCTGGGAATTTTGTACAAGAACATCCCAGTGAGAACCGTTGTTTGGGTTGCAAACCGAATCAGGCCAATCAACGACTCGTCTGGGATTTTGATGATAAACAGCACAGGCAGTCTTCTTCTCAGTCAGAAAAGACGGTTGTTTGGTCTACTAGTTCTTCGAAACAGTCCCAGGAGCCATTGTTAGAACTATTAGATTCAGGAAATCTTGTGCTAAGGGATAAGAAAAATGTCAATTCCGAAGACTTCTTGTGGCAAAGCTTCGACTATCCGTCTGATACACTCTTGCCGGGAATGAAGCACGGGTGGGACTTGAGGAGAGGTCTTGACCGGCGCCTAACAGCATGGAAAAACTGGGATGACCCGTCTCCTGGCGACTTTATTTTTGATGTCGAACTTCATAGCTACCCAGAAGCAATTATGTGGAAAGGCACAAAAAAATACTGTCGAACGGGACCTTGGAATGGCGTTGAAGTCGGTGGTATACTGGAACCGGAAATAAGGCAAAATTCGTTTTTTGGATTCAAGTTGGTCAACAACGAGGATGAGGTTTACTACTCGTTCTACCTAAAGAATACGTCGGTTATTACAAGAATTGCTCTAAACCAAAGCAGCTACCTCTCGGAGCGCAGCATATGGTCAGATGGAGAAAAGAATTGGAAGCTCCACTCATCATTGCCTTGGGACGGCTGTGACGACTATAATGTTTGCGGTGCCTATGGGAATTGTATCTTGAGTGAGTTCCCGCGCTGCGATTGTCTTAAGGGATTCAAACCTAAGTCACAAGAGCAATGGGAATCAATGGACTGGAGTCAAGGATGTGTACGCAACAGACCCTTGAGCTGCCATGACAGACACGAACATGGGTTTCTCAAATATGTTGGCTTGAAAATCCCTGATACTACACAATCATGGGTGGACAGAAGAATGAACCTCAAGGAATGCCAGGCAAAATGCCTAAATAACTGTTCTTGTATGGCATATAGCAACTTAGATGTCACGGGAAAAGGTAGTGGCTGCGCCCTCTGGTTTGGTGATCTACTGGATATGAAAAAATTTGGTAATGGAGACCAACCTCTATATATACGAATGCATACTTCAGAACTAGGTATGATTCTCACTTTTTGCCGGAAGCTTACCCTGAATAAGTAGTCTGCTGTGCGATCGAATTTGAATTGTCATTTGGATCTTCTTTTCTTCTGTCTGCTTGAATAATTTTATATGCACTTTGAATTTTGGCTTTATTCTTGCATTGCTGCTGCCGAATCTAAGAAGAAGAAAATGAAGATGGCCCTGATCTGTCCAGACTTCTCTTTACTCATTTCTCCTTCTTGACTATGGGCAAATAGCTTTCTTTTCTTTTAAAATAGTTACCGTTGGCGAAAATGCATGTTTAATATGACGAGTTCTTCCCAAAGTCACCTGGCTCTATTTGATCTTTCAGATAGTCTGGGGGAGAAGAGGCATTCAAGCAAGAAGAAGCAAGTGGGAATCTTAGTCGGCTCCGCATTACTAGTAACGGGAATGACAGCAATCGGACTGATCTCATACAAATGGAGGAGGAAACTCAGTTACCAAGGTGGATTTTAAGAAATGGCCACTGATTATAATTGATTGATGATGGTATATTTATAGCTAATAAATTTAAATAGGTGGATCCTTCCAAGGGAACAGATTGATGGGTAGGTAATTTGCTTTTGATAGAAAGAACTGTCCCAGTTTTTTAATGCCCGTGGACGTCTTACTATTTCAGGAATGGAAAAAAAAAGAAGTGAGAGGAGGGATTCCGAGGCAGAGATGGAGTTACCAATATTTGATCTGACAGCCATAACTAGTGCCACAGACAATTTTTCAAACGACAACAAGCTGGGAGAAGGTGGCTTTGGGCCAGTGTACAAGGTAAATAGCAACTTAAACCGTTTGAGTAGTATATTTGTTTCCAAAATAAACCGACTCTTTAAATTTCAGGGTACACTGCCAGAAGGGCGAGAGATTGCTGTGAAGAGGCTCTCAAAGAATTCTGGACAGGGACCTAATGAATTAAAAAATGAAGTAATTTTGATTGCCAAACTTCAACATCGTAATCTTGTGAAGCTTCTCGGCTGCTGCATACAAGGAAACGAAAACATGCTAATCTATGAATACATGCCAAACAGAAGCTTGGACTCCTTTATTTTTGGTCAGAATCTTGATTTTCACTTTATACAAGATATTCTTGTTTACTCTTATCCTATTCCCTTAATGAAATTGTCCACTAAAGAATTAGTAAGTTGCTCACTAACATGAATGTGAAATTGGACAGATCCAACAAAAAGTAAAGTATTAGATTGGCATAAGCGCACGAATATCATTCTGAAGTATTGCTAAAGGACTTCTTTATCTTCATGAAGACTCAAGATTGAGGATTATTCATAAAGATCTCAAAGTTAGTAATATTCTATTAGATAAAAACATAAATCCAAAGATTTCGGACTTTGGTTTAGCAAGATCATTTGGAGGAGATTAAGTAGACTTAGAGACTCATAAGATTGTTGGGACATAGTACATTTACTTAAACTTTCATATAGGCTGTTTGTTTAGTCATTTTCTTACTTAATTTTCTTTGTAATGATATTTTGCAGTGGGTACATGTCTCCAGAATATACAATGCATGGACACTACTCAATAAAATCGGATATATTTAGCTTTGGTGTTCTATTATTGGAAATAGTAAGTGGAAAGAAGAATAGAGGATTTTCTTCTCCAGGCGACCACCATAATCTTCTTGGACATGTAAGCTTAAAGAGGGGGCATCCTGCTAATTTTATTTTTTGAAGGAAAGGTCTTATGAACAATATAGTTTCTGATTTAGAAGATCAAATACAAATGCTGTTATTCTCATGCTCTTTTAAGAGTCGTGGGCAAATTTGAAGGCAGTCTCATTTTATTATTATTATTATTTGTTCCATTTCTTACAGGCATGGAAGCTATGGATTGAAGACAGGGGAATGGAACTGATCGACGAATCGGTAGGTGACTTGTGTGAAACTGATGTAATACGAACCCTTCGTGCGGGTCTGTTATGTGTCCAACAAAGGCCGGAAGATAGACCAGATATGTCGTCTGTGGTTCAAATGTTGGGCAGTAAGAGTTTGTTGCCCAAGCCACGGCAGCCGGGTTTCTTCACAGATACATCTAAAGCGGATTCTTCGTCTAGTAAGCCTACAACTTGTTCAGCAAACGAAGACAGCATTACATCGCTTGAAGGACGGTAATTAACATCACTTGAGAGCAAAAGCAGAGAGTTTTTTTTTTTTTTTTTCCTTTGGGCTCACTTTTGTGATAAAAGCAGATTTAGCTGAACGAAAAGTTGTAGATGCTACTATTCCTTACAACAGAAGGGTCAATAAAATTTTTTTTAAAGAAAAGCAGAAATTATAAGTAGCAAGAACTGCCCCTTATAAATTATTTTATCTTGGCATGATGGATCAATAGACCAGAAAAAGAAAAGGATTCTGTGGTATTAGGAATAATCGGGATTGGATGTGATAGCATGATAGAAATTATTGTTAATGGAAACTTTATTTCAAAGTCGTAGAGACAGTGAGCAGGAAAAGGGCCTGAGCTTCGTCGCGCAAACGATCCAGTCAATCTTCTTTGGACAGGCATAAATGAAGCATGTATTGCGACTGCTTAGTATGCCGAGCGAACTTCTTGTTCTAAGCATCTCTTTCAATGACATGCCGTCTTGCAGTGTTGTGGTTGGTTAAGATATCTCATTCATTTTAATTCTCCAACAAAAGTAAATGGAGACCAACCTCTATATATCCGAATGCATACTTCAGAACTAGGTATGATTCACACTTTTTGCTGGAAGCTTACCCTGAGTAAGTAGTCTGCTGTGCGATCGAATTTGAATTGTCATTTGGATCTTCATTTCTTCTTTCGGTCTGCTTGAATAATTTTATAAGCACTTTGAATTTTGGCTTAATTCTTGCATTGCTGCTTCCGAATCTAAGATGAAGAAAATGAAGATGGCCCTGAGAGGAAGATAGCAGTTACAGTCGTCGCTTCTATTTTGCTGGTTTTTGCACTGCACTTATTTAGCTATTACATGCGCAGAAGGAAGAAAAACTCTTAAGGTAAAATTGCTTATCCCAACCTCCTGTGCAAGGTGTGCGGCCCTAACGTCATTTGCAGCTTCCTATGTGTGGTTAATCACGCGGCTTAAAGCGCGAAAGCTTTTCAAAGTTTCACCAGCACATTAGGGGTTGCTAATAGTATCTTGATTTTTCAATTCTATTACTTAAATACGGAACAAAAGAAAACTGTTGCAGATTTTAAACTGATAAAATTGGCAATCTTTTACTGTTACAATCTTCTAAAGTATTACTTCAATTTCTTTTACTGAGTCACGACGATGTTTTGATAATAATAAGATTTAAAAATAAAATAAGAAAAAAGAAGGTTTAAACTAGTAGAATCACTCAACTTTACTTGAACAAGCAGGAAAAAGCCGCTTTTCTTTTTTAATGGCTTATTATATACATATATTAATGTTAGAAAAGAGAACTACCTGGAGTTTTTAGCAATTATATCTAAATAAATTACAAATGTTGGAACTTCATCTTAATAAAAAAGTTAAAATGTCTAACTCCTTGTTTCTTTTTATTCGAAAAAGAACTCAAAAAGCTCACATCCACTTCTACTAGTTATTCAATGCTTTAAACTGTCCGATAATGTCTTAAAAAGAAGAAAGAATCTGTTTGCTATAAGTGTGGTTGAAGATTTTTATTGCTACTATGCTCTGAAAAGGTTATGATGGTTACTATATAATTTTAGTCTAATGCTATTAATCAAAGTATCTTAGTTTTTATGCTGAATTAATCCATTGTAATTAGCATTAATATTGGAATATAAGGTCAAAACAAGGAGGGGCAAGAAGAGGACATGGAGCTTCCATTGTTGGATTTTTCCACAATTTCTAGAGCTACTAACGAATTCTCACTCAATAACAAGATTGGGGAAGCTGGCTTTGGACTTGTGTATAAGGTAAATATATGATACGTTAGAATAATAAGTAATAATGTACTTTGTCATACAAATCTTTGCAATCATTTTGAAAGTGTTAATTTTGTAGGGTGTGCTAGGGGATGGACAAGAAATAGCGGTGAAAAGGCTTTCAAAGCTTTTAGGACAAGGATTGAATGAGTTTAGAAATGAAGTAATATTAATTGCTAAGCTTTAACACAGAAATCTTGTTAAGCTTCTTGGTTGTTGCATTAAAGGAGAGGAGAAAATGTTGGTTTAGGAATACATGCCAAATAAAAGCTTGGATTATTTATTTTTTGGTACAAATCTGAAAAGCTATGTCTTAATTAATTAGACATGCACAATATAATTCTATTTTTAATTTTCATAATTTCATTGATTAAGAACTTAAGAATATTAAATTAATTGACTAGCATCTTGCTAGCTCAAATAAGACATAAAATATTGGATTGGCCTAAGTGCTTTCAAATCATTTGTGGAATTGTTCGAGGGCTTCTCTATATTCATCAAGATTCAAGATTGAGAATTGTACATAGAGATCTCAAGGCAAGTAATATTTTACTTGATAATGAAATGATTCCTAAGATTTCAGATTTTGGAATAATTAGAGCTTGCATAGGCGATCAATCAAAAGGCAATACAAGTAAAATGATTGGAACTTCATAAGTATAATATCTCTTATATCTTTAAATTTATTTAGTTTTTATAGTTAGTTGATTTTTTTTTTCAATTAATGATATGATGCAGTGGTTATATGGCACTAGAATATGCTTTTGATGGATTATTTTCTACAAAATCAAACATTTTTAGCTTTGGCATCTAGCTATTAGAGATAGTAAGCAGAAAGAGAAATAAAGGACTAGATAATCAAGATCACAATCTTAACCTCATAGGATATGTAAGTCTCAAAGTATTGGAGTTCTTTTTAAGGCAATTCAAACCAATCACTTACCGCTAAGTTTCAATTTCTTTAGGCATGGAGACTCTAGAAAGAAGACAAGTCATTCAAGCTAATTGATGCTTGCTTAGAGGATCCACACTTATTGTCAGACATATTGCGTTGCATCCATATTAGTCTTTTATGCATCCAACAACGTCCGGAGGTAGGCCAAGCATGTCATCTGTTGTTTTAATGTTGAATGGTGAAAGTGGATTGCCACAACCTAAAGAACCTGGTTACTTTCTACAAAAAGGTTCACATGTGGAATATTCTCCATCGGCTAAGCATGATACACATTCAGCCAACGAAATAACCATGACACTACTAGAGGCACGATAAAGTTTGTCTGGTTAGGTCTGGAATGTTCTATCTTGACTTATTTGAATTTGAGAAACTAAACAGTGTATTTAGTCATGTGTTTGGGCGTGGAATGGCTTTTGAAAAGCAGAAAAAAAAAAAATTAACTCTTCTTGTTATTTACAACAAGAGCGTTTTAAGAATAGCCTTACCTAATAGAATGCTTGCTTTTAAATGAATTGAAATTTCATCCAAATGTCTCTTATTGAGTACATCATAGGCAAAGCAGTAGAATCCGCCTTAATTTCCAAGATACATGGCTGGAGCATTAAAAATATAACTTATAAAAAAGGCATCTATGAACTAAACAGAAAGGTATGTGTTTGCCTAAATGAGTTCCTTCTGTCCTTGACTCACAATATCTCGTTCTTTTATATATCCTTGGACTGAATGTATTAAATGTTGCTCTTGCAAATTTCCTAGAAATGGCTAAGATTGAAGTGGAGTTACATATTAAAATATCTTTATATTATCAAGCAGCGAACATTCAACAATCTCGTCCCCGAGTAACAGGGGCTCGGGGTGTGTGTGTAGGTGGGGTTGACCCAGCTTAATGACATAAATATCTTCCTTTCCAATCCAAATGTTGAAACTCTTGTAAGACTAGTTCAAGTAACAAATCTTAAAGCAGGATAATCGTCACTCTGTTTAATTTTTCACCATTGCTTTTGCATGGATATATGCACAACGATGTTAATTTATGGTAACAAAAACAACAAACAATGACAATGGACCAAGTAATGTAAAGATCGAGCACACTACAAATACGAGCGCTCATTCCCCGTAGAACTTATAGATTTTTAATACTTTCTTTCTTTCCAAACATGAGTGGCGTCCCTCAATCACAACAATGGCTTTAGTAGCACTTAGCTATTGGGGACTCTCCTAACAGCAGCTCTATCCTTCTCATATGTATAGAGAAAAACCATTGTTGTTACAATTATAAAAAGGCTCTTCTCAAACTAGAGATATTATAAGTTACTCAAGTCTATTTAAGTTACATTCAATTTGTTACACTAGCACTAACAATTTACTAACATATATTTAAGTTATATTTGATTCGCATGTGATGAATTAAATGAATCACACTCCACTTGAGAAAATCAAGTAAAAAAGGTGTTAGGATTGGTGGAATAATTAGTTGATGACACATTTGTAATATCCTTGTATGGTGTGAACATTTATATATTTATAAAAATTAAGATTTTTCCATAAATAGATAAAATATAAAATAAATAAAAAACTTAGTAAACAAGCCATTTCAATGAGAGAGTTTACTTAGAGGGTTGGCTAGTTATTGGATGGAGTCCCCTCTTATAAATTCTAAATAATGAAAAAATTCATGAGATGCTTATTTGATAAGAAGGAAAATATAAAAAAAAAAATCTAATGAGAAGAAACTATGAAAAATATAAGGCATTATGTTTGTTTGAATATCTTAAATATTTATGTTTGAATGTATGCATTCCTATAATTGTATATTTGATCCATATGTGAGTGATGTCATTTGATGAATTTCTACAACAAAAGGTAGGTATTGAATTATCTATATGAAAGGGGTAGATCTAAAATCCTAGACTATCTAGGATGGGCGAGTCCTATAAATATCCCCCGCAAGACTATCCAAATTATCTAAAATTCGAGATCTTTAAGGCTATAAACCTACAACAAAGAAAAAATAGACAATGATATTGGTCCTACAAATTTGTGCCAATGAATGAAGACTTGTTTCAAGCTATAGATTAGAGTACACTAAATAAAATAAATTGTCTTACACATGAATAATCGTACGAGGAAGTTCCGATAGGACCTTATTATGAAGAAGTGATACATTATTTTCTTCATTCATAAAACAAGCAAAAGGAATCAAACAAGGAACTATATATTAGAAGTTAATAGATTAGGACTTAAAAAATAAGAAATGATACATTATTTTCTTCATCTGTAAAGAAGGTAACAGGATTCAAACAAGGAACTTACTATTATTATTATGATTATTATTGATACATATTCCATTTTGTTTTGATTTTATTAAAACCATTGATTTAAACAATCTATAATGGAATTCCACTTCACATGCTAAGTGTGGTTGCATTGTCTAGCATGCTTTCCACCTCAGTTAGAAGCTATATGCCAGCCACAACAAGTAGAGGCTATCTTGTGCAGCCATACAAAGCTCACCACTCTTAGCATATGTCTAGGATACCTCTTCAAGCCAACACATCGTGTTGCTACACCATTGGTGTAGTTAAATCAACATTCTCCAAGTTTATGCACGAAGATGGTGAGTTGGCACACACGTTGTAAAAGGCCAACATGAGACGTCAAAGTCTTTTAGCCCTGGACAACAAGTCTTAAGCTCGGAAAGTCATACTACAAAACTTGGAAAAGAATGTAGCCTTGCACCTACTTACAAGTTAGTGAACAAGAAAGTCATGACACAAATGTAGAAAGAAGAAAGTGAGGAAGAGTGAAGACTCGGTAATTAGCTTTACCTTTATGTAAAGTTCTCATGTAAACTTCCTAGCAATTGCTTGGAAATGACAAGCGTGCTAGAATGCCTATATAATGGCACAACTTGTCTAGGAGAAAATATCTTGTAAGCATCTTGCAAGCCTCATGTAATCTCAATTCAATCCAATCAATCACAACACCAAAGTTATGTTCAATTTTGTGTAGTTATTGCAGGGCCAATGGCCCTACGATCATGAAATCCATTCTACTCCTTTTGTTATCTTTGTTTCACCTTTTGTATTTTATTTTATATTTACTTTCTTTGCACTTGCATAACTTACCAATATTTAGTTTATTGCTTTTCATGATTACATCTTTACGTTTCTGCTCACTCAATCAAATTGAACTATAGAACTCATAAAACTCTGTTTTTCTTCTGATTTAACTTCTTATTTTTCTCCCTTATATGTATCTTGATATAACTCGCAGAAGCAGTCTAGTATTGGGGTAAAAGGCACTGACAATCAAAATGATTTCTTAAATGGTAAAGGTGTATCTATTTTCACCAAGTCGTGGGATACAAGGGCAATTTCTCAGCAACTTTCAATCGCTCCCTCAATTGGTTCCTTTTTTTAGAAAATCGGGAGAGACATTATAGCCTCAGAACAATATATTTTCCCATTAGCTAGTAGTAGATACGCAACACTAATCCCTCCGTGTATGAGTAAGAGAACATCACTCTCCAGGTGCGATGCATCAAGGTCAAAAGTGCTCGACAGGGGCGTGTGCATTTATTCATTTTAGTTTTTGTGCTTTGCAATTTGGCTTGCATTGAAGGGTTGTAAACAGGGCATTGCTCTTGCTTCCACTGGCATGAGTTGCATTAAACGCACTGGGCGCCAGGTCGCTTTTGTCTTTTTGAAAGATGGGCCGGGTATTGGATCCAGGGAACACAAAACAGCTCCCGATTCATTTACGGCTTATAATGTTTTGATTAAACAGGACACGATCTCCTTAAATGTCCTTTCTTATGCCTTTTCGAAGTCCATGTCGTTTGTATTAGCGTATATTTTGACTTGTTCTGAGCATATATACTTAAATAAGAACTCGTCAATGATACTCTTTCCTCTTAAAATCTCGAGTGCATTGCTTTTTATCAGTTTATATTGGCACTAGTTAATCACTAAAAGCGTCATTCTCCCATTTCTTGCCTGCTTTCATGAGTTCTTGGCATCTAACTTACCTCTTGCGTTATTTCAAGCTCTTACTCATAGTGTACATTTTTTTTTTCTTTTTCTATTACAACTCACAAACACGATAGGGGAGGGGATTTGAACCCCTGACCTCATACACTTGCTGGTATATATTAATAGGTAATTTGAATTTAAATATATGATTCCTTTATATATTAATAGGTATTTTTTGTACACACAAGGTCATATAGAAAATATAGAAATAAAAAATATTTTATTGTGCAAAGCAAAGAATGTTTGCTCTTTCCTTTGGCAACCCCCAATTTCTATAAATATTTTAAATGAAATGATCGAAATTAATTATATTGCTTATATTATAATGAGTAAAACTACACAAAATTGTCAATATATATAGAAGACCCAAACTATTTAATATGGTAATATGTATACAAGAAATAAAATAAAAAAATGAATATATTAAAAAATTATGAAGGTAAGTAAAATTACCACAAAACTTGGATAATGTATCATAATTGACACTTTTTCATTAACAAATCCCTTACCTTGTACATGCTTGAGTGTTATAATCCTTATGGGCAGTTGCAATACATTAAGCTTATGGGAGCTGGTGGTGGATGGTATACTTTATTTTATTTATTTTTAATTTCCTCCTAATATGGTTGACTTTGGAGATCTAGTTTGAGTGGTGGATGGTAGAGATAATTGAACTTGCCATGCCAATTAGTTTTAGGTCTGTTAGCAAAATGGTTGGATTTATGATATTTAATATAAAAGAAAGCCTCCCATTCTCGTGATCAAAACATGAAGAGGGCAAACTAGTCCAATAAAACATCATAGGTGGGCACATTCGCGTGGGATCAAAGTGGGCTATTGGGGTGTCCACTGTGGAAGCATAGTGGAATGTTATAGCCTTTATGTGGGGTTTGTGATATATCATGCTTATGAGAATGATGAACAAAGGTAATAGAGTTTGCCACGCCATTAGACTTAGGTTTTTGACAAAGTAATTTGGTTTGTTACGTTGGGCAAGCCCTAAAAGAAGTGATAACATTATATTGAGTAATTTCAAGATCATAAGAATCAAATGCAATGAAGCTTTGCTCATTTGTTTACCTCCCTTTTTATGTGTTTATATAGCTTCCTAACACCACGTTTTTGTTATGAAAAACTAAAGTATCCATCTCACAAGCAGTGTTTATATTCATCCCGGTCATACGCAATCAAATAATACCTCTTACCATTTGGGCCTGGCTTACTCAAACCTTCATTATTCTCATGTGTCTCACACTTGAACACTCGAGGAAGGATAATTCACTTGATTCTCTAACCAAGCTTCCCACATACCAATGATTTTAAGAATTATGGAAGACCTTTGTTGATGGGATACACTAATGTATGCACCGTATCAACTCAACATACATACAATAAGTCGCATGTTGCAACATAGCTTTCACTTTGGTTAGAATATCAAGTTCATCCCTTCCTTAGCTTCATTTACTGTGGCATTTGGGACTAATCTTTATATTTTTGACACCTCCTCTATAGACGACGTATCAAACTTCATACTATAGTACTAATCCCCATTATCAAATTCTTAGAGCTTTCAGCTTTTGCCCATGTTTGTTTCTACCAATGCCTTCCACTTATTGAAAATATAAAAGATATCTTACTTCTTTTTCATGATGAAGATCCATGTTTCACTAGTTTAATCATCTACAAAGGTTACCTGATACCTTAAACCTTAAACCTTTAAGCGAAAGAGCTTGGACTGCATCCCAAACTTCAAAATACACTATTTCTGATTTTCACTTTTATTCTGTGAGATGTGCTCAAATCAACATTCACTTTAGGTAGCATAATAAGATGTGCTCAAATCAATTACCCAATCCATAAATGTGGATTCTAATGCTAAAAGAACAAGCATGTTAGATATCTCCATATCTCCATGTTTGTCACTTTCTTAACTGGTTAAAATGTATTTATTTCCTAAAAAGGAGGTTCGAATCCCATTGCTGTATGCCGTCCAAAATTGCTGAAATTGGGCCCCCCATCTTGCTCCAAGTTATCCTTGAGGTCCAAAAGCCCAATTTGTAGGCCCAATATTCGGGGACCCACCTTTAAGATTAGGCCTCACAGATTGGGCCCCAATCCCGTTCCATGGTGCTACTCGTGAGGGCTTGGAAGCCCCCTCGAGGATGACTGTGGCGGGTGTGACGGAAACGGCGGGGCCTGGTCGTGGAAAGCAAGCACCTGGCCTCCAACCGCTTTGGTTGACCTTTCACCAGCCATTAAGTGGTGGCTTTGCACACTGCTTGAACCCGTAGTGAATTGGGTTTTTCCAGAAAGTCGGTTTGTGAGGGCGACATATTGGGACGGTCGTTGAGGGTTTCATAGCCCTATTTAACCGGCCAACTTCCAAGGGTTGGTTTTGGCTCCTGTTGGCTGCCATAAGGCCTTCTATGATTCAAGTCGCCTAGGTTTTGTTCACGACCCGATTTAGCTGCTTCCTGTTTGCGCGCTAGTGGACAATTACAGCGGGGTGATGGCTCGTCTCCATTAATGGTCTTGATGGCAATGAACCCGAAGGGCTATTTGGCACAAAGTAGTTGTCGGCAGTGGGAAAGGTCTAAGACAGATTTGAGTCACCCATGGGGCAATATAAGCTTAATACAGATGGATCAAGCAGCTTACATTGTGGATAGTGTCTACGCCTTTCAGTTGGAGCGTACACAATATTCTCCCCATCATGTTATATAAATATTAAATATGAGTATCTCCTTATTTTATGAGTAATTTTTTAAAATTTTATTATTTTTTATTACAACTCACGCATGAAAAAGGGAGGGAGTGTCTCCACTTTTATTTTATGAACATGAAAGTGGATTTTCTGAAGAGAAATCTCTAAGTATGTTTACGGTGAAATGCAGTGTTGTTCTTTGCCGTTTCTGCCTTCTTTGTGCTTCTTTGCGTTCTCCTTTATGCCATGGTTTTTCCAAAGCTTTCAATCGTTAAGTATTATCGCTCAAAAGCAGCCTCAGAAGGATCAAATACTGTTTCAGCTGACCTTGCTGCTGGCGGAATCATCCCTGTTCTTTCCCAACAACAACGTGTTTACAAATTTCAATAGCTCTTCCTGACTTTTGGCTAACTCTTCCTGAATTTTTTGCAACTTGCTCCTTGATCAAGCTTGAATGTTTTTCAAATTTCTCTTCCTAGTCCTGCAATGGAAACTCTTGTTCCGCTATAGTGCGCGCCATGGTCTTAATAGAACTCGAACTCTTCCCTAATTAATCAACACAATCAAGAGAATATATAAATCATTGAGGAAGTAAAGCAAAGTCTCTTGTATTATTAAGCTCAATCACAATCCAAACAACCAGTAATAATCAAGTGACATTGAATACTATAATACTGTTATGCTCACTAATATATGCTATAACAATTATCACTAGGTTACAATTACAATTAGAACTAGGAAAAATAATAAAAGATAAATTATGTTTCTCAAGAGCCATGCCTTTTCTTGATGGTCGAGACTTCCTTATATTTACCTCTAACTTGTTATCTTGGGATATTTGAATAGGCCTCCTCCTTATGTCATGTTGGGTCAAGGTAATAACAAATTCTTTTACTTGAGAATTTAGGATCTACCTCACCATATCATTACTTTCTTATATTTCTTTAGTTCTTGAAGCTCAAAAACTAACAAGAACAAGGATTAGCATAATAATTTAGCAGAACCTTTATTATCAAGATCAATAATGGTTATATGGCTAGAATGAATACAAGAAGAATAAGTTTTGTTCTAACTATCTTATCTATACAAAATGAAGAAAGATAAAGAAATGATAAAATACAAAACAATTAATATACAATGCATAATTGCTAACAAAGCATTTTAGGGACTATTAGATAATAAGGGGTACTTATAGTTGTGTAGTGTAATTCTTTACCACCCTCCCTTAAATTAGTACTCCATATAGATCAAATGTTCCTAGCTCATAAGAAGGTACCAATGTTGCCATATTTTCAAGGTTTTAATGAATATATGTTAATTGATCCTTGTTAATATGTGAAAAGTGCAAATAATTCTTTTGGCTATCTTCTTATGTATGAAATGACAATCAATCTCAATATACTTAGTTTTTTCATGTACTATGAGGATTCTCCAATTAAAAATCATAATTACACACTTGTCAATAAAAATAAGAATTTTGGCATGAACAAAATTGTGTAAACAAAAGAGAAAATGTAGAAGTAAAAGAGAAACAAGAAAAAAAAAATGAAGAGGAAACATCATTATCATAGGGCCAACTAGCTTTTCTACAATATCACACAAGAGCAAAGTATATTTATAAGTTAAGATCTCATTCATTGTAACAAAATAAAACCATACACTTTTTTATACATGATTTTAATCAAGACATTATATGTAGTTGTGACTCAAGGGTGGCTAGATAATAAAGGTCAGTAGTAGAGAATATTCTAGCTATTAATGTATGGGTTTGGTTGACAATAGTGCATCTTGGGCAATGATTTCTTGTTAGCACGTGTGCTTGAAGTTATCTTATTCACTTTGACATTCTCACTATCTTCATTGCTTACTCATTATAGCAAAATAGAGTTATAATTCTTAATAATAGTACTTGTACGACATCTAGTAGCCTAATTATCCAAATCACTTTGCACGAGATGGTTGTCATGGCTTGATATTCAACTTTTGTGGAGGAATGAGAGATGGTGCCTTGTTTCTTAGATTTCTAGGATGTTAATGTATCACTAAGCTTTATATCAAACCCTATAATTGAACTCTTACTCAAGCAACACCTTCCATAATAAGAAGTACAATAAGTTTGTAAATCAATCTTACTATTTGAACTCATAAGTAATCTCAAACTAAGTGAACACTTAAGATGCCTAAGAATACAAAAGGCACCTTTGAGATGTGATTGTTTGGGAGCATTCTTAACTTGATATTTGTATGGCATAGCATATGTCTAGTCTTATAATAGTCAAATATATAAACTTCCTTAAAAGTTGTTGATAGCTAGTAATATCATGAAAGGGAGAATCACTCACATCATTGAGAGATGTATTATATTCATGATTGATACATCTATGATCTCATTCCATGGAAGTATTCGTGGACTTGTATCTTGATCAGCCATGTTTGGATATAATTTTTAAGGCATACTTTATTTGGTTGAGTGCTACTCATGACTTTGATTATGCAAACTCAACCCTAAGAAAGTATTTAATAGGCTCAAGATCCGTCATCTAAAATCTCAAACTTCATCTTAAATCTCAAACATAAGTAAGCCTTCAAATACATAACATACTATTCATTTCCTTGTGTAATCATCTTGTCATCTACATGGATAAAAATAATCAAAACTCCTTTATAGGTTTCCCCATGAATAGTGAATTATCTTGGTTAGAAAAATGGAAATCACTATCAATAAAGCTTCTACAAACTTATGTTATCATTGTCTTGGCACTTGCTTCAATATAATGACTAGCACAAACAACATATTTTTTTGCCTCCTTGTGTTGGATTCCCTTTGGAATCCTCCATACCAAAATTACCTTAGAAGAAGGCATTATGAATGTCTACTTGATCTAGTTTCTATTAATGCATGATAGCTAAAGTCATTAATAAGCTTATAGTCACCATCTTTCCAATTGGCACAAAAGTCTTCTTATAATCAATGCCTTCTTACTATCTATAACCTTTCGCTAGCAAATCACTTTTTATAATGTTTTACATTTTCTTTTGCATTATATTTAATCTTGTATACTTATTTGCAACTAATAGATTTTTCACTTGTAAGTAAAGGAACTAGATCACATATATTCTTTAGTTCTAATACCTTTATCTCCTTAACCATGACATTGTTTTACCTGGAATTGCATACCATATCCTAATAAGTAGATGACTCAACATGGGTAGATGTGGAGGCAACAAACTTATCATGGGGATGAGATGAGTGATGATATAATAAAGTATGAGAAATAGACTAGTAATATATGCATGAAGTTTAGAACAAACATAATATGTAGTCCAAATGGGTGGTTTTTGTGTTTGATTTGAATGATGTAGTTAAGTAGCTAGTGGCTAATAGGGTACATTGGTTGTAGTAGGATCAACTAATGGGAGATGAAGTGTGAGAGAACTCAAGACCCTAATTAGGGTTTGTGATAGGGACAATAGGCAGTAAAATAAGACTCTTTACCCCAATATCATGTGTGATGATGTAAGATCATCTATATGCATATCATATGACTTTGTTGATATAGCTAATAACATGAGAGTCCTAGATGCAACTTGTACAAATAAAAAATTATCATTGTGAAAGATAACATCAAAATTGACAAAGAACCAATCTCCCTTAAGATCATATAGACAAGACCCTTTTTGTGCGAAAAGATATATAAAATACATGTGATAGCTCTACGTCCATACTTATCTCACCGAGTGAGATTAGTCTCGTAGCACATACACTCAAAATGGTCATGGTGGGTTTTCAAATAAGACTTCACAAAGAGCTTTCTCTCTAAGAACAAATATCTTGCTGTTTGGTGTCTTGCTTTAACTTTATTTTTCCTTTACAGGCGTATCTTGATTGGGGTAAAGGATCTGACAATCAAAATGATTTCTTAAATGGTTAATGTGTATGTAAATCCTAAAAGGAAGTGGGTCGGAAAGAAGAAAAAACCATCAATCACTGCACAATTTTGGAAAAACCTCGTTAAAATGACTCAAAATAATATTTATTCCCCCACATCTAAAAGCGTGTCAGCGTGTTTCTCCCTAGTTCGATGCAGAGACACCAACTACTTATCTGCACAGTGTTGCTCTTGTGATCCATTGACGTGACCTGCTTTTGTCCTTTCGAAAGATGGTCTTGCCATTGCGGCCAGCCGCCGGTTTATGGTTTCGCATTCATACACGGCTTAGACAGTTTGCCAAAAGGCAAGTAAATTCCTCAACCGGCCGACGTGCAGAGCTAAGCACATCCAATTCTCATTGAAGAAAGTCCCCACAAGTCTCCGTCTTTAGCCACCTAACGAGAATTAGTTTGCTACTTTTTTCTCTGGTCAAATTACTTTGGCATTTTTTTTGGTTTAGATGGCTTTTTATTTCATGTTTTTTTTTAGAATTAATCTTTTGTTATCTTTTTAAATAAACATCTTGAGTTGAACCACGGTGTGATTCACTAATGTCTTTGTTAGGGTTTACAGCTTAGAGGTCAATCTAATGATTAAAATTTACACAAAACTGAAGAAAAAATAATAGACTAATAACTCTTTAGATCTAAGGAAAACTTTTGAACACTATTACTGAGGATGATAGTTACCAACATAGGCTACGTATCATCAAGACAAGCTCGATTCGGAAAACTAATGACATGGACTGATATCAGAAAGCTAAAACGACCGCCCAACCAAAAAAGTCCATACACTAAATTAGTCGATTTCCATTTCACTTTGTTGATGTTTTAAAACCGACTAACTTTGTAGGATCAAGTGGGTAGATTGTGATTGTGTCATTTATGCAGTTAGTCTATATTAAACTTTTACAACTAAACGTGGAACCTTTAACTGTGTTTTGCCTAAACAATGATAAATCATACTACAACCGCCGCGTAGAACCTCAGAAGCACTGACGTGGCGTGAACAGGTTTCCATGGGCAATGGACTTTTGCGCCCATCGGTCATTGCTGGAACAAGTTCATCATCCTTTAGCGGACATAAAAGCCGGCCTTCACGTTGGATTTTGCCATTATGATTTCTCTTGATGGTGCTAATTTCAACTACAGAGCAAAGGATCTCTAACAACAGAAAATAATGGCGGTTCACGTTTTCACAGTTTTGGGTGCCGTCGTTCTTCTTTACCTCTGTGGATTTTCCAGAGCCGCTGATATCATTACTCAGTCCCAATCCATCACTGAAGGCGGGACCTTGGTTTCCAAAGGTGGAAGTTTCGAACTGGGATTCTTCAGTCCAGGTAGTTCCACTTACCATTACTTGGGAATTTGGTACAAGAATATCCCAGTTCAAACTGTAATCTGGGTAGCAAATCGACTCAACCCAATCAAAGACTTGTCTGGTATGTTGACGATCGATAACAAAGGTAATCTTGTTCTTTCCAGCCAGAACGCTGGCGTGCTTTGGTCGTCCAATTTAACAAAAGAGGCCCCGAATCCAGTAGCTCAGCTTTTAGATGATGGAAATCTGGTACTGAGAGATAGGGAAGATGGCAATCCAGAAAATTATTTGTGGCAAAGCTTTGACTATCCTTCTGATACACTATTACCAGGGATGAAGCTTGGATGGAACTTAAAGGCGGGTCTTAACAGACGTTTATCAGCGTGGAAGAACTCGAATGACCCATCTCCTGGTGAGTTTACCTGGGGAATAGAACTCACTAACAACCCAGAAATGGTTATGTGGAAGGGCTCGCAGATGTACTACAGGAGTGGCCCATGGGATGGCCTACGTTCCAGTGGCGCACCAGAGTTAACAGCCAACCCGGTTTTTGTGTTCAGTTTCATCTCCAATGAGAATGAGGTATACTATACATACCAACTCAAAAATAATTCAGTAATCTCAAGAATGGTTATGAACCAAACCACCAATACCCGTCAACGCTACATATGGATCGAGGAAGATTCAACTTGGAGCCTCTATGCATCTGTGCCAAGGGACACTTGTGACACTTATAATCTTTGTGGTGCCTTTGGAAACTGTATTATTGGTGACTCACCGGTCTGTCAATGTTTAAAAGGATTTCAGTCCAAATCACAAGAAACATGGAATCCGGATGGCTGGTCTCAAGGATGCGTACGCCGAACTCAATTGAGCTGCCAAGATAAAGATAAAGATGGGTTTTCTAAAGTTTCTGGGCTGAAATTACCGGATACCGCAAATTCTTGGGTCGACAGAAGTATGAACCTCAAGGATTGCAGGAAGAAATGCTTGAGCAACTGTTCCTGTACGGCTTATTCAAATTCAGATATTAGAGGAGGAGGTAGTGGCTGCGCCATCTGGTATGGTGATCTGAAAGATATTAGACAGATTTCAGGTGGCGGTGAGGATCTATATATTCGATTGCCTGCTGCAGAATTAGGTATGGACCTAGTCTTGCTTGTCATATTTTTCAATCCCATTAAATAATTTTTGTTTTGCATAATTGAGTCTGCTCTATTGCAACAAGATAAAGGTTCTCTCTTTTCATAACTACCTTATATAATAATAAGTAGTCTTAACTTATTTTGCTTTCATAATCAACCATGAAGCGGGGGACTCGCATAAAAGAACGGTGACAGTGATATCCGTGGTTACCTCGGCAGTGGTTTCTGGGATGCTCGTAATTGCCTATTTTATTTGCAAAAGGAGGACAAAGCGTAGAGGTGATGTTAATTTCTCCCACTTCCAGATAAATTATAGAAATAATGCTTAACTGAAACTCTTAGAAATTGATGAAGGAGCTACTGCTTTGAACAATGACTGCTATGCAGGATTAAGATTAAACCAAGAAACTCCGTGAACTTGACCCGCTTGTAGCGTTATTATAACTTCCCAACCACGACTTGAGTTTGATATAAGGTTATTGTAAATCATCAGACTTGCAGATCCCTGCATTTAGACCATTGTTTTCTCCTTTACTGCACGATGATCCATTTTTTCCATGTGTTGGATTCCCATTCCGCATAGTATAACAGAGCAAGTTTTCTAATGGTATTTTTTTACCATGGGCTATTAACCTTTTCTAATTGGCAGTGGATCAGTTCATCGTTCTGGCTGGACTATCTTTTGTTTCACTCAAAACTTAGGACTTTCAGTTATCCTATTCTTATTTCTTATGTAATTCATGAAAAACATTTTGCTTTTACCAGAGAAAATGGAGAGCAGTGTGATGGCAGGTCAGAGCAGTGAAGGCAGAGAAGAAGACCTGGAGCTCCCCGTCTCTAACCTGGCCACAATAGCTAAAGCCACAAACAACTTTTCTGCCGACAACAAGCTTGGCGAAGGTGGTTTTGGAGCTGTATACAGGGTAACCTGCAATCACTAGTTTAAGGACCCTAAGAAAAGGGAGTCATTGTATTCAGGTATGTTAATCTTACTGAACATTTAAATTTCCAGGGCACGCTAGTAGATGGACAAGAAATTGCTGTGAAGAGACTTTCAAGAAGTTCTGGACAAGGCGTGAATGAGTTCAAAAACGAAGTGAAACTAATCGCCAAACTCCAGCACCGAAACCTTGTTAAACTTCTTGGTTGCTGCATTCAAGGAGAGGAGAAAATGCTAATCTACGAATATATGACCAACAAAAGCTTGGACTTCTTCATTTTTGGTTTGAATTCCATATAACATAAGTTTTAGCCAATTATTTATAGAATGCAGAAAGGTTTTTTTTTTTTCCCCTTTCTTGTTGAAGATGGATTTATGGATTGACATAGATACAAACTTTCCAGATCAAGCAAAAGCTAGAGCTCTGGATTGGTTCAAGCGGTTTCATATAATTTGTGGCCTTGCACGGGGGCTTCTATATCTTCATGAAGATTCCCGACTAAGGATTATTCACAGAGATCTGAAAGCAAGTAATGTGTTACTTGACAGTGGGATGAATGCAAAAATTTCAGACTTTGGCATGGCTAAAACTTTTGGAGAAAACCAAACTGAAGGAAGTACAAAAAGAGTAGTTGGAACTTAGTAAGTATCATTTAGCATACTCCATATATTTTCTAGATAGATTTAATTTTAGTGAATGACTTTTCATTCCTATAATATTTTACAGCGGTTATATGGCACCCGAGTATGCTATTGATGGGCTTTTCTCAGTAAAATCTGATGTCTTTAGCTTTGGTATTTTGTTATTGGAGATAATAACTGGAAAGAAGAACCGAGGGTTTTACTATCCAGGCCAGAGTCTTAACCTTATTGGCCATGTGAGTGTTCGAAACAGCTTACATTAATGTTTAAGTTTGTAATGCGCAATGAATGAAAATGAGTTTGCAAAATGTTTTTAGGCGTTTAAAATGTGGAAAGAAGGCAGACCCTTGGAGTTGATTGATGCGTCTTTAGGGGACACTTCCGCCCTATCAGAGATGCGTCGTTGCATTCATATTAGTCTCTTATGTGTGCAGCAGTATCCTGAGGATAGGCCCAGCATGTCATCCGTGGTTATGATGTTGGGGAGCGAGTGTTCTTTACCTGAACCAAAAGAACCTGGTTTCTTTCTAGGAAAAGATCAACGTGATGCAGGTTCCCCACTGAGCAAGCAACCACTTTCTTCAACCAATGAGATAACTTTTACAATTTTAGAGGGTCGATAGATATATTTTGTGTTGTACTGCATTAAGCTGTTGAATTGGCAGGTTTGTCATCCTCCAAGTTAGTGTGGCACATAGGAAGTGCAGGACGGCTCCGTCACTTGCCCATGATCTTCCTCTGCTCTAAACAGGAGAAGGGCAGCAGTGTGCTGCAGCTGCACCCTTTGCACCAAGGGAGAGGGGGGGGGGGGGGGGGGGGGGGGGGGGTGCACGAGGTCTGCTCCCCCTTTTGACCACCAAGATGAGCCTCCGACATTAGGCCGCAATGACTGAACCAACGAAGCGAAGGTCATCTCCTTTGTGTATAAACATGAGTTAGTTTTGCTTTGTTTTCTTGAGCATGTTTGGCAATCTATTTTATTATTCTTGTTACTAATCGTTTGTTCATCTATAGAAACAAGCTTTCTTCTTCTTGTTGTATTCATTCCATTCTTATAATCCGCGGATTTAACATGATATCAGAGCAAATTTAGAATACTGCAATTTTTCCTCACATGATCCATCGAATTATTGCATTCATTCCGTTCTTAACATCTACAGATTTAACAGTTTCAGAGTAGACCAAAATCCTGTAATTTTCTCCACACAAGAAGTATTCATTCTCAATTTGAGGAACTGCAACCTCTTTCTGGATTTTTTACTCAGAACAGCAAACTTTTTGGTTCATTCCTTCCCCACACGTACAACTTAGCGCAAGCCTTTAACAGACGCACGCCAGCAATCCAAACCGCATAAGTCCAGAAGCCTTGTTGGCTGCAACAGAGGAAGTTCACCAATTACGCTTCCACTGAAACTGAACAACATTCACCTCCATACGTTCCGCCACAAGCAAGGAAGACAGGGCAAAACTCACCCTAGACAGCCTTCACCCCAGCCTCAACACAGAAACCCTTTTCATCTCGTTACTTCCAAGCCATTCCATGGTAATGATCCTTCAAGGTGATCGATATCAGCAAATGTACTACTTAGAGCCGGGCCATATTACATTTGATGAAGAATAAACTGGTCTTTATGAATAGAAGGCACCCATACTAAATGAAGATTACTGTTACGACATAGGCAAAGAGTCTTGTCTTACTAAAAAATATATTGATTCCTGTTTATATGATAATAGGTTATACTAACTCTAAAGTTAACTTCCAAATTAGATAATAGATCTCTGTATCAAAACAAATCTTTTCCTATTTTGAATCATTACTTTATCATCATACTTCTGCACTTTTTCAATGTCATTCTACCCAAACAGAAAACTCGTTTAGTCTGAATCCAACTCATTATTTTTGTCACAAAGGGAGAGGAAAGAAAGCATGACTGTGAGAACCCTCGTGTATTCTGTTGAATGAAAAAAAAGATGTACATAGATGTCCCTTTATAAAGTAAGGATATACAAAGATGAAAAATACAAATAAAGAAATAAAAATAATTGCCTACCAACTACACAAATAATTCCTTAACAATTACATCACCAATGGTAAGAATAATAATCAATATAGAAATATAATCACGTATCTCCCACAGTTTTTCCAAAATTTATCACCTCTCTCGGCTTCGATTCAAACTATCCAGAATTCAAACCACTGCAGGATTCATTTCTTTCAAACACTGCAACATGTGAACGAAGGCAAATCTTGACCGAGAAATCCGGGCTTCGATCATGGGACAGAGATGAGCAAGAGAGAGGAAAGCTAAATATCTTGATGCTTCTCACTTTTCAGCGTTTTCTTTCCCTTTTTAGAGCGACAACGTCGTTCTGCAGTATGTGAAGTCGCCCGTCTGGAGTGTGCAGGCCGCCATTTGCGGTTGGCTGGCCTAGAATGCGGGTCCCTGGTCGCTGGTCCCGTGTCGCGTGTCGCGTGCCGGGTAATTTCTATTTATGGGCTCCGCCAGCTGAATCTCTTCTGCTCATGGGTCCTCCGGCTGAAGTGTTACTGCTCGTGGAGCTTTATTGCAAAGTATAAACTTAGTATGAAATTATGCGTTAATAGGATAAACCCTTTCATCATTAAAAACATTATATAGTCTAATAGTTTGGAGGGACGGAAGGACCGGTGAGCAATGACACATCATTCGAACTAAAGCATTCAGCACAACATGTTCTTCAGGAGCAAGAAAAGGGAAAAATGTAATTTTTATGAAAAAAATCCAATCATGTTAGAGAAAATTGTTATAGCCTTTAATGTCAAGCTATTTGGACACGAGAAGGAAAAGTGTTATAAATTAAACATATATCCTATCAAACACGAGGTAAAAAAGGGGACATATCAATAAACTTAGCTTCAAGAGGTAAAAAGGGGAAATATTAGTAAACTTAGCTTCGAGAGGATCCCATAAGACAATCATCATCAAGGATCAATACAAGAAAATCTTGAAACTTCTTGGAGATGAGTTTGGAGCGGACTTACATGCACAATGGGTAAGAGTAACCCGTTTTACAAATAAAAATGACATAATTAACACTTGTGTTAGTTATTATATTATAGCTGACTTTGATAACTTGACATCTTTGTTCATTTCCATCTAGACCTCAATGTTAGATTCCTATTGGTGATGTTGTAATGGTCACAAACGATAATCCTATACCAATATCCATGGATCTAAAATTGCACATTATGTTATATTCATCTAATTTTAAATTCAACTTATTTTTAATATTTAAATTAACCATGTGAATCAACTACTAAGTTGTCTTTTACCGCAGTTTATCCTTATTGAGAGACATCAGTGACGTGAAAGGATTTGGTAGGAAAAAATATGGTTCTATTATTTTGTGTCATGTCATAGGGGTAAAATAGTCCATAAATTTCCTAGTCAATTCCTATATTATTGTTTATATTATAATATTTCATATAATTACTCTCATGTAATTTTCTTGGATTCTAAACTTAGGTCCAATACTAAATTTAATTTTATCCATGGTTGTGAGCATTTGAAATTATTTTATAATTTACATTGCTACATATGATTAGTGGTAAAGCAAATTCATTTACTTTTCTCTCATAATGGCACAATTGAGACAACAATTTTCAAAATGAGTCCTTAATACATATCTTTGGTTGGAACTAAGAACCCAAGTCCTACAACTTCAATCTCTCACAACTTGCAAGATCAGTCAATTGTAATTTTCAATCACAAACACTTGAGACTCTTGGTTTCACTACACAAATTTCTCCCGACATGAAATAGTTAACGTGCAACATATTTGTGATTTTCAATTACATAACTAATATTATTTTCATATATTATCGTAGTGTGGAACTTTCTATTTTTTCTTTCCTATAAAAGATTATTGTCATTAAAACTCGTATAAAGAATGTTGCCATAGGTAACAACACTTAGGACTTCTTGTTTTAAGCATACTTGTGGTTTTCGGCTATTTAGGAGTTCATTTCACGCGGGTTGTTCTCTTCTTTTAAGCTTATCCTTTCTCATTCTTTTATATCGTCTTTGACGAGAGTTTAAGGAACTTCTTTCCCAACTCTTCTACACGTTTTTTTGTAACCGTTGCATTCTTTCCTTCTGGGTTCTTGCTTCTGTTCCAACCGTTGCTTTGGTCCACTGAACAATACATGGCTTCATTTATTTATTTTTTCTAATTTCTTAACAACCACCTACTCACGCACAACAACTTTAAAAGGCTTCTCTCTTCCAGCTGGAAGCTGGGTGTTTTCCAAGATCAAGTTCTCTCATCTGCCCTTCATAAATTTGACTCTTCGCTTTTTATCTCTCAGTCCATGCCGTGATACGTACTTGTTTTCTGCCAGACTTCTTGGATGCAAGGGAGCTAGCTTTCTTTTCATTAATGGCTTAATGGCTTCTTCAATTTATGCAGCTTCTTTTTGGTTTATCTCTTTCATTCCATCCTTTGCACGTCCCTTGTCATATGGTAATAATCTTCCCTTTCTTGCCAACCATTAGTCAGCACACAGTAAGACACTTCATCTCACTAATATGGGCAGCAAGCGTACAGCAGTGATGAAGAATGTTTGGGCACTTTTAAGCAACAACCACATTTGCAATTTTTCACCTTTTTTTTTGCATCTAACCGGATAGAATTTATTCTTCCAACATCTTTTGTTTTTTGTGTAAGTCCTGTGATCAATATGAAAATAGCACAATAATGACATATTAACATCTAATTGCTACAAGATTATCTCAAGGAGAATATATATAGAAGTATATTTTCTTTGTTAACCATGAAGTATATTCTTTTCATTAACCATCATATTAATTCAACCTCTTTTTGTCTAACACCAAAATTCCATCTCAATTCTTACAATTAGTGAAGGTGCTAGATTGTCTAAAATCTCTTTTTTATTCAAGCTGCTTCACTTACTAAAGAATATCTAGATTCATAGCCATTGCAAATTGGTCAGATGCTCCAAAATCACTGCCCTTAGATGAAAGTTCTCCAGTTATTTTTTATCCTACACCAGTGCATTTGTGAGTTAGGATTTCATAGAGGTACCAGGCAACGCATTAGGATTTCGAATTACGACTGCCCTACTTTAAACATAACACATCCATAGGAGATAGGATCATACAATACCCCATATCACATTATGTTTTGGTTGATCAATTTTCTGTGTTTATTGTTTGCTGTCTTGCCTAATTTGATTGCATAGAGATTACCATGAAAACCACATAGTCACACCTCTTGGGGACAATATAGAAAGAACATAGAAACCTAATTCATCCCTTCCCTTGGGTTGCCTTGGGACCCAATAGTATGGTTCTTAAAAATGAAAAATTAGAAAATGAAGATTGTGAATAATTTCTCAATTTCAATTATCTCTTTCTTTAAAGCTTTAAAAAATTAACTTAGAAATTAATTTTAGGTTTTATAATTTATTGTACACAAACAAATTAAGTAGAACTAATTTTTGAATTAGAGATACATTTTCTTCAAAATTAGTTATGCTATTGTAAACTTTCATAGTTACTACATAATTAAGCTTTTTTTTTTCTTATAATCTTTTCTTCTCATTTGTAGATATTCTTTAATATGTTCATATATATAGATATATAGATATATAGATATATAGATATATATATAAATAAATCAAGTAACGGGTCTTTGTTAACAAAAGATTCTAATAAATACTATGGTCTACTTGAAGGAATTCCAATCAATGTGAAAAAGAGAGTCATTCTTATAAAAAGAGAATGTTCTTGCCACGAGCGCGATGGAGAATGGATATCTTTCTAGAAAGAGGGAAAAAGACATTCAAAATCTTTCAAAGAGTTTAACAGTGGTTGACAGGCCTTGCACATTGAGCATTCACGCCACCCCCATTGTTTCTAGAAAGCATCTTTCTAAACTTGCTATTATTATCACATATTCAAACACCATAACGTCAAAGTATTTGATGTTGAAAAAGAAACAGACAAAGAATTACAAACCAAGTCTCGTTAAGTTATAATAATTACTACTTGTTTATTGATACTCCATAGTCATCAAAATAGTCTTGATTCGGAAAATATGAACAACCAAACAAAAACCAAGAGGACAAGAAAGAAAATCCTACACTCTTGTGTTTTAAAGCCGATTTCCCTATCACTTGGTTAATCTTCTAAATCCCACTGAGTTTTCACGACGAACTAGCTCGAGTCTATGTTAAATTTTCACAACAAGAATTGGTTCTTTTAAATTAGTAATAGAAACATATTTGCGTTTAACTTAAACAATGATAAATAGTATTACTACCATCCTCGTAGATCCACTGGAACACAGACCTTGGGTGAATGAGTTTCCGTCGAAAGTGGAACTTTAAGCCAACCAGTCATTATCAGGGTAGGTTTGTCATTGTCAAACGAAAGCTGTCGCCGGTCTTAATGGGACAAGCACCCCCTGACCTCGAGTCAGCAGCCACGTGCTTAAGGTCGGATGTCATTATGATGGTGGTTCCACTGTTATCTGAGTTTCTAACTTCTGGGCAAAGGATCTCTAGTGACACAAAATAATGTCGGTTCATGTTTTTACAGTTTCAGGAGCCATCATTCTTCTTTTCTTCTCTGGATTCTCCAGTGCCGCTGATATCATTAGTCAGTCCCAATCCATCAGCGAAGGCGGGACCTTGGTTTCCAAAGGAGGAAGCTTTGAACTGGGATTCTTCAGTCCGGGTAGTTCCTCTAACCGTTACTTAGGAATTTGGTACAAGAATATCCCAGTTGAAACTGTAATTTGGGTGGCAAATCGACTCAACCCAATCAAAGACTTGTCTGGCAAGTTGACAATCGACGACAAAGGTAATCTTGTTCTTTCCAGTCAGAATACGAGTGTTGTTTGGTCGGCAAATTCAGCAAAAGAGGCTCCGAATCCGGTAGCTCAGCTTTTAGATAATGGAAATCTAGTACTGAGAGATGGGGAAGATGGCAATCCACAAAATTATTTGTGGCAAAGCTTTGACTATCCTTCTGATACACTACTGCCGGGGATGAAGCTAGGATGGGACTTGAAGACAGGCCTTGACAGACGTTTATCAGCGTGGAAGAGCTTGGATGACCCATCTCCTGGTGACTTCACCTGGGGATTGGAACTTACTGCCAGCCCTGAAGTTGTTATGTGGAAGGGCTCAAAGAAGTTCTACAGGAGTGGCCCATGGAATGGCCTCCGATACAGCGGCGCACCAGAGTTAAGAGCGAACCCGGTTTTTGTGTTCAATTTCATATCCAACGAGAATGAGGCATACTACACATACCAGCTCATCAATAACTCAATTATCTCAAGAATGGTCATGAATCAAACCACCTATACCCGTCAACGCTACATATGGATCGAGCAAGATTCAACCTGGAGCCTCTATGCAACTGTGCCGAGGGACACTTGTGACACTTACAATCTCTGTGGTGACTATGGAAATTGTGTTATTGGTGACTCGCCGGTCTGTCAATGTTTAAGAGGATTCCAGTCCAAATCACAAGAAACATGGAACCCAGAGGGCTGGTCTCAAGGATGCGTACGCCGAACTCAATTGAGCTGCCAAGACAAAGATAAAGATGGGTTTTTTAAAGTTTCTGGGCTGAAATTGCCGGATACCTCAAATTCTTGGGTCGACAGAAGTATGAATCTCAAGAATTGCAGGCAGAAATGCTTGAGCAACTGTTCCTGTACGGCTTATTCAAATTCAGATATCAGAGGAAGGGGTAGTGGCTGCCTTATCTGGTATGGTGATCTGCTAGATATTAGACAGTTTTCAGGTGGTGGTCAGGATCTATATCTTCGAATGCCTGCTGCAGAATTAGGTATGGACTTTTGTCTCCTTTGTCTTATCTTTCAATCACATTTAATCTTCTTCTTTTTCGCATGATTGAGTCTGTCTTTCCGCAACAAGATTATGATTCTCTGTTGCATACCTTCTTTTAATATACATGAGCAGAGTCTTTTAACTTATTGCTTTGATAATCAACCATGAAGGGGGTGATAAGCAGAAAGCAGCGGTGATTGCGATATCTGTTGTTGCCTCCGCCATAGTTAGTGGGATGCTTGTAGTCGCTTATTTCGTGTACAAAAGCAGGGCAAAGCGCAGAGGTAATGTTAATTTCTCCTCCCTCCCTAAAGCTCATTTGCACACTTTTTAACTGAACCTCTTAAAAACGTATAAAGGGGCTACTGATGCTTTGAGCAAGGACAGCAATGGATCATTCATTAAGATTGAACTAACAAAGTCCGTGAACGCGACCCAGTTGTAGTGTTATTATAACTTTCCACGACCTGAGTTAGAGATATGGTCCTTCTAAATTCATACAGTCTGAAGATCCTTGTATTTAGCAGATGTTTTCTTCTTTCCTGCATAATGAGCCGTTCCCATCGCCCCCCGCCTTTCCCAACCACACAACCCAACAATCATGTTCCCTGTGGATTCCCACTTGGAATAGTATGAAGAAGCGAATTCTTTATGATTTTCCCCTCTGAGCTATTAGCCTTTTCTATATAGCTATTGATGATATCATGGTTCTGGCTGAACGACTTAGAATTCATCCAAAGTATGGGTATGCTGAAGGTCATTTTGCTCTGAACAGAGAAAATAGAAAGCAGTGTTAAAGCAGATCGGAGCATTGGAGGCCAAAAAGAAGACCTGGAGCTCCCCTTCTTTGACCTACCTACAATAGCTAAAGCCACCAACAACTTTTCAATGGACAACAAAATAGGCGAAGGTGGCTTTGGAGCTGTGTACAAGGTAATACACACTGTTACTAGTTGAAGGACCCCAACCAAAAGCAGCACTTATTGAATGTAGGTATGGTAATCTTACTAAAGGTCGGAATTTCCAGGGCATGCTAGAAGATGGACGAGAAATTGCTGTGAAGAGGCTTTCAAGCAGTTCTGGACAAGGCGTGAATGAGTTCAAAAACGAAGTTATACTAATCGCCAAACTCCAGCACCGAAACCTTGTTAGACTTCTTGGTTATTGCATTGAAGGAGAGGAGAAGATGCTAATCTATGAATACATGACCAACAAAAGCTTGGACTTCTTCATTTTTGGTTTGAATTCCTTATGACAGTTTCGTAGCATTCAGAAATTTTTACCTTTTAGTACAAGATGGATTAGGGATTAACATAAATCCGAAACTTGACAGATCAAGCAAAAGCTAAAGCTTTAGATTGGTCCAAGCGGTTCCATATAATCAGTGGTCTTGCACGGGGTCTTCTCTATCTCCATGAAGATTCTAGATTGAGAATTATTCATAGAGATCTCAAAGCAAGTAATGTGTTACTTGATAGCGAAATGAATGCAAAAATCTCAGACTTTGGTATGGCCAAAACTTTTGGAGAAAACCAAACAGAAGGAAGTACAAGAAGAGTAGTGGGAACTTAGTAAGTATCATTTTACATACTCTATATATTTTTGCACATATTTAATTCTGGTGAATAATTTTTCATTTCTATGATATTTCAGTGGTTACATGGCACCTGAATATGCTATTGATGGGCTTTTCTCAGTAAAATCTGATGTTTTTAGTTTTGGAATTTTATTACTGGAGATAATAACTGGGAAGAAGAACCGAGGGTTTTACTGTCCAGGCGAGAATATTAACCTTATAGGCCATGTGAGTATTCGTATGAGTAACATTGATATTTTCCTTGCAACGGAAGATGAGTAACTGGGAGGTTTATGTTTCAGGCGTGGAAATTGTGGAACGAGGGCAGACCTTTGGAACTGATTGATACGTGCTTGGAGGACACTTTCGCTGTGTCAGAGATGTGTCGTTGCATCCATGTCAGTCTCTTATGCGTGCAGCAGCATGCAGACGATAGACCCACCATGTCATCTGTGGTTACGATGTTGGGAAGCGAAAGTTCATTGCCTGAACCAAAAGAACCTGGTTTCCTTTTAGGAAAAAATGAACTTGATGCAGGTTCCTCGACGAGCAAGCAACATTTGTCTTCAACCAATGAGATTACTGTTACACTGTTGCAGGCTCGATAGAGAACTTTTGTATTGTACTGCATAATCTATAGAAAAAGATTTTTCTTTTGTAGATTCTCCTTCCCCTGTTATCTGTTTAGGACATGCTTCATTTGCTACTCTGTTTCTTTAATTGTTGGTAGTGAACCCCCCTTCTTGGCGAGAGCAGTTGACCCACAAGAAAGCCAACGTTTGAGATGTTTACCAAACGGGTTGTCTCTCCCAAGTGATATGATAAAGCATCCAAATAGGTTTATAAAGAATTCCAATTCTTTCTAGAAATTCTTTGGGGAAGTCCCCTTTAAGGGCCTAATTCCTTACAATCAGTATCAAACTCAGCCAAAACTAGTGTTGGAGTGATTTGTTGAAAATACATCTTGGCATGGGTGGTTTATCCCCAAGCAAAGCGAGCAGTGCCTAGGAACATAGTTACTTCTCCTAGGGGTTCGTAGTGCACATCAGATGCGGTAATTAGTAAGTTGTGATGCAAAGAGTCCAATAACTATGATGGAAGCAGCGAATTTCCAGGCATCATCTACCTTAAAAATTAAAATAAAAAATTACAATCTATGTGAAAATGAGTCAAATTCCTATAAATATTATAACTATAAAATTTGCTCGCCACGAGCGAACTGGAGAAATCTCCCTTCTTTGGAAAGACCAAAAAGACTCATTCAAAATGTTTTAAAGAGCTTCAGAGAAAATGAGAAGCCTCCTCTGAGCATTCAACGTAAGTTCACGAGGAGAGCAATAAAGAGTTGCAGCAATGATCAGGGAAGTTCAGTGATGAAAAGTAGGATGTTGTAACACAAAGGCAAGAAGACCTGGCCTCAATGGTTAAACCCAAAGATATGGAAGACAGAGGAGTCACAGGACCGAGATGTAGACAGTCCTGGACTTTGGTCGTCTTTTGTACAACTCGACAGCCGTGGATTTCGGGGTGCTGTGTGCCCTACTGACTACTCCAGCAGTGGGGTTGGTCTCTAACTTGTGACAAGGAACCAACAAGATTTTTTCTTCTTTGTTTCTTATGTCAGACCACCATTTTCCTTGTTAGATCAGCTTTTGACCGCACACGAAATGTGCGTGGAGGTCTGAGAACAACATTTTTCCTATAAGCAATCCCGATATAGCATGTCGTTGAGCGTCCACTTGACGTGGCGCATCCTGGACTTGGTCCAATCTTTGGAAGGAATGCACATCAACAGCCGTGTGTTTTAGGCTACTCTATGCCCTTCCAAAAGCTCCATCCGGCAGTGATATCTTCTATTTAAAGAAAGTCTTCACACAACTGCACATGAATCGTAAGTTTTAGACTTGCCCTCACACAACTAAGCATTTTCAACTCTAGTCTAGAAGCATCTAGGACTAGTGGTTATCATTCGAAGTTATTCTTTTTCAACTTGAGGATCAACCCAATCCGAGGGCAAGACCTCGCTGTCCGGTGAAGGAAGCTTTGAAAAAAAAGTTTATCCAGGTTGGTAGACTTGGTGCTAGGGCGGCGGTAAATGGCCCCCCAACTCCCCACACCAAAGTTTCTTTTCCAAAACATGACGTACAGTTTCGGCAGAGGTGTTTAACCGGCACCAATTGTCAGGCAAGAAGAACGAGGATTTTCGAGAGGAACTGCTTTCGGACGAAGAAGAGATAATGGTAGAATTATTCTAACCTTCTCTTAGGCTTATTTTAAGGGTTTTGTGAGCCGCATAGAAATTAGCAACTTGGAGAAGACTTGGAGGCTCGAAAGCTTGTATAACCTAGTGTGGCTTGAGGGCTTAGTGCACAAGGGAATAGTGCTGAAGATTTGGAAAGCCTCTAAATTGCAGAGAAAACTATGTTGGAGTGATTATAGAATCAAGGAGTTTAGTGGAGAGAGCAATTAGATTAAGAGAGAAAAATATTACATTTATTTGTTTTTGATACTAATAATTTTCTTAATGAAAAAAGAGGAAAGACGAATAAAAATTTATCAACAACATTGGAAATAAGACAAATTTGTTTGAATTACTATAAATTTTGTGTCTTGTGTTTCTTATTGCTTTATCTGTATATGTCCTTCAACATAAGATGCAATGCTTCTACCCTAACAACAAGCGTCTAAACTATATTATTTAAAAATATAACGATTAAAGGATATAATTGAAGAGGTAATTTTTTTAAGTCTCAAAATAAATATCTATTAAGATTTATAGAAAAAAGTTATCGCTTTTAAAAAACACTCCCTCGGAATAAAAAGTGAGTTTTTTTGGGAATATCAAGCACTTGTTCCCGAGTACACAGTAGGAAAGCTTTGTCAACTTTATTTAATAGAAACTGTCCTTTCCCGGCTACACAATAAAATCAATTGCATAGACGTCTGGCCAGAAAGAGTCGTGGGTTTTATCTCTCCCACCCCACTGCTCAACTTGGTGACTTCTAAGTCCTATGGTTGAAATTTAGCGCTTGCTGACAGTGGACGAGCAACGTACTTTTCCATTATTTCTTTGACCAACGTCCATCACCGCAGCCGTCACGGCACCCATGAATGGAACACATAACAATCATATCTGGGCATGGTTCCTTCTGGCTCTCACTAAGCATCACTCGGGGCCTATTAGGAGAGAATCAGGAGACTCTGGGTGGAGCAGAAGAGAGAGTAAAGCTCAGGAAGAAAAGAGGAAAGTAATATAGTTCGTGAAAGTTAAAAGAGTCCAAAGAGGAGTTCAAACTTAAAATTTTAAAAAGTCAATATTATAATAAAGCGGGCAGATCCATATATTTTTGCAATTTTAGCAAGGTTATCGTTTGAATTCAAAATCAATTTTAGCAACCTGACAATTTATTAATTTGAGGGAGCATTAATGTATGTTTTAATTTTAAAACATACAAGATGGATTTGAATTCAATAAAATATAGTCTCTTTGTATATAAACAAGGCAGTTTGTATAAAAAACATAAAAATTAAAATACTTTTCTTGTATAAAATAAAAAATTGTTATTTTCTTTGACTACTTTCAGTTTCTTTAGATCTTTTATTAAAAAAGTAAAGGGGCTAGAGAAAAGAAAAGGAATAGTAATACAAGAGGCTGATGAATAGTTTACATTATAATTTGAATATGTTAAAATATAAAATCAATTGCCATGTCACTATCACGACAGCAACATGTGGCAAATCATAACTAGCACCCGTGTAGTTTCTTATGAGAAAAAGAGGCCGCGTCTATCACAAGCGTGACACCATCGAGGCAAACGACATTTGGCACAAAGACTCGTTCATGCACTACATGTGCTTCGTATTTAATGTTAATGCATGAACAACATCTCTTCCTTCGTTGCTTTCTAGTCTTTATGGAAAGCACCTAAAGTTGAAAATCTGATGCATTTTCAATTAGAAGAGAACGGTTAACCTGTTGCCGCCGTGGAAGTCAAAAAGAATCATCCAATCTATTAATGAAATTTCAATTCAAAATATTTAAAAGTTATAGGGTTCTTTAAGCCTATCATTTTCAGAAAAAAAAAATTGTACTAAATTGCATGCTACGAATTTATCTATCTTCTATTCCATTTGAGTTTTGATTACTATAAAAAGATAACTTGATTATACTCTCAAATCGTCAAATATACAAGCTTTCTTTTTCTTGTTCTTCATATCATTCTTTGTGTTTTTCATGTTTTTATTTTCTTATGTTGTTATTTTGATACACAAATTTTTATAATATTTTGTAAAAAATCTTATTTTAACTTGGTATTAGTTTACAATATTTCAAATTAAGCCTTATCTTCAAGCCAACGGTTTAATAGGAGTTAAACATTGATGATAAGGGTGCAATTGCTGGTGACTCCAATTTAGCTTATTAAGATTGGTACACGAGGGACCAAATTCTACAAAGTTAGGTTCTTAATGACTTTATTGTCATTGCTACAAGTACAAAATTTTTGCTCAAATTAAGGAGGTCCAATCATCAAAATTCATGGCTCATAGTACTACCACAATCTCAGCTCTTTGTCTTCATTTTTAAGTGGCAACCAAAGTTCATAGCACAATGACTAGTTATCTTTAGGAGGCTAATGCAATTACTGATCAACTTTCTCTTCTTGATGAAACTATCTTTAAAAATGAGTATTCAACTCATGTTTTTTTAAAGTCTTAACACATCTATGCACCTCTTGCAGTTGTTGTTGCTATTCATACCAAAATGGCCTTTCTCCCTCGTGAAGATTTATGCAATTTACTCCTCACTTAATAAGCACATTTAGAGCTGGCTAAACAAGGCTCATTAGCAATAATTGCTTTTGTACTCTATTACCATCCAATCATACAAAACCCTTTCATATCCTATTGCAAGTTCAAGTGGGTGCTTAACCACTATAGCCAACTATGGATGTGCACAACTTAGTAGCAAACCACGTAAAATTTCATTTGTCAAATTTGTCACTAACCAAGTCATCTTGCCTGACAATGTCACTATAGTTATAGCCCATCTAATTCTAGGCCCAATCTAGCACATAAGGCTAGCAAAACCAAAAAAATACTTAGGCTAATGTGCTCCATAGGCATAATCACAAAGCTCTCAGCTTCAAGCCTTAAATGAAACTAATTGGTTTCTTGATTATGGTGTAACACCATATCTTGCAAGATAATTATAATATTATTGAACTACTAAAATATGATGGTGATCAAGTAGTTAATGTGGGAGATGAAATGGCTTTTCCCATAACCCACAAAAGTTAATTTATCAAACTCTAAAAATATTAATATTTTTAATGTTTTTATTGTACCAAATATTACAACAAAGATTATTATCTATATCTAAATTTACAAAAGATAACAATTGCATTTTCTTACTTTATCCAAATTTCTATACCATATATAGTCTAACTATGGGATAGATCTTCCTATGAGTATTGATTGATAATGGGCTTTATTGCTTGAACTTGAGTGACATTCACAGTCATTTATAACTTTTTCTACTACTGTTTAGTGAAATATGATGTGTAAGTGTACATGTCATATAAATAATACAATAATGAGTAAGATATCATCCTATAGAGATTGGCGATTATTAGGCCAACTAATTATAATGATAAATAATTCCTAAATTTTTTCTAGTAAATCAAAATGATAAAACATGAATTTAAAAGAACTTGATAAACAAATTATGTTAGAGCGTCTGATTTCATCTGACTACTAGGTACGAATATAGATTATTTATGCTTGCAAGTTCAATTTTACTCATGTGATGGCAGAATTTGCTAATTTATTCACTATCTTATATTTAGGTATAGTGAACCTACTTATCTCATTAACTCAATATATTTCTATATGTGAAGTGAAATGAACTAAGTATATTAAGATTTATAAATATTTCAATTTACACCTAAAGCCACATAAACCATATGGTATATGTTTATCCATATTAATCTATGGTTATACATTACAAGAAGCAACTACATGTCATTTCCTATCGATTTCTCACCTGTAAATCAACTCATCCAAATAATACTTAATCACTTAAATGCATTAAACGCAGTAATATGTAATTTCATACACATACAATATCTTACTAAATATAATAATCATACCATTCATACATCATAATCAAGTTACATTATAGCTCTAACAAACTAGACTAAAACATAGTATATGTATAAACAAAAACAATGTGGAAACTTGAATAAAGCATTCTTTAAATTAAAAACACAAAAGTTGTCACCAAAGCATCTTCAATTCATAAAAATTTTGCACAAATATAAATATCAAAAGGGTAGAAGAAGTTTCCAGAAAAAAAGGGGGAGAAAACATGCTGAAACATGCTGCCATGTGCCACTACCATACGTTCTCACATGCAACCACCGTCGTCCGCTACCACATGCCACCGTCATTCTTCATGAAAACCACTAAAAATTGCCAAAGAGGATGTCTAGATTGCCAATCTACTAAGAAACTATGCAAATCCACCACAAAAATGAGTAGATCTGATAGAAAAAGCTCAGACAGCATTCACCATCTTTTGTTGGAAATTGTCGAAAAATTGCATGCAACTACTACAAAATGATTGAAAATTGCAAATGGTTGCTGGATCTATTCCATTCTCGCTAGAAAACACCCTAAAATGGCCAGAAAAAGGAAAAGTATGCCCAGAATGGGTTTCTCACCAAAAGAGAATGTCAGTGGTCAGCTATCACATAACCACCATGCTTTCTGCTTAAGATACGCACTGTTGCACATCACCTTTGAGTTTCAGCAAGCTCCCCTACTGCCTACCCGATAATCACACTCTCTCCTCTCTCTTTTCTTTCACCTCTATTCTTTATTTGCTTGACAAAAGGCTTCATGCTCAATCCAATTCCACTTAGACCATCACCCTCTCTTTTCCTTCTCACATGCGTTGTCTACTCCTTAAAAATCACATATTTTCTCTTTCTCTTTCTCTTTTCCTTTCCACGTGAGTTTTCCATGTGTGATATGAAAACATTCTTTTGCATAGTTTGATACTTCTTCTCTTCTTTTTCCTCTATTTTGGGTTTGCTGCAAAACCAACAAAAGTTGAATAGATATGGATACATACAAATATAATTTAACAAATACTATATTATATATTACCTAAAATAGTTAAAATAACCCTATACACAATAGAGTTATTAACTACTACTATTAATTTAATGTCTAGCATTGTAAACTATGGGATCTTCATTATCAAAATGTAATAAGACTAGTAAAAATAATAAATATTCACTTTATTGAAATATTCCAGCATCTTCTAATGCATGTCATGTTAGTAAAAGCCTTTGCTAGACCCACTTATCTACAAACAATATCTTAAAAATGTCCTTTTAGACTTGGTCCATTTTGATATATGAAGGCTTATACCTATTACAACTTTGCACGGGAATTGATATTATATTTTTTTTATTGATGATTATTCAAATTTTACATAGTTATATTCATGAAAACTAGAGATAAGCTTTTCCAAATCTTCAAAACTTTCAAACATCTGTTAAGAATTAACTCCAAGCCACCATTAAAAATATTCACACAAGTGAGTTTACATCTATTGCCTTTGAAAATCTATTGTCCAACAAAGGTATTTTTGCAATGCATATTAAGCTCATGTGCACCCTTTCAAAATAGGATAGATAAAAGAAAACATAGGTGCATTACTAAATTCGACTTGTCAATGATCAATCATGCCCATATGCCATTTCAATACTAAGATTTCATTTTTGAAAGTGCAATACACATTATTAATCATTTGCTAAGCCTTAATCATAGAAAACAAAACTTGAAAAAAATCATTTCATCAAAAACCCATTATATCTCATTTACAGATTCTTAGGTGTTTGGTATTTCCCTATTTGTGACCTTATACCCAAAATAAACTAAATGTTTGTTTTGAACAATATGTATTTCTTGGATATCCTAAGGGTATAAGGGATTTCGCCACCTCTATCTATGAACAATTTACACTATAGAATATGTTATTTGATGAAAATATATTTCCTTTTCAACAAACAACAAAAACACTAAATCTTGGCACTTATTCTATAATGTCATTTCCTTTCAACATTTCTCATCTTTCTCTTAGAATTACTCAAGCTACATTTGCACAAACATTAAATAAATAACATGAAAATCTTGAGTCATCACCATAATCTTCTTCACTTCTTACACTAGGTTATCCCATGGTAACAAAACCCAAAAGGGAGGGATAATATCTAAGCACACTTTATTGTGCAATTATACGTATGCCCTCACTACTTTTGAATATCATTATATCAAACCTCAAAACTATATAGAAGCATTTAAAGACCATAATTGGCATAATTCTATGACATAAGAATATATTACATTACTAAAAAATAGGACATGAGATTAATTCCTCCACTACCATATATTTATTCCTATAGATTGCAATTGGGTATACAAAGCCAAACAAAAATCGAATGACACACTTAAATGATTTCAAGCCTAACTTCTTGTCAAGGGATTTCACCAACATCTGGATAATGACTATCATAACACTTTTAGTCATGTTGCAAAGCTAGTTACAACCAAAACAATAATTGCTCTAGCATATATGCAAGGATGGAAAATAAAACAATTTGATGTCAAAAATGCCTCCTTGCATGGTATATTGAATGAAAAAGTATATATCATTCAACCCCAAATACTTTTGTTAATTTTACCAAGCCACACCTTTTGTGTCATTTAAAACGATTCCTTTGTGGGTTACAATAGGCTCCACAAGCATGAAATCTTCTTTTTAGTCAATTTCTTCAAAACATTGGCTTTACAATTTCCAAAAAAAAAAAATTTCCTTATTTACCTTACATATAACTACTTACAATATTTTTCTCCTCATTTATGTTGACAATATAATATCTATAGGAAGTTTTATGGCAATATTGTCATTTATTCTTGAACAACTTAAAAATGAATTTAATGTAAAGGATTTAAGTGATTTACACTACTTTTTAGGAATTGAAGTTCAATTCAAATCAAGGGCTATTACTTCATCATGCAAAGTTTGCTAATGAAATTACTTTCCATGCCAAAATAGGTGTAGTAAAAAATATTTTTACATCCTGCACCACAAGCCATCCACTATAAATACATGATGCTAAACCATACTTTAATCCCACACACTATTGTAATATTGTTGGATCTTTTTAATATGTAACCCTCACACATCTTAATATTTCATATGTGATTAATATAATGTGTCAATATATGCACACATTGCCTATTATTCATTGGACATGTGTTAAACATATTCTATGATTTTTGGTAGACACACCAAGACATAGGATTCAAATCACAAAAACATTAACCAATAACCTCCATGTTTATTATGATACTAGATGGGCTGATGATCATAATGATAGAAAATCAATTAGAGGATTTTTTTAAAATAAATCTTATTTCTTAAAGTTTTAGAAAATAAAGGACTATTGCTTACTCTAATATAAACATTGAGTTTAAATGTCTTATTGATACTCTTGTATAACTTATTTGGATAGAAGCTTTCTACAAGATCAACATGTTCAACTACCTCATTCTCCCAAACTATGTTGTGATAACTTATCAACCATGTATCTCACAACTAATCTTGCCTTTTACGCTCAAGCAAAACATGTTTAAATTGATTTTTATTTTATTCATGAGAGAATCAAAATAAATAAACTTTTTGTACACTTCATTTCTTCTATTAATCAACTAGTTGACATCATTATGAAATATCTCTCCTATACTTGATTCAAGCCATTGCAAAACAAGCTAATAGTGCAAAATGACATGGAAGTTTGCATAGTGATGTTAAAATAAAAAATCAATTGCCACATCAGCAACACATGGCAAAACTTCAATAGCACACATGGAAGCATCTTAGGGAAATAGGCTAGCTCTTGTATCACATGCATGCCATTATTAAGGCAAATGATGTTTGGTGTAAAGATGTGTGCCTAGACTACATGTGTTTCATCTTCAGCATTATGCATGAATGATGTCTCTTCCCCACTAAATTTCAACCATTTTGGAAAACACCTAAAGCTGAAATCTAAGGCATTTCAATCAAAAAAGAAAGGTTAACTTATTCCCATGGAAGCCAAAAAGAATTTTGAACTCTATTGATGAAATTTCAATTTAAAAAATTCAAAAGTTTTAAAATTTTTTAAGCCTACCGTTTTTAGAAGAAATTTGTATAAAATTCATTGATATGAATTAGTCTATCTTTTATTCCATTTAGGTTTTGATTACTATCAAAAGGCAATTTAATTGTACTATTAAATAATCAAATATACAGCTTTTTTTTCTCATTGTTCTTTATATTGTTCTTTGTATTTTTCATTTTTTTTATTTTCTTGTGTTGTTATTTTTGTCCACAAATTTTTACAATATTTTATGGAAATTCTTGTTTTTACTGAATAAAATGTTCAACCTAAAGAATCCAAATACTACCTCATATCATCTTTCTTTCTAGATAGCATCAAATTTGACAAAAGAGTAAAATAATGTCTAATTCTAAATGTTAGATAAGTTTCATATTGAATGGTTTCTTATACTTAGATATAAATTCAAAAAATGTATACCAAATGTATGCATGAAGATTGTGTGAATGACATTATTAATGAACCCATAGCAAGATGGACTATTAGAAGTAACAAGGATGCTTTGTTATTTGTTTATTTTTTCTTAAGCAAGCAAGATAAAGGAAAGTATATATAATTTTCCTTATATGTTATAAAGGTACATGTTTATGAGTTAAGTTGGATTCAATTATATAAGTTTTGAGAAAAATATAAATGAAATAAAAAAATATAAATAACGTCATACTTTTCTTTAACATGAAGAGTGATACATTAGTCTTAAAAAAAAATGGATGGTGTAATTCAATAATATTTTTAGGATGATCAATCATGATCTTTAAAATTAAAATGTTTGTTGGATAAGAATCAATACATAGAAAATAGAAAGTAGAATGGGACTTAAATCCATGTAATAGTATAATTAGATGCAGCTCAAGGATTTTAGTAGAAATATGAGTAAGCAAGCCACAAAAAAAAGGGGTAAATGCTCTTTAGAGGCAATGCATTTTGGTTATTTGCTTAACACAAAAAGCTATAGTTGGAGAGTCTATTGATTGAGACATCCTAGAGTTGGTCTAGTCTTTTGGAAGAGAAAAACACAATTCCACAAAAGTCTATTTCGTAATGCCTTTCTAAATGCTTCATTACTTACTCTTTCTTATAACATGTTAGCTAGGAACCAAAGAACTGCTTAGGCTTAAAAAAAAATCAATAATCATTTATAAATGTTTGCCAAAATCTATAGTTAGGAAGTCTAGTGCTAGCCCTATGGTTAAGATATTTAGTTGCAATCCTATATTTTGGTGGTCATCTACGTGATGTAGACCATTATAGGCATGGTCTAGAATTTTTGCAGAGTTGTATATAATTAACAACAAGGCATCATAGTATAATACTTTTGGCCAACATGAAAGATCATCAATGTGTTTGCCAGCATCCTAATCCTTTGGAATTAAAGAGCTTTAGAAGTAGAAATCAATGGAGGTTCTTGCTTCCACGGTTGTTGGTCCACGCATACTTTTTTTCTTATTTATATCCTCCTTTGGGGTAAATAGCATTACACAAACCCATACTAAGTTTGCAAACTTTTAAATGAAGGCAAGACCTTTGTTGATGGTTCACACAACTATTAGACTTCGGAATCTTGTCTTGATGTGGAATGACTCAAAAAGATATAATTGCACAAGCCTTTGTAATGGCATTTGATTCAATGGTTTTCTAGAATAAAGACCAAATCTAGTTTTTGTATTTAAGTTTCTCACTAACGAGGATAAGGTCTATTACATGTACTACCTAAAAAATAAGTTTGTTATCTTAAAATGGTTCTTTTATGAATACTTCTCAAATAAAATTGTAGACTTTTTCATTTTTGGTATGGACTTCTTTCAATCTATGATTTACTTAAGTTATCATATGCCCTTTATTTAGTAATAAAGTCAATCTTCCATAACATTCTAAGTAACTAAAAGTCGATTGTCACTTTGTATGAGAAAAGGTCACACAAGGGACTTTGCTCATTGGGTTCATACCAGCAAACTAACAATTTGTAAATATTTTTATAAAAGCTTTATCAATGGAGACTTTGAATCACTTCGAGCCAAACTGTACATCACAGTGCCAAATTTATGGGGGAGTGTTAAAGAATCTCTCCCAAAGCAAGTCCATACTAGAACTCAAAGAAAATATCTACCTAGAAGAGAAGCAACCACATTAACACAATAATGAAAAGGCAAAGATGGCCTCCCCCTATACCATTTCACCTTACTTATCACTAACTAAAACCATAAAAGCGTTTACCCTTCACTTTGCATCGTCATCTTTTGAGACCTTTTTTTAGCTTTCCTAACCATGCATGCTACAACTTCAAAATCAAATTCAAATCCAAAATGAATCCCTGTTACACAATGGTCTCTTACCTACTCTTGAATATAAGCAATAACTATATGGCAATATCTTTCTAATAATTTCCATTTGTTTTGATACTTGTATTCATGTATTCTCTGTGTTCTTCTTATAGTTCTTCAAATATAAGCTTAGTTTAACTACCTTTAGATTCTCTATTGTCTTTTTTCTTAATTTCTTTATGGTAATAAGCCATCCAAGGAAATTATGGCTTTTTTTAAGAACACATTTTTTTTGTTCTTAACCTTTCCTACATTAAAAAAACACCCAGTTCTTTTTTTCTTTCTTTTTTGAAACCTCCCCTTCTCTTTTATCTTTATGGCTTCTAATGCCTCTAAAATTGGTCCTCTATACCCTTAACCCAATACCATCAATGTTACCAGTTTTCTTAATATCAAACTCATGGAGCAAACTACCTTAAGTGCGTTACTCAAGTTAAGACCCTTGCCAAATCTTATAAGTTCCTTGGCTTCTTTACTAAGGAAGTAGTTAAACCTTCCTTAAAAATTATTGTCAATGGCAAGGAAGAACACAATCCAGCCTTTGTTGCTTAAGAATAGACCAATGGTCTTCTTTGGTCTTAGGTTAATGGCTCTCTTTCCAAAGACATCTTTGACTACATCTTTGAGTTAGAAACTACCTTAAAATCTAGTTTGCTTTGTTAAACCATTTTACCAAAAAGCAAAAACTAAGGAGTATGCTTTGCTCTCCCAACTTAATCACCTTGAAAAGAGCTTTTGTGCTCTTTGGGTTGAATCAACTCTCTTCATTAGGAAGGCCTCTATCTAATACTAGCTAGGCTTATAACTCTGTTAAGGGGTTAGGTAAAGACTATGAGCCCTTTCAAATAACTATGTCTTAACCACCTTTCCCTTCTTTGGATAAGGTGGTTGCACAACTTCAAGTGTTTGAAGACCACCTTGTTTGCTATAGTCACTCCTCCAATGGCAACTTTATTTTCATTGCTAATAAACACCAACGTGGTAGTGGACACGATCAATCTTATGGTAGTTGCTTGATGCCACATTTTCCTCATAAGGTTGTGGCTTCACCTCAACTGCACAGAATAATCGAAATGCCCCACATAAACCAACTTCATAGTAGTCCTTTGCTTCTATGCTTGCTCCACCTTATCCGTAAAACCAACAAACTCCTATTGTCAGCTAAATTTGCTTGCATTATAGTCACACTCCTATGCTATGTTATAATGTTTTGGTCATAGTTTTCAACTTTAAGATGCTACTATTGCTTTCACTATTCAGCATGATAATAATCTCATCAACCATGATTAGGTGGCCAATTTTGGTGCCTATTTTCATGTTGTAGATGATCCATGTAATTTGGATACTTTTATTCCATATATTAGCTTTGACCATATCATGGTGGATAATGGTTCTGTTCTTCCCATTACCCATATTGGGGATGCTACATTAAATGATTCTATTCCCATTAAATTTGTTCTTGTTACACTTGCTATTTAGAAGGATCTCCTCTTTATGTCTTAACTAACAATTGATTTTTCGTGTACTATTGGGTTTAATCCCTCTTCCTTTTGCATAAAGGATTTGTAGAGCAAAAAGATCCCAGCCCGAGAAGTTAAGCACGAGAATCTTTATCTATTACCCACACATAATGACTTTACTTTTTTTTCTTCTTGGCAATAGGTTATGTCCTAAAGTACTTGACATTTATATCTTGGTCATCCTCATGCATAAGTTCTTACCTCTCTTAAGAACTAGCACTAAGTTTCTATTCACAGATCTTCCATGCCTTTATATTCTCACTATTAGGCTAGGAAGAGCATCAAACTTCCTTTTTTGTCATCCCAACATAAAGTGCCATTCCCATAGGAGAAGGTTTACTTTGACTTATAGGGACTTGCTTCTATTTAGTCTATAGATGGTTTTTGTTTTTATGTATTTTTTGTAGATGACTTTAGTCATTTTACATGGTTGTATCCTATTTGAAAGAAATCTAACTTTTTAATACTTTTGTTTGATTTCATTTAATGACAAAAAAGCAGTTAGGCTTTTCTATTAAGACTCCACAATGTGACAATGAGGGAGAATTTATAAGCCAAAATTTGTACTCTTATTTATGCCAACATCATATTTTACAACAATTATCTTGTCCATATACTCTTTAATAGAATGGCCTTACTGAGCATAAGCATAGACATATCATTAAAGTAGGTCAAACTTTTCTTTCTCTAATAGGATTGCCCAAGGTCTTTTAGCCAAATGTTTTTACTACTATTGTTTTTCTTATTAATAGACTTTCTTCCACTTCATTGAGTGGAACTTCACCATTTAAACAATTATATCAAAGAAAGCTTTACTATTCCATCTTGCTAACATTTGGTTATGCCTATTACCAATATCTTTGGCATTTGGCTTCAAATAAATTATCCCTTGCTCTTTTAAATGTGTTTTTTTATATATATTTATATATATATATATATATAGCCCTAAACACAAAGGTTATTAGTGTTATTATATTCCTATATAGCAAACCTTTATCTCAGAACATGTTCTTATTAATAAAGATCTTTATCCTTTTGTTTTAAAAAAGTTACAAGTTGTGCTTGGCCCTTCAATTGCTCTTCCATCATGTCCCATTAGCATTGTTATTGCACCTAGTCTTACTCTTACAACTTGTTGCCTTCCATGTCTAACTACACATATTTTTTGTGGGCTACTATGTCAAATTGCAAATTTTCTTTTCTTTGGGTTTATCCTTGATAAAAGATGAAAGTTTGGAGAAACTATGAAACTCCCTTAAATGATTTGATTGCGTATACATGGACTCAGCTCAACAATTGTGTGAAACCAAGAACTTAAAGAAGAAAAACAACTATTGAGTGTTTACATGCCTATAGGCTTTGATAGGCCTTTTATATGTAGCCCAACAACAACTATATTTTCTACATCCTCCCTCAAGTTGGTGGTTGGTAAAAGTCATAGACACCAACTTGTTTAAAACAAAATGGTGTTGTTGTATTCTTAAAGCCTTTGTTAGTAGGTCAACAAGTTGATCATGGGTGGATATATGGGCAATATGAATTATGCATGTTGCTATCTTTTCCCTAATAAAGTGATGATCAATTTCTATATGCTTGGTCTTCTCATACAATACTAGATTAGTCAATATTTTCATCACAACCTTATTACCATAAAAGAGAGATATAAGTTTAATCAATAGGCCTCATAAGTCCTTGAAGAGTCTAAGAAGCCATATGATCTTGCATGTAGTTAACACCATGGCTTGATATTCTAGTTTTGTGAAGGATCTAGACATAATGGATTGCTTCTTGCACTTGCAAGATATCAAAGAATCACCTAGCATAATGTATAAACCCATGGTTGACTTTTACCCCATAGGGCATGATCTATAAGTGGCATTACAATAAGCATGCAATTCTAGACTATTTTGGGATTTCATTAGCAAACCTTATCCTAGTGAGCACTTAATGTACTAGATAACTTGAAGGGCAATGTCAAGATGAGACTCCGTAGGGGCATGCACAAATTGACTCAATAAGCGAACAACAAAGCATATGTTAGGTTTGGTGACTATAAGATAAATTAGTTTACCAACTAATCTCTAGTAACCTATGATGTCCTTAAGAGGGGTGTCTCTTTCCTTGTGTAGAAATTCATTGTAATTTATGTTAGTGTACTTAACATTCTGATCCATAGGGGTATTTATAGGTTTACATCCAAAAAGGCCATACTTTGAAATAAGCTCTAAGGCATATTTTCTTTGGCTCATGATGATTCCAAAGTTAGAACTTGTCATCTCAACCCTTAGGAAATATTTGACCAAGCCTAGATCTTTCATCATGAAGGTAGAACATAAATACCTTTTTTGGTGTTTGATTCCTTCTTCATCTTCACTTGTGATGATCATATCATCCACACAAATGTCCTTTTTATGTCCTCTTGAGGAACAATAAGTAATCATGCTAAGAGTGATGAAACCTAACTCAAAGAAGTTCATTAATGAACTTCTGGTACCATTGTTAAAAGGCTTACTTAATACCATATGGTGACTTCTTGAGATTGTAAACTTTGCATCCCTTCTTGCCTTAAAGACCTTCTAGGAGGTGCATGTACATTTTCATATCTAGATCACCTTGTAGAAAGGCATTATGCACATTCATTTTATGCAAGTCCTAGTGGAGGCTAGTAGTAAGTGTAGTAAGGATTTACAAAATGACAAATTTTCCAATAGGGCAAAAGTGTCCTCAAATCAACCCCTTCTTGCTAATTATATCCTTTAGCCATTAGGCGAGCCTTATAGCAATTAACTATACCATCAACCTTGTGTTTGACTTTGTACACCCATTTATTCCTAATGGCTTTATGACTTACAAACAAAAAAACTAGTTCCCATGTATTGTTTAACTTTAATGCCTTCATCTCCTCAATCATTGCATCCCACCATTTAAGATTTATGACTACCTCATGGTATGTGGAAGGTCTAGTGAAGGCATAAATGGGGCAAATGAAATTATTATACTCTTTAAGTAATCTATGATGAGATATGGCATGAGATATAGGATGCATAATAACAATTGGTGGAGAGGCATCCATGTGAGAACAACCATAGTCATGAGTCTAAATGGATGGTTTATATATTGTACTTGAATGATGGGGAGGTGTCGGAGGTGGCACAGTTTTGCTCATACAAGTAGGTGAACATGACTCTGAAGATGATCTAGTGTAGGGTACAATGACAAGTGAATCAAGGTCATACATATCAATAGTAGTGACTCTAACATATGGGTGATGAAGTAGGGATGTTAGCAATTGGTGATGAGATACCCACTTGATCACGCCATGGTGATGGTGATGGTGATGAAATTGTATAAAAGAGAAAGACATTTTCATAAAAAAAATCATGTCATGATTCACAAAAAACTTTCCATTCTTGACATTAAGAAGGTGATACCTTTTTTGTGCAAATGGATATCCTATGAGAATGGAAGCAATGGAACGATAACCAAATTTGTCCTTTTGTGTAAGATTAGTGGCATAACATAGGCAACCAAACACCTTAAGATGATTGAGAGATGTCTTTTTACTAAAAAGTCTCTCATAAGGTGTCTTCCTTTAAAGAACTTGAGTGGGTGTCTAATTGATTAAATATGTAGTTATAAGAAGACACTTGCTCCAAAAATGAATGAGGCAATGAGATTGAAATCTTAGTGCCTTTGCAGCATTAAATAAATGGCAATGTTTTTGTTCAACCACCTTATTTTGTTAAAAGGTATATGGACATGAGCTTTCATAAATGATTTCTTTAAAGTCAAAGAATAAAATACATAATGAACTAAAGAAGTCTAGTAAATTATTTGTACAAATGCATTTAACATGTAATCCAAATTAAGTAGTGACCATAAAGAAGAATGACCTTAAATAATTAAAGGTCTTCGCCTTATGATGCATGAGATAAGCCTAAATGGTTTGTGTATAATTGTCAACAATGGTCAAACAATATCTAACACTAGAGTGGCTAAGGGCCTTATAAGGTCCTTAAATGTTGACATGTATGAGTTCAAAAGAAACAAATGTCATGGAGGTGCTAGTGGGAAAAGAGGATCGTGCATGTTTAGTAAGGGGACATATAGTGCAAGCTTTAATGTCATGCATTAAAGTAAAAGAAATATAAAAAATATGATGCATGACGTTAAATGATGGGTGACCCAATTGTTGATATAAAATTTTACATGTAGTAGACATAGTAAAAGTTTGACAAACATTGTTCAACTTTGGAGATACAAAAGGATTTACTACATAACTTTTTAGCTTGAAATTATATGCATTATCAAAATCAATCATAAGGTAGTAAAGTCCAAGCCTCACCTTACCAAGCCCTATCACTGTCCTAATCCATAAGTCTTGACAAATACACAAATGGGGAAGTAATGTGATGGCACAATTATTGTCATGTGTATATTTAGTTATAAACAATAAGTTGGCAGTAAAAATAGGGGCTTAAAGAACGTCATAAAGATAATATCTATGATTTCAACACAACTAAGCCAATATGTGTAATAGGTATGCATCTATCAATTAGGCAATCAAACTATATTAGACTCATGAATGCATAACGAAGAGATATTAGGCAATTAAAGTCACTCATGATATGGTCACTCACTCTAGAGTTTATAAGCCAAAGAGTGATCTCGATGTTTAGGGAAAATAATTTCCAAATAAATTACATCTAACCTATTAAGAAAGTTGAAAATTTTTGCCATCCTTCTGGAACTACTGAAAATCAAGATTTGTGATGAGATTTAAGTAGTAGATTGCTATGAAAGAGTTTAATTAAGACCACAAACATTCTAAGCAACTAATGTACTGGTCAACTGATTCTTCATCTTGGTTGGCTTTAGTAAGGTTCCTCTTGACATGACAAAGTTCCTTGGTTTTGACCCTTTAAAATTTATCTTGGTGGTGAGTCCAAACATGATGAGCATTTATGGAATAAGTGAAGGATCAGTACAGTTCTGTGGTGAGAGAGGAGAGAAGCCAACTTAAAACTACATTGTTACATCTTTTCTAGTAATGGAAGAATGGATTGTCAACTTTGGGTTAAGGCATAGGGACATCAACAATGTCGAATTTATTCTTTTCCAAAAGGGTAATAGTCATATCCTTGCTTTTGCTCACATAATTCTCAACCCTATGGAGCTTTTTTAAAACAATAAGGATCCTAATATGCCTATTTAGATGAAGATAGTAAGGGTAACTAGGTTACACCAAGAGTTTCTTTGGCCCACCAAAATGGCCTTTTGAACATCATTGTAGACAGGAAGGAGGTCAAGTGCAATGATCACATCTTGGAGGTTTAAGGCTATTGTTGTTGCGGTCCATTTGTAAAAGAGGGTTGGTTAAAACTAAAGTTGGGAGATAATGTGTTTGACAAAATGCTTTAGTAAAAAATAGAGCACCAAAGCATACACAAAAGTGGGATTTGTATGCAAAAACATGTGAGATAGGATGGTGTAGTGACTTAATTAAGATACCATGATAAAAGACAAAATTTTGGAGAAATTGTGAAACTCCATTGAATGATTTGATTGTGTATACATGGACTTAGCTCAACAATTATGTGAGATTGAAAAGTTAAAGAAGAAAAATAGCTATTAAGTGTCTACATGCCAATGGGCCTCGATGGGCCTTCTATATGTAGCTCAACAATAACTATATTTTTAACAATCCTCTTCCCTTAGCCCTTGTGCATCTTTTGAATCTCATCCTTTCAAGGATGCATGCCTTTCTTAAGCACTTAGTGCATGATCCATCTTATGAGTCCACATTGCCTTCTTATCTCATGGTTGCCTCACTTTCTCAAGAAGTAGTGCTTAACACATCTTTGGTTAATGCCATTTCTTAAGATGTAATGCAACCATCTCTCAAGATGTCATGCATGCCATAGCTAAAGTACAAGACACGCTTATGTCCCTTTCTATCCTTATACAACATATCACCAAAAAAGAAGTAGCTACATTTACCCAATAACCATAAGACATGCCCATGCCTTATTTTTCTTTCTTCCCATAACCTTTCACTAAACATGAAGCAACCATTCCCTTACTAAAAAAGTCCAAGCTAGTTTCCTTTCATTTGCATGTTTCTCTTTTTGCCCTACACCTTGAGATGTAGAAGCTGCCATAGCCATAACTAGAGTTCAAGAAGCAACCATTTACTTGAAAGAGATATAGCCACGTCAGCATAACCAAGAAAAGTCAAAATAGGTTCTTTTCATTTACATCTTTTCTCTCTTCTTCACCTCGGGATATAAAAGTTGTCACATACATGGCTAAAGTGCAAAAAGCAACCATGTCAACCCAACCAAGATAAATTCAATAAGACATGTTTATGCCTCTCATGCCTTTTTCTCCTATCTCAACTATTCTTTTATTAGAAAAGTCCAAGCTACCTCTCTCTCCTTAATCCTAAGCTTCCTTTTTGGATAATCCAACCCTTGAAGTATTAGCCTTGTTCATGTCTTTACCAAACACTCCTTATTCAAGTGAACCTTCTTCGGGTGAGAAACTTCTTTCTTCTCTTTCTAGCTTGATTGACTTTTTTCCTTCATCCCTTTCACTAATTGTTCTTCCTTCCATACCCACCCCATGAAAACGTAGAGTCAATTTGGCATCTTCAAACCCAATATGAAATATGAACTCTCCACCCACACTATTCTTGCCTTACTAATCACAATTAAATCTACATTGCTCCATAATCGTTGGAAATTTGCAATGGACAAAGAAATTTATGCACTTGCTCAAAACCAAAAGTGGTCTCTTTGTTCCTCGTCACCCTTCATAGAATGTGGTTAGTTACCATTAGGTATATAAACCAAGATTGCCTTTGATGATTTGGTTGATAGACTTAAGAGAAGGCTTGTTACCAAAGGATTTCACCAAGAGGTAGGAATTAATTTTCTTGAAACTTTCTCTCTTGTAATGCGACACACTTCTATCCTTCTAGTTCTTTCTATTACTCTCATCAAGAATTAGCTATTGTTACAATTTGATGTTAAGAACTCCATGCATGGTCCTCTTTCTAAGAAAATGTTTATGCATTAGCCCCTTAGTTATGTTAATCCTACCAAACTTGATCATGTCTATAAACTACAACATTCCTTCTATGGCCTAAAGTAGGCTCTTAGAGCATGGTATGATTTTTTCACCTCTTTTATATTGGAATATGGATTTCTTACATCCCAAAATGATCCTTTATTATTTATCTATCATTCATATTGAGAGAATTTATAGTTATTATTATATGTGGATGACTTAACAGTCAATAACAGCTCTATCCCCCATGTAAAGGATTTTGTGTCTACACTAAGTTTTGAATTTCCCTTTAAACAACTTGGTATCCCAAACTTCTTTCTTGGCATTAAGTTTCACTAAATGGCCATTGGTTACATTTAAGTTAAAGACAATATGCCATGGATCTCTTGTCATAAGCCAACATGACCAATTGCAAATCCATTGCTACACCACTTGCTACCAAGCCCCCATAAGTCAAACACGGTTCCTCTATCCTCTCTTAGCCATCTATTTTTAAAAGCTTAGTTGGAGCTTTTCAATATTTAACCCTGACTAGTCATGATTTATCATTGGCTGTTAATTGGCTTTATTAGGTGATGCATGCCTATTCTTTTCTTGACCATCATAATCTTAAGCGGGTTCTTTATTATGTTTATGGCACAATTGATTTAGGCATTTAGTTTCATTCTTAGAATGGTCTTAACCTTTATGATTTTACTAATGCTAATTAAGGTGGTTGGCCCTCTACTTGTAGGTTCATTTTTGGCTTTTGCTTCTTCATAGAAGCAAATTTAATTTCCTGGAACTCTAAATGCCAATAAACCATGTATATGTCTTTTATCAAATCAAAATATCATTGCCTTGCTTCCATTGTTATAAAATTTACCTTGATATATGCCTTTCTTTGTGACTTCCTATGCCTCAACCACATCCCACATTATTGCACTATGACAACATTTCAACTTTGTAACTCATGAAAAATCCTATTCTAAATGGAAAAATGAAACACATTTTTATCAATTATCATTTTATACATGAATGTTGGATCCTATAGCAACCTAAGAGGGGGGTGAATTAGGTTTCTCTTTTAAAAATCACTTCTATTTATGTTCAGTTACTTTTTATGCAATCAAATATGACATTCAAAGATATAAAGCTTAATCAGCAAGCTAATCAAACACAAGGAAGATGAGACACTAATTTACACGATGGTTCGGCCCTTCTCACCTACTTCCACCTTATTATCTTTCAACATAACCGGTTGAAGTCTACTTTATTACAAAGTTAGGAAAAACTTTCTCCTACACTTTCCAACTCCTCTTCAAGGAGTCAAACAATCCTTACATTAAGAATCATAATTACAATGTGTGTCTCAACACACATTAACAAGTTAAGTTTATCAAGCTTATTACATATTTCAAACTAAGCTTCTATAAGATATGCAATACAAGTTTAGAAGCTTCAAACAACTAATAGAGGCTTAATACAGAGTAATATGGACAAAAGCTCCAAATTCCTTCAAACCCTAGCAGAGTCTACTTGTAGAAAATCAACTTCAATAATAAAGTATAATGAAGCACAAATTGATTCTCTAATAAGCAAGTAATGAGCTTAGAAGTTAGTCACCCAATGAAGATCAAAATCGTAGGTTTGGATGAGCTAGAATGAGTAATATGAGATGCTTCATAAATTACTTTCTTTGCTTCTGATTTTCAGACTCCTAGCAATGGTGAAGACAAACTTGCTTAAATACCTTCAAAACAACTAACCTCTCACTTAAAAGAGCCATTCTGACACTTCTGAGCACCATCAAATCTTCTTCCCTTTGGAATTCCTTATTTCCCTATTCTTTATCCATTTTCGAGCTTGAAAGAGACAGAATGTCGGGGCTAAGGTTCTGTCTTCATTTATTTCAAAACCCCATCCAAAATGGTGCAATTTTGGTCTCAACTTAAAGTTCTGTAATTCGGGTTCTATGGAGCAAGTTTAAGGTCTCACTCAAATCTTCTTCAATTCTCTCCAATCTTGAATTAATTCTTCGTGGGTCCTTCACAGATTGATAAAGTATCTTTTTCCTTACAAAAACCCTTTGAAATTATCTTCAAAAGCTCTCTAATTTGCTTCAAATTTTACTTTTGAGTAGTTAGGGCAAGAACTCAACGAGCTTCACCATTTCTTTAAATTGATCCTCTCTGAGTAGTGGGTCTTTGATTTTTCTTCACAAAAATCTTTTTCTCTTCATTAGCTTTTCAACGAGCTATCTTACACCTTGATCAGAGGTGAAATGGGCGGCCAAATCTACCAGCAAAGTCATGGTGTCATCGCGGGTCAAATTCTGGGTCCCCGGCTCTTAAGTTAGTCGCGTACTAGGTCACACTTCTCTGGATTGGGTCAGACTTCTTTGGACTGGGTCAGACTTTGGAATGGGTCAGACTTTTGGATTGGGCTTATTCTAACCCAATTTCAGCATTAATTTTCTTATGAAACTCATAAATAATCAAATATTAATTATAATATTTTCATATTATAATTCTATTTAATTATCAATATATTTCAAAAAAATGGTTATAATATTATCATATTATAATATTTATTTTTCTTCATCATCAAAATGTTTATATATTTTAATATTATTAAAATATATTCCAACAATGAAAAAGTGGCTTTGGGATCCATTACAACAGTTTATGTCTTATCTTCCTATTAGCTTGTTAATATCTTCATTAAACCCTTTCTACATCTCCCTTTTGTTTCATTATAATCCAAACTTGGCATAACATTTTATTTGCCACCAATTTTAAGAGGGCCTAAAGAAAGTATCTACCCAAAAGAGAAGTAGCCATGTTAACACAATAAAGAAAAGTCAAAGATGACCTCCCTTTGTACCATTTCACCTTGCTTATCTCTAACTAAAACCATAAAAGCCTCTAACCCTCACTCTGTACCGTCATCCTTTAAGACAGTCCCCTCTTCAATTTTCCTAACCGTGCATGTTATAGCTTTAAAATCAAATTCAATCCAAAATAAACCATTGTCATACAACAGTCTCTTGGCCACTCTTTTATAGAAGAAATTATTGTATAGCAATATCTTCTTAATGATTTCCAAATTGTTTTGACATTTATATTCCTATATTCTTTGTATTCTTAATATAGTTCTTAAAATATAAGCTCAATCCTATTAGAAGATAAAGTTAACCCCTTATGCAAAATTTCCACATTAGCAACTATAATAAAACACTCTAACAACCTCTCCACATATGGGACTCATCATCACTTAACAAGACTACACACGTCAACCTTTCACCATTGCAAACATTAAAGTGCTGCATATCCTCTACAACTCTTGATCAACTTTTGGCAAGGAGAGAATCTCTCACCAACCAAAGTATTAAGGCAAAGCAAATATGGAAAACAAATACCAAAAGAGAAACCAAAACATTCTCCAATTGGATAAGTAAGAAACATGAGATTCATGTCCTAAGAATATAATTCAAAAATATTCCCAAAATACTTTTAGCAATCTTAAACCCTACTGGAAACAATGACGATTCTTACCTTTGTATAAACCATGTAATTAAGCCCATTCCTTTATAGTTTAATAGCACATATCTATATATAGGAATGCTTTGTACAAAGAAAATCATTAAATACAAAATAGCTTTCTCCTTCATTTTAGTTCTAGCTTATACCAAATATTATTTAGATTTTCTTATAGGTTGAAGAAATCACCTTGAATTTCTTCTTTTTTTCAACCTACCATACCTTCTATCTTGGTATCATATGCCAGTTTGGCGAAAGCCCCATTACAATTTGAACCTTACCTTTTTACTTTTACTAAGTCATGATTTTTTTTTCTTTTAGGTGGGCGCTCCTACTGTTGCTATTGCCACCCCTATTCATGCCACCCTTAATGTACTAGCTGTGGGTATTCGCTTGGATGGACCCAACTATCTAATCTTGAAGGCTAGGATAACCCTGTACCTAAAAGCAAGTGGCCTTTTTAACATTCTTGATGTCACCTACCTATGTCCTAAAGAATACTCTACAGCAATTGACAAAAAAGGCTCTATAGTCTGCATAACAAATCTAGTATTTACATATTGGCATGTCCATGATTAGACAACCTTAGTCTGGATTCTTCACACATCATTGGATGTAATTGTTATTAGCTTATCTCATTTTGAGAGATCTACTAGGTATGGCAAGTCTTTGCATTTGAATTTGTTGCTCAAAGTTTAGCCAATGTGATAGCCCTACGATTACACCTTCAATTTGTCACGAAAGGCCACTATTCGGTAATCAAGTATCTCTAATAGGTTAATAGCCTCACGGAATAGCCAGCCTTTGTCAGAGAACTAATCTCCAATAATGAATTTTTAACTCATTATATCATGGTCTAGGTCCTCAATATTCCAACTTGGTCATTACTATATCTGTTCATTCTCAAAATGTAACGATGAGCTGGGAGGATCTTCGTGGCCTTCTTTTAACACATATGGCCATGTTAAACCTTGCTGAACAAACTACCCCATACAATCCACTAACGGCTTTTGTTTTAAAAAGTCCTACTTGCAGACAATGTTCTCTATCCCGAAACAATAGTATAGACTTGCCTTCTTCAGCTGTGCCAACAACAACAGCTTTCCTTCTACTAGTTAGACCAACTCCATTGGTCGATATCGTGGTCGCCAAGTCCTTTGCCAAATATGTTGCAGGCCAGGACATCACACTACTAACTATAGTGAAAGGTACAATTAGGTCCCATCCACTTAGACTTCCCTTCACCCATTTTCTAAAGTTCACATCACCAACTATCTTCCTGCTAACTCAGACTCCGACTAGTACTTGGACACAAAAGCCACTCATCATGTTACTTATTGATAGCTTTATTTTTATAGAGCTATTTTGATTATTTTAGGATACAAATAATATAATTTTGTGAGATAATATTTGATTTTTCATATATTTATTCAAATCTTTATTGTTTATGTAGCAAGCCCCAAAAGAGATGAAAAGCAAAGGAAACATAAAGAAAAGAAGCAAGGCACATAAGGAATAAAAGAAGAAAAAAAGGACAAAAAGGACAAGAAAGAAAATAAAGGAAAAGGGCAAAAAGTGAATTATCAAGGGAGAATCTTAGGGCATGCCTCCCAAGACATCATAAAGAGTGGAAAATGTGAAGAGAAGGAGGCACCACATAAAACAAAAAAAGGGGGAGAAAGGAAAGGAGAAAAGGTGCTGCCGGAACCAAGACCAAGATATGAAAAAGAAAAGAAAAAAAAAAAGAAGAAAAAGAAAGAAGGGGCATGACAACTTACCTCTATTTCATGCCATTCTTGATGTTGGTTTAATTTGTAAGAATTTTGCAAAAAATTCTTAAAGAGAAGACAATGTGGTGATAACTTTTCTGTTTTTTATTTAAGATGTTTTGCTTAATTTCTACTATTGTTTTGGTTTGTTATTTTATTATGTTCTAAACTTCTTTTGTTAAAGCGAAGATGTAGCTTAACTATAATAATGTGAATTTTATAGGTTTTTATGCTTTGCAAGATATTTTATTTATATGAGTTATATATTATTATGTTTAATGCTTTTAAGTGATTGGCCATCACTTAAATGATTTGATGTGCATGTTTGAGACTGAGAGGTAATAATATGCAATTGCTTCTTATAATATATAACCATGAATTAAATGTGGATAAACATATACCATGTTATTTGTGTGGTTTTTAGTGATAAGATAATCGAAAGATTTATTGTAAACCAGGAATGTTCACAGATTTTAATGCATTTGGTTTGTTTTAATTCACATATAGAGATATAGTGAATTAATAAACTAAATAGGTTTACTATACTTAGACATAGAATAGTAAATAAATTAGAAAATTCCGCCATCACATAGGTATTATCATTCTTGTAAGCATAATTATGGAAATTCATATATAGTAGTTATGGTGAAATTGAAAACTCTAACATATTTCTCATTTTGATTTTTCTTACTTGGATTCAATTTTAATTAGTCTTGAATTTTTGTTTTAGAAATTTTAAATTTTAATTCATCGTCAACAATATTTTGATTTGCTAGATAAATTTTAGGATTAATTCATCGTTAGTACTTAATTAGTTTAGTATTCACTAATCTTCATGGGATAATACTTTTCTTATCATTATATTACTTCTTCAACATGTTCACTTGCATCTAAATTTCACCGAACAAGCTTTTGACACCATTGCCGGGGATTGGTTGTTTTACTACTGATTAATATTAATACCGAATAATTTCTAAGTTTAATCTAGCTTTTATTTTCTTTTAAGAAAAAATCATTTTTTTTAATTCTTGAAAAAAAATCGTTTCTTTTAATTCTTGAAAAAAAATGTTTCTTTTAATTCTTGAAAAAAAATATTTTTTTTAAGTTGTTGAAACAAAAATAAATTATTATTTTTTTAGCTGAAAAAAAAGAAAAGAAAAGAAATCATTTTTTATTTTTATTTTGCTTTATTTTTTTCTTAAAAAAAAAAGTCTTTGTTAAGCTGCTATTGTAGAAAGATTAAGCAATAAGGATGGAGAGACATGATGGTACATGTAGACTTGTAAAAGACTATGTTGCACCAACATTTTAGAATGCCACACTAAGCATTAGGCCTGCAAATTAGGCAAACCACATTGAGATCAAGCCAGTTCTCACCCATATACTTCAAAACTCCATGCAATTTAGTAGGCTACCAAACAAGGATCCAAATGTTCACATTGAAGCCTTCCTTGAATTTTGTAATATGATTAGATATGATGGAGTCACAAATGATGCTATCAGGTTAAAGCTATTTCCATTTTCTCTTAGAGATAAAGCTAAAAATTGACTTTCTTCCATTCTTGCAGGATCAATTACTACATGGGATAATTTGGCTTAAAAATTTCTTGGTAAATTCTTTCCTTTTGTGAAATCTGTAAAAAAAAGCATAATGATGTTTTCACTTTTGTGCAGATGGATAATGAATTATTGTATGAAGCTTGGGAAAGATTCAAGAAACTTTTGAGGAGATGTCCACATCATGGACTACCCATATGGTTACAAGTATAAACTTTTTATGATGGGTTTAATACAAATCTCCATTTTCTAATGGATGCAGCTGTAGGAGGGGCTTTGCACAGCAAAACAATATAAGAGGCATACAACCTTTTGGAGGAAATGTCAGCCAATAGCTATCAATGGTCTACTGAGAGGCTACAAATGTATCAAGCAAGTGAAGTCCATGAAGTAGATATCTTCACCACAATGTATGCACAATTGAAACTGTTTAATAAGAAGATAGATAGCTTAAGTCCTCAAATTGTGAGAATTTAAAGCACAAAATGTGAATTTTATGGTGGAGGACATGCAAGCATGGAATGTACAATAGGTAACCCTTATGCTCAATATAATGAATATGCTAATTTTGTTGGGATTCTGAACAGGTCACAAAATGATCCTTACTCCAACATGTATAATCTAGGATGGCATAGCCATCAAATTTTTCATGGAGTAACCTAATTGAAATGAGATTGCCACCAACATTTAAGCAAACAAAAAAGGAGAAGCCTAGTTTAGAAGACATGTTTGCCAAGATGATACAAAACAATGAAGATTCCAAAAACAAGAAGCTTCAATTAGAAATTTAGAGGTGCAGATAAGTCAATTGATCAATATGATCTTAAAGAAAGAGGAAGGCCCTTTGCCTAGCAATATGGAGAAAAGCCCTACAAATACCGCAAAGGCAGTAACCCTAACAAGTGGCAACCAAGTAGGAGAAGATGATGCTGACAAGGACATTTTCAATGAAACAAATAAGAATGTCAGCATACACCTCGAGGAGGCATCTAGGAGCAAACTATTTCTCAATAATCCTGAGCCTTTTATACTTCCAACTCCATCTCTCCAAAGATTCCAGCAACATAAAAGAGAAGAAATTTTTAGAATTCCTTGATATATCTTCAAAACTGCACATTAACATTCCTTTTGTAGATGTTCTAGTTCAAACACCTAGTTATGCAAAATTTTTGAAAGAGATACTGAAAAATAAAAGGAAGCTAGAAGTATATGAGACAATGAGGTTAGCTAAAAAGTATTCAACCGTTCTACAACACAAGCTATCTCCTAAACTATTACAGTTTCATCCTCCTTGAGCAACAACATCCTAGATAGTTTGGCTAAAAACTATAAAACAAGTGCTTCTTAGAAGGCAACCCAAGCATTTTCATTTTAGTCTTTTGCTGGAAGTTCATTACCACATTTTCCTTACAGCTCTACATTGACACAACCTACAATCAAGGGAGTTTCCTTGTTCCTTCTTTATTATTACTTTCTTTTCCTTTTACATTGAGTACAATGCTTCATTCAAGTTTGGGGGTAAAGAAATAACCTTTGTGCTAAATCTGATTTTTAAATTTTATCAATTCTTTGGAAGATATAGATTTTGTTCAAACCTGCAATTGTGATGTGAGTTAAGTGTGATTATGATTATGTTGATCTATTTATTGAACACTAAAAGTCCTTCATTCATGCTTTAGAGAACATTCATGTGAAGTATACAATTATCTTAGATCTCCCTTGGATCTTAGAATTTGCTTAATTTCCTCTTAAGGCAAAATCCTAGGCTGCATCGAACTAAGAAAATGATTTAGGCCATCTTTGGACCATTTGAGCCTTTCAAGCCAACCTTATTTATTTATCACCAGTCACCCCACTGAGCCTCGATTCATATCTTTTTTTTTTCTTTGACACCCACATATATACCTTTGAACCTTTGACAAATTATCTTTTCATCCCACACCCTTAAACATGTTGGTTTTTAGGATATAAGTCTATTTGAGTAAAAAGAAGTTGAAGGGAAGGATGTAATAAAGGAAAAAGTTGATTGCAATGATTATGTAGCATAATATGTTGCTTTTGTGAATGCCAAAAAAAAGGAAAAAAAGAAAGAAAGAAAGAAAGAAAGAAGATAAAAAAAAAAAGGGAAATGCAACATCTATCCAAGAATGGAATTCTTTTATCACTTATTGTCAAATTCAAGCCACTTAAGATTCAGAAATTGGCTTAAGCATAGTAGTTGGATATCATCAGTAAGATAAGATTGTAATGGTACATTTCTAGTCCTACTACTTGCTTTATTGTTGCAAGTATAATTGTGACTTTTGTGAGTGTCAACATCTAAGTGAAATCAAGCATTTTTGGGAAAAAAAAATGAATGAGAGAAGTGGTGATAGAAAGATTATTTAAAAAATAAAAATAAATAAATAAAGAAAGTGACAAAAGCTCAAATTAGATCCTAGAAAGCAATGTGTTCATAGGTGAATTTAGTCTAAATGACTTTCATCTTACCCCTAGCTCAACCTTACATTACAAGCTTATAAAAGTTCTATTGATTATTGGTTAAATGATTGGCCTACATTAGTAGAGAGAGGAATGAAAAACAAACATATAAGGTTTGGTTAAAGATTTTGAAAGATTGCATATTAATGTAGATTTATCTGGAGTGCATATAGTTAAAAAAATAAGGACTCACACTTACACACACGCACGTGGTCAACATAGTTAAGAGTCTATCTTATCTTATCTTATGACACAATTGTTATGTTTGGATGAAAGCTATATTTTTTTCTTTGAATTATTAAGTTGAGAAATTTTGAGTGAATTTCAAGAAAGGGTTTTGTCCAAAATATATATTATCTCTTACTTTTGCTCAAGGACTAGCAAAATGTTAAGTTTAGGGGTAACTCTATCTTATTCAGTGAAATTTAGATGTTAGTGAACATATCAAACAAGTAATATAATGATAAGAAAAGTATCGTCTCACGAAAATTGGTAAATACCAAACTAATTAAGTACTAACAATGAATTAATCCTAAAATTTATCTAGTAAATCAAAATATTGTTGATAATGAATTAAAATTTAAAATTTCTAAAATAAAAACTCAAGACTAATTAAAATTGAATCCAAGTAAGAAAAAACAAGATAAGAAATATGTTAGAGCTTCTGATTTCACCATAACTACTAGATATGAATTTCTATAGTTATGCTTACAAGAATGATAATACCTATGTGATGGTAAAATTTCTTAATTTATTTACTATCCTATGTCTAGGTATAGTAAACCTATTGAGTTTATTAATTCACTATATCTTTATATGTGAATTAAAATAAACTAAATGCATTAAGATCTGTGAACATTCTTGGTTTACAATAAATCTTTCGATTATCTTATCACCAAAAGTCACACAAATAATATGATATATATCTATTCACATTTAATTCATGGTTATATATTATAAGAAGCAATTGCATATTATTATCTCTCAATCTCAAACATGCACATCAAATCATTTAAGTGGTGGCCAATCACTTAAAAGCATTAAACATAATAATATATAACTCACATAAATAAAATATCTTGCAAAGCATAAAAACCTATAAAATTCACATCATTATAGTTAGGCTACATCTTTGCTCTAACAAAAGAAGTTTAGAATATAATAAAATAACAAACCAAAACAATAGTAGAAATTAAGCAAAACATCTTAAATAAAAAATAGAAAAGTTATCACTACATTGTCTTTTCTTTAAGAATTCTTTGTAGAATTCTTACAAATTAAACCAACATCAAGAATGGCATGAAATAGAGGTAAGCTATTGTGCTTCTTCTTTCTTTTTCTTTTTCATCTCTTAGTCTTGGTTCCCATGGCACCTTTTCTCCTTTCCTTTCTCTCCCTTTTTTTCTTTTATGCAGTGCCTCTTTCTTTTCACGTTTTCCTCTCTTTATGCTATCTTAGGAGGTGTGCCCTAAGATTCTCCCTTAATAATTCACTTTTTGCCCTTTTCCTTTATTTCCTTTCTTGTCCTTTTTGTCCTTTTTTTACTACTTTATACGTTGCCTTCTTTTCTTTTCTTTTTTCTTTTATTCCTCACGTGCCTTACTTCTTTTCTTCATGTTTCCTTTGCTTTTCATCTCTTTTGAGGCTTGCTACATAAACAATAAAGATTTGAATAAATATATGAAAAATCAAATATTATCTCACAAAATTATTTTATTTGTATCCTAAAATAATCAAAATAACTCTATAAAAATAGAGTTATCACTTATAACGTGGAAAATTTGGACAATGTGGTTCCCTATATGGGCCTCCATCAAGTGACAGTAAAGGATGGCATGGGTCTAGCCTTCACCCATTCAGGTAAATTTTGAAAATTAGGATCTTTTAATATTAGAAATATTTTTGTTATTCCTAAAATAAAATAAAAATAAAATAAAAATTAATTTCTATATGTAAGCTTACCAAAGATAATAATTTTCTTGGTATTTTCTATCTTGATTTTTATGTTATTCAGAGCCTTCACACAAGTAAGACTTTACTTCAAGGCAACAATGATTGTGGGCTTTATAGCCTTCATTAGTTGGCTTCTCTACAACCCCCAACTATTTTAATGGCCTAAATAAATAAATTGGCTTCCTGGCACTTACATCTAAGACACACCAACTATGATAATGTAATAAGGCTGCTTAAATCCACTGGAATTTCATTTACCGAATTAGAGCCAACCTTATGTAATGCTTGTCACATCTCTAAGAGCACATGCTTACACCATCCTAGTACTTAGAATGCATCACCAGGTCCCCTTGATTTAGTTCATTTTGATATCTAAGGGCTCACTCCTGTAATATCTTCTAATGGTAATAAATATTATATTTCTTCATAGATGATTTCTCTAAATTTTCATGGACTTATTTGTTCTCTTTGCAAGATCAATTTCTTTCTATTTTTAAACAATTCCATGTATTTGTTGAAAATCATTTGCAAACAAAAATTAAGCAAATACAATGTGATGGTGTTGTGAAATTTATGTCTTTTGTTTTATGCAATGTATTAAATAATTTAGGTATCCTTTAGCACATATGAAACCTATATGCCCTTTATCAAAATGGGTCCGTTGAAAGAAAACATCGTCACATCATTAAAATGTGCCTTTTTATGCTTCATTAGGCTTAAGTTAGGACTATGCATTTGAAAAAACCATACATATTTTTCATATTTCTCCATTTATATCTCATTTTTGGATCTTTGGATGCCTTGTATATCCTTACTTACATCCCTATAATAAACACAAACTTGAATCACATTCAACCTTTGTGTTTTTCTAGGTTACCCATTAGGATATAAAGGGTACCGATGCATCTAACTAAAAACAAAAAAATCATTCATAGTTGTAGATGTCATTTTTTATGAATAAGTATTTCCTTGTCAAAATACCTATTCCTTGTCTTGGTCAACACATGCCATATCTATTACTTTCCCAAATGGATACCAACAAGTCTCTCGGACACCATGCAACATAACTCTGAGATTATCATCTCTTTCCAATAAGCCTCTTAAGGCAACACCACGATGCATCCTCAAGATACACACAATCTCTCATCTCCCAATGCCACATCACATCATGTGGATCCCACACCACTTAATGAGGCAACATCACCTCACATGGTCCCCACCCCACTTAATGAGACTTCATCATCTCATATGGCCCCTACATTAGTAGGAGGACCCATATTTACACAAAATGAGGAACCATTTGCCACATCCTCCACCATCTTGGCATCACATCCTGTGGGCCTCATTCATACAATGGTAACTTGAATAAAAAGTGGAACAATTCCAAGACATACACTGATAAGAAAGCATATGTATGATCTAATTATCTTCAACCACCTTTATACTAAGCCTCCAAATTTTACTAAAGCTAACAAAGACTTTAATTAGAGAGTGGCTATAATAGAATAATACACCGCTTTAATGAAAAATCACATATGAGATTTTATCCCTAAACCCACCAATATCATTCCTATTGGATGTAAATGGGTGTACAAAATTAAACAACATTCTGATGGCACCTTGGAATGCTACAAAACATACCTTGTTGCAAAAGGCTTCCACTAGTGTCCTAGAATGAATTTTACAGAAACCTTTAGTTTGATTGTAAAACCAATCACTATTTGAACAATTCTAGCCCTTACTTATTCCAATAATTAGGTTATCAAACAATTGGATGTTAAAAATGTATTTTTACATAGGGACCTTGAAGAAGAAGTCTATATGTCTCAACCATAACGCTTTGTAGACCCAAATCGACCTTCTTATGTGTGTTGCCTACGTTATTCCTTTTACGACTTAAAACAAGCACCTCGTGCTTGGCATTATTGGCTTAGCCAATACTTACAAGCCTTGGCTTTCATACATCTTAAGCTGACACATCTCTCTTCCTATTACACACATCAATGTTCAGAGTTTACTTCTTAGTCTATGTTGATGATATCATCCTTACTAGCACTCCTAATGCCCTGCTTTCTTAACTAATCCAACATCTTCAAAATGAATTTGATATCAAAGATATTAGTAATCTTCATTATTTTTTAGGTGTTGAGGCCAAAATTACATCCAAAGGCCTCTTCTTACAACAGGAAAAATTTGCTCATAAAATTATTGCTCATGCCAAAATGGCAAATGCATGTGGAGTCTCCACCTCTTACTCCACTGCCCACCTTTCTTCTATTCATGAAAAGGAACCCTTCCACGACTCAATTCATTATCGTAGCATCATCGGTGATCTTCAGTACCTTACACTCACACATCTTGACATTGCGTATGTTGTCAATACAACATGTCAATATATGCATGCACCTACTACAACTCATTGGCAAGTTCTGAAACACATACTATGCTTTTTTGCAGATACCCCATCATTTGGCATTAACTTTACATCCTTTAACACCACATCTCTCCATACCTATTCCGATTCTGGTTGGGTAGGTGATCATGATGATTGTTAGTCCATAGGTGGTTATTGTATATTTCTTGGGAAAAAAATCTAATGTCCTAGTGCTTTTATAAGTAAAAAAAGGTTGTTTGATCGAGTATTGAAGCCGAATTTAAAAGCTAAATTCATTTGGATTAAATCCTTATGCAAAAACCTTCATGTTAAACTCTCTTAACCATCAACATTGTGGTTTGATAATCTCTCAGCCTTATATCTAATAGTAAATCCAATGTTTCATGCATGAATGAAACACATGGAAATTAATTTCCACTTTATCCACGAACATGTTTAGAACAAGCAAATTTCAATTCATTTTATTTCATCTGTTAATTAACTTGTAGATATATTTACAAAAGGGCTTTATATCACTCGCATTAAAACTTTTTAGAACAAGCTCACTATTCGTCTTGACTCATCTGCTTGTGAGGGGTATTAGAAGATAAAGTCACAACCAAAGGGAAGTCAACCACTTGTGAAAAATTTCCACATCAATAACTATTATACAACACTCTAGCAACCTCTCTCCATATGCGAAACCTATCATCACTTAACAAGAATGCACACATCAACCTTTCACCATCACAAACATTGAAGCACTACATATCCTCAGTAACTCCTGATCAACTTCCACCAAGAAAAGAATCTCTCACCAGCCAAAGTATCAAGGCAAAGCAAACATGGAAAACAAATACCAAAAGAGAAACCAAAACATTCTCCAATCGAACAAGGACGGAAGAAACACGGGATTCAAAATACTTCTAGCAATCTCAAACCTTTACTAGAAACAATGACAATTCTTACCTTTGTATAAACCATGTAATTAAACTCATTCCTTTATAATTCAGTAGCACAAATCTATATATAAGGAATGCTTTGTACAAAGAAAATTATCGAATACAAAATAACTTTCTCCATTGTTTCAATTCCAGCTTATACTAGATATTATTTTGGTTTTTTGACAGGTTGAAGAAATTACCTTGAATGTCTTCCTCTTTTTAGCCTACCTTACCTTTTATCTAGTCTAATTGCCTTTATGTTCTTTATTGTCTTTTTTCTTAATTTTCTTTAGAACTACCTAAGCCAAGGAAGCAGAATGCACTAGGAATTGCTAAAAGCTAAGGAATCAAAACGTGCCCCTCTTCCTTTGTCTCTCTACTACGAAAGGATGAGCTCAACCCAACCTCACCAACTCAGCATTGGCATTGACATATCAATCTTCACAAGATACCAAAATGGAATAGACATCAAAGTTTGACTTTGCCTTTCATGAATTAGCGTCTCCCTAATGTATCCCTCACTAATTTCCCAGTAGTTGTCCTACCGACCTTGCCGGCCCTGCAAGAGAAGGTGCCCAGAAGATCAAGAAAAAAAGGCACCAAGCTGACCGACTCATTAATTATATGTTTGCTAAAGTCCCAATGCAAATTTCCTAGCAGTTGTTGAAGTTACAATGCAAATATCCTAACTTAGGACCATAATTCTCCTAGCCTTAATTTTCTTCTCTTATTTCCTCTGTCTCTTGCACTTTGTTTTTTCTACTTAACCTTCGAAATTGTTACCAAATTGCTAGCTGTTTTGTTTCTGAACTAGTTAGCTAAGCTCAACTAAAAGTCCGCTCGAATTCTAACATTACTAAATACAAAAGTGACGTAAATACAGTCGGACAATACATGTGTTTAAACCGTTTTCCACTTGGTTGATTATTTAAATCCCAACGGATTGGAAGAATCAAGTGTTTTTTTTTCTTGAAAGGTCAATCAGGTTAGATTATATATATGTCAGGTTGGCTCTTTTAAACTAGTGATACAAATATAATTATGCTTTACTTGAACAATGATAATAAATAGCAAACCTTAAAACCACAAACCACTAACGTGATGTTGACAAGTTTCCACAGAAAATGGAATCTGCTACCAGTCCGTCACTATCAGAGTTGAGAAATCATACCTTAGCGTATGTGGTCGTCGGCCTTCCAGAACAAGACCTTGAGTGAGCTGCTGCGTGCTTCATGTTGGATGTTATTCTAATCGTTCCTTGTCATGGTTCCATTTGTTGGAAGATTAAAATATCTAGTCCCATATTGGACAAGGCGACAGGAGAGTCTGGCCTTATAAGCTTTCACTAGCAACCCATTAAGCAGAGTTTTGTGTTTTAGATGGGCCTTCAGTTTCTAATATAATATCACAGTGAGACTACAGGGAGTGTTGGAGGATTAGTGTCAACTTCCTGATGCTACCGGAGAATCTCTAATGCTACAAAACGACATCAGTTTATGCTTTTGTAGTTACTAGTGTCATCATTCTTCCTCTGTTCTCCGGATTCTACAATGCTGCTGATACCATTACTCAGTCTCAATCTATCAGTGAAAGCAGGACCTTGGTTTGTGTTGAAGATACGCGTTTATATTCCCTTATGCTGAATGATAATCTTTCCATATAGCGAAGTCACATTGAGAAAGTATTTGTATAATTGGTAGGAAATTATTTGTTTCATTTTATTTGTTCATTCCCATATTTGTAAATCTCTACATTATAAAGGGAAGTCTCTTGTACGTTGTAAATAAATCAATCAAAGGGTTCTCTTTCATGCTCCTTTTCTCTCTGTTTTCTCTCCCTTTGTGACATGGTATCAAAAGCCATCGTTCCTCTCGCTTCCGCACTTTCATCTTTCTGATTTCCATTACTTTTCTCTCTCTCTCTCGTGTTGTTCCTTGCTAACCTGCATCACAGCATTAAAACCTCCGATGTGGAAATCAGCAATCAAATTTCACCAAAACTCAACACAAAACCAAACATTTTACCTTTTTTTTACCGTCACCATGCCCAAGTTAACCAAGCCTCTCGCTGCCACTCCAAATCCAGATGAGCCCATCATCGAGGACATCACGTATGCTCCTCCCTCTCCCGAGCAAAACCCCTCTGCTTCAGGTTTGAATACCTTGCCCATCACGGCCCTTCCACCCTCCTCTGGCCCTTCTGACTCTACGGCCTTAGACCCCACTGGTCTGGCCCCCTCTCTGCCATCCCCTCCCTGGCCTTACTGGCCCTCATATTATCTCCCTGCGAGCCTTGGGCCTTACCCAACCCAGTCCACTACTGGGCCGCACCCCTACCCGCCTCCCTCCTCCGTCTCCTTTCCCCCCGAGCCTGACCCATCTCCCCCGCCCCAAGTCCCCACTGGACCAGGCCCGACCCCTCCGGTTTCTCCCCTGAACCTGGGGCAACCTGCTGGGCCAAATCTTGCAGACTCGGGTAGCAATCCCTACCCGTCGGGTCACCATCCCTACCAGTCGGGTAGCAATCCCTACCCATTTCCCTTCATCGTTCCCTATTTCGCTGCTGCCACCGGCGGTCGCCCTGAACCAGGCGATCCCCTCTTCACCGCCGTCTCCAATGGCCCCGAACTCCGCCTGGTCCCTCATCTCCTCATCGGCGCTGAAAATTATTCCGTCTGGGCACGCAAATTCTGTCACGCCCTCGTCACGAAGGACAAGGACAGTTTTCTCGATGGATCGGTGCCCCTCCCGTCTGCCCCTCATCTTGTTCACCAATGGCGTAAATGTTCTCAACTCGTTCGAACGTGGATCAGAAACGCTTTTTCGCCGGACGTCGCTACTGGGCTCCCTCCCACCGAAGATGCCCAGATTCTCTGGGATAGCATTCGGGAGATGTATGGCCGCACCGATCATGTCTGATTGTTCCAAATCGACCAATCTCTGGTCGATCTGCGACAAGGGAACCTTTCGGTTGCAGTCCTTTTCAATCGCTTCGCTGCTCTTTGCAACAAACGTGATCAAGCTAAAGAAACCCTAGAGGGTCCCGACTCCACTTTGCACCAATATCACAAGATCAAGGAACAAAATCGGCTGATTAGGTTTCTTTTGAGTTTAAACAAAACATACAGTGTTTTCCGCTCTCAGGTTTTGATGATGGAGCCTCTGCCGTCGTTGCGCCGCCTCTACCATCTGGCCGTTCAGGAAGAAAATCAACGCCTGGCCTCCTCGGAGTATCTTCGCGTTGGCGACTCGGTGATCTTGGCCTGTCGCGCGAATGACTCTCAGAGAGCTCTCGCCTCTCGTGGGAGAAGCGACTCTCTCGCAAACTCAGCGTTTGGGGCTTCTAAGACCGCTTCGCGCTTACCCCTGTTTAGCACGGATGGTCCAGATCAAAACCCTAGATCGGACGGTTCTCGATTGATTGATCTCGCGCATCTATCCGACGGCTCCCAGCGCGTGACCACTGCACCCGTAGTCAAGCAATCCAACGGTGCGCGCTCCTCCTTCAATTCACACCGATCTGACGGTCCGCTTGCATCCTGCAGCCGATCCAACGGTCCAAGTAATTTGTTTTGTGATTACTGCAAACGGCGCAACCATACTAAAGATCGCTGTTGAAAATTGCATGGAAAGCCTCCTGATCGTGCTCCTTTTGAATCCAAGGCTTATTCAAATGCCCTCACCTCCTCTGATGGGCCTAATCCTCTGCTTACTGAGGCCCAAGTCCAATAAATTATGCAGGCCTTCAATCACAACGAAGCCTCTGACAAAATTGCCAGTTTTGCAGGTACTTCTTTTTGTTTTTCAAGTTCCCTTACATCGACTACATGGATTATTGATTCTGGTGCCAATGATCACATAATTTGCAACAAAAATTATTTTTCCAAAATTTATCCCCAACCATCCTCCATGTCCGTTCGTCTTCCCAATGGAAATTTTACATCCGTCTCTGCCATTGGTGATGTTATTCTCAGTGCTCATCTCACACTCACAAATGTCCTCTTTGTCCCCGAATTCCAATTTAATCTCATCTCTACTTCTAAGCTTTGCTCTCATAATAATTGTCGTCTCATTCTCGATTTCACTCTTTGTCTCTTTCAGGCCCGTTCGACTGGCAAACTGATGGGCTTAGGTAGTGTTCACCAAGGTCTTTATTTTTGGGTTCCTTTTCCAGCCAAATTTGGATTTTTCAGTTGTATTTCCCCCTCCAAGGGCACCTTTTGTAATGCAAATTTCAATAATAATAATATTTCTCTACTTCACCAACGACTGGGTCACAATGCTTCCTACCCATCTCCCAAATGTCCCATCTGTCCTCTCGCTAAACAATCTCGCACTCCCTTTCCCTCTAGCACTTCCCATGCCACCTCTCCCTTTTCCCTTATCCACTTGGACATTTGGGGACCATATCACACCCCACATCGTGATGGTTCTCATTTCTTCCTTACCCTCGTTGACGATTTCTCTCTCGGTACTTGGATTTTCCTTATGCAATCCAAATCCCAAGTCTTAACCCATCTCACTCATTTTTTTACCCTCATTCAAACCCAATTCCACACTTCTGTTCAGCGTGTTCACACGGACAATGCTCGTGATTTTTTTAATCACGCTTGTTCTTCCTTTTTCCACTCTCATGGTATTTTACATGAGAGCTCCTGCACTTATACCCCCCAACAAAACGGGGTTGTCGAACGTAAACACCGCCATCTTCTTGAAGTTGCTAGAGCCCTAAAATACCAAGCCTCTATTCCTGACCATTTTTGGGGCGATTGTGTGATCACTGCCGCTTACCTCATTAATTGCATGCCATCTCGTGTGCTTGCTAGACAAACTCCTTTTGCTCTTTTATTTGGAAGGCCACCAGACACTGGTCATTTTCGTGTCTTTGGCTGTCTGTGCTATGCTACCACTGTTGGGCATCGGGACAAGTTGGGCCCTCGCGCCACTCGTTGCATTTTTATGGGCTATCCTTCCTTACAGAAAGGGTACCGTGTTTATGATCCCTCTACTGATCGGTTCTTTATCAGTCAGGATGTGGTTTTTCATGAAGATACTTTCCCTTTCCAGCTGTCGGATGGCCCCTCCGAGTCGCCTCTCGGACCTCGGCCTTTCTTATTTGATCCTGCGGATGACCAGCCTCCCTTATTACCCTTGCTTAGGCCTCATGCTCCCAGTGTTCCGCCAGTTTTACCCACTGCCTCATCCCTACCTGATCCTGCATCCTCGACCCGATTACCTTTTGAGACCTCTCCTCCTACCATTGCCCCTGATGATTCCTTGGCTATCGTTCCCTATCAGCCACCTCCTGTTGGTTCTCCTCTGACCTCTTCCCCTGTTGCAGCACCGCGCTGTTCTGGCCGTTCTACTCGTCCCCCTACTTGGACAAAGGATTACATTTGTTCCTCTGTCCACAGGACCGGCACTCGCTACCCTATTTCCCTATACACCGGTTTTGACCGCCTCTCACCTGATCATCTTTGCTTCATCAGTCGCATCTCTTCCGAAGTGGAACCCTCCTCCTATCCTGAGGCAGCTACCGATCCCAAATGGCAAGCTGCCATGGCCGATGAACTTCATGCTCTTGTTGATAATCGCACTTGGGATGTCGTTCCTCGACCCTCTCATCGGCGACCCATTGGTTGCAAATGGGTTTATAAGATTAAACATCGGGCTGATGGGACCATTGAAGATACAAGGCTTGTCTAGTCGCTAAAGGTTACACCCAAAAGGAAGGCTTTGACTATCAGGACACCTTCTTTCCTGTTGCTTAGGAAGGTACCGTGCGTTCCTTTATTGCTGTTGCTGCTTTTCGAGATTGGTCTCTCCATCAGATGGATGTCCATAATGCTTTCCTTCATGGTGATCTGGATGAGGAGATTTACATAGATCTTCCCCCGGGATTACGTAGACAAGGGGAGTCTAAAGTGTTTCGTCTTCGTAAATCCTTGTATGGTCTTAAGCAAGCTTCCCGACAATGGTATGCCAAGTTCACTTCTGCTCTTCTCTCTGAAAATTTCCGTCAATCCCGACATGACTATGCATTATTCATATGGCGCAAAGGCAGTTCCTCTATCTACCTATTGATCTATGTCGATAATATCTTAATCATGGGGAATGACCTCCTTGCTATTGATCATTTCAAGAAATTCCTGCACTCCACTTTTCGCATAAAGGATTTGGGACCTCCTAAGTATTACCTCGGCATTGAGATTGCTTGTTCAGACAAAGGGATTTGCCTCAGCCAGCGAAAGTTCGTCTTGGAAATTATCTCTGAGGCTGGTTTATCAGGATGCAAACCTGCCATCATTCCATTTGAACAAAGTTTGAATCTCACCACTCCAGAGTTTGATGTGGGCATGTCACCTCCAAATGAGGACCCCCCACTCAAGGATCCTTCAATTTACAAACGGTTGGTTGGAAAATTTATCTATCTCACCATGACGAGACCTGATATTTGTTATGCAGTCCAAATTCTCAGTCAATTCATGCATGATCCAAAACAATCCCACATGAATGCGGCCTTGAAGGTAGTAAAATACTTGAAAGGGTGTCCAGGTTTGGGAATTCTCTTATCTAGAAATTGCAACATGGAAATGACAGCTTATTGCGACACAACTTATGCCTTTTGTTTTCTGCACCTAATATAGGAGCATTCTAACTTTTCCTCATCACATATCTAGTCCTGATTCAAGACAGCTAATTGGTCTTATCTTGTTAGTTTTTTGCCTAGTATAAATAGGCTCCAATACCATAGATTTTAACTTAATTCCAAAATTCTAACCCTTGTAAGCAATTATAGTTCTCGATCTCTTTATTGGCCACATTGAGTATTAAATCTATAAGCTAATCAAAGATCAATTCATTTGAATACTGTCATTGACTCTTGTTGATTTTGTTATTATGCCCCACTATTCCTCAAAACCAACTTATTAAAATGCGGAGTGTCATACTTATAAGTTCACATATTTTGCTTTTTACACCGAACATAAGAGTATTCCAACATTGGATACTTATGGAAAGAGATTGAGTTTAGAAAGTGGTAAGTATTGTAAACAGAATTTTGTATAAGACAAATGAGGTAGAGTTAAGTATTAGGACCTTTCAATGCATAAATGTTGATTTAAGGCCTAGAAATGGGAATATTAGCAAAACTCATAAAGAAACAAGAATGTGAGTTAGACAAAAAGAGAAGAAACTACTAAATTTGGTTCATCTAAATCCATACTATGATGTGAATAACATTTGCTATTGTTGAATAAACTAATTAAAAAGTGGATAAGTGTTTGATAAGGCATAAATTCTAGATAACTTTTTATCATCACTAATTTTCAAAAGTGACAACTCATTTTCAAAAATGAACATATTGTCTTATTATGATTTTTATTGAAAAGACAATATACATGCATGCAAAACACCATCAAAGTTAGGGCTACTAGTTTATTTATTAAGATTAGTATCATTCCCCAATCATATTGTTGGGATTATACTCCTCCATGATGGTGACCATTTTCCAATATCCTTTCTCCACTTCAAGCACCCATATCCTTTTTTAATTGTAGATTTAGATTGAAGTAGCAATGATACTTGTTGTCTTCCTTAAGAAACCATTTCTAAATGCATTTCATAAGTTTCTATATATGGTTGATATGGTTCATTTAGGTCTTTAAAATATGTCCTTTTTTTTAATCAACATGATAATCTTTATAAAAGTATAAAGGGTTAAAAAGTTCTTTTGGTATCATAAATGGATTAAGATTATTTAGTTGATACATCATCACTTAAATATCTTTCCATGTTTTGGCATTTCAAAAGTGAATATTGTTAAATGGGTACTAGTTTTACTCACCGATCACAATTTTGGAAGGAGATGTGTTAATAGGGGCATTAGTGTTGTTAATGTTCAAATGCCCTTTAAGTTAAGGAAGAAAAAAAAACCATGAAGATATATAAGCAATTTATTTTATGTTACAGTTCATTGATCCCCTATGCTTAAAAATTGAACATTAGAAGTCACTTCTAAAATTCTAAACTTTGGTTTCTTTTAAATTATTAGAAAATGGAACAATCAAGGTTTATCAAAAATCATACCAATCTTATAGGCACAAGATACTATTAAAGACAACAAGCTTCTTTTGGAAAATTTAGGTATAAGAGACTTAGAAAAATGATAGCTATGGATTTGGCAAATATAGAACCTTTTTTTTTTTTTAAGAAAAAGATATTAGACCTTTGTCATTGATGTTAATAACACAAGTTAAGCAAAGACTTAAAGTAGTGATGTTGTGATATTAAAGGATTAGACCCTTGCAAACAATGAACCTAATGAGAGCATCATCAATAATGCTCTTCTTTAACATTAGAGGCAAATTATCTAATAGCATAAAAAGTAAACTATTTGGATTATTGAGAGCATTTAATATTGTAGTTTGTGAGACTATAGTGAAGGAGGAGACCATTTGATAAGATAAGGTAGTGTTATAAAAGAAATGTGACATTGGTACTAAACTATTTCTTTTAATGGTAATGCAACAAAAAAAGGAAGCAAGTGACATAGATAACAAGTTGGCAGAACTGTAAGACATGCTAGCAAATCCATTGGTGAAGGGAAAGAAAAGTGATGAAGGAGACATGGGTGTTTAATACCACATAGCCATTTCAGAAAAAAAAAAAAAAAAATCTTACCCATTCATTGTAGATAAATAACAAATGTAAGGCCAAGATAACTTTGGCCATTACTAGGAATCATGAGAGAATAACTAAGTTTGTAAAAAGGAATGGAAGGGGATTATTGGGGGTATCTTGCTATTTCCTTTCAATCAAATAACATTCTCTTGAATGTTTATAGAGGTGTCTCCTTCCTATAAAGGCATTTGTGTGTGAGTGTTGCTTTTGATTTCTTAATGATAAATGGGAAAAAAGCAATAGGGAAGTGGACGAATTGGGATTTTCCTATCTAACCTCTTAGTCAGGTTACATGATCCCAATCAAAGGCTTTTAGAGGTCTTCCAATCTCTGATTCCACTATAGGATCTAACCAACATTGCACTAAATTGTTTTCATTGTCAGGACTAATTGATTGTTCTAGTATAGTCTTAAACATGGCACACAATTAAAATGATAATGAAAGTAATGACATCAATCAAAAACTAGAAATGATGTTTGAGAAGTTCCAATGAATGCTACTGCCATGAACCATAAGATCAATTCCATTCAAGCAAAGCTCCATTTGGAAAAAGGGGAGTCTTTGATTGAAAAGGTACTGATAAAGGGTATATAAAAGGGAAGTAATTCCAACTCTAATAGGATGAAAGTAAGGGGCCCTTGCTTCGATTTTCCCAAATATGATGGGAAAGAATATCCATTGGATTGGACCCCTTTGGAGGAACAAATTTTGATTGCAATGCTCAATTGATGTATCAATTGGCTAAGAATGATCATCTAGGGCACACAATGTCGTGGGAGAAGCTAATAGTGGAGCTTTCATAAAGGTTTAGACCTACCAAATTTAAGGACCATTGCGAGAAATGGTAAGACTTCAACAAATTAGCTCTATTGAATCCTATTAGGCTTAATTTTCCCAATTATTTATATGTGTTGGACCTTTATTTGCTACCTAACAAGTTAGTATATTTGTTAAAGGGTTAAAGGAATGAATTAAAATTAATCTTATTGTTGCTAAACCCCAGCATAATCCTCTGTGATTGGATATGCCAAACTATATAAGATCAAGGACAATTCCTATAAGATTCCTACTTTTCTACAACCTAGGCGATAATAGACCTTTAATCTGGGACCAACTAGACCCTCATTATTGGTAAAAAGGCTAGGACTAGTAGAGATGATGGAAAAAAGATCAAAGATTTGTCTTTTAATTATGATGAATATTTTGCCCTTAGACATAAGTACAGGAAATTATTTTTGTTAGAAGGTGTTAAGGCTAGGGAAGACTATAAATGGGAAGTAGTTAGAAGGGAACCTATAAAGGTAATGTGGGAGAACAAGGTGAGAGTGGAGGAGGAAGAATTACCATTAATCTCATTTAATGCTTTCATAACAACCAGAAAACCACAAACTATGAGTATAATTGGTAGTATAAAGAGACTTGGGATCTAAGTAGTGTTCCTTATGGACTTAAGGACCACCTAGAACTTCATAAGTGATTGTATAGATACTTGGTTATAGTTTTAACTTGATGTGAAAGGGAGGTTTGAGATAGTGATGGTGAATAGAGAACGAGTATTCAATGAAGGAGTTTGTAATGTGGTGGATATTAACTTGTAAGGGAACCAAATGTGTACTAAATTTTATATTCTACCAATGCAAGGTCTAGAAATGGGGCTAGGGACATAATGGTTGTAAAGATTGGGAGATATACTATGGAGCTTTTCTTGCATAAAGATGAAATTTATTTTTGGGAGGGAAAAATGTGGGATTTAAAGGAGATAAAATTATTCCTAACTAGGGTGGATGGAAATCAATCTTAAAAAGACATTAGGAAAGAGTTATTTGAAGTGTTCCTACACATTAAGAATGGGGAAGAGGTCAACAAGAAGAAGAAATACAATGGAGAGTTACAAAAGATATTAAGTGAATACAATACCATTTTTCAAAAACCACATGGCTTACCCCTAAGTAGAATAAGAGACCGTTAAATTTCACTTAAAGAAGGAGTGAAGGCAGTAGCATCAAAACCTTACAGGTATCCATATTTGTTTTAAAAGAGAAACCAAAAGGCTAATTAAGGAGTCATAAGAGGAGGATATTGTAAGACCCAACAATAGTCCATTTTCATCTCCATTCTTATTAGTAAAGAAATGATGGTTGTTAAAGATTGTGTGTAGATTATGGAAATCTAAATAGTCTCACTATCATAAATGAGTTTTCAATCTCAATTATGGATGAATAACTAGATGAACTTCATAAAGTTAGGTATTTTTTCAAGCTAGATCTTTGATCCAAATACCATTAGATATAGATGCACCTCACAAATATTGAAAAAATAACTTTTCAAATTCCCTTAAGCTATTATGAATTTTTAGTTATGCCATCCAAGCTTAAGAATGCACCTTCTACATTTCAAAGTTTAATGAATAAGGCACTATCAGAATTCTAAGGGAAATTTTTTTTAGTTTTTTTTTTCAAAATGATATCTTGATTTATAGCAAAAGATGGAAAGACCACTTAATATATGTCAAAATTGTGTTAATGACACTACAACAACATCAATTGTTTGTCAAACTTTAGAAGTGTAGTTTTAGGGAAGCATCCATTAAGTATTTAGGATATGTAATCTCTAGAAAGGGGATTTAGAAAAGGTTTTTGCAATGATGGAGCGGCCAATGCCTCGAAATGTGAAGTCATTGTGGGGGTTTTCATGTTTAACATGTTACTATAGGAAGTTTATATGACAATATGGGAGAATGCACCCCTACCAAAATTTTTGAAGAAGAATAATTTCACTTGGAATATAAATATAAAGATGGCTTTCTTAAAGTTAAGGAAATTAGTGACAAAGGCTCATATTCTACATATACCATATTTTTCTCTCCCTTTTACACTAAAATGTATTTCATCAAGCTATGGTGTTAGAGTAGTGTTACTTCAAAAAGACAAACCAATGGTTTATTTTAGTCATGCTCTAAAAGGAAGGAACACACTTTTATCAACTTATGAGAAATAGATGGCGTTGATTCTAGTAGTTAAGAAGTGGTGATAGTACCTAGTAGCAAAGTAGTTCATTGTTAAAACATATCAGAGGAGCCTTCAATATTTATGGGATTAGAAAATTACCACTACAACATAGTAGAAGTGGTTAATAAATATGATGGGATATGACATTATGGTTCAATATAAGCCTAGAAAAGAGAATATTAGGGTTAATGCCCTATCTAGAAAGGAGAAAGCCATTGAAACAGGGGAAAAATAAGGAGTAACTGTAACTTAAGTATAACAATTAGCAATAATCATTACAAAATCTCAAGTAGAGATGCATTTTAGGTCATTGCAAAAATTTGAAGAAAGCTTTTTAATGTAGGAACTATAGGATGATTATGAATGGTTTTGATATATAGTTGTTTCAATTTGGAGCAAGGGATTGAGCAAGGAAGTAACCAATCTTAGATTGCAGTCAAAAGTTACAAATAAATGGAGCACCATGCTATCTTTAAGCCAGTGCCAAAGTGGTTGACACCCATGAAAGAAAAGATTGTAACTAATCTAGAAACTTTGGAGTTAATTAAAAAGATTAAAGAAGGAGAATTATAAGACTTTTAGGAGTTTTAAGAATGTATAATCTTCTATAAGGAATGTACCTATTTGCCAATAGGATTTGACCTTATTCCAATTCTACTACATGAAATACATGCTGCACTCATGAGGGATATGTTAAGACCTTGCAGAGGGTAATAGTCATTTGCTTCTAGAAAAAGATGTCTACAAATATGAAGGAACATGCAAGGCAATGCAATACTTGTCAATGTAATAAGTGGGGGAATACCAAGCCTAGTGGACTCTTGCAACCCCTTCCCATATAAGAAAAAGTGTGGATAGATATATTAATGGACTTTATCAAGGGATTGCCCATTTCTAAAGGAAAGATAAGCATCATGATAATGGTAGATAAACTATCCAAATTGGCACATTTTATCCTACTCTCGCATCCTTACACAATAATATATATGGCTTAAGCGTATTATAAGAATATACTAAAACTATATAGGATGTTGTATACAGTTGTTTGTGATTGGGATGGCATATTTATCACTGCATTTTGGTGAAAACTCTTTAAACTTCAAGGTACTTGAATCAATTTCTTGTCTACTTATCATCTATAGATGGATGGACAATCTGAGGTTGTAAACAAGATGGTAGAAATATATTTAAAAGGCTTTATTTCAAATTAACCCAAGAAGTGGGTATGTTGGTTGCTTTAGATAGAATTCTATTACAACACTAACATCCACGGGGCTACTAGTATGACACCATTTGAAGTGGTATATGGATATAAATTTCTGACCTTATTGCCCTATGTGCTAAGAATAATAGTAGTGGATTTAGTTTATAAGGTGTTACAAAATAAAGATGAGGTATTGAAGGTGTTGAAAGAGAGACTAAAAGTAGCCTAAAACAAAATGAAACACTATTATAATCTAAAACACAAGGAGGTGAAATCTGAGGTAAGTGATTTTGTATATATGGAATTATAGTCCTACAAATAAACTTCAATGAAACTAAGAAAGGGAGGTAAGCTATTTACTCATTATTATGGCCTTTTTAAGATTCTATAGCATGTGAGGAAAGTGGCATACTGTGTAAAGTTACTAAAAGACTCCTATATTCATATTGTATTTCATGTTTCTCAACTTAAAAAGCTTGTTGGCCTGTTTGTAATGATGCAAACTCAACTTTTAGCTTACTTCGAGAAATAGAATAAGATAACTACTTAGCCTAAAGTAATGTTAAATAATAGGACAATAAAGGATTGCAAGTAAATACTAATTCACTAATAAGGTTTATCCTTTGTTGAAGCTACTTAGGAGGATCTATAGTAAATGCAAGCAAGATTTCCTAATCTAAACCTTACGGATAAGGTTCTTAATAAGGAGAAAGGTGATAAGGGCATTAAACTATTTCTTTTAGTGGCAATGTAATAGAAAAAGGAAGCAAGTAACATAAGGAACAAGCTGGAAAAGCCTCAAGACATATTAGTAAATATATTAGAGAAGGAAAAGAAGAGTTATGAAAGAGACATGGGTGGCTAATACCATGTAGCTAATTTGCAAGAAAAGATCCTACCCATTTATTATAGATAAATAAAAAATGTAAGGTCAAGATCACTCTAGCCGTTACTAGGAATCACAAAAGAATAGCTAAGTTTGTAAAAAGGAACAGGAAGGGATTGTTAAGGGAATCTTGCTATGTTCTTTCAATCAAAGAATACTATCTTTAATGTTTATAAAGGTTTCTCCTTCATATAGAGGTGTTTATGTGTGTAAGTGTTGCATTTGATTTCTTAACGATCAAGAAGATGAAGCAATGTGGAAAATGGACAGACTAGGATTTTCCCATCCAACCTCTTGGTCACATTACAAGATCATCATCAAAGGCTCTAAGAGGTCTTCTAATCTTCAATTCCACCATGGAATTAACCAACACTAGACCAAGTAGAGTGATAGTGACATTTAGATTCTTTGAATGCTCCACTTTTGTATCCATATATTCTTCTTTTCTCATCTATTTATGCATTCAAAATTGCTTCTCAATAAAGGTCACTTGCATTCTCATGGGGGATTCTCATCCATTAGTTTAGGATTTGGAGTAGCAATAGTTGCTAGACCTATTTCCTCAATGCTTTGACACAATTAGTGTGCTCTAGTTTCGTATCTACAAAATCCTTTTTAAAAAAGTTTTATTCTTAAGTTGTATGCATTATTGAAGTAATGGAAATTTATGGTATACAAACATGATAATTGTTATTATTGTGATCATGCATTTGTGATACTATGTAGAATTGTTTTGTATTTGATTGAGCACATATTGATCTCTTTGGACTAAGAGATTGGATTAAGATGTTATTAATCTTTTATATTGCACTAAAGGAAAATAATGGAAAAACTTTAACCTATTGGGTTATGAAACGATGGGAGTAGGCATTGTCATTTGGGCAAACCATCTTAAATTAATTATTTTGAAAGTGTTTATTCTTACTTATTACATGCTATGTGAAGGAAAAAAGTCCTACACCAAAAATGTGATCTTTTGGAATGAAGCTTAATAAAGAAAGTGCTCCTCTAACTCTTGAGTTGCTTTTAGGTTGGGTATTTAGGCCTTTTAATTTAGTATTGGAACATATGTTAAATCTACTCCACCCTAGATGATCTTAATCCCAATGTCACTTAATGTACAAGAATGTGTGTTAAAGACAAAAGTCTCATACTGGAAGCATAATCCCTTATAGTAAAGTTTAAATAAAGAAAATGTTCCTTAAACTCTTGGTTAACTTTTGAGTTAGGCCTTTGGGCCTTTGGGCCTTCTAACTCTTGCTAATTCAATTCATATTACTCATTGTGAATTTACTACTAAATTATTTACTATTAGTGATCTTATGTTTAGTTTATCAAAATAGCAAAAGGAAAATACTAGGAAGCAATTTAGAAAAGAAATCACCTAACTTAAGCCTCCATTCTTAGGAGATTAGGTTGCATATACTCATACAATGGAGCCTTTGCCCTTACCTACTATTAAGCTATCATTGCTAGCGAGGCCTAAGTCTTCCCTATTAGCCCTAAAGGCCACCCTTTCCTCCACACATGGTCACTTGCCTTCGTGATAATACCATTCCTTATTAAATGCTCACTCTCCAACATACATATACCTTCATTGGTACTCTTAAAGCTAAGGATCCTCAATTGTATGTAACGATGGCAAAAGCGTACTTTATTGTCATTCAAAATTAAACTTCAGACTTTAGGTCTTGTCACCTTTACTTTTCATCCTACTCGTTGGATACAAATGATTCTACAAGTTCAAACTCAAATCTGACGGCTTGCTAGAACACTAAAAGTTTCACCTCTTAACAAAGGATTCTACAAATGCCCGGCCTATCTAATATTAAGACTTTAAACCTAGTAGTGAAGTCTGGGCTTTTTGCATTGTCTAATGATTGCTTACTCCAGTGGTCTCCAGTGGTCTCCGGTGGTTGAACCATTCTTTGATGGTTTGTCAGTTAGGCGTTCTTTTTTTTTTTACTTGAAGCAAGCTCCTTGAACATGGTGCAATTTGTTTGCTTGTCTTAATAAATATAGGAATGAGTCATGTTAAACAAAACATTCTAGTAACTATGATGTGAGCAATAACCTTTTTTGCATCATCCTTAACTTTAAAACTTGAAACAAAAGCTCCCAATCAATGTGAAAAAAGAATTTGAGTCAAACAAAAACGCGAGTAAGACAGCCAAGTTGAGAAACGTTGTGGTTTATGGCAGACATAATCTGTTCAATGTGTATTATTAATCACAATTCTTTTGCTTAACTGGGAATTCTTTTCAATATGTGAGGATGATGTCGATGACGACTCATTCCAGTCACAATCAGCCAATTATCACCAACAGTCAATGATGAAAAGCATCAAAGGTGTGCGGTTGCTTTCAACCCTCATGCTCAAAGAGGACGTGAAGACCTGTTCCAATCTCTCATGCATTCCAGCAACCTTTTGCTTTGTAGGGTGGGCAAAAAGAATGGCCAGTTGAAATGGGTCTGCAGGAAGCTCCAGAAAAAAGCTTTGAACTCTCTTTCCCTTGGCGCTGAGTACCAAATGTGTTGGGGTTAGAAGGTCACGTCAAATCAAACTTCTTTGCTCCAATCTGTTTGAAATATTAGTTCGTGATATAGCTGGAAAATTATGTTCTTTAGCCCAGTTATGGAGCCAAGGGTGGCCAAAGAGGACCCATTGTTTCCACATGGCATGCCATAGTTCTTTGAAGTAAATAGAACGTTATGTTTTTTCTACTTTTTCTTCTTTTCAAATGATGGATGTTACATATATTTTACTTTCTGGACAAGCCAATAGGAATCAACTTTATAAAGAACACCGTGTCTCGGATTCTTGAAGCAAAAAGCCAGTTTTTCATACCTCTGCTCTTAGTGGGGCTCCTCCGAAATTATGAAGGATAATAATGGTGACAATGAAGTTTCTGATAATCCAAGGGAAACCCATACTTTTCTCGTCACGATGTGAAAAGCTACTTTACTTGCCGGACAAAAGGCTCCGTGGGGAATGCAGTTTCTCTTGGATAATTGAAAATCTTCGGTTAAAAAAGTCATTCACACCTTTTATGAGTTGTGACTCATAATCTCTCACCTACACACCAAAAGGTCTTTTTAATAGCAGTGACACCAAGAGATATTGAGATTGGAGTACAACATAATCTAGATTTATATATTAGGTTAAAAAATTCATTTTTCCTTTAAAATACTAACTCATAAATTAAAGAGTCCTCTAATTTAAACTTAAACTCAATATTACTCTTTCGACATGGGACTCACGGTCTTCAATATCTTGCTTTTGCAAGAAGCACCCATATGCTTCGTTAAGCTTACGCGCTTATGGTTTCGTGATCAAAGTAATACTAAAGCATTCGGGAGTTTGTAGTCTTAATCTGTATGCCTACAAACAAATACATACATATATGGTATGCTTACAAAGGAAAAAGTACATATATCTGTATGTACGTACAGTCAACATGGTGATATAATAAATTGCCACTAACATAAAATTACATTAAACAGTACTCTGCAGTTTTCCTTTACCCGCTATGGGAGCTTTATTTATTTATTACTCTTGTTTTCTCGAGAAATTTATCTTTGTAGAAAAACAATTGTTTTTGAAGTAGATGCAAATCTTACACAACGGACTTGATCAAAGATTTTATTCAAATTATTCTTTTGCAATTTAATATTCCATTTAAAGCAAATCTAGATCTCACCAAGTTTGGGTTTTTGTCCCAAACAGTGTTCAAGAGAGTAAAATGCTTTTTTACCATTTCCTAAACGTGAAGATGGATAAAATAAAGGGTTGTGTCAACTGTTGGGTTCTGTCAGCTCATGTTGCTGCTAAAGTAACATTCCATGCCACTGATTAACATTAATAATTAACAAAATACTATGAAATTGGCCTCATGTGATTAGTTTAAATCCAGAGATTACGAGTTTATGTCCAACGAAGAGATACAGAGCAAGTCCTCTGACCTCCGACAAACAAGTAAATGCAAGGTTGCTCTGTCAGCAGTGAGCTCACCATGAACAAACGGAACGTCAGCATTTTGATAAACCGTTAAATAACAAATCCCGTCTTGGCGTTTACATGGTGGCTCCGCCATCAGAACCAGACGACCCAGTTGGCTTTTGCTGACCGAGAAGTCCCGCCCACTCCTGCATACTGATCTTCATTTCTGATCAATCAAGCGGCTGCCGTTTTTTATACAGACTTTTGTCGAATAGACATGCAAGCTTTGCCAACCGGGCTGGAGAATTGATTGTCTGCGGTCGTCTCATGTTTCAAACACCTAATCCCACTCATATAAATATTAAAGATTATTTCCGGCTAATTAGATTTGTGATTACCAATCAAGTTCATTGAATGGCATCAACCCACGCTACATAATGACAACCACCTGCCGCCGCGTTAATATTTTAATCTTTTTCGAGTAATTAGGCTTGTGATTAGCATTCGAGTTCATCATCGAAGGGTTTTCCTGAATTGTGATTAACCAATCAGATTCAGATTTTAGTTTATCTGGAGTCTCCGAATCTGTCCTCCATCTGTGGGGAAATGGTGCGTGTGTCAAGGTGGACGAGTGGTATATACGTGGACTTACCGGGTTGGGGGTTGATCAGCATGTAGCGTGCGTACGTCATCTCATTTTGTCCACTCGTATTTTTTTGCAAAAAGTCAAACGCTTCGCCCAATAGCAAAAGTCTAACATGGCAAATCACGTAGTTGGACCCCAAAACCCAATTAATCATCTAGACGGAATCCGCTCCCAATTCGTCACCATACACCACGCGAGAACCAGAACAATTAGAAAACCAACGGCTCAGATTTAGGGATGTCCGATGGTGGCCCACCTCAACCACAACAATTCCGAAATGGACGGTCTGCGTGGGTTCCATTTCTCCTCCGATACACGCATCAAGCACAATATCAAAATCAAAGCCCCGAGACGAAGAATATCTAATAAGCACGTCTTCTAGAGGCTTATTAGATTGCAACGACCACGATGATGACGAGCCTGACACCACTACACCATCATTAATCATTTTAATTCGAAAAAGCACCCCATTTTCCCATGGCCATAATTGGTGCCCACGGGGCCAAAGCCTCAAAGCGACACCGTTTCTACGAGGCTATTATTGTTTCCCACAAGGCTATAATTGACCACGAATAATTTAGCAAATTAGCCTGTAAATCCAAAATTGGATTTAAAACCGAGCCAGTGTGCAACTATAAATATGGCTGTTGGCCCTCGGACTCTGCACTCAAAAAGTCTGAGATACAAAGGGAGAGCGAGAGAGAAATCACACAGAACTTAAGAGGACTCTACAAATGGCCACCAAAATCTATATCGTGTAAGTATCGGTGGTCTTTAGTTATGAAGTTTTGCTTTCAGATGTTGATATCGAATGTCTAATCTGTTTCTCGCTGGTACTGTGCTTTTTGCTTTTTCTTTTTTAATTGGAAGATTTTCGAGGATATTTTCTTGCATTTTACTTTTCGATTTGCTTATGTCAATTGGTTGTTCTTCATGTTTGGTTAATTTTTAAGATCACTTTAACAGTTTGTTTGTTCTGAAAGAATTGCAGAATGGGAAATGTGGATTTTCTGTGATCTGTTTGCTGTTTTTCTTTTTTGTTCTTGTTGTAATAGTTTTTGTAGCTCAAATAGAGCCATAGTCTGCGTTTCATCTCTTTGGATCTTACTCTGTGTTCTTTTTTCTTCTGGGTGAAAGATGATCGGGCAATAAGCTGAAATGAAAAGAAAGTTTGGTACTAGATTCCTTTTTTTGTTTAGGTCCTGGTTTTGCAAGTTGGATTCTTAAAGTCAATGAATCTCATGGTTTGTAGAACCTTGTTGAAGTGAAACTGATTTTGGTTTTGCGTTTCTGCTTTGCTGTTCTTTTTTCTTGAGAAATCAAAGGAAGATCATCTCCTTCAATTTTATTAGTGAAGACTGTAGCGCTGGATTCATTATTCTTTTCTTTGTGCTAAAGAATTACTCTTATTTGAGCTTTTAACCTGAAAACTTACTTGGACGGGATATTTGAATTTACTCCGCAAACCCATTACCAACTAGCTCTAATTTTCAATGTCCATGAATACCAATGACGACCAGAATACTGAGTCAATATACCATAGACTGTTATGGATTCTGCAGTGCCAAGCTTCATAACTTTTCCCATCTCTTTCATGTCAATTTAACTTTTTACAGTCTATGCTTTGATGTGAACCCGGTGAAGTGGAAGTGATGAGACTTTCTTCTCTATGAAGCCACTATGAGAATCTGCTAAATATTGAAATGTGAAAAAACACTTGGTTTTGCTATTGATTGGATTGATCTTAGAATTGTGAGTACCACTGGCATCAGAATGTGCGCTACTGAAACGTTTCAAACTGGTTCAATATTTCAGCAATTTGAGCAATTCATTCAGACATTCATCTGACATATTTCAATCTCGTTGAACTGATTTGTCAAAGCATGAAATGAATGTATCTTGATGCTAAATCATCAGAATGTAGGAGAAGTTTATAGCTTCTCAGATCCCATTTATATGTTAGGAAATACAGCTAAATGTGTTATCTTTTGTAGCCACAGCAAAGATACGATTGCAGATTTAACATGCTTGTCATCGTTGTAGAATAAACTGTTAAAATATTTCACAATTTTTTTCTTCTCAATAAAAAGAAAAAAGGAGAAGAAGAAAAAAATGGACATATTTTAGAAATGTGGCTAAAAGAGAACTTGTTTACAGCACATTGAACCCATAAAAAGCAATTTGTAATTGATGAAATTCACACAGATGGTTGTAGATATGAATGGAGAACCTTCGATTGTAAAATCTCTGCATTTCAGGCTCTTTCAGCATTATTACATATTAATGGAGAGTATTGAGATATTCATCTATTATTCATTTGTGATGTTGCCACACTCTTTTGACTGCTTACCTAAAGAAGTAAGTACCGTTAGATTCAGTTTTGGACCTGGGTACTTCAGATCTTATGGATTCAATTTTTCTGTTTTTATTTAACAAAATGTTGGTGAGTTTAGAGTAGAACCACATTGAAATATGTTGAAAAGTGTGACCAAAAATATTCTGTGGTCTTCTATCAATTCAAACCTCACTGAAATCCTATCTATTTGTGGCCTTCCAAAATATATGAAATTACCATCTCACACATTTCACCATTTGGTTATGGATTCAGTACATCCAAGACACCTTCATAAGTTGCCAAATTCTCAAATCTAACAAGTTGTGTTACATAGGAACTTCCTTTTCTTTTCGTTTGATAAGCATCAAGTTTTGATAATCCATTCATGTTTCTATGTCTTGGTATAATATATTCAAAACGCTTCAAATGGTTCCTTCTCTCTTTTAAAAGCCAAGATGAGTAGGAACAGGCTTGTGCATTTTCTTTTCCCTGCTATTTATTTCACTCGCTCCATCGTCACCATGAATATCTAGATTCATAAGTTAGAAAGCATTTGTTGGCTTTAATTTATTGTCAGGTTTCCCTCTAGCTTGCTGTGTTAGTATTAGCCTCGTCTCCTTGAGGGACCTATATCCCTTCTTCACTGGTTGACTGCGAAAGGACATTTGATGAGATCGTTGGGCGTGGCTAGTGGGGTTTGCCACCTAATGGGGTACAGTATAGAACATTGAAGCAAACAGTATTTTACCACACTTAAGTCCACGGAATTGGGGATATGATAGTGAATTGAAATAGTTGGGAAGCAAATATAAGTTTTATAAGCCTCTTTTCAAACGTTATTGCATGTCTAGTTGGCTAATGGTCCTTTCTGTCTATGCAATCTGTTCATGCTCCACCACTGGGTCTGGCACACTTTCACCCATTTGCTGTTTGTTTTTTGTTATTGTCTGCACAGATTCCTTTCCCTGCCTACTAAACTACTCCCTTCTAGCCCCTTTTCCTCTTTCTCGTTTTGCCAAATTTAATTGCTACGCTTTGATGTTTGAGCTGCTGACTCTATCTACCTAGTTCAAGCATTATAGATGGCCGTGGACATCCTTGTGCATGTTCTGTGGTATCAGTGGCCGTGGATTATTCATAGATTTATGCTTTCAAGTCTTACGAGTCATGTTGTAGCTTCCTCTTCAGCTGTTCCTGGGTTTCATAGGTTTTCCGTTGCCTTTTAATCTGCCCAAAATCTCAGAGAGAACCTAGGAAGTTCCATATACACACACAACTGAGAAGTTCAGAGAAATTTGTTTTAACCAAATAATTAGAGTAAATGGGGCTGTGTCAAGACTGCCAGGGTAAATCCATTAGTGGTGCATGTGAACAATCTTTTTTTCCCTCTGCCAATGCTAGTATATGTGCTTTTTAACCCATACGTTATGAATATTGACAAAAGTATCACTTCAGAAGTTGTAGAAGGAATTTAGTATGTAGCGTAAGGTGCCATTTGTGTATGATTTGTGCTTCACCTGGTTTCTTGTCCATTCTCACTACAATCAATTATCAAATATGGTATTGTAATGATTTGATTCTCATACAACTCTTTAGACCGAACATGCTTGTTTTGCTGCTACAGGTACTATTCAATGTACGGACACGTTGAGAAACTAGCAGAAGAGATAAAGAAAGGAGCTTCATCTGTTGAAGGTGTGGAAGCCAAACTATGGCAGGTAAGGATCTGCATCCCATACCACCTATGCATTGCATGCTTTCAATTTAGAAACTGTCAGTTCTAATGTTATAGAAGATTAGCTATCGTAAAACACACTACAAGTGAGAAAAAGTCAATATCAGAGAAAGAAATGTTAATAGTTTGCTGCCAAAAATGGAGAAAAATGGATATAGCACTCACGTTGGTTAATACTAGGCAAGGCATCGAGTTGGAACAATGCTTATGTGGTTGTTACCATAGAATGTCACTGTATGTGCTTTATCCTATCTTTTCTGATCATTTGCCCACTTGTATCTTGGAGTCTCCCACCTCTACGATGTCCTTCCCTGTAGCATTGTCAGGTTTCATTTTTGTAGTCTGCGTTGTCATGCTCATTTTCTATAATTTGACATCTTGATTCTCCTGAACCAGATAAGTTATTAGCTCTTTATGTGCATGCATATGTATTATCTTTTATATTTCTTAACTAATTTTTTCCTTTTTCTATTTTATATTATTTGTGATTTTTGTCTAAATAACCTTGTCTTGGGCGGGCATAATGCGAATGTATTCACGGTTAACATCACAAGTATGGAGTACTCCAAAAGTCTGGAGTCTCCCTTTTGATTGATATATCTAGGATGAAACTTTTCTTTCAGTTTTTGTGTTGGCCACAAGTCTGCGAGTTCCAGCAGCCGGCCAGTATGTGGTTTTCAGTAGAGGTTGAAACCTTTACATTCTTGAGTTGGTCAGCAAGCTTGGTTTACCTATGCATTTTTCTGTAACCGATTAGAAAGTCCCTAAATAACTTTAATGGACTTGTGGAACAGGTCCCTGAGACATTACCAGAGGAGGTGCTCGGGAAGATGAGTGCACCACCAAAGAGTGATGTACCATGCATTACACCTAACGAACTTGCCGAGGCTGATGGATTTGTTTTTGGCTTCCCAACAAGATTTGGAATGATGGCTGCTCAATTCAAGGCATTTCTGGATGCAACTGGAGGCTTATGGAGAACACAACAGCTTGCAGGCAAGCCTGCTGGGATATTTTACAGCACTGGATCTCAAGGTGGTGGACAGGAGACAACTGCGTAAGTTCCCATGACTAACTGGCTGAAAAATCCACAAAATTCAGAATGCTTAGTGGTTAAACTAACTTACTACGTATATTTCATAGGTTGACCGCAATCACTCAGCTGGTTCACCATGGAATGATATTCGTACCCATCGGATATACATTTGGCGCTGGCATGTTTGAAATGGAGAAAGTGAAAGGTGGAAGTCCTTATGGTGCCGGAACTTTTGCTGGGGACGGGTCAAGACAGCCAACTGAGCTTGAATTGGAGCAAGCATTCCACCAAGGGAAGTACATTGCCACCATCACGAAGAAACTCAAGGGCTCTGCTTAAGCTACATAATTTATTCACCGAATAGTAGTTACCATTTGAAAGCTTCTCGATTTTTTACTTCTGGAATTGTAATTCCAATTTCTCTGTGCTTGCAAGTAATAATGCCTGTGATGTTTGATGCATACTTCGTATGTTACACAGACTAAGTGGTTTTATTTAAATGATTAAAGTTTGATTGGTTATCTATTAATGCAATTCCCTCTTTCGCCCTATGTATGTTTAGATACATATACTTGTTAGCAAGGAACTGGTACAAGGACTCTGATTGTTTAGAGGCAAAATTTGCAATTGCACAAGTACAACGACATCCGAAGGTGGGAGAGTAAAACACGGCAAAACTTGATCTTTGTCGATTTATCCACAGGGGTATCTTTTGGTAATACTGAAAATCTTTTTACCAGGAATTAATGGTTTTCTATAGCTATAAGATCTTGAATGCTTCAAAGTCACTTCTCACTATCAGACTTATGTTAAAGTCATCAAGTTTTCCACCCTGCCGACTTGAACTAGGACCTTCTAGCTGGAAAGCTTATCTTTGACCCCTTGATCCCCAGTACGTAGAGTCCAAGAAAACGTCAAGAGAGTTGAAAAAACACAACATAGCTGCACCAAACTGCAAAATATCAATGTAAAAGATACTCATTGGACCTCAGTATTCAAGATTAGGTTCTGTTGAGGAATATCTTTGATATCTTTTCTGGGACCAGTTCAGCAGCAGTTCATTCTTTCTTTTAGTCTTGGGGGCTTCTTTGGAACCAAAAACTTTACAGTACGCTGTTACAGGGGAAAGACTCTAATACCATTTGGGTTTCGATTTCTTTTGTTGAAATCTCAGTTCTTATGTGATTTGGTAAATTCCTCGACAACAATAAGAAACACCCAACCTACCAGAATAGATGAAAATGCATAAATTGAATAAATAAATTTTTAAAAAAATGGAAGGCAATAAGAAACCTGATTTAGTTTAGCTTCATGCCTCATGATAATGGCCTCAGTGCTAATGTATTTAGCTCAGGAATTTGTGTTCACCAAATCTTCACAAGAACATCATGGGTTGAAAATCTGTGAGCGTCGTGGTTTGAGAGGTGGACCACAAGATGCAAACTTTCCTTGGTTCATTATGACATGTTCACTAGTGAGTTCTCCACTTGTGTGGACCGACCTCCATGACCATACATCTCCTAATCTGGGTTAACGGTATCCAATTTTCTGAGTTAAAAAAGTAACAAAGAAAATGCAAACTAAAGAAAACCCATGACCCATGTTGAGTTTAGTGGGTTAATCAATCTGGTTAGGTCATAACCTTTTATTTTTCTTGTATGGTATCATTGATGAAAGAAAAAAAGTAGAGGAAGATAAAAAGAGGCAACCTAACAAAGACTAGGAACAGACAAAATAGTGTAGTAAAAAAAATTCAAAAATTTGGAAATTAGCCAAATAATTCTAATGGCTTCTGGGTATGAAAGGTAAGTAAGAATTCGTTGGAAACAGCTGCTTTTGAGGCAGTTCAACCAATGCACACCATTAAGAATCTTTTATACGGCAAGAGAACTTGTTAGTGTTCGAGGTATGATTTATGATCATGGCGTGGGGGAATAGCAGGTGACAGCAAGGGTGTGGATTTAGCTGAACCAAACTGGTAAGCTAAGAGTCAAATTATGCTTCTCCGAGGATGACAGACCATCAAGAAATGCCAAAGTGGAAAAAAAGAGAAAGTACCTCATATGTTATAAGCAACCCGGGTTAAAAATGACCGCAGGAAGAAGCAGATGAAGGGGCCATCTCTTTGGCAGGAAACAGAGTTTCCTCAAACACTACATGGCAGGAGACAGGGTCACATTTTTCGAACCAAGGGCACCTATATTCTTTCTGATTAGAGCTCGACACTAAGAAGACACATCTTACCTTGGAATTCAAGTTTATAATGATCATGAAGCTGAAAGAGAGGAAACAAGCACAACCAGCTTGTTGTGTATGCTAAACAATTGCAACATAGGCACAGTAACCACTTCATGGAAACGAAATCCACTAAGAGACTGGATTGGTGATATCCAAATGTCAGAAGCTGTCGTCTCTAATGGAGAAATTTGAACGCTAAAGGATGCCGAGGATGGAAGTTTTTGGATCTTTGCCCTTTGATGTGAAGTCACACATTCTATTGTTGACAGAGAATCCAATAACTGGAATGTGTCCAATGGAAACTTGAGGAAAGAATATGGGAAAAGGGTGAACTAGTCAAAAATTCGAGATGGACTTTGATGGTTTGTTCTCACTCGTTGTGAGACACTAGCTAGTTGCTTCAAATATATAGGATTAAGACCTTCCATTCGGTCCTTGCCAAAGGATCCGTTGTCCTGTAGACGACAAAGTAAAAGGCAGTGAATTTAAAGAAGCAATCATTATCCTCACAAAGTTTTCGAAGTAACAACGGAGTTGCACAGTCATTACGAGATACTGGTTCTATTCTTTTCACAACTTTCTCATCTCAATTATTGTTGCTATCCCAGGGCCATTCCCCACTGCAACCGTGCTATTTCCATGGTAAGGTCGCTGAGTTATTAGGTTGCCAATGTCTGACGTAACGTGGCCGCAAACCCCGGTTCTGTAAAATTTTGGTGCTTGGGAATAAACAAACAATTTGACAAACATTGTGAAGCTTTATATTAATATTAGGTCAAACGTTTCCTACAAACATAAACCAAAGTTACATAAAAATAAGCAGCCTATGCTAAGAAACAAAGACACTTTGTCTTGTTCTAAAAGCCTATTGTAAGAGATTATATCTTTTATATCTTATAAAAAGTACTAAAGAGTGAAAATCTATTCTAAAATTTTAAGACATTAAGTAAAGAAACTTCATTACTTATAAGACCAATGGTCCATTGTCTAACTTCCATTGTTGACAACATCCATTTCTAGTACTTTCTTTACATATATGCTAATACAAATATTGCACATAGATGTCTCACATTAATTGTAAGAAGATAAATTATTGAACTTATAAGTGATAGATTCATCTACCTAATATCTTAAGGTTCTGATATGGATTCTTATATTCTAATATAAAGTTTATAAGATTCAAGTGAAATTCCTCCAGTCGGTTGCTTTCACAGCAAACCACCTAAGCAAATAAAAAACCTCCAGGTCGAACGGCAGGTGTCTCCCTCAAGTTATCGCCAGTCAGTGGGCAGCATTCACACAAAAGACGAGCACACATTGCTTGAGGAAGCCTTGCTGGAAGATACCTGGAAAGTTCTGAAATGGAAGAGATAAAAGAGAAAGAGATCAGTCGTCCACCATGTGGGATGAACTCTACGTCGGGCTCACTAAAGCAGCTGTCCACCGTGATAATCCACGTCAAACTGAGAATCTCAACTGGTTCATCTTCCTAACTAGAAAGACTGTATGCAGCCATTGCAACCAACTGCAAGTATATGCAACCATTGCAGCCAATTGAGAAGCTTTGACAAGGTGCCTCTTATTGCCATGAAGTTTGATGCCGATTGCCATTAAAAATGGTTGCTGAGTTGTATTCGGACTTGGCTTGGAATTGGGTGGCTATTAGTTGGAGATCAATTATTTGTACGAGGTCGTGTCGATTCTGGGATTTGGGTGAAAAGTATAATATTTGTTGGTACGTGGATGTTCGTTTATATGTGTTACAAATTCAAGACAGATTGAACACATTCTTATGGAGTTGAATGGTACTGACAATCTAAAAGCATCTCATGGTTCGAAAATTCTACTAGGAAGTTTTCCAAAGTAATAACTATCTCTAGTACCCCAAATTCATGCGTTGTATCCCAAATTCAACCCAAGCAATAAAAACTGTTCTTTTCAAAACTAGTTGGAGAATTGCAGGCATGTCGATAGACATGTAGCTCAATTGGTTGTCTATGGCGAGTGGGGCCTTTTAGTTCAAGATTTAACACTCAACTCCTCCACATTCCCTATGTACCTAACAAAAGAAAAAAATTCCCTGTATACCTAGCAAAAACAAAAATGTAGGCCCCAGATCAACCCCTACCTCTATGTTTTTCGATTGTAGTCCTAACAGATTTTCGAGTGCTCATGGAGGTTTTGTGGTTCCCTCTAGAGATGAGCAATTTATGAGGTGCAAATCAATTGGACCTGGACGTCCAAACTTGGTGTGAGGTGTTCAGTGCACAAGTAGTGGGAAGAAGCTTCTCAAAAAGTTTACACCACTAATCCAGCTTAATAGGTACTGATCTTGCTTCATCCAAAGTATAAATTTTGAGTCCAAGGCCTTCTCCAAACTTTCAACTGGAAATTTGGGGGAACATAATTCATAAACGTCAAAAGTACTGGGAAGATAATGGCTGTGGAACACAGATAGGAATTGGGATATCCATAACTGGGAAATGGTCCTATAGAGTTTAACAGAAATCAAATGCCCAACACCTGGGAAGTTAAATGGAGCGTTGCTTACTAAGCCATGATGGAAGTTTCTGTGTATTGGTATTAACTTTAGTCTCCGATGCCATAAGTATTAACTTTGGTAAGTATTATTGCTTGCTGTCTCCTACTAACAAGAAGATTGGTTAACAAGTATAATCTCGATAGTGATGCAGACGCCGGTGAAAATGATGGGGTGGCGAGGGTGAAGATGGAGGTAGATAGCTAAAACCACCTGACTTCCAAAACGAAAGAAACCAAAAAATGGAGAGTCTCTCATTTGCAGTGGGAATCCATGCATGGGGAAGCGGAGGGGGCTTCTCTGTCCTGAAGTTGTAAAGAAAAGCAGTAATTAGCAGTGTTTGAGGTCATATTTAATTGTTTTGCTCACCTTCATGTAGAGCTAAAACTCGCACCTGAGAATATTGGATTCCAAACTACAATTTGCACTGAGAGTATGCTGTCCGCAACATGTTTTCTTCCAATCAAAAACTCAGAGTTAGTCAATAACTAATTGGAGAACAAATAGAGACAAATAAACAAATAAAACCGGCTGAATAAACACATGAAAATTGAAAGATTGAGAAAGAACCTGCTTTCTTTGTATTACAAAAGTGTATAATTATGATGCGATTTTTCTTCGTTGAGTAAAAGAATTTTATATAAACCTCAACGTGATTACCAGCCCCAATTCAAAGGGTTTTATTTTTTATTTTTTACATTTATACGATTAATTGTAAAAATAAATTATTCAAACAACAAATAAAGGAAATATTAAATATTTTACAATGAATGATGATCATGAAGAATGTTACTAGTTGTTCTTGTTAAGAAGGAAAGTTCCGAATTTTCTTTCATACCCTACAAGTTGACCAAGGTAATTAATTGCTTCAAAGATTGATTTTAAATTCAAAAATATTTTCTAGAGAAAAACTTAACCGACAATTCAAATATTTCCATAATGCACACATTCAAACATTGAATGCCAAACCTTACATTTTATCTCACTATGTCCATATGTTTACCAATTTGGTTTTGCATTTGCACGGTCTCTTTTAAGGAAATGCAGTAAAAGAACTCAGGAACAATCAATGACACTAAGAAAATCTTGATAGAATCTATCGAAAAGATTGCTATCACCTGAAAATGCCGACATATTGGGAAGCTGGTAATTATGTAGTAAGCTCATTTGTTCTTGTTCGCTGATGTACATGCCCAAAGGATTAAAAACCATTAGTAGAACATGTGAAAAGGGAACAGATATCATTCAGCACACAAAGTGAAACGACATTGTAACCTAACATAATGGGGCTATAATAGCTTTTGATTATGAACTTTGCGTACGCTTTAGGGGAAGACAGAGATTAAGTGGAGTACTAAACGACAGCTCAGGAAATGGATTGAAAAGAGAGAAATTATTGAACCTATGTACAATGGTTGCACCCCTGAACAGTTGCAGTATTCCACTTCATCTTTTTTTTTTTTCCCATGAGAGACTTCCACCTATTAATTAAAGAATATTTGTTATGTAATCTGATTTTAATCAAGTTACTATTTTGTTTTCTCGACTTGTTTGTCAAAACATGTGATTTACAAATAAGAATTTTAACCATTTAGAACTAAAACAAAAACAGTACATATACCCAAAACCCAGTACAAACAAAATGTGACTTTTTAAAATGCAAGTTTTCAATCCCAGCTCGACGCAAAGCAAAGATTGTTGAGAGTTAACTAACCCAAAAGTATTATTAAGGAAATTTAGAAATAAGGGTTTCAATCAGGAAAGAGTACCCGCCCAAAACTCAAAGCACAATCCTACATGCTATATCCACACTTCCTAATGATTGTAAATTGATTCCTACGTTTCAAGATATCATATATAATGCCAAAAGAGGTTGATTAAACAATAAAAAAATAAATCCTAATGTATTTAAATCCAAACATGCTATCTACCTAGGCTGTAAGATTCACGCTAAATAAGGATCGACATGTACCCCACCCTCGAGACAAATAATAGCTACTGTTTCTTCCATAATTATCACATCTACTCCGGCAAGAAGAGACAGATTTGTCAAGCATGAAGTTAAAGCACATTAGTCACTGTTAATGCATTTCAAATCGTTTACAAATGATGCCTTTTACAAAATCCTTCTTTGGAAAAAGAAAAATAAGTATGCCTGTGATCAAGAAATTTCCACGGAATAATGACTCCAATAAAAGTCATTGCAAATAGCTTATCAACTGAGCTTGGTAAGAGTCACATGAAGGCATCGATTAACGTCCGAGTGAAGACAAATGTAGATGAGCTAGCAAGCTTGTAACATCTTGAAGCCACATGGCAGACTATATTAGCATAATGATTGGCAACACTAAGATGCTTTGATTTCTTTCGTTTTCCATTCATTTCCTGGTAAAATGTGCTTTATGGATAAGTTTAAAATTTAAACTTGTAAAGTACTTAATCACTCGGCAGCTATACTCGGGACCAGTGTTAGATGTGTTTCCAGCTGCAAAAGTCGCAATGAAGAGTAGCTATCAAGAAATGCCTGAGGAGTAGATTCTCAAATCAAAGTCTCTCTTTAAAGGGAAAAGATACAACAATACAAAATTGCTGATGATTAGCTAACCACCTTGAATATGCGCCTAATTTGGAATTTTCCGTGGAACAACACTAATATTTGAAAGGTACATATCTGACCCTATAAAGGACCAGCTAGATCCGACAGCTGTGTTTTCCAAATTCACCATGATGATGCTTCATCAAAGACAATTTGCTCCAAGAACCTTAGTTTTGGAGCTTTCCACGTCCTATCCTTGAAGCGTTCTTATTTGGTAAAAATGTGTACGCAAATACAACAGCTGAAGTACTGGCAAGAGAAAAGGTGTTCTCTTCTTTTTATAAAATGGACAAGCCGAAGCCCATCACAGCATGATGATTAAGGATAAAGCAAATTATCTTGTTTTATCTTTTCTTTTTGGTATGAAGTTTTCCCTTTAGAGAGAAAGAAAGAAAAAGATTCGCTTGTATTCTCCACCTCAAGTAGGGATCTTCACGAAAAAGAAGTTGTTCGTAAGAATTGCACAAAAGTATCAAGTTTGCATCCTTCATCCGCTATATTGCTTCAACTCAAACACAATAAATAACCCTGAAATGTTTATTGGTTCTAAGAGATGGAAAAAAAAAACTTGAACAAAGAGAAGAAATTTTGTTTCAATTTCCAAAGTTTATCACGTATTAATTCATATTAAACCCTCTAGTAAATGCAAAGCATATAAGAAGAGAAAGGTATAAAGCAAATAATGCTGTTCCAGGTAGAAACATGATCATGTCCTTTCTTTTTCACTTTATTATGGAAAAATGTTATTAAGGCAAACACAAATTAGTTCTACTCAGGCTATAAATGAGTGAAATTGTTCACAAGAAGCTCTAGTTCCACTTATATAAACTTGATTTGAACGAGGTTTATTGATTACACGAGTCTTCCTTAAACATAAATTAGTATAATTCATTAAAGACCTAAGCTTGTATAGACTTGCCGTTACTGATATCTTATGCTGAACCTACCGCATCACCATTTGCAACCATGGTGAACACAAAAACATGGGTAAGCGTAGTAAACAACAATAAAAGGGAGTGGACAAAAAAAGGAGCCAAGAAAAGGAAGAGCCAAGGTTCAGAAGGGATTGAATGAGAGCCACTTGAGACTTCCAGAAGTACTTTGAGCATTAAAAAACTTATGGGTTTTGGCTCCTCTTTACGTTCCAATGGAAGCCCCTAAATGTGACCAGTCGACAAAAGCACGAAAGCATAACGGAGAGCACCAGCATCTGAACATACATTTTCTGATTTACTTTTATGATGTACAATTCCAAAATAAAACAAAGAAAAATCTGAAAGGGGAGCTGTGGGTCAGCCTCTGACTTCCACTAACATATTCCAAACACATAAACAACTCAAAAGTAAGATTTCTAATCAAATGACATCCCCCACACTCACTCCTATTCTATAATTTAATTATTCCTTCAGATTTTTCTCTTTCCTTTCTCTTAAACTAAAGGTAGTGCCAGCTCTATTAAGTATAAAAGCTCATCTAGGCTTCTACTAAACAAATTTTCTCTAAGAATTAGTATGAAACTTTCCCTAAATTCAGCAGTTATTCTCATTCCTAAAACAACTCTAATCATAATTCTTCAATTATTACAACAATTAATATGCTTCCGTTGGTCCCGATACCGGCTAAACCTGCATCATTTTGCCTGTAGCTGGCCCAACGAGCGCCTGTCGTTTGCAGTGTCATTTCCTTTCCCTTCTCTTTCAACATTTTATATAGAATATCTTTTCCAACCCAAACTAGCAGAATCATCTGGGCTTCTGTCTTCAGCAATTTGTCTTTGATCCTATCACTCCCAACTTGGCTAGGGTTGATAAGATTTGTGTCAGTTACGGACAAGTGGTTTGGGTTTTGACCACCTCTTTCCTTTATCTGAAAGTTCCTCCAAATGTTGGCGTCCAGAAATCAACTGCCGTCTCAGGAGTGACAGGGAATGTGCTCGAAACCGGTACCAAACACAGTCCTCGGCTTCTAAGATCTTGTTTTGGTCCTTCGGGATCGTTAGATTTGTCAGAAGGCTGCATTATGAAGATAGGAAAAAGCATTGCCTATTAAGGAGACAAAGAGTTAAATGTAATTCATTCAACGAAGCAACAGTGAACCCAGTGCTTGTCAATGGGTTTACAAGATATTTTACCTGCTGCTGATGTTGTACGGGAGCTCCACTTTTCATGTAAGGTGTGCTTAGCATCTGATATTATTTACAATGCAAACATAAATCAGAAATGATCGACCATTGCAGCCCATAAGGCACTGGATTACTAATACTTTTTCTGACAATGTTAAGGCCTATGATTAGTAATCTCATTCTGGGAAAGTAAGAAGATGCTTTGGGGGACTTACATGAACTTGGTCGTGCAGGAACTTGATGTATTCGATGGCTTCAGAAAGCACTGAGGCTGTATCAGTCTGACACAATATAACATGGCTTTTTATGTATTCAGAAAGAAAATGATCACTTACTCTACTCTTTGAGAAAGTAAAGGAAATTGATCAAGTCAGAAGCCTTACCTTTCCGAAAGGTGAAACCAATTGTTGGAGTGCAGTGATTCGGTCTCCCATCTTCTCTTTCCTCACCTAAGACCAAAGCTAAAAATTCTCATCTATATCTATGAAGTAGGAACTCCATTCAAAAGAAAGTGAAAAAAAAAAAAAAAAAGTGTTAAAGCTCCCTCGTCAAAAGGCTTATTGCGTTTATTGTACCTTGAAAGCTGGTAAAGGCGATGGCGCTTCAGCCCGCGGCCTTTTTGAGGTAGCTTCACTGCCACTTTTGTTCACCACTGTGTTTGAGTCTCGCACTTTGGATATATTCTGCTAAATGATGAACATACGAATTATTTCGGACCCTCGGGACCCTAGATATGAATAGATCCTTATTCAATTAATAAATTCATACCTTTGGTTTTTCGTCGTAGCTTGGAGTGGCAAACTGTGGTTGCAGAGATGGGAAAAAGCTCGGCCGAACATCTTTCATGGCGGTTTCAGAAGCGTTCCAAAACGGGGCGTTGTTGGAGAAATGCAACTGGCTTTGGGGTGGCTGTTTTGGAGAGGGAGCTCTCAAGAACGGAGGACCCTTAGACCAGGAAGACAACATATCACTAGAATTCACTCCATAGTTTCCGGGATATGGAAAATTCATTGGCCTACTCTCGAACGGAGGCTGCTGAGGTTGACTATCGGGTCCCAACAGACCCTGCAATATGGTTGAAGGGCTTCCATACAAAGCCGAATCCATCTGAAAACCTGAGGTCATGCCCTGGCATGTCACGGTGCTGTCCCCGGAACTATATTGAGGACTGAATGGGGGTTGATCTAATGAGAAACCACGATTAAGTGGCTTAAACTCATTCGCGGAGGACTCGCCCCCCCTCATCCCAGGAAACAATTTGTCCCTCCACTGAGCTTGAGTGGATCCGATCCCAGTTTCTTGCTGAAAGTTGGTGCTCGAGTTCAAGTTTTCTTGAAGCATCGAACGAAAACCGCCCTCAGCCTTCTCCCCGCGACTGTCCACAAATAAACGTTGAAAAGATTGATGATCTTACACGATACCATTAACAAAAAAACACTCAATTTCAAGTATTATATCTGATAGGAAAATTAAAGGACAGGAGATATGACAGCTTGATTCTTTGTATGGCTTTATGGAAGAGAGAGTTTCTGTTTTTTTACACTTACAGTAAAGCTTGGTTCCAATCCATAGCTTGTGTTGAAAGGCCTAATCCCATCATATGCAAGTTGGGGTCGCCCCCACCGGCCGACTCATGCCCTTGCAGCTTCTGGGTCTCCTGGAAAACAACAGAACTACCAGACACCGAAATAGAATCCATGGTTGTCCTTGCCTTGATGTCCGGCATATCAGCTGCCCACCCAAAGCTCCCTAAATTATTGAGTCCCAAAGACGACGAAGAAGTCCCGCTCTCGAACCTGTTTTTCGATGAATCCCACCAGTTCGCAGTCGTATTAAACTCGTCCGCCATGGTTACAGCTTTAAGCTCAGCTGCTTCTTTACCTTCGCTATGTATCTTCCTTCTCAAAGCTTCTCCGCTCGTGGCTCCCGATCTCCAACCACTCCTGGCCTCCGTTATGTGGTTTCTTTGAGCTTTTATGGTTGCATAAAATGAATGAACACGGTTCGCTGCATCCCGGTATTTATACTTGCAGATTCAACCCATTTGGTGTGCGTAGGAATGAAAGAAGTTATTAACCGGATTGTGGTTGACATTTGTATTGATTAGACTAGAGCAAGGTCATTAGGAATTGAATCTCATTTCTTTACTTCTTTAAAATTTATCTTACTTTTTTTTTTTTTCCTATTTTCTGTTTTTGGATTTTCTGTCGGCCCAACTAATATTAATTAGAAAATATCTTCACCGCGCTCCCACCAATAACATTTTGCCAGGTCATCACCTAAGGAAGGCGGTGCAGAGGGGCATGCTAGTCCTTTCGAGATTAAAAATAGGAGGGACTGCACTAGGTCAACATTCGAAAGATGTATTCTCAACTTTTCGGCAGTAATCTGTCATCCAACTTGATAAGCTTTAGAATTCCTTCTTTGTTTATCTTACACGCCAATACAAGAAGGTCTTAAGATGAATTCCTGGTGTAAAATTCCGGTGACAGAACTATCTCACCCAGATCTCCGGCCAACGTCGGCTGCAGGTTGCGTAGTGATGCATTTTGCTTGAAAAAAGCTGCGACCGCAACACTGCTAGAAAACGATGAGGATATGCTGATAACAGCTCGGAGAATAACACAGCTAGAGCCTAACACAGCCTCTAGATTAGGTTCTTAATGAAGAGGGTACATGGATGCAAAAAAAACACACAAGCTGCGGGCAATTTTCTTATCGTAGGGTTGAAAAAGTATTCTATTTTATTTGAGAAAGGGGAGATTATAATGATTCTTTATGTGGTGAAAAGATAACTTTTTATTATGGTTGGAGACACTCACAGAACAGAATTTAACTGCTATTTGGAAAAGAATGCCATGTAATTTAGTATAACAAAGATTGTGTGATACCCACAAGCCTCTGGGAAAAAGAATGGAAGTGGAGATTACTACTTGGTATTCAAATAGGACATAGAAGATTCCCTTAAGAATTTTATTTTTAAGTAAAAGGAATTGATATATGACAAAAGTCCTACACGAATAATTCTACTTGCCATTTTAATAGTTATGACCAATCAATGGTGGCTAAGATTCTCGTTTCATAATATTTATTAGGTCTAACTCGTTCTTTAGAATACTTTTATTACATTGTTCTCAGTGTTCTTCATGGTAGCTTGTAGAAGCCTTTTTCTAGTACTTGATTTTTCATTTTTTTTTTAAAAAAAAGGAACTTATTTTAAGGAATTTCTCCATTGATGGGCAGATTCCTTTTGCGCCCACACCTACTGCATCTTTTGCTTTTTCATTTTTAGAGTATGAACCAGAATAAGCTGCGACTTCTTCCTCTGTGGTAGGTGTTATTTTTACGCAAAACAAAACAAAGAACATGCACTTTAGGCGACTGTCAAGTTTTTCTACGAGGAATAATGTCTTGGAAACCATGTTTTGTCGTCGTTTGAAAAATTTCCCAGCTAAGTTGTCCACCTCAAACTTCACCAATTTTCACTAATTGGGATCACCTGAAGGAAGTTGACAATCAACTCAGCACATCAAAACATAGTGGGAGCGTCAAAATTGTCGTACCAGTTGGGGTCATAGTAGCGTAAATTATAACTTGGAGGCAAATCCTTCTTTGACAAGACTTGTCAATTTAGCAAATCTATCCGCTAATGTCTAATGCCCAGAATTTTGTTTAGCTCACTAATCACAATCCTCTCTTGGATTTTTCTGAGATGTTGGAAACTTGGATTTAAATGTTTGTCCTACTAAGCTTACGATTTTTAGTCAACGATAAGATTGCGTTGACATCAACAATGTTTTGTCGTGGAGATAGTTCACAGGCAAGTCAGGTCCTGTCCAGCGGTTCATTTCATACATTCTATTTCAACCATGCATTTTTTCTTCACTTGCTCATCATCAAGGTCAGAGGAAGATATTTATGCCTACTGGGAAACTGAAACAAAGGTCAGACTCAGAGGACATTTTTTTTTTTTTTTTAAACTTTCTTCGCCCTCAGGAATTTATTAAACCTGTCCCTATGCAGTAAAGACAACCTAGGACGATTTACTGTTTCATAATTAGTAATGAAGAACAAGTGGTAACATAGTTTGCATGCCTGATCAAGCTACGCTTGCAACATTATCTTATATGCTTTAGACACTTCGATCATAATGAGGAGAGGACAAGATGATGTGAGTCTCGACATGGGATTTCTTAAAACAATAACAAAACCATCCTCGTTCTTGCTTGTTTCCTTTTTCTTTTTTCTTGGAAGATTCTGGAGCAATTACTTATCAAACTATTAGAAATTATTATAATCTAATTAGATGAAAAGAGAAAGAGAAAAAGAAAGAAAAAAGAAGAGGAAAAAGAGGCCGCTAATGCCGATTTTGACTCTGCAGTTCCTGCTCATGGTATTCACGACTTTCTGCGAAAAGGGTCAACGAGCAGGGTCCACACGGCGTGCACGCGTGCGAAGACAGGTAGGGCCCACTTCTTTCCGGCCTCCCCTAGGAGTCAGAGCCCTGAAAGTGACTTATTATTGCATATTCTCCCGTCCTAATCATTTGTCATCCTGCCCTACCCCCAAACATCCATGCCCACCTCCATCATCTTCTTCATTCTTCCTTCCTGATTGATTCCCTCTGATTTTTTTCATCTTCTTTTTCCATTTTGGGTTGAATCCTCACTACTCACGGAGACGGAGAGGGGAAGAGAGAGGAGTGAGAAAGAGAGAGAGCGCAAAAACACCCAGGATTTCCATGTGGTAAGAGAAAAGAAGTGGGTGGTGGTTGACAAGCAAAGAGTCAAACCAGGGTGCGTTTCTGAATCAAGCAACTGTGAGATGTAGAAATTTGGTTACCTTTGGTGCTCCTTCAACATTCTCTTTTGCTGGGGTACTCTTCTGAAATCCAATTGGACCATGTTTAGAGGTCATAGCTTAAGCCAATAAGAGTCTTGACTCAAATAAGGATAAAAAAGAAAAAAGAAAAAAAAAATCTCTACTTGCTTTTCATCTTAGAAGTGGACTCTTACTAACGTGAAAGTGACTTGGAGAAAAAAATAATAACACAAACGAAAAGTTTCACGCTGCAACACATAGTTCACTCTTTTAACTGGACCCAGCTCAAATTCTCTACTCATCACCAAACATACATCTGTTAGTGCTCGATCTTTCCTACGGTTTCTGCTTCTGCAGTAAATAATAGGCAGGAATTCATGGGGAAAAACTTGTAAGTAATTCCGGAACACCCAAGTAGTTTGAGGGATAAATATCTAGTATACATTGATGAAGGGAAAGTATGAAAGCAACTTGTGGCTCTTCATTTTATTAATTTGCTAACGTGTTTGGACAAAGTTCTTCAATCTTCAGTGGAAAAATGATGTCATAGTGGTCTAAGCTTGAGGTGTGCGTGCTGACAAGTTGAAAGAGGTCTGCTCAGTGAGATTAGACACAAACTAGTGACCTCCGCTCCATCTTAGAGAGAGACAGAGAGAGAAGGGGGGACAAGCCCCACGGGTGAATACAAATAAGAGAGACTAGTATGCAGTACAAACTGCAAAAATGGGGTCTTTGATTCAATGTTTGAAACAGAACCCAAGTGCACTGCACATGAGCAAGATCAGATGCAAGAGGTGTGCTTTTATTCATGTCCATGTGTTTTTGTCAATCCAGCAACATGCCCCTTCCCTTTCCTGTTTCTTTGTTTCTCCCTTGTCTTGTTTGTTAACTTTTGTGTGTAAGTCAAACGCAAAAGATCGAGTGAAACACGCTCCGTGTGGACGCCCTACATTCATAATGGGTAGGTTTACTTCTCAAACGCATTCATTCTCTTATATTTCTCTCTCTCTCTCTCTCTCTCTCTCTCTCTCTCTCTCTCTCCTCCCTCTACTCTCTCTCTCCAACTAGATTAACTGATCGTGTTTTAGTTCTAAAAAAATATCACTGTCAGAAAAACACCACCTTAATCTAATTACTTCGATGTGACACTCGCTCTTAATTGTTCGTGATTAAATCCAAAATCGTGCGTCAGAAATACACTACCCAAGTCTTAATTAGTTTGATGCGACAGGCTTCTTGTAGTGGTCATTCAATGGGCCACGTAATCAGCTGAAGCATAAGTCAATCTAATTGAAAAATAATACAAGTCAACTGCTATAATTTCCAGCTTGACTTATGAACATGTTGGGCAAATTGAATGGTATAGATCAATTGGTTTTGACTCTGCCGTAACCTATTGGATTTTGTGGAAAGAGAAACACGCTTCTTCTTTACCAAAGTTTGATCTTTCTCGGGCTCTTCTGTAAAATTCAATTTTCACTAGTGTTGCCGTCCTACTGCCACTATGCTAAAAGATCAAATCTAATATGTGTTCAATAAGATTTTACCCTAACATTGAAACATTCCATCATGCGTCCAAATCTAATGTTCTCATTGATCCGGATCCTCATAAGCCCAAGTTTCAACCCTAATAAACCCTAGTTTATCGTTAGTTTGTAAACTCACGAGCATAGACTCAAACTTGAGAAGTGGGAGTACTCTTATATCATTTGTTATTGTTATATTACCATTATGCCAAAAGACCAAGTTTAATAGATATTTTGTTTTGCAAGATTTCATTTTAAAAAAGTAACAACTAAACTCTTAAATTGCTTGTAACTTCTGGATGTTAAAAACACTATAATTAATCTCAGAACTTTCTATAAACCATCTGATCATTAACGTGCCTAATTAACATACAACACCAATGATGGTCAGCTGTAATGCATTCATTCGTAATCGAATCCATTATGTTATCCAAGAATTCTGTCTTTCTCTTTACCTAACAGAATAAGAAAGAAACAATTATTGATCAACTGATTAAGAAAAGCACTTGGCAGATTGGACAAATCCCTGAGGATGACGATGAAGCCTCGGGCTGCTTAACAAGGCATGCTCGCCTTATTACTTTCGCTTAGGCGACAGATCAACACAATAGCTATCACAGCTAAGAAGACCGAAAAGATGATGTTTCGACAGTTGTTGGCTACTAAAAGTGTGAATTTTCTACATCCTTAAACGTAATTCACCACCTCATAATCCAACAAAAAATTAGACGATAATACCGTGCTTCCGTCCCACTAATCAGACGCTCTTCCTTTCTCCGCCAACGAAGATTTCCACTTTCTCCATACCGCCTACACAAATACGTAAAATAGTCTTACAGAAAATCTGCTAACTTTTCAAAAGGTGGCTTCCAAACAGACAAGGGCTAATGGAAACAACTTTAAACAACTAAGAATAATTGAATTCATAAGGGTTACACGAACATAGAGACGTATCCGTTGTTTCTTATAATAGTAAGATCGGCAAGTGGTTTAGTGAAGGCTTATTAAATAAATTAAATAAATTAAACTGCCGCTAAGTATCTCGAATTATCATGATGATGAGTAGTTGAAAATGGAAGGAAGGTTCTTTGAACGTGCGGTATCAAGCTTCTCCCTTCTTAAACATGTCCAAATCCTTTTTACCCTCACCAACTTCCTCCACGGCTCGTTACCTCAATCTACACTTGTTTGATTTTTTTATAAAAAGGTTGGATTACTTGGTTGAACCTCCTTTAAATTGCAGACATGGACGGCTTGTGTGCCTTAAATGACCATCTCTCTTGTCATTGACTTTGGTTGATTTTTCCCATTTGAAATTCGTTTCTCCAATTTCAACCATAAAGAAAGATCTCGTCTTTCAAAAGGACGATCATAAGGAAGTAAACAAATTTGACTAGTGGGCATGTGTCTTGTCACCAAAATGAGTCTCACCCCTCCTTTCCCTCCTGGTGGGTTGACATGGATATTGACCGATGAAACATTCTTTTGGTCATCAAAACGGGGCCCCTATCATTGTTTATAATCCAACAATGTTTGAAGACTTTGGTTGAATGCTATTTTATTTCTTGTCCGTTTATGCTTTCTTGAAAGCCTAAAACTATTCTATTCTCTTCTTTGTCCTCTGCGGTACCTTGATGCTTATAAAGTCCCTTTTTTTTTCCCCCCCGAGATTAATAGCTAGTGAAACTTACTTTAACACAAAGAACTATAAATAAATTCCACAAAGTATATTATCATGAGTTTGAGACCCCCATTGTTCATTCCTGTCTATTATAAAACATTATCATTCTACTTCACATTTTCATCCTGCAACATCGATGACTGCTATGATTTTTGAGAAACCAAACTCAATGTGACCAGCTCAAATGCCATTCTACGCGTGTGGAGATCACGAAATATCAGTACTCAACAACCCATTAATAAACCATCATGGCCGTCGAAGTTTTCCTAAACCACAACCATGTGAAACCGACCTCAGAGGATTGTCGTGAGAATCCAGCTCCCGTACACAAATAGGTGCACAGCGTGACATCATATTTGCGTCATAAAACAATATAATGGTTTTAAATTTGACCCAAGAAAAACTTTGAGCCCCCATGGAAAAGCAATTTGAGGTACTTTAAAGGTTTAATGATGGTGGTATGAAGAAGAGGCATCGATTGGACCTACTCCTTTCATTCCCTTTCTTCAGCTGTCATGATTAAAACCAGGGCGAGCCTCTTTCGATTCACACCAGTCTTTGTTCACAAGTACTCCATACAATAATAGGACTAAAGAATTGAGCAAACAAAATATAGGCCCTAGATGAAAGAAATAAAAGAAAACATGAAAAGCAATCAAATGGATATGCTTCTGGTTCTTTCACCCAATGTGGGATATCAACTACCTAATCTATACTCTCAAAGAAATTAGACCTAAGAACAAAATAATATTTTGTTTGCTTAAACGATGTTGACGTTCTACTAATCTTTCTTGATATATTATATTGGGAGTTATTTGTTCATTACCTTGTGATCGAAATGAACAAACGGATTATAACCAAACAAATGAAACGTTATAGCTTTTTTTCTTTTTTTGACCAATTGGCTTGAATTTGGTCCAGACACAGTAATTTAGTGGAGCTGAAGCCAACTTTTTGTACATGAACTAGATTTAGGTGGAGCCATAGACCCCGCTGAATGGATCACTATTAGGTCATGGCTGCTATGGAAATACGTGGGTCATGGCTAATAGTTTTGCCAGTGACTTCTAGGATAACCTTTATAATTTAAAAGAAGCTGAGACACCCCGTTTAGTGATGGCGAAACCCACTTGTCTCTTGGTTATTTTTGCTGGGCCAGATGAAAATTGGTTTTTCATGGCAGCTATAATTTGTTTTTTGAAAAATTATCAAATTATTCCCATGTACTTTCTTATACTTTAAAACATCATATAATTTTTCTTGAGAAATATAAAACACCAAAAAAAAAAAAAGCTTATCTCTTTAACTTATCACAAAAGATTACCCACATGACGCATGTAAGAATCCCACCCCTTTTCACATCAGCGTCAACCCTACCCAACGCTTCCAGCTATAGCTGCACTCCATGAGTATCATCTTCTGCCAAACTGACGAAAACTCATGCACCCCTTTCCCTACCTGATTTTTCTCAAACATTTGATCAAACACCTTACTTTTATTGTTGAATAGCAGCTTCATGCACGCCCAAGGCCATCACAAACAGTAGCCCGTTCTCTTTTTGGAAACCTCTGGGCCTCGTGTAAAATGGGGTCAGAAACAAGGTGTTTACGTTGTAAGTCCTTAAGGGAGCTCATTGCTTCAGGCTCCGGAGTTGGGCTTCCCCAAGCAAAAGGTGAGATTTTGACTACCAACACAATCTGCAACTCACTAACCCACTAAACTTATTGGTCCAACTTATTTGTGATGATTTTGTTGGGCTTCTTCTTTCATTAAGAGCTAGTTCTTTAAGAAATTTACCCTCATCATTCTCCTTTTTTCCACTTGATGTAAGACTCTTATCAACAATCTCCATCGTCATACATCATGTCCATTTTTTATTAAATTTTCAACTTAATCTAGTCTCCAATCTCCATCGTCATACATCATGTCCATTTTTTATTAAATTCAACTTAATCTAGTCTCCAAATACATTAGGTCCCAACCTGTTCCACCCATTTTCTCTCCAGCTTTGATATCAATTGATAGTGTTATTGAGCCTCTTCTTCACTTAAAAGCTAGCTTATAAAGTAAAACTCATAAATGTATATAAGCTTTATTATGTAGTTGTGGATAACACTAGATATGCATAAGAAAAGTCTATTGAAATTCTTGAAGAAAGGATGCAATTTCAAGAAAAAGGATTATATATGGGCATGTCAGGTTTCAAATACTGTTAAAGCAAGTTTTTTTTTTCTTAAGATTTATTTCTTGGAAATTTCGTGTAATCAAAACTACGTGTCCAGAACAATTATCAAACTCAAGACAATGGGTTCAAAAATTGATGGGTTTGGGTCACAGGTAACAGTACTGGGCTGGCTCTTTGTCATAATCCAAAAGGGTGTGGAGGTATAATTAAATGACAGAACTAACCCTCTCTGGTTTTCACATTTCCCAAGTGTACGCACTCTTGGAGGGGAATAATGGATCTTCTACACCAAGTCTACTCCACCGCTTCAGACGACGAAGACGAGCTCGTTCTACCTTCTTCGAAACGACCCAAACCCGAAAACCCAATTCCCTTTGCCAAACCCGCACACCGACCGTATCCACCTTCAGGACTCTATCCTACGCTCCGCCCGAGCCAGCCCGAACCAGCCCTCCATCGGGAAGCTTCCGTTCCTGGCAGATACATATCCAAGAGAGAGCGCGCACTTCCCAGTCGAGCTACCAGTTCTTCGGAACCGGATTCGAAGCCGCCTTCCACCACGTCCTCTGCCGGTACCCCACCTTTCTCTTTCTTATAGTTGTTTATTGTACTTAACATTGAGGGGTAAATAGATTTCCCTGGATTTGAATTTCTTATTCCATATCGAGGGTAATGTATTTTGTTGTTGTTCGCAGTTCTGGGGAGTCTTTCGGATTCCAATCTACGAAATGATATTGCATTATCATTGAGACATAAAGCAGAGGGCAATGCGCAACTAGGTCGAATATCTGAGAGGCTTACGGTACCCCTGCAAGGTCACACAAAGGCTGTCAATGCCATAAATTGGTCCCCAAATCACGGTATATTCTCTTTGTTTACAAGGGGTTTGAATTAGCAACTTCCCACTTTGGCTTTGATTAAGGACCAACCTTCTAAGCATTAGTTTCACTTTCGGTTTCAATCCCAACACTTGGTGAAAGGTTATGACTTCGATTTCGATTGAAGAAGCGTTAGGACTTACTGATTTTGCTAATGTAGGGAAGATAAGTCGGAGGGTGAAAACAAAATCACAAAAATTTGCTTATGTAATGCCACCAGTCACCCAGACAGGGTGCCACAAAAATGCTGTACATTCTTCTAGAAAACTTCAAATTTCCCACTGTTTGATGCGTAGGAATCTAGACAAAAGTTTTACAACGTCGTAGGGCTTCTTGGTACTCCTCGCTGCATGGGTATGGTTCTCATTTCGGAAATCCAGACTGGTGTGATGACCTTGTAGGACCTCAATGTTTTTGACCCCCAAAGTCATATATACAACGAACCGAATTGTTGGCAGTGCTCTTTTGGAGTTACCACGCGTTGCCATGTAGTCATGAAATCCCCACTAATTTGAGTTCCAATGTAGCTACACCTTAATAAAAACTTAAATAATGTATTTGCTTACCTATATGTTGCTTACCCCACTGATCTATTCAATGGAGTTAGTCTACAGCCCATCTTCTTGCTTCTGCTGGGATGGATCAGACGATCTGCATATGGAATGTATGGAGCAGAGATCAGAAGAAAGCACGTTTATTTAACTTCCACAATGCAGCAGTGAAAGATGTGAAGTGGTCACAGCAAGGGATGTCTTTGCTTTCATGTGGATATGATTGCTCATCAAGGTTAGTTGATGTTGAAAAGGGAATAGAGACTCAGATTTTCAAGGAGAATCAGGTTATTGGAGTTGTAAAGTTCCATCCAGACAGCTCCAATCTCTTCCTTTCAGGGGGAGCAAAGGGTTGTCTTAGGTTATGGGATATCAGAACCGGTAAAGTGGTCCATGAATACATCCGAAGTCTTGGTCCAATTCTCGATGTTGAATTTACCCCCAATGGGAAGCAGTTTATCTCTTCGAGTGATGTATCCAGAAGCAATATCAGCGAAAACTCCTTAATTGTTTGGGATTTATCACGACAGGTTCCACTGTCTAATCAAGTAAGAGTCTCTACGTTTTTTTCCACATCACTCACTGCAAGTTTCTCTCTCGTCTTGTGGGCAGTTATGTAATGGATGGTAACTCTTTAGTTTCAATGACTGTTTCTAATGGATACCTGTTCTATAAGCCATTTAACAAGTTTTGGAGGTTAATCTACTGACAAATATGGTTGAGTGACATGGCAAGTTAATGTGTCAATGTTTTCAACTTCAGATTTTCATCAGAGCATGCGTTCAAACATTAAGGTTTTTGCCTATCATTTGAACTCTCCACATGGATTTGTATCGACCTAGAAGTGACTGCCCCTTTGGGAAAATATCTTTTATTTGAATTTCCTCTAGTTTCATATGTGTCCTACTAAGCATTCTTGTAGAAAATTTGGTGGCACTTGGACCTGCTTTCTAGCGTGTTGGTTAAGTCTATTATGAACTAATTGTGAAGTAAAAGTTATATGTAACAAATATTTGAAAGTCATATGCATATAATGATAGCCCCATTCTAGAGAGCGTGGATGTGGGCGTGGCACACACATAACTATGCATGTATATTTTACATTATATGTCATTTCTGTGCTATCTATGTGGTTCCTTTTGTGGAAGCACACCAAGTTCCGGAACCACACATATAGCTATGCAACTAATAGGCTTGCTTCTGGTGTCTGACATAATCTTTCTAAAGAAAATACTCCACTTCTTTCCATTAAGTTCCCTTACAATTATTTTCTATCCTTATAAAACCACTAGATTGGTGGAAATACTTTAAAAAGGCAGAACATTGGTGAGGTGTGATGCTTATACTTATTCTAAGAGATTCCTGTCTTTTTCTTTTCGCCTCAACACAAAGCATAAGTTTTCTAATGTGGCAATTAGCTGTCCTGCACTGAAATGAAAGGCTTTGATTCTATCCTTTATTGTAGTTTCCGTCTTCAGTATCGAATTATTTTGCTTTAAGGATCAGATAATGGTTTGGATAAAGTAATTCCTTTTGGATAGGTATGTGAAACTTTATTGCAGTTTCGGTTTTCAGTATCCAATTATTTTGCTTTCAAGGATCTGATTATGGTTTGCATAAAGTAATTCCTTTTGGATAAGTTTATGACACTTCACTGCCGTTTCGGTTTTCAGTGTCCAACTATTTTGCTTTAAGGATTTGATAATGGTCTGGTTAAAGTAATTCCTTTTGGGTAGGTGTGTGACACGCCCAAGAAATTTCCATTGTCTTTTAACATATTTCTCAGGTTTGGACTCTGAGCATTCGTTGCGTGTTTAATGGAGACCACCACGCATAGGTAGCAAAATAACTTTTTTATCGATAGTGTTATTGATTCAGTTCAATATACATACATAAATCTCCGCGTAAATGTAGCAAGGCAGTAGTTCAACGTGTCAGGTACTAATATAGCATGGAAAATTGGTTTTATAGCCGAACTCATATTCAAATATAGGTAAGAACCCTGCACACCCTTAAAGAGCCCAACATCTGTTCTTGATTATGTCATATGTCTCCTTAAACCAGTGCCAATTGCGTTGATGATGTTTTTATCAAATCTACCCAAGGAAAGTTAATGATCATACTTGTTTCACTATACAAGGTCAAACATTTTGAGTTTCAGGTTTTGGTTCTTGGTGTTGTATTAAAAAAAAAAGAAAGTAATACTAGTTTACGATTTAATCAAATTACATCTCTGTTACAATAGCAATTATAGTTTTTATTGCTTCGTGAAAATGAGAGCTACTACCCTTATTTCTGTTTGGCCATGACTGTCCATTCCAGATAGTAAGTGTACAAAATTTAGGCTGAATTTTTTCTGAGAATTCAGGTATATATATAAAAGTATACTCACTGTGATTATTGTGTTGTCTTGTATTTGGAAGTTTTTTGTTTTTTAGAGCTACCTGTGTAAAATGAATGTTCACTTCTTGTTTTGTTTCTCTGTATACATAATTGATGAGATAATAAAAGTTTATCTTTCCTCCGTTTCAGGTTTATGTGGAAGCCTATACCTGTCCATCTGTCAGGTGCCACCCTTTTGATCCTTTTTTCGTTGCCCAATCGAACGGAAATTATATTGCAATCTTCTCTACAAGTCCCCCGTTCAAGCTAGACAAGTTTAAAAGGTACGAGGGCCATGGGGTTTCTGGGTTTCCGATCAAATGTAATTTTAGCTTGAACGGGGAGAAGCTTGCGTCGGGCTCCTCGGATGGCTCCATTTACTTTTACGATTGCAAATCGTCCAGGCTTGTCAGGAAACTCAAGGCCTACGAGCAGGCATGCATAGATGTAGCGTTTCATCCCGTCTTGCCCAATGTAATTGCTTCGTGTAGTTGGAATGGAGATGTGTCGATCTTTGAATGATTTGTCCGCTTGTATACCGTTTTCAATACTGAGAACTTGGACCTTGAAAAGGGTTGAAAGATGCTTTCTTTTCCTCTTCCAAAGTCAAATATATTGCTTCTAAAGTTGTTCGATTTCCTCGCCGACCACACAACAGCGATACTTGAATACTCTGAATCTACTTGCCTTGCGTGTTCGATATCCTTTTCAAAACATGCAAGTGATGTTACAGCCTCCTATACTTCTTCTAATTGTGCCAAATGGAACACACTGTCTTGGTTGTTCGGAGATGATTTTCATCTTCTGTTGTCAACTTCTTGATATCATCTGGCTGGACGTGGGAGAATCATCTTGCTAGTTGTTGCTTTTTGTCTCACTTGCAAAAGAATAAAAATCGAAATAAAAAAGAAAAAAAGAAAATCCAAGAAAATCGCCAGAGGAATTTGTCACCCCCCATTGAGGACGAGATGTCATGTTCCATTGCATCTAAATGGGTTGACTTTCTCTGGCGCCCGATGAAACGTGCATTTGATCGTGTCAGAAGCATGCTTTTTTGAAGATACAGCAGATACGATGAGATCCCCTGGAAGTTTTGAGTTGTTTTCACGAAGTCATGTTCACATTGGTAGTTCCTTCAATGGGGTTCCGTGGTTTCTGATTCAACACACCTTTCTCTATCGTGCCAAACAAAAAATATGACAGCGCCATCGACCGAAAACAAAGCCAAGCTGCTGGTTGCAGGGTTGCATAATAAATCAACAGTTCTGGTTTTGTTAATACGGAAGGTGAACGATCATTTTCACAATTTGATGTGAAATGGGGAGTTCCATATGTTTCGTATAGGAAGCATGAAAGTGATCTTTTACTTTTCCTTTAGCGAAGAGATTTTATTTTAACGAAGAGAGGGACAGGTATGAAAGACCCGTACACATGGAAACAACATCCAGAGGGCTGCAGGCTACCATATCAAAACAAAAGCTACTGCATGAAAGGGTTTTTTTTTTATGGTTTTTTACCTTATGTATTTATGCATTTATATGGTTTTTTACCTTATGTATTTATGCATTTATATGGGTTATTAAGTAATTATACGTCTGCTTATTCATTTTGCCACCATCTTATCATGAGAATCAACTAGATAGGCATTAGGGTATCCATTGCAGGAAGGAAGGGAAATAACTTGGGGGGGGGGGGGGGGGGGGGGGGGGGGGGCCTTTCGGTGTTTGTTTCAAGCCTCAATCTATGTTCTGTATGGACCAATTTTTGGAAAGAAGAGAAGGAAGAAGAGGCCAACTGCTATAAATTATGTAATTTTTATTGATCTTCAGAGGTGGGATGGAGGCGTAGGAAAGAGTTATTCTTGTGTTCCTCCACTTTACTTTGATGAGAAAGCAGAAGGAAGTAGGGGCCAAAAAACAATTACTAAGACACAATTATGCCACCTCTTTCCCTTTCTTCATAGGGATCAATGTGAGGGGACATGACACTCCATTTCTCTCCCATTTTGGATGCATATACAGATGGGACCAAGCCTTCCCCAAGCCCCTATCTTTCAAACCACCTCACAAACACATACATGAGTCAAATAATAGTTCTGAAGAAAACAAAGAGAGAAAAGGAAAAAAGAAAAAAAGGTCAAGGTTATATGGCCATATTCAACAGCACTATCTAGACAAACCAGCTATTCTCCCAAACATCCATGGTCCACAACCCAACTTATATCTGTTTTTAATGGAAAATGTTGTAAAACCCGATCGCATTCAAACTAAGGGACACTCTTATGCAAGCTCCTTGTCTAATTATATTATTTGCTTTCAACGTCTCCATGAATATGCTCCCCACCTTGCCTGGTTTCAGGCATCCCCCCTCCCTCCTCGCCCTCCCTCCTCTCTTGTCCAAATCTCTCTGTGTCAGTCCATATTTTCAAAAAACTAATGAAAAGTTCAAAAAGGAAGAGCAAAGAAGGAGTTGAAAGCGAGCACAAGTATGCCCCCACTCCATATGACTGCAATCATCGTTTAAAAGAGACTGACTTTATTTCTGCGTACTTGTGGTGAAGCGGATTCTCGCGCCACAAAGGTCCCACCGGCTTGCCCATTTGGCGACAGGAAACGATGGGCTGAAAGGTTTTACCTAAGCAAATGACATCGAGGATTGGACATTAACTCTACAGTCTATCTCACTAGGATGGCCTTTGTTTTTAATTAGGAAACCAAAACCGGCAATTATAAGGAATCTAAGCTCATGCTTAACGATGGAGAGTCTTCCCCTAGTCTCCCTTCATTATCTTTTGTTGATTTCAATGTCTTTTCTTTTGATCCATCTTGTCATGTGTTCCATCTTTTGATTAATGTTTATCCTCTCCTACATGCGAGACCACAACCAAAATGTTTGTGCCCAGACACAAAGAGTTATCACTTGTCTACCAATCACGGCCATGAAAAGTAGCCGACAAACTCATTTAATTGGCGCTACCATGTGGTTTTTGGCCTCAACCAAGTCACCCCATTTGGTTGGTTCTTCTTTATTTCCACTCTAATGGATCCATAATTTTTAAATGAACCTGCCCAGGCACCAATATTTATTTTTTTTAAATGTCTTTTTTTCCCTAATTTGGAAGGATTCCTATTTAGGTCTTCTCTGTAGGCCATATAAGCCACTAACCTAGTGCTGGCTGGCATTTCATATTTTTATTCTAAATAAACCCCTTTTATCATGTTGTAGTTTGTTCCACAGAACTGGCAAACATGATCATTATCTTAGCCTTAAACAAGTATTTCTAATGGTAATCATATCATAAAAAGCTATGGGTAAAACCCTTGATCAATGTCACAAGTTGACGCCAAGTACTAGAAAGCTGAGTACAGCTAGAATCAAGTTGAACTAGGATCTGTATGCTTTGTGGGCTCTTGATTTCAAGCACGATTTCCTTTCAGCTTTTCTGAGGACTTCTTTCATGAACAGTATTTATACAGTAAATGCTTATGCACTTCCATGAACTTCTGGCCAGCTATGTGTGAGTGCTGGACACTATTGGCATTATCTTACTACACATTGATTCCCGAAGAAGCATCTATAGCTCTACTCATTGTCTTTTCACTAGCATTGGAAGTGTCCTTTGCTAATTCTCTTTTTGTCTTTTGAAAACTCAAATGCCCCGGAATTCAAGATCTGCATAATTACGTACAATTCTGCCTATGCTTTACATGAAAGAATTATGAGTTTAGTGATGGAAGAACAGATATGAAGGGAACGTTTTACCTTTTCCGACTCAAATTTCTACATCTATACCTCTTGTTTGGAATTTTTTTAATAAAAAAAGTAAAAATTTCATATTTGGAGTTACTTTTTTAATAACAATAAATATTTTAATATGATATTATAATTTACATTTTAAAGGTCACACTCTAGTATATAAAGCTTGGAGTCCAAAATAGTTTTCAAAGGAATGCATATCCTTGTTACAAAACTTGTAACACCTATTGGCTTAAGATGACTAATCAAAGGCAATGTAACAAAATTGTTACATCATCTAAATCTTATATGAAAATCCTTGTATAAGAGGAAAATAAATCATACTATGTATGAATTGACTCTTATTCATAGAGATAGGCTTTCTTATACATGTGGGTTGTTCCCTTTTAAATCTGTTTCATACTATTAGGATCACATATGTATAAGTTGCATATGAATTTAGATGCAAATTTCTTCATGGGAGACACATCAATATATGGGGAGCTCTATAAAGTGATAGAGAAATTATGTCCTTTCATAATGTCAAAAAAGTGATCTCAAGTTTTAACTTTTTTGCTAAGCATATCTTGATCTCGAATTTCTCAGACACTCATGAGTTTGTAAGTGACAATCATCAACGGGTGGCTCCCTTTGTTAGTGAAAGGCAGATAGGTTAGGAATAGTTCCGGATACTTCTACCAGACCGAATTGACTTGCAGAGGCAGGTACAGTGCCCCCTAATTTCTGGGCACTTAATCCGCAACAGTATAGAAACTGTTTATGGACAAGAACCTTTGCAAGCGCCACCCATGAATTGAATGTGAAGCTCCAATTCGTCCAATGGGTAAATGACAGCACTTGGATGTGAAAAGAAAACAAGATATAAAGCGCCAGGAAAGCAAGTCCAAAAGGCCAAAGTTATCGGCAACATATTTATGGTTATGAGCAGATAAAGACATGGATAAGGACTTTGGCCACTCCCATCAGGGCGCATGATATCTGATCGAACTATGCCTAGTTTCCATAGCCAGTAGGTTTTCGACAGCACTGTTTGATAGTGAAGTTCTGAAAACGCCTTGTGCAACCTTTTGCAGAAATGTACTATATGTTCTCCACTCGGTGTAGATACATGGAATTAGACTTACTATACACGAAACCAAGTACCTTTACCTTTATTTTTGCATTCTTTTGCTCTTCTTCTCTTTTTCTCCTTCAAATGGACCCGTCCGGAGGTGGTACGAGCGAAGTACAGCCTCTTGCTTAGTTATACAATGTGATCCGAATGGTATCTTTTTACGAATGATGATGATCTTGGTGTCGGCCAAAAGAGCACTGTGCATATCCATCGCTGATATAGAGGGATGACCCAGAAAGAGGAAAATCACAAGTATCTGAGCAATCCAGCTTTCTTCTGCTAAAAAACTTTCACCATAGGGAGGTATGTGGCGTGTCCCAACCCCACTACGAGGGCACTAAGCGTTGAAGTTCATTGTATGAATGATTGTTCCCTAGGAACAACCACTACCCTAAGATTGCTAACTCTATGGACATCTCTTTACGCAAGCAAATTATTTGAACAAAATGTGTAGGACTTTCTTCCACAAGAAGGTGAAAGCAATTCGTATAAAACCTTGACACCTTTAGCAGGGCCAAGCAGGATGAAAACGTCGATAGGGTGCTATGGCTACACTAGGTAGAACTTGAGAAATAATAAGCATTTGAAGAAATGCCCCGGAACCACCCGTAACTTTCTTAGCTAATTTTTCCTGTTTTCAACATGTTTCATAAGGCTCATGATTTTGTTACTTGAATACTTTTTCGTCTGAAGAAGATCAAAAGATTCCAGCAATAATGTAGCAAGGTAGGGCTTCTAATTACAGACGTTCAGGGTCCTGACTCCATCATGACAAGAATTGGAAGCTGAGCCATATTTCCTGTGGGCAGTGCCAAAAGCAAAAGCAAAAACAAACATGCAAAACCATGATTTTGTACCATGTAAAAAGGCTAAAGATATAAAGCTCAAGCTTCAAAGCTTTTCGAAGTGTCAAAAAGGGCCACTACCTCTTACCTTGACTCTCACAGGACACATGAAGTGAAAAGTTGCATGTGATTAGCAAATAGTTTACAATTTTACAGTGATTTGAATCTTTGAATACTTATAGTCAATTAATATGTCAAGTCAGACCCACGTACTTTATTTAGGCACAGTAATCAACCTAGATGACATTAGAACAGGATCCTGCCTTAACGATCCGGTGATGACTTTTTTTTATCCCAGTTGAATGTCTCTGTGTTAGCGCTGTCAGTGACAATTCCTTCATGTTACACCCAATGCCAACATTATATTAGGGACCACATTATGGGTTCCCTAAGTTAATGATGTCTTAGAAAGCTGTTTACCCAGAATGTAGATTTTCGATGCACCCTAGGCTGGAATTCTGTTGTAAAAATCGAGAGAATTTCACTTCATTTCTTCTTTCTTCTCGTGCTGCAACATCTCGTTCAAACATTCATTGTGTAACTGTGTAGTCTTTTCACCATTAGGGTTCACATTTAGATGATATCGCTTTGAGAAGATTATCCCCACTTGCCTTAACAAGTTTGACGGACATTCATCTAAGATTGCCCTTTCCATTTTTACGTGGTAATTGTATAAATAAATCTACATCATCATACACCTAATACATGGAAAGGTTATTCTTCTTACAGGCTCTATCCACATTCATAGAGACCAGCAACTTTCCTACCGTTATCCAAGGATCGAACCTAAGCAGCCAAACAAGTGTCCCTTCATGCATGTAATCAACCATTATCATCCATTCAACTCCATAGCTTCGGGTTTGCACATGGCTAAACTATCTTCGTTTAGCAAGCGAGTTATCCTTTAATATCATCACTCAACTTCTTTCTTCTGTTGCTCCGTTTCTGATGTATCCATTTCTGGATCAACATGTTCGCCGGCATCTCTTCTTTTACTTTCCAAAACCGCTCCCTTCTAAAACCTTATCAGCAACGTAGTTGGCATCTCTTGATATGGTGGTTGGAATCGATAAAATTGGATGGTTTTACCAAGACAAAGTCATTTTTACTCGCAATCAAGAAAGGAGACAAATCATCAAAATTTGAGCCCATGTCAAAATATTTGGTGAAGAAGTCCTTGATAAGAATGAGAATGCGCTACCATTGTAAATAGAAAAGAAAAAGGCATGACTTCATGCTTGAATCATACGGTAGATCCAATAATTAATGGACCACCTGGCACCCGTGCAGTTTTTCACTCCAAAAAACAATGTGCACCAAGTTCTTTTTCCTTCTTTGGCTGTTCATTGGCAATTGTCACATAGTTTATCTAATGGATAAGAGGAGTAAAGCAATAGAAAATGGGGTAATGGGGGACAAGGGAGAAGAGCAGGGATTTTCATGATTTTTAACATGTACATTTCCTTTTCTTTTTTTTTTGTTTTTTTAATTGAGGATCATTCATAATACATATTCTTACAATTTTCCTCGAGATGTTAAACAAATAAGTAAATAAAGATATCTAGGATAAGAGGTCAACGGTCAGAGATTTGCATCACTGTCTGTGTCTCCCTCAAATCCACACCTACACACCCACATCCTCCCATACTACATTCCCAAAAACCCTCGTTTACACCAAGCACAATGCATACCACTTGGGTGCGGCCTACCTGCTACCTCGGTGCACCCGCCTTCCCGGAGTTTCTCCTCCCACCAAGCAAGAACGGTCCCTCACTGTTTTTTATATTACTTTCTTTCTCAAATTTTGCTGGGTTCCTAGCCATCTGATCATACTACTTGTCGGGGAGTTTGACTAGTCAACATGACCGCGTGCTATTACGCTTACTTCGCCGACGGGTCTCTTCGGGGAGACTCCATTGTAAATGGGGGGGAGAGGGGATATGGGGATGAAAAGGTGGCGACAGAGGCGGGGCGCAAACACGTGGCAAAAGTCCTCATGCCCTCGGTGGAGGCCATTGTGTTGATGCAGTGATGACTTCAGCTTCAAAGCTTTTTATCAACAACCCCCCTTGGATTCATGGAATATGGGACATGGGAGGGGAAGAAATAGAGTAAAAACTCTGAGTAATCATGCTCGTGATGTGCCTTGCAACACTCTACTTTCTTTTTACTGTGAGGAATAGTAATATGCTTCCTCCTTTGTGTAGGTTCTTGTTTCTTTCCAGTCTTATCAGCTAAAAACGAGCTTACATCACCGCCCTTACCTTATATGAGCCACTGTTCCCAGCCAACAGGCTTAGCCAAAACGAATGGTTTCTGCTTCCGTGATCGTTTCAGAGTGGGATCACTTCAATAAAGCTTTGCAACAGCCGTGACTAATTTGTCAAAAACAAACTTTTTGTCTGAAAACACGGCATAATGCGTTTGTGACTTGTAAGAAGTGGTCAAATGTGTTGGTGTTGTTTATAATGTCAAATGCTTCATAGTATCCCTGTTGACATTCTGGTGTAAATGGGGTATATTGCGTGTGCGGTGTGGAATTTGCCTTTGACCTAAAAACAACATAACGGATGGAAATGTCTTTTTCTTTTTCTTTGCTTGGGGTAAGCAGGATATAGATATGTTAGGTAGGCGTTACAAGGACAAGAGTGCTTTTCTACCTCCCTGTGCAACGTGTTTGTTCTTGGTCCTATTGAGTCTCCTTCCATGGCTGAACACATCGTTGTAATGGGCATGGATTTTCAAGAGAAGGGAGATAGACAGACAGACAGACAGACAGACAGAAACAGAAACAGAAACAGACACCATTATCTTAAGTGTCAGAAGATAAAGACAAAAGATCCAATGGAGACAGTGCTGGGTTTACTGTGTTGATGGCCAGAAGGAGCAATCAGAGGTGGTCCTCTGCCCCTGCCAAACCCATTCAGGGATCTTCATTTATTGACAAATGTTGGCAGAGAGATGTTTGTGAATATGGGAGGCAGCAAAATTGATCATCGACAGTGGCAGAAGAGCCGGCTAGAAAATGTTGCCCCCCTAAGCCCATTCTCAGCGGGCGTGTTCCGGCTGCAGCCGACTTTTTGCCGAAGAAATGGCACCAATAATGTACGCTTGGACCCGACCAAATAAACTACGTCAAGGCACAGGCACCGGGACTCCTATTTTCACACGTGTCTGCCTATGGAGTTAGGCAGCCAGCTGTCGTGGTCCCACTCGGATACTTCAACAAGGAACACGGCCAATAATTTACCATGCACCATCCCGCACACTATTCTCCCCCGCCCCAATATCCCGCGAGAAATTGAAGTAAAAGGATAGGAGCGAATGAACGCCGTTTTTGGTAACCGGGAAACGCAGCCAGGCTTTTGTGGATGCCGGTAGATTGAGAGACACCCGCGGTACATGCGCGCAGGTAACCGGTGGACGGCGTTGCGGGTTTACCGGATACGGACGGTGGAGGTCGCTCGTTTTTTGGCCGTTGAGAAGGTAGAGTCTGGACGGTTTTCCGGTTTTCCTTGTACGACAAGTACACACCATTGGCGGTGGAAGCAGCGGACCAGTCAAGGTCTAAAAAGAGAGACAATTTCGAAATGGGTTCCCAAAAAACAGCCGTGCACAAGTCAAAATTAGCGTTGCAAATGACACTTGTGGGTTCACGAAATCTGCGTGGAACGGCAAAGGGAATCGGAGCAAACAAGGACTTATTAATGAGCTTGAATTTTGACCAATGAGTGCATGGAAGAGGTAAAATGCTTCTGGGTGTCCTGGAAGCGTGAGGAATATAAAACAAAACACAAAGCAAAGCAAAGCAAAGCAAAGCAAAGTGAAACCCCCCATGGGATGTGTTGTTATTTGACACTAATGCCCTTGATGGTAGAGATTGTTTTACTTCCAGATCCCTCTCAAGAGGCAAGGCTTTCTTCATGTGTTCCTCTATATAAAGCCGACTCACTCTCTTTTTTTCCCACACACGAAAACCCATCTTTCCCCCACTCCCTTATAATATAAAGCTCCTTTCTCCCTGCCTAAAAGCTTCAGAGCCACCTCTCTTTTGTGCTTTCTTTTTTTTAAACAAAAGAAGAGAGGCTAGAAGAAACAACACCAACACCATGCCTGAGGCTCCACCAAATGGCTCATTGAAACCCGTGGACTACACCCTCCTGGAGAAGAACAAGAAGGTTCTGCAGTTCATTGAGGATGTCACCGCCAACGCTGATGAAGTTCAGGAGGGGGTCCGTGTGGAAATCCTGTCTCGCAATGCTAACGTTGAGTACCTGCAGAGACATGGCCTCAACGGTCATACTGACCGGGAGACCTTCAAAACTGTCATCCCGGTCATCACCTACGAGCATATCCAACCGGATATCAACCGTATTGCCAATGGTGACACTTCCCAGATCCTCTGCTCCAAGCCCATTTCTGAGTTCTTGACAAGGTAATGCTACAGCTTTCCGTTTTTTCAGTGGCTAATTTCAACTTTTTAACTTGTTGGCTAGATGGGTCTGTTTGTGAAAAGGTCTGCTGCTCGGATGGTTTGACTAAAAGGGTTTTGTTTTGGTGTTGGTTTCTTTTTTATTTGTAGCTCTGGGACGTCGGGTGGAGAGAGAAAATTGATGCCCACAATAGAGGAGGAGCTAGAGAGGAGGACAAAGCTCTACAGCCTACTGATGCCGGTGATGAGCCAATTTGTTCCTGACCTAGACAAAGGCAAAGGAATGTACTTTCTGTTCATAAAATCCGAAGCCAAGACCCCAGGAGGCCTTTTAGCTCGCCCTGTTCTGACTAGCTATTATAAGAGCTCCCACTTCAAAGAAAGGCCATATGACCCTTACACAGACTACACCAGCCCAAACGAAACCATCCTCTGCCCTGACTCCTACCAAAGCATGTATTCACAACTCTTATGTGGCCTCTGCCAAAACAAGGAAGTCCTCCGGGTGGGTGCTGTTTTCGCCTCCGGCTTCATTCGCGCAATCCGGTTTCTAGAGAAGCATTGGACCTCTCTCTCCAATGATATCAGAACCGGGACCATCAACCCTCAGATTACTGACCCTTTGGTCCGAGAGGCCGTAATGAAGATCCTCAAACCCGATCCTAAGCTGGCGGACTACATAGACCTCGAGTGTGGCAAAAATTCTTGGCATGGAATTATACCAAGGCTGTGGCCCAACACCAAATATGTGGATGTTATTGTCACTGGGACCATGTCACAGTACATCCCCACTCTTGATTACTACAGCAATGGCCTCCCACTTGTGTGCACCATGTACGCATCCTCCGAATGCTACTTTGGTGTCAACCTTAATCCTCTTTGCAAGCCTAGTGAAGTGTCCTACACCCTCATTCCTACCATGTGCTATTATGAGTTCCTGCCTATTCACAGGAACAATGGGGCTACTTACTCCCCCTCCGTGCCCAAGTCTCTCACCGAAAAGGAGCAGCAAGAATTGATCGATCTAGTGGATGTTAAGCTTGGGCAGGAATATGAGCTTGTTGTCACAACTTATTCTGGTGAGGCTTTCTTCTTTTTATTTTATTTTATTTTATTTTTAACCATTCCAAAATCTGTACCATTTCCTGTGTTTGACAATTATTTTTGTGATATTGCAGGGCTTTATCGGTACAGAGTCGGGGATGTGCTCCGAGTGGCCGGATTTAAGAACAAGGCCCCTCAGTTCAACTTCATATGCCGGAAAAATGTGGTTCTCAGCATTGACTCTGACAAGACTGACGAAGTTGAGCTTCAACACGCAGTGCAGAATGCTGTGAACCATTTGATGCCATTTGATGCAACTTTGTCTGAGTACACCAGCTATGCTGATACCTCGACAATCCCAGGCCACTATGTGCTTTTCTGGGAGCTTAGCGTCAACGGATCAACCCCAATTCCTCCCTCGGTGTTCGAGGACTGCTGCTTGACCGCCGAAGAGTCGCTCAATAGTGTCTACCGCCAAGGCCGTGTCTCGGATAAGTCGATTGGCCCCCTAGAGATCAGGATTGTTGAGGCCGGGACCTTCGATAAGCTCATGGATTATGCCATTAGCTTAGGGGCGTCCATAAACCAGTACAAGACCCCAAGATGTGTGAAATTCGCACCCATCGTTGAGCTCTTGAACTCAAGGGTTGTGTCAAAATACTGCAGTCCCAAGTGTCCCAAATGGACTCCGGGCCATAAGCAATGGAACAATCAGGATTGAAGGAAATGGGGGACTGAACTTGTAGCCTTGGTTCTGTGAACTTGTAGTTTGTTAGCTTTCATGAAGATTCACAAGAACTGTTTTTGTGATCATCTTAGGAAAAAAGTTGATTATCCGCTTTAGGTTAACCCATCTTTAATGTTTCCCTTTCTTTTCTTTTCTTTTCCTTGTTTCTTTTTTTAATATTTTAGTCGTTGTCTGATATGCATAGAGACTTTGATTTGTCCTTGTACAAAAATGGTTCTTGTTTCAAGGAGAGCTCCGCTTGCTTTATTTCAGTTTCTTTTTCAATCCTACTTGTTTAGCTGTTCTTTCTTTCAATAATCATCACGCTTTGTGGGAATTGATTCTTAATTGCTGGCAGATATGATGCGCATTGAAGTCTATGGGCATTTTTACTTGAACACCAGCAAGAAAGCCAGCTGCTCTGAACTCCCATCTTTTTCTATAATTTTCAGGAAGGACACCAGCTTTTCAAATAGTAATTGAGTTAGTCCAAGAACAAATCACACTTTCGGAAGATAAACTAATCCGAACGTGCAGTGACTTGTCCTCAGGACACAAACTTCTCTCTCTCTCTCTCTCTCTCTCTCTCCCTCTCTCTCATGGAAGGCATGCAATTAACACAAGCATCTTTTTCTTTTCATCTCTTTTGGTTGGATACAGCTTCCCTACAAGATAAAAATATCATTCTAAATTGTCAAGTGATTTTTAAACAGTATCTAAACCCAATTATCAACATATGGGATTATAGTTATTGATCAAGCGTCATGGAAATTGGCTCATTTGTATAAAGTTAATTCCTCCTCTTTCTGGGCAAGGATGTTTCCTTTTCATTAAAACGATGCAGTCATGCATGTGCTTGGCTGGTCCAGATTGTGGCCCTTCATGAATGAAATATACTGATAGAGCAACTAATCTCATGGGACGTTAAACTGTATTGGGGCTCCTTTTCTAATTCTTTTGGTCAAGTAAAGTTACTCAACCGAGAAGAACAGTGCTGCAATGTACATAACAAAATTGCAAACCATGCTCAAATGCCCCGAAATCCATCCATGTCTCCAGGACCTGAAGACAAAACAAAAGAGAGACACCGATGCGAGTATTTCCCTGTGACCCATTCCTCTGTTCCGCCCATGGAAATAGCCGGGAATTTGCACAACTGGCCAAAAGACAAGCACTGGTGAAAGGCCAAGAAACTTTGTACTGGTGTGGTAGGACAGATAAGGCAGAGTCAGAAGGTTGTCTCCTGGTTGCCTTTCGCGTGAGAACACAAACAAAGACAGTTTTTCATTCTGGAAATGTCTTCAAGCCGCTGTCGGACAAAACTGCAATAGTCCCCCGGACAATCCCAGAAAAGGATAAGGACAATTTCAGAAACAATGTTCAGGTTGCAGATGAAAAAAAGCTTCAAGAGCACTGATGCTTAAAGATAAGATCTTTTTGTTTGTTTTACTGTAGTGGTGCAAGCAACTGTATCTGATGCGTTTGTCTTCTCATGATCCATTTCCTTCCCGATTTTCGATATGCACCAAAAGCAACACAATTTGTTCACCCGGTGAGGACTTTCACATACTTTCATGTAGGACCACATACTTTCACCATGCGCTTTTGGAAATTGGCCAAGGAAAAAAAGAAAAAGGAAGAAAGAGGTTAATATCCAAGGGAAGGAGCATCCTGGATTTAAAGCAAACAAACACCAGATTCAGAATCACAACTCCCTTCGTGCCAAACAGGTTTTATTATGAGGATGATGCGATACCATTAAGCGACATAGACCATCTGTTTAGTTATCTATATACTGTTTAAGCTTAATTCTGCTTAATTTGTGCTTGTCTTAGTAGTAATCAAAGTCCACTTACTTTATTGAGATACTACAATTTTATTGAGAGAGTGCTTCTTGGTGGTTTACACTGATGATAAGGTTGATTTTTGGGTAGGCTTGTAATCATCAAAAGTTTGAAAACAAATTCAACTTGGTGGTTGATTGCAAGACTTGAATGAGTTGTTTGCTTGAAGATATTTTTCGTATGACCATCTATTGTACTTATTCCTGGAACAATTGTTTTGCAGTTTATTGACCAACATAAGTTAATTCTTTTCATTTTTACTGTGTTGAATAATGTTCTGCTCTCCCAAATTATAAACAACTAAGATTTTTCTGATCTTATGGCTTCTTTCATAAATGGAGTCGTTTTCAAATAATTTTATTTATGAACAACTAGATTCTAAGCTATTTTGAGCTATATGCTTTGTATGAAATAGAGTAAAGATAATACCACCTTGACAAAATTTAAATCTTATATTATATACTATCCAACCGTTGAATTGCATTGCATGCATCTTACAATCTTGACCAAACTATCAGAACATATAATTATGAAAACACAAAACCAATTAGTGGTGATATAATTGCTCTAACACTTTGTGTTAATTGTCAAATGCACCATCAAAGCACCTTAAAAACATGGCTAGTGCCCTTATAATGTACAATCATATACACACACACACGTATAGATCTTATCTTATGCACTCATCAAGTGTATATTTTCTGTTTGTAACTCCCAACGTGCTTTTCATCAAGTCTGACTTGAATATAAAATCAAAAGAATATGTCAAATACAATAAGCAATGCACCTTAACCTATTGTTTCAAACTCAATCCATCCTCCATAACAATCCCGAGCAGATCAACCACAAAGGATAAGTACGAACAATTAATTTTAATAATATGCAATAATGTCAGTCCAATGTGTATCACAGGATATTTTATTCAAGCCTTCTCCATTATTTAGTGGTCTAATAACTCTAACGATAAGTCCCTTTAAGAACGTCTTTGGCGCGTGTTAGGACACAACATTTAACTAATCAGCGGCCAAGTTGAAGAACAAAGCAACTTCAATGTTGCCTTTCGCAACAGTTTCAAAATGTTAATTGAAGTTTGTAGGAAAACTAATGAACGCAAAAAAATTAGTTCTTTTTCAAATCAAACTTGTAAGACCATTGAATTCAGCATGCATGTCGTTTCCTGCTTGATCTATTTTTAGAGAAAAATATATTCTATTGCTTCTTTAAATGATATGAGCATTAGTATTTGTAAACTGTACCGTGCGTAAGGAAGCATTCAACTAGATGTCCTATTTTTTAAATAGAGCATAAAACATCAACAATTTGCTCCTTCATTGAAACATCACGTGTGTCACACGTTAGAATAAAAATTCATTACAATAACATTAGTTTTCCCTATCAAAGATTCATCTACAATATCTTTTTGTGAATATCAACGTTAGGAATTTTAGGAATATGAATGGCGTGCTCTGCAGGCAACTCTCCCAACTATTTTATTGACAATTTGCAAGAAATTTCAAAGTTTAAGAAAGGAATCTAACCTAATCAAACTTAATTTCTCAAATGACCACGAAAAGTCAATCTTTGATGTAAAAGAAATCTAACATAATTAGATACAACATTTGAGCTAACTTCATATACAAGGCGAGAATGTTCCAATTGGTAGATAAGCTAATTTCAACATGTTGACTTTGGTTCATTAATTATTGATGATTGCTTCCAAGCGTGGTTGTAAGCATTATTAAAAGCCCCAAAATGTGCAAGTAATCTATCCTTTTGTCTTTAAGAATAAATGAATCACCATACTTTGTCCTAACAACAAAGCGAAAATTTTCATCTTTTGCAATGGTGATCTTTAACGAATTTTTGAATTCATTAAACAACACACTGATAAAATTGGGCATGTTTCAATTTTTCTTTCTATAAATTTGTCGTTGTGAACTTGATAAGAAATTTTATATACATGTTCTTTACTATCATGCCAACTATTTGGGTAGTAAGCCAAAGTTTTAGTTTAGTTGACTAAGGATTTGAAGCATGTTTTCTCAAGCCAACATCAACATCCTTTTTCTAAAACAACTTGGTTTGATGACATCAGCTATGGTTCGTAGATAAAGCGATGTTTAATTTCACGTTTGTTTTCTCTTGAGATATTTTAGTATTTGTTTTTATTTTTTATTTTTTAATACATACACCAATGCATACATTTAATATCAAATTTGAGACCATGAAAAGTATTTGCTTCTTACTAAACTAGACACTTGTTGACACTTATTCTTTTCACTTGCCTCTTGTCTTCTTCCTTTTTTATTTTTATTTTTATTTTTATTTTTCTTTGTCTTTGTCTCTCCTCCTCTTCACTCTTTCCCGGCTCCATTACTTTCCAACTGAAGATAAGGAAAAGAAAATAACATTATCAACATAATAGAGCCAAACACAAAAGTTAGAAACTCCACTTTCACGAAAGAGATGTAGTAATCAGCTTGGTTGAACTGCAAAACCAAACGATTTTGAAATAAAAGTGAAGGTGGCTCTTGTTTTGTTAGGCAAACTCTTTTGTTATTTGGACATATTTGGATTACTTAAAGTACTAAGTTCTTGTTTCGTACAAGAATATAATTCTTCAGTAGTTAAACTTATAAATAGATTTCCATTATTGGCCCCACAGAACCCTTTTTCTTTTTTCTTTTTATTTTTTTTTTTTTTTTGTTGTGGCGCAACAGTGTAATTGTTTTAAGACAGCACGTGTTTTGAATATTGAGATAATAGAATAATTTTCTGCAACTAGTGTTACTTCGGAACTAAGATAATAGCAGGTGGAACTTCATGGCATTTAATGCCTCTGGCTGTTACCGCTTGGGTCGGACGATCTTCTGTACCGATGTCTCCCATGCAGTGATTGTCGGTACGTGGCTTTATGAAAGTAAAACTCTCCCTGGATGTTTCGTTTAAGACAAGAAACTACTCCCTCCCAGATAAAGTAAGGGTAAGCTCTGACTCGGCTCTTCAGTGCTCAAACAAGTAATTTACAACAATTTTGACTGATATTTCAACGTTATCTACATCCTTGTTGGATAGCAACGGTCGTGGTATTTTTAAAGGTTTCCTTTTTTTTTTTCAAGTAAAAGAAAAATAGCGTGATTTAAACTCGAAAAAGTAAACAAGAGGATCTAATAATTTAAGGGGGACTCATGACTTATTCCATTGAGTTGAACTTTTGATATGGAATTCAGGCATGTGACACTAGGGTCTTTTATCAATACTTGATCTAAATTCAAAGAAACACTTTTTGACTTTCTTATAGTAAAAAATGTCTTAAGGAATGGTAGACCCTTCCATATATATATATATATATATATATAGATATGAAGAAGAATACCAAGTTTTTAACATTCCACCAATATTGACTCGATTTGTTAGAGGATGAGCCAGCGGGACTTCGATGTGTGGCTTCATTCCAGCTTAAAAGTCCTTGCTCAAAAGAAAACCTGATATCTTCTCACTCTATGCCGCGAAACTTGAAAGTTAAAAAGGTTAATTTGAAAACCAAATGATTAAGTTAAAATGGTACGAAAATCAGCAAGCTCTAACCAAAATCTGTGAATGGGAACGACGACCAGAACGCCTAACAAAGCAAATAAGAATTGTGGCCAAGGCCCACCAGAAGTTTTTAAGATACTTGGCTCTGTTTTGGTAATATTTGGGTCATGATTTATGAGGTTTCAGAGACAGTCGATGAACCAAACAAGAGGGAAACACCAATACTGATTAGGCCGTCATTGATCATGATGGCTTCAGGGCCATGATTTTCCATGAACAAAAAAGATTTTCATAAGCATCCCACAAAAAAGGAAAAACGTCATTTGGTGCTGCCTAATACATCGTTTGCTTTATCTATTAGCAAAAGAAAGAACTGGGTCGCAATCCCTCACTTCAAAAGCAGGGCATATAAATAATTCAGCCGATATAAAGAACTGATGCCTTTAAAAAATTCAAAAGCCTGCGATTTGTTGGTGGCACACGAATAACGAGCAATTGCCTTGTAGGCACCTACAAGGAGGCACGATTACAAGGGTATATACAATATAATAAGGACCCAAATTTTGTTACTTTGCTTAATAGAGAGTGTACGGCGTTGAAACCTCCGGATTGAAACATCCTTGGGGATGTAATAATGATTGACCCTACGTTAGGATCTCTTTTGTTGAGATTTCCATGTCTGTTCCTTTCAGAATATCTTCCTTTTTATCATACAAAGTCATTTCGAGCAGCTAACCCGATGTCCTTCTAACTTTAGATGGCGGACTACGTCTCCCAAGCATTTCGAGCATCTAAAGCGCATTGGGTATCTCAGGGTTCAGCTAATACTTACCCTCTTTTAGCTACTCATGGCCACCCAAGAGAGTATCTGCGTGAAACCAGCCCTTTGAAAGACATTGTAGTAGAGGTTTGAGTAACTTTTAGGAGAGGATTCGCCTAGAAAGTTTAAGTTGAAAATTGATTTAAACAGCTTCCTTTTCATTTTAAGAGAGAATTTCAAAGAAAATTTAAATAATTTAAGACTTTTGTTACACCTTTTAGACAAGTTAACTCAAGAATAAAACGTTTCTTTCTTTTAAGCAAGATTTAAGTAAATAATTATTTCAAACATGATCTTTGTTTATGAGCAAAAAGATGTCATTCTCACATTTAAGCTTTGGTGCCTTGTTAAAATTTTAATTTTTCTTAATAGTTTATTCAAGAATATAAGATCTCTTTTTATTTAAAAAACGGTAATTTTTTATTTGTATTTTGAGTTTTAGAAGTTGTATGAAAATTTGGCTGTGAAATGAGATTTTTTGTGTTTTTGGAACATGGAGAATGTGTTTCTTCCACGTGATGATATAGGAATGTTCATAAAAAATGACATCTACTCTGATATATAATTTTTTTTTTTGTTTACAAGTAGATAGAGCAATAGCCTTGTAATTTGTGGGGTATTCAAGAAATACACAAAGAGTTTATTGTTGTTGTAATTGTTTTTAGGTAAAGGGTTGTAAGTATGGATAGACAATGCACAAAAGATTCTTAAGTGGAAAATAATGGAGTTTGTTTAAATAATTGTTCTATGGGGATTGATATTCAATAGTTGGTCTTGGAAATCTATTAATGATATGAGCAGATGTTTCAAAAGCAAAATCCCAATATATAATAGGTATATGGACATAATGTAGCATTGCAAGCTTAGATTCAAAGATATGTCTATGTTTTTGCTTTGCTAATCTATTTTGAAATGGTGCATTAGGGCTAGATATGTGTTGGTAGATGCCTTCTTTGGATAATAGATTTTTGAATGAGGTTGAAGTAAAGTTTGCTACTTCATTGCATTGAATATTTTTTATTTTTGTTTGGAGCTGATTTTCTACTAGTTTTTGAAAATCTATAAAAACTCATCTTTTGTTTTCAAGAGGTATATCCATGTAAATTCAAAGTAATCATCTATGTATTAAATGTACTAGTGATTTCATTATGAGGATGGGATTATAGTAGGTTCTCATATATCAAAATGAATGAGATCTAATGATTGAGAAGATATTATTTATGCCAAAGGATGTGGTTGTATTATGTTTTTGCTAATTTCCGACGCATTGTAAGTCTTATGAATAGTTTGATTAAAATAATTTTTTATTATTTTCAACAATCTTATTACATTAGAATAATTGCTATGACCTAGTCTATGGTACGAATTGACCAAATTTGTAGTAGTAGTAAATGCTAGAGGTGATTGTTGAATATTCTTCAAATGATAAAGTCCTTGATCAACTAATCCTTTGAATAAGGTCTTTAGTGTAAAGAGGCTATATATTGTACAACAATTAGGATAAAATTAAAAGACATAATTATTATCTTTGGTAAGTAGATAGTAATCTCTTTGTACTATGTGGGACTTCAAAGACATTTGAAATGTTAAAATTTCTAAGGTTTTTAAAATTACTTGTTTAAGTTATATGGGGGTCTATCCCATCGTCAATAGTGACCCATTGTAGTGGATCATATTTTCAAGCCTATAAGTATTAGGAGAAATATAGTTTGTGGCTCTTAAATCCAAAAAGCAGTATTGTTAATTGGAGCCTATAGCAATGGGTTTTGAATTTATAGGCCATAATATTTGTATATAACATGCTTTTTCATTGATTTTCATACAAACTGATACATCATAAGTCCCTTGTTTGGTTCCCCTAGTTGGGGAATTAGAAGACAAGCACTTCCATATACTAAATAAGGTCAAAATGATGCAAGGAAGCCATAAAAAGGGAACTTAGGTTATAGAAGGTAACATCAATTGAAACCAATAAACAAAATTTAGGGTACCTAGAATAAGCACTTCCTACAATGTACTACACCATAGGAATGAGCCATTTGTATTATCTTTCCACTTAGTCCAAAGACATTATCAAAGGCATAGCCATAGTCTTATGTTAGTTCTTATAAAAACAATATGTCATTGGCTACAAATAGTAGTATTTGAACTAGTTTCATATCACAGTGTGAGCTAAAAATACATTGGACAAAAAATTTAGGTTCTCAGCTATGAGTAATGAACTAGGCAACATGTCTAGTGGATCATGCATCAATGCAAGATTCAAGTGTATTTTCAAACCTTAAATGATCAAGCATGTTTGAAGAATTAATTGTTGGCATAGGTACATCTTATAATTTCCTTTCTTTAACCAATACTCCCCTTTTCAAAAAAAAAATTGTTTACAAGAAAGCAATCTTAAAAATTAAATTATTTTTTAAGACATTTTCTAATCTTGTGTTCACTTAAATATTTATGTGTACTCATAATATGGTGCCTATGGAATTATGAAGTCCTAAGATCGAACAACCCACCCTTTCTTTAGTGTATGAAAAACATTGAATCTATACTTTAAGCTTCTATGAAATGTACAATTACCACATTTTGGTCCACAACCATAATTTGGCCGAGAGTCAAAGACAACACCTTAGCTTCAATTTTGAATGATGCAAGTGAATTGTCAAAAAGGTGGAATTAGGTTCTAGAAGGTAACATCAATTAAAGCTAGTGAACAAAGTTCAAGGCATGTGATTTGTCCAAAAGTCTTCAAAAGGAAAAGTGTTGAATTAGGCACTTAAAATAAAAGCTTCCTCCAATCTACTACACCATAAAAATAGGCATCTACATTATCTTTCCATTCAAACCAAAGACACTATCAAGGGCATGGCCATAGTTATATGTTAGTTTCTATAAGAGAGGTATTTAGCTACAAATAATACTATTGAAACTAGTTTGATGTCATGGTGTGAGCTTAAAATACATTGGATAAAAATATTAGGCTCATAATTGTGGTTAATGAACTTGGTAATATGTCCAACAAATCATGGATCAATGCAAAACTCAAGTACATTTTCTTACCTCAAATCATCAAGCCTATTTGAAGAATTAATTGTTGGCATAGGTTCATCTTATAATTACCTCTTTCTTCACCAAGACTCCACCATTGTTTGCAAGCAACCAATCTAAAAAATTAAATTATTTTTTAAGACATCTTCTAATCTTGTGTTCACCTACGTATTCATGTGTACTCACAATATGGTACCCTATAAGGTATGAAGTCCCAAGTTCAAACAATCCACCCTTTCTTTGGTATATGAAAAACCTTAAGTTTATACTTCAAACCTCTATGAGATGTACAATTTACACAATTTGGTCCATAACCACAATTTGGGCCAAATTCAAAGACAACACCCCAACTTCAATTCAAAATGATGTAAGGGAATCGTCAAAAAAAGGGAATTAGGTAGTAGAAGATAACATTGATCAAAGTTAATGAACAGAGTTCAAGGCATGTGATATGTCCAAAATTGTCCAAAAGAAAAGGTGTTGAATTAGGTACCTAGAATAAAAGCTTCCTACAGTATGCAAAACCATAGAAATAGGTCATTTGCATTATCTTTCCATTTAGACTAGAGACACTATCAAGGGCATGTCCATAGTTATATGTTAGTTCCTATAAAAGAGGTATGTTGTTGGCTATAAATAGTACTATTCAAACTAATTTGATGTCATGGTGTGATCTTAAAACACATTGGTCAAAAAAATTAGGCTCACAACTATGATTAGTGAACTTGGAAACATGTCTAATGGATCATAGATTAATGCAAAACTCAGGTATATTTTCAAACCTCAAATCATCAAGCTTGTTCAAAGAATTAATTATGAGCATAGGTACATCTTGTAATTGCCTTTCTCTTTGCCAAGACCTTTTTATTATTTGCAAGCAATCAATCTTAAAAGTTAAATTGTTTTTTGAGACATTTTTTAATTTGTGTTCACTAAAGTATTCATGAATGGTGTCCCAAAAGCAATGAAGTCCCAAGATTGAGCAACCCATCCTTTCTTTGGTGTGTGAAAAACCTTGAGTCCATACTTCAAGCCTTTCTAAGATATACAATTTACATAATCTAGTCCACAACCATAATTTGACCCAAATTCAAAGAGAACACCCTAGCTTTAATTCAAAATGATGCAAGGGAATCATCATAAAAGGGGAATTAGGTTGTAGAAGGCAACATTAATTAATGCCCGTGAACAAAGTTCAAGGCATGTGATTTGTCCAAAAGTGTCTAAAAGGAAAGGTGTTGAATTAGGCACCTAGAATAAGAACTTCCTATAATCTACTACACCATAAAAATAGGCCTTTTACATTATCTTTCCATTTAAACTAATGACATTACAAAGGGCATGGCCATAGTTGTATGCTAGCTTCTACAAATGAGGTATGTTGGCAATTATAAATTGCATTATTCAAGCTAGTTAGATGTCATGGTGTGAGCTTAAAGTACATTGGACACAAAGATAGGCTCATTAGTGTGTTTAAGGAACCTAGTAACATTTCTAGTAGATCCTGCATCAATGCAAAACTCACGTATGTATTCAAACCTCAAATCATCAATCATGTCTAAAGAAATGATTACTAGCACAAATACATCTTGTAATTACCTCTCTTTTCCGCCAGATCATCATTGTTTACAAGCAATCAATCTAAAAAAATAAATTCATCTCTTAAGACATTTTTTAAGTCTCTAGTTAATTTAAGTATTCTTATGTACTCACAAACTAGTGCCCTAAAAGGTATGAAGTCTCAAGATCTAACAACCCACCCCTTCTTTGGTGTATAAAAAAGCTCAAGTCTATATTATAAGCCTATTTGAGATGTACAGTTTGTATAATCTAGTCCATAACTACAATGTGGTCCATATTTGAAAACAACATCCTTAGCTTCAATTTAAAGTGATGCAAAGGAATTGTCAAAAAAGTTCAAGACATTTGATTTGTCCAAAAGAGTCCAAGAAGGGAAGGTGTTGATGAGAATTAGACAACTAGAGTAAACATTTTCCTACAATCTACTTCATTATAGAAACATATCATTTGCATTATCTTTCCATCCAAACCAAAGACATTATTAAGAGTATAGCCATAGTTGTATGTCAATTCTTGCAAAAGAGGTACGTTGTTAGCTATAAATTGTACTATTTAAGCTAGTTTCATGTCATGGTGTGAGCTTAAAACATATTGGACAAAAAGATTAGGCTCATAGTTATGGTTAATGAACCTAGCAAATTTCCTATGGATCTTGCATCAATGCAAAACTTAGGTAAACCTCAAATTATCAAGCAAGTTTGAATAATTAATTGTTGGCATAGGTACACCTTGTAATCATTTCTCTATTTTGCCAAGACCCTTCATTGTTTGTAATCAATCAATCTAAAAAGTATTTTTTTTTAGATATTTTCTAAGTCTTGAGTCCACCTAAATTGATGTCTTAGAAGTTATTAAGTTTGAAGATTGAATAACACACCCTTTCTTTGTGTATAAAAAACCTTAAGCTTAAACTCTAAGCCTTTTTAAGATGTATAGTTCATACAATCTTATCCATAACCACAAGTTGGTCCACGTCCAAAGACAAGATCCTTAGCTTTAATTCAAAATGATACAAAAGAACTATCAAAAGATGGGAATTGGGTTGTAGAAGCTAACATTGATATAATCCAAAAAACTAGGTTTTGATAAGAATTAGGCATTTAAGATAAGCATTTCCTACAATCAACTACACCATATAATTAGTCCATTTGCATTATCTTCCCATCCAAACTAGAGACACCATTAAAGGCATAGCCATAATAGTATTTAGTTTATATAGAGGACATATGTTGTCAATTGAAAATAGCATTATTTAAGCTATTTTGATGTCATGGTTCAAACTTAAAACACATTGGACAAAAGGGCAAGGTCCACCCTTATGATTAATGAACCTGACACTAGTTTCAATGGATCTTACATCAATGCAAAACTTAGGTACATTTTCATATCTTTAATTACTAAGCATGTCTAAAGAATTGATTTTTAGCATAGGTACATCTCGTAATTGCCACTTTCCTTTCCCAAGACCCCTAATTGTTTGCAAGTAATCAATGTTAAAAATAAAAATATTTTTTAAGATATTTCTAAGTCTTAAGTTTGCCTAAGTATTCATATGTACACATAAACTAGTGCCATGGAAGGTATGAAGTTTGAAGATTGAAAAATCCAACTTTCCTTTGGTGTAAAGAAAACCTCAAGTCTATACTTCAAGCTTTTTGAAATGCATGGTTCATATAATCTGGTCTACAACCACAAATTAGCCCACATTCAAAGACAACATCTTTAGCTTCAATTAATTTACCACTATTACAAGATATGTAAGGGAAGTTAGAGTCACTAAGTATAGCACAAGCACATGTTTTAGAATTACACACATTCGTTGGCAATTGTACCCAATGTTATTTTAGGGAAGCTTTAAATTTTTCGCACCTTAAATAAACTTGCAATACTTGCAACCTAGGGATGCAATAAATGGATCATTAACCAAATTCATAAATGGAACAAAAAGATTTTCTTGACTACTAGTGATGTCCTTGCGTACCAATCCATGTATTTATGAAACAAACTAAGGGAAATGCCTAAAAGTGAAGTGAACTTGGTTAATGTTTAACATTGGTTGCCCTTCAAGTTGTCTTAGGCTATATTTAAATGCACTAAACTAAATATAACTTTTTTGGCCCAGTACTACACAATCTTGTACAAGCCATCACATGTGTAAACTTTATCAATGTAATTGCTTTTAGATTTATGGCCACGAATGACTAACATGAGCTTATTGGTCCATATAGTTCTTGAGTGCTAAATTACCAAGTTCCATTTTCTAATCTTGAATCTAACACTTATTACTAGTTAAATCATGTCCATCTTTACTAGTACACATAATATCTTCAACATTACTGAGGTCATCCTTGTACATGCTAGAGAAAACAATAGCAACTGCAGGTAGGAATGTATAATTGCCCTACTCCCCTTTCTTATAGCTTTATCCTATATAGTTAACTCATTTTGTCAATAATTGTGAAACCAACCACACTCATTTCAACTCACCCTTAACTGATATCCAACCTTAATAACTAGCATATCATTGACTCTTTTTTAAAGGTACAAGATGTTATTATTTTGAAACATCTTAGATGTAGCTTTACTTTGTGTCTTCCATTGCAATTTCTATTTTCAATTTGAAACCAGGGTTTGAGTTTCTTTTCTTATTGTGTAACCCTTTTTCTTAGATTTTGAAGATTTAGAGGTTTTTTCTTTTGCTTTTGTTTCCACTTTTGTTGTCTTACACCTTTTTTCTTCTTTTAGCACAAAATGGAGATAATACTTATTAAACACTCTCAACGTGTCCCTCACCTTGGCATAGCCATTATTCTTTAACATACAAAGTGCACCATTCACTCTCATATTATTTTTAACTTCCAAACTTTAAGTCATTGGCTTGTCCTCCATCCTAAAAACATTGGCCATCTTCTCCATCTTTCTATTAGCTTCCTTGAAAGGCACATTTTTGTTAATGTACCTTCTTGTATAGCAATGCTAAAGTCTTTTTCCCTGCTACATTTGCAAAAACTGTCCCCTTTGTCCTTTGGCAGCTTTACTTTTTGATGCAGTCATTCCTTTTTCTCCATACTGTTCCTTGATTTTCACACCCATCTTAAGATTGAAGGTGCCTTGATTTTGATGCTCTCCTCTATGCATTTCTATGATTACACAGACTTCATCATAAGCTATCAATCCTCCTAACAAAAACAAGAATAGAAATTAGAAGAAAGGGGGGGATTTTAAAAATCATTAGGGTTTGAATGTTAGAGTTGAGAGTGGTAGGAAGTCCAAAAAGCATAATGGCTATACATATACATACACATATATAAGTATCAAACTTGAGATTTCTTAGGCATGCCCATAGGCCTTGATATTGAGTTAAACATTATGGGCTCATGTATTATTTTATGGGCCATTATTAGCCTATGGAGTAGGTGGAACATACCAAAATTGACACTTTCAGGCATGGTGGCTAAATTTCTTGTAGATTTGGTAGGAAACTAGTGGTTGTCAATTTCCACCAAAAAGAAGGTAACAGTTACTTGAGTTTGGGTTGGCTCCTTCAATGTGCATCTGAGTTCACCTAAAGACATGAATGTGGGTCTTAAGTTGGTTTTATAATTTAGTAGGGCAAGCATCACAACAACTTGGGTGACGATGGTGTTTTCAATGGCAAAGGCTACCATCAGCATGCTTTGTTCAACAAGTTCGAAATGTGCCATTTTGTGAAGAGCATTCCATGAAGATTGTCACAAGCTAGAATGGTCATTTAGGTACAAACCACTACTGTAGTGGTTTGCAATGCATATAGGGAGTTTAGGCCATGGAAGATGTAAGTTAGATATTCATTATCTCACATGGGTTCATTGGCAATATTTAGTTGGTTAATGATGAAGTTGACTCTTGAACAAATTTAGTCATTAGTAGTAATCCTTCATGGTGGCATGGAGGTGGAGACAAAAAGTAAAAATGCAGGTAGAGTTTTGTGCTTAGAATTCCTTTTTTAAGTGCTTTCTAAATTTTTATGAAAGTTTTGTGCAAGCCATTGCCATTACAATTGGATTAAAGCAAGTATTCAAAATTCAACCTCAAGCCATCTAATCATGAATGTGCAAATTTTGATAAGCAAGATTGGAAACTCAAGTAATGCCTTTATTCTAATCTATCTAAATAAGGAACTCAGGTAGTCATGCAAAAAACTCATTTAGAATGTCAAGCAGCCCATTCACTTAGAGATATGGCTCAATGTGAGCATGCCAAACAAGGAAGTTTCCTCTATCAAGGTGACACAAACAATTGAGATGGTTGGGTTGTTATGGTAAGGGTTATAATAGCATGAGTTGCAACATGAAGGTTGGTGTTTATGGAAGCCATGGAAGTATAATTTTTTTTTGGAAAAAAAAAAGGCTTGCATTGCCTAGCTTTTGATACCAAGTTAGAAATCAACACTACAAGATTGTGGTGTAAGATTAGAAATAAGGTAACCCTAGAGAACAAGTATAATGATAAAGGTATTTCCCGAATTGAATAATTCCTCATATGTTTTGTTATAGATTTATAGGAAAAATACAAGAGCATGATTAATATAGGAAGATGGAAAGAATTTGTCTTGATTCTTCTTAGATTCCAGTGGAGGAGATGAATATGGAAGTAGTTTGAATTTGAATGTTTTTGAACCAATTCAAAGATTATTTGATTTGGTTTGTTTTCCATTTTATGAAAGTCTTTTTTGTCCAAGATCATCAACCTCCACCAATTTCTTACATGTTTTCATGACTGATATGAAAACTTGATTATGGCAATTGCTGCTAAATTATAATCGGTTGTAAGGTTAGGGATGACATGCATGTGGTGCACACATTCTAATATGACTTGGGCGTAACTTTTAACATGGGGGCATTGACGTGGGCAAGTGATACTTCTACACGAGGCATCTTCTTATTGTCTTGGCTGAATACTTATGATGAATAAGTCATTTCTCCCCTCCTAAAATTTTCATATTTTGACATGATTTATATCATATTCAAATTTACCATTAGACTTTCACACCCTTGAATCACCTCATCTTAGCTATGAAGTAGAATAAAAATAAAAATCTCAAAAACACCATCTCTTAACAAAGGATGCCTTTGGAAAGAAGAAAAAAGAAGACTAATTGCTCGCACCTACCCATAGTTTAGACTTTATGTAGTTGATTTTCTTGTTGTTTTTGCCAGTTTCACACATTGATCAATCCTTCTTGCTAAAGGAATTTATAGGTATTTATTTATTACGAGAACCCTCCTTGTTGAAAGTTTTGTTTTTGGAAATTTATTATTTTTGACAATAGGCACGTATTAGAAGTCTTATGGCAATAAAGCTACGGTTTTGGCTCTTGTCCCCAAAAACAACTTGACCAAAATAGACCATTTTACCCTATTCTTTCCTAGAAATCATTTTCCAGTCCTCAACTTTTCTTTGTTGCAATGAAACCTAGATGGCATCTTCTTCATTTGTGCTGTTTGAGGCAACATCATATCATAACCAAAACCTATACAAGATCCTTATTACTTTCCACCACTTATTTGCTTGGCATTTCTCCACATAAGTGATCTTTAAACGGTATCTAGACCCAATTGACTAAATTATCAATATATGGGATTATACTTATTGGTCAAGCGTCATGGAAATTGGCTCATTTATATAAAGCTAATTCCCCCGTGTTTCCTTTTCATTAAAACGATAAAGTCGTGCATGTGCTTGGCTGGTCCAAATTGTGGCCCTTCATGAATGAAATATACGGATAGACCAACTCATGCCGTGGACGTTAAACTGCACCGGGACTCCTATAATTCTTTTGGTCAACTAATGTTACTAAACCGATAAGAACAATGCTGCAATGTACATGACAAAATTTCAAACCATGCTCAAATGCCCCGAAAGCCATCCGCGTATCCAGGATCAGAGGACAAAACAAAACAGAGACACCGGTGTTATGTTTCTCTATGACCCATTCCTCTGTTCTGGCCATGAAAATAGCCGGGAATTTGCACAACCGGCCAAAAGACAAGCACGGGTGAAAGGCCAATAAACCTTTGTACTAGTGTGGTAGGATAGATAAGGCAGAGTCAGAAGTTTGTCTCCTGGTTGCCTTTCGTATGAGAACGCAAAGAAAAGCAGTTTTTCATTCGAGAAATGTCTTCAAGTCGCTATCGGACAAAACTGCAGTAGTCCCCCAGAAATTCCCAGAAAAGGATAAGGACAATTTCAAAGACAATTTTCAGGTTGCAGATGAAAAAAGCTTCAAAAGCACGGATGCTTGAAGATAAGATCTTTTTTGTTTGTGTTACTGTAGTGGTGCAAGCAATTGTCTGATGCGTTTGTATTCTCATGATTTTCCATGTGCTCCCCGACTTTCGATAAAAGCAGCACAAATTTTTCACTCGGTGAGAACATTCACATACATTCACGTCACTTAAGAGATCACAAGTAAGATTAAGAGATCACGGGTAACACTTGTTCCAACTGGACACTTATCTTTCTTGTCTTCTTCCTTTTCTTTTTTCTCTTTCTTTATCTCTGACTCTCCTCCTCTTCACTCTTTCCCGGCTCCATTAATTTCCAACTGAAAAGAAAGAAAAGTAGATAACAGAACTACAAACTTCATTATTATTGGGAGAATTCAACAAAGTTGCATCAACTACAATGAAATCGAACACATAAATATAAGAACACACACACCTAAACATAACATACTTAAGAAGTTTGGAACATTACAATGTCCTATGTCCTCTGTAGTTTCTTCTCATTAGATTTTCTCATATATTCCTTTTCTTCAAATAGGTATCTCATGGATTCTCTCATCAACTAAAATCCATAAGAGAGGCCTTCATCAACAATTAGCCCCCTATGGGGACTCTCTCAACTTGCCCACTAGGTTTCTCTATATTTCTCCTATTTATAGAGAAACTCTAAAGGAATCCTAGTTGAATACTACTAGAAAAACCTACTTCCACATAAGGATAAGAATCCTAATCTAACACTTCTAGGAATAAGGATAAGAATCCTAATCCAACACTACTAGGAAATCCACTACACCTAAAAGATATTTCCTAGTTCCACAATTACATAAAGACTCCTGATTGTAATGACAACCATACCCTTTAACTTAATTGTTTCACCAATCCTAACAATCTCCCCCTTGGAACAATTTAGTGCAACATCCTTACACCATAGGAAAGTATAGAAAATCTCTTCAAATTATCAACTACACAACCACAATCTTTGGAAAGAGAAAGATTGGAGAAACTCTCTTCAACTTCCACAACTATAGTCTTTGGACAAAGAAAGATTAAGTAAACTCTCTTCAACCACAATCTTTTGAAAGAGAAGATTGCAAAAGACTCTCTTCTACTTCTGCAGCCATAATCTTTTTGATAGAAAAAGATTAGACAAAACTCTCTTCAAAACAAGCCCGCATCAACTATGCCATCTTGCCTTTTCTTTAAACCACACCTCTCTTAGGTCATACCTCCTTAGGCACTTCCACTGTAGCCTCTTTTAGGTTACACCTCTCCTAGGCCGTGTTTCTCTCCAGGCATCCACACATTATCATGGGCTTTTTCCATCTAAATGTGTCCTATACCATTAGGCCTTCAATAAAAGTAAAAATCATGAAACTTTCACAACAATTGAGATCACTCTTTGAAATCCCCAATGAAGAGTCCATCTCCCATCCAAAATTGTTAGTGCTTCCCCGGAATCAACCATCGGAGTCTCAATACACCTCATCTGAATATCGACAAACTTGAAAATCCCAAACTTTTACTTCATCAATCACATCAACATAGGAGCATCGTGTCAACAAAGAAGCATCACATGCTTCCCCTCAATCAACAATTCATCAACAACATTAACAAAGTGCCCCCCCTCAAACATTAATATCTCTATCATTCTCTGTTATCTAACACCACAACTTGAGCTAAATGCTCAGATATAGACAGAGAGATATAGATCTGCACTTTGCAAACCTCAATCCACAATTCTAACAACATATTCCAGTTGATCTACATCAATATCATCCAAAAAATCAAACCGGATTTAAGAAAAGAGAAAATCTCACCTCAAAACACATCAATCTGCTTCTTTAATTGCATTCACCACGTTCGATTCATCATCAATGGTCCCAATCTTCCACAGTCTACGCTCATCGCACCACTTGTTGGCTACCAAACTTGTCTCCCATACCACTTGTTAGGATCCAAACATGGCTCCGATACCACTTGTTGGGAGAATTCAACAAAGTTGCATCAACCACAATGAGATCAAACACACAAATATAAGAACGCACATACCCAAACATAATAGATTTAAGAGGTTCAGAACATTACAATGTCCTACGTCCCCTGTGGTCTCTTCTTATTAGATTTTCTCATATATTTCCTTTCTTCAAATAAGTATCTCATAGATTCTCTCATCAACTAAAATCCATAAGAGAGGCCTTCTTCAACAATTAGCCCCCCATAGGGACTCTCTCAACTTGCCCACTAGGTTTTTCTATATTTCTCCTATTTATAGAGAAACCCTAAAGGAATCTTAGTTGAATACTACTAGGAAAACCTACTTTCACATAAGGATAAGAATCCTAATCCAACACTACTAGGAATAAGGATAAGAATCCTAATCTAACACTACTAGGAAATCCACTACACCTAGAAGATATTTCCTAGTTCTACAATTACATAAAGACTCCTGATTGTAATGACAACCATACCTTTGAACTTAATTGTTCCACCAATCCTAACAATTATCAACATATATAGCCAAACACAAAAGTTGGAAACTCCGCTTTCACGAGAGAGATGTAGTAATCAGCTTGGTTTAACTGCAAAACCAAAACGGTTTTGAAATAAAAGTGAATGGCAGTGCTCTTGTTTTGTTAGGCAGACTCCCTTGAAATTTGGAGATATTTGGATTACTTGAAGTAACTTTCTGCGACTGGTATTATTGGGAAATAAGATAGTAACAGGTGGAAGATCAGGATATTTAATGAGTCTGGCTGTCACCGCTGAGGGTCGGACGATCTTCTGTACCAATGTCTCCCATGCAGCGATTGTCGGAACGTGGCTTCATGAGAGTAAACTCTCCCTGGATGTTTCGTCAAGACAAGAAGCTACTCCCCAATCAGATATACTAAGAGTAAGCTCCAACTCGGCTCTTCATTGTTCAAACAAGCAATTTACGACAACATTGACAGATATTTCAACGTTATCTGCATCTCTGTTGGACAGCAACGGTCGTGTCATTTTTTACAATTTCTTTTTTTTTTCGAGTAAAAAAAAATGAGAGTGATCAAACTTAAGACTTAGTGCAACAGATTTTATTATTTCACATTAAAAAAGCAAGTAAGGTGATCTAATTGTTTAAGAAGGACTAGTTACCCCTTCCATTGTCGTGAACTTTTAATATTGAATTCAGGCATGTGACATTAGGGTCTTTTATCAATAGTTGATCCAAATTCAAAGAAATACTTTTGGACGTTCTTGTAAGTAAAAAATACTTTATTACTATTGAAAGGAATGGTAGACCCTTCCATATATATATATATGGATATAAAGAAGAATACAAAATTAAAACAAGCCTATTGAGTTGTGAAGTTCTAAATCTATGTGCATACTTTTAATATTCCACCCATATTGACATGAAAGTAATGAAGCCTTTGGTTAAGGGGAGGATGAGCCAGGGCGGACTTCGATGTGTGGCTTCCTTCCAGCTTAACAGTCCTAGCTCAAAAGAAAACCTAAAGTCTTCTCACTCTATGTCGCGAAACTTGGAAGGTTTAAAAGGCTAATTTCAAAACTAAATGATGAAGTTAAAATGGTACGAAAGTCAGCAAGTTCTACCCAAAATCTGTGAATGGGAACGACGACCGGAACGCTTAACAAAGCAAACAATAATGGTGGCCAAGGCCCACCAGTAGTTTTGAGGATACTGGATTCTCTTTTAGTAACGTTTGGGTCATGATTTATGGGTTTCAGAGACAGTTGTTGAACCAAACAAGAGGGAAACACCAATACAGATTAGGCCGTCAATTGGTTCTGCCTACTACATCATTTGCTTTGACTATTAGCAAAGGAAGGAACTGCGTCGCAATCCCTCACTCTAAAAGCAGGGCGTATAAATAATTCCGCCGATGTAAAGAACTAATGCCTTTAAAAAATTCAAAAGCCTGCGATTTGTTGTGGGCTCACGAATAACGAGCAATTGCCTTGTAGGCACCTACAAGGACGCACGATTACGAGGGTATATACAATATAATGACCCAATTTTGTTACTTTGCTTAATAGAGAGTGTACGGCGTTGAAACCTCCGGAATGAAACATCCTTGGGGGTGTAATAATGATTGACCCTACGTTAGGATCTCTTTTGTTGAGATTTCCATGTCTGTTCCTTTCAGAATATCTTCCTTTTTATCATACAAACTCATTTCGAGGAGCTAACCCTATATCCTTCCAACTTTTAGACGGCGGACTACGTCTCCCAAGCATTTCGAGCATCTGAAGTGCATTGGGTATCTCAGGGCTCAGCTAATACTTACCCTCTTTTAGCTACTCATGGCCACCCTAGAGAGTATTTCCGTGAAACTAGCCCTTTGGAAGACATTGTAGTAGAGGTTTGAGTGTCTTTTAGGAGAGGATTCACTTAGAAAGTTTAAGTTGAAAATTGATTTAAAAGAGTTTCTTTTTCACTTTAAGAGAGAATTTAAAAAAAAAACATTTAAACAATATAAGACTTTTGTTACACCTTTCAGGCAAATTAACTCAAGAATAAAAGGTTTCTTTCTTTTAAGCAAGATTTAAGTCATATAAAACTTTTGTTATACCATTTTTTAATATGTCCTTTTATTTCAAACTTGAAGATCTTTGCTTATGAGCAAAGAGATGTTATTCTCACATTTGAGCTTTGGTGCCTCGTTAAAAAAAGGTAAATTTGAGCTTTGATGTTATTCTATAAGATCTTTTTTATTAAAAAAAAAAAAAAGGTAAATTTGGTTTGCATTTTGAATTTTAGAAGGTGTATGAAAATTTGGCCATGAAATAAGATTTTCGGCATTTTTGGAACATGAGGAATGTGTTTGTTCCACGTGATGGTATGGTGTTCAAAAAATGACATCTACTATGATATATAATGTGTTTATTTTCAAAGGAATAAAGTGATAGCCTTTGTAATTTGTGGGGTATCCAAGAAATTTGCAAGGACTATATCATTGTTGTAATTTGTTTTTTGGGAAAGGGTCACATGCATGGATATACAAAGCATCCAAAAATTCTTAAGTGGAAAGTTGTAGGAATTTGTTTAAATAGTCGTTCTATAGGGATTGGCATACAAAACCTTGTCTTGGAATTCTATTAATGATATGATCAGATGTTTCAAAAGCAAAATCCTAGTATATAATAAGTATATGTATATAAGTATATTGACATGATGTAGCATTGTAAGCCTAGATTTTGATATATGTCTATGTTCTCTCTTTATAGATCTATTTTGAAATGGTGCATAGGATCTAGTTATTTATTGATAGATGCCTTCTTTGGATAATAGATTTTTGAATGAGGTTTAAGTAAATTATATGCCTCCATCACATTTATTTTTGTTTAGAGGTGATTTTCTACTAGTTTTTGAAAACTTGTAAAAAATCATATCTTGTTTTCAAAAGGTACATCCATGTAAATCTAAAATAACCATCTATATAGAAAATTTAATAATGATTTCCTTACGAGGATGAGATTGCAACAAGTGCCTATGTATCAAAATGAATGAGATCCAATGATTGAGAAGATATTGTTTTTGTTAAAGCACGTGGTTGTCTTTTGTTTTTGCAAATTTGACATGCATTGCAAGTTGTTGGAATACTTCCATCAAAAGAAACTTTAATTATTTTTAACAATCTTTTACATTGGAATACTTGCTATGACCTAGTTTGTGGTACCAAATCAACTAAACTTGTAGTAGTAATAAGTGTCATAATTGATTGTTGAATATTCTTCAAATGAAAAAGTCCTTAATCAACAAGTCCTTTGAATAGGATCTTCCCCATAAAGAGTTTCTGTATTGCACAATAACTAGGATAAAATAGAAAGGCACAATTATCATTTTTTGTGAAATAGAAACAAATAGTAATCTTTTCATAATATGTGGAACTACAAAGACATTTAAGATGTTAAAATTTCTAGGGTTCTTTAGATTACTTGTTTGACTTATTAGGAGGCCTATTCCATTGCTAATAATGACCTCTTGGTTGCCATTGTAATGGATCAAATTTTTAAGCCCATAAGTACCAAGAGAAATATGGTTTATGGCTTCTAAATCTAAAAAGCAATTATTGTTGATTAAGGCCTATAAAGTGGGTTTTGTATTTATGGGCCCTAATATGTGTATATGTGTGTGTGCACACGTATTTATGTGTATAACATGATTTTTAATGGATTTTTATAAGAACTGCTACATCAAAAGTTCTTTGTTTCATTCTTTTGGTAAAGGAATTAAAAGATAGGCACTTCTAGATACTAAAGTAAAGAAAGCCAAGGAGTCAAAATGATGCAAGGGAAACCATCAAAAAAGAGGAATTAGGTTCTAGAAGGTAGCATTGATTGAAAACAATGAACAAAGTTCAAGGCTTGTGATTTGACTAAAAGAATCCAAAAGGGAAAATGTTGATAAGAATTAGGCAACTAGAATAAAAAATTCCTACAATCTATTACACAATAGAAATAGGCCACTTGTATTTTCCATCCAATTTAAAGACATTATCAAGGGCACAGCCATTGTCATATGTTAGTTTCTACAAAGGAGGCATGTTTTTAGCTACAAATAGTACTATTTGAACTAGTTTGATGTCATGGTGTGAGCTCAAAACACATTAGACAAAAAGATTAGGCTCACAATTGTAATTAATGAACTTGGCAACATGTCTAGTAGATCATGCATCAACGCAAAACTTAGGTACAATTTTAGACCTCATATCATTAAGCTTGTTTAAAGAATTAACTTTTGGCACAAGTACATCTCGTATTTGCCCCCTCTTCACTAACACCTTTTATTGTTAGCAAGCAATCAATTTCAAAAATTAAATTATTTTTTTAGACATTTTCTAAGTCTTGAGTTTGCTTAAGTATTCCTATGTAATCATAATATTATGCCCCAAAAGATATGAAGTCTCAAGATTGGATAACCCACCCCTTATTTGGTGTACACAAAACCTTAGGTCTACTTCAAGCCTTTTTAAGATGTATGATTTACACAATCTTCTCCATAACCATAATTTGGCCTTGATTCAAAGACAACATCCTAGTTTTAGTTTAAAATGATGCAAGGAAATCATTAAAAAAAAAAAATCAGGTTATAGTAGGTAACATCAATTGAAGTCAATAAACAAAGTTCAAGGGCTACAATTTGTCCAAAAGACTCCAAAAAGGAAGGTGTTGATAAAAACTAAGCACCTAGAATAAGAGTTTCCTATAATCTATTATGCCATAGAAACAAGACATATGCATTATCTTTCCATCTAAACTAAAAACATTATCAAAAGTATAGCCATAGTCATATGTTAGTTCCTATAAAAGGAGGCATGTTGTCAACTACAAATAGCATTATTAAGCTAGTTTAATGTTATAGTATGAGCTCAAAACACATTGGATAAAAAGCTTAGACTCATCGGTGTGATTACAAAACCTGGCAACATGTCTAGTGTATCATGCATTAATAAAAAACTTAAGAGACCTAAGATTATCGAGCTAGTTTGAAGAATTAATTATTGGCACAAGTACATCTTGTAATTACCTCTCTCTTTTACCAAGACCTTTCATTATTTATAAGCAATCAACCTCAAAAATAAAATTATTTTTTAGACATTTTCTAAGTCTTAAGTCTGCCTAAGTATTATTTTGTACTTACAAAATGGTGCCCTAAAAGCTATGAAGTCCCAAGATTGAATAGCACACCCTTTCTTTAGTGTATAAAAAACTTTAAGTCTATACTTTAAGCCTCTTTAAGATGTAAGTTTACACAATCTAGTCTATAACCACAATTTCGCTCACATTCAAAGACAACATCCTTAGCTTTAATCCAAAATGATGCAAAAGAACCGTCAAAGAATGGGAATCATGTTGTAAAAGCTAGCATTGACTAAAGATAGTGAACAAAGTTCAAGACATGCAATTTGTCCAAAAAAGTCCAAAAAGGAAATAATCGATAAGAATTATGCACCTAGAGTAAGCACTTTTTTTAATTTGCTACACCATAGAAACATGTCATTTGCATTTTCTTTCCATCCGAACAAGAAACACTATCAAGGGCATGGTTGTAGTAGTATGTCAATTTTTGCAAAGAAGGTATGTTGTTAGCCACAAATAGCATTATTTAAGCTAGTTTAATGTCATGGTGTAAGCTTAAAAGATATTAGACAAAAAGGTTAGGCTTACCCATGTGATTAAAGAACTTGACAACATTTCTAGTGGATTTTACATTAACGTAAAACCTAAATACATTTTTAGACCTTAAATCATTGAGTTTGTCCAAAAAATTGATTGATGGCACAAGTACATCTTGTAATTACCTTTCTTTTTTTTTAAGACCCTTCATTGTTTACAAGCAATCAACATCAAAAATTAAATTAATTTTTAGGACATTTTTTAAGGCATACATTCACGCTAGTACTCTTGTGTACTCACAAACTAGTGCCTTAAAAGGTATGAGGTACCAAGATCAAACAACTTACCATCTTTTTAGTATGTGGGAAACCATAAATCTATACTTCTAGCCTTTTAAGATGTATAATCGCACAATCTATTCCACAACCACAATTTGGCCCACATTAAAAGACAACAACCTTAGCTTTAATTAATCTACCATTTTCATGAGATACAAAAGGCCTTAAGCATAGCACATACACACATTTTAGGGTTAACACACATTCCTTTGCAATTGCATCCAATAGCATTTCGGGGAATCTTTAGATTTTTCACAACTTGACTAGACTTCCAATACTTAAAACCTAAGGTTGTAATAGGTGGATCATCCACCAAATTTATAGTTGGAACATGAATATTTTCTTAGCCACTAGTAATGTTTGCACATACCAATGCACATATTTCTAAAAAAAAAAAATTGAGGTACATGCCTAAAAGTGAAGTGAACTTGGTTAGTGTTCAATCCCTTTAAGCCACCTTAGGCAATATTTAAATATAGTTAAACCAAATATACCTTTTTTTTTTACCTTAATACCACATAACCTTGTACAATCCATTGTATTTGTAAACTTTACTAGAGTAACTACTTTTAGATTTATGGCTATGAATGACTCTAATAGGCATTTCTTAGTCCATACAATCCTTAAGTGCTAAATTACCAAGCTTTATCTTTTAAACCATAATCTAATGCTTATTACCAATTAAATCATGTCCACCTGACTAATATAAACAAAATCCTTAATATTACCAAGGTGATCCTCCCAAATGCTAGAAAAATAATAGCAACTTCAAGAAGGAATGTATAGTTGCTTTACTCCCTTTTCTTGTACCTTTGTCCCATATAGTTAACCTTATCTTGCCAATGACTATGAAAACTAACCACAACCATTTAAGCTCATCCAAAGAACTAATGTTCAATCTTAATAACTAATATTTCATTGATTCTCTTTTTAGGGTACAAGACTTTATTATTTTGAAACATCTTTGATGGAACTTTCAAATTAGGTCACTTGGCATTAGACTTTGTGTCTTTTTTTGCAATATATTTCTTTGATTTGAAACCTTTGGAAGGTTTAAGCTTGTTATCTTGTTGTGTAGTCCTCTTTGTTCAATTTTGAAGGTTTGGAGGTTTCTACTTATACTTTTACCTTTGCTTTTGCTTTTGCTTTTGCTTTCTTACACCTTTTTTCATTTTCCTACACATAATAGAAATAGTACTTGTTAAACATTTTGAATGTGTCTTTCACCTTGACATAGTCATTCCTCACAGAGTGTAGGCTATTAACCTAATTTCATTAGGTTTACCAAAAGGTGAGTTATATTAATGTTTAATCTAATAAAGTAAGGCATGGGGTATGGAATATATTTTGGCTAGTGTGGGCTACAGCTTGCAAAAAAAGGCTTTGATGAGTGGGCATGCTTGATAGTACATAAGGATTGAGCTAAATCTTATCCTCTAGCTTATAGTATGAATATGTACCATACAAAATTAGGGATACGAGTTTTAATTTTTGCAAAGCCATAATGCCTTAGGTTTTCTCATCAAGCCAATATATTTCACATGAAAATAAAGGATAAGCACTCAGGCCAAAAGGTCTTTCCACATTTGTGGATCTTTGATATGGATAGAATGGATTTAAAAAATGATAACTTTTCTTCATTGTTTACATATTATTGTTTATTGAATTTAATGCTTTGGGTTTGACTATGTAGATCCAATTGTGCATGCTTTTGTCTCTTTGAGACATAAAATTTTCTTACATGTGGTATTATAACCATCATAAATTGAGTCTAAGACCCAAATTTTATGTTTTGTTAGGTTAAATTTCATGGTTTTTTAAAATTTTTTGTTTTTATTTGGGATAAAAAAAATTCGTAAGTTCCCAAATTAGACCAAATTTGAATGAAATTTAGATCCAATCAAGTTTTTTTTTGCAATTATTGGTATTATTATTGAACAAATGTGTAGATCAATAAATGTGGATACTGATTAGATGCTTTAATCACATCTAGAAAGGATTTTACTGATTTTTTTACAACAATTTGAATCAATTTTAGGAATTAATTGACTCAAATAAGGTCATTTTTGCCATCTTCTAATAGCTTTATGCTACTTTTGGTGCCCTATTTGTGCATTTTTGCATAGATTGAAGAATTGCAAATAGATCCATTCACGGTTCATTCAAGTTGTTCTCTAACCTAAGCGACAAGTTCTAACCCAATTTGTGGGTCAACTTAGTCTGGATTCAGGTTAGCCTAGTTCAACCCATTCAAATTAGTCTAGTTCAAGCCATATAGGTTAACCTAGTTCAGCCCATTCAAGTCAGCCTAATTTGGACCACTCAAGTCAACCCGACCCAGCCCACTCAAGTCCAATGGGTTGACTTAATTGGATCATCTAGTCGACCTAGTCAATAGTCAATGGTTAACCAAGTTGACCAAATTACTTGTGGTGGCGTGTGAAGGCATGTGTGAGGTTCAAATTGAACGTGGTTTGAACCAATGTGTGTGTTTTTTAAATAGAACATTCTAATATATTATTTTATATGTTTTAAGCTTGAGATAAGTTAGTTTTGATTACTTAAAGTTTATGAAGCATGTTTGTTTGAATACATTGATTAAATTTTAACATGTTTTAGTTATGATATCATGTTAATTGAAGTAAACTAAAAAGTACTATAGTGAATATGCATTATGTTTTAGCATATTAGCACATAATTGGTATGCTTAATATGGTATATTTATATGAAGCATGCATTCAGTTAATTCTTTTATGTTGTTGATAAATTACATAATTATGCTAATGAGTAAATAAAGTATGTCCCGTGGTATAAGAGTGATTCGATTAGGTTGTAACTACCAACGTAGCACATCTTAATTGTATTTAAAAAGTTTTGTCTCATATAGTTGAGGGATGTCTCTGATTCTAATGTGTAGTCATACTCTCAAAAGAGGTGATATTGAAACTTAGAGAGATGCATAGTTAGAAATGCATGAGTTTAGACTAATTGGATTGATCTATATATCTAGAAGTGATAGATTATGAAAATTATAATATTCTCATGATTTAGACTATGAAGAGATTTTACAATTACTTTTTCTGTATTTTGCCTAAAGGCGTTTATATGATAGAATTTGTAAATCTCTTAATGTGTATTCATGTAATTGAATTTATATTGTACTCGTATTTCACTAATCTTGTATTGGCTTTATTTCAATTACATTTCTCATCAACAACAATTTAGTTACTATTAAGACTCACATAGGTTCAAACTTCAGAAAGTGGAAAGAAGACATTATGTTTGCTATGAAAATGGCATATGTGCATTTTGCTTTAACTATGGATAAGCCAACTATTGTCATTGATGATAATACTGATGAGGAAAAATTAGCATTTAAGGCATGAACGAAGAGTAATAGTATTTATTTGTTGTCAATGAAGAGTAATAGTATTTATATGTTGCCCCCTACTTTCCTAGAAATCATTTTCTAATCCTACTCTCTGTCTTTCTTGCAATGAAACCCTAGATGGCAACTTCTCCATCTTTGCCATTTATGGCAACATCATATCATAACCAAAACCTATATAAAGATCCTTACTACTTTCCACCGCTTATATGCCTAGGCACTTGTCCACATAAGTGATCTTTAAATAATATCTAGACAATTGAATCAGTTATCAACATATGGGATTACACTTATTGATCAAGCATCAAGGAAATTGGCTCATTTATATAAGGCTACTTCCTTTGATGTTTCCTTTTCATTAAAATGATACAGTCATGCATGTGCTTCACTGGTCCAAATTGTGGCCCTTCATGAATGAAATATATAGATAGAGCAACTCATGTCATGGACGTCACACCACATTGAGGCTCCTTTTCTAATACTTTTAGTCAATTGAAGTAACTCAACCGAGAAGAACAATGCTACAATGAACATTGAAAAATTGCAAACCATGCTCAAATGCCCCGAAATCTATCCATGTATGGTGGATCAGAAGGCAAAACAAAAGAAAGACACCTATGTGAGTGTATCCCTATGACCCATTCCTGTGTTCCTGCCATGAAAATAGTCGAGAATTGGCACAACCGGGCAAAAGACAAGCATTGATGAAAGGCTAATAAGCTTTTGTACTGCCGTGGTAGGACAGATAAGGCAGCATTAGAAGGTTGTCTCACGGTTGCCTTTCGTATGAGAACAAAATCAAAAATAGTTTTTCATTCTAAAAATGTCTTTCCCCATAAAGTTCCCGAAAAGGATAAGGACAATTTCAGAGACAATTTTCAGGTTACAGATGAAAAAAGCTTCAAAATCACTGATGCTTGAATATAAGATATTTTTTGTTTGTGTTACTGTAGTGGTGCAAGCAACCGTATTTGATGCATTTGTCTTCTCATGATTTTCCATTTCCTTCCCCATTTTTGATATGCACCGAAAGCAACACAAATTGTTCCCTCGGTGAGGACTTTCACATACTTTCATGTAGGACCACATACTTTCACCATGAGCTTTCAGAAATTGGCCAAGGGAAAAACGGAAGAAAGAAGTTAACATCTAAGGGAAGAATCATTCGAGATTTAAAGCAACAAATAACAGATTCAGACCATCTATCTAATCACGACTCCCTAAGTGCCAAACAAGGTTCATTATAGGGATGATGCAAACCATTAGTCAACAAAAATCAATATTTAGTTATCTATATACTGTTTAAGGTTAATTCTGCTTAATTTGTGCTCATCTTAGTAGTTATCAAAATCCACTCACTTTATTGAGATATTACAATTTTATTTTGAGTCTGGGTAATCTTCATTTTTTTCTTGGTATTGAAGCTCTTACCACCCCAAATGGATTAATACTACATCAAGCTAAATTTGCCCAAGACATTTTTAATTGGGCCAATATGGACTCTGCACGTGGAGTCTCCACACCATGTCTAACAGGGCACCCTCCCTCTATCACTAATGGTGAACCCTTCTCCGATCCCACACACTATCATAGAATTGTCGGTGCTCTCCAATATCTCATGCTTACTCATCCCGATATTGCCTATGCTATTAATATGACCTGCCAATACATGCATGCACCTACTACCACTCATTGGACATTTGTTAAAGGAATTCTTCAATTTCTTATTGATATAATTCGTTATAGCCTTCATATTACACAATCACCCTCCACTTAACTCCATGCATATTTTGATGCGGATTGGGCTGGTGACTGTGATGATCGTAAATCCATAGGTGAATTTTGCATCTTTCTTGGTTCTAACCTCATCTCTTAATGTTTTAGAAAACAAAAAACAGTAGCTCACTCGAGCACTGAGGCTAAATTCAAAAGTCTCGCTGATGCTGCCACCGAACTCATTTGGATTGAAGGTCTACTTCGAGATCTTCATCAACCATTATTATTCCCACCAACCCTTTGGTGTGATAATTTATCTGCCTTGTACCTCTCTACTAATCCGATCTTCCATGCCCGCACCAAACATGTCAAAATTAACTGTCACTTCATTTGTGAGTGTATCAAGAATCAACAACTTCACATACATTTTATCTCCTCCATTGATCAGACTGTAGACATCTTCACCAAAGGCCTTTCCTCAACATGCTTTGGAGTTATTCAGAACAAGCTCACAGTTCACTGCGACCTGTCCACTTGCGCAGGGGGGTATTAAATGCCATGTCAACAGTCCACCTCACCATGTCCATGTCAACCTCATTAAACGATGTGGCAAGACCAGTCACTAACTCCCGCCACATCAGCCTTTCTCATCGCAAGCCTCGAGTGCCATTTGCCTCACCAAACACATCGACCACCTCTGCAAGAATGTGGTCAAAATTCTAGCACCCGAAAGCTTTCCATTCTCATCCAATGATTCACAAATCTTCGTCTCCACATCAAGAAGGAAATATCACCAACCAGCGCTTCCAATCAAGGCCGAATTTGGGAAAGATTTCCAATTCTTTCCAAAGTCTCTCCAATTAGGTTACATCTTCAATTCATTCTATCAAATGTAAATTCATTTCATTTAGATTAAATTTTGTATTTTTCCTTATTGTCTCACATATTCCGATCTATAAATTAGACGAAAATTGTAAACATTTTTCTTCAAGCAATTCAAGTATCTTTTCCGGCAACCTAGGGTTTGGTTTTCTTGAGGAATCTATTGATTTCTTGAAGATTTTTTTTTTCAATTGTTGTGAACTTGACAAGAACTTTTATGTACATGTTCTCTAATATCATCCCAATATTTGGATGGTAAAGCAAAGTTTTAGTTGATTTAAGATTTGAAGCAAGTTTTCTCGAGCCAACATCAACATCCTTTTTCTTAAACAACTGGGTTTGATGACATGAGCTGTGGTTTGTTGATAAAGCAATGTTTAATATAACGTTCATTTTCTCTTGAGATATTTTAGCATTTTTTTAAATTTTTTTAATATATGCACCCATTACATGCATCCAATGTTAGGCTTGAGATCAAGAGTCATTGAACTAAACACTTGTCTTTATTGTCGTTTTTCTTTTCTTTTTTTTCCTTTTCTTTGTCTTTGTCTCTCCTGCTCATCACTCCTTCCCAGCTCCATTAATTCCAAACCGAAGACAAAGAAAAGTAAATAACAGAACTACAAACTTCATTATGAACATAATAAAGCCAAGTACAAAAGTTAGAATCTCCGCTTTCACGAAAGAGATGTAATAATCAGCTTGGTTGAACTGCAAAACCATACGGTTTTGAAATAAAAGTGAATGGCGCTTCTCTTGCTTTGTTAGCCAAACTCCTTTGTTATTTGGGATATTTGAATTACTTAAAGTAACAAGTTCTTCTTTCGTACAAGAATATAATTCTTTCAGTAGTTAAACTCATAATAGATTTCCATTATTGGCCCCATAACCAAGCGCAATGATTTTACACTGGCAATGTGAGAGGGAAGACAGCACGTGTTTCGAATATTGAGATAATAAAACAATTTTCTACGACTAAGATCATGGCAATAAGATAGTAGCAGTTGGAAGATCATGGCATTTAATGAGTCTGGGTGTTACCGCTGGGCTCGGACGATCTTCTGCACCGATGTCTTCCATGCAGTGATTGTCGGTACGTGGCTCATGCAAGTAAAACTCTCCCTGGACGTTTCGTCCAAGACAAGCAGCTACTCCCCTATCAGATAAACTAAGAGTAAGCTCTGACTCGACTCCTCATTGCTCAAACAAGCAACTTACAACAACATTGACTGATATTTCAACGTTATCTACATCCCTGTTGGATAGCAACGGTTTTGTCATTTTTAACAATTTCTTTTTTTCAAGTAAAAGGAAAATAGGGTGATGTAAACTTGAAATCTTAGGTTAACTAATTTCTTTTCTCACAAAAAAAAAAAAACAAACAGGACGGTCTAACTATTTAAGTGGCACTAATTACTTCTTCCATTGAGGTGGGGTCTTTTATCAATACTTGATCCAAATTCAAAGAAACACTTTCTGACATTCTTATAAGTAAAAAATATTTTATTACTATTTTAAGGAATGGTAGACCCTTCCATATATAAATAAATAAATATAAAGGTATATAAAGAGGAATACAAAGTTAACCTATTGAGCTGTGAAGTTCTAAATTATGAGCCTATTTTTAACATTCCACCCATATGGACTCGATGTGTTAAATATAGGATAAGCCAGGCGGGACTTCGATGTGTGGCTTCCTTCCAGCTTAACAGTCCTAGCTCAAAAGAAAACCTGATATCTTCACACTCTATGCCGTGAAACTTGAAAGTTAAAAAAGTTAATTTGAAAACTAAATGATCAAGTTAAAATGGTACGAAAATCAGCAAGTTCTAACCAAAATCTGTCAAGGGGAACGACGACCAGAACGCTTAACAAAGCAAACGAGAAGGGTGGCCAAGGCCCACCAGAAGTTTTGAAGATACTGGGTTCTCTTTTAGTAACGTTTGGGTCATCATTTATGGGTTTCGGAGCGTTGCTATTGTACTAAACAAGAGGGAAGCACAAATACTGATTAGGCCCTCGTTGATCATGATGGGTTCAGGCCCATGAGATTCCATGAAGAAAAAAAATTTCGTTATCCCCAAAGGTCAGTCCCTAAACAAAAGCATCCCCCAAAAAAGGAAAAAAGGTCACTTGGTGCTGCGTACAACATCATTTGCTTTGACTATTAGCAAAAGAAAGAACTGGGCCGCAATCACTCACGTTAAAAGCAGGGCATATAAATAATTCCAGATATAAAGAACTAATGCCTTTAAAAAATTCAAAAGCCTGCAATTTGGTGGTGGCACACGAATAACGAGCAATTGCCTTGTAGGCACCTACGAAAAGGTACCATTACAAGGGTATACAGTATAATAAGGACCCAAATTTTGTTACTATCCTTCATAAAGAGTGTACGAAGTTGAAAGTTCTGGGATGAAACATCATTGGACGTGAAATAATGATTGATCCTAAGTTAGGATCTCTTTTGTTGAGATTTCCATGTCTGTTCCTTTCAGGATGTCTTTCTTTTTATCATGCAGGCTCCTTTTCGAGCAGCTAACCCTATATCCTTGTGACTTTACATGGCGGACTACGTCTCCCAAGCATTTCGAGCATCTGAAGTGCATTGGGTATCTCAAGGCTCAGCTAATACGTAGCCTCTTTTAGCTACTCATGGCCACCCTAGAGAGTATCTCCGTGAAAGCAACCCTTTGGAAATTGATTTAAAAGAGTTTCCTTTTCATTTTAAGAGAGAATTTCAATCAAAATTTAAACCATATAAGATTTTTGTTACACCTTTTAGGCAAATTAACTTAGGAATAAAAAGGTTTCTTTCTTTAAGCAAAATTTACGTAATACAGTACTTTTGCTATATCATTTTTAATATGTTCTTTTATGTCAAACTTGAAGATCTTTATTTATGAGCGAAAATATGTTATTTTCACATTTAAACTTTGGTGCCTTGTTAAAAATTTTATTTTTACTTAGTAGTTAATTCAAGTATATAAGATCTATTTTTATTTTAAAAAATAGGTAATATTTGAATAATATAAAAAAATTATACTATTTTAAACTGTTTCAAAGTGCGTCTAACCCTATATCCCAACCCTACTCGTAATCCTATCACCTTCTAGTCTTTTCACCACAATCACCGGATGGGTATGTTGATTCTAAGACTTTGTAGAACACTAGATGAATTCCTTGTGAAACCCGGTAGAATGTATCTTGTCACCTTTTACATGGAGGATAAACGGTCACTGTACCTTTCACGTGGTCCAGAGGGCGCAGATTTTACTTAAAAGTTACGAGAGGCTTGTTTGAAGTTCGTGCCTTTGTCCATTCCCGTTTGTCACTTAGATCGTAATGGATTTAAGCAACTTTCATTGGTTGCTAAATATTCAATTGTACTTAACATGGATAATCTATAAATTAGAATTAGAGTTCTCAATTACTTTTCTCGAAATAGCTCTGAATTACCAATCAAACAAAATTAACCCTAAAGTAAAGTTGTAGCAAAATACTTAGTCCGCACAATAAGGTTTGAATTAACCTTATCTTAAAACAGCCAAAGTGGTAACAAACTTTCGTTCTCTTCAATTTACCACATCTGCCTATGTAAATTTAGGTAAAATATTGGTGTGAGTTTTGCATGCGTGGCGAATTATTCATGAACTTCCAAATTAGTTGATTAACTTTATTTATTTTTTCTTATAGTTAAAAATTGACATCTTGAGTTTGCGGTGTATGATCAAAAAACAAGGTAATCCTAGAGAACAAGCATAGTGACAAAAGTATTTCTCAAATTGAATAATTCATCATATTTTTTATTACAAAGTTATAAGAAAAATACAAGCATGATTAACATAGAAAAATAGAAAGTATTTGTCTTGATTCTTCTTAGATTCTAGTCATTGAGATGAATATGGAAGTAATTTGAATTTGAATGATTTTAAACCAAACCAAGGATGATTTGATTTGATTCACTTTCTATTTTCTATAGGTCTTTGTTGTCCAAGATCATCAACCTTCACCACCTTCCTTACATGTTTCTTTAATTAATGAGGAGTTGATTAGGGACAACATGTATATGGTGCACACACACTGGTGTGACTTCAACATAGCTTGTGACCCAGGTGCATTGATAAGTGATACTTCTACACATGGCACCTTTTTATTATCTTGGCTTAACACCTCCTTACAAGCTAATGGATTGGTACAAGCAATAAGCTTGTCTTGTAAAATTTTGATTCTAGTAGTTGATAAAGCCTTTGGTGAAAATATCCACTATTTGATCAATAGAATAAATGAAATGAATGTGCAATTGTTTCCCTTTGATTTTTTCACAAATGACTTGAAAATTAGTCTCAATGTGTTTTATCCTACCATAAAAAAATATATTAGAGGACAAATAAAACGTGTCTAGATTGTCACACCAAAGCATCAAAGGCCATTGTAGTTGAAGTTGAATATCTTTGACATAAATGATATCACCAACTATATCTACAAGACTTTTGAATTCTGTCCTTGCACTTAATCTAACAACCATTTTTTGTTTTGTTGAACTCTAAGATATGAGTTGTCACCAAGAAAAATGTACAAATTGCCTATAGACCGTCAATCATCCTAATTTCTTGCCTAACCAACATTAGAATAGGCATTGAGAGTGTTGATGTTTCTTTTTGTAAATTGTATGCCATATCCTAGAATTTCAATGAGAAATTGTCCAATGTATCATTGTTGGTGCATGCATCTATTGACATGTAGTATTAATGGCCTATGATATATCAAGTTTTGTAAGTGTAAGATACTAGAGAGAACCTACTATAATTTGATAATGAGTAAGATCAAGGTATGGTTCGCCATTAGTTATTAAGGGAGGATGTTCTATTGTACAAGGAGTAGATACACTATTTGCATATTTCCCATTTTAGCATGATGAATTATGTCAAAAGCAAAATTTGCATGATGCAAAAGAAGTCTCATAGGTAAGGTAAGACTTCAATGCCTAAAAAGTAATGGAGATTTTTAAATGAAGTAGAAGTAATTCTATAGCTCCATTGTATTAAATATTTTTATTTTTGTTTAGAGCTAATTTTTTACTAGTTTTTGAAAACCTATAAAACATTGTCTCTTGTTTTCAAGAGGTATAAACATGTAAATTTAAAGTAATTATCTATGAAGCAAATGTAATAGCAATTTCCTTGTAAGCATGGGATTGTGACAAGTCCCCATATATCAAAATGAATGAGATCCAATTATTGAGAAGACATTGTTTATGTTGAAGGATATGGTTGTCTTTTTTTTTTTGGGGATAATTTGACACACATTGCAAGTCATAGAAATAGTTCCATCAAAAGAAATTTTCATCATTTTCATCAATCTTATTGTATTGGAATAGTTGTTATGACCTAATCTATGGTACTAATCCAACAAATTTATAGTAGTAGGTGCCATAGGTAATTGTTGAATATTTTTCATATGATAAAGTCATTGATCAATCAATCCTTTGAATAAGGTCTTCCTCTTAAGGAGGCTTTCTATTACACAATAATTGGAACAAATAAAAAGGCACAATTATTATCTTTGATAAATTTAGAAATAAATAGTAATCTCTTTGTAATATCTAGAATTACAAGGACATTTAAGATGTTAAAATTTCTAGGGCTTTCAAGATTACTTGATTGAGTTATTGGGAGGTACATTCCATTGCCAATATTGAGTTCTTGGTTGCCATTGTAATGGATCAAATTTTCAAGCCCATAAGTATTAAAATATATACATATATATATGGTTTGTGGCTTCTCAATCTAAAAACCAATCATTGTTTATAAAGGCCTATAGTAGTGAGTTTTGTATTTGTAGGGCTTGATTTGATTTATATACATATATCATATATAACACATGCTTTTTCATTAATTTTCATAAAATTGCTACATCAAAAGCTCTTTGTTTGCTTCTTTTAGTGGAAGAATTAAAAGATAGGCACCTCAAGATACTAAAGCAGGAGAAGCCAAGGAGTCAAAATGATGCAAGGGAATCATCAAGAAGAGGAATAAGGTTATAAAAGGCAATGTTGATTGAAGCCAATGAACAATGTTTAAGGCATGCAATTTGTCCAAAAGAATCCAAAAAGAAAAATGTTAATAAGAATTAGGAACCTAGAATGAGTGGTTCCTAAAATCTATTAAATGATAAAAATAGGTCATTTTCATTATCTTTCCATTTGGACTAGAGATTAACTATCATAAGAATAGTTAGTTCCTGAAAAGAAGGTATGTTGTCAATTGTAAATGTATAAGCTCAAACACATTGGACAAAAAAAAAATGAAGCTCAAAGCTATCATTAATGAACCTAGCAAAATTTCTAGTGGTTTTTGCATCAGTGTAAAACTTAGGTACATTTTTAGACCTTGAATCATTGAGCTTGCTTGCATAATTGATTTTTTATATAGGTATATCTCATAATTGCCTCTCTCTTTTGCCAAGACCCCTCATTTTTTGTTAGCAATCATTCTTAAAAATAAAATGATTTTTTGATACATTTTCTAACTCTTAAGTTCACTAAGTATTTTTTTATACTCACAAATTGGTGCTCCAAAAGGTATGAAGTCCTAAGATCGAATATCCTACCCTTCCTTTGATGTATGAAAAACCTCAAGTCTATACTTTAGGCCTCTCTAAAATGTATGGCTTACACCATCTAGTCCACCACATAGTTCAACCCATGTTAAAAGACAACATCCTTAGCTTTAATTTAAAATAATGCAAAGGAACAATTAGAAAAATGGAATTAGGTTGTGAAAGGTAACATTAATTGAAGCTAGTAAGCAAAGTTCAAGGCATGCAATTTGTCCAAAAAGTTTAAAAGTGAAATGAACTTGGTTAATGGTTAATATTGTTTGCCCCACAAGCCACCTTAAGCAACATTTAAATATGGTAAAATCAATATACCTTTTTTAGCCAAATACTACACAACCTTGCACAATCCATCATATGTGTAAACTTTATTAATGTATTTGCATTTAGATTGTTTGCAATGAATCTAATGGGCACTTGTTGGTCCATTGTTCTTAAGTGCTAAATTACAACACTCCATCTTTTTGTCCTAAATCTAATGATTATTACTAGTTAAATCATGTCCCTTAACTTGTATACACAACATCCTTAGCCTCATCATTACCCAAGTCATCAACATATATGCCAAACAAAACAATGCCAACTACAAGCAGGAATATATTATTGTACTTTTTTTTCTTGTAACTTTGTCCTATAAAGTTACTCCCATTCAACCAATGACTGTAACAACCAAATAAAACCATTTTGCGCATTTATGGAATTGATGTCCACACTTAATACCTAACATATCACAAATTCTCTTTTAAAGGTACAAGACTTCATTATTTTGAAGCATCTTAGTTCCAACCTTTAGATCAAACTTTATGTCTTCTATTGCATTCCATATCTCCATTTTGGAACCTTTGGAGGGTTTAAGCTTATTATCTTTTCATATAACCCTTTCTTAGATTTTGAGGCTTTAAAGGTTCCTACTTTAACTTTCCCACACCTTTTTTCCTCTTACTTCACAAAATGGAGATAGAACTTTTTAAACACTCTTAACATGTCCTTCACCTTGGCATAATCACTCTTCTCAGGCATATAAGGCACACCACTCGCTCTCATAGCCCTAGTTTTTTTACTTCCAAACTATGACTCATCAACTTGTCATCCATTTTAAAAACATTGGTTTTCTCCACCTCTTTGTTAGCTTCCTCATGGGACCTAATTTTATTAGTGTACCACCTTATATAACAATGCTTGAGTCTTTTTCCCCTTCTGTCTTTGCCAACAACATCCCCATTATCCTTCAACAACTATACTTTCTAACACACTAGTAATTCCTTCTCAGCTATTTACTTATCCTTAATCATACTCACTCATTTTAAGATTATTGGCACCTTAATTTTAGTGCTTTCTTCCATGCACTTCCATAATTACATTGCCATCATTGCAAGTTAACAATCCTCCTAAGAGAAACAAGAACAAAAATTAGGAGAAGGGAAAGGAGTTCAAAAATCATTAGGTTTTGGATGTTGGAGCTAATTGGTAGGAATCTTAAAAGCACAATGACTATATATAAATATTTTAATTCCATGCATGCCTATAGGCCCTGATATTAAGTTTGAACATTGTGTGCTTATGTATTATTTTATGGGCCATTATTAGCCTATATAGTAAGATGAACATATAAGAACTATGATTGTTGTTTATGGTGCTTAGATTTCTTGTAAATCTAATAGGTGATTAATGGATGTCAATATCCACCAAAAAAGAGGTAGTGATCACTTAGCTTAACATGGCTCCAATTAGTGCACATCTATGTCCACCCAAAGACATGAATGCGAGTCTCATGTTGGTTTTGTGATACAATAGGGCAAGCATCACAACAATGTGGCCAATGGTGGCATTTTCAATGGCAAAGGTGACTATTGGTGTTGTTTTGTCCAACAAGTTCCAAGTATGCCTTATGAGTGAGGGGTAGTCAACATAGATCATCATAAGTCAAAGTCATCATTCAAGTATGAACCACCACTAAGGTGATGAGTAGTGTGTACTAAGAGCTTAAGCCATGGAAAATGTGAGACAATGAAGTGATGAGTAATGCATACTAGGAGCTCAAGCCATGGAAAATGTGAGTTAGATTTTTATTATCTCACATGGGTTTGTTAGCAACATTTAATTGGTTAATGATGGTTTCAGCTTTTTAAACAAATTTGGTCATTGTATGGTGACCATTTGTGGTGCTATAAAGGTAAAGAGGCAAAGATCGAAAGTGCAAGCAACGTTCTATGCTCAAAATTCCACCAAAAGAGCTCTTTAGATTTTTGCTAAAGTTTTATGCTTTGCTACCACCATTACAATCGAATCATAGCTAGTATTTAGGATCTAGCCTTAAGCCATTTAATCATGAATGTGCCAATCCTAATAAGCAGTATTGGGAACTCAAGTGATGCCTCCATTCTCATCTATCTCAATAAGGAACTCACGTGGGCATGGGAAAGACCTATCCAAAATGTTGAGTAGCCCACTTGCCTAGAGATAAGGCTTAATACAAACCCAACAAGGAAGTTTCCTATTTCAAAGCAAACCCCAACAATTGGGATGGTCAGGTTACCCAGGGTAAGGGGTGCAACAATATGAGTTGTAACATAAAGATTGTTGTTTAGCAAAGCCATGGAAGCAGAGGATTTAAAAAAAATATTAATAATTAAATAATAATATAATAATATAAAAAAAAAACTCTTATGCCACAACTCTATGATACCAATTTAGAAAGCAACACCACAAGATTGTAGTGTAAGATTAGAAAACAAGGTAACTCTAAAGAATAAACACAATGATAAAAATATTTCTCAAATTCAATAATTTTTCATATGTTTTGCTACAAATTTTATTAGAAAAATACAAGGCATGATTAATACAAGATAATGGAAAGTATTTGTCTTAATTCTTCTCGAATTCCAATCAATGAGATAAATATGGAAGTAATTTGAATTTGAATGATTTTGAACTAAATTAGGGATGATTTGAATTGGTTCATTTTCCATTTTCTAAAACTCTTTACTATCTAAGATCATCGACCTTCACTGCATTCCTTACATGTTTCCCTAATTGATGATAAGAAGTTAATTCTGACAATTGATGCTTGATTGCAACCAATTGCAACATTCAAAACAACACAAGTGTGGTGCATGTGCTGGTGTGACTTAGGCATAGCTTTTGACACAAGTGCATTGACATAGGCAAGTAACACTTCTACATGTGACACCTTTTTATTATCTTAACTTAACACTTATGATGAATAGGTCATTACCCCCCTCCAAAAATTTTCATATTTTCACATGATTTATATGATATATTGAAATTTACCATTAGACTTTCACATACTTGAGTCTCCTTATCTTGGCTATAAAGTAATAAAAATAAAAATCTCAAAAACATCATTTCTTAACAAAGAATGCCTTTTGGAGAAAAGATGGAAAAAGAAAGTGATTGCTCGCCACCTACTCAAATTTTAGACTTTATATGGTTGACTTTCTTTTTATTTATGCTAATTTTGAAAACTTATTGATCCTTTGTTATTGAAGTAATTTGGTGGTATTTCTCTATTGTGAGAACTTTCCTTGTTTAAATTTTTTTTTTAAAGTTTATTATATATGGCGATAGGCATGTGTTAGAAGTCTTTTCTTACACTAAAGCTACAACTTTTTGGATTTTGCCCCTAAAGATAACTTGATCAAAATATACCATTTTGTCCCATACTTTCTTGGAAATCATTTCCCAATCCTTAACTTTGTCTCTTTTATAGTGAAACCCTAAATGGCATCTTCTTCATCTATGCCATTTGTGGAAACATCATATCAAAATCAAAACCTATACAAAGATCCTTGTTACTTTCCACCACTTATATGCCTTGCACTTCTTTTATTACCAATAAGCTCATCAATGATTTGAATTATAAATTTTGAAGCCAAAAAATTAGAAATTAACTAAGCAAAAAGAATAACTCGGATGGGTTGATGGCAGTCATCCTTAACCTAAGGAGCATTTAGCCAAAACTTGATTATGGGACCAAATACACTTGACAATATTAATAGATGAAAAAGTAAGTAGACAAATCATTAGTTTTGTCTAGCTTACAAACAACAAATGTGAAAACCATTTTGGAGACTTTTAAGAAGTGATATGGTCACATGACAAGCACATAGTGATACAACCTACACTAAGGATAGATTGAAACCATACTATTAGGATCTCTATCACTAATGTTTACTTAAATATAAGTGACTTATGAGTGGGGATTGATACAATGAAGGAACAAATCAAATGTACTCGTGAAAATTATACATGTAGGGTGAATGAATACATTTGATGGACTTCTTTTTTACTATGCTAAACAATTTATAGAATTATAGAACTAACATTCTATCCCTTGAAAATATTTCTTCCATACACAAGGCCTTTAATTTAGCTAAGGAGGATGAACATCATAGGCTTAAGCTTTTTGGATCCTCATCTATGGATGGCATAGCCTTAACAACTATATCAAAAAATGTTTTTGCTACCACTTGGCTTGATGATGCAAAGAATAGGTGTTTCAACTTATTGGCCTCCCATCAAACTAGAATCCTAAAAGAAAGAGAAAATCAAGACAAGTCCATCCACAAACTTTCCAAAGCATGATGGATAGGCAATTGGAGACAAAAGAGGGAGGCATGTAGTTAAGTAGTGGTTTAGGTGCATAAGTTATTGGGTCATTGCCTAACTTTGCAGTGAATGGTTTAAGTCATGGATTTTCTTACATGACCTCATCTCATGGGCAAAAAAATGTTGGGCCTTAGGTCTTAGCAATTAGGTAGCCTTATTATGCATAATAGTAGGTCCATAAGCAACAAATGAGATAACAAAAATGCCAAATGATAAGTGAACTAGCTTCCTTTTTGTGTAACCTTTGTTGGGCTCATGATTCATTATAATCTAATCCATTAGAAACCAAACTAACTTACTAGCATTTAAATTAACTTTGGATCAATTGCAAAAAATGTTGGTTGCACTAAATATGTATCCTTCTTCATATGCATTTGGAAGCTTTACAAGTATAAAACCCTAATCTCAAACTTATTACAATCCACATATTATAGATTTTGGTGTTGATGACCATGTTAGGTGTGATCTATAATTTCTTTATTCAGGCATCACTCAGTTATTATCCATTACATTACCTAATGAGACACATGTTATTGCCAATCACATAAAGAAAGCGAAAGTCACACCACTCTTAGAATTGACAAATATCTCATTTTTACCTTGTTTGAAATAAAATTTATTATCGATCTAAAAGGTGGCCTCTTAATGTAACTATTTACTTTTCTTTTCGATGACTTCTAATTATTTCAAGATTGTTCATCTAAGTAAGCTATACAAGGATTGTATTTCGTTCATTCAACTCTTAGGGATTTACCTTTCTTATTCATTGAAGCCTTCTCTAATAATTATTGAATGTCCTTTTTATTCTTAATCAAAGCACTCTTCAACAACACCTAATCCATCAGTTGATCCAAACAACCCACACAATCTCCTATTTAGAATAGAAATTGCATTTTGTAACTCAATGATATTAGTACCTTGTATCTATGAGCTAGTACCTTGTACTAGTTTGTATCATATTTCACCTCATTTATTCCTTTATCACTTTGTTTTACACCATAAATACTTTATAGCATTAATATCTTCTATCTATGAGCTACAAACCTATTATCATACACTTAAGTACATTGTTTGGGTCAAGGCTATAAATAAAGAGTTAGCCTTCAAGACTAATCACATGTAGAATATTGTTCCACTTATACCTAGACTTAGGTTGTTAAATGTAAGGTTTAGCTTGTGACCAAATGATTTACCTAGAGAAAGGGAATAAACTATGAGAACGCCTTTTCTCCTATAGTCAAGGTGGTAATAGTTTAATCCGTGATTAGTGTTATGGTTGTTAAATATTGGTTTCTTCATCAATTAAATATGTATAATGTTTTTTTGCATGAAGTGGTTTCCATAGAGCAATCATCAAGTTTCATTCATCAAAGTAAGCATTTAGTCTGTTGGCTATGAAAGTCATTATATGAGTTAAATTAAGCATTAAAATAGTTGTACGCTAACTTCATTGAAGCTTTTCAATGTTGGGTTTTAGTTATCCCACCATGATTACTCCTTGTTCATCATGCAACATAAGGTTGCACTTATTATTGTACTTATTTATGTTAATGGCATTCTCATTACTAGGAATGATGATGTAGCTATTTCAAAGTTAAAAATGTACATGCGTTTAAGTTTTTCATATGAAATGTCTTGATCAATGTAAGTACTTTTTGGATATTAAGATTGCTTAATCACAACAAGGCATTTTTCTAAACCAGTGTAAGCATGTGTCAAAATTGGTAGCTAAAGCTGGGCCTACTAGTTTGAAACTTATCATCACCCCTATAGAACATAATTTAAAGTTAAACATTCTAGAATATTATATGGGAGATCTTAATAGGAAAATTAATCTTGCTCTATATGATGGCATTCCCTTTACAAGACTCATTGGAAGATTAAACTACCTAATTGATACAAGATCACATTTTAATTTTGTAGTCATCCTCTCAAAAATTTCTCTCATGCTTATAAACATTCTCATATGAAGGTTGTTAAGTGGGTATTAAGACCTTAAGGAATCTCTCAACCTTAGATTAATCTTATCATCCTCATCCAACTTGGAATTAATCACTTACTCTGACTCTAATTATATGGGTTGTCTTATGTTGCAATGTTACATCATGGGATGTTATGTTAAGTTGGATGATTTTCATACTTCTTGAATGAAAAAGTAGTTAATTGTTTCAAGATCATTAGTAGAATTAGAGTACCTAGCCATAAAGTACACCATCTATGAGATTATCTAGCTAATTGATCTCTTTAAGGATCTTGTAATACATGTGCTTCATCTAGTTTCTTTGTATCATGATAATGACAACTCAAAAAATAGCTACAAATCAAATGTTTCATCAATGAATGAAGTAGATTGTGCTAAATTGTCACTTCATCAAACAAAAGTTATAAAGAAGCATCATATGGACTAAATACGAACATATCAAAGAATAGTTAGCAAATTTATTTGCTAAAGCACTATATATAGTCAAGCTTAGAGTACTTGATTTACGCAAGCTTTCAACTTAGGGAAAGTGTTGGATATTGGTATTGTTTGGATTGTTATGGTTGTTTATTATTATTTTTATTGTACTTGTTTGTATTGTGCAGTGGGTTGAAGCCCATTATGTTAGTATCGGCCAATTCATTTCTTTTGTGTACAAAATGTGAAAACAAATTTTGGTATTCACTAAGAAATTGATTTTGGATTCTTGTTAAAGCATTCACATTTACCGTTACACATTCAGGGAGAAGATTTGAACCCATGACCAGTGAGACTGTTAGTCAGGGTTTGGCTTGGAAAACACCACTAAGCCAAGGGTTTTCTATCACCCTCATATCTTCTATGTTAACTTCCAAAACCATAAATTTCAACAAAATAACTAAAATTTACAATACTATACACAACTCGGAATACTAATTGGATATTCATACTGAATTTTTTAAATTAAACCGTGAAAACATTACTATACATATCTTTATTTTCAAATATAATCGACCACATTCTCTCTACCCCATCTGCTCAAAATTATAAATGGAAACTTAAACAAACCTTGACTCTATAAAAATTTCCATTCCAATCGCTTTCCGTTATGCTTATGTTTGCAATTTCTTTTCTTCTTTTTTTTATCTGTTCCCTTTTTAACACAAACAAAAATTTTACTCCCGATGATTTCTTTTGTAATTGTAGCAAATTACTCAGCATACACACCCCATGTATTTCACTGACCAATTTTTAGCAAAAGGAAAAGAAAAAAAAAACGCTGAAATCAATCATATAAAACATTTCATTATTTAGTAACGGATGTTTAAACAATGTAAAAAGAGCAAATTGTGGAGGCTCAAGAAGTTCACGCTTTTTGTTTCCTTCATGCAATGATTATTTGAGTACACCCCGCAGGGGTGGTCTCGCACATTACACGTGTGGACCTGCATAACCCACATGTCTGCCAATTTCAACCTGCAACCTAGTGTAAACTCCCCCGGACCTTAAGAGATCCATCAAACTGAAACGAGTACGGAGAAACCAACGTCGAGTAGCCGGTCACCCTTGGTCCACGTGCATCAAATCATTCACCTACGAGGGTCCCCCTTCGGGTGAACCAATCACTCCCTGGACGCTCTTTGTACAAGCACCGGAAACGCGTGACACTACAGTGGCATAAAAGGAATATAAAGGATCAACCTTGTCGCATTCGTTACCACCGTTCCAAAACTGCCCTGGTTTCACTGGATTTCAAGCTCCGGCCTCTGACATCGATGCTCCTCCTCGGTCATGCACTGGGACTCCATCCTGACCACGTCGGTACAGAAAATGATGTGGCAGGGAAAAGAAATTGGGAATTTTATGTTTTTGCCCTTCAGTCCTGCCATGTCGGACGGTCCAAGTTCCCCCACGCCCGACCTTTTGACTGCAAATGCAACCGTTACGTCCGGTATATGCTCCATTGTTGTTCGCGAGATTCCCTAATGGACGGAAATACCCTTCGACCGCTAACCTTGGTTAATCCCCTTGAAATGATAGGGCGTAACAGCTTAGCCTTGCATACTAATCTAATCCGGCTGTCAATTGTGCGATGAGCTGTTAGGACCATGTCCATTGGACATGATTATTATACATGTTATATGATAAAACGATCAGGTACTTAATCCTTTTGGTCCTAATCTAGAAGGTGTAGAAAACATATAATATGATATTACTGTTTCTTGATTTCAATGACTTTTTTAAGTAAGTGATAAGAATGTCATAATTAATTTTTATCTTTTTTTTTAATCCATGTACTAAAATTCACATTTTGAGCTTCTTGACTCCATAGCACTACTTCTAATTGAGTCAGGCATTCTAAATAATGAATTTGATTAAAGAAATCATGAGAATAAGAATGTACCAATAGCTTGGTGAAGGAGGATGGGGGGTACTTTTTGTATAGCAAGGGACGGGCAATATGATTAACAAGTAGAGCCTTATAAGACAATTCAATGCTAGATTAAGCAAAGGTACGAACTTACTCCCACGTGAAGTCTAAAAGTAGAGACGCCTTGGATGTTAATTAAGCTCGTGAGGGAATACGGTACAAAAACAATTGATCCTATAATGACAAAACCCAATGGCCCCCGCCTTGGCACCAAACTTGGGTGAAGGAGGAAACAGTAATTCCACCTCCTACGTTTCTTTTTTAAACAGGCTTTCCACTTTCCACGCCTCCCTCCAGCTATACCAAAACCACTCCTTAAACCTCTCTTTTCTCTCTCTCTCTCTCTCTCTTCTAAGCAACCATGGCCAGCTTCTTTAACACCCACTTCCCAGTGCTGCTATGTACCTTTCTGATCTTTTTCTCTCTGCCTCTCGCTCGATCCTACTCCATCCACGACCTCCTTCGCTCCAAAGGGTTACCACCTGGCCTGCTTCCGAAGGAGGTGAAGTCCTACACTCTCTTGGAAAACGGTACCCTAGAGGTCTTTCTTGATGGGCCATGCCTCACCAGGTTTGAGAACAGGGTCTACTTTGAGAGTGTTGTGAGGGCTAATCTCACGTACGGGAGTCTTATAGGAGTCGTGGGTCTCACCCAGGAAGAGCTTTTTCTATGGCTGCCTGTGAAGGACATCATAGTTGATGATCCCGAATCCGGGCTCATCCTGTTCGACATCGGGGTCGCTCACAAGCAACTTTCTCTGTCACTCTTTGAAGATCCGCCAAGCTGTAAGCCACAAGGTAATTGCCTTCTTTCTCTCAGATCGGACTGGCATGGTTTTCCTTAATCATCCTGGCATCTTAGGTAGTTTTGATGACTCAGACTGTCTGTCTGCCTGCTGGGTGCTGTAATTTCTTTTTCTGTTTTTTGTTTCTGCCTTGGAGTTTGTAACATCCGTAGCAGAAATTTGTGGATGTGGGTTTGTGTTATTAATTGGTAGAAACAGCTTTTTGGACTTTAATGCCTGTGATATCTTATCGTTCACTTTACATTCATGTGGGCTGTTTCAGGACCTGAGTGCATTTTATATGTCGCCGCTCTCATATTTTCCGGTTCCCAAACACCCAGAAGCAGAAAAAAAGAAACAAACAAATGGGATGAACTTTCCTTTCTCGCCACAAAAGAAAGAGAAACAGAAACAGAAACAGAAACAAAAACAAAAACAATCTCGAGGAAATTTCCTATTGAATTTAAAATTCAACTGAAGAAATTTAAAATACAGCAAGGGGAACCATTATAAACAGCATCAAGTCTTTTGAATCTTGTTCACTATCTCTTTTTCTCATTCCTTCATGGATTAGTCGTTTATCTTCAACTTTTGTGGATTTCTTTTTTTAATGCTAACTATGCTGCTGTGCAGGTGCTCTGGAGAATCATGTGAGGAGGGAGATGGGTTTCGGGGCTCTGAGATAGAAAGATGTCAAAACCTGTTTCAAGTTTTTGTTTTATTTTTGTTTTATTTTTGTTTTCCTTTTTGTTTTCTTTTTCTTTTTCCAATGTAATGTAATAAATAAGTAGTCTCGTAATATAGATAAGAGGTTGAGTAGTAGATTGTAAAGATGTGAAGTTCTGGAATCAGATGTCTTGAACAAATTAGAAGAGTTCCAAATGCTGATCTTCAAACTTTTATTTATTCCTTTTGTCGAAAACCATTTAGAAATTAAGATTAGATAACCCTCAAAGGAAAGAATCTAATCCCACAATCAAATCTTCAAGATTTCAAGCCCTTTTCAGAAAACAAACATGAAAAAAAAAAAAAAAAAAAAACTCACTTCTCCAAATCTTACCGTCTGAGGTTGTAGAATGAGATTCAGCTCAAGTGCCAAAAGCCTTCCTTCACGGGAAAACTTCGTAATGTTGCACAGACAAAACCAAGAACACTCTCTCTCACGGACTAGAAGTCGGATTGTTGAGGCTCTCAAGAACTCCTTGGTAACGATAATCTTCACGTTCACCCGTGGGACTTTTTGTGTTACGCGGGAAATGTCGGGTATCATAGGTGGGCCAATGCAATACACTGCTTGGTGTTGCTGTCTGGACCCACAGCACCAATTGCGTCGCTTTGTCGCTTTTCTTTTCTCTCCGTCGTTCCTTGGCACCATCATACACTTTTGGCCGGTAGCTTTGAGATCTGTTATTCTATCTGGCTTTATTTGGTCTTATCCATGTCGGAGATGGGAGAGTCTGTGGGTGGCTTAGGGATTTTTTTTTCTTCCTTTTTCCTCCTTTCAACAATTCGCTGGAGAAAGTTCTTCACGGTGAACCGCACAGTAAAGCCATTTTCTTATAAAGTTATATTCCGAATAGTTCATTTCAGTCAGAAGTTCTTTACCTGTTAAGCAACATTAAGTTCGAAGGTAATAATAATACGACATAAGGTGGTATATTCTTGCACTTGCTGACAGGTTTTTGGCCGGTTAATATCCGCAATCCCAATCTGCTACAGAAGACACCGTATTCCGCACAGAACTGGTAACTAGTATTACAATTCCAGCAGCTGCCGTCTGCCATATAAAATAATAGCCTCCAGCTAGATTAAACAATCGAAGATGCTTCTCTGGACATGACATCACAGCAAGATTTGACTGGAAAACAACTGTGCCAACACGCATATTCAACTTGGTGTCCAGATTCATGCCGAAGCATTTCTGGGTCAGCAGAGGCTCTTAAGGGACATTGGCCAAACTCAACTGATTTTCCTCCCTGAATTGCGGCAATGGTAACACCAGTTCCCACCATCGTCCTAGCACTAACTTGGCAAAAATTGTGCCCATCTTAATCTTCAATCTTAATCTGAACAACGAAAGTTGCAAGAGGATGTTCATCAAAGCTGTTAATATTATTAATTTTGCAGTTGTTGGTGTTATGGATCCTATTTTTGACATTTTCAAAGTTGGGTCATAAATTCTTTTGGCTTACATACATCAAGAAGAGGACCATTCGATTCAAAAAGGAAAACATTCAACTCAGGTACTTGTTAAGAGCTTTCTCTTTGTTTCTTTCACCAGTAAATGTGGGACCTGTCGTTTATGAGGATTCCCAATCTGTGAGAGATTTTTCATTCATTATTCAATATCAGTTATTGGTAGTTTGCTTTGTCCTTTAATGTGTATTTGGTTGTGAAAGGTCAGGTTCCTGTGTCAGCTTCTAATAATGGTGGTCAAGTTGTTAGGTTGGCCATGTAAATAAAATAAAGAAGAAAAACCAATAATCAAAAGGGGCTTTCTGGGCGTACTGGCTTTTTCCTCTTGCTTGATCGTGATTATGATATTAATTATGAATTTATTACGTTTCCAAAAATGGGTTGCCGGTTCATCTACCTAGGTAGTAGGCCCCCCTGTGTAACGTTTTATTTCTGCCGGTACAAACGATGGAATTGATGGCTCACCAGCCACAGCTGTATATATGAATTGATTTATCCTACTTCATACGATTTCTTAAAAAAATATTCATGTGAAACAAAAATGAGCATTCAAATCTAAAAATTGCTAATGATTGCATGATTTGTGAAACTTGTGTATGGTTAGGATGCATTCATATTTCATTCTTATCATCGAAAATATTCCAAATTTGTTTTGTATTTCTTTAACGAGCGAGACTATTGTTTCTATGTGAAGCTCTCTAGATTAGACGACACAAATTAAAAATGCATTATAAGAAATGCAGTCAAAGAAATAGTTTGCTGCCTCTACAATTCCAACTTCAGCCTCAAGTAATTTTATGTAACATCCTTGTAGGTAAAAAGATACGACCACTTATTTTAAAGATGACAACTCACTTTAACAAACATAAGTAGCTGCCTCAAGAACTTTAGATGGTTAATGGGGAACTTTACGTAATGTCTTTTTGACATCTTAACACCTTCTTTCTTCTCGAAATTAAAAAAAAAACAAAAAAAAAAATCCCCCTTTCTTCCCATAAAAATACACTTTTATATTGCAAAATGGTAACACAGGTTAGGTTCTCATTTGTCATCTCCTTATAACTTTTTATTATTTATTTTCCTTTTGTTTTTAAATTTAGTTGACTAAAGGTAATTAAGCAATGGTCATTTTTTTAAAAGAAGCTGCTTTAGCCCATATGAATCGCTTAATTACACTATAACAATGTACAGGAGAGAGCTAGAGGAGAATGACCCAACCTAGAAAATCTAATTCCGTGTGAATATTCACAATATATGCTAAACATTAATACGCAATCTCTTATTTTTAGTGATCTAAAATCTGACTATTTAAATCTTGGAATTTTCTGTCTCATCAGAGACAAGTCAAAGCTTACAATTTATGCAAGTGATTTACAAGCATTATTCTATTGGAGGAGGAAACCGCATGTAAAAATAATGCTCTATCCTTGGATTCTGGCAAAGGAAAGCGCAAGTCAACATTGGAAATCTTTGCTCTCTTTAGCACAACTATTCCTAAAAGCCTACTTATCATAGTTGGAATTGGCTTGCGAATTCAAAAGTGGGTGGATTAATCGCAGGAACACGTGAAACATGTTGTAGAATTGTTCTTCGGATTCTTCAAATTTGCTATCTCCTTTTCTTTCGGGTCTTGTCATGGGGAATCCTTCAGTGGAGGTCACAGGATCAAGAATCATCGCGGGAAGAGATAACCCAAGCAGTACCTGGACCCAATGCCCATTTCGTAAAGAGCTTTGGATTCCCCAGCCATCTTCTACAATAGTTGAAAGTGATACCCCCACCAGGAGTTCGAAGAAATGTCTCATTATAGCTCTCGAAATCTTGATGCCCACGAATCCTCATTGGGCTTGAAACTGTTTGGGTTTTGGTCTCGTTGTAGCCCAAACAAAAATCATTGGCCGCCCACTCAATATATGTGTATGGAAATACATTAAGGGACATAAATATATATATATATATACACACACGATTAAGACTGCATTGTATTAGCATTTTGACAAGTATTTAAACTGTAGTAGTACTTTAAAGTTATAAGGAAACATATTTAACTAAAGTAATTAAATATGTTTTTTTTAGCTCGCAATCCTCCATCTCATAAATAAATAAATAAGTAAAAATCCAAAACCAATTTCCACATAAGAAATTGACAAGAACCCATGTAAATACAACCCCAAACTCATATGAATGAAGGAGAGGACAAGAGGGTAGTCCCCGTTGTGGTCTCCATTTCCAATGAACTAATCATTTTGAAACTTGCTTCAGACAACATGCTCAACGAAACTGTCCAAGTGAGAGCGCATAACCATTCTTTTACAACCCTGTTTACCGTTGGCTGCCACCTCAATCACCAAGTATAGCTTCTTGAGGCTTTAAATGTAGGCATTATTTCTTGGAGTGCATTCCCAAAATCGTCCGCTGTAACCTTAAAACTCTCTTCATCCACCGGCTTGGTAGGATCACATATACTTAGTTGTCTAAACACAGCAAGCAAAAGATACTGCCCTTTTTACAATGCCTTCAAGTTCAGCACCGGTATAGTTTTTTGTACTAGCAGCAAGCTCTTGAAGCTTCACATCAGAAGCAAGAAAACGATTCTTTTCCATCAGCTTTGTGTGACCTTTAAGAATCTTTAGGCGGTCATATTCATCAGGAAGGCCGATCTCAATATGAACCTCCAACAGTCCTCGGCTCAAGAAGGCTTTATCAATCAAATCAACCCTGTTGGTCATCCCAATGAGCAAAACATTGTCTAGGGACTTCACACCCTCCATCCTGGTGAGCAGTTGGTGATGTAAACTATCGTGAGCTCCTCCACCATCTCTAGTCGATCCTCTTGACCAAAAAGCACTAATTTCTTCAAAAATTATTACATGCAAATCACTTTCATTCCCCAAAGTTCTCTGATCATTCTCAGCATCCTCAAAAAGATCCCTAACAACGTTTTTGTCATTCACTAGTTCAATTTCATCAACGATCTTTGGTTCCCTTTCACTCAACATTTTAGCAATTCCACCGGCCAAAAGTGTCTTCCCGGTACCAGGAGGCCCATAAAGTAGCATTCCTTTCACATGCTCAATCCCCAGCTTATTTCTCACCTGGGGACAGAGAAAACGAGAAATCAATACCCTTTGAAGCATATGTTTTGTTGAGAAAGCTGATGCTGAGCAGCACAATGTACATCATGTAATAGCCTTGTCCGTGTAATGCAATTAACCATCGGACAATAGAATGTAAACTTTAGGCAATTGTATATTTAGTTCCCTGTAATGGTTTTGTTTGAGCTTGTAACCGTAGAACATTTTTCCAAAATACAAGATTCATTCTTTCCAATCCCATGAGTTTTGTTCTTGGATGTTCAACTTACCGTTTCTTAACATGGTATCGCAGAGCAGGTTCCGTTTTTTTTCTTGACCTATAATACACCTTTCTTCCCATCTCTTCGCTTCCGCACCATTATCCTCCATTATCCATGTTTGAATTCATTTTTTGAATCAAACACAGCCTTGTTCTTTGCCATTTTCTGTTCTGAAACCCCATTCAAGCATTTCACCAAACACGTTGCAGACCCCCTTCTCCGTTCCCTCTTTGCCTTGTTTTTTCCTCTAACAGGCAATTTGTCGAACACCTTACAGATGGCCATCAACAGCGATGATGAACAACCACGGGGCCGCTCCACTCGTGCCCATCGGCGTCAACCACCACGGGGCTGGGGTCGCCACTCTCCACCTCGGGTTTCTAGATCCCCTCCTCCGGCTTCCCGAGACCCCCCCTACCGCACTTGTCCAACAAGGCGATCCCCTCTTTCTTCACCCCAGTGACACAACTAGGGTCTTGATTGTGTCCGAAAAGCTCTCTAGAGCTTCAAATTTCGCCGCCTGGAGCCGTGATATGAAGATTGCTTTGCTGGGGAAGAACAAATTTAGGCTTCTCAATGGCTCTTTCCCAGATCCAACTCCTGCATTTCCTTTCCGTTCACAATGGGAAAGATGCAACGGAGTCATCCTCTCCTGGCTCCTCACGTCCCTCTCTCCAGAAATCTACAAGCACTTCACCTACGCAACTAATGCCAAGGATGTATGGTCCTGATTGCAAAAAAAATTCTCCAAGGTTGGCAGCAAAGAGATCGTATCTGTAAAAAGGGCCATCACTCTTTGCGTTCAAGGAACCGATTCCGTGGACGCCTATGTGATGTGTTTGGAGCATCTTTGGGATCAACTCTCTGCTTACCTTGCAATTCGTCACCCATTCATCTCCAGTTTCGACGAATTTAAGGATTATCAAGATGAAGGGCGACTTGTGGAGTTTCTTCTTGGTTTGAATGAGAGCTATGCTTAAATTAGCTCCCAAATCTAGAACAATGGGCCTCTACCAAGCCTTGAGGACGCCATTTCCCAGATTAGGGACGAAGAATCAACCAGAATCCTCGTCGGCGACGTCTGCGGCCACTCCATGGCCTTCTCGGCACACCAGCGCTCGTCGGGGACGTTGGGTTCCCTTGCGGGCGAGTCACGGGTCTCGGACCAACCCGCAGCCCAGCCTTACGTGGGTGGGCCCGGCCTTCTGGGTCGTTACGCGGGTGGGCCAGGCAGACCGGGCCACGCCTTTTCACACGGGCTGTCGCCCCACCAGCTAAACGACCTGTCGTTTAGCAATGGTAGTGAGCTACATGCCGTTCAGCGCCCGCCCCACTCCAACTTCAGCCAGAAAAATGCCAATTCCTCCCCCGAAAATGGCCTTACCTGCACCCATTGTAGCCGTAATGGTCACCAAGTTACTGAATGTTATTTTTTGGTACCTTGTTCACATTGTGGAACCATTGGTCACAGCAAAGAAAGATGTTATCAGCTCCCTAGCAATTCCAATAAAAAGAAAGGGAAAGGGAAAGTGGATAGGCAAACATCCACCAATCAAGTCACTTCTTCAGCTCCCACAGATAAGCAGACCTTGGAACTCAATGCTGATGACTACAACAAGGTTGTGACCCTCCTCAATGGACTTTCTTCCTCATCGGGGCCAGGTATTACTCCAGAGCTCACTTCCTTGTTACATTGAATTATAGATTCAGGTGCTAATGATCATGTTACTGGAAATTTTAATTGCTTGATATCTCCTCAGCCATGTAAGCATGCATCTAGAATTGTTAATTTACCTAATGGCCATACAATCCATGTCACTCATACCGGCTCCACGCACCTACCTAATGGTCATATCCTTAAAACCGTCCTATACTCATTGACCTTAATGCAAATTTGATCTCCATTGCCAAATATTGTCGAGACAACCATTGTCGAGTCATTTTTTACCCTGATTTTTGTATTTTTCAGGACATATGGACTGGGACAGTGACGGAACTGGGTAGGATGTACGAGAGACTTTACTACTTAGTGTCTAAATGTGGGCAGCGTCATAATTCTGCTAATGGTGCCCATGGTGTACCTTTTGTTCTTTACAATTCTTCTAGTAAACCTTCTTCTATTATGAATTGTAATATTTTACACCAATGTTTGGGGTATCCTTCTATGAAAGTGATGCAACTTATCCCATGTTTAGCAACTTCATCATCTTTTGATTCTATTAAAACTTGCTATATTTTTCCTTTAGCAAAACAAACACGAGCATCTTTTCATGCTAGTACCACTTTGACTGAGCACATTTTTGATTTAATCCACATGGATATTTGGGGACCTTACAAGGTCCCCTCACACTTCGGTGCCCGCTATTGTCTTACAATAGTTGATGACTTCTCGCGTGCCACTTGAATTTTTTTGATGCAAGCCAAAACAGAAACTTTACCTCACATCCAAAAATTTTTTGCACTCATTTCCACCCAATTTTCCACACCCATACGATGTGTTCGAACTGACAATGCCCAAGATTTTTTTTCCTCCTCTTGCACATTTTTTATTTAATCCACATGGATATTTGGGGACCTTACAAGGTCCCCTCACACTCCGGTGCCCGCTATTGTCTTACAATAGTTGATGACTTCTCGCGTGCCACTTGGATTTTTTTGATGCAAGCCAAAACAGAAACTTTACCTCACATCCAAAAATTTTTTGCACTCATTTCCACCCAATTTTCCACACCCATACAATGTGTTCGAACTGACAATGCCCAAGATTTTTTTTCCTCCTCTTGCACCACCTTCTTTGCCTCTCATGGTGTGGTTCATGAGAGCTCTTGTGCATACACCCCACAACAAAATGGGGTTGTGGAAAGAAAACATCTCCACATCTTTAATGTTGCCCGTGCCTTAAAATTTCAAGCAAACATTCCTATTCGTTTTTGGGGTGAGTGTGTACTTACCGCGACCTATTTGATTAATAGGACGCCTACCCCCACTTTGCGAGGTAAAACCCCCTTTGAGGTGCTTTTTGGCAAATCTCCTTCTCTTAATCACCTTAGAGTTTTTGGATGTTTATGTTACGCCACTGATCTCACTCAGCGTGACAAGTTTGGAGCACGTGCACTTCCTTGTATCTTCATGGGGTATCCCTATACCCAAAAGGGGTATCGCCTTTATGACATCCAGGGGAAGAGGTTCTTCATTAGTCGGGATGTGGTCTTCCATGAAGATCGCTTCCCTTTCACACATACCACACCTTTCCCCTCTCCTTCCACCCCTTTGGACGACCCTTTAGAGACTACCCGTGTTATGTCCGATAGTGAGGTACCCAATCCCCTGTCCTCCACTGTAGTCCCTCATGATGCTCCAGTCACTGTGGCCCCTGAAGATACACTCCTTCCTTCCTCATCACCTTCCGATTTGCCATTAGCCCTTATACCTACATCTCCCATTTCCCTTCCTCCCCGTCGGTCTGACCGGTCCCATAGACCCCCTATTTGGTCCACTGACTATGTTTTCCCAGTCTCATCTACTCTTTCCATGCCTTCTACTTCACATCCCATTTATCATGTCCTTTCCTATCATCGGTTGAGCCCGCACCATCGTCATTTCATTGCTTCCATTTCTGCCACCATTGAACCTACCTCCTATAGAGAAGCTATTCTTGACCCTCGATGGCATGCTGCCATGGCTGATGAGATTCATGCATTAGAATCTAACGGTATATGGGACCTAGTGCCTCTTCCTGCAGGCCGTAAACCCATTGGTTGTAAGTGGGTTTACAAGATCAAGCATAAGGCTGATGGGAGCATTGAGAAGTATAAAGCCCAGCTTGTTGCTAAAGGATATAGCCGGCGTGAGGGTATTGATTATGAGGAGACCTTCTCTCTTGTTGGAAAAATGATCACTGTTCGCATCTTGGTCACCCTCGCTGCAGTCAAGGATTGGGAAATCCATTAAATGGATGTGCACAATGCCTTCCTTCAGGGCGACTTAGACGCTGAAGTCTATATGACCATTCCTGAGGGCATTCAGCGTCGAGGGGGGCCTTTAGTTTGTCGTCTGCAGAAGTCATTATATGGACTTAAGCAGGCATCCTGGAGTTGGTACTTCAAGTTCACACATGCCCTGATTGCGGATGGTTTTTACCAGTCACATCATGATCATTCCTTGTACATCAAGCAGGCAAGTAAAGGCCTTCTGATTGTCTTTATCTATGTTGATGATATTCTGATAACAGGAGGAGATGAGTCTGCTATTCAAGCGTTCAAGGATTATTTGAACTCAAAATTTCACATTAGAGACCTTGGTCCAGTTAGATATTTCCTTGGGATTGAGATAGCACGGAACAAGTTTGGCTTTGCACTCAACCAAAGGAAGTATGCCCTTGAACTTATTTCAGAGTGTGGATTGGCTGGAAGTAAGCCTTCCATGACACCTTTAGAGCAAAATCGTAAATTTGTTAGCATTGATTTTGCCGAGCCACTTCAGTTAACAGTTGACCCTCCATTTCGAGATATCTCTAGTTATCAGCGTCTTATAGGAAGATTGATATATCTCACCATGACGAGATCAGATATCAGCTATGCCGTGCAATTTCTTAGTCAATTCATGCATGGTCTGAGACTCTCACATTATCAGGCAGCTCTTCGAGTTATTCGATATGTTAAAAGTTCGCCAGGTCTCGGCTTATTGATTAGATCAGATAGTGAGCTTGTATTACAAGCTTATTGTGATTCTGACTATACATCATGTCCCATGGGGAGGAAATCAACTACAGGTTTCTATGTTAAGTTGGGGACTTCCTTGATTTCTTGGAAGTGTAAGAAGCAACCCTTTGTTTCTAGATCCTCTACTGAATCTGAGTATCGTGCTATGGATACAACAGCGTGTGAGATTATTTGGCTTCTGGGGCTCTTGAAAGATTTGTAGGTAACCACTTCAGCACCTGTCACACGTCATTGTGATAATGAATCTACCATTAAGCTTGCTACCAATCCAATTTTCTATGAGAAAACCAAACACATAGAAGTGGATTGCCATTTTATTCGTGAAAAGGTAGCTGCAGGAATCATACGTACAAGACACATTGGATCACGAGATCAACCTACAGATATCCTAACCAAGGCCTTAGGAATCTCACAGCATCATTTTCTACTTGGCAAGCTAGGCATGTATGATTTATACCGTGCACCAGCTTAAGGGGGCCTGTTGAGAAAGCTGATGCTGAGCAACACAATGTACATCATGTAATAGCCTTGTCTGTGTAATGCAATTAACCATCGGACAATAGAATGTAAACTCTAGGCAACTGTATATTTAGTTCCCTGTAATGGTTTTGTTTGAGCTTGTAACCGTAGAACATTTTTCCAAAATACAAGATTCATTCTTTCCAATCCCATGAGTTTTGTTCTTGGATGTTTAACTTACCGTTTCTTAACATGTTTAATCTCCGCACTCAGCACAACCGTACCAAGTGATTCAAGATTAAACTCCTTTCTCTTAAAGATCCCCGCATTGGATCCACGGTCATCTACAATCTTTATTCCACTCTCTTCTACCGTTTTGAAGACAAAGTATGTATCAATTGAAATCTTCCCCCTCTCAGGAGCGTTGAAGTTCTGTGGCCCCTTAACAATAGCTTGTCTGACAATGAAAAGACACACCCTTTGCTCGTACTCAAACAACACAGTTTTGCCCTCTTGCCATGACCTGGCACATAAATTCCTCTTTAAATCTTCTCTCCAGACGAACAGCATCAAGTTGTAGATCGTCATCCTCCTTCAGCCAAATCACTACCTCGAGAGTCAGCAACGCTAGATCAAAGTTATCGGGCGGGAAAAATCTGCTAACTGATATCCGATTGCCTGGAGCAACTCCAGTATCCCCCGAAGTTGGATCCAATTTAAGGCGAGACAGCCCTTGGGCACGCAGCAATGGGGCGAAACAGAGAAAACAGTAGAATGATCCATGAAACAAAAGAATTTATGCTTGGAGAAAAGGCAACCTTCATAGGAGCAGTATGCTAGGTTCGTAAAATGCAGATGTGAAGGCGATTCCACAACGGTCATGTCTGGCAAAGAAAAGCTCGGTGATCCCATCTTAGGACTTAGAACCCAAGCCCACAATTGAGAACACAAGAACGCAAATAGAATAATAACTCCTTTGTTGATCCAAATTCAATCCAACAACAATAATAATCATAATACTAAACCCATCACAAAACAATAACCAAATAACAAAGTACTAATGATAAAATTATTGATAAACTACTCGTATGAAAACTATAAAATAACTAAAGCTAAGTTACAGAACTTCTAACTTTAAATAAGGTTTTCTCTTGATAGATTGATTCTTTTGAAGGCTAAGAGCTCCTAATATAAACATATAATCTTAATTACCCTAGGTTTTGAAGTCCTAATTGCATTAGGACTTGGATTCTTAATTGCCTTGGAGTAGGTTTCCTTATTGAATCATTAATGGGCTTAGTCCGGATCCTAACATCCCATCTCTCTCGATCTGGTCGTCAGGACTGAGATTTATTTGTGATGGTGAAGTGGATGGGTGGGCAAGTTTTTAAACTTAAAATCTTATGCCCTAATTAAATATGTTGTACCTTCAATAGATAATACATAAAATTCATCATATGTTTTAAATTAATAACTAAAATAATATCCTGATTTGATCAAATATTTATTACATTATTAATATTTTAAGGTTACGAGGAAAAATTATCAAACTAGTATGTAAAGTTTTTAGTAAATTTAATACAATTAAATGCATTATATCTTCCATAAATAATTTTTTCAAGATACCAAATGCTTGAATTCAATCATTGTGAGTGTTTGTAGGATTGAAATCTAATATTAGAAAATACAATTCTTGATGTGGAGTTTGAATTAACTAATTTTAGAAAAAGACCTATATATAAGATTTTTTAAATTTTAAATTAAAAGAATATATTTTAATCTTTCAGTTAATTTTTATTAAGTTTCTAAAAATTTCAACATAAATAAAATATGTAGATAACAATTAATCTGAAATTAGTTTTGATGCTTTCTGATGTGATATGGCGACGTGGGAGCATGGTAAATTCCACCAAACCGAGTGACCGCTCCGAATTCCTTATCCCCGGAGGAATATCAATATAAACATCTATAAATAAATGTACGATCTGGTGGGCCCATTCCCAATTTTACCTTCTCTGACACTCCATTTCTCATCCAAATCCAAATCACTTGGAGGGTCACAGAGGCCGGGGAAGAGATTCTCCTGAAAAGTTCTCAAGGCGACGAATTTCCGACGCTATGGGAGGAGGAGGAGCTGTGAGAGCGGCGGCCAAGGTAGCCGGAGTTGGAGTCATAAATGGAGGCCTCCGCGGGGTGCCCTCTATGCCGCCCGTGGAGCAGACTGTGCGCAGCGCCTCGCGTCCTGCCTCGGCGATCTTGTCCTCTTCGTCGTCGGAGGCCGTCAAGCCGGCTTTCGTTGATGCTTCTGCGGCGCATGGTCCGGCGGCGTGGGACGACTGGGAGTTCGCCGAGGGCGAGAATGAGTTCTCGATGGCATCGGTTAAGCCGATGCCGCGGGTGGTATTTGAAGGCGTGCCGAGCATGCAAGAGACCAAGGAGGCCACCACTGACTTGAAAGACGCACTTGAGAAGTATGATTTCGATAAAAAATAAATAAATAAATTCGGTTTTCGATCGAATTTTTGAGTTTCTCATTTTTTGGTATTTTGAATGATTATTTACTGTGCATGTTCTTTCTTGGGTTTCTTATAGTTTAGATTTTCATTTAATGTTGTTGGTCTTAGTCTTGTTGTTTGATTAATGGATTGCGTTCTGAGTGAAGAGGATTTGGAGCCTTACGATTCTGGCTTCTGTTCACGTTTGTTGCATGATAATCTTAGGATTTATGTAATTTGAATAATTTGATGAATTATGTTTAGGAGAAAAGCTACATTTTTTACACACATTTTGTCACAAACTTGAATATCTGTTTAGTTGGGATGGTGAATGCGTTCTTGGCCACAACTGCATCCTGAAGAAACAGAGTTACGAAATTTTTTTGTTAGAGATGCATATTTGCACACAAATAAACATACTTTTTTGATGTATTCTCACATCAAGGCCAAAGGATCTTTATTGTGATATGATCTTCGTTTTGGCTTGATTTGGGATCTACCTTCACATCATTGATACTTACTCAACATCCATTTACATTTGGATATACTATGTGTGAGATAAGTTCTTCCACGATGGGTTATAGAAGTGAGGATGGGTTGCATATGTGTTATAGAGCCTGGGGGCTATCCCAGGGATGACTTCAGTTGGGAGCATGAACAATTACGTGGGGGATCTTTGTTAATGTTTTGATAGTGCTAAATTATCTCTAAAGGGTGTACATAAGAGATATGATGTGATTTTTCCATCTTCTGTTCCACTGATTTACCACTGTGGCACTATTCATTGAACTAAATCCTTCTTACAGAGGATTGTGTGGGAACTCTCCTGTGTGATTGCTTGTGGATGGTTGTTTGAGAGTAAATAGATGTGGGTGTGACTCTTGTTTAGTTGCCAATTTTAATCTAATAAATGTAGAACGGCAGTACTTTTATCTCTGAGAAAGGAGATATTTAGGTTGAGTTAGATGATGGGAGCATGTTGTCTTTGGTTAGAGATAAAGTAGGGAAATTGAGTATACTGTTCTGAAGATTTAGGCTTGGATGCATCTGAGTTCCTTAATTTCTATTGTATTTTTAGAAATTTGAACTTAAAGAGTGGTATGGTTCCAAGTTATGTACAGGTATGAGCGGCTGCTGTTGAAGTGGAATCTTGAACTTCTGATTGCTCATTTTCCTTTTTGGAAGAGGGGGTGGGTGGTTGCAGAAGTAGTGTTAAGGGACATTTCGTTCCGTACTATTGCTTTGCTTCGAACATGAGGAGTAGCTTTTTTCAAAATATATGCAAACATGCGTGGGATTTCCTTCACATTATAGCAAAAGTTTTGAAGATGCATGCATGTATTGAAATGGGGTTTGGTTAGAATTTTTGCAGGTCTTTATTTAGCAAATTTCTCCTCTCATCTTTGAATTTCTGTCTTCTTTACATTGATCAAATTATATTTCAGGGTATATCTGTCATCACCTAAATCCACTGGGTCTGAGGATCCGTTTGCTGCTGACAGTGTTTCTGCCCTGTGTCAACCTGCGTCAGAGACTAAATCTTGTACCATCTTTGGTGCTACAGCAGCTTCTGTGCCAAAACCTGTCATGCAGGTATTTAAGTTCTTCAGTGCTAGCCCCGAAGCTCAGGTAATGATTGAATTCTGTCTCCCAGCTACACCATCAAGGCTCCTCTAAATCTAATTATTCTTGCAAGATCCAACTGAAAATTTGAAGTAATGAGAATCTCTATTTTACATTTTATTATCTAAAAGTGTATATTTATTAGTCCAGCTTTTCTGTACCTGGGTATTTAGGATGACTGACATTCTCCGTAGTGACTGTTTCTGTGTGAACTTGTGTTTGATTTGATATCCAGACTGTTGTTGCTTCCATTGCTGCTGACCCAAATGTCTGGAATGCCATGATGGATAACCCTGTGCTCAAGGATTTCATCCAGTCACAGAAGAGAAGTAAGGAGCTTTCTCTCTCTCCCTCTCTCTTTGTTTTGCTAAATTAAGTGATTTTCTTTAGCATTTTTTAAGTAGATGCTCTCGTGGCATTGGTTCTTAACCTAAAGAAATCTGTTGCAGATGATGAGTTCAAGGAGATGCGACCAGCTAAGCAATTTGAAGAATTATCTGAATCAAGCCAAACTGGGAAATCAGAGAAGAGGTCTCTGGATATCATGGACCTGATGCAGAACGTTAAACTTACAGTTCTTGAGATGGTGAGCAACGTGTCCCATTTCTTCCAGAACATCTTCGGATTCTCGGCTACAGAGAATAATTCTTCCGATGCCAGTGGAAACACCAAAGCGACCTCCATGGATTGGGCCCTAGGTGGGTCCTTGATGGGATTGGTTTTGCTGGTTTCTATGGTGGTGGTGCTGAAGCGTGTTTAGAGTTTATATGCATTCTGCTATGAATTTGTCGAACTTACAAGTGCAGTGTGCATGCCCATTTTATACATAAATAAGAATGAGAATGAATGCCAAAATGTTGGCAGTTGGCAACTTCATGGGAGTAGATGGTATTCCTATGTCAGTCAGATGGCTTACAGTAGTAGTACGATTATGCAGTATTAGATACTCGACGAGTGGCAGTCTTATTAATTACCAATAGCAGAAGTATTTTGAAAGCGATATGCAGTTTCTTTTCTTGGATGTTTACTCGGCAATTCACTGCAAAGAATGCTTAAGATTATATATTTAAGTCTTTTAGCTGTGATCTCTTATTTCTCGTTATTTAGACTTCAAATGTAGATTTTGTCGATGTCTATCTAGAACTTTCATTTATTTTACTTCCACTTTGTCTCCCAGTCCTCTTTATCCTCTATCCCTCAATCCGTTTCTATGGTTGGTTGGTTACACTGGGAGAGAAATCTGCGGATATTTGTGTAAGTATTTATTATGTAGATTTAAAATTACATACGTTATAATTAATCTGTTTTAACATGTAAATGAACCTGTAGGATATTATCAAATAGTGTCATATACAACTTTACAAGATTTACTAAATACAACGATAGAGTCAATTTTATAAATACAAGGAATAGAGAGTAACTTAACTGACTAACTTTGATCACATTCTACAAAATGAATAATAGCACAATCTTAGAAAGCATATTTAGATTGATAGCATTCAAATTTTTTAGACAAATTGACTAAATTAAGATGCAAACTGTTTGGTTAACCAAACTCATGCACCACACTATCTTTAGTAGTGAGCAAATGTTATTTAAAATCTTTTGATCTTGAATTTGACATTGAAGAAGTGTGAATATTTAAAGAACAAAAAAACTAAAATGCAAGTCAATCTCTTCAACTACATGTCTAGCACTTCCAAAGGGTAGAAAATTCACCAGTACCATGAATTTTGTCGTATTTATGTTAAGTTACACGATGTTACACTTAACCCAGATTGTGCCAGCGCCACTTCCTATTGCTCTCAACCTTTCTCCCCTATGAGAAAAATTATAAACTTATCTTCTCCGGAGCAGAAAGATAACATTATCATTATTATCGTGGACTACAAAATTGAATAATAATAGTATCTCATCCTATGACTTTGTGAAGGAGCACTTTGGACACTCAACAACTCCATGAGGCATCCACGCCCTCAGAAGTATTGTTATTGTCCTGATTGAAATGGTTCTCAAGATGCATTTGCCTGCTGGATCAGTCGCTAGTTATGTGCAAAATGTCCTCCTTTGATATTTGCATCTGCCCCCTGTCTCTTCTGCTGTTTACTTGATTCCGGTCTGGTTGGCCTCGCTGAAAAGTATACCAAATATACCTCAGTTTTAACCAAGTTGAAACATAATATCAATGTTGATGGCCAACAATACCCTTTTATTTCTCTCCCCCGGTGCATGTCACACTCACCTTCTTTAAGACAAATGCCAAATATAAATGAGCTACTTCCCATTCATCTTCTGAGAGTGTACCTGCATAGCACAAATATGAAATAAGCTACTTCACTACTACATGGGAAGATCTAAAGCTCTGTGATGCAGAAATATGGTAACTGAATGACCCAATGAATAGAAAATAAAAGGGAGCGGGAAGGAGAGAAAGAAGGGGGGGGGGGGGGGGGGTGTTGTTTTAGTCCAACAAAAGTATGAAGCAACGCCAGAAGACCTGCTCAAACAATCCTCAACTTAGTGTAAGAGCTGGTCTCTCAAACTAAAATCAAAAGAAACTTACTCTGATCTTGGTTCCCATCACCCAAGGCACCAAGCCTCCGCATGAGCTCTATGTATTCGGGATATTTCAGATACTCATGTACGAATTCATGCGAGTTCTTTGCAAAAACTAGCTCCAAATCATACTGAAAAAGATTAAAACAAATTAATTTATATGGAACAAAAGTTTGGAACCCAGCACCCGAAATATTAACTACATATTTAACTGCAAGAAAGTTGTAAAGAAGAAAGAAACGATAAGGGCTTCCATGAAAGTTGTACCTCTTCAGCTAATGACTTGAAGACATGAAAGGGGACGATCCACTCAGGGCAATCAACTGCATCCTGCAATACACGGTGTTATTCCAATAGTAGCTGACAAGAATAACAATAGCAGCTATACACCAAGATGCAAATTTTTGTAATTCCATGAACATGTGCAAATTGAGATAGCAGACTTCATACAATTTGAAGTACTAATCAAATGAAGGTGGCTCTGAATAACAGCCAAGGATTAATCAACCACCAACAAATTTTATAGTGGCTGACGAGAATAACAATGGTGGCTATAGAAGAGACACACTAAGATGCAAAATCTTATCATTCAACTTAGAGAAACTACAAACATTGATGAATAAAGAAATGATAAAACAGATAATGGAAGATACCTCTAGATGAAACTTGTACTTGATGCCAAAGGGGTTGGAAGATTTGAATTTCTACACCGTAGAATGAAGTTTTGTCACAATCAGTCAGATGTAATCTCCAGAATCATGTAAGAAAAGCAATGAAAGAAAAAGAGAAATTGAAGGCGATAAAGTTGCAAGGGAAGGTTCTACCTTTTCAGAAAATTCTTCATCAAATCGTATCCAGTAGACACTATTACCGAAGACCAAATCTTCAGCTGCATATTCACAGAGAAAATGGCATCTCCAATCAGAAGAACAAGAAAATTAACTAGCAGACTGACAAATCTTAATAATGTTTATCTACCTAGGTCAGGAAAATTAATCTAGTTTCACATTCCTACATTATCTGCTCTAGTTCAGAACTGGGTGATGATAATTTCACTAGGAAATAAAACTAACTGAAAGAAGCTTTTTTATGATTCGAAACATCCAATGTTGTTCAAATACAACAGGTATCTTCTCCCTGCCCCATTCCATTAAGCCCTCATCCTTGCCCCCTAGCCACCATTATAACTTTCCCCAGCATGAAAATTTGTTTTAACGTAATAAAAGATAATGTAGTTGAAAAGAGTTGGACTAAAGAACAGAAAGGCAAGATGGTTGAACACAAAGTTCAACTAATCACGGCTTATCATGTTTCCTTGATCTCCAACTTGTTGCCAGCTAAACTGGTTTCCTTCCACGTTAGTGCTCAAGATCCAAAATTTAATTAGTATCACCATGGAGGTGGTTATTCACAGACAACCTTTTCTGTAAAAGATACTTCATCAAACAATAAAAGAAACCCTCCATTATTCATCATTACTATCTTTATCAACTTACAACTCCCACCCAGAAGTCAAAAGAGAAGAAAACTAAGATAAGGACAGAAAGAATAGATCAAGGCAAGGAAATAAGGAGATAGCTAGGGTCAGGACTCCAATGTTTCCACATTCCTGTTGAAACATGAAAAGGCAAACATGATGAGACGAAGATACCTTTTCTAAGTTTCTGAATAATCACATTAGCATCTGGCATTGTACCAATCAAAGTGCCTCCTGGACGAAGTAAAGCTGATATGTTTGCCAAGGCTCGCCGTGCTCGTGCCTCAGTGGACCAGGAGTAATGCAAGGCAAACTGCAAAGATTAGTGTATTCTGAAGGTTCAGAATCAGTGAAGCTAAGCCTTGGAAAAGGACAAAATAAATGCATACACAAGATTTCATAATACACTTGAAAAGCAGCATAAATAATGGTACGAGCAGAGAGAAAAATTTGCTTTAATGGCCTTAATAACCATCAGATTACAAGATAGCTTTAAAAATGCACCCTCTGAAGAGGATAGTGCATAGAGATTGTGATCTTACTTTTATGTTCTACGGGCCATAATATCACAAAATTATATATACATTATCCATATGAATCACCAAATCCAGAAAACAGAATTCTAGTATGCCACTTACCTGGCAACTGCAAATATCAAATGGTCCATCAGCTGCAAGCACTTCGTCCAAACGAGTCTGAGAAGATAACACAGAAAACAAATCAAAACTTCTGCTACTGTTTTCGAAAAATACAGAAACTACTACAGAAAAAATCGGTCATAAAGTCAGTTGCGAAGAAGAAATTCAGTTTTAGTGTTCCCTACCATAACCCACCTAAATAGAACACTTTTGTGATTAAGTGTTGAAAACACTAAATAAGTTGGATATGCATGAAGACACTATTTGAGTTGAGTGGCAAGAGAAATGCAATTACCTCAAAACAATCTCCACACAAGAGGCGGGCAGGAAACGTGAATTTTTTACGACGCTGATGATGATCAGCATCGCCATTATAACGTGTACGACAATCTTCTATCTGCCAATCAATGTGAAAAGCAAGGATAAGATGGTTAGACATTATGGATACAATACAGATGGCACTAATATAATGGCATATGAAAGAAGCACACCATGAATTAATAAGAACTTCAGCATCAACGTATAGGTGATACATAACCAGGAGGGGGGAGACCACATGCATAAATTGATTATCACAAAATATAGCGGATGGTGCCAAGATAAACAATTAATTGTTGCATAACATGCCAGTGTAAATTTTTTTTTTTTTTGTTAATGGAAAACAGTCATGGCACAAAAACATGTGCACTGTCATAAAAAACCTATGCAACCCCCCCAAAAAAGAAAGAAAGAGAGGAAATGAACAGTTGCATGGTGATGTTTAAGCACTTACCGAGCCATCTGCTATATCAACACCAACATAATATCCAATTTTTGCTTTATCCCATTTGATGAGATCGCCACCCTGGTGTTGGAACAAAAACTACTGATTAGTTTGAACTGGAGTTTGGCCTTTTTCCTTTTTCCTTTTTCTTACATTTTTCTTTTTTGGTGCGGAGGGACATGGGGGCGGGTGTTTGTCAGGGCGGAGGAATTGCAAATTCAACAGAATAGAGAAACTATGTTACCTTCCCACAGGCAAGATCAAGGACAGCATCTCCCCGGCGGGCATGAAGCTGAATTAGTACACTTTTTATCTGTTCAATGAGGAACTTCAGCTAATCAATACAATTCATACACACAACCTCATTGCAAATTAACAGACTGATTCATGAGTTATTAAACGAACCCAATTGTTGAGTTTTTTCAAATGAATGATTGGACTAGCCTCCCTTTCTTCCAGAGTCTGATTTGTCCTTGCACTATAATGGTCGGCCACTTTCCGGGCAAAAATCTTGGTGCTTTCATCCTCTAAGAAGTGAGCATCACCTGACACCAGAGAAGCAAAACACTTCAAATTAAAAAATGAATTTCAAATAAGCTTTCATAGCATTGCAAGCGGAAGGTAAAACTTAAAAACTCAAATCTTAAATTCTTTATTACCTAGGAGAAGAGAAGGAAAAAGCCTAAACAATACAAACTCTCCACAACTCTGGAAGCTGATACGAGCTTTTTTACGTTGAAATAAACTGTTTCAACGCATTTGTCTCGAAAGCAAAATAATATGTAATTCCTCCCCTTTCTTCTGCTTTCTCAACCAAACAAACAAGAAAGTTTTAGGAACTACAACAATCCTAGATTCCATTGTTAACACATTAAACAAGTAATCGACCAATGTTTCATAGAGAAATTAATTAATATCCCTAAGCGAAAAACAAACCATTCAACAATTATTTTCTTTGCTCTTGTACCACTTTCGCAGCAACCAAACTAAACCACAAAACCCAGATCCAAAAGCTACTTTTTAGTGCCAAAAATCATCACCAGCATCAAAACCACAAATCAAAACATAAGGAAAGGGCAAAAATCTACTTTCTGGGTTCTGCTTGAATCTGGACTGCGGTGGCCCCACCGAGGCGGATGGAGAATTTGGGTACCCTCGTTTCATGGCCAAACGATCTAACGCGACAAAGACTGCCCCTGTTACTAATTGAAAGAAAGTAATCGGTTTTTCGTGTTAGAAATGGACTGAATGCGGATTCGCTCCAATAACCGACTAGCTTTTCTTTCCAAGCTCAAAGGAAACTTGGACAGTAAAGGTTCTTCCTTTTCTGTTGGGTTTGATCAGACGGATAAAGAAGGAATGACAAATTTGGAAGAAGAGGCAAAGAGAGATTTTGCTCTTTGTTTATAGGTGTATACGATCGGAGGTATATAGGTTTGCAGGCTGGACCAGAACGCAGAGCAATGGGTCAGACTAAGAAGCCGCTTTTGATATTGTGGGGGGTATAATCATGGGCACCCCCGGTTTGAGTCCTAATTATTTATCCTGTTCGAAAGTGACCAAAACATCTAAACCTTCTAAAACTTTTACCCATGAGTAAAAATGTTAACAAATACATACATATATATGCAACTTGCTGAATGTAGAATCATCCTTATGAGTTCTAGGTCCATTCAAAACATAAAACATTTTCGCATTATGCTTTGTTTTTTTTTAAAATCGTTGAGTAAAGAAGGTATGGAATGTTTGAGAAATGTAGAACTTGACTAAGTTACATGTACATTGACTTATTATGTTTATTAGTATGGAAGATAGAATTTTATTCAATTTAAGATTATTAACAATAAAATTTTAATTTTAGATTTTTAAGGATAGATTATTGTTTAACATGTGATCATTAAGATATGTTCTTGTTCAACTTAAGATTTTACTTATGCCGGTATTAAACATATGATTTTTGCTTATCATTAAAAACGGTAATGACTGTATTATATTGTTTAAATTTCATTTTTTTTCTAAAAATAAGATATATATTTTCTTTTTATAAGTTTTTTCCCCCTCCTTTATCTTGATCCTATCTTCATCGTTGACTTCTTTGTCAGCTGGTTTGGCAAGATTTTGTGGGCTGATCGAGGGTCTAGCCCCTGGGAATTCTATGTTTGATATGGTTTTACTCTTTCTTCTTCATTTCTTTTTCTCTCATCTTCTGAGATATTTTTTGCTAGCAATGGCATTATTTTCTTGACTATTTGCATCTTTGTCCATGAAAGATCTATCTTCTCCATTGACAATATTATTGAAGCAAAAAATAAACTTTCTTAATATTATATTAGAATCCAAGTTCACGAGACAAAACCTCCATACACGAACAGAGGATGACTGACACAGATTTGTTGTTAAGAATGAAGAAAAAGGATAGAAGGAAGTACATGGGGAATTTTTCCTCTTTTATTGAATCATTATTTGTAGTTTTCAATGAGTGGTACAGCTCGCGTTTCCTTATGATATGTACAACAACAATGATTTTGAATCCGATTACTTAGATGATTCTCTTGCTCTGAGAACACTTCTAAACCACTGGACAGAATCCTTGGGAATCCTTGTAAGGTTGTCGTTGTAATCCACATAGTAGAGTCCAAACCGGACGCTATAGCCCATGTTCCATTCCCAGTTGTCAAGCAACGCCCATACAAAATAACCTCGTACATTGCAGTCGTCTTCCCTGTATTTGTTCAATTTTCTGTCAGCCCCGATTTTGTGGCGTTGAGGGACTTCAAACGCGAAGCACAGAATTTCATAAAGCTGCAATCACTTTGGAGAGATGTTATTACCTGATAGCAGCAGACAGGTTTGAGAGATAGTCCCTGTGGAAACTTATCCTCTTGTCGTCTTGTAAAGCCTTCTCTAAAGGTATAGAGGCTTTATTTGGATCATCCATGCCTGTTCCCATGAATTTGATTAATATCTTCAAGTTTGGGGTTTAGCTTTTCAATTCGATGATACTCACCGTTTTCTGTGATAATCACAGGGGGATTCCCATACTTCTCTTTCACATATCTTGCCAGCTTTCGGAAGCCCCATGGGACTATGTGTATCCATCGGGAAGCTGCCTGGAGGAGGAAGAAGTCATCAGCTAACTCTTATTTGAAAGCTATGAATCCTAGGCGTTAAGAATCATGGAACATACTCTTTCTCCAATTGCAACTCCACCTCGGTATGCTGCAACAGAGAATATCTAGATTATTTGAAAGTTTGTACAACTTTTTACAAGTGTGTGCATTTCTACATTACGTGTTCATGGTTTTAAGACTGTGCTTTGACATCTTACGGGTTGCAATCACAGCGGGATCAGATGAAGCATCATGCAATATGAACTTCCGAATATTGGTCCTGTCGTTGCGGGCATACAACGTTGTATAGTGGTTTATGCCAACAAAGTCCAAGGACCCCGCCAGGAGTTTGGAGATATTGCGTGAAATCTCCGGTAATCTCTCACCGACAAGCTTCTTCATTGAAGGAGGATATTCGCCAAAGATAAGCGGGTCAAGGAACCTGATTCACTTTAGCTTCATTACATTTATGTATATGCGAAGTTGACTCTTCCACCAATGCCATGAATTTAGTTCAGAAAGGAATTACCATCCAAGCCCAAAATCTATTGCTCTTTGTGCTGCATCTTTATCTTCATCAACATCAGACATGGGTTCGTACCATTTGGCATCTAGAGCTATTCCAATTTCACCTCCTTGTCTTTCCTGGACGACCCAATGAAGAAAGAAAAAAGTTATGCTATGATTCTCGCACATTTCTTTTCAGTCGTTGGAGGATGAATATCATGTGGTAGAAGAATCATTTAAATCAGAGCACCTTGAAATGCTGCTGGTAACTATGATAAGCAGCGGCATGAGACAAGAGGATGTTGTGAGCGACAACGTATGGTTCTGTGGATGATTTTCCCGCTTTACAGAGTAAATGGCCCAGAAGATTACATCTTCCAGGAGCTTGAATGCCCAAGTCATAACCTTGGATTGAGAAACCACGCGGTTCATTGAAAGTGATCCAGTGCTTTACTCTATCTCCAAAAGCTTTGAAGCAGGTATCGGCATAGTTTTTGAAGTCTTCTCTGCAAGTGAATGGAGGCTATTATGAAGATTGATTGGAATTCTCAAACATTTGTATATGAGTTTTGTATTACTTACACTATCTGTGAGCTCAACCATCCGTCATATTTATCTTCAAGTATCTGTGGAAGATCCCAGTGATATATAGTTACATAGGGCTGGATCCCTGATTGAGAGAACAGCTTAACATTTAAGCATATTATGCTATACTGAAAATCAATTTCTAAAGAATGTTTCTAAAGTGACCTTTTTCCAGTAAAGCATCTATCAGACTGTTGTAGTAGTTTATTCCTTCTGGATTAGGTTCTCCTGTTCCATCTACAAAAGGTTGTTGAAAAGTAGTTAGTGGTAGTCAGATGACATAGGAATATGGATAGAACCAGGTTTCGGTTAAAATTATAGCTTACTTGGAAAAATCCTTGACCATGATATTGAGAATCTGTAAGCATCCATTCCCAAATCCCTCATCAAGTCTACATCACTCTGTAAGTAAGGAGTTTTTATCTCAATTTCAGCCAGAAAGAAAGAACTCGCAATTTTGTATTGACTTAAGATATGAAGTTTTCACGACAGATTTGGTCAGCAAGTCATTCTAAAATCTGGTATTGACCAAATATTCTGTATTTTAAGCCAATTTTGCCACTTATTAAAAGCAGTACCTCTACGCCAAATGGCTTCTAAGAATTTGTCCTCAACATTATTGAAGTTGGTGACACATCATTGTCAAGACTATCCCAATAATCTTATTCCAACATAAATTGATTGTGTCAGGAGCTCTTATTTCATGATGGTCTCTCCAGTTTTGGCCAACTTATAGAATTGGTCTTGCAGACAATTTTCATTTCTAGTCGTATGTCATTTCTAAGCAAGGATAAACTTGAACGAAAAGAAAAGGAAGGAAGACTTAAAGTAATAAACTTCTGCGTTGGCCTTAAAACCTGCAATTTGAAGCTAACAAATGTATCACTATTGCTTACCTGAAATCTGTGATACTGATCGACAGCCATGTCCGCGTTGCTGAAATCTAAAATTCTTCCTGTCGTAGCATGGAAGAAGTGTGAACAATTAAATGCACGAGTTAGAATCATTAGCTATTCTCCGAAGCTTTTTGTATCATTAATTTCTTCTCCCTTGAAAGCTGAATTACTTACCTGGTTCCCTCGAAAAAGTATCCCATATGCTAGTTCCCTTGTTTCCTTCATTCACAGCTCCCTCAAACTACCAAACAGAGGAACACCTGATTGTTAACCTGCTGCTGCTGCTGCAGCTGCTGCTGCTGCCGTGAGCAGTAATGTGTGGGTGAAATTAGTACAGAAGAAAATTGAAAGACTACCTGAAAAGCCGAGGAAGCAGTCCCAAAGATGAACCCATCTGGGAAATCAACTCTGCTAATAGATTCTGAGTTCACAAATAGACTGGTTAGAAGAAAGAGAACTAGACTGACTGCCATGAGGAATGGCTTTAGACAGACCATGACTGTCAATGGCTTCTGAAGAATTCTGGGTTGAAGTGCAGGGTATTATATGAAGGAACCAATGTGGGCTGTCTTAGTTGTAAAGATGAAGTAAATGATCGAAGCAAGAATGGGCAAAAGCGACTCCAGGAACTCTTGCTCATGAAGCTCTTCTTAGAAAGGTTGAGGAGGCTTGCTGGGAAAAGCTCATTAGCCCTTTGGTTGCACGCTATACAAATCTGTGCAGGGAATCCAGCCTACTCACCAGGAGAAAAGGAAGGGAAGGGAAGGGAAGGATGGATGGAGGGAAGACGACACATGTTAACACAAATTATATGGATATTTCAGATGGTTATAAGAGAAAGGATGCGTTCTGACTACTTGTATTGTATGCTTTTGGAATTCGTATTTTCTGTTTTCGTCTGAGAGGAGGAATATGGGGAAGTCCAAACAGAGAAGCAACTCAACTCAAGACATCTTGCCACTGTCTGCGTCAACTGTAGGCGTAAGTTGGTAGCAAGAGGAGGACTATATATTTTCTCCAATTATCTCTCCATCATTGTTCCTTCCTTTTATTCTGGAATAAACTAATAATTCCTCTTTTTTTTTCCTTTTTTTTTTTTTAACAATTACTTAAAAAACAAAAAGATGAAAGAAAGGTGGAGTCCCGCGCACCTGTGCGGCGAAGGTCTCGGGGGAATCCCACCGGTCCGGTCAACGATGCATCGGGGGGTTTTCCGAACAAGGACACCGGGGCTGTGTAGGTGAGCTCGCGGTTGACACCGGCGTCCATCCTTCCCGCCGCAAAGCCCTGGAAGAGAAAAATGGCAAGACTTGGAGTTGGTAGTGGAGGTTGGAGTTTCCGATGATGGTGCTCCTCCACTGTTTTAACAAATTCATGCATTTAATCATCTGGTGCAAATTAAAAATAAAAATTGATACCCCAGGCTGTATATTGGTAGGTCATATGTTGGACTCATACAAAAAGAATAAATAAAAAAAAGTTACATTATTTTTAGAAATTAAAAAAAGAAAAGGGCCAAAAAAAAGGACGCGGGGGGATTGGATGGCTGTTGGCAATCTTATCGAGATGCTTGATTGGCGCGTGGAAAAGCAAGGAGCATACGTGACCGGGTGATGACATGTAACAGACGTCTGGGAGGCAGATGACGTGGCAACACTATGCGTGCACGTATGTATTGTTAACGAAATTATTAAGGCCAAATCCCCAACAAAACGGAGACTCAATCTACTAATTGCGTGTGTTATATTAACACGCCAATTATATAGATATATATATATATATATATATATATATATATATATAATTGCTTGCTTTTTTATTTTTTTATTTTTTCTTCTTCTTCCTTTTTTTTTGTGGACACGTGCTTAATTGTGAGACGCTCCACTTTTTCTTGACTGAGCGATAAGTTAGGCTCCTAAGTCAACAAGTCAGGTTTGACACCTCACCTTTTTTTTTTCTTTTTTTTGGGTATGTGAGTGAAAAAAATAAAATTAAAAATTAAAAACTAATTAATTAATTAATTTTCTAACTCCACCTCGGCCCATTTACTTTGGTAGGCTGGGATAAATGGGCCAACTGAAAGCCCAAAAAGCGCTGCCGTTGTTCTCCTACAATTTGCCATTTGAAAACAAAAACGACAAGGACTAGATTATTTTAATTATTTTCCCTTTTATTTATATAGGCTTTTTTTCTGGAGCACGCTCGCTCTAGAAAGATCTTGCGCTTTGGTCTGGGACTTTAGGAGGGGTTTTAGGTTGAACCCATGGCTATGGCTTTGAGATCGGCGGCTGCTGCGGCGGCGGCCCCGCGCGGCTTGTGGCGTTTGTTCTCGACGGCTGCAAACCCGGCGATTAATTTTCCTTCACCCCCAGCCGCGGCTGCTCAACAGCGGGACATGCCCGACCCCAGCAACAACCTCTTCGTCTCTGGCACGTTTCTTGCTTTCTCTATTGAACCATTAATTTCTGTCGTTTCTTTCTTTTGCTCTTCTGGGTTTTCGGTGATTCGCTTCATGCTGTGACATTTTCGTAGGATTTGTTAGTGGCTTGATGATAGCGAGTTTTGGGATGCACTTAGTTTGGAGAGTTTCCCTGCTGTTTAGGAAATGAAAGGAAGTTATGCATTTGGGTGTTTTCCTTTCCATCATCTTGTTTCATGTTACTTAAATACTTCAGAAAATGAAAGGCCCAGGAAATTCAATAGAGTACATGGGCTTGTTCTTTAATTATTCATAATCTTCGGTTCCATATTATATTTTTCGCACTTGGTGAATCCATGCGCCGTTCCGCTCTCCCACACGCACACATGTATCCGGATATATTTGCTATTAGCCTGACTCTAGCTGTTTACTGTTTAGGATGGTATACTCACTTTGGTCTTGGTGTCTCTATCAATAGGGATGAGGATGTGGGGAAAACTAGAAGCAATTTCATGCTTACTACTGCTTGTTTGACGTACATCTAGAGAAGTACACGTTGTAAGAAGTTCTGTTGGTCCATGATTTATACCTTAGTCAACCACACAAGCAACATTTCCACATGGTAGCTAAGTGATGTATATAAAACTATAGATGTCAATCAATCGGTGAGATGTTAATGTATTTCTTGTAGGAATGGATTGTTAACCTCCGTGTTTTGATATTGGGGAAAGCCGCATATTGATTTGTTATATACCGTGGGAATATAGGTAACTAAAACGAAACTCTGCTTAGCACTTAGACCATAGAATCTGGTGACTGAACTACTGGTTGAATAGATCAAGCTTTCAGGTCATCATTCTGGGCTCACATTATTAGATGATCTCAGAGAGAGTCAAATTTAATTGGGGACCATCAGAAGCTGGCTCAGTTTGGTTGAAATGGGATGAGTTTGTTATTTTCTTATAGATTTTGTAGGAACTAGATATATTCTATAAGAAAAGTGATGCCCCTAGGGTTACAGAGAGGGTTGTCACAATTTAAGTAGATTGGTTATGACTTTCAAAACGATTTTTTTTTTTTTAATAACTTGTACTCAATTTCATTTTAGCTTGCCTCTCAATTTGTGTTAAAAATTTCTGTATATTTTGTCCTCTTTCATCAATTTATATACAATTCTGCATGAGCATACAAGAAAGTAGATGCGGGTATGCAAAGAAGTGAATTGTGGATTACAATTTTCGTAAAGGAGCAAGTTCTATAGAACTTCATCAATCTTACTTAACATATTTGGAGTACTTTTTGTCTTCTAAGCTTTTCGTTTCTGTTTTCTTTCTTTCCTCAAAAGGATTCTGTAGTCTCCCAATTTACATTGTTTATTTCTTTTTCTTTTTTTTTTTCAGTGACAGATATTTTTCCTTCATATATGTACCTGTACCTCTTTTGCTTCTTACTAGAGCTGGGGATACCCAGCTTCATTGAAACTTATTGAATTGGTATTACATATTATATTCTTAAGCAGCCTTGTCATTTCATAATTCCTTTATGTGCCTGCACTTAAAGATCATGCACTCATTTCTGTTTTTCGTTTACTGTTGTATGCCAAGAGGTTCTTGCTGCCTTCGGAAGTATGCAGCCAGCCTGGAATCTTGGTCAACTTGCATTCCACTTCTTTCCTTTCTCTTGCTTTGTGTTTTCTTGGTCTTCATTTTCATGTGTGGCTGAGTTAAGCCATTTATGGTAGTGGCTTATCAATGTAGCTTTGATGTTACATGCATGCGAGGAATGCTTGAATTGGCTTTTTGTGAACATTAGACTGAAGAAGTTCTATTTCTACTCTACTGTCAGGTCTAAGCAAGCGTACAACTACAGAAAAACTTCACGAAGCCTTTTCTCAGTTTGGTGAAGTAGTTCATGGTTTGTTACTCAACCGGTTAGTTTATTAATATTCTTTAAACCAACATCAGACTATCAATAATTATCTTTTGCTATTTACAGCTCGAGTGGTGACAGATAGAGCGTCCGGATATTCTAAGGGCTTTGGTTTTGTGAGGTATGCTACTGTGGAAGACGCTAAAAAAGGCATCGAAGGCATGGATGGAAAAGTGAGTTGACACTGTCTGTGTTCTTTCTTCCCCATGGGAAGATGAAATATGTTTGTTTGAATCTTCGTGCTCTATATTTGCCTCAAAGCTTCATCAATCAACTGCTTTCATCAATTATTTATACCGCCAAACATCACGCATGGACACACAATAGTTCCAATGAAAAAAGGAAGTGGTTTTTGTGATGTTGAAGTATAACTCTTACTCTTAAGAAAGTGTGTACACCTTCAGCTATAACTTCTTACTGAATTGATGATCGGCAACATAAGGTCATCCGATCTTTTCATTAATTGTTCTGGATGTATTATGCTTAAAGGTGCAGCATCAAAGATCAGAAAGCTTCATATAAAGAACTTTTTTTTTTTTTTTAATTTACTCTATCCACAATCTCTCTCAACGTCAGCTCTTCCTGAATGTTCATGTGGGGTGTAATTTTCTATCTGTAATGAGCACAAATTTCTAGTAATGTGGTTAAGAAAGAGATGTGCATGCCACTATCTTTAATTAACCTTTTCTTTTTCCTTATGGACTTTTTTGCATTACTTCATCTCATAACTGACTTGTTTTTTTGTGTTGCGAAGTTTCTGGACGGATGGGTTATATTTGCAGAGTATGCAAGACCTAGACAAGCACCTGGCCAATTCGAGAACAACACGGCTCCTCCATATAGCCGTCGGTGATTCCTTTGTTAAGGCGGACAAGGTCTGTTATCCATTGAACGGGCTTGGTCTGCAGAAAACATCATTGGATCATAGTTCTCTATATAAAGCGTTGTCTTCGGTTGCTAGAAATTTTTGCATTATGGGAAACCAACTTTAAACGTGAACTGAGCAAATTGAACTTAGAAATGTATGCATGTTGAATTGTTGTATGTTGTGACTATCATGTCCAAGGTCATAAGTTATTCTATCTATAAACATTTTTCCCAGAATAACTGGGACATCTATTATCTTGTTTGGCTTTATGTTCTCTGAGATGATAGCACTCTTCGGTAATTAGAGCAACTTCTTAGCTTCTTAAAGCCCAAAAGTCTTTTTAACACCTTCAAGAATTTGTCGTGAATGCTTTAGGATAATGGATGACAGGAGAAGTCGAAATCAGCCTGCAAAATGTGAAACATATTCTACCACGTCTCAGCCTAACAATGGGCCTATTTCTATTTCACTCTTTTGGGTTGATCCCCTGTCCCCAGCAATGATTCAGTCCATTGTGACGTTGGATGCTTGGGATGAAGGCTTGATCCCCACAGCCATACTGACATGAAGCCGTATTCATTCAGAGGTGACTGTTGTTACTGATGTTTCAATCATACATCTATCGCAAAATTTGCTGCTCCTTTCGTTTGGAACTACGTGTGTCGCAGTGCCTTCCTTTTCGGGTTATCAGGCCAACGTCCACCGGGCTTCTGTGCAACATAAGCTGTTTACAGTAAGATGGAGGATAGCGACGGCACATCCCTTCGGGTTCCGATAAGTTATGTCCGACTTCGTATGCGAGCGCTTTACAGGTGGCTCTTCTCATAGGGGACAAAAGTGGACGGGCACTTTTGCCTTCTTTGCAAGCAAACAAAACAAGATCCCTGCAACGCAAGTAACTACGCCCTGAATGATCTTCCTTTCTCGACAGCTCAAGCTTCTGACAAGAACCTTATGTTCTGTCCTGTCAGAGTGATGGGTTCATTGTCTTTTGAGTGGTTGATAATGGGGTGACACACCATACCTAAATAAATTCGTTTCGTAATCACTATAGATTTTTCTTGTTTTCCAAGTTCGAATTCAATGAAGGGTCCCTGTGAGAACAAGATAACAATGTCTATTGAAGATGCCAAAGTTCATGATGCTGGTTGAAACGATGAGGATAAGGATGAATATCTAGTTAGGAAACTAATTTTGTTAAACTTTATCCAGTGATAAGTTGAGAAAACAAATCAACTAAAGTTGCTTATTTGCAACGCACTTCAACGAGACTAGCAAGTTTTCCGTAGCCTTTCAGCATTGTTATGTTTTATATGTCCTGACAAGAATGAACTAGTGCACTGGCAGGTTTAAAGATGCTAAGCAGGCAAGATACGCCAAGATATTTGCACAGACCCACTTAGTTAACCCATTATTTCTTTTTTATTCGCAGTTTTGGCTGTCCTGGTGGAGGGGAGACCCCCATTCTTTGTTAAACAAATTAAACACAAGACATCCCCAGAAGAGCCGGCTATAAACTTAGGATACATGTGATTGGACAACTAATTATACATAGAAAAATTAGTTTTATGTATACAAAAATAATATGTAAAATACGTATTAAACTTTTGACAACTAGTGCTTGTCACCGTAGAGATGATGATTTGTTGACCGAAGCAGTCCATAAAATATTGTCACGGTTGTCTAAAGAATTTAATAAAAGTAGTGAGAACTTTAGGAAATATGACATTGGAAGAATGGAAGAAGTACATGTATTCCTTGACGTTTGGAGTTACTGAAAAAGGACAATATGGAGGTGGTCACCCTAACAAGCAGCCGGGTCCGCCGCCGGTCCGTTCATTGAAACTGTGGGTGAGTCGGAGTAAATCCAAAAAACCTTTCTATCTTGTTCCCTTGAGGATAAAGACAAATATCGTTCCTTCACACAGAAAGTCAGCTTTTTGCCTCTATAAAGCTGCCACTTGTTCTTCCTGACTCCCCGGCAAAGGAAGAAGAAGATAATGAAGAGGGAACTTCCACTCCTCCTCCACCAATGGCGCCAACTGTAGTTTCCACCGACTCCTACCCCTGTTTACTAATTCCTTTTGCCAACTAAACTCCACAACAAACACCCAATACTCATCATGAAGTTCTTCTCCGAATTCGTGTCGTGCTGTCGGCACCCCGGCTGTTGCTCTCCGCCGTTGGTGGCTGTGAGGGGTGCCGCGGAGGAGGATGAGACGGAGTCGCTGGCACCGTCGAGGCCGGGACGCAGGAACAGGCGGAGGTTGCGGGTGCGGACGGGCTCGCTGTCGGGGGAGGAGGAGTGGAAGCCTTCCCTGTGCACGATCTCCGAGGACTCCTCGGTTTCGAAGGTGACAGAGAAAGAGAATACCACAGATCGTCGGCCGGAGGGATCGGAGGCGACTCCAAGGATTGTCAAGAGGAAGAGTGGATCCCATAGTCGAGTGCACCGTAGAAGCTACAGCGACGATTACGGGTAATCACTGCGGCCTAAACGCTTACGTTTTCTCTTTGGATTTTCCATTTCTGGTTAAGACAGCTAGTAATTTCTTCTGTTGGTGAATTTGGCAGGCGCTCTCATGTTCCGGTGGTTATACCGGCATTTTCTCCGACTCCCTTCATGGTCTGATGGCCGTTCAGTGGAGATTTCCCAGGCGTGTACATAAGTTCATCGTTCTTACGGATGTATATGCGTTTTTCGGGAATAAAATTCTGGAAAGCTTCTTGTGGTTTTGCCACATTAATATACGTCCATCTCTCTGTAGAAACAAACTCTCAAGTTTTGTACTTTGATAATGCTCATGGCTTCTATGTTCATACGATCTGGCTTATGTTCTGCAATAATCTTTCTTGGTTCCCAGTATCTTACTAAGTTTAAGACCATTTCGAAAGATTCGTCATTGGATCCGGTTCACACGAAATATTCAAGTTGCTGTGAGTTGATTAGGAAAGTTTTCGAGTCCGATGGGATGTGATGGGACTGCATTCATAAACTTTTACAGGTCTAATGTTAAACACAATAATTGAGGTTCGATGACATCCATTTAGACCTTCAAAAATTCTAATGATTCTTGATATAGACGTATAATAGTCAAGATATGATCCAGAGTTGTAAAAGCCTGAATTGTATGTAGTGCAATTTCTGTACCTTCTTTATCGACTAGATATTTCAATTTTAATGGTGTTAGATGCAGCGGTCTCTCTCCCCACCAAATGACAGAGACATTCAGATAAATAAATGTAATCACGCAGGCTCTGCAGCACGCTCCATTAGTTCTTATTTTTCTATTACATTTTTCAACCAAGATTAGGTCCATAACATTGTTGATGTTGCCAGACCTTGGCCTAACATGCTAGTCCATTGATAGAAAAGCTGCAAAAGAAAATGAATAAAGACTAGCGCCTTTTGATTTTTTTTTTTTCTCTCTCTCGATAGATAATGGGAAGAAAGGATTTGAACCAAGACGTGCAGGTAAGAAATCAATGGTTCTTGTTACTAAATCTATTGGCCCGTTGCGAGCCCCTTTTGTTATTTTGTTTTCTACAACAGCTCTTGCCATGCGCAATTCATGGCTTCTTTCCCAAGAAGCACATTCCCCTTGATGAAAGATCGCAAAAGATTACAAGTACTCAATATTCTAATATTGGCTCCACTACCTTGAGGGTACATTGGTTGTGCCCATCTCCAGGATCATGTAAAGATGGAGCTTGTATAGAAAGAGACATGGTGCGGGATTGGAAGAGAAATGTTATTATGACCTATGTGATAAACTTGAGATAAGAAAATAATGCAAGAGCTAAGGTTATAACTTTACTAGAAGGTCTTAAAATATGTCATCAATAATGTTTGAATATATTAGAGATTGAAGTTGATTCTCAATTTATAGTTCAATGCATTACATGGGTCTTTTTAGTTTCATGAAATTTAGGATATGATCTAGGCAAGTGCTCAATCTATCAACTACTAAATGTCAAGATCACTCAAATATTCCTAGAAACCAATTTTCTTGTAGATGGTTTTGGCAAACTTTGGCCATTTGATTACAGGATACATGTATTGTCTACATTGGGCTCCTTACTAACAAAATGTAGTAAAATAGCCTAAGAAGATTAATTAGGCCTAGAACATTACGACCAAATACTTTTATGTTTGTTCATAGCCCTACCCTATGTAGTTTTTTACACAGATTTTGAATCTTTGTTCTTCCTATCGTATCAATATCAATGATGGGTTCTAACCCTTTTTTCTTTTTAAAGAAAAAAAAAATAGCTCTTGCCAAGCTTTTGACCCGTTCCTGTCCCTTTTGTCATTTTGCTTTCTGTTGTTTAACACGTTAGGACATGAATTGCAGCTTCCTTTCCTTTACTATGTGATCAGTCGTCGAAAGACTCATATCAGTCAGCACTCAATAGTTTGGTAAGTCAAACAGATGATACTAAAAACAAAGACGCCATTAAACAAAACTGTTATCACATGATAATCCTAGGGAAAGTAAGAACATGGTGGTAAGCACACTGTGAACATGTTCACACACTTCTGCTATTAGCGCCTTCGCCGTCCTCCATTCCTGCCATAGTGTCATACAGGGGTTTATGTAATGTCTCCGGCAGGTAAAACGCAAGTATCCCTCCCGCAGTGCCACAAACTCCAAACACCGCGAACGGCAACCCACCGCCCAAAACCACCACAAACGGTGCTAATATTGCTCCCATTTGCGCCGCCTGTGTTGCACTTCCTAGCGCTGCGTTTCTTACCACTGTTGGGAACAGTTCCGCCGTATAAATAAACAGCAAGTTGTAAGTCCCGGCCATCCCAAAGATCCCCAAAACCCCACAGACCATCCTCACTATCTTCCACAAGCCAACGCTTTTCACTATGCTTCCTAAGAAGCAGAAAACCCCACTAAACCATAATGTCCCTATGGCCAATGGCTTCCTTCCAAACTTGTCCAACAAGACCGCTGTGATAGTAAAAGCTGGCATCTCAGCTACGGCGTTGAGGAGCACGTTGACGTAAAGATTGGTCTCAAGGTTGACAACATTCAGGCTAAGACCATAGTACACAACCGAGCACAAGAAGTTGATGGCCACAGCTAGAAATAGACGGGTGCGAGTGATTGGTGAGCGAACGACATCAACAAGAGAACCGCTTGCTGCTTGTTTAGTTTCTAACTGCTGCTTGGAGTTGGGCTCATACTCTGAAGTGCCTTTTGCTTCCTCGTCTAGTGCCAACACAACGCCATCAGGAAGGTGCTTTCCATTCGATTTGGCAATGGAGTGCATGAGCTTCATGGCGTCCTTTACTTTTCCTCGAACGAGGTACCACCTTGGAGACTCGGAGATAAAAGGAAGGACAATGACAAGGTAGATGAGGGAGGGAATGGAGGAAGCAATATAGAGAGTACGCCATGATCCAAAAATGTAGGCTATGCCGGAGAGTAGTCCAATTCCCGTTGAGAAGAAGTAAAATGTGGACATCCCGGCAGCCCCACGCTTCGTGGGACCAACGGGTTCCGTAGCTAGGACAAAAGCACAAAGGCCAACACCGCCGGTGCTCAAACCAGTTAGGAGACGAAGACAGACATAGGTCCAGTAGTCCGGGGAAAAGGCTGTCAAGCACCCAAAGATGGTGTTTAAGATACAAACCACTGTTAAGGAGCCTTTTCTTCCAAGGAACGAGTCTGAAAGATGGCCAAATATTCCAGCACCTGAAAATGATATTAACTGAGTTATCTTACACTAATTCAATAGGTGAAAAAAAAACCCATGCAGTAGATGTTGAGACGAAGGCAATTTTTAGTCTTCAATCTTCAGAAAGGCCTAATGAATAAACATTACACACATAGAAATCATGAGACCCTCAAAATCTATTGCTTCGGTGGAACATTGCTCTTTTGTCTAGCATCTACTGAAGCTATATGTGAGTTACTTTCTCAGTCAAGCTCATGATAAGCAGTAAAGCTATAGCTACTGCGGAGAACAGAGGATTTCTGACCAATAAGTACGGGAACAAAAGAGAGGAGATAAAAAAAAAAAAAATGCATCTATATTTCACATCAAGCTAGTTTAGCGATTGTCCATTCCAACTTTTCTATGACGTATTTTATAAATAAAATAACACTATTACATAAAAGCTACATGAAAGATAGTAAAAGCTGCACACTGCATAGCTGATTGGACCTAAACTGCCTCTCCCCCTTTAAGACCAATATTCCAGGAGTATGGAGCAATGAGTAAGCCTCGATTATAACCAAGAGAGTTAGTAGTTATCATCATGCTTCTGCTTCTTTTAGTCCATCTAAGTGAGAAGGTTATGATGACAAGCAGTGCATTTGAGTATTTTTATAGTTCATCGGAAGGAAAAAGTTCACATACTTCCCGTCGCAATAATGTCTTCAGCACTCGGAGACTAAAGAAATTGACCGTAATACCTAGCCCGGAAAGAAAAGAATATCCTACCTGGTCACCCAGAAAAGCAAGAATATCCTACTTGATCATCTCTTTTTTATAACTCCCACAAGAGTATCGTTGAAACGAGCCGCTAAGCACCAAAAATTTGACGCGGATTTCCAAAGGGCTCGAACATCTACAGTTACACACGCAGGCACTTTCCGCGGATAGTGAGTGTCGTCGCCATCTTTTTTCTAGTCTTTGAAATAAAGGTCGAAAGCCGATCACTGTATGATGTCAGAAACCATGAAACCAACTTCTTCCCGTGCCTTGTTCAAACATCTCTGATGATGTAATTTTGATGGTGAAATTCATAGAGGAAAGGAACAACATCGAGGCTGCTACAAATTTGAATGAACAGAAATCAGAAAGTTCACGAGGTTTTTTCCCTTTACTATTTCGTGTCCAACGTGATGCAGAACTCGAGGTGTCTGATGTCTGCGGATGGTTTTGGCGATACACTCGACTTCTTTATTTCTTATTTCTTATATAAGAAGCTCAGCAGAAGGAGGATCCAAAGCCCGTTAACAAGAGAAAGTTTCCATGGAACTTCTAGCTTTATCCAAAGGCTCGTGAGGCACGCTTGTCACTTTACGTATTCCGAAAAGACTGCAATTTTGACTTTGTTGTTGGCTTCATAGTTAATGTTGTTGAGCTATTCTTCCGCGAACGAAGGTGAACGATTAAAAGCAAGATGCGGAAATCGACAAGATGGTTCAGCAATCAATAAATGACAGCGCTGCGAAGGTTTATGCTGACCTTATAATAAAATCAATAGCAACAATTTCGACCGTACTCAAACTTCTAACTAGTTTCCAGCTCTGTGGATCTGTCCTAAGATGGGATTATAAAGTCTCAGATCTAGTACAACCAAGATCCTCCGTAGGAAAACAGTCTGGTTCTGGCTCTCTCCCATTCTTAGCATAGTAACAACGATTAGTAAGCAACGAGACAAACATATTTATGGCTATCCTAGTAAAAGCACGTAGTTTTTGATTTCCGGGATAGATGCCGTTTAGCACAAACGTGAAACAGGGAAAAGCGTGAGAGTTACAACACGACAACCTAAACACTTTCTGGTATCCCCTTCCTATATGCTATCATTTTCTAGGTAGTTTGGATACTTTCCATTATTCTAGGACTAAAAACCAGTTTTTGGTTCCTCAATTCCTAGGGAGACTACTCACAAGAGACGCCTGTTACGACGCATGCCGGTCCAAAAACAGAAACTCTTCAGGATGAGCCAACAGAAATTAACAATGCAAATTATTAAAATTTAGGCAGATGTGTGGTGCGTATGTGTCTCTCTGTATGAGTGTTCGCGTGGGTGAGAGAGAGAGAGAGAAAGCAAGGGGTAGGGAAGGAGAGAGAGAGACGGAGAGGAACTGACCTATCATGCAGCCGCCAAAGAACAAGGCCTGGACCAATCCGACCTTGTATTTCTCTCCACAAACCAAACCCCACTCCGAAACCGTGGAGCTTCCCAAGCCACCGACCCACTCCCACGAGCCGGGGTCGAGCCCACAGATGCTGCTTGCAGTAGCGTCGCAGCCCGAACCAGCTGTGCACCTCCAAGCCTGTTCATGGTCGGCGAAGATCATGACCATGGTGTGGAAGGCCTCCAGAGCCCAAGCCAGGTTCGTCAGCACGAAGTGCTTAACTTGCCACGGCCCGAACTCGCCGCAGTACCTCTGAAGCATGTCGTCGATGCATATCTTTGCGGCTTCCGATTTCGGTTCAGATTGCCTTCCCGCTTCCAGCAGCGGTGAGAGGTGGTCGGGAATCTGGTCGCCGGCGTCTGATGCTGACATGGCGGGCATATCTCGAAACTTGTTAAGGGTTATCCGGAGGCTCCGTGTCGCGCCTTGTACGGAGTGCCGAAACTGTTTGTGTATTCTTAGCTAGGAAGCGGACGTCACCGTTTGTCTTATAGAAACGTGGAGGGAGGCGACGCTCGTGATTCGCACGGAGGTTAGTAGAACACGTGGAGGACGCAGCAGTCGTTGATTTGAAGTAAGATTGGAGGTTGACTGAGATGTGTTAAATGGTCTTTGATACTTTGCTAGTGGGCGAATGTTCTTCGGATCTATTTGATTAGGCTCTTCATGGCTGCTTGGAAAGCAAAAGTTGCCTCTGCAGTCACCGACTTTGGATCAACTTTTCAATCTTAAAAGTAGTAGTGGGACGGGGAAGCGAAAGGGAAAGAACGGTAAAATAGAAATTAAAAAAAAAAAAAAAAAACAAAACAAATGAAGGAGACTGTTTTTCTTTGCTTCATACATTTGAAGTGTAATACATAATAGAGGTTGTTCTTTTTCTAAGATTGGTTTCTAGAGGGGACCTTAAGGAGCCATCTTCTCCCTGTTGCTACCATGAAACCCATCTTCATCACACCCCTTTTCCTATCCCAAAATTTCTAGCCATCCAAACAAGATATTGTCCGGAGCTTTAGTTTAGTGGGGTCGAAGCAATTTAATACAACTTAATACTTGCAATACTTGACCCCTGGATTAGTAAAGATGTGTTTATTAGATGAACTTCAATGTCACCTCAATTTAGAATTGAGGTTTTGGGATGTGAGTGGGTTTTATTAGACATGATTTCTTTTGAAGATAGAGATGGAATACTTTGAGACTATACTATGTAATTTAATGACCAAAGTTTCTTGTTGAAACCAAAAAGTTTAGACGCAATTGCCTGTCATAATCATTCTTCCTATTACATTTCATAAGCATTAGGAATAAAGACGTACTAGAACTTTTGTATTATCCATCTTTATGGGTATTTAAGAAACTTCTAAAGTATACGTGTGTTGACGTAAAACCTTTTCAAGAGAAATTAATGATCTTTTTATTTTTCGGTTGAAACCTTAAAACACTGTACAAGCTCTTTTAGGTACTTGTTTGATTCAATTTTAATTTAATTTAATTTTTTTACGAACTTCTCCATTATCAACCTACCCCAAAAATTACAAGGAAAAAGAATCAAAACAAAAAAGCATGATAAATTGAAATTCAACAAACATTGATCACCCATGATAACAACCTCTTGGATAAGACACTGAGACGACCGATTCATGGAACCAATCTTTAACCGACAAAGCTTTTGGGTCTCGAGACGCCAACGTTGATACCGCAAAGGTGCTTGGTGTCAATGGAGATGTTCGCTCAAAGGGAATACCACCTTAGCTTTGACGGCGACGTTTGGATGGATGTCGCCTTACTAGCTTCGATGAGATGTTTCTGGGGGTGGGTTGGTGGGATGCTTTGGAAAATTGCTTATTTTTCTCGAAGGTGCAAGGAGTTTTCTAAAGTTAATGCAAATTTTTGGTGTTGAGTCAACAATTTGCACTTACTGATATTTTATCTCCGTCCATATCAATGATTGAAAAAATTACTGTGATGATGCATACATGGGTATCAATGCACTTTTTTTCATTTTTTATTCGACGCATGTGAGGCATGTGAGGGGCGCAGCCTATAGATTGGTTTTAGGATAACCCCCTATATCACCTATAGTCAATAAATTTGATTATCTTACAAATATTCTAAATATATCATTAACACTTGTAACTTTGTTTTTTGTATTTGGTTAATCATCAATTGTTTTAAGAGCTCAAGTTGGTAAAAATAATAATAATAAAAATTTAGTCATTTCGTTTATATTTTAATCATTCTCTAATATATGGATCTCACTGGGAAGATCAACACTAATATTGGCTATCATATGCTCAAATAAAAGCTTTTAGTTTAAACTCAAAAACCAGAACAAGGCTATTTTAACTAGTCAACCAGAGAGTTGTACCTGTATTCGGGTTCAAACCTCTTTAGAGAAGTGAAAATTTTGACTTATTAGGGGAATATACTTTTTTGTCTATGCTCATTTCATAGGAATTAAAGCCTAGGCCTTACCATGAAGCTCTTCGTACTCAAGCTAGTGAAGTTTTGAGATACACTAATTGGTTAGTTATGTTAATCATAATCTCTTAAAGAGTGCATGGGAGTGCGTGAAGGAAAAATAAAAATTCTGCTCAACTCTAGTTCAAAATTTTGTCATCTCACAACTTCGTGCTTGTGGTGGAATGACGCGGTATTACACAAATGGCGTCGTTCTGATTTAAGTTGTGCAAATGTTGTTCACACAACAATTTTCTTGGATTAATAACCCGATTTTTTTTTTTTTAGCGTCCTAGCACATATAACTCTTAAAACAAAGCTTGCACCAATGACTTTAGGCACAAATTCATTCATTATTTTAGAGATCATACTTTTTTTTTTTGGGAGGAATATGCGGAGGTCTATTAACTAAGTATTGGAAGGTCTAAAGTTTAATTCAAGAATTAATTTATGAATTGGGAAGATAATTGTTACATTGAAGTATTCTATAAGGATCTTGTTTTTCTAATGTAAGATTTTTATCTTTTATTTCATTACACGCTATAGCTTGAGTTCAAAGTTAAATAAGGTTAAATAGTTATTTTTTTACACATTGAAATTATTTTAAAATTGAATGAAAATTGAAGTCAATCAATATGGTTCTAACACATTATTAAAAATATATTATATTCCAACTTAAAAATTAGTTTATAAATTAGGCAAACAATTTTCATATTTAAACATTAAAAAATGCATTATACATTATAGACATATTTTCTTTTATTCTTCTACTTTAACAGTTTTGTCACATGCAAAGGAAGAGAAATAAAAAGATATTTTCTTTGGTGAAACTAGGCCTAGTAAGTAATTTGGGAATTTAAATCAATGAACCTTACACATTATTAGGCTGATATTTATAATAATTGAATGTTTTTTATTAGTTAAGTCTTTTCAAAATTAACAAACTAAATATCAAAAAGATTATTTGAAAGATTATTTTTTCATTTAAGCTTTATCATAAGAAATTGCATACTCAATGTAAAATTTTTATCTTGTATACATGTCCTGCACACCAAATGATATGAGGCTTAAAGTTATAAATGATAGAACAAAATTAACTGAGGTCTAATATTATGTTAAAAGGCCAAAGACCCAAATTTAAAAGTTAGTTTAAAAGTTAAAAATATATTATTTTATTTAAACTTTATTATAAAGAATCACATATTTGATATTAGACTTTTACCTTACACATGCCATCCATATAAGCTCTATGGTTATAATCAATGAGGCAAGTCCCTTGCTCGCTTTGTCAAATTACAAATATTGAAAATCATGATTCTAGAAGGGCGTCAAATGTTTGGACTAAAAGAATTCGATAGCTTCAAACTACAATACTTATTACATAAGTAGACAATAGTTTATGTGACATCATGTCAACCAGCAGTGTAGCAGCCACTTTTGAACAACCACTAGAAGGATCTTCATGACGAAATATCCCACTCCTCCTAAGGATGCCATTGGTAACAGCGGTAGCGAGAGGAACTCTTAAATTTATTTTCTATCTAAGAAGCAATTTCAATCAAATTAACTAATATACAACATACTGACATTGGAGGATGGAATGAAGAACTACAATGGATGATCAAAGTAATAAAAGGAAGAGATTTAGCTGTCAAACTTCTCAAGATATCTTTCTTAGCTTGTATTTATTGTATATGAGCTGAATGAAATAGACGACGTTTTCAGGGAAAAACAATAGATATCTCTATTCTCTTAGCGAAAATAAAAAAGATAGTACGATGGAGAACTTCTTTGTTTAGAAATATAAAATCTTCTCAATGTAATGTTATTTTGGGTGAGATTTGAAGGTTTTCAACTTTCATTTTTTTATAGATATGATGACTTTTGTGATATTGGGGTATGCCCATCTACTTTTGTACTTTAATATGTATTAATACAATTTACCTTTCTACCAAAAAAAAAAAAAAACATACCAAACATTTTCTACTTTTTCATCTTTTATGGATCTATTTTCCAAATATCGTTCAAAGTTTAATTTCAAAACAGGATTTGTAGATTACACACTCCAATCCATAGATGAAAGAGGGCTTGTTTCCAACAACCAATAGAAACCACCACGTTCGAAGAAAGAGAAGAAAAATTCTTCTGTCTAATGAAGCGATATTGAGAGCTTCAGCACGAAATCGATCATCATCAACTTCATTTTCACAATGCTATGACAAGCCTGATGTTGAACTGCAATAATAAAGTACAGTTTTTCTGAGGTTAACTTGCAGCTTTATCTTCTCACTATAAAGTAGGCATATTACTGTAGAACTGGTGTGATCTGTGCTGTGACAAGCCTGATGTTGAACCGCAACAATAAAGTACAGTTTTTCGGAGGTTAACTTGCGGCTTCATCTTCTCACGGTCTAGTATATGTTGAAAATAACCTACTCTTCAAGGACCCTAAGCTCGAGTTAGTATGTGAGGACAAAATGACTGGTTTGGCTTCGCCCTAGAAATTTTTTCATTATATTTGGTGGAGAGATTTCGGTAAGAATTTTCTTTTAGATATGTTTTGCTGGACGAGACTTTTAATTTTTGCACCAGATATATTTCTTTTTCATGTGGACTCTCTGCTAGGGTGAGTTTTATTATCTGAACCTAACATGATGCGGAAGTAACAATACCAAATAAGGAAATACCGTTTTTAATTAATAAATATTATCCACCATAAATTAACATTTTTTTTGCAAAAAGATGTCCTAAGTGTCCTAAAATTCAAACGGTATCTTAATAGTGTCTTTCCAAAACTACTTTATAATGTCCTAAGATTCAAACGGTGACATATAATACTTTTCCACATGTGGACAAAGGAAATGGCACTATCGATTTGAGATTTTAAAAAGATGAAAAGGAAGGGCACCCACAGAAGTGTATCTCCCTCTGCAACCTAGATGAACTGAGGGTGATTGATGGTAATTTCTTGTCGATCAGCAACGTAGGGGTCCCATTTTCAGTGATCCACCTCCACAAGTAGATGAACTGAAGGTGATTGATGGCCAAGACCGTGCAGAGATAAGGTTGACGGAAAAGCTGCCATTCCGGGCTCCGAAGGACCGGTAGGTGAAAGCAAGGCACCAGAGTTGCTGGTAGACCAATCACCTGATGTCCCTGGAGAAGAGAAATGCCATTAGGGAACCAGGGAAGGACATGAGAGGGATTAGTCTTAATTTCCATAATGTCAGTCTACTAAACTCCATTCTACTCGTCTTCACCCGATGGAAAATTTGAGATAAGACATCCAGAATGGCCTCCAGCGAAAAGACAATTCTTGCTGTCCACATCAAATTCATTTTTCCTTGTTTTTTGGATATGGAATTTATTCTTACGTGCTTTGTATCAAAGTTTGTGAGGACAAACCCCCTGCAAAGTGATTCCTTGCAACCCTTCACTGTCCTCCGAACAGGTAAACTTGTAAGCTCCCGATCCAAACACAATAAATTCGTCACCAATTGAATGACAGACGAATCAAGTCACTTGTAAGCAGCACTTTGATCCTTTGTTCCTAGGACCTCACGTGGCCCAAGAATGATCGGGCTTTTAGTATCAAAACGGGTTTCAGGTGGGGCGGCCGGCTTCCACCGAAACTGCACGAAATCTTTGGTACTAATGTGGAATTCAACGTAAGTTGCAAAAATGCCACCTTTAAATGGATTTCACCTACTACGAGGTTTTTCACAAGCATGTTTTGTTAGATGGAACAACTTTCTGGTTGGAGTCATAAACCATGGCTTTAGAGTCTATTGTCAAATAATATATGCTTTCAGTCTTTTACATCTAGATTTGGAACCAATATTTATACTAGTCGCTGAACTTATGCCACATGACTAAGTTCTGATGAGCTTGCGTCCATCGCAGCTACAAAATGCAATGCGTATTGCGACAAAATTCTTTGACTTTGCAACCAAATGTCTCCATCACCATTGTAGAACGAAATTCTCAACTTTGTAGTTATTCTTTAATAAAAGAAAATTAGTGAAGCTAAATGGACTATGATAAAAGGTTTTCCCCTTTTGTTATACACCTAACGTTTCAATTTCCTTTACCCTATAGATCATCTCTCCTTTCCTTATATTACATGGCAAATACATCTACGCATTGGTATACAACGTCAATCTTCAATAGCAGTTGGACGATAAGAATTCATCTTATTAGAAGTTATAAAAATCTCCAAGCAAGCTACTGAAAGAAATAAAGCTTTCTACACTGTCCTGCTACTTAGCTAACAACTCTAGTTGGCCAATGACTAAGATTGGCTCACTTGACCCAATAAATCAGCAATAATCCACTATAAAAGAACCCTAAAATAAACAAAGATGCCAATGAATTGGCTCCAGTACCGAAAGGCCAGCTGACAATTATAGTCCAAAGCAGTTTGGGCCACTTGGAGAAAGACCCATGAGCAGTGCTCTTCTCCACTCCCCTCAAAATGGTCTTACCTTCCATCTATGTAGTTGTCATAATAATATAAAGTAATACATTTCTTGTAGGTCTAGAGATGCACGCATGGTGTTTACACAGACTTGGTACATAGTTTGTAATAACTTCATGTTTACTTTGTTTAAATATAAATGAGGATATGAAATTTGTGGTAAGATAATTATGGACCAGAATTCTTACAATTTATTGCTGAATTATTTATAGTCCAAAAAGGGTTTAAAAGGCGTCTAACTATTCAGGACAAAACAAGTTTTGATGTGCCCTATTTGGTACAAGTAGGATTTGAACTTGTGCTTTGTGGAGTCTCTGTAAAACTTCTTATCAAGGGAAATAGAAGGCCCAACAACTACTCACACGTTGGACGACTACATAGGCAAGGCTATCGAGACTTATTATGATATAGGAGTGACTCAGCAGCTGCTATTCTCAGAGCCATTGCCAGACACGACCAGGCAGCCATGCCGCTCCCCTGTCACGCAACGTCCTTTGCCACAACAAATAGGCTGTTCAGTTCAGACAATCCGAGCTGAGGCTGGATTGTACACAACATAGGAAAATCATTCTTTATTGCAAATAAAATGAAATGGATTAATTGCAAAGTTAAGGATGTGAATAACAAGCAAAAACCCAAATTTTTTTACATCTTTTTCTCCTTGTCTCTTCTCTACTCTGCGTGTCTAGTTCTGGATTATGTTCGCTACCTTACAAAACTCTCTTTCTCTGATGGATTTACACTTCACACACTTCTTTATGGTATCCAACCTGTACTAGTGAAAACTGTTCTTCACAGTCCTCTATCATCTATTTTCCTTATGATTTTTTGATCAGAAAGGCCTCTTCTGCTTCTCATTTCACCAACCAAGCCAACACCTACTTCGAGTGCCTATGCTCCATCACAGAACAAGCAATCCAACCTTATGCCAATGCCCACTCATGGAATTTATCTAGAGGCGCCGAACCATGTGGTTTAGAAGGCTAGAATCATCACATTCTTAGGAGTAGGCTATCTATTGCCCATTGTAGAAGGAAGCCATTAAGAAACCTCCTTTCCCATCAAGAAGATGGAACTATCTGGACAACACCAAATCCGGCCTATGGTGAGTGGCTAATCCATGATCGAATCGCCATAGGGAGCACTTCCCCAACCAATCCAACCTTATGCCAGTGCCCACTCTTGGAATTTATTGGAAGGGGCTGAACCATGTGGTCTAGAAAACCAGAATCATCGCATTCTTGAGAGTAAGTGGTCTATTGCCCATTGTAGAAGGAGGCCATTAAAAAACCTCCTTTCCCGTCAAGAAGATGCCTCCAGACAGCACCTAATATAGCCTATTTGTTACGGTCTCGCTTACCAGGATCTATAACTGCAATGGTTTTAAATCCCATGGGAAAGGGACCAACAAACTCAATAGAAGACATGCTTCCTTACGAGGGAAAGCGGACCTCCTTAAACATTTATGTTCATTCAAAAGCTTCCTTTCCCTTTACATTCCCAACTCCTTATAAGAGCTCAACTAAACCCGTACTTCACTATTAGCCTATTCTAGTGCATACATAATGGCTACAAAATGTGCACACCATGGAACCAAGCCATTATGATAGTAAGCATCTTCTTCTCGTAGGCAAAAAGCGTTAGATGACTCCCATGTAGAACCTTGCTAAAAAATGTGATTAGATGTCTCCTTTGCGATGAGACAATACCCACCCAATCCTTAATGCATCACACTTTAACACAAATGCTTGGAATAAATGTGGTAGTGTCAATATAAGTGTAGTGATCAAAGTCCTGCTATGCATCTGGAAACCATACAAAAAAATCTTTTTTAGGGAGATTAGGTAAGGGTTTAAAAATCTTAACAAAACCATTGATAAATTGTTAGTAGTATCCAACAGTTTTCAAGAATCCCCACAAGGCTTTAATATATTTTGGGACTGACCATTGGATAATAGCTTCTATCTTCCTTAGATCCACTACTACCCCAATTAAGCTCACAATGTGCCCAGAAAAACTCAATACCTTTAGAACCAATCTGACATGCCTTCAATGATTGACCAAACTCCAGTAAATATCATTAAAAAAATCTAATATCATCTTCCTCAAATACTTGTAAGACACCATGTTCATGAGTAATTGAAATGTTGTTGGCCTATTAATGAGATCAAAGGACATTACTAAAACCCATAGTGAGCATGATGTGTCCTAAAAGTTGTTTTCTCAATATATGTCTCTCTCATCCATATTTGATGGTAACTTGACCTTAAATATAACTTAGAAAAATATTATGCTCCACACAATGCATTCAACAACTAATCAATTGTCATAATAAGAAACTTGTCTTTAATTGTTATCTTATTTAATCCCTGATAGTCAACACACATATGCCATGATTCATCCAAATTTTTCACTAGTATCATCGGAGAAAATAAAGGACTAATATTAGGTCTTATGAGTTTATCCTCCAATAACCCTTTAACAATCTTTTTAATTTCTCCCTTTTAAAGGTAATGCTAATGATAAGGTCTTATAGGCATGGTTTGCCCTTCACCCTTGAGGATAATCTTATGATCATGTGACTAATTTAGTAAAAGATCTTTAGGTTCTTTAAACACATCCTCAAATTCCAAAAGCAACTCTTGGATTTCTTATTTTCTTTTTCCCTTATGAAAAAGGACTAAGGTCATATTCAACTCACCTTGGTTATGGTTCTTTGTCAACTAAACTACTAATGAGCTCCCTTGTTTCATAATCTTCCAAGAAAAATTTGCCCCCACAATCACATGAGCTTTCTTGAGTTGAAATTCACATAACTTTATCTTTGTCCTTCCATATCAAACTCCATCAATTGTTCTTTGAAATTCCAAATCACATCCCTCAAAGTCTCCGACTATTGCACTCCCAAAATAATATATGCCACAACAAATGGCATGACATAAAAGTCCAATTGCATTGTAACCTTTTGAATACAAATTTTATCACCTTTACACACTCCTTTACTCTCTATTACTTTACCACTAGCTAACATGACCCGAAAAGTAGTAGTATCATCTAACTTAAGCCCAATTATGTTGAGTAGCTCCTAATTAATGAAGTTATGGGTGCTCCTAGAATCTATTAACACCATGACTCTCCTCTTATAAGCTGCAAGACTCCCTTCCATATAGCATCTTATTTGTTTGACTTTCAATGATAAGATGATCGAAAGATCTATTATAAACTAAGAATATTCATAAATCCTAATGCACTTTTTTTTATTTCAATTTATATAAAAATATAGTGAATTAATAAATTGAATACATATATTATACTTAGACATATGATAGAAAATAAATTAATAAATTCTACCATCACTTAAGTGTTATTAGTTTTGCAGACATAAACCATTGAAATTCATATTTAATAGTTATAGGAAAATTGAACACTCTAACATACTACTTATATTGAATCTACTTATTTAAATTTAGTTATTTTTAATTGCTCTAGAGAATATCACTTTAATATATCCTCAAATATTTTAATAAGATAAACTCACTGTTAATTAGTCAAATATTCATCAATTTCTATAAAAAAAAATGTACTTTCTTATATTATATAGCTATTCAATATGTTCATTTGTATATAAAATTTCCACAAACACTATATGAGAATCGGAAACGTTTATCCTGTATACATACGCGACGCGCTGTTTCACTCTTAAGTAAGAAACAGCATTTGGACCTATGTGAAACGCCCCGTTCAGATTTAAATGGGAAGCACTGTTTTGATTGAAGGGATAAGAGAATCGAAGACTTCATTTGCCCTAACTTCTTCAGGTTTCGACAGTTCAGGAAAGCAGAGCTCTGTCTAGGCAAAAAATTTGAATCCTGTTTACCCAAAGCGAGCTCAACTGCGAAGCTGTTCTGTCGGTATCCAATGACCTCAGAAAGCACTTGAACGGTAACATTTGTGAAGAAACTTTGGTCTGCATATATTTGGATATGTGTGTGTGTGCAAGAATAGCTGAAGATATACAATCCTATACTCACAAAAAATATGATATCATTTACTCTGCTGCGCTGATGTCTTAATCTATTGGATATTAAATTCTTAGAGCTTCATAGTGTTTTTCATCCGATTACATTACTCTTTGAAGCTTGAATTGAGTTGTATTCAAGAAACGGCTTTATTCCAGGGTTTCGGGACATGATCCTAGTGTTGTTCTCGTGTTGTGGGTGAAATTTTGCGCTGTATTATTGCCATTTGACATGTTTTAGACACAGTCTACTCCACTATTACCAAGGGATAAGTAATTATTGATTGTTATTCCACCATATATTACCAAAGGATAAGTAATGCAACTAGTTTACATCCAAAACAGGAATTTTCAGAATCCAATGAGTGGCTATTGAGGCAACATGTTCTCTATTTTGCTCAAACTAAAAACATTAAGTCAAATGTTAGAAGGGCAACTCACGTTTGAAAGATTTTCAAAAAAGGAAAAATACAATTCAAAGATATATGATGATCATTATACAAAAGGGAGTAATACCTTATGGGATGTCATGTCATCCATGAGTCTAGCAATTACTGATGAAGCTCTAACCACTTTAGGATCACTCAATAGCCACTCAAAGGAATCTTTGGTGATGGTATCTCCCATTACAACCAAAGATGTTGATAATAATGGGTAACCAGAGGAAATTATTGTAGCATCCATATATTCATCAAGTGTGGGGATGTATTTTTGGTATAACCATTTGGCTTCATGAAAATAAGCTCCAACCTGATTTTTCATCTAAACAAAAAAAGATACTACAATTAGATAAGTTTACATTAGACTGTACTAATTGGTTTTATATATTTATTATTTGTTCAAAATGTTTCCACCAATATAGGAAGTTAATTTTTGCATTGAGCTTCAAAGTAGATATAAAATAATTTGAAAAAAGTATTAACCTAGTTTATGAAATTTATGTTTGTGTCAAATCAATAATTGGGGTTTGAAAACTATTCTATTGCTAGTTATGATTGGGATTTTTTGTTAAATTGATCTTTTATGGAAAATTTTTTTATTTTTTTTATAATACCCTTATGGAAGTGAAATCTACTCTCAACCAAACAATAAAAAGACTTAAGAGTTAAATTAAAGAGCCAACCTTTGTTTTATTAGGGCTTACTTTTTATCATATTTGTGGACAAGTTTAGCTTTACACAATGGATAACCATCTAGTTTTATGTAGGAGAGACTAAGCATCACCTCATATAAGGAAGATAAACAAGCTCTTATAAAGGATGAATGACAACTCTGCTTTTTCCTTTTTATTGATTTTTATTTAGTTTGAATATTTTCATTTTTTAATTTAAAAACTAAAATTGTCGTCTTACTAGTTTACAATGAAAAAAAGTAAATTAAATTAGAATGACCAATGAACTTAACACAAAAAACTTGTAGTGAGAATTTTTAAGATGATTTTTACATGTTATCTATTGAAATGGCATAAACCAAAAAGTCGTGGATAATCTAAGTAACTTTTTTAAATAAACTTTTAAATTTTTCTACAAAATACTTACTGATTCTCTTGCATATTTCATACAATATGATCTTCCTTTGCCTAGATTTTGATCCATTTCATTGTAATAGTCCAAAAGGGCCCAGTAACAACTTCTCATGTACTCTGGAAGTTGATTTGTGGCACCAATATCCCACCTATAAAGTAGGTTTTGATCATTCCAATATTAATCTAACAAGTAAAAAAATAAAGCTAAGCAAATAACATGTGAATTTCACTCAAAGAGAGCTTAAATGAAGAAGTGTGTCAATTCAACCTCTTAATTGCTTCAATAAACAACTCAAGCTCTTCAAGTGTGCCATATACATCATAGATATCATCAATGACAAAGGTAATGGCTATCACTTTGGTTAGCATCCTTCTAGCAATGAGATATTTGGGCTCAAAAAACACTCATAATATCTGAAAGTAGCTCTCCACAACTCTATCTCTTGTAAGAGGTAGCTTCCTTGAAAAGTCCAAGTCTTTCCACCACCTATAAGAATAATCTCATAGAATCACATTATTAACTTGCAGTAATGTCAAAGCTTATGTATCCTTACAACTATTGCATTGCTTAAGAACTAACCTTGTAATGTTAGCAAGCTCTTTTTGATGCAATTTATGTAATAGGTTAAACTCTAACTTTGCAAAGGTAAAAAGTATTTCATCATGTGAAGCATCCTCTTGGTATATAGAAAGGTAATGTCTTGCCTCCAACCTTGGCATTCCTTTCCAAATAGGTTGCTTCGAGACATGGGTCACTTGAGTTGCAAAAGGAGCACTTAACTGGGATGCTATAGCCTTAAGATGTGTTCTAGTGAAGTTAAGTGCTTCCTTTAATATATCTTCCCCATGCATTTTGAGATCTTTAGCTTTGTACAAACTTAACATTCCTCACACATCATTGATAAGTGATTCTTTAAACTTCCCATGGCTGTCCATGAACTTGGCAAATTTATCTACTTACCATCCAATCAAATGAGATGTGTCACTTATAACATAAAGAAAGAATAACATAAAATGTGTTAAGTTCTAGATTTTTAACCAAATGGTGAATATTAGATTAAGGTTTTCTATGCAAACTTTAAAGAAGCATTCTACACAACCAATATATATATATATATTAAATAGCCAAAAAATTTGTATAATGTACCACATGAAATGTAATATCCCGCTTGTCTCAATAGTCGAAATTGGAGAGCAGCCATGTAAAGGTCATTATTATTTTCATGGTCATCATGGTCATGAGGAGTCATGTGCAACTCTTGCAAAATCTTTTCAATCTCAATTTCAAAGTGATAAGATACGCCCAAACGTTGAATTGCATCAATTAAGATTAGTTTTTTTAAAGGCTTCTCAACTAGAGAGATGAGCATCTTCCTCACTTTGTCCTTCAGTTCCTTAATTTGCTGCTTTATATTCTCATCAGTGTCCTGTACATGCAACTCGAGGATTAAGATGTGCACTTTGATTATTCATGGTGACAAAAGGCTCGCAAAGGAATAAGATTACAATTTTAGGTCCAAATATATTTTTTGTCATTAAAAAGGCCAAGTTTAAGTTATTGAAAAGTGCAAAAGTTAAAGGCTAATCTTGGTTATACAAAGTCCATGCAGTGTGAAATATCCTCGTGTATAATTTTTCTCATATTTGAGTCAAGGATTTCGTTTCTTTTAATTTTGGAAAATTAAATGAACCTCTTTTTAGAGTTTTCGGAGACCAAGGGAGTGTTTCCTTATTTTTTGTGTGGGGCAGGAGTGTATTCGAATTTGCAGGAGTCATAGCCACTGAGGACCGAGGCCACTTTTCTTTTCTATGCAAATGAAGGACAACTTGGTTAAACGGAAGAGGAAATTTTACCTGCAACTCGTAACAATATTTGAGGAAATAGTCTGCCCATATGCTCGGGTGATAATTTGCTGAGCGACGATTCACTTGTGGTACTGCTGAAACCTGACAATGCAATCTCTTTTTCAAGTGTTTGAACTATCACAACAAAGATCTCAATGTGACAACTTCAGTGCCTCCACAGCTAGTATGAGAAAAAGGGGATTCGTACGCCGGGTATTTATAGAAATAGCCGCAACTCCAGAATTCTCTAAACCCGAATCACACGGTGAAGAAGTAAAAGGCCGAGAAGAAGAAAAGATGGTAAAAAACAAAAAAGACTCGCTTTTGCTTCCTCGACTACGCTCGGACAATACGATGTCAACGGCGCAAACTGTTGAAGCTGTGTACTGAACACGGAAGCTAGGTTTAATTGGCATATCGAGTCCTAAGGCTTTACTGTCCTCGTCACCATGATTTGGATGTAGAGGTAATACAAGCCACATAATCTATGAGTTTCAAAAAGATTCAATTTTTAAAGAGGATATGACATTTGTGGATAAGACATGTAAAAAATAAATAAACAGAGAGAATGAAAACAGCAGTTTAGAAGAGGAAGCCCCAAACGTGAAAAACAAGGAAAGTGACAGTCGACCATGAAAACATGTGGTTGAGATTGAAGAAAGATTGAAAACAGCAACTAATTGAGGAAGAACGAAACGTGAAAAAGAAGAAATGAATGTCACAAACCACCGCGTTTTCAAATTGATATCTCGACATACCACGCTCTGGCAGCTCACCTAGCTGACACACACTGTTGGTAGTCCCCCTTTGGGATCCCATACATGGTAAACACCACTTGCACCCGTAACAGTGACAGTGGACCATGGGAACCTGTGACTGAGATTGAAGAAATAATGAGAACAACAACTCAGTAGAGCGACGGGAAAACATGGAAAACAAGAAAGGAGACGGTGGACCATGAACGCGGCAATGATGGCTACGCAGGTGACGAAGAATGAGTGGTAGTGACGATCTGATCCTAATCGTCGACATTCAGAGGTGCACGTTTTCTCTTGTTTACTTCTTCTGTCTTATTTTATTGTCGTCTCTTTACAAGTAGCATGCCTTAATAATTAGATTATGTAAATTTCTCAAAAGAAAACGAAGAAAAAGCAAATCACCAACATTAGCTCGTTATCCATGGTAACAAAATAGATTTAAAAAATATTCAAAAAGCTACTTGAAATTTAGTTAATTCATCAATTTGACAATATTTGAGGGCCTTCAAATAGATTTCACATTTCGTTGTTTTTCTCTAAGCAAATTTTCATTTGATTAGAAACAAACAAGAAACAGAGAATCACTCTTTTCATACTTATCATGAACCACGTTCAATGAAAATTAGTTTTTAAACCGAGAAGCCGTGGCCTCAGTGATTTATAAACCATAGGCACCTTCATGAAAGTCAAAGAAACTTACAAGATATGCGAAAGTCAAAGTAAGAATGAACTATATATAATGCAGAATTGTGGAGAGTTGCGACAAAGATTTCCTCGTATTTTACTGTCTCTGTGTTCTATTTAAAGTATCTAATCTATGAAAAGAAAATGGTAGTATTATGTCCACATGAAATGTCTTCTAACATATTTCAAAATTTACACGAACTCTTTCTATTAAAGATAAAATCTCTTACACATAAAAGAAGCAATTCTCCAATAATGTTCAAGTACACTTTTCTTTTCTTTAATACATGAACTACTTTTTAAATTGGACTTTAAACATATTTATATAATAACAAAATCTGAGTTGACTCAATATACAAAAGAATATTAAAGATTAAAGTTTTTCACTAGACAAAAATAATCATTGAGTAATATTTAAATACAAATTTATATATTCCAACTTATGAGTTAACTTTTAAAATAAGCTTTGAGCTTATTTACATCTCCCATCAATATAGAAGTTATATAACATGGTCTTAATATATATTCACTGATATTGCATCAAATATAAAGATCTTAGTATTAGCAATTCGCTTTTCCTACAAACCAACCTATAAAAAGTTTAAATTAATGTAAATCAAAATGAATAACCACCAAGAAATGAGTTAGCTTAGCTTTATCATGAAAGCTTAGAACAAGATATTTAGATGTATCTAGAGAATTTCAATCCTACCAAAAGACAATGGTTTCCTCACCACATGAAATGCTTCCAGCCTTATTTCATTCTTTGTACGGACTATCCCCCATCAACGCAGCAACCTCATAATATGTCCTCAATTTCCATCCACTAACGTTGCAAACACAGTTGAGGATATAAATTATCCCAAATTATAATTCTACTTCCAAAAGATAAATTATATAAATATAAAATTAAACTTGAAGAATAAATATCATCTATTCGACGAGAGATCACAGTGCTGTTTTGCTTCATCTATAAGGTATGATGGATCAAACTACTTCTAAGAAAAGTTGACATTTCTTCACAATAGAGAAAAGTCTTGCTTCCATGGAGGACCTACTTGAATGAACCACATTGAGCAACAGGGACTAGACATGGGACCTAGTTGGAGTTAGAAGGCCTAAATGCTTAACTCAAAAGCTAATTTGATGGTTGAAAAGTCCTCTTTTAATTTAAACTTTAACTTAAAGATCTTATTTTTTGATATTGGACTTTTATCCTATACATGCACCTCTGTACATGCTGTATTATGAGGTTATAATGGAAGGCATAATGTGTAACAAATTCCCTCAATCCAATGCCTCTCCATAAGAGTCCACAACACAAATTTAGAATAAAGGAAGAGTTTATCAAATAGACATGGAAAGGAGTCAAAGTACATAGAAATTGCTATTTCAAATTTCAATTTGTAATCCAAATTTCAGCTTCTTCATTGACTGTTCACTCTTAGCTTTAAATAAGAACAAACCCTATTGTGTAAATAACAATAAGAAATATAATTTGAATTGTTTTCAATTAAGAGATAAAGTATTTCTCTAAGGAAGTTTATAAGTTGAAGTCTCTCTCTTAACGAGACTTAATTATAATCCTGATGTCCAATTACAAGCTCCCTAACATGGCACGCAACATAATCCATGGAAATATTAATTAAATTGACGGCATGTCCCCTTTGATGTGTCCTAGACACCCAACTACAGGACTCATCTATTAATTATCTACCCAGTAACAAAGCAACCTCCTGCCGCAGAGTAATGGCATTCGGATATAGAATGTATGGAATATTAAGGGTTTTCAGGCTAGCAGGAAGCCACAGCCAATGCATACCTTCGAGTAGTTCTTTGATGTGCGTTAACCTCTATGATTAATCAATATAACAAAACAATTTTGGCAGTTAAATGCATTCTCAGACAAAATTGTTTATAAACTTTGTCCTGGACTTTGTCTTCTGCAGAGTACATTCGCTTTTGCTTCACAAAAAAGTGAGCAATTCTGGCAGCAAATAAGCAGATGAAGGGTGTTTACAAACAATATGCTGATTGAGCTTGAATGATTACATAAATCCTCCTCCTTTTACACCAAAGAATGTGTCAGAATCTGTTCTTTATATCAGACTAAGAGTACAAGTGCCAGGTGTACAAATCAGAAAACAAAGCACGTACATGGAAGAATTGAGAAACTCTGGATCTATATAACTCTATCGTAGAGTAAAATATCTACAGAACAACATTTGAAAGGATTCTGTGTGAAAGAAAAGCAGTGATAGCCTTGGTTGAAGGTAAACATTATGTCATAACGAACATCAATCTTGGATGATTATTCAGTGCATCCTTGGGCTACCATTACAGCGTATCACCTCCTGTAGCTCGTTGCAAAGTCAACATCTCGAATCTGAAAGTACCTGGATAACTGTCTCCCCTATGGTCACTGCCAGGCGGAAGCCGATATCAGGTTCCTGTCCTTCCAGCCCAACAGCATAGCCCCATCCTTCTCCACTAGCATGTAATGTTCTGAATAACATCTCAGCAGGCTCTTTATCACACCATTGACATAAGTGCTCAATGGATATTGGCGGAACCCAGCCATGGTTAATCTGGACTTCCATTTGCCGAAAAGTTCATGGCGCTCCACCCTCTCCTTCCCCTCGCAGGCAATTATGTTCACAATATCCCTGGCCAAACATTGCTGCTCCACGTTTATCCGATCCTTGTTGTTTCTTGGCAGGGTGACATCAATGGACTCGAACATTGCCAAGTAGTAGTCTAAAGTTTCTGCAAACCTATGCAAGAAAGGGGTTGTGTTTGTGTTTGATTCTTGCTCCACCAAAGTGACCACCTTGGGAGAAAGTGACTTCACCATTCTCAGAAGCTCATCCCTTGGATTGTTCACGTCAACACTCTCATCGGAGGTGTGGTGGAGCTGCAGAGGGAAGTTTACAGCAAGAGCCTCTCCGGGCCTGACATCAAGCATATCCCTTGTAACATCTGGAGCAAAAACTGGCAACGGATGGAATTCAACCGGGATGTTATACTTCTCAGAAATCCATGCCAACCGTCTCCCCACTGCTTCCAACCCATCTCCACGGGCATATTTGGAAACAGGGTCATCAATCCCTGTAATCGGCACCTGCGGAGGCCCTCTTGGTCGTGCGGCAAGCGCTTGAAGGAGAGTCATCCGTTGCGTTCCCTGAGCAATCTGATAGTCTACCATGTGGATGCGGTCATCGTTTTTGCATGCATCAGCAATAGCTGCATTGGCTGCCATGTAACCAAATTTGAAGTAGGGACAGATTTCATACAGGATATGCATATATGAAAGCAAGTCTTTGCTCTCAGGCTCCCTACACCTGAGGGCTCGGTAAATTTTGGTGCCCGATGCCTCCTTTCTTGCTACTAGCCCTTCTACCATGTAAGCACCAAGGCGCTGGACTGGATCTCCTGTGATAGACACCAAGTCTCTGGCCTTTTCAATCAAACTATCAAAAACATCCATGCTGTTTTCAGAGAGAGCTCTAGCACATGCAAGCAGCAATTCCTTCAGATTCCCTGGGAAGAAGCCCTGCAAAGATGCTTCTTCCATTGCTTTGTGACGCTTCTTTATATGAACTAATTCGCTAGATGGCCTATGCCTAGGAACAAATAATTGCGGAGACTGAGAAACGTACACACCCTGTGGCTTCTGGCTCCACGGCCTAGAACTTTGGTCTGCTTTCCGTCTGTTGACTTCATCATCATCAGGGCCCATTAAAGCAGACTCTAATTCCAGTAAAGCAAATTTTATGTCCTGGCTAGAATTTGCATCCTGTCCAGATGGCCCACCAATAAAGATTTGTTGACTGTCTTGACGACAATCCAAAGGAGGGCTTAACCTATGAAAAAAACTTTCGGTTTCAATTGAAGAGTTATAGGAAGGGCTTACTCCTGAAAGATTTTCTGTGGCGCTTTGCTGCTCCTGGCTGTCACTTAAACAGTTGGGGGAGGGTGTATCAGGATCAAACTGAGTAACGAAGGGTGAATTAGGTGAGTTTTCTAGATCGAATTTCAAGGACTCACGCAGTCTAGTAGGTATTGATGGAAGAGTGGGATAAGAAGATGAGAAGGTTAGGCTTGCACCAGTCACTCCAAGTCCAAAAAACTAGTGCGAGTCCATACTATGAGGTTTGCATTAGCTGATCTCTGCTACAACAACGCCAAGTATTTTAGCCCAGCAGATTAGAAAAGAGTCCACCTTGGCACGTCTCCAAAGGACAAAAACAAGCAGGTCACAGTCTTCGGCTTTGGACCCAACCTCTTTCTTTGACCTTTAAAGATTATAAAACTGAAACACAAGGCAAAGAGAAACAGCTAAGTTATGCCTCATATTTTATGTACAAGAAATGAAATTGCATTTACAGGTCTAAGTCTAAGTCAAGCAGCCTAGAAAGTTCAACTCCATGATAAAATTCTTGGAGTTTATACTTTTCTAAGCCACGGCAAATGGACAGAATAATAAACAGCAAAGCTGAAGTCTATGGCCTTAAGAATAAGAAACTGATTTATGTAGAAAAGATATATCACTCAGTGGAATCTCTAATGGAGGTTCTCTGACATGTATAGCTGCAAATGAAAGATGAGATACCACCCGACAGATTGGACATCCTTGCTTAAGGAAGAAATAAAGAAATCAAGACAAAGTAGACGTCCAAGCCGACCCAACAGATTTTTCTGGGGTAGGTCAGTTGATGGATACGTCCGATCCCATGTTTAAATATACCTAAAATCATCTGCTAGCAACAAGAAAAGCACCACCAAAACACGAACTTTCTTGCTAAATGCTTTCTACACTAAAATATACCCCGTCAAGAATTTTGCTGTAAAGCTTCGAGTTTTCAGGTGACTAATCATCATATTGGAGAAAAGAAAGGACTAATACTAGGTCTTATGACTTCATCCTCCACTAACCCTTTAACAATCTTTTCAATTTCTCCCTTTCGAAGGTAGTGATAATGATAAGGCCTTATAGACATTGTTTGCCCTTCACCCTTGAGGATAATCTTATGATCATGTGACTGATTTAGTGGAACATCCTTAGGTTCTTTAAACACATCTTCAAATTCCTAAAGCAACTCTTGGATTTCTTATTCTCCTTTTCTCTTATGAAAAAGGACTAAGTTCTTATTCAACTCATCATGGTTATGGTTCTTGGTAAACTAAACTACCATTAAGCTCCCTTGTTTTGTAATCTTCCAAGAAAAGTTTGCCCCCCCAATCATAAGCTTTCTTGAGTTGAAATCCACACAACTTTACAATTGTCCCTCCATATCAAACTCCATCAATCATCCTTTAAAGTCTCTGATCACTGCACTCCCAAAACACTATATGCTACAACCAATAGACATAAAATTTCAATTGCATTGTAACCTCATGAATACAAACACCTTTATGAACTCCTTTGCTCTTTATTACTTTACCACTAGCTACCACCACCCAAAAAGTAGTAGTATCATCTAACTTAAGCCCAATTCTTCTAAGTAACTCCTGATTAATGAAATTGTGGGTACTTTTAGAATCTATTAACACCATAACTTTCCTTTATAAGTTTCAACACTCCCCTTAATCCTTATTGTCTATGGCTTGCCCATTTTAATGTATAAAAGAGATAAGGTTGAAATTCCCATAGCATCCTCTTCGTCCCATACCTAATTTCTTCACTAATGTCTTCTTTTTGTACAACCCCCTCTACTTGACTTTATTCATAATCCTAAACTTCTTCTAGTAAAACTAATCTCTTACATTGATGACCAAGGCTATTTTATCATTGTAATGAAAACATAACCCTTTCAATCAATGTTCCTCAATCTTAGATGCTATGAACCTCCTAGTAAGCAAAAAGGTCTTGTTAGACATAGATGGTCTCACTATTACATTACTTCTAGTTCCTAGAGAGTATCAAATAGATGCTAGTAGAATCTGTAATGGGGGCAAATTACCATTCTTCATTGTTGGAGTGATTTCCTCACCTTTTTTTCTTTTTGCTAGCATCAAACTACTTTGCACTATGAGAAATTGCACATATATCCTAGTTTGCTTTAAAGCTTCTTTAAGTGTTTTAAGTTCCTTTGGTGCCACATTTACCTTAATACCATCTTTTAGACCACTTATAAAGCCCTTCACTACTTGAAAGTGGTTAAAGGACTTGTAGTCACTAATAAATTTTTTAACTCTTCATAATATTGTTGAATTAAGCCAACTTGTTACAATCTAATAAGCTGCCCATAAGTAGTGTGGGAATGGTTAAGGGCATACCTTTCATAAAGCCCATCTTTCAAACTATCCCATGTAAGACAAAGGCTAAGGTGATGCAAATTCACCTAAAAACTATGGAGCCACTTAATTATGGATCCTTTCATGCTCTAAATCAATATATGCCTCTCCTTTTGTTAAAAATTATTATTATTATTATTATTTTTTAACATGTCTTGTCCCCAAATGTCATGTCCTCTTTAAAAATTGAATGGCCCTTTTTGGAACTCCCAGATTATGTGGCTTCTATTACCTCTACATCCAAATCCTGGTGACAGCGACAGTAAAGCCTTAGGACTCGATCTGCCTATTAAATCTGGCTCCCGTGTTCAGTATATCAGCTTCAACGGTTTGCGCCTTCGACATCTTATTGTCTGAGCGTAGTCGAGGAAGCAAAAGTGAGTCCTTTTTTTTTTCAACCATCTTTTCTTCTTCGCGGCCTCTTACTTCATCACTGTGTGGTTTAGGTTTAGAGAATTCTAGAATTGCGGCTATTTCTATAAACACCCAACGTACGAATCCCCTTTCTCTCAAAATAGCTGTGGAGGCACTGAAGTTGCCACATTAAGATCGTTGTTTTGATAGTTCAAACACTTGAAAAAGAGAATGCATAGTCAAGTTTCAACAGTACCACAAGTCAATCGCCGCTCAGCAAATTATCACCCGAGCATATGGGGAGACTATTTCCTCAAATATTGTTACGAGTTCCAGGTAAGATTTCCTATTTCCTTTAACCAGGTTGTCCTTAATTTGCATAGAAAAGAAAAATAGCCTTGGTTCTCAGTGGCTATAACTCCTGAAAATTCGAATACATTCCTGCCCTACACAAAAATAAGGAAACACTCAGTCTCCAAAAACTCTAAAAAAGGTTCATTTACTTTTCCAAAATTAAAAGAAACGAAATCCTTGACTCAAATATGAGAAAAATTATACACGAGGATATTTCACACTGCATGGACTTTGTATAACCAAGATTAGCCTTTAACTTTTGCACCTTTCAATCACTTAAAATTGGCCTTTTCAATGACAAAATATATCTGGACCTAAAATTATAATCTTATTCCTTTGCGAGCCTTTTGTCTCCATGAATAGTCAAAGTGCAAATCTTAATCTTTGAGTTGCATGTACAGGACACTGATGAGAATATAAAGCAGCAAGTTAGGAACTGAAGGACAAAGTGAGGAAGATGCTCATCTCTCCAGTTGAGAAGCCTTCAGAAAAACTAATCTTAATTGATGCAATTCAACGTTTGGGCATATCTTATCATTTTGAAATTGAGATTGAAGAGATTTTGCAACAGTTGCACATGACTCCTCATGACCATGATGACAATAAAAATAATAATGACCTTTACATGGTTGCTCTCCAATTTCAACTATTGAGACAAGCAGGATATTACATTTCATGTGGTACGTTACATAAATTTTTTGGCTGTTTAATATATATATACACCATTTGGATAAAAATATAGAACTAGTATCACATTTTATGTTATTCTTTCTTTATGTTATAAGTGACACATCTCATTTAATTGGATGGTAAGTAGATAGGTTTGCCAAGTTCATGGACAACCATGGGAAGTTTAAGGAATCACTTACCAATAATGTGCAAGGAATGTTAAGTTTATATGAAGCTACACATCTCAGAATACATGGGGAAGATATATTAGAGGAAGCACTTGACTTCACTAGAACACATCTTGAGGCCATAGCATCCCAGTTAAGTGCTCCTTTTGCAGCTCAAGTAACCCATGCCTTAAAGCAACCTATTTGGAAAGGAATGCCAAGGTTGGAGGCAAGACATTACCTTTCTATATACCAAAAGGATGCTTCACATGACGAAATACTTCTTACCTTGGCAAAGTTAGATTTTAACCTATTACAAAAATTGCATCAGAAAGAGCTTGCTAACATTACAAGGTTAGTTCTTAAGTAATGCAATATTTTTAAGGATAAATAAACTTTGACATTACTACAAGTTAATAATATGATTCTATAAGATTATTCTTATAGGTGGTGGAAAGACTTGGACTTTTCAAGGAAGCTACCTTTTGCAAGAGATAGACTTGTGGAATGCTACTTTTGGATACTAGGACTGTTTTTTTAGCCCAAATATACCCTTGCTAGCAGGATGCTAACCAAAGTGATAGCCATTACCTCTGTCATTGATGACATCTATGATGTATATGGCACACTTGAAGAGCTCGAGTTATTTACTAAAGCAATTGAGAGGTTGAATTGACACACTTTCTCATTTAAGCTCTCTTTGAGTGAAATTCAAGTGTTGTTTGCATAGCTTTATTTTTATACTTGTTAAATTAATATTGGAATGATCAAAACCTAATTTATAGGTGGGATATTGGTGCCACAAATCGACTTCCAGAGTACATGAAAAGTTGTTACCAGGCCCTTTTGGACAGTTATGATGAAATGGATCAAAATCTAGGAGAAGGAAGATCATATTGTATGAAATATGCAAGAGAATCAGTAAGTATTTTGTACAAAAATTTAAAAAGTTATTAAAAAAAAGTTGCTTAGTTTATCCATGTTTTTTTGGTTTATGTCATTATGATATATAACATGTAAAAATCATTTTAAAAATTCTCACTATAAGTTTTTTGTGTTAAGTTCATCATTCATTCTAAATTAATTAATTTATTTTTCATTGTAAACTAGAAAGAACAATTTTAGCTTTTAAATTAAAAATGAAAATATTCAAACTAAATAAAAATTAATAAAGAGGAAAAAGGAGAGTTGTTGTTTATCCTTTATATGAGGTGATACATAAACGTAGATGGTCACTTCGTAAGAGATGGTTATCCACTGTGTAAAGCTGAACTCGTCCATAAATATGATAAAAAGTAAGCCCTAATAAAACAAAGGTGGCTCTTTAATTTAACTCTTTAGTCTTTTTATTGTTTAGTTGAGAGTATATTTATCTAGACCATAACTAGCAATAAAACAGTTTTCAAACTCTATTTACTAATTTGATACAAACATAAATTTCATAAACTAGTGGTTAATAATTTTTCCAAATTTTTTATATCTACTTTGATGCTTAATGCAAAAATGAACTTCCCATATTGGAGGAACCATTTTAAACAAATAATAAACATATAAAACCAATTAGTATATGCTAATATAAACTTATCTAATTGTGTTATATTTTCTTGTTTAGATGAAAAATCAGGTTAGAGCTTATTTTCATGAAGCCAAATGGTTATACCAAAAATACATGCCCACACTCGATGAATATATGGATGTTGCAATAATTTCTTCTGGTTATCCATTATTATCAACAATATCTTTGGTTGTAATGGGAGATACCATTAACAAAGATTCCTTTGAGTGGCTATTGAGTGATCCTAAAGTGGTTAGAGCTTCATCAGTGATTGCCAGACTGATGGATGACATGACATCCCATAAGGTATTACTTCCTTTTGTATAATAATAATTATATATCTCTGAATTGTATTTCCCCCCCCTTTTTTTTGTTGAAAATATTTCAAACATGAGTTGCCCTTCTAACATCTGACTTAATGTTTTTAGTTTGAGCAAAATAGAGAACATGTTGCCTCAGCAGTTGAGTGTTGCATGGTACAACATGGTCTTGTAGAAGAGGAAGCAGTCAAAGACTTGCAAAAACAAGTTACAAATGCGTGGAAGGATATGAATGAAGACTGGATTTCCCCAGACACTGTTCCCATTCATATTATGAAGCCAATGCTCGACCTTGCACGCGTAATGGATGTCATATACAAGGACGAAGACGGCTACACCAATTCCGGAACTGCGCTCAAATATTTCGTAACTATTTTGCTTGTTGATCCTATACCGTTTTGACTAAGAAACTCTACGTGGATGATATGCAATATATATTTTATTTCATAGTCGCAGCCAAGGCAACCTTTCCGTGAGTGATATTTTATTATGATTTTAGTCACTTTTATAATAAAGATTTTGAACATTCCTGTTTTGGATGCAAATTAGTTGCATTACTTGTCCCTTGGTAATAGTGGAGTAGCAATTAATTAATAATTATTAGTTGTTTTCCGTTTTGTAATAAAGCTATTTCGCGTTAATTTAACTTTCCATACTTCTAACAAGTGATTAACCTACAATCCACTCGAGTATAACAGTTGATAAAACAAATGAATAAATCTATCAAATATTTTCGGCCTAACAGTAAGCAGACAGCAAGTGGACAAGAAGTTATTCACCAGCGTGTGCAGGATGCAGTGCAGTTGAGTGCAGTTTGTACAAGGCAGGAAGTAAATAAAATAGACACAAATCAAGAACGTTTGGTTTGGGCTCAAAACAGCACCTACTCTATTGTCATACCCAACTAGACTAGTGTGAAAGCCGTTTTCCAGGACATTTTTGTGTCAAAGTCTCCCCTTTCCTTAAGTCCGCTACACAATGAACTCCACAACCGCTGGAACTTGTCAATAGACTGTGTCTATAACATGTCAATGGCAATAATACGTCGTAAAATTTCACCCATAACACAAGAATAACAATAAGATCATGTCCCGAAACCCTCGAATAAAGCTGTTTCTTGAATACAACTCAATTCAAGCTTCAAAGACTGTCAAAACACACTCATATTTGGGTGAAAAGTTGCCTCTTTCATTGATAAGCAAGAAAATCCTAGAACACAAGCTATAACAATCATTGGGTGCAGGTGCACTGAGTTCTAATATAATTTCTCTTGGAGAAGAGAAATAAAGTTTGTAACAGTGAGATATCTTATCTCTTGTAAATTTTATTGAGATTTGTCACATGCCTGGTATCCCCACCGAAATGGTGGGGGTTCAAGACATCCCATTCCTAGACACTCTTTTTATCTAACTTGAAAAAAAAAAATCTTATTAGATTTAGTGAGAAATGGCTCTAACCAATTTAATAATGAGATAATAGAAGTAAGACCCTGAGATTGTACCAAAACTCTCTAAAATACATGTCATCTTTTTATTTCACATTACTTATTGTGCTATAGAATTGACTAACTGAACTATGTTTGTCAACAGAGATTGAGTGCTTGTAAATATCTTGGTACAACATTCTGTTTTCTTCAATAGACGTATCAGTGAATGACGTTTCTGGTAGACAGCAAAATGCCTAGAAGTCTTGACCTCGTCACCGACGACGCAAATACGAATGAAAAGGGAGCGGAAGAAAGGTGCAAAGGCAAAGGTAGTGGGACGCAGCCAGTAAATCTTTGCTTTCAAAAGAAAAAAAAAAAAAAAAAGTTGGGGTGGGGTGGTGGTGAGAGTAGAAAAAACGGGAAGAGGGAGAGAAGAAAAGGGACCAGGAGGAACCCTTCCTTCCTCCTCGAACACTTAAGGGACAAGAGGGAAATTCCCGGGAAAGTTGGTATTTTCCCGCAGAGGAAAAAGAAGAGAGCTTCTGTTGTGAAACCTACTAATTATTGTGTGAAATGCCTGGTTAGATGGTAACGCATTCAGTATTCAGGAATGTATGTTAATACTTCTAGTCTCTCTTACAGATATTGCAGTAAGAGTGGAGAATCTAATGACAAATATCTATCTACTCTCCCAAAGATTATCTAAACTTTACGTAGTTAGGCTTAGCAGAAAACCACACCGAATCCCATTTTGCTCTTAACTTTGATAGTTTACCAGTTATAAGAATGGCAAGAAAAGTTAATGGAACTTTCTGGGTATCCTACATATCAATTATCTCACCACTGTGTAATTCACTAGACTAACAATAAAGTACCTTTATCCCTCTGCAAAATGGCCAAAACTTAAAAATGATGTTCATATCATAGTGTGGACCCACTCAAAAGGAGCTGAAGATCATATAAAAAAATTTATTAACAATCACAGTTTCTGCGACTCAAAAGTGATGAAGTCTGCAGTCAGAGCCCAGGCAGCATCACCAGAAGCCCAAGGAACTAAGCAGGTAGTAGACCAGTTGAAGATGCGTAGTCTGAAGAGGTTGGTCGGCGGCCACCCTGTTCTGTCTCTCTCCCAGTTAGCACAAAATCTTGGAGAGAAATCATAACATTTCTTCCTCAAGTGAATCATTGCTGAATAGCTTTCCATTTTCATAGTTTTAAGTGAGGATTAATGGGAGTCTTCTCATTTATGTAACAATCAGCCTTGCGTTGGAGTATGGTGCAATGACAATCCTTTTGGGTTTCTCTTCAATACCTGTACGATTTCTTAGTTGACCATTAGATTACCCCTATCACTTTGATTACCAATTAATCACTAGTTTATTTGTGTTTTGTGGGTTCAAGTTCATAAATTGGCAAATCATGTTAATGCTGTATTATGAGGTTATAATGGAAGGCGTAATGTGTAACAAATCCCCTCAATCCAAGGCCTCTCCATAAGAGTCTACAACAAAAATTTAGAATAAAGGAAGAGTGTATCAAATAGACATGGAAAGGAGTCAAAGTATATAGTAATTGCTATTTCAAATTTCAATTTGTAATCCAAATTTCAGCTTCTTCTTTGACTGTTCACTCTTAGCTTTAAATAAGAACAAACCCTATTGTGTAAATAACAATAAGAAATATAATTTGAATTGTTTTCAATTAAGAGATAAAGTCTTTCTCTAAGAAAGTTTATAAGCTGAAGTCTCTCTCTTAACGAGACTTAATTATAATCCTGATGTCCAATTACACGCTCCCTAACATGGCACGCAACATAATGCATGGAAATATTCAATTAAATTGACGGCATGTCCCCCTTGATGTGTCATAGACACCCAACTACAGAACTCATCAATTAATTATTTACCCAGTAACAAAGCAACCTCCTGCGGCAGAGTAATGGCATTCGGATACAGAATGTATGGAATATTAAGGGTTTTCAGGCTAGCAGGAAGCCACAGCCAATGCATACCTTCGAGTAGTTCTTTGATGTGTGTTTACCTCTGTGATTAATCAATATAATAAAACAATTTTGGCAGTTAAATGCATTCTCGGACAAAATTGTTTATAAACTTTGTCCTGGACTTTGTCTTCTGCAGAGTACATTCGCTTTTGCTTCACAAAAAAGTGAGTAATTCTGCCAGCAAATAATAAGAATGAAGGGCGTTTACAAACAATATGCTGATGGAGCTTGAATGATTACAGACATCCTCCTCCTTTTACACCAAAGAATGTGTCAGAATCTGTTCTCTATATCAGACGCTAAGAGTACAAGTGCCAGGTGCACAAATCAGAAAACAAAGCACGTACATGGAAGAATTGAGAAACTCTGGATCTATATAACTCTATCGTAGAGTAAAATATCTACAGAACAACATTTGAAAGGATTCTGTATGAAAGAAAAGCAGTGATAGCCTTGGTTGAAGGTAAACATTATGTCATAACGAACATCAATCTTGGATGATTATTCAGTGCATCCTTGGGCTACCATTACAGCGTATCAACTCCTGTAGCTCGTCGCAAAGTCAACATGTCGAAAACCTCGATAACTGTCTTCCCTATGGTCACTGCCAGGCGGAAGCCGATACCAGGTTCCTGTCCTTCCAGCCCAACAGCATAGCCCCATCCTTCTCCACTAGCATGTAATGTTCTGAATAACATCTCAGCAGGCTCTTTATCACACCATTGACATAAGAGCTCAGTGGATATTGGCGGAACCCAGCCATGGTTAATCTGGACTTCCATTTGCCGAAAAGTTCATGGCGCTCCACCCTCTCCTTTCCCTCGCAGGCAATTATGTTCACAATATCCCTGGCCAAACATTGCTGCTCCACGTTTATCCGATCCTTGTTGTTTCTTGGCAGGGTGACATCAATGGACTCGAACATTGCCAAGTAGTAGTCTAAAGTTTCTGCAAACCTATGCAAGAAAGGGGTTGTGTTTGTGTTTGATTCTTGCTCCACCAAAGTGACCACCTTGGGAGAAAGTGACTTCACCATTCTCAGAAGCTCATCCCTTGGATTGTTCACATCAACACTCTCATCGGGGGTGTGGTGGAGCTGCAGAGGGAAGTTTACAGCAAGAGCCTCTCCGGGCCTGACATCAAGCATATCCCTTGTAACATCTGGAGCAAAAACTGGCAACGGATGGAATTCAACCGGGATGTTATACTTCTCAGAAATCCATGCCAACCGTCTCCCCACTGCTTCCAACCCATCTCCACGGGCATATTTGGAAACAGGGTCATCAATCCCTGTAATCCGCACCTGTGGAGGCCCTCTTGGTCGTGCTGCAAGCGCTTGAAGGAGAGTCATCCATTGCGTTCCCTGAGCAATCTGATAGTCTACGATGTGGATGCGGTCATCGTTTTTGCATGCATCAGCAATAGCTCCATTGGCTGCCATGTAACCAAATTTTAAGTAGGGACAGATTTCATACAGGATATGCATATATGAAAGCAAGTCTTTGCTCTCAGGCTCCCTACACCTGAGGGCTCGGTAAATGTTGGTGCCCGATGCCTCCTTTCTTGCTATTAGCCCTTCTACCATGTAAGCACCAAGGCGCTGGATTGGTTCTCCTGTGATGGACACAACGTCTCTGGCCTTTTCAATCAACCTATCAAAAACATCCATGCTGTTTTCAGAGAGAGCTCTAGCACATGCAAGCAGCAATTCCTTCAGATTCTCTGGGGGAAAACCCTGCAACGATGCTTCTTCCATTGCTTTGTGACGCTTCTCTGTATGAACTAATTCGCTGGATAGCCTATGCCTAGGAACAAATGATTGCGGAGACTGAGAAACGTACACCCCCTGTGGCTTCTGGCTCCATGGCCTTGAACTTTGGTCTGTCTTCCGTCTGTTGACTTCATCATCATCAGGCCCCATTAAAGCAGACTCTAATTCCAGTAAAGCAAATTTTATGTCCTGGCTAGAATTTGCATCCTGTCCAGAAGGCCCACCGGTAAAGAGTTGTTGACTGTCTTGACGACAATCCAGAGGAGGGCTTAACCTATGAAAAAAACTCTCGGTTTCAATTGAAGAGTTATAGGTAGGGCTTACTCCTGAAAGATTTTCTGTGGAGCTGTGCTGCTCCTGGCTGTCACTTAAAGCAGTGGGGGTATCAGGATCAAACTGAGTAACGAAGGGTGAATTAGGTGAGTTTCCTAGATCGAATTTCAAGGATTCACGCAGTCTAGTAGGTATTGATGGAAGAGTGGGATAAGAAGATGTGAAGGTTAGGCTTGCACCAGTCACTCCAAGTCCAAAAAACTGGTGCGAGTCCATACTATGAGGTTTGCATTAGCTGATCTCTGCTACAACAACGCCAAGTATTTTAACCCAGCAGATTAGAAAAGAGTCCACCTTGGCACGTCTCCAAATGACAAAAGCAAGCACGTCACAGTCTTCGGCTTTGGACCTAACCTCTTTCTTTTAGCCTTAAAGATTATAAAACTGAAACACAAGGCAAAGAGAAACAGCTAAGTTATGCCTCATATTTTATGTACAAGAAATCAAATTGCATTTACACATCAAAGTCTAAGTCAAGCAGCCTAGAAAGTTCAACTCCATGATAAAATTCAAGGAACTTATACTTTTCTAAGCCACGGCAGATGGACAGAATAATAAACAGCAAAGCTGAAGGCTATGGCCTTCAGAATAAGAAACTGATTTATCTAGAAAAGACATATCACTCAGCCGAATGTCTAATGCTGGATCTCTGACATGTATAGCTGCAAATGAAAGATGAGATACCACCCGACAGATTGGACATCCTCGCTTAAGGAAGAAATAAAGAAATCACTACAAAGTGGACGTCCAAGCCGACCCAACAGATTTTCCTGGGGAAGGTCAGTTGATGGATACGTCCGATCCCATGTTTAAATATGCCTAAAATCATCTGCTAGCAAACAAGAAAAGCACCACCAAAACACGAACTTTCTTGCTAAATGCTTTCTGCACTGAAATATACCCCGTCAAGAATTTTGCTGTAGAGCTTCGAGTTTTCCGGTGACTAATCATTTCTGAGAAGATATTATTATACAGGAATTGATAGCAAGCCTCACAGTATGATTCCTTGAAGTTTAAATTTAGAAAACGATAAGTATCAAACTTGCTACTGGCGTTTCCACCGAACCAAATTCAGATCCATTCAAAAACACATACAAAACAGAGATTCGATATTCAGGGTTTGCAAGGAAAACTATTACATAGAAAAGAAGAAAATCAAGATCATAACAACTATCTAATACCTCAAAAAAAAAGGAAGAAAAAAAAAAAAAAAAAAAAGCGCGCGAGACAGAGAATACCTCTTTAGCCAATTCAACTCAATCAAAACCCAATTCCAATCAGCAGATAACTTCCCACAACAGTCTACTCCCACCTCAGAAAATAACACCTAATCACAACCCAAATACGCCCACTTGAATTAAGCTTGAGTCTACTGATCTTCCCAGAAACCAAAGCAACATACAGCCTTCACAAACAAATCAAGCAACAGTGTTTAGTTCTCCAAATTACCTCAACGTCGTATTGCGCAAGAAAGCTGCTATTTTCTTGTCGGAGTCGTCGTGTATGCTGTGGTCAAAGGCTTTTTCCGCGGGTTTGAATACGCTGTGTCTACGAGGCTCTAAGGCAGAGTTCCGAAAGCTGAAGAACCAAGATTGGACGCTATTTATAGGCAGGGGAGGTCAGAGTTGACGGCAGTTTCCTACGAGCAGAAACGTTAACGGCAACGGCAAGAGAAGCAGCGGAGGGGTCGTTTTTGTACAGCGCGCGTTGACGGAGCCCTTACACGTGCGTTAACGGCTGGCGCGCCGACCATAGTTTACTTGGACCTAAGAACATTCGTCGCCTCTTCTAGTTTGCCTTTTGTATCGGTCCGCGTGGCGTCGCACGCGGTTGTTACGTGAGTGTCAGGAACTTCAGCTGGCACAACATGAAATTAGATAATTATATATTTTATTATTCCTCAAAAATAATAACTTATTCTGTCTATCATGTTTAATATGCGTACTTATAGATTCGTTAATTTGTGGAGAATTTTTTTAGTCGATTAATTAGGACATTTTTCATGACGTCGTGCTCACGCGCTGCCAGGAAAAAGATTCTAGATTTCGACAAGACGTGTTGGACGGATGCGAAGTTGCACGTGACTTACACGTTACGTGGCACAGGGAAGGCCTTAACCTGTCATAATTAAGTCGGCGAAGTGACACTACTGAAGCGCAGGGGATGACACGTGGAGATAAGATCCTGCGCTTTTGACCCTGTTGACCTGATATGGCACGCGTTTAGACTTCCTCGCTGAGGACGAGTATAACGTTTTGGGATTTTTCCTTGGACTCCAGCCCGTCGTTTCAAGAAAGTGCCAAGAACACTCGCACAAGGTGAAAGGTAAAAACATGCGTAGAACGGAAGTTTCACTTAAAAAGAAAAGAGAAGATTCGATTTGAGTTAGTTTTTGAATAAAACTTTCGGGTCTTCTTGATATTAGAATTAGATTAAATAATTTTATTTTATATGACTTAAAGTCTAATATCATTTAATGTGTATACATAACAAAAATTTTGTATTAATAAAAAATTAAAACTTGAGTCCTATATATGGTGGCTTATCCTATCTCTTGGGACATATTTTAAGAAAAATATTGGAAGCTTCTTAATATGAGATTTGATATTCTTAATTTCTACAAAAGAGTATGTTGAAGACGTTTGGATTTGTCCCAACAACAAAAGGAAAGGTTGTCTAGACTGTTTGAATTTGTCTTATATTAAAATAAGAGGATGTAAACTTTAACCATTTATGGCCTTTTGAAACTGACTTTGAAACCTTTTATCTCCACTAATGACAGCCGACATTTTTACGGCCATGCTTAAGTCCCCATAAGCAGCCAAACGAGCTCCCAATGCTACAGTGGCGATGTAACATCGGACTCTGGAGACCTGAACTTTTAAGTCTACTGGCAAGTGTGAGAGGAATTGGGTTGGTCATGACAATCGTCATCGCATTCGTCATAACCTTCCTCGCGACGTTTTCCCAACGGCCGGATTCATTTTCACACTTGCGAGTTCTCCGTCCAAGATACGTCCAGATGAGAAGCTTTTGTTCTGATATGGCGCTGTGTCTAAAGTAGGCGGGACTGACCGCTGGTTTTGAACTGGCGAAGTTGAAGTGGACTTCTGGGTCACTTTTAGCTCAGCTGGGAATTCCAGCTGCAACCATTCCGACATTAGACGCACGCTTCGAATGGACTACGTCATTCTTCTGACAATCGGTGTATCGCATGATCAAATTATAGTTGAGGTAATTAATGAATCTAGATTGTTTTCATTAACTTGAAAGAGATTAGTCACGTCGGCCGTCCACACTACTTTTGGCAAGGTAAAAAGTGGCCACCTAAGAGTAAAAGCCTATTGCAATGCTCTTTTCCACTGCACCCTTTCCCCATGACTCATTTCTATCTTTTTCCCCCTTTTTCCTTTTAAGAACATGATTTAATGCCATGAATTGAATGGCTTAAATTAGATCAATCTTAGGCCTTGAGAATCATAGTTACCAATTCATTCACTGCGATTAGTAAATTGTGTTTAAAATTTTGTGCATATAGGAGTTTAACTTTCTTCCTAACCATTTTATCTAAAACAAAAAAAGGATTGTTTCTCGACACCCATAACCATCTAACAAAATCTAATAATTTATTATGTTATACTTGATCTAATTTTTAAATCAACAGTAGTTTCACGTGATATAAATTAACAAATTTGAACACAAACTCTTAAAAACATATCTCCTAATCGTACTGTTCAGCGACAGGGTCTCAGTCGAAGTAAAGTTCTGAAACGCGGCAGACGTTTAATGCCGATTTCATCGACTTCGTCGGTCTTCCCACACTTGGATGGATGATGAAAGAACCTTCTTTGGTCATGGATCACATGAATATCGGCACGTTTGGTCAACAATTATTAAATGAACGGTGTCGTGATGCTCGCATGGGAACTGCCGGTAAGGAACCTTAAAAAATCCAAACGTGATCGAATTCATGTAGATTATTGCGGCAATATCACGACGGAACACGTGATTATGATATGTTGTGTGGCCCAGATTGATTTAAGAAATTGCGATGGGTCCCCCGATGTCTACCTGCCATCCATGCGGGCTGACCCTAGAGATAGGAACAGGTCAAACAACGGCCTCTGGGTCTGACAATATGTGCCATCTCTGACCAGAAATGCATCTAAAGAATTCAACCGTTTGAAGTCGTTGCCAATTCTAAGACCCTAGCAACTTTCACGGGAAAAGTGGCTGCAGATAAGAACCAAAATTAGTCCAAGGTGGACTGTTGCTTGAGAGACTTCTATGGAAAAGCCTGAAGAAAGCAACCCAATCATGTCTTGCCAAGTCCTGAAAGTGAATGAAATTGATGAAGAAGAATCATCTTTTACCTAACCTTGAGACCATAGTTTTTTCAAACTTAAGACGGTGATGAATGTTCATGTATGAGAGATTAAGTATGTTGCAAAGTGTAAAACCTCCATTGATTGTTTCAGAGGCGACCACTTTGCAGTACAATAGCTGTTTTCTCAGAGAGGCTGGATTCTAGCCCATTCCCTGAATACCAAAACCCAAGCCCATCGTTACTGTTTGGCATGCAATAAGTTAACTGGGGCAGAGCCGGATTTGTTGCCAGGCTCTCTCAATCACATTCACATGACCTCTTTACGTCTCTTTCTCAACCTAGTGGTGTCAATCTCTATTGCAATCACCGGGGAGTTGAAGCTTATAATCTCTTTTCTATTCAACACGGTATTGAAAGTTGTCCGAAAGTGAAAGAAACCCATCTTGCAAGGAAAGGTAGAAAGATTCATAAAGTTTTGGAGCTTCCATATTTTGGTCAAAAATTTTAGAATCAACCATGTCACATTTCTACTTATTAGTGATAAGGCCAAGAAGTTAGAGGTTCGGCACTTCTCATTCATGTACATATGAATTTAAAAATAGAAAACAAATTAATCACACTTTTTTTAACACATTTTTTTTTTTTTACGCTTGATGAAAAGGTTGTGGGTTTTGTCACAAAAATAATACAATACATTTTCATGTATAAGAAAGTGTCATTTTTTTAAAATTATATTCTAATATCATGTTTAAAAAATTTATTTTCTCTTAAAGATTGACTTATAAGAAAGGTGATATATATTTAATTTTCATTATGTTTATTGAATAAAACTTAATTAGTACAAGACAATATCTATACCGTTCAAATATATACCTAATAGGAAAAGAAACAAAGCAAGGAAACTCGTCCTTAACAGATGTTTCAATCGACACAAAGATGTTTCGTCCTGTTACTAAGAATGGTCAAACCAGATGTTTCCGCCAACTTTCGTACCTGACGAATCACTTGGATCCCTCGGTCACTGTTTTTATATTTGCAGGAACATGAGATCAAGGTTTCTGTATCTATTTTTGTAAAGCCACGAGACAACCCAAGTGGCCTACTCTATGTTCGTTCGTTCTGTCCTAAGACTTGGGGCCTGGAGTTCCCTTGGCAAGGACCCATTCAATCATTTCCCTTCATGGAATGACAGTGCTTAAGAACAACTGCACATGCTCCCACGTTCACATCACAGGTTCGATGGACCCGGCAAGAACGCCATGGTTGCTTCAAGCTCGTGCGACAATTAATTCTATCTTGGCCTCCAAGATAACTGTGATCAAAGCCAATGGGGTGCACAAAGGACTTGGTTCCTGATTTGGGATCCCACCTCTGGCCTTAGACAGAGGATCACCCAGTACTGTGTCGCCTTATAAATGTCACCCAAACACCAAGCGGTGGAATTTATTCTCCTTTATTGCTGTTCGGTGATGGTAAAGTCCAAGCTTCTTCGCTTACTGGCATGTAAAACCAAAGAAAAAATCTTTCAATTTGCAGACTTTTTGAGGGGGATGATTGGGACAAGGCGTACCGTTTTCTACGCTGCTAAAGTCTCTACTTTTTATGCTTTTGTTAGGGCTCACTTGACCGTTTTGTGTATAATCAATCGCCTGCTTTATGTGGCGGAGTTGGTGAATTAAAGAGTGATCCTAAATTAAGGCCTTTTGAAAGGTAATCATCACCAAAACATACCACCATTGGCGCGTACTTCTAAGCTCTCTGCTTTCTATTTTGTGGTCTTTTGGTTTTAATATTCGTGGCGGCCAAATGCTTTAACTATGGTGAACTTTAAGCATTTTGGTTGTGCCTTTATTGAACCATTCTTTGGAATTCCCGTCGAAACATTCTAGCATTTAATCTTTGCCTCAATATGACTCAACTGCCCTACAATGGGCTCCTTTGTTTAAATTTTCGTGACGGATTTGCCCTCCCGTGTTGGTTTATTTGTTTATACCCGTTCTCATTGGTCAATCCGTCGTGACATCCACCACGCCTACGTGGACCCGTAGTAGGTGAGTATTTTCCTGCCCTCCTCGATGGCTCATGGGTACCTTCACGGCATGTTGAACTAACGTTGAGATCTCGACCAGGATCTTAAAACATGCATGGGTGAGATATAACAGCCTTAATTATCTTAACTACCGTGTGGGATATAATAACATTAATTGGGTGAATCAATTTTAGCCATGTCGTCCGACAACTTAATATAAAAATTATCTTTCCTCTTTCCTATTTATTTTTCATTTTTTAACTGACCTTTATCTTCCCTTCCGATATGCTTCATGACCCACAATCATGAAGACTTTTATGGCTGTGAGTCTCCATGGCGAAAGAACCCTAGTTATGATTCTTTTATAGCAATGGGACATACTAAAGGTGATTGACTATTAATGAAATTAATGTATGTTTCACATAACTAATATATTTGTATGATGTACTTGTTATATGTAAAACTAATTTTCTCTTTTATAGTCAACTTCAAGTTGAAAAAAAATGAACATTTTAACATGATATTATAGTTCAAGTTTTTAGTAAAACAACATATTTTTCAAATACTATATTTACATGGATATGTTTTTTTACATTCAAGACAAGAGAGTAGTAGGTAAGCATCTAATTAAGTGGTGTGTAAGTACTATTTGAGATATGTTGGTCTTGAGTTTGACATCTTAAGGATGTATGAGTAAAAAAAAAAAAAAAAGCAAAAAAGGACAAGAGTATATTGAAATTTAATGTGTACCTCATACTTTTAAGAGGAAAAATTAAGCTTCAAGATATTGAATCTCCTATTTTAACCATTTAGAATTGTTTTAAGTATATTGTAAAAACCAAGTCAATTATGATTGAGTTGTAGCGATAAGGAGTGGCTAGGGTTATAGATGTCCCATGGACTCTAGTCTCAATGGACATAGAAAAAAACAATCATGGAGACGCACAGGCATGGCCAAGGATCCTCGATGATAAGAGATTCCCATGGCTGTAGGACATGGAGGAATAAAGAAGATAGAGTTAGTGGCAAGATAAGCATCAGCAAAAATGAATGAAATTCTTTTTATCCATGACATGACTTGATCCAAAGTTGTAAGGAATTATCCATAGAATAACCTAGGTATTACGCATGATAATGCACATATCTTTTCTTTTTATCTGGGAAAAGACTCGCCAAACTTAGCTAATGGTGTATCTAATCTTCATACTCCAACTTATGCTTCCATCATTTAGTGTTGAAGTGTCCCCTTCGAAGTAGTGTACTCTTAGATTGTCAACCCTCGATAAACACCTTTATATTTCTAATGTCTTTCACTCTAAAGACGATGCGACACAGTACCTGCCATACCCAGTTTGTGACTGCTAAGCCCAAATGGGTGAGAGAGATTGGACTTGTTCTATCCTTGATGATTTTCAAAACCTCAATCCTGATGCTAAAGACAAGGACGAGGGTCGTTTTCATTTGCCCTTGCCCATCGTCTTATATCTTTTAACCCACGGGATTAGGTGTGTTCCTTGGAAAGAAAAAAGAGGGAAGAGGATCAGATTAGGTGTGTTTGGTGCTCTGTTGACAGTTGCTCACCACCCCCCTGTGTTTTTCATACCAGTTAACCGCCGAAATCAACAACCGCTACATAATCCGACGGAACATCGCCTGTCCGGATTGCGCTGCTTTTCTCACTACAGTAAACGACAGACCGTTCAACATTTTAGTGATTTTCAACGTCTGATCCGAGAAAACAAACCTCTCGCTGTCGTCACAATATGTCTTGATTAGAATCTAACGTTTAATCAAGTGGCACCAACCGCGTTCGTCCACCTCCGCACCTAGATACGCCCTGACAATAGCTAAATTCCAACGAGCCGTGGGGGCATATTCGTCAAGTGGGAAAGTCCAAGGCTATTTTAGGAACGGTGAAGTCCACTTCCCGAGGGCGCGTTATCTTACAACGCTGAACGGGCGATTCACGGAACGTACACTGCGAGATTCAAAGCACTGAGAAATTAAAACGGAGGGGCAGTGTTTTTATTGTTCGCGTTAATATTCTTTGCTTCCGACCATCAAAGCGTCCCCCCGGCTTGCTTCCTTCTTCGCTAACTCTGTTTTCGGAAGACATGTAACTGCCTCAAGAAGCTGTCGTGAGATCCTCGGGTAACATCTTGCTATTTGCAAAAGGATGTTTTTGTTTTGCTTTCGTGATTGTTTCTGTCTTTTGGTTTCTATGTTGTGTCCTGGCGTTTTGTTTTGGGGGTTGATTCGTAGGTTATTGTGGTTGATCCATTGCCTTTTCTTGTTACCTGTTGGTTGGCAAGAAAGTAGAAGCTGATTGGAAGAAGGGGTGGGGAAAGAGAAGAATAAAAGGAAAAAGTGGTCCTAGCTTTGCCAAATACTTGTTGAATCAGTCTGAACTCAGTGGGGTGTCTTGTTTCTTTTTCTTTTGCGATATGTCCATCTTAAGGAAGAAAGTTGTCAGAAAATTGTAGTACATTTATCTGTTGATATTGCTCTTGATCTGCTGCTCAAAATTTGTTGCAGTTAAACTTTAAATAGAGAGACTGAATATCGGGAAGATAGTTTTGTAAATTGCTAGTATCAGATTATGTGCCTCTTTGCGGCAAAATTTCCTAAATGAGAAGCAGAAATCAACTCGATGCTTATGTTAATGAAGTGACAGGGAAACTGCAATTGAAAATTAATTTATGTGAAGGAATTATTTGTTTTTTCTTGAGTTAGTCTTCGGCGACTTTCAGTTGCGTTTTTCTTTATGCTAGTCATGGCGTGCTTGAATTGAACTTTCCGATGAGGTTTCTTTTGGGGTGTTTTTGGGATTTTCGGTATATCTTTATGGTCAATTCTCCATTTGACTTCATGGATGGCTATGATATCAAACAAGGCGTCTACAGTTTGACCTATCAATTGTTTTAGTTATATGGTTTGGGAAGTAGGATATAAATATCATGGCATCTTCTGTACAGAGTCTTGCTGAAAGATTTATGGGCTAATTTGCAGGTTGGTCAATGGATTGGAGGACCCAATAAAGATTGGTGAAGCAAAGAAGAGGAGATGAAAGGGGAGTCATCTGGGTTGATCATTGGGATTTCCATCGGGGTGGTGATTGGGCTGCTTTTGGCTATTTTTGCGCTGTTTTGTTTTAGGTACCATAGGAAGCGCTCACAGATAGGGAATAGCAGTTCTCGAAGGGCAGCAACTCTTCCTATCCGTGCTAACGGTGCTGACTCTTGTACAATATTGTCTGACTCGACTATTGGTCCGGACTCACCTGTGAAGTCTGGACGCCATGGCATGCCCATGTGGCTCGATGGATTTAGGAAGAGTAATGTGGTGTCGGCATCTGGAATACTCGAGTACTCTTACAAGTATGCTTTCCTTGGAATTTTATGAACCAATACCCCATGGTTTTGGAAGAGATATTCTTGTATCATTCCTCTGTATTGTTCTTTAGATTTTTAAGAATGATCTATTGTAGATTTTTATGATTTCTGAGTCATCAAATCATCCTTTACATTTAGAAGTTGTATTTTGGTCTCCTAGTATCTTTTTTTTTGTGCATGTCAACGGGTGCAACTTTACAATTTGGGACAATACTGATTATGCTTGGTGGCTAATTTTACAATATCCCATGATAGTATGATCTGATAATAGTTGAATCAGTTATCAAGAGAATGTGTTGTATATATCTTATTTTATTTTATTCTTTTACTCATGAGTTCTAGTTAGCCCAATTTATCATTATAATTCCAACTGCTAGAACATATTTCATATTGAGTTATGCTGTTATTTGTTTCTTTCTTCTTCTTTTTTGTGGCTACCAATAGAATTCATAATCACTTGATCTATGAACAAGTAGTACGTGAGTTGCACACCAAATTTTATGAGCTTCTTTTTTTCTGTTTTCTTCTTTTTAAGTAATTTTGGCCCAATGGTATTCATGCAGGGATCTGCAGAAAGGAACATGTAATTTTACAACTTTAATAGGACAGGGTGCATTTGGTCCTGTTTACAAGGCTAAAATGTCAACCGGTGAAACTGTTGCTGTTAAAGTGCTTGCAACTGATTCTAAGCAAGGGGAGAAAGAGTTCCAGACAGAGGTATTGACGGTTAATGTAGCATGCTTTTGCTATTTTGCAAACTCTCACACGATATTAGTACGCTACTTGCTAAGTAAAGTTGGCAGTAAAGTTTGGTGGAAATGTGGCAGCTTGATGAAATTTAGGGAAGCGAGACTATGGAGGAAAGTTTTAGGAAATACCATACTTGTTTTGGTTGCCTTCTTTACTAATTTTTCTTTGTAACATGAAACTATTTGATCAGTTTTAACCTGTCTTCTTCTAAATATACACAGGTAATGTTATTGGGAAGGTTGCATCACAGAAACCTCGTGAATTTGATCGGATATTGTGCAGAAAAAGGCCAGCATATGCTGATATATGTCTACATGAGCAAAGGCAGCTTAGCATCTCATCTCTACAGTAAGCTGTCTACCAAATATAGAGTGAAGATACCAGATGTCATTGCCTCTAAAAGTAGTATTGGAGTAGACATTCGGTGTGATGTCATGTTAAAATTAAGAATTTTATGCTAAATTTTGTAAACTGATAATATTGGAGATTTTGTAAGTTTCTAGAATGGGTAAATTGACTAATCTGTTGAGATCATCGTGTCCATGCAGCCAAATTTTATGAAAAGATGTGTAGGATAAGAGTGAAGAATGACCGAAGTTCCAAATTAATCAGTTCTAGAGTTCCATCAAAGTTCCAAAACTTCACAACTTTCCTCGTCATATACTTGTCATCTGCACAAGCTTTAATAGTTCAATCATGAAATCCTGCAATGATGAATCCTAGAATTTGTTGGTTGAACTAATCTTGTGCTGGAAGAATGGCATGATAAAAGTTAAAATACTTAAGGCTGATACTCTTGCACTTTAAATCTTAAGTCCTATAAATTTGTGATATATAGCATGCTTTTCATTTTATGCAGGTGAAAAGCATGAATTGCTGGGCTGGGATTTAAGGGTCCATATAGCTTTAGATGTTGCCAGAGGTTTGGAGTATCTTCATGATGGGGTAACTCCACATCTTACTTATGTATCAAACAGTGGACTTTTTCCCGTGCGCAGATGTGTTTGTTTTATTTTAAGGAGCTTACTTATTCTTCTGTCTTCATTTACCACTTCAGGCAGTTCCTCCTGTAATTCACCGAGATATTAAATCTTCCAATATTCTATTGGATCAATCCATGAGAGCCAGGGTATGTATCTTCCCTTGATTGTGGACTGTGGCCAAACCCACTATTTCAGTGTGAAGAGGACCCTTAAATTTAATTCCTTGATTGACATTCTTGACTTCTGGACTTATCTTATACTTGCTGAAGATACAACACTATTTATGTGCTTTTAACAACAATTATTTTGGCTGCCTCTCATACTATTGCTGGCTATTTTGTATCAAGCAGGTTGCTGACTTTGGGCTTTCTAGAGAAGAGATGGTGGATAGTCATGCGGTTAATATCCGGGGTACTTTTGGGTATCTTGATCCTGAGTATATATCTACAAAGACTTTCACCAAGAAGAGTGATGTTTACAGCTTCGGAGTCTTGCTTTTTGAACTTATAGCTGGCAGAAATCCTCAACAGGGTCTAATGGAATATGTTGAGCTTGTAAGATCTCTCTCCCTTTGCCTCTTTTATCCTCTTTGGAAGTAACACAAATAAAGCAATCAGAAGGAGGGAAACCCTTTGAAAAGTGTAATTCCTAAGAAAGATGAGGATCATAGTTGTCTTGTGTTGCTTAAGTTCATCCTTGGCACAATCACATACATCCCTCTCCTATTTTGTTGATCCTGTTTAACGATTCAAACTTCTTAATAGGATGTCTTTCAAGTGAAAAGGAAAACTCACATCTTAACTTCACATTACTTTTCAAATTGGATAATGTATCCTAATTGGCAAATATGTCTAATACGTTTTGTTATATATGTGTAGGCAGCGATGAATACCGAGGGGAAAGTTGGGTGGGAGGAAATTGTCGATTCCCATCTTGAGGGGAAATTTGACGTGCAAGAGCTTAACGAAGTTGCTGCTCTTGCTTACAAATGCATCAACCGCGTCCCAAGAAAACGGCCTGCAATGAGGGACATTGTTCAAGTGCTATCACGGGTCCTTAAGTCGAGACACAACAGGAAGCATCACAAGAACTCCCTATCTGCCACTACCTTAGATGAAGTCACCATTGATGTTGACCAAGCAGAGAGCAAGACTCCAATTTCTGAACACCGAAGAGAAGAATCCATGGATAGCACAGCTGACCTGTGAAAGTATAGCTGATGGTTTTTCCATTTGTTCATTGGTTTTGTTACTTGGTTTCCGATTTTCCCTTTTTCAACATGTGCAGTCTGAAACAAGTTGAAAGGCTAGTGGATCTGCTGCAGTCTGATTTCTTCTTGAGTGACTTAGGATTCAGAGTTTGAGATCCCGTTCCCCCTAGTCTTGTGCAACATAGTTAGTCTTTTGTCTCCTTTTTTCCCCTTTTATTTTTCTTCTTGACATGTCCCTGAATCTGTAAATTTTGAATACCTTAGAAATGAAAATGAAGGAAAATAACCATTTTCTGTAAATTAAAGACCAGCACTTGGTTTTTGTGTTGTATTTAAGGCTTTATGTTTGGGATCTCTGCCATGCTGTCCCCATACTTGTTTTCATTTGTCAACAAAATACCACAGCCATCGATTTTGGGTTTGGAAATTATACCAAACACTATATTACTCAATTTTATTACAATCTAAAAGGAATAGAGTATATCTCCAACAAACCACTCCCCCACCCCCCATAAAAAAAGGTTAAAAAGGAAAAAATTGAAGCTGAGGCTATGAGTCATAACTTGTTTTGAGTTATGGATTCTATTAGCAAATTACTGTTTGATACTAGTTTCTTAGGTTAAATCCTTTGAAAACAACTCAAATTGAAATTGGACATTCGTTCTTTTTTTTACTATTGTAACCCGTTCAATTTTTTTACTGTTGTAACCCATTCGCCTAGTTTAGGCTCCATGAAATAGCCTCTATTGGTGCCTAGTTGGCAATTCTTTTGTTGGGTTTCGATTGAAAAAGTCAGCAATGGAATTATTAGTAACTTTCAAATATTTAATTTTAAATAAATAATTTCTAATAAAATTCTACCATTTCAATATCAAATCCTTGAAATAATCATGGCTCAAATATCAAATCCAATATACGAAAACAACCCTCTATTGATTTTATTTTTCTATAGTGATTACATTAAAATGAAAATTTTATTTTATGATCAAATATCTATATCATATAAATCGAGTATTAGTTAGATATCATCCATTTATATTTTCCGAATTGGGTCGAGAGAGAAAACAAGTTGGCCCAAGTAGAAGCCCCGAACGTGTCAAACATTCTTGCTGGGGGCGAAATTGTCTTTCGCTCGCTCTGTTATCCATATGAAATTGTCAGCACCAAAGCAGTATAGCTACCAGCGAAAGTCACCAAGTCGAAGAAGAAACATCGAAAATGGCAGCCATGGCTGCTCTTCAGAGCTCTTTGACCTCTCTTTCCCTCTCCTCCAACTCCTTCCTCGGCCAGCGCCTCTTACCGCCCTCTATCTACACTGTGCCGGTACATTATCCTAACTCTCCCTTAAGCCTCTTCTCAAATCTCTTGTGCTTTGTAGCTTTTAAACTCATTTCTTGTTGGAACATCGAAGTCCCTTTTGGTTTTATTTTCTGAAGTTACGGATATTTTGGGTAATTAATGGGTGATTCAAGACTAGCTTCACAAATTTCTTGTGCTATGTAGCATTTTACTTCATTCAATATTTGGTTCTTTGTTAATTGTATGGAGATGGGTCTATCACAAGCTAGAGCAACCGTGTTTTCTTGGTCTTTTGAGTTAAAACCCAGATGTTGGCCACTTTGTGTATGTTTACCTGGATTTACATATATCTGTAGATTTCGTTCAATTGAAGTAGTGTTCCCTTAATTTTGAATGAGAATGGCAATTAACCTGTCGTACAAGGTACACTAATGAACGGTACCATTTTAAGCAACTGGACTGACCCTGATGTCTCAGCTACCCTTCTTCATACGTTAAGCAACCAGGCTAGCTTTCTTACTAATGATAAAAGCCTTTTCTGACAAGCTGTTCTTCTCCCGACAATTTAAACCTTGATAATTTCAAATAGTGTCCAAAGAGTTCTTCTACTAATGGAAGAAGATGTTTTGTGTTAGTCTTGTCAAATTGGGCTCTTTCTTGATGATCTTTTTGACAGGTTTGTCAAACAATATAAGGCCCGTATGAAAGTGTAAATTCGTGCTTTTACAAGGAGAATTAAAACCCGTTGTATAATTTACACAATTTAGGATACCTTAAAGAATTTTTAATAGGTAGAAATTATGGCTTAGTTGGAGAACGGGACATTGATTATCTAGTGCTCTCTTCATCATCTAAGAATGTCAATGTGCTTCGGCCTTGGCTGGAGGTAAATAGTGCGTGGGGCTTGGTTTGCCTAAGGTTCAATATAATTTGTATACGAGGGAAAAAAGGGGGAAATTTCCGTTTTGCTCATTCCCTACACACTAGGTGGCCATGATTTGATATCCTAGTGGATTCTGTAGCTGCTTTCCTGGGCTTACTGAAGTGGAAGTCATTGTAGTCTTTGCCTGTTTTATCCTGTATACATTGCAGTTTACATCTAAGTCCTCTGGGAAATATTGTGTACATCATGATGTCTAAAATTACCAATCCATTTACAGAATAGACGCTGTCATCCTGCTGTGCAGTTTGGCCATTAGTGTTGAATGATTGCACGGGCTTATGTTTCTGATTTGTTACCCCCCTTTTACTCAGTTCTTATTCTCCAAGCTTGATTATTTTTCTGTTATCTGTGTGGCTTACCGATGGGAAGTTTGTGTATACATACTATAGATTGGGATTAATCACTTTCAGATCTCATTACCACTGGTGTAAATGCTTCCTGGAGATAAAAGAGAGTAATGGTCAAAATTCAAAAGACTTCCATCCACTCTGGCAATTGCATAAGCCAAACTTCACAATAACTTCGTTTTTGTTGTTTTTCATGCTCACAGATTTGGATATATGAATCGTCTAACTAAATTTCATGGCTACAGATTTGAATGCTTGGTGATCATAGAGCTTATTATCTTTGCCACGTTAATTATAGTGTATATCTGAATTGCGTGTGACTGTATTTATGTCATTTATCGCCTGGTTAGAAACTGGGATCAATTGATCACATCTTTTCTCTGTGTTTTGCATGCAGACCAAGCAGACAGAGAAGCCATGTCTCATCATAGCGAGGGTGGGTTTTGTGGATTCTATCTCGATATCTTCATTTTGACAAATTTTTTATCTGGTTTGAGGAAAATATAACTTAAGTTTTGCACCAAGAAAACAAAAGAAAAGATAGGATTGACCTGCTAAAGCCACAAGAGTGAAAGCACTCCACTGTATCCGTTACATATGGCTTAAGTCATTGAGGAGAAGTGCTTTGATTGTAATATACTGGTGAATGCAGAAGGCAATGCAAAAACTGTAACTTTTAATTCAGAAAGTTTTTTGGCTTGGTGTCATATTAACATGGGTGGTTCAATTTTTTTTTTGGCCTCCCACCAAGGTTATGCACCTTTAATATAGAACATTTCTATAAATAATGTCCTTTGTGTTACAAGATTGATTTGTCATCTTGTGTTCTTACTGGGTCTCTTTATTTATCTGGCAGATTAAACATTGGGAGCGGAAGGAATGTAAACCAAATAGCCTTCCAGTTCTGCACAAAATGCATGTTAAGGTGGGAGATACAGTGAAAGTAATATCTGGACGTGATAAAGGAAAAACTGGGGAAATTACTAAGATCTTCAGGCATAACAGCACTGTGGTAGTGAAAGACATAAACTTGAAGACGAAGCATGTGAAGAGCAGGGGAGAGGATGAACCAGGCCAGATTCTTAAGGTCATTTTTACTCCTCTATTGGGAACATGAAATCATCAAGTTTACTTTAGAGTATATTTTTCTCTGCTACATTCTTGCATGCAAGTGAATAGTAACATAAGAAGTTATAAAGACATATTTTCATTCGTCGCCACATCCAGTTGTTATATAGGATGTGTGTGGTGGATCCGTCGGGTGGAAAATGGTTTTCTAGTGATCTTCAAACAAGAAATCTTGATTATATTGAATTTTCCCTTCGAGTTTGGAATCCAGATTGAGGAATATGTTTCTTATTTGCTTGTTACTAGTCACAAACAGATGATTTCATTTGGAATTTCAGATTGAAGCGCCTATCCACAGCTCGAATGTGATGCTCTACTCAAAGGAACAGAATGTCGCAAGTCGGGTGGGTCATAAAATCCTTGAAGATGGTAAACGAGTCCGTTATCTCATAAAAACAGGGGAAATAATTGATAGTGCAGAGTCCTGGAAGCAACGAAAGGAAGAGCAAACGAAAACGGAAGTAGCTGCTGCTTCTTAGGAAGTCTAACTTCGTTGCTTCACCATTGATGTGGTATCTGAATCTGTCCTCATTTCGTCTTCATATTGCCCACCCAATTGGTTACTGCCTCCTTGTTGATCCACATACTCATAAGCAATGTGGTTTTGATGCCGTGTTGGTTCTACCATCTGGGGCGAGTTGGAATGAGCTTCCCTAATCTGAACATTTGGGTTGAATTACCTTGTAGTTCATGTAGTTAATTGCCAGGCTTCTGTATGTTCTCTTGTTTTCTTTTCCATGCCTTCAACGTAAGAATCTTGTATTTTCTTGAGTTCCTTTACACCTTGTAGCACTTGGTACGTTACACTTCCTCCCTAATAGTCAGTTTGTAAGAAAAAAGATCATACCAATATATAAGAATCATGCACAATAAATTAGTATATTGATAACATGGGACACATTCAAATCATAATACATCTAAAGAATCTCCCACAAAGACATCATCCATTACTCTTTTAGTGATGAGACTCTTGGCACAAACCTTTGGCGTCCACTTGTGAAAGATGGATGAAAAATCTCGTAAGCTGCTGAAGCAGATGATTTTAGAGTTTATTCACTTTTTCTTGCACCAATTCAATGTCATTGAGCATTCAAATTATTCACTGGTGCTGCAACCTTAGGTTTAGCAATGCTGTTATGATTGGTCTCCTTCCAGTAAGGCCCTTCCAAGAGTCGAAAAGTATGTGACACGGAGTGGGAGGGGCTCACTCCATCACTAAAATAAATGTATATGATACCTGTTGACAAAATGTCCTTCACTCCAATTACTAAACGCTTTGAATTCAGACAGATCACATCAGTTGAAAAACAACGTGAAATGACACCTTGTCTACCTTTGAATTCGGACAGGTACTGGGGTAAGTGACAAAGCAGGCATGTACCCAAAGAACTTGTTGATGAGCATGACATATCTATTAAGAGCATGTTACAGATACAGATTTAAATAATTAACTTCGTGTAAGTCCATTAGTAAATAGAAGACTTCATTAGTGGGCTCTAAGCAAAGGAATAAAAGGAAGCTAGCTTGTAGAGAGACCCTAGTATAGTTTTTGTTAATCTTTATATAAGATTTTAAAAGTAACTTGCTGTAATTAATTATAAAATTACTGTTTATTATTGAGTCCCTAATATCTACACCGTCGGATTAATCTGCGCATGTAAACTAAAACGTGGCATTTCAAGAAGATTGACACGACATGATTCTCCAAATACTGTTTCACGGGCTTCCCATCGAAGTCGTTGTTTTACCATCAATTAATTATCATATATTCCAAACCAGCTAAGGCTAACCTGTCTGGTAATGTAATATAATCAACGTGTCGTGATCCAACAACATGGTGTGAGAGAGTTGTGAAGGAAATGGAGGATTGGGAGGGCGAGGTGGGAAGCAGAAGAGAGGAGCCTCCGACTTACTCTGTGACTGGTGCAACAGGCTATATTGGGTCCTGGTTGGTGAAGACTCTTCTAGAAAGAGGCTACAAGGTTCATGCCACTGTTCGAGATCCTGGTAAGTTCCAAGCTGCTCTTTTGATCTTTTCCTGTTTTGTCTTTTGGATTTGCTGATTAGCTCAGAAGAGGGAGTTGAGTGGCTTTGGGTTGCTGAATATGTGAAACTGATGAGAAAGGGAGGAAGAGATGGACACCGATCGGCTACGGTCATCGAGAAATTGATGAAAAGGTGGTGTAGAAGGATATCAATCATCTCAGAAAGTTAGTAAATTCTTTTCTGCCAAACAACATCTAGAACCCAGATTATAGAGTAGAGTACCTAGTTGCATAAAAGTTACATGACCGATTCATGAATATTGTTAATATGGAAGTCCCCCCGGTGGGAACTTCTGATTGCTGCAAGATTAACTAAACAACCAGTTTAATAAGAAGAGAGAAGGATGAAGCAGAAGAAGAAGAATTTGAGGAGCTTCTCCACGCATTGGGGTAAGTGAGAGGGTAGACTAAGAATTTAAGGATTCCTGGTGGTTTACTATGAGTAATGCAATTAAATTAAACTGTTGTTTACTGGTGGTTTACTATAGAAAAATTTTCCAGGATGGGTCATTTTCGGGGAGTCTCCTTTTATATTGACTGAGCCACGTACTGTCTTCATCTTTCAGATTGTTATCATTTCTCCCTAACCTCCAGAAATTTAAGTTGGTGTAACATTTTACCAAATCGAATTCTAATTTCATTTGTTTTCGATTCATGAATTCAATGATAGTGATTAGTTATCATTATAGGTAGAGGTTTTTTTTATCTTTTTTTTTTATGAAGCAATTTAATGTTGAAGAATATTAAAAAATGTTTAAAGACTTGTAATCCAAGTCAAAAATCAAGTTAAGAGTTAGTAAATTTATTATTACATAAATAATAATTCATATATATTTATAAGTAATATAAGTCTTATTACCTATATTTTAACAAAAAATACAAATTCACGAGGATATAATATAAATTTTAACACAATATATTAACAATTCTAATATCTCATAACACTGACATTTATGTGTTTTTGCTTTAGCATTTTGAACCTGGTACCTTTTTAATCTAAAGTTACTTTCATCCCAACTAAACTAATGTTTTTAACACACATTTATACATTTTCCTCCTTTTTTTTTAACCTATAGGCAAAAGGAGTGAGAGATTTTAGCATCTCCAACCTCGAACATTTTTAGTCACTGGCTACCTTGTTTCTAACTGAACTAATGTTTTTTAACACACATTTATGTGTAAATGCAAACCCATAAACACAACTAAGTAATTACTTTGTATGTTCTACCTACTAAAGTTGATAAACTTTAGAAGGGAAAAAATAAAGTGTGAAGTTTACGGTGAGAAACTTTTCCCAGGAACTTCCAATTGTTTTATCTCATAGTTTATTTATGAGTGGATTTGGGGTGCAGGCTAAAAAATAAACGTCAAAGATCCTCTAGAATATGACTACTAAAGATACTGGCTGGCTCAAAAGGTGACGGCCCATGGGTTAGGGGGAAGTTGGAGAAACTGGATAGGAACAAAAAGGAACAACCCTTAGTCCTTGGTATGTAAAGCAGGTTCCATTTAGGACCCCCAGTCAAGTAGAGGTTTATATGTAACTCTTTAATTTTTTTTAATAATTTAATCTAAAATTTTTTTTTAAGTTAAATAAATATTTTTTATGTGAAATTTCTATCTTTACCATTTTCCCACAAATCAAACACACCTAAATCATATCAAACATATTTAGAACTTCAATTAAAGTATTATATTAGAAAGTCCAAAATGCACCTTAAAAAATTAAGTCATGAATTAAAGAGTTTTTTTTTTTTCATTTAAACATCTATCATAATATGGTGAGAGTTCATTTCCTTGCAAAACTCCTAGAACACTGCTTTTTTCCTCCAATGAAAAAACTAAAATACCCATATATTGTGGTACTTATTACTACTAAAGCTTTTGATTGAAGGATCAAAATATTCAGTTCTTCATGTTGCTTAGACGCTGAAGTCCAAACTATATTATGTCAGAAAAGTCATTATCCCTACTATCCTCGTGGAAGAATAGTGAGCGTTTGAGACTGTTCCGAGCTGATTTGCAAGAAGAAGGGAGCTTCGACGAGGCTGTGAAGGGCTGCAATGGAGTTTTCCACGTAGCTGCTTCAATGAAATTCAACGTTCATGCAAATGAGGACATCGGTAATCCCATCAGAACTGATTAATCACAATATTGATGTTACTTTGGTTTGGGCTTATTTATTTTTCATGCTGGTTTTGTTTGTCTTTTCTATTTTATAGGCCCATTGATTTTGGACAAAGATTATGCAACCTTTGTGGGTGTTTTAACACAATCTAACTCGGTTTCTTTCGCGAACCAGAGACACATGTTCAGTCAAACATCATCCTTCCTGCAATTAGTGGAACCTTAAACGTTCTCAAAGCCTGCTTGAGATCCAAATCTGTGAAAAGGGTTGTTTTCACATCTTCCATTAGCACTATCACTGCCCAAGACAGTGCTGGAAATTGGAAACCTATTGTTGATGAATCTTGCCAAGCTTCTCTTGATTTCATATGGAACAAGAAAGCAAATGGATGGGTAATGCCACATCCCCTCATGCATTGTCATGTTACACAGTTGCTTGTTCATCTTACAGACGGTTTTGCTGTCATAGGTTTATGCACTTGCAAAGCGTCTCACAGAGGAAGCCGCATTTAAATTTGCCAATGAAAATGGCATCGATCTTGTCTCAGTAATAACAACTACTGTGGCTGGTCCATTCCTCACTTTGGATGTCCCATCAAGCATTCGCGTTCTCTTGTCACCAGTAACAGGTAATTGCAGTCATACAGAATATCACCCACTGCTTCAACTTCTCAGTTCTCAGTTCTTATGAGATGTTACTTAGTAACTTGAAATCATGCGTATAGTGTTTTTAGGATGTTTAATCATGTGGAATTGATTATCCATGTAGGAGACCCTGAGTTCCACGGCATATTAACCGCTGTGAATGCAAGAATGGGATCGATTGCTTTAGTTCATATCGAAGATATATGCAGTGCCCACATTTTCCTAATGCAGCATGCTAAAGCAGAAGGCAGATACATATGCTGTGTCCAGAACTGTGCAATGTCCAAGTTGGTTGAGCATCTAGCAGAGGAATATCCCTGCTTAAATATCAGGTAGCTGTTTTTTTCCTTCAATATGGAAGGTTTTATGATAGGTTTATTGGGCTATTTGATGCTATAATATCCCTATACATGCAGGTCAGTGGAGAAAGAAATCAGTGTAGGTCCTGAAATTTCTTCAAAGAAGCTAAGAGATTTGGGTTTCAGTTACAAGCATGGAATAGCAGACATAATACAACAGACAATAGCTTCTTGTTTAAATTATGGCTTTCTACCTCCTATAGTCAATTAATAAACCTTTTAATCCAAAAAGCTGCAACTTTGTTGTTGGTAGAAATAAATGAAGAGAGCACTCAATGATCAAGATCAACTTCAATGTTTGGTATATGTTGTTTTCTCTTATTCTCTATTTATTGCAACATTATTAGGCCTGCAGATGTGGGCCTGTTTGGGAGAGACTAAACCTGATTTTCAGTGATAAACTGACGTTTGCAGGCGTTGATTATGGTGCTAAATAAACCAAATAACTAAGTTTCAGTATCAAGGACCACTTGGTTAGGGATCTGAAAATTGTTTTAGGCATCGAGAATTGAATGCCAATGCAGCCATATGAACAGATCTTTTATTTAGAATAGACCGGAAAAAATAGACAGATAATGATGTTTTGCAGCATAGCTATGACAGCAAAACCGTCCGTGAAGAATATGATGACAATCCAAGTAAATCATTCTATATGCCAACTGTTTGGAGGTCCCTGCATATTTAGATGGAGACTGAACAAGATTCCATTGCTGCTCTTTGGGATAGGATAGGTTGGTCATATTGTTATCATTGAGCTAAGGAGGAAGATATTTCAGATATAGCCATGGAAACTCTGAGCTTTCTCATTATCTCTTATTTTCTTGGGGAGTTTATGAGGTAGGTCTAGGAAAAGGACATGCATTGTTATTGTCCTAGACATGTGACCCCGCCCGAACATGGTCAGTTCATTTCAGGAAGCTTTTTAGTTCGAAAGAGAGAAAAGGAGAAGTGGGACTTTCATTAACTTACTTCAGGAATAGGTAAACTTTACGCTCCTTTTCTCTGATGACTCTGTCGTTATATTTGTTTGGTGTAGCCATCAATTGTAAGCAGTTTTCTGCATTTCCTAGTCAGTCATAAGATCAGCAAATCTTTATGTGAAAAGGCAAAGCGCTGCCCACCAGACGAAGAGTCTAATCAAGAGTCATGGCAGATGTACTCTCTTCATCGTGTTCATCTGCTGCCACCAAACTAAACTCGGTGAAAAACCCCAAGACTGGAAGCAATACCAAATTCAATTTCCTGAATTCAAATCTTTCAAAAGGAGTTATGGGGGGTCGGTTAGGCTACATTTATTACGTGCATGTGCCAGAGAGCCTTAAATGATGTCCCTTACAAAGACCTTCCAGTAAAGAAAGAGGAAAGGAGGGGTCCCCTGATCTTATCCCCAAGAGTATCCGTAACCTTCAGTAAAGAAAAACTGAGAAGAGAACAGTAGCAGAATATTTAGCAGACAAAGTCGAATGGAAGAGACAAAAAATATGCCAGTACAGTGAGAACCTCATCTGTAATCCTTGATTTTTGTCTTCTGGTTTGTAGTAACTTTTCTTTGAAACGTGTCCCTCCAACAGGACCACATGCTCCAACCTCCCTGAATTATGTTTCAGGGTATTGAATAATATACTTTGTTTGGGAGTATGGATACTGAGAAACAATAGCATACAAAGAAGGGTCTAATTTTCGTCTACTCGGGTGGTATTCTGTCTCCAGCGACTGCAGGACTTTTTAAGTAAGAGAAGAACATGAACAACTGGACTTACACAGCCTCGTGTTTTGATGCATAAGATTCGAGTTGGCATCCTTCTTCAAAGTCTAGAAGGTGTTGGAAATATATTACATCAACGTGATTAATCTAACACCATTAAAATTAATTTCCATTTTCATACATGGTGTTGGGATGCATAATCAGTATGATGTAACTATTAAAAAATTGCATCAATCTGCGCAACCTGACACTGTCATGTGGGTGTTCGAATAATTCAATAAATATCATATTCAAGGATTCAAATTGTTTCACAAGGGCAGTAAATGACTCGAATTATTTGAAATGAAGGCATCTCTTGTTCATGTGATGCCAAGATCTCCCCATAAACTAGAAAATCAAATCTTCCATTCTTGAATTTTTCAGTTCCTATTCAAGTATATTATGTTGTTAGCCTTTTTCCTTCTCAACAACCCAATCTAGCTGCGGATTTTTCTTCCTGCAATGGATAACCTTCAATTTAATCAAGTTTTTGCAGTTTGCAAATAACTTCTGCATTAAAGACAACAGCAGGATAAATGCAAACGTAGGAAGAGGCTGACAAAATAGCATTATGGAAGTGCAAATCCTTGGAATGTAGGAAAAGGACTAGAATCTAACTCCTTCTAACAACAAATAAAGGAAAAGAAATATCTAGAAGAAAGATCTCAAAAACCCGGATGGATTCACATAAGTTAGAAACGATAATGCAAAAGATTTTTGATCTTCATGGTTTGCAGATTACCACAAAGCAAGGAAGGAGAGCTCTAGGATTGAGCAAATAGAGCTCCTCAATGTTTGAATAGAGACCTACTTTACCAGCCAATGAATCAAATCCGGTTTGGCCAGCCATTTCTTGTATGTTCTCCAAGGGCCTATGAACCCTCCCTGCGATCACTCTGCAGACTATCAACGCTTTCCTAACAGCCGGGTTCTCCTCAGGAATTTCAATGGATTCAAACGCTCTACCACTGGTCGAAGTGGTGAAAACTCCTATCCCACCCCTGAGCTCCTTCTTGGCAGAGAAACCATTTCTAATGATTCGACAGACACTACATTTTTCCGATATACAAAGACTGGAGGAGCCATTTAGACCAAGCGAGCATGACAGAGTTGTGCCGTAGAACCTCAGAAGTTCATTACCATCGGCGAGGCACCGAGGGTGTTTCTTGGGGAGTTTGCTGGCTTTGATTTTCACCATCTCCCTGTATTCTTCGAATCGAGTTAGAGTTCTCTGCATATTATGAACTTTCAGTACCCTCTCAATCCGGCCAAAATGGTTCTCAGATTTTAACCAGCTCGTCCGACATATAATTTCAACGATTTTCCTTGATGAGTCGCCTTCCACAAGTTCAGTAACTGCAAGAGAGAAAATACAGTGAGCCGCTGACAGAGACAGCAGTTCCAAAATCTAAAGAAAACAGGTCTACGTTAATTAAAGGAGATGGCATTGAAAATCAAACTAGTACAGACATTTCGGCTAAAAATGAAAGATTTAACTCATGGTACACCAATGAAGTATTCATCACTTTGCTTCGCAGCCCTATAGTTGCTAAAAGGAATCATGGGTGTACTTTAAAAAGATTTCTTTCAATCGAGAGAATACAATTATGAATTTGCAGATTTATGAAAGGTAAAGTTACGGGTGAATCAGAATCTAGTTCCAAATCTTAAAAAGGTTTACACAACGCAATCCGTTCGCTAGGCCTAAAGCTGAAAAAGTATCACAAAATTTGTGAAAGATTCCTCAGATTCTCAAAGAACCACTGAATTTGTGACAGAGAAAAAAGACTCTGGTCAGGAGAATCTGTGGCACAAAACATGAACGTGAGAGGGAAATAAAAAGTTTTTGAGGAGCCAAAATGAATGACAGGAATAAAACTGCTCCAACAATGGAAGTCTAAATGTGGGTTTCTTGCCAGCATGCTTGGAGAGATGATGAGATTCAGCAGCTTCCCACTTGGTAAACTGCTCTCCACATTTATGGCAAGTCACCGTGGAAGAACCATTGGACTCTGTCTCAAGAGAGACCCTATGGTTTGAATGAATTCCACCTCCAAAGAAAACAGCAGAACCCCCATAACCAGACCGTTCTCTGTCTGAAACACGAAAAGGAGATTTCCTTGGTGGAGTTGATGAAGGCCTAACAGAAGGATTAAAGTAGTGCATTGTTGGGTGCCCCCCAGGGCCAGGAGTCCCAGGCCTCAAAGTGCCTACAAAGGTTGAACCACCACCAACACCACCACCGTTGTTACCGGCCAGCCCGCCGCCGCCAGCCCCCTCATGGAAACCACCAAAACCAGTGATTTTGAGCTCACACCTTGAGTTACTCAAAATCACTTCGTGGGTTATTGGGTTGAGGAACTCACTGCTCCCAATAGATCTTGGGCTGCAACTTGGTGGCTTCTCCAAATGTCTCTTACTTCCATGGATGACATCTTTGAGATTTGCTATAGACCTTGAACAACCGGACCTTCCTGCTTTCCTAGTCAAGATTGTGCCTAATTGCTTCCTTGATTTTGGGTCATGAACATCTGATGGCTCTGATTTGCAGTGTAGAGACTTTTTTAGAGAGAACCAAACTGTCGGCATATTTTCCTTATCCGGTACTTGCTAACTAGGCTACAAAGCTTCACAACCCTTCAATTTTTCCCCATGCTTCCCTCTCAAAAGCACATTCCTTTCAATTGCCATTTGCCATTCTTGTCCTCAATGGAAAGCTGCACATAAAGAAAAAGCTAGATACCAACAACAATCTCCAATCACTTTCTGCTTTAGGAACAACTCCCAATAGGATGAGATTTCCTTCCCATTCTCAGAAACCACCTGTTAACTACTAACTCAAAAACTAACGATGGCACTAGAAGAAACGAAGTCAATATTCATGCAACACCAAGAAAAGAAGCTTGCAAATTCTCAAGTACCAAACTGTTTTTGTGGAGTCATTCCTGGAAGGCACCCAATGGCTTACCTTCGAGGCGGCAGGGAATTAGCAAAGGGAGAGAAATGGACTCAAAAACCAGAAACCAATACGCCCATTTGATTTTGATATTGAAATTTCAAGAAATGGAGAATCTCTAGCTGTCTTGGAACATGACAACCAGCCCAACAATACCCAGTTCAGTGACGACAATAAATGCCACTTGCAGACGAAAGGAAACAGTAAAACACTAAAAGAGACACTCAAAAGGGGCTAGAGGGTGGACGCTCATTGGTCATGGACTGGTATCTTAATTGACTTTAGGTATTCCAAGACCCCGCAGGCTGGTGCAGATTTTAACCAGGCCTGAGAGATTCTGCAGTAAGTACAGGGCTGAAGGAACTTATTACCAACTGAAATGGTTGCCCCGCAATCACGCCGACTAGCGCATGATGATTATGGATGAGCATCAAGGTACCTCATGGAGTAAGCATTTCAAGCAAAACAGAAACACTCAATCTTTATACGGAGAAACTCTTCTCTCATTTTGTCAGAAAAAGTACGGGCTTTCTTTGAAGACACCGTAACAGAGAGAGAGGTCAGAATGTGAAGAACACAGACAAGGATTAACACGAGCCAACAGACTTTTTGGCTTGCGACTGGTAGTTGTGTGCCTTACAGCCCTTGAAATGACATGCAGTGGGCGGGGAATAATTTCCTGTCCCCTCAAATTAATAAGATGAAATTTTATATCTTTTACTAGTAAATTGTTTCTAAGTCATGTATACTTTATTTCTACTAAAAGTTAATTTATATTCCAAAAAGTCATACTGAGGGAGGCTCATTTTATATTAAATTTTTGGAGGCAAAACCACTTATTTTTTTAACAGGGTAGCTTTTAAAAGTCCACATCTTCATGTTTACCTATCATACCATGGAATGTTTCCATTTTAGAAAATTGAGCATACATTATATCTCCTCTTGAAGCATGATGAAAGTATCTATAAATATTTGAAAAGATTTTAAAAAAAAAATTATTTATGACTTCAGACTTTATATTATCAGTTCTTGGATAGATGTGAACATGCATGTATCATAAATAACATCTATTATAAAGTATAAATATACACTTGAAATTAATCATATTATAGAATATTACATAAATACCTTTCATGACAAACTACAAGCAATTAAGTTTGTTTAATTCATAAAAAAAAAAATAAGTTTGTTAGGAAACAAGTTGTGTCTAACTAGATTATCTCATTCGGTGATAAGTTCTAATTGGACTTGTGCTCTAAAAAGGAATAAATAAATCATAGTTAAATATTTAATACTCAAAATCAACTTCGTCCCCTTACAATGACTATTGTTCGAGCCATCTCGTTGTGATCTATGTTCGTTGAAATAAATTTTTATTTATTTTTAAGAATCATCATAAAGGATTATCTTAACCATTACTTAACATTTGTTAAAACCATTGCAATTAATTAAATATTTGAAGGATAAACGCCTCTTACACAAAACGAAAAAAAAAAAATCTTTTAATATAAATCTTGCTTGAGAATTCAAAAATAAAAACAGAAATCAATGTGGTCCTTAGTTTTAAATGCATTCTCAATCTAATCCCTAAGTTTTTAACTTCAAATAACAAGCTCTTAGGTATTCTATAATTTCAATTAGTTCCTTGGTCAAGCTATCATCCAATTAATTTCAACATGCCATGTTAAACCAATTAATAAAGTTGTAAGATCTTTAGCACTTATGTATAGCACATTTACCATTAAATATTACAACTTAAAAAATAAAAATTATAATAAAAAGAGTTATCTCACTTGATAATACTTTCTATGTGAGAGGTGATTATCTATGTTTAAAAGTAATAATTAAATGATACATCTTATAATACAAAGGGTGTAACTTTAATTGCTTAATTTTATATGACATGTTACTGACAAGATGAAAGTAAATTGATGAAAAACACTATTTGAAAACTAAAGAAAAAGATCTAATTGACAAATCAAAACCTAAAAACTTCAATTGAAGTTGCATGATTTACTAGGAAAAAGGTTACTGTGGTAACGAGAGATTACTCTTACCATTAAAAAATTAAAATGACTAAAGCCAAGCAATAATGGCTTAGGCACCATACCAAAAGAATACAAGTGCTTGATTTATGGCATTTTTCTCACTTGACCCTCACGAACTATCTTTGATATTTGTCTCATAAGCCACTCTAAGTCAAGTTTTCCATTGATCACGATCATATAGTAGTCACTAGAATTGCATGCAATCCGAACAAATCCTATAGAAAGGAATGTACAAAGACCAAATGGAAGTCAAATGTTGGCTACGTGACAAGTGTAGAATCTCTTTGTGAAACCACTCAAATCATACACATTTAGGTCAGTTAGTTGCACAATCATTTTAGTTTTGCATTTATTAAAAAACAATGCCAACTTAATGCTAATGCAAGTAAAAGTTGAAGTTACAATTTGTCATCAACCTAAAATTTAACAAACCAATGTATGTGCCATTTCATTTACGACAACATCACCATTAAATATATAATTATAAAAGACTTTGTTACATTCCTGTTATTGGCATACTAGCATATAACCAAATCAAATACATATAAGACATGGTTAAGGGGAAATCTTAACTCCATGGATAGTCTTGCGTTTCTTAGCAATTCCCACTGTTAAGAAGTGGTCCTGGGTAAGGAAGTCCTTCTTGATCAAGCATGTTCAGCTGAATAAATAATTAAAGGATTTCATGCTGGCAACCAAAGACAAGTTAATTTACTGCCTCCATGTCTTGTCCGATCATGTGGGTTTATGGGAATATGATTAGTATAATCCATAAATGTCTATGTATATAACAAGACTGATTAGCAGGTTTGAAATTTCATGCTATGTCCGTTCCACCATCGACAAATTTTGTCCCATCATGTGCACGAATTCCAAGGTCACTGATGTAGTTGTATAAAATGTGAGTTCCAGCAGCTACGTCCCCAATCAAAGCAAGGGCCCCAAACATTGCACTCGTATAATGTGTCCTTAAACTGGGGAATAAAGTAAACAACAATAATGAGAAAGCAGGCTAAACAACAAGACAAAGCTCATTATTAGTTTTGACCACCTACAGCAACTTTTTTAATTCAGGTTTAGAGCCAAATGGGTGGTGAAATAGAGGTCTTGAAAGATTTTAGAGCCAACTTGTCATAATTACATATTAAATTGGGATCACAAATTTCTGACCTATCTGGGTCAATTCCTCCGAGCTTTTTCTTTGTCACTGTTCTTCAATAACGATGATCTAAGTTTCATGCTACGAACCTATGGAAAATCTTTTGACTGTCCATCATTACCACAGGTCTCGAGTTTACTGCAACCTCCAGACATATTTGAGAGGTCCATTTCCGTCTGTGTACTGTTTGTGGGAATTAATGCAGTCACATGATGCGTTGCAGGCTTCTTGCCCAACCCCAGACGTTTATAATTCGGACGAAAGCTCTGATCTGGCAACCAATGGCTGACCTCCCAGAAAGCTTTTTGAATGAGGTCAATAAATTCATTGCCTTTCCAAATTTTTGAGCTTCATCCACTCGTCATAAAATACAACAAGGCCTGAGTTAATTGAAAGTTGTAATCAATATTTAAAAGATCTGACATAATGGTAATTGCTGATATTAATTTCTACAGAACCCAATGGGCGGATTGCTGATGTAAGGCTGTGGTGAAATCAAGGACAGCATTGAGAGAAACACAGGGTGGAAATGGTAACAGAGATAAAAAAGAAGGCTAAAACTGTGTGCCATCGTCGTGAGGATCAAGGCCTCTGCTGGTCAGTACAGAGTTTGATGGTAAAGGAAGACTCATTCCTCCTTCACGTACCAAATGTACGCTTAAATTACGTGCTCGGTTAAGCATTTTGAACTGTTTTTGTTTGCCAAGCCCAACATGTCGATTTCATTGTTCTTGATGAAAACCCATTACTCCAACAAGATTGTTTTCTTTTTCTATAGAAAAAATGACAACGACAATTGTTGGGTCCAACAAGAATGTAAACGAAATCTCAATTGTGAAATTTGATGTTTGATGCCGAGTTAGTTAAATACAACAAGAATGTAAATCAATGAGAACCCTAATTAAGTGGACTCGTTGGTCAAGAGTCTGACTCAATTATTACTAAATTAGAAAAATCCCTTAGAGTAGGTAAGTTGGATGATGCATTGTAATATTTAATATAAATTTAAAATAACAAGTATGTGTATGGCACAAAACACTCACAAAGTATCTATGTCTAGATTATTATTGAATTAAACAGGTGATTAAGAAAACGTTTTGTACATATCATTTATCATGGGCTCTCCGTGGGATGGGAGGTCTAGTGGGCCGACATCAAACGCGTATGATCTCCTTTTGATGGACTATCTCATGCACCAGGGACAGCCAAGTCTAGCTGCCAATTTCTATGTTAATGTGGGCTGAATTTGAATGGGCCCAAAAGAATTAGCATGGGCATCGAGATGGAGATATTAGCCTTTAGTCTAATGATCTCCAAAAGAAACATATAAAAAAAAAAAAGTAATTTATAAAAAATGAGTTCTTTTATATAATATTTTAAGTAAAATATATTTTTAAAAAATTTATAATAATTAAGACCCGTTTTATTAAAAAAAAAAGAATTACAAGATTCTAAAAACTGTGAAAGTTGAGAAAATCGGATTGGTAAGTTGATTACCATCAGATTATAGAAGAGGAATTTGGCTTTTCTTTGACATCTGAAGTCGCTTTAGGCAAAAAAACGTCGTAGCTTTACTTACAGGTCCCAATCTGACACTTAGTGTCTCTCACTTATGGCCCTCCCCAAAGTTGCTGCCTACTCTTATTGTCTTTTTCTTCAGCCACTCCAATTTTTGTAGATGGATCAGAAATTTTTGTAGATGGATGCAAGTCTTATGTTAAAAAAAAAATTATTTAAAGATAAAAAATATTTTCTCAAGTTATGAATAATTTTTTAGATTAAATTTTGAACTTTTCAATATAGTGAAGTTTAAATTGATTTACTTTAACCTACATTAATTTTCAGTCTTTTAAATATTGACTAGTTTCTGGAGAGTTTTCATTTTATTTAGTTCAATCTTAAACTTAAGGTATATTCCATGTATAATAGAATATTGATGATAACATTTTTATATAAAAATATATAATTATTAAATAATATTTTAACATAAAAAATATCTAAACTCATAAGTTAATTTTTAAATTACATTTTAAATTTTCTAATAATAAAAAACATGTGTTTTGAATTATGGACAAGTTGAATTTCCTGTTGACTTGGTAAATAGTCATATGACGCAACACAAACTCTACTAGTGTCTATATATAAGGCTCCACACATTTGATTAAATGACAATTCATCAAACATCTATCCTTGCTTAGCGCCTACATGTTCATCAGTTCCATGAAAGAGTTGTTAAGCTCAACTTATAACTATAAAACATGGGTTTGCCTAGGAGCATGTCTTACTTACCTGTATTTTTTTCATCATCACTTGCTTGGATGAGAAGTAGTGTTAAGATGTAGGTAATGGATCTTAAATTACTAAGAAATAATTATAATTATTTTTTGTAAAATAATGAATTCCATTACTTATCTCTTAAATCAAAATTTAAATTAAATAATAATTCTCTTAATAAATAGCATTAATAATTTAGTGAAGGCCAATGTAAAAATTCAAAACAATTTGTGGGGTTCATAAAAGTCAGACTGCCTTTTACGAACTTTTTTGCATTGTATTATTCATAATGTTGTTGGCAATATGAAAAGCTAAAAAAAAAGAAGAATTAAATGGGAGTAAAAAAATTTAACTTATATTGATAAAGAGTTACTAAATTGAATCATAAATCTTTGCTTTTTTATGGTGACATTATGCAAGAACCTCGCAAATTACTCAAAAATCTTACTAACTCATTACAGTCTAAACAAATTCCTACTTAGTTTGCTAAACTTTTTGTAAATTCTAGAATCATAGTTATGCTTTGTTACAACAACTTGCAGGAAATTTTTCTTATGATGATCAATTCTTAAATAATGAACATGATGAAAGCATTTTATGTGTTTGTAGTCAATCACTTGCTAACTTAGTTAGTAGCTAGCAAGACTCCCAACTAGGGTTGGTTCTAGCACATCCCCTCCCCCTCCCTTCCCCTTATCAATAAATAAAAGAAGAAAAAGAAAAAGAAAAAGAAAAAGAAAAAGAAAAAGGATGTACTTGTTAATATCTTAAACGGTAGTGTTTCACTAACCATATGATGCATTATTTTAATAGGTGAACCATTAGGGCAAGAATGCAACCCACGTAGTCAAAAGTGAAAAGAAATGAAAGCAACTTCCTTGGTAATGACAAACATCATGCTTCACATGTATAGGTAGAATATTCAAATTTTACAAGATGTATGTTGTTAATTAATTTATCATTTTTCTAATATCTCTTATTATTAAAGTTGACACAAATGTTTGAAATGATAATTGACAGTGAAAAGTTTATAAGGCTGGAGGAAAAAAACAAACTCTATGGCTATTCAAGTAATGTAAATACACATAAAGCAACAAAAATTATTCAATCATCTTCTAACTTCCTCCATTTATTGTTGAGCTTCCTTCAACCTCTTTGACATCCTTTATTTATAGTTTTCTTCACTTATAGTTGAAAACCTTAATGCCTTCCTTTCTTCTCTAATTATTTATAGAAAAATCATAGTATTTATTATTATTTTTTATACCAAATGTTTGGACCTATCATGCTTTGGTGAATATATTTATAGAACTTCTTAAAACTTGAATAATGTCTAGGTTACGAAGTACGCCATCCATCAAATTAAATCCAATGCAAAAATAATAAAATATATTGCAAACCTTAGGCTGACTTGAGAATAGTAATTAAATAAAACTACTAAATGAAAAATAAAACTAATCATTCTTTCTTTTTCCTTTTCAAAAGTTAGAAGTCATTATTATGATTTTGTTGTTTATTTATATTCCACACATGAAAATAAATGTGATATGTTTATAAAATCTAGTCAAAAGTTATATGTGACAAAAAGATTCTTCCATAGAACACGAGGTTGTTGCTTTTTTGCATCAACAACGCAAGTGTTTTGTTTCCTTTTCCTACATGGACCTGTGATGTAACTTCAGGTTTGCATGTACTTTTATAATATATGCTTCTAAAAATTACAGCCATGAATAAATATGATTAACATTAATTTGTGAGAGTGAAATAAAATAAAAATTTTCCATTAAAGTTTGAGAAAATAGGATTTAAAATCAGGAACATAATTTTCGTGTGTCGTTTATAAGATGCCACGTTGACAATCCATTTCCTGCGTCTCTGCCACCTGGTGCTTTCTGGTTGGCTCCTCTGGAACCCCAACGCTGCTGGAACTGTATGGGAATTTCGAACCAAACGCCCGATAGTTAATTACAGAAACAACACTGAGGGTATTTCCGTCAATTAGTTTTCCGCGAGGTTTCTTTGATTTCCTTGTCCCAAACGGAAAGGCGAAGCGGTGAGGCCCCGTAGATATAAGATCTCTACCGTCCGTCTCATTTTAATCCAACGGTGAAAGATTTTGATCCGCGTAGTTTGATACCATTGGCCAGAATTCCAATCCCCACCCACTATATATATATATTCCCGAGCTCGTTACTCTTACAACTCATAGCTTTCGATTTCCCTCTCTAGCTTCTGCTTCCTCTCTCCCTTCCTGTAAATTAGTTCTACAAACCAATGGCAGGTCGGGGCAAAACTCTCGGATCCGGTGCCTCAAAGAAGGGTCAATCTCGAAGCAGCAAGGCTGGCCTCCAATTCCCAGTCGGCCGTATCGCTCGGTTTCTCAAGGCCGGCAAGTACGCGGAGCGTGTTGGAGCCGGAGCTCCGGTCTACCTTGCGGCCGTCCTTGAATACCTAGCGGCCGAGGTATTAATTTCCCTCTCTTGTTTTATTTGTTTGTCTCCCTTTTTCTCGTTCCTTCAGGTTTCTTTTCCTGTCCATCAGTTTGTGCAATTCTCTGTTCATACATGGGTTTGCACTTTTACTTCAGATCTAGGGTTTCAAATTTGTGGCCTTTTCTCTTCGATTTCATGTGGGTTTTTGTATTTATGTAGTTTTACTCGGGTACACTTCGAGGGCCCCCTAAGAATTGTTGGTTTTAGTTCCTCTGGCCTGTGATTCTAGGGTTTCAATTTTTTCATCCATGATGTTTTATAGATTATTTTTTGGAATGTTTTTATCCGTACAGAAATTGTGCATAGGCTGAGAGATCCGTTGAGGTGTGGGAAAAATTCTAGGACTCCTATTTTTTACGTGTTTTGCAAAGTAATGGTTTCGGATTTGTGTCTAATATTCACAATTTTGGGCCTTTTTCAGGTTCTTGAGTTGGCTGGTAATGCTGCACGGGACAATAAGAAGACAAGGATTGTGCCCCGCCACATTCAGTTGGCTGTCCGAAACGACGAAGAGCTGAGCAAGCTTCTCGGGGACGTGACAATTGCCAACGGTGGTGTCATGCCCAACATCCACAACTTGCTCCTGCCGAAGAAGACCGGTACCTCCAAGGCCTCTGGTGCAGACGATGACTCTTAGATTGACGCGAGAGAGCTGGGAATTTCGGTGTCCGACGTGTTGGGATCGGATCTAATGTCTTCTTCTGAATATGGTCTTTTAGTTAGCTAGGTTTTCAGTACTATGTGTTCTTGGGGTCGTGGTAGATGGAGGTTGTAGTTAGGGTCTCAGATGGTAGTCAATGTGAATATAATCATCTTCTATTAGCTATAGAAGAGATTGTTGAATTTTATTTCATCTTTACCTTTGGATTGATAGCTAATGACACTGATGCGAAGTGTAATTCCGACACTGTTTTATTATTCTCTTAAGAGCTATGATTTTCTTATTCCTGAATTGTGACCCTCAATAATCACCAAGATATTAGCGTTCCATTTTCCTCAAGATCTGACCTTTTTGTTGCTGTTTGTAGAACATAAATAGGTGCATGCAATGTTCTATAGAATGAATGTCCAGTGGAATTTGCATGCGGAACTTAAGAACTTGCAATGATGGTAACTGCGGAAATAGGATGGCCAGTTGAGATGGTCAGGATGGGATGCCAAGTTGGGAAATACGAAAGACAGCAAGTTTTCCTTAAATTGTCAAATCTGTGACAAGAAGAAGCTTAACAATGCCTGAATTAAAGGAGTGTCAGAGATTCTATCACAGCACGAACTTAAAAGCAGAAGCATGTCTTTTTGTGTCAACACAGAAACATTAAGAGTGGGGGAAGTGGCAATGGGGTCCTTCACTACTTGAAAAGCTCCAAAGTTAGGACCTTACAGTGATATGTTCCTGCCGTTCGATTCACCAAAAACAATCAGCAATCAGCAATCAGCAGTATCTACTGCGCTGATGACGACGATGACTCAACAGCATCCTGTGCGAACTCCACAATCTTTCCGATAAGAGTGGTCCTTACCATGAAAACATCAACCTCAAGGTCTTGCAACTTCTTACAATCTTGATCCAGCTCTTTCATGGTTGAGCTCGTCATCAACCTTACACCTCTCTTCAAAGTGGCATCGCCCATAAGTCGCGTCAAAACATTCCAGTTGCTCTTTTCAGACTTGAGGAAACTTGCCAGGTATGGAAAGTTAGACAAGTCATCCTGACTCTGCAGCCCATGTCCACCTTCCAGATTCTTCCTCGGCCGTCCTCCTTCTGTGTCCTCTGTTTCCTGTCCATCAACAGGATCACTAGGGGCCTTCTCCTCCATCTTCGTATCAGATTCATCTTGTTCTTGCTCGGCTTTCACCCCAATACCTCCTGGTAATCGGAGCAGTTGGTGTCACTTCCAGTACCCCATATCTTCTTTGCCAGTTCCAATGCCTCGCAATTACGGCTTATCTTGGTGTACCTCTTCTCCAGTGTCTTAATTGCCTCTGTCCATTCCTCTTCCGGAGCGTCAACTCCTGTAAAATTATCCAAGAACTCACCTAAAGCCATTTCATTTGATGCGCATCGTCCTCCCACGCTGTAATAATAAGAAATGCCCTTCAAGAGTTCAATCTCGACATCTAAATCTCTCAACACTCTGTCAACATACGGCTTGGCTTGTATATCTCCAAGAATCTCATCACCACCACCATCTTCACCATTGACCTCATCACTCAATTTTTTCTCCGTCCCCTGAAAGACAACGTCGTTGCCAGAGTTCTCGAATACTCGTTTACCTGTCGTTCGCAAGGGCAGGCCGGGGGAAGAAGTTAACTTCTCTTCCGGCAGACTTCCGGGCTTCAAATCAAGTACATTTCTTGAAACGCCTTTTTCTTGTTCAAGATCAGAGTCTCCTTCATCACTAGAAGTGAGATCCAAGACGACATACATGCCACGAACTAATTCTTGTTGTCTGGCCAAGGGTGGGTTTCTTGCGATGGAAGTTTTCCCAGCAGTAGGTGGGGGAGTGGGGGCACTTCTTTCTTTTTCAGAGCATTCTCGGAGGTTATGATCTCCTTCTTGTTGTGGTGCTTCTTCTTCTCCTTCCAAGTCTTCCTGGACAAGATACGGGCCTGACATTTTTCTCTTTGACGATGACAGAGCGAGATGCAGAAAGAATGAGAGAAAAGGGTTATGAAGGATCCTTATGGTCCTGAACTAAATCTCACTAATTAAGTTTGTTAAAGAGCTGGAGTTAGTTTGGAAATATTTTTCAAATGAAATCAACTTTCAATAAAATTAACTGCATTTTTTCTCAAATAGTTAATGAAACCACCTAATTCAATTCTGATGATACGGGTTTTTACAAATTAGCCATTGAAGTTAATCTACAAAAACAGGATAATCTTCCTCCATCTCTTTCTAGGAAAGGTTTTACATTTTCTATCACATGATTATCCTTTTATTTCAGATTGGCTTCGTTTGGATTAACATGATTCTTAAGTTTCTTGAACTTGAAGGTTGGAAGTTTGTTTGAACACCACTTTAAACTTTCGATCACCAATGAACGTAGCCTTTTAGCATACTCAGGAATTGTTAACAGTGGAAGCAAAGTAAATCATTATGCATAGAGTCTTGATAAAGCGAAAAAGAACAATCATAAAAGAAAAGCTGCAGTGCATTCTGCTATGGATGTCGAGGCTCCAGAGCAGCTGATTTTGTATTGAAAGCTTAATCCAATCGGTCGCCATTTACATTCAGTAGCCACCCACAATAAACTGCAGCAAGAATATTTTGGCCAGCACTTTGTATTCTTGGCTGGCAAAGCACATAAGTAGGTGGGGGTGGTGATGATGATGACAACTTTAGTTGATCTTGATCCACTTGACCTATTTCTCTGCCTCTTCCCGGTTCATATGCTTCCAATCTTCACTTGAAGTACCCCACAGTTTATTCGCCAAATTGAAAAAAATTTGATTGAGGGGATCCACAAAACTCATTATCGTTCCCATCCTCTGCATTGCCCTGAAGTATTTCCTCTTCAGTTTCTTAAGTGCATCAATCAATTGCTCTTCAGTAATATTGACTTGAAGCCAATTCACTACGAAATCATCAAAAGCAATGGAATCATCAGATGGGTATATACCATTTCTTTGGTGGTAGTCTGCGATGCCCTTCAGGAGTCCGATTTTAGTATCAGTATCCCTAAAAACCCTCTCAATAAACGGATTATATGCTGGGTTCTGATCTTCGCCAACACCAAGTAACTCTTCCTCATGCCTACAGTCTCCGGCGGTTTGACTCCCTGGGTGGGAAGATACCGCAACATCATCCCTGTTTTCTTCGTGGTATCTTGGAATTTTGAAGCCTTCGGTAGAACTTCCCTTACATCTATTCTCCATCCCTCTCTTGCCGTAATGAATCTTAAAATTGAGAGAAGGACTAGAGCCAGAAAGAGTAGAACCAGTAGGCGGGGTTGTTGAGGAGTTTCTTGCCATAGGAGCTTCTCCAGCAGAAGCTGTTAAAGGACTGGCATTTTTTTCTTCATCGTCTTCTCCCTGAAGGTTCTGAGCTTCTACTCGTTGTTCTCCTCCTTCCTCGAGCGCCATGTCTTCTGAGGTTGCAGGCGGGCTTCTTGGTGAGTTTCTTGCGCTAGAAGCTTCTCCAGAGGAAGATGGCAGAGGAGTGGCCACCTTCCTTTCGTTATCTTCTTCTTGGAGGTTCTGACCTTCGAGTTGTTGTCCTCTTCCTTCCTCCTGCGCCATGTCTTCTGAAGTAGTAGGCACGCTTCTTGGAGAGTTTCTCGCCATAGAAGCCTCTGCAGCAGAAGATGGTAGAGAAGTGGTCACCTTCTTTTCGTCATCTTCTTGGAGGTTCTGACCTTCAAGTAGTTGCCCTCCTTCTTCCTCCTGCATCATGTCTTCTGAAGTTGTAGGCACGCTTCTTGGAGAGTTTCTCGCCACAGAAGCTTCTGCAGCAGAAGATGGTAGAGAAGTGGTCGTCTTCTTTTCGTCATCTTCTTGGAGGTTCTGACCTTCAAGTAGTTGCCCTCCTCCTTCCTCCTCCGCCATGTCTTCTTCGGCTGGAGAATTTTCACTTTGATCAGACATCTTGTATTTTGGAAGAGAGGCTGGGAAGAAAAGAAAAGCTAGCAATGTTCAGTTTGGTATTCCTTGTAAGTTTGTTTAGGGGAGGAGATAAGTTTATAACGGATAACTTATAACTTTGAGCGATAAACCCAACCAGAATTCAGAAACCTTTGGGGTGCTCAGCCGAATGAAACAGCTTCATCTAATCCCCTACCTACTGAAACGAACTCAGTGAATACTCAAGGCAAAATCTTGTGACTTCTCGCAGAAGAGGGATAATTGGAGAGAAAACATGCATCTGTTAAACATGTGTTTATATTTTGGGGTGACTGGCATGACCATCGGTACTACTATGGTTTTTTTTTTTTCATTAAATTAATCAACCATTTAGAATGGCTATTAGATTCTGTTTATCATGGTTTGGTTTCTTCTTATTTTGGCCTTAATTTTTACCTTGAAAGACAAGATATTAGCTGCAGGAGCTCGCTAAAAAGTACAAGAACAAGTTACAGGTAACTCTCAAACATCAAAATTAATGTTTCATGACTGGAAGATCAGCAACTTCAGACTAAATAATTTCAACAAATAATGAGATGGACAAAATTATCGAAAAAAATAAAGAATTATATAATAAACAAATAATTTATTTTGTTTTAATCTAGCTACCAATGCACAGGGTGCTGGCTTTTCGGCAAAATCATGAGGAACCATGTACTCGTTCCCGATGTCCTCCAATGAATTGAATGTAAATGGATCATTTCAGTAAGGCTTTTGTTACAGTTTTACTCCTCCTTGAAAAGTGCAAAGGCCATGCGCCAGCAGCTCCTCTCCGATCTTTTCTAGGAGGTTTTCATCAGCATTGCATGGAAGTGCAGTAGGATCAAGGGGGCATATCTGTGGAACTTCTGTCACATGAGCCACCTGTATAATCAAAGACATGAAACCACTCCTTTAGATCTCAATAGAAATTTATAGAAAAGAAAGGGGAAAATGAACAGGGATCCCACTTCCATCGCCAAAATTTTGTCAGAAGACTAGAGTTTTGCATATTCTGCGCATGGAAGGGTATAAGAAATTGCGGGGAAAAGATACAAAAAATTAGTACCTCATCTGAAATAGAAAACCCTATGGATTATCATCATCTGAACTGGAATAATCTATCCGACGATCTGTAATTGCTGGAAATAGTCGCTGATGTAGGTCAGGAGGTTGCCGGGTATCAGATGAAGCCGCCACTGAAGAAGCGTCTTTTCTCTGCGTCTTTGTTGCCTTCTTTGGTGCGTCTTTCACCTCTTTACATGCCTTATCCAACATTACCAAGAAATCTCTTACTATGACAAACAGGCGTACGCCCTCATCCTTCCCCGCTTTCCCATGAAAGTAATCACCAGTGCTCTTCACCAATCTCATGATTCTCTTCTCTTCCTCCAGGAGCCACGTTACATCAACCCCAGCATTCTCCACAAAACTCTTCAGTGTTTGGTAAAATCCACCATCATCCCCCAAACTCTTCATGTCCGAGTTCAAGAAGTCACGAGTTTTGATCAATTGATGGCCAAGTTTTGCAACAGATCCTGTCAAGCTGTCAGCATCAATGATCGCTGCTTTCTTGACATTTCCGAGTTCATTGCCCAAACCTGAAACCACCTGGAGACCGAGGCTGCGGTAATGCTCTTCGGTTTCATGGGAAGTTTCCTCAAGCAGATCATCTGATTTGATGCTGGACAAGCTGCTCCTACTTTCTTTGGCAGCACGGGCAGCTCTCACACCTTCTGAGCGGATTATCTCTTGAACAACAAAATGCAAGAGTGTGGTCTTTCCATCTATTCCTTTCACATCTGACAACTTCAAAAGTGTGTCAAGTTTGAATGCTTGTGCACCACCACGGAATGTTCCATCATTCATGCGATTTCCAGTTTTAAGAACAGCTTCTAGAAGTTTGAGGAAAAGCCGGCTGTTTTTGAGTTCCTTGCATGCAACCTGGTATAAAAGAGAACGACAAGAACTAAAGATTATCCAGGAAAGAATTAAATAACATGAACCAGAAAGTATTGATAGATGATGTCAAGTGCAGAAGCAGCACTAATGATCCGAACAAGATGAAGCTATCTGCATTTGCATACGACACAAATATATGTGAATACATTCAGGCAGACATTTGAGCATAAACATGCTATATAGGATTATGGTGACCTAAAGCCTCTTTAGCAGTACCAACCCTTCCACCTAAGCCATCCCTTTATCGATAATCCACATTTGTCCGTCATCTTATAGACAATAAAAAGATATGGTAACCCCTTCCCAGACCATAGAATATCGCTTAGAACAGCAAGTGCGTAGGGTACTCAAACTTATTGGGTCCGCAGGGGAAGTGTATCATAACAGGAGGTGCATATTAGTATCGTTTAAGCCACACAATCAATCATATCTTTCAAAAACCACCACAAAATACAAGGGGGCCAGCCTTTTAATTGTGTTGATAATACTTCCAAAATGACTATAACACATACCCTATCAAGAACCCTTGCTTCAATGTGTGTAGCAATTATTTCCGTAGGTACAAATTGAATAATTGACCCATTTTGGGAACGCATGAGCTAAGTGAATTGGAAGCAGAACTTGACCATGTGCACATATCTTATCCTCTCCTCAATTGTTTCAGCTAACAATACTTAGTAGGTTCAGATCCACAAGTCTCATTTGAAAAGCAAGCATACGGATACAAGGTCCTCCAGATTCCAAAGGGAATATTAGGTTTACCACATGCTTTGTTCATAAGGTCAAGTAGGTTCAGCTCCACAAGTCTCATTTGAAGGGCAAGCATATAGCTGCAAAGTCCTTCGGATTCTAAAGGGCACATTGGAATTATTATGTGCTTCGTTATCATATAGTCATGAAAATATTTTCATAACAAGGTCCTTGTGCAAAGTAACGTAAAAAAAGCTTTGCAAGTCTCCCTTTTTTTCCCTTGGTTGCACTTTTGCACTTTTTGGGGGTCAGGGGGAAAAGAACCATAAAGAGAAGATAATAGCCTTTTCACTCTCTTTACTACTAAGAAGCATTATAATCCAAACTATCTCAGCTTATCTCATTTCTCTCCATAAGTTTTAGCTTTCTGTTTCACATAGCTCAGATGCATAGGTCTTTGTGCAGTTTGCCAAAATCTGGTGCCAGCTAAAAGAAAGCTTTCGCAATGCCCAGCATTCCATGGTTACTTGAAGTGAATTGAGGTAGTACTTAGTTCTATTTCAAATTTTTCCAAATTGTTCTCCTAAATGTTGCAGAGAAAGAGCTACACATAGCCTGCCATGGCAAATACTAATTGATGCAATCCAGAGCTTCAGTATTTACCTCTAAGATTGCAAAGGACTCTTTAATGAGGGTAGCCTCCTCCTGAAGGGTAGACATGAAAAGCAATGTTTCCAATCGTTTAAAAGCAAATGGGATATTGATTAAGGCTTTTAGGAACCGCTCAGCAGGTCCTAGCTGAGCAAGTTCACCACTGAACAGCCTAAGCTTCAGTTCTTCTTCTGCTGTCGGTGCCATCTTCAACAAAGTTTGAAGGAGTTCTGATGGAAGCTCATTTCCTGATTCATGTAAGTCAGGTTAGGATATAATTGAGATGCAACAATATCCAAGTAATATAGCAGAATGATATTTTTGTCATTAGTTTTAAAAGATGTTCTTTTTCTTGCCCTTACACAGAAATTGTTTTCAGCAAAAATAAGATGCAATAAACTCCTCACATACGTCATAATCTATGTGCTGTACTGATTTTTGCTTTTTTCTGGTGCCCCTTTGGAGATTGGTTTGGGGGGGGGGGGGGGGGGGGGGGTGGGGGGGGGCGGAAGGGATTAGGAGTATAAAAGAACAATAAACATAAAACATAAAAGGCAAGAGGGCAACAACTTTCTGAAAACTAATTGCCCATCTGCTTCAGGACAGACATGTGCAAACAGAATCATATGGAGAGAGCAAAGTTCCCCTAAAGCCCAGCAAGCATTATACAACATGTTGTAAATCCCACAAGTGCAATTCAAGAGTAGGATAGGAAACAATAAATACTCATACAATATCATCCAAGAACACTCAATTGGGTAAGTGTATACAGTAGTATCTCACACAATATCATCCAAGAATGACCAGCTTTTATATATATATATATAGTAAACTAAAAGATAGTAGAACAAAATATAATTTCTAATCTAAAACAGTTACTCTCCTGCACATCATAAAACTCTTGTCTGACATTTTACCAGATCCTACGTCTAGGTGTTCAAAAATGATTATAAGAAGTAAGAATAATTACCTTCATTGAGTGCATCACAAACTTCTTCTGTAGTCACATTCACTGCCCGCAGAAGAATTGATAGATTTTGAGATCTTTTCGATTCAAAAATCTGAATATATTGTGGTGAAGGATCTTGAGAAGAAGACTCCTTCCTGCGTTCATTTTTGTTTCTATCAACAGCATTATAACCAAACAGAGTTTCTATCATCTCCTCATTGAACCTGTAAAATAGTAATAAATTCCGTTCAGCAGCAAATTACCTGTACTCAATTGCAAAAACAACCAAAAGTAAGAAATTTTCTGCTTACTGGAATGATCCCGATTTAATCTGGTGCCAAACCATTGATTGATCAGGGCTGGCTAGGACCTTATCCCAGAAAAAAGGCTTCAGCTTCGCCTTGGGAGCATCAGCTTCAACCTCTGGACCAGTTTCCACACTAGACGTAGCACTTGATGAATGTTTTGAACCCAAAGGTGGCCGAGGAACCTTTGCACCTGGGGCAATTGGTGGAGGTGGCCGAGGGGGAGGAACACCAGACTTTGGAGGTGGTGGTGGTGGGTGGGTACCAGTTTTGCCACCTGGAGGCACAGGTGGTGGTGGTGGTGGGGGTCCAGGAGGGCGAGGGACTGGGGCTGAAGAAGGTTTCAGCAAGGGAGGTGGGGCAGGAGGTAGAGGAGGTGCAGCAGTTCTGGGAGGAGGCCTAAAGGAAGAAGGTGGTTCAGGAGGAAGAGGATCTGCCCTGCCAGGAGGAGGCTTCAGAGGAAGCATTACAGAAACAGTGGTTCCCACTCTCCCAGGAGGAGGCTTTAAAGGAAACGGCAGTACCTGTCCATTTACATTGCTGGATGAATTAAATGATTCAGGTGGGAATTTGGCAACACCATAAGCAGCTCCTACTGATGAAGTTCCATGCATTGAACTGTGAAGAGTATCAGACTCATTGTAGAAATCTCCATCCAAAGATGAGCCCTTTTTATGATGAATTGAGTTGTTACCAAATGACTGGTACCTAGTGTTCTCTTCTTTTATTGAGTTTCCTGAAGCAAAAGGCTTTTCTGCAGAACCTGAAAGATCAACGGCAGAAATCTAAACATTGTATTGAACAACTATAAATGATAATAACAAGTCAAGTAGGAAAATATACCAACAGAGAAGTTGCTTAAGCTCAGACTGAGAAGGGGCCTCTCATCATTTTGGCCAAGTCTAGAGCCCTTCCTACAGGCCTTACTGCAGCACAGGAAGAACAGTGCTGCAACAACAAATGTTGTTGATGCAGTTACGGCAACAGCAATAACAACAGATTTATTGGTCTTCTTGTTTTCCTGAACACTTTGACTAGAATCTGGACTTCCTGAAGCAGGTGGAGGTGGAGAACTTAAATTGCTAACATCTGGAGGAAAAAAGGTTGAATGTGGTGATTCAGCAGGGAATTGATGATTAGCATCTGGCGATGGTGCTGGCTGAGGAGATGGGGATGGTGCTGGCTGAGGAGCTGGGGATGGTGCTTCTGCAGTGATCTCAAGCAATTTGATGCTCAAATGTCTTCTAAGAGCACTGGTCCTGGGATATAGGGAGTCAAGATACTTGGCATACCAAATCCTAGAGCCACCTTCTTCTCCAGAGGTTTTAGACACAATATTACTTTTCCCCAAACAATCGGAAAGAGTTCTTTTCAATGGGTGGTGCAGGACACTAATTATTTTGTGAATATTTTCCTTCGCCAATGACTGGAAATTTGAATTCACTTGTTCGGCACTACCGGATGTTTCCACCAGAAACCATTTGTCAAGATCCTTCATAGCTTCCTTCAAACGGGTAAAATCCTGCCTACAGTTGGTCCATAATAGCTCCGCCTGCAGAAGGAGAACGTCAACAAATTTACCAGCTCATTCTTAAACATCATAGCATACTTGATTCTTGAAATCTAAGAAAGGAAACCTTTGTGCTTGAGACTTCAAATAAGCTTGCAAAATATAATATAAAGCAAAATATATCACTCCCATCATGTTGCCCTCTCCACACACCCCCTTCCACTGTGTGGGCGGCACTTTGCTTTTTAGTCCACCTATGTCAATATGTTGGAGGAAAATTATATCTTTTGCATTTACATGCCATTATTGCAGTGTCAGTTATTTTTTATATAAAAAACCCTCCATTTTAGAAGTTCTTCATCAATTGAAACCTAAACGAACTTTTTCCCTTCCCAATATGAGTATAAATGTTAACAATTTTTTAAAATTTTCAAAGTAACAAGTGATATAGGAGATCCAAAAACGGAAATAATATTTGAAAAAAGGGGAATACAAATGCAATTTCAAATAATAAAAAAGGCTATTAATGCTGAGAAGTCCAAGTTCCCTATAAAGTTAGATGTTTACATGTACACAACACCAATAAATGGAGTTTCTAGTACCATCGAAGATATTTTATTTCCTAATCCTCAAGATGAAAATATATAACACTCTACCTAAACCTGTTCACAATCTTTAGTAGTGCCAATTAACTAATTCTCAATAATTGTTGCTACTTGCATTTGCAAGACAGCTGAAAGATTGATCATATATATTACAAGCCTTGACTACAGAGGTAACAGTGCGAAAAACAACACCCCACTCCAAGGCAAAGGGGCAAAAAGGACAACAAAGAGTAGACATTACACCCCAGAAGTATGCAGGCAGGCACATGCCATGAAGCAAGATGTTCTTTGCTCCCAAAGGACGTCTCTTATAATCTCAATCACATGATTTATCACAATCACATGCCAAGAAATAAAGCGGGTCTCCCATAATCTCAGAAATGTCTACATCATCTCTGGAATTGGAGAACTGTTTAAAAATCATGTTTCAAGATTCACTCGCCCAGAGTCAAACATCTAATTTCGGAGCCATTAATAGTTGGATTATGATAGAAACCAAGCAGATGCTCCAAACCATATTTTGATTAGGTTTTCTGTTTATCGTTCTTTTCTTCTCCCAAGTGCAGCAGATTCAGAATATTGTCATGAGGTTAAATTACAACACTATAGTGAATAAGATATCTAAATACAGCACAAAATTACCACATTTGATATCAAAGCATGTTACTCCAAACAAACCATTTAAGAAAAAGTTTAACAAAACTACAATCTATGGTAAGAATTTTGCAAATTAAACACATTTCACTCTGACCAGCACTTAGTCTAAAACGATCAAGGAGAAACCAAGATCTTACATTCTTGAATAGAGTACCGAAAATACCATAGTTTCATCAGACAGTTTCCAACGTTATCATCATACATTGAGTTCATAAATTGTTATAGTTATGCTGCAAATAAAATTACAAAAACGAAAAAATATCTTTCCATTCAACAGGAAATACTTGCCACCAAATGTCATTTAGGATAACAATCCCAGAGACAATTAAATCACGAAGAAAATTACACAAAAACAAAAGGTTGTAGTGTCTTACCAGGTCTTTATCTATCTCCCCAGACGCCGGATCAACTATTTGCCTGAGAAACACTTCCTCATCCTTGTTCCTCTCTTCCGAACTTACTGGTGCCAAGGCGCAGAGTAGAACTACAAACACGACGATAGAGCTTCTATTCATCCAACCCATACGTTGTTGCATCGCCATTCCAAGCGCATAATATCCTTTTCATTTGATCAATGCTAAACTTCTCAGAAGCAAAAGCCTAAAAAGGTTTCACAATCCAAAACCACCCAAAAGCTTCAGTTTTCACCATATGCACCGACAAACCACCGACTATACCCAAATTTTCATAGAAAACCTGAATAATATCCCAATCACCACGATTGTAACTCCAAAACCTCTAAATCCACAAAGAATCCCAAGAAAATTCCGAAATTCAGAATCAAAGTCAAAGAATAAAACAAAACTCGGGACTTTTAACCCCAAACCCGCAAAGTCTAGCACCAGAAGACACTCAACAAGAGGTAGACCCAGAGATTAAGCGAAGAAGCTCAAAAGAAGCTCAAACAGAACCTAAAGTTCCCTCGTCTTCCACGGAAAAGGACCCCCAAAAACCCCAAATGTTAGAAGCAAACGAAATGGCGCCCGCCTGGAAACTTCAAAACGAGTCCCCGATTCTGACCAGATCCGAAAAAGGAAGCTAAACACATTAGCTGGGAAATGCATGTGCACAGCATTTGGCGTGTTGACTAGAAAACATCAAAAAGGTTAATTTTTCCTTACCCCCAGGCGATGGCGTCCGAAGCTACAGTTGCAACAAAGGAGGGCGGACTTTTTCTATCTACTTTTTGTTTTTTTAACTATATTTTATTCGAATTTTCTTATTTTGAAAATAATTTTACTGCTCGCCCATACCACGGTAACTTTTGGAAGCTACCCAGAAACCAGATTCCCTTTTCTGTTTTTACACGTGATCCCTCTTAACATTTATGAAACTTAATTTGGAGGCACTTCAATATTATAGTAATTTATCAGCCGACCGTTGTCCCTTTGCTTTAATAGGTGACATCATATAATATACTTTCTTTCTTTCTTTCTTTCTTTCTTTCTTTATAAGAAGAGCAATGAGTCATCCTTCACCAATAATTTTTTCCTAAATAATGACTGTTTCTCATTAGGTGAAATGTTAAAAGAAGGGATTATATATTACCATTTGATCATTAATGATAATTATAGTAATAGTAAATCTATAGATATCTTAAAAGTTGACAAGTATATGATTGAGTCAAGAGTATGTATTGTTTGAGACTTTTTAATTTTAAATTTAATACTTGGGTGTATAAGCTTAGGCGAGTGCATAAGAAAAAAAAGGATAGATATCTTAAAGCTATTGAGTTTGATTCAAAAAGATTATGTATGAGTGATAAGATACAAATATGAAACTAAGTTGTTGACAAGCATGTTATTCAATTAATAGTCTATATTAGTTGGAGCTAAAAGGCCTTGAGTTTGGCAATTAACTCTTCTACATTCTCATTTACTTTTTAAAAAAATATGATAAAACAAAGCGACCAAAATATCAATTTATGAAACTTATGCATATCAAATTAATAATGTATTAAATGCTTTCTACAGATCTACCATACTCCAACAAAACGTAGGCCAAGATGGGCCTGTGTACGACTTGTACAATGCAGAAAACATTCATTAAAGGGGGCCAGGCTCAAGAATGTTGGTAAGGCCCAAGTTTTACTTCACCTATTTGTTTATTGACAAGGTAGCTCCAGACAAAGACTCTTTTTATTTATTTGGGAAAAAGTGGACCTGGTCTTTTGCCATTATCTTTACCTGACTTTCCAGTGAATCTAACGTGGGGCAGAAAGCAAGTTTAGAATTAACAAAGGAAGCAACAACTTTATTCCCAGCTGCTGCATGCATCAAGATGTGTGAAGTGCAGGATTTAGTCCTTATCTTCTTATTTGCATCTATTTTTTAATAGGGAACAGTCCCTCATGGCTGTACTCCATTAGCCAAAGCGCCTGCGGAATTCCTCTGGCCATAAATCAAACACCTATTAGGCATATACTGATCCTGCTTTTGGAAAAGTAGTCCTGCAGATGCCAATACCCATGAACAAAGCTTCATGGGTATTGCCACTAGAAAATAGTTCTTGGAAAGTTTGTGTATAAAGATGGGGAAGGTGCGACATGACATCAGGCATTAGGGACATTTCAAAGGTTCTTTTCACACAGCCTTGCTTGATGGTTCTTGTTGCCTGCTTCATTTCCTTTTGCCTAAAGGAAACCAAAATCAAAAGGATGACATTTTGTTCAGCTGAGTGCATAGAACCGTGAGCTTACGACTTTTAATGTGCACCAGAATATGACGTAGAGGAATCATATTCTGTAAGTTTAGATGAATTCAACCGAGGCAATAGGAGATCTAAGATTTGATAGATACCTTTCTCCTTTCAAATTTAAGTCTAGTAAGAAATGAAATTTTTATGTAAAACAAAAAATTTCATATTAAATATATGATTTTTTCTTAAAATCTTAATAAATAAATAAATAAATATCACACTCGCCTTTTGGATACGAGAGAATGAAGTTGTTATATTTGTTCGCACCCAAAAATTCACATTACCCTTAATATGGATAGGGTTTGACTCTGATACCATTTGTTACGAATTTAAATTCTATCTCAAAAAATCAATTTTAATTAAGAGAAGTAATCAATCTCTTTATATGGTCAAATCATTATACTTGTCTTTCTGATATAAAAAAATAAAGTCTTTTTGTTTTTAAAAAAATAAAGTCAGTTACTCTAATGCCATTTAACATACAAAACATGTATTTCTCATTTGACATAAAAATATTTTTTTAATTCTTAAATTAATTTTTAAATTAAGCTTTTAAATCTTTTAACAAAATTCCCCAATTATCTTTCGAGTATTTTTATAATATGTTCGAAGGACCTTCATTAGAATTATGTGGAAGACATTCCCTGGTTGGAGATTCCGCACGAACGATTATCAGAGTCTCACGGTAGGATGGTTTCTGTTCCTGCATGTTCGGTTTTACCACATCCTTCATGTGCCGCCGCGTGCCATCTTCGCATGTCTATCTGCCTTGCCCATGCTTGTCTCTTCACGCCATGAGCAACATCTAGAAAAGAAATATTCCCGATCGCTTTACAGCCCCTTAAATATTCTTCTAATGGAATTTGTCCATTGCTTTTCCAAAAGGCTTCCTTCCCACTATAAGAAAAAAACCGCCTTAGCTCTCTCTCCGCTAATTTTCTCAAACTCTGGATCCTTTGATCTTCAATGGCTAGTCGTAAACAGCTAGAAGTTCATACAGGAGATCAAGCTCCACAGAAATGGTGCATCTCGCTTGGAGAAGATGTCTTCACGAGATTTCTCTCCCAGGGAAATCCAACAGTGCATAAGGTTTTCCAAGAAGGGTCGCTTTTCAGTCCACTCTTGTTCGGAAAATTCTTTGATCCTTCGGATGCTTTCCCTTTGTGGGAGTTTGAGTCGGATATCTTGTTATCCAGTCTCCGGAGCTCCGGCCAAACCACCGTTGATTGGTCCCAGACAGACCGGGACTATGTTCTAAAAGCAGAACTACCAGGTAGGAGTCCTAAGAACTGTTCATAGCTTTCTGGTTCTGTCGTTTTTAATTTCTTAACTAAAATTCGATTCCAATGTTTATGAACCAAGGATAAAGCAACCACCAAGTTGTCAGTCTTCAAGGTATAAACCTAAAGAGTAGAGGCACTGGTCCTTAACTCGAAGGTAACTCTTCTGGAACAAGGGGACCCATGTATGTAAAGTTTTCAAACAATTCTGGGTTCCAGTTTAAAGGACAAGAAGAGTATGTTTTCTTCATGATCCATTTACATGAGTTGGGATACGGCCAAAACTCCATAGGTTTAACTAGAAAAACCACCTTAACAAGGTGATGAAACGAAGTGCAGTGACTTTGGTTGCCTGTGAATACAGGAGTTGGGAATAATGTCCAAGTCTCTGTTGAAAAAGGGAAGGTTGTCGAAGTTAGTGGGCAATGGAAGCTGCAAAGGGAGTCAAAGGCAAAGGACTGGAGAAGTGGGAACTGGTGGGAACAAGGGTATGTTCGGAGGCTTGAACTGCCAGAAGATGCAGATTGGAGGAGAATAGAGGCTCAAGTGAGTAATGACATACTCCTGGAAATCAGAATTCCCAGGAACCTTTCGGATGGCAATCCTTCTCAAGTAAATGATAAGTAGGAAAGATACTTAGTTTGGTGTGGTAAAGTAATATGCTGAGAAACATGACATAAACTGTGCGGTTTTGTATACTTCGATATATCAGAACCTGTTGTGTCAGAAAGTTAGAGTAGGCCCAATGAAGGATCTTAAATGCGCCAAACTGTATACTCATTGATTATGAAGCAAGCATTTCCTGTAAACACGGTAGTAGTAGTTATTATTAGCTTCTGACATGAAAGTGCTTATGATTTAACTAGAGAAAGGTCAACCAAGGAAAAGAGATCAGCAGCTAATTGATTTACATGGTTTGTGCTAACATTTTACCATCGTTTCACTTACAACAAATACTCGAAGAACAACCCTGAGAAAAGGCAGAAGGGTGACTGCTCATAGGAAGTAGATGCCCAAATCCAAAACCTTGCCTGCAGGCGTGGAAAAATATTGGACTCGAATGGAGTCCATATGGATTTCGAAGCTGCACAATGCATAAATGCTCCCTGAACCGTCGGATGCTACTTTAATGCGAATTTACAACTTGCTCTTGCGTATTAACACGAGACTGCACATTTCCAGGGTGTTTATGTAAACCAACTAAACATGTAAGTCATCACTGATGCTAAAGCTAAAACTTTGGTTCCGGTTTGTCAAGATTCCAATTGTTTCACCAAGAACCAACGTTCATTGCGCAGAAGAACAAGAAAACTACACGTTTTATCAATAACATAAACTGTTTGAGCAAGACAGAGTAGAAAAGGTACTTCAAGAACTGTTTGGATTTAGCTACAGAAATCCCTCGGCAATCCCTGGATTTAACTTTTCCTGCAGCCCATATGTTCAAGTATCATAATCACATCTCTTGTTGATTTCCCTGTAAACTTAGACTGTCACCTCATTCACCCTTCTTTGGCCTTTGGTTAACGTGGCTTAGCCTTCCTACTTTTACTCTCCTTCATCCTGCCATTGCGGGGAACAGCATTTCTTTTATACCAAAGCCAAAACCATCGTTCTCTTCTTCACTAATCATTCTTAATTGTGCTCTTCTGCCCATACTTTATGGTATAACATAAAGTTTTATATTACCAAATTTTACTTAGAAATTTCTTTTTTAAAGTAGAAGCATTTTTTGTTCTTACCTACACTACACTAGTTAACAAAAATAAACTTTTTCATATACTATTAAAGTTCATGTTTAAGAAATAGTACCCCATCACTCCATAATGGACATCTTGTTAAACAAATGAAACCCATCTAATGACCTTAACTTCCTTCATGGACGGGTCCTTACCTCTCACGAGCATGTGGTTGACTTTGAAACTAATTCAACAACACACAGAATCAACGAATAGATTATGAAAGCTAATGAAGGCCCACGTAGCAATTAAATTATGATTATTTGTTTCACCGAAGGGGATGTAGCTCAGATGGTAGAGCGCTCGCTTAGCATGCGAGAGGTACGGGGATCGATACCCCGCATCTCCATTTGCATTGCTAAAGCCAACCTGCATGTAATTCATATGTTTTAATTTTTTATGTTGTTGGAGTACTCGTTTCTTTGTGTAAATTTTTTTATAGCAAACCAAACAGGTCCTTGCTGGCCCAAACAAAATTCCAGGTGTGTTTTGCAAGCCCATAATCATCACAACCTCTACATACGGATAAGGTGTTCAACCCCCAAGAAAATCAATTTTAAATGAAGTTTAATGAAATTTATCATACTTTCTGCTTCAACAAACCTCTCACCAAATCAAATTATTGGATCCAATCAGCTTCCCTGGTCTACCTTCTTTATTCTTTTCTTCTCCAACTCCAACATTTAACAGCAGTCTAATATACTCATCATTGAGTTCCCTCTATTCTCACAATTCTATATCATTTTCTCTTGGCTTTTTCTCCTTCTCCCTTCTCATAATTCAAGCACGGAATACAGAGCCATCAAAATGATTGATCTTACCAATATAAGCTTGGAAATAAGCAACAACCATAGGCTGCCCCATGTTGCCCACTAAGGAACTAGTCCTAAGAAGACCTTTGGAACAGCCCTGGTAAAGCAGATTTCCAATATCCCGCAGGCCATGCCGGTTGCTTTCACCACCTACCTACTTGTGGAAAACTGGCAGGACTATGACTAGACAGCCAAATGGTCAAAAGTTGGCCCCGTCCGGCACTGTAATATGCAGATTCGATAGCTGACACTCTGCCATTTGCCTAGCTACGGTTTATCCCACTTAGGTGAGATTCAATTATGGATTGTGTTCCTTCCATTTTATTCTTTCAAGTTGAAAGTGACATCAGAAACATATTATACTTTCAATTATGTACTAAAATACTTTAGAAGGTTTGGTCCTCCTACCGTTAGCTGAAGAACTTTTATAACTTGCAACCCTAATGGAAGGGTTGTATTATCTCAATCAAATTGTCTGATGATGGCAGTAGTTGCAGCCGACATTGTTGTTACCTACACCAAACTATCTGCTCTTATCAATACTGTTATGACTTTTTTTATTTGGCTTATGTAGATTGGAAGAAAAAGGATACTTCCTGGTTTGTGTACATGGAGGAAACTTTCATCACCTTTACGGCACACCATAAACACTACATTGCTTGTCAACACGGCAAGTCCGCCAAGCAAATGGCGCCATCCTTGCTGCAGTTCAGTGCGCTGAATAAGCAGGCATTAGCTATCAAAAAGGCAGGCTGTGAACGTCAAGATTTAGGGAGAGGATTCTGAGCCTTTATTCAAATTGGTAAAGAAGGCTCTTTTGGTGATGAGGCTGGAAAGTGATTAGCTTTCTAGCAGAAGCATTACCTCGACAAGTTTAGAACAAACTCTGTGGGACAAAGAGAAAGAGGGTAAAGCAGAAGCTTCCTAAAAGGGTTTGAGAAAAAGACTGTAAGATTGTCGCTGAGCACCTAGAATGGAATGGAAATTCCAACAACTACAACATGTGAAATGGATATTTGCATTCCTTCAAAGTTTGTTACCTCACCAAAACACACCCAGAAAAAGCTTTCCCGGAAAATAAAAGTGAAAAATTCTTGTCTCCCATCTAACGCAAGAGGGAATCATTGATAAAATTCTGGGGTTTGGTGAGACCCAAAGGCCGTGGCTTCTCGATACCTTAACTTTGCACATAATTAATTGTCTTATTCTTAGAACGAGTCTCTATATCTTATTTGAGCTTCGATGTACTCAAACAATTATTTTCTTATCATGCTTATTAATGCTCATTGCATAATCATTTGTTAGCAGAATTCCTTCCACATGGAAGGCTATAATGCACTTTGGTCAGAGCTTGTTTAGGAAAAATATTCTTTTATACTCTTCAAAGAGTTTATTATTTAATCTAAAAGTTAGTGTAAAAATTTGAGAAAACTTTTTTAATTCAATATATTTTCGTGAACACTAAGATTGTCAAAAAATTAAGATTTTATGTGAATTATGATATTATTTTAAAAATAATTTATTATTCATTTCAAAAGTTACTTTAAAATATTTTTCTTAAATAAAGAAGGGACGAAAAGTAGAAATTTTAAAAAAATTGTAAATTTTTTACTAGTTACAACCAAGAAATGAATTGTAAAAAGAAAGAGAGAAAAACAGTACGAGGGTCGTCTAGGAATTGCGTTATTCTAACGAATCTCTCACGTGATAGCGGTCGATCCCGTTCAAAAAAATTCAAATCCCGATGTCTGTGAAGTGAAATCCAACCATCGTCAGGCACCCAATCTAGCTTGTTCTTGGGAGAAAGATTCAACCTTTGGATTATCTTTCAATTTCTTTTATCTGCTTTAGCATTCGGAGATGAATCTATTAATATTATAACAGTTATTATTGTTGGAGTTATTTTCTATTATGGGTACTGTTGTCAGTTCTTTCTTTGCTGATCACCCATCTTCCTGCTCGTTCAAGCAACGGCTCTGATACACTGTTAGCTTTCATTGCAATCCATGGTCCCACTCTGAACTTGCTCTCTCCCTCTCTCTCTCTCTCTCTCTCTCTCTCTCTCTCTCTCTTTGTCATTGTGGTTTGTGCTTCAAAATGGCCACCAAGAATCAAAACAAACCTCCATTTCTCAACGGCAGCTGCACAACACCAACCGCGAGCCCTTCTAGTGTAAGCTGCCGTTTACTCTTTCATACCTTATGCTTTGTTTAGATTCCAAAACCCGGGTTTCGAGCTTCATTTGTTTTTGATTAATGGGTTGCCTTTTGGGTTGGATTTTGTATGCTTAATTGTTCTTTTGGTATTTTTCTTGTGGGGTTTTAGAGGAAGTATACTGGTGATGAGAAAATGGTTGGGACGGCAAACGGAAGGAGCAGGCAAGCGTTTACGGTGGTAAATGGTGGGCAAGATCTTGGCCCGAACAGTGCCCCAGCTAGCAATGCGGGCTCAGAGTGTGGAGGGATTGAGTTCACCAGAGAGGATGTTGAAGCACTCTTGCACGAGAAACCTAAAAGGAAGGACAAATTCAATCTTAAGGTAGTGCCTTTTTTAGTATTTTGAGGCCATTTGTCGAAAGAACATCTCTCCCTTCTCTCCCCCCCCCCCCCTCAACCAAAGAGTTGTTTCTTCTTTTCCAGTTTTTTGGGGACGTGTGGGGTGAGTTTCCTTTCAACTGAGCTGAACAGGTTTTGAGTGTTATTTTGGGGTAGTTGAATATGATGTGGATTTCTTGTTGTTATAATTCTTCTTTTCTTTTCCCCAAATTGTTGGATTTCTAGGAAAAATGTGATAATATGGTGGACTACATCAAGAGGCTTAAGTTATGCATTAGATGGTTCCAAGAGCTCGAGGGAAGCTACTTATTCGAGCAAGAGAAGTTGCTAAACATGTTGGAATCTGCGGAGGAGAAATGCAATGAAATGGGTATGATTGATCTCTCTTTAGTCACTAAGGTATAAATAAATTTGTCCGGTGTTGTAAATACGTTTTCTTGATCATAGAGGGACGAATGAAAAACAAGGAAGAAGAACTGAATTCAATCATCCAGGAGCTAAGAAAGAATTACGCTTCTTTACAAGAGGAGTGTACAAAGGAAGAGTCGGATAAGTTGGTAAGAAAGAAAGTCAAAACTTAGATTGTATGGAGCTATTATGTGAAAGATTCTTGGTTATGAATTATAAAATGTTTGGAATCTCAATCAGGCTGCAATCGATTCTCTTGCAAGAGAGAAGGAGACTCGACTTAATATTGAGAGGTCTCAAGCTTCTCAGTCAGAAGAGCTTGCCAGAACTCAGCGAGAGCTTTCAAGTGCTAATCAGAAGGTAATCTGAAAATGTAATTCAAACTGGCCTTGTCAAATCTACTTTCCTCCTTTCAATTATTTTATGGAAGTATCATAACTTTTTTCTGTGGGTCTGCTGAATTCTGCAGATATCGTCAGTTAATGACATGTACAAGCGATTACAGGACTACAATACAAGCTTACAGCAGTACAATGGTAAACTTCACACAGATCTTTCTACTGTTGAAGATGAGCTTAAGCGTATTGAGAAAGAGAAGGCTGCTATGGTTGAAAACCTCAGCATGTTAAGGGGCCAGCTCACTCTGTCAAGGGTGAGTTTCTTTTTTCCTGTGGACCATTTTCTATTGTATAAAATTATTACCTTAGATTTTATTGATTTTTAAATTTGTACCTGTAAAAAGTGCATGGGTTATCCAACTTTTACCGCACCAGGAATATTGGGAACAGTATGTCATAAGATTGCCAAGGAACTTAGACAGACAATTGTGCAATAGAGAGTGGTGTTTTGAAACTAGTAGCTTTGTTGGTGATGTGGTATCCATGTTCAAGTTTCTAAAAGACTTCACAGACAGCTAGGCTCTGATCATCACTACCAAAAGCTAAAGCTGTTAGGATGTACAATAAAAACAACATCAAGATCGTTCATTTGCTAAAACTAACATGGTCTTATACAAGCTTGCTTTAGGAAAATTTAATAAAGCGATTGCATGTTATGTTTGCTGTGTTCTGATTGAGTTTGATATAACAAATGTGTGGAGGGACTTTTTTCCAATAAAATTTGGTTGGTTTTCTGGATACGTAGTTATTTTCACTATTCCCTATGGGAGTAAAATAAATGCACAGCTTGTCTCAATAATTTTAAGTAAAAGAGTGGAATATCTGTTTTATTTTTTATTTTTCTATCTTTTCTTTTATCTTTGAATTAAATTTGATGTTGTTAGGCTTCTCAAGATGATGCTGTAAAGCAAAAGGATGCTTTGATGGACGAAGTTGCTTTTCTTCGAGCAGAGCTACACCAGATGAGAGATGAGCGTGATCGTTTGACATCACAAGTGCAGACTTTAACAACAAATGTGACCAAATTTGAAGAGTCTACTGAAAACTATTGTGCTGAGTTGGAAATCTTGACGCTAAGAGCAAATGAACTAGAGGTTGATTTTCTTGTTTCTGTAGTGTCTCATTGTTTTCTTTTCATATTATTGCTTTACTCTTAATATTTAAAGCTATGAGATGTCGGGTTTCTTTTACAGGCAACTTGTTCTTCACAAAGTAATCAGATAAGGACACTGCAGAACCAGCTGGCAACTGCAGAGGAGAAATTGCAGGTAATGTTAAGAAGTCACCAAAATTTTATATCGCATGGAGATTTTTATTGCACTCAAGGTATATGTAGCATTTGGTTGTTGGAACTTTGGTATGAATCATTAGGTCACATTGATAGATTTGTAACTCTAATAAAATGTTCTCTTTTACTAGATTTATGATTCATCTGCATTGGAGACAAGAAGTGAATTTGAAGGGCAAATGAAACTTGTAAATGAGTTACAAAGTCGCCTCGCAGATGCAGAATTCAAACTCGTGGAAGGAGAGATGCTGCGAAAGAAATTACATAATACCATATTGGTAGTTCTTATACCAAAACACTCTATTCGCAACAAATTTGTGTACCTTACTAAACTATCAAATGCTGTAGGAACTGAAAGGGAATATCCGAGTATTCTGTAGAGTTCGACCCCTTTTGCCTGATGAAAGTCTCACCTCAGAAGCAAAGGTTTTCTCATATCCAACATCACTAGATGCTGTGGGACGGGGAATTGATGTAGCGCAAACTGGTATATTTGTTGCTGGAAAAATACTTGGCAATAAGTTTCTTTTCTGCCCTAATGTTAATTATTAGAAATAGTTGAAGTGGGTCTTGAAAATGAATAGCTCATGTAACTATATGCTATTATCAGGGCAGAAGCATTCTTTCACATTTGACAAGGTTTTCATGCCTGACGCAACACAAGATGATGTTTTTGTGGAAATCTCGCAGCTTGTACAAAGTGCTATGGATGGTTATAAGGTAGTTCTTCTAGCCCCTGTGCTTACTTTCTGCTAAATTATATGTGTACTTATCCAAAACAGCATCTTGAATTTTATTTTATCGACTGGTTTTCTTGTGAATATTATGTTTGTTACTGCATAAGCATCAGGGTTCCAGATATATTTTGTGTGTTTGCATGCGTATGTTTCTGTGTATATGTGTAATGCATATATGTGTATTTCTATATGTCTGTACGACTAGAATTTTTTGAAAGCAAATTGCCAAAAAAAAAAAAAAAAGAAACAACCTATTAATAGTTCTAAATGCTTACAGTACCTATAGAATTGGTAAGTGGTTCTTGTAATTGGAACTTTGTTAGTTGATATGAATAGTCCTTGATAGAGTTCTTCCAAACACACATATATCTCTTTGCATTTCAATTTACTTTGCTAGCATCATATTTTTTTAAGAAATGATTGTCCTTTCCTTGTTTCAGGTTTGCATTTTCGCCTATGGTCAAACAGGTTCTGGCAAAACGTATACTATGATGGGTAGCCCAGGACATCCTGAGCAAAAAGGTTTAATACCCCGCTCACTGGAACAAATATTTCAAACTAGGCAGTCTCTCCAACCTCAGGGTTGGAGATATGAAATGCAGGTAATAAGACTATGTCTCTTCTTTTAGTTTTCATTATCTGAGTTCATGGATGCAGCTTTTTATAGATGATGACGGAAAATTTGACTTCTAGAAACACCTGTAGGTATCGATGTTGGAAATATATAATGAAACAATTCGCGACTTGTTGTCAACAAATCGATCATCTGCAACAGAAAATGGTGTTGCTGGAAAGCAATATACAATTAAACATGATGCAAGTGGAAATACCCATGTCTCTGATCTTATGATTATGGATGTCCGCAGTGCTAAAGAGGTCTCATTTCTTTTGGATCGGGCTGCACAGAGCAGGTAAACATTTAAACCATGAATATTTTGCTCCTCTTGTATTTTTTTCTTCATCTGGATGTGGACAAATTTCATGGGGTAAAGGTTATTTATGTAATAGATGTAAACTACAAATGCAGTATTTATTTCATTACGTTGAAATTTTCTTTCCCTTATTTTGTACCAAAGTTCACAATACTTTGATTGAAGGATCTGTTAAATATTTTACTTGCATCCTTTCAGATCTGTAGGGAAGACCCAGATGAATGAGCAATCATCAAGGAGTCATTTTGTTTTCACCCTGCGGATATTTGGTGTTAACGAGGTATAAATGTTTATTTGCTTCTGTTGTCCGCCCCTGTGTCTCAGATCCTCTCCTCGTTCTCAGATGTATTATTGAAACTTATTTTCCTTGATTTTGATCTATATATTAGAGCACTGAGCAACACGTACAAGGAGTTTTGAATCTTATTGATCTTGCTGGGAGTGAGCGTCTTTCTAAGAGTGGATCAACTGGGGACCGATTGAAAGAAACTCAAGTATTTAAGCCAAACTAATCTCATATCTATTGTCTTCAATGTTTTTCATTATGTAATTTCCATAATCAAACATTTCTCTTTTGCATTTGTAACAGGCTATCAATAAAAGTTTATCATCCCTAAGTGATGTTATATTTGCTTTAGCAAAGAAGGAAGACCACATACCATTTAGGAACTCAAAGCTTACATATCTTCTTCAGGTAAGTTATTTAGAGGTTTACACAGATTATCCAGTTCCAAGTTGTGGGGGTTCTTTCATGAAGTTCAACTCTCCAAATTGTAGAAGAAATTCAGCCTCCTCACTCTTTCAATGTTGCTTCTGTTTACAAAATTGATTTCCTTTCCTTCTGGATATGGCAACATTGCTGTCTTCATTATCCCATTTAGAGTCACTGAATTGGTATCTCTTGTTGGATTTTACGAATGAAGTCCAGGTTCTAAGTTGAGATGAAGACTTCAATTACTACTTCTTATATGACTAAAATAAAGGGCCTGCTAATCAGTAGCATCTGACAAATTGGTTATAAGATTTATGATATGGTCTGCAAAAGTGAACTCCAACCTTTGTTCTAGTGACACTCTTTTGGACACAATTTAGTATACTAGGTGGATAGATTTTAGACGAGCAAATATGTTGAGATTAAATGCAAAAAAACACATATTATGGTTCCTCAATGATGTATTCTAATCTTTTGAATCACTGTTTAACCAGCCTTGCTTAGGTGGGGACTCAAAGACATTGATGGTTGTGAACATCTCTCCTGATTCTTCCTCTGTGGGCGAGTCACTATGCTCACTCCGTTTCGCCTCCCGTGTAAATGCTTGTGAGATTGGGATTCCTCGGCGTCAGACCAACACACGGCTTTCGGAGCCACGCTTAAGCTATGGCTGATCTTCTGATAGATTAATCATTATTTTTTAAGGAGCTGTATGTCTATTACTCGTTATCAAAATTTGAAATGAGTGATTCTAACGTAGGTTAGTATGTTGTATAGCAAAGAAAACGTGAGTATGTATTAATCAAAGAATGTATTTTTCTGTTTGTTAGATATCTAATTGCTCCACTTTAATGATATTTCTGTTTTTCATTTACTTTTCATTTTCAACTAAATTTTCAAACAAAATTTAGACAATATAAGATAAATTTCTATCATTTTTAACATCTTACTTGACTGACTTGTCATCTACAAAGTCTCATTTGCCAGGGAGAATTTGAAAGTTGAACTATACCAATTACGAAGATCAACTGGAGCAATGTGCAATCTAAGTTGTTTATAACACTTCAAAATTGAGTACATTGGTCATGTTTAAACCAGAACAGCAGATGATGCAGATTAAGCCATTCGTTCCATTACCTCCTGCAGTAATACTTTTGTGTCCTGATAAAAGGTTTCTGTCTGAGGCAGATTTTTCTCCTTCGCAGCATCTTCAAGCTGTCAAAACATGAGTAGGCTGTCTAAACATGATCTTATAATCTATTATCATAACTTTTGAATGACAATGAATTTACCTTTTCGAAATTGTCGAACAATCTGTTTGCCAGATCAGTGAGAGGTTGCTTTTCATTTACTGCTGCAGCTGATATCACTTTGTCGAAATCATAGTACATGAAGGTGGACTTTAGTCGTAGGTACCTCCTGACATAGTTCAGCGTATCTTGTCCGATCAAATCCGCCATTGCTAACAGATCAAAGGCATACTTTCTCAGCCTGTATATACTGCCTTTGACACCGATATTGGCCATGTAGACTCCTTTCACGAGGAAAGAACGAGTCCCTGTCTTCTCGTTCGCAATATCTGAGAAAACAGAACGATTAGGAAACAAGCATGGAACTCTGCTGCACCTAGAAACACTTCAAGAAAAGCTTACTGTTATAGACAGGAGGCACACTTAGAAAGCCCTCCTTCCAGAACCCATTATCCTTTGCAAGAGATATCTCTGTGGAGGAATTTCCTGTAAGAGCTATGGATGCCAGGCCTATTGCTAATCTTCTCGTGGTCTGTAAAGGGTGTTCTTGAAGATCCTCCTTTTTCTTGCTGAAAATCCCTACTGTTTTCACTCTCTTTGGAGCCCTTTGAACGCTGGGAAGTTTTGGAAGTGCTGGCACAGTTTTGGAGATTCCACTAATGTCTGCCAACCGAGCCATTGTAGAGGAAGTAAGTGAGAATGGCGGAGCAGAGTGCTTGATTACATTTTCGGTTCCATCCTTTTGGATAGTGGTGGCTGCTCCTGACCACCGGCAAAGGATATGCTCATCCGGGACAGTTTGGTCATTTTAGGTACAGTTTGGACTTGAAGACTACAGAATCTTGCCAAAAGTGAAAAATAAAAAGTTTTAAACGTGTGAAATTCTTAGATTTGAAGAACTTAAAACGTAGATGATGATCAGATTTGCCATCAGGTGCCCATACTTTAAATTGTAAGTTAGGTATATATTAGTGGGTTGTCAAAATAAGACTACTAAAAAGTCAAATTCTTAAGATTAAAATATGAAATTAAACGTGTTATAATAATATATTACTTTTTGAAAAAGCATAATTCACAAGCTTAAACCCTATATAAAGTCAATTCAAATGGGAGGAGTTATGCTTTTTTATATGATTATAAGCTTATGTTTGCTTTTATGGTGTAAAAGTTTATGAAATTTTTTCTCATCCAAATCTTCATCGTGCTCAACTTGTGCGGGGTCCATTGCTTAATTAACATTAGGGGATAACAATTACAAGTATTTTTGGATTGGATGACAATTTGGCTTTGATATCATTTATGATAGATTTAGATCAACTCAAATGAAATGAGTTGTTAGACTCTTTTATATGGCAAGAAACTTTTACTAGCCTTCCTAAAATGGAAAAAATCTATGACAATAAAGCTACTAATTTAGTTCACAAGAGTAGGATTATAGTTGATGATGACATCAATTTGGGTCGTTGCCAAACTACCCAACAAGGAGTTCCATTCCCAAATCAAACCCAATTAAGCGTTGGGTTGGTTTTGCTATTGGATGAAGAAAAGTAGATAACTAGGAAAAAGAATGTGGCGTCTGACCAAACTCCCACTGTTTTGGCCCTTCAAGTCACTGAAATCTTGTTTGCAGCATGTTGAAATTTTCTTTTTGATTGGACTAAGGAAATGAAAAGTATATTTTAACTTGGAGGCTTTTGTATAATGATGTCTAACTTGTTCCATTTCCCATCCTAGCCATCCCTATACCATTGAGTTTTTTTGTCTCAATAATTAAAAGGGCACTAATTACGAAGAAAATTTCTGATTTCATATGAAAACCAGGTTGTAATAATAAAAAAAATCGTACATATTAATATATATTGATATACAAATTAATGTAAAATCAAAAAGTATGATCCATGAGCAGGGAGTGGTCCAGTAGGATTTGGGTAAAGGGTTTGAAGCCCAAATCCAAGAAGACGCGTTTAGTTGTCAACGATGACGAGTCCCAACAGCAACAGCCACCAATCAGCCTCCATCCATTTCCCAAGCACCTTAACATCACTCAGATTCTCTTTTCCCGAGAAAAAAACATACTGCTTTTGCTCTGTTGCCCTTTTCTCGCTCCTCAAACGTCCGAACCCTACCCGAATTTGTTTCCGGGGATTAATTCAATCCCAGCCGGAGATAGCCAGTGTTCCGGCGAACTCAACCTCCACCAACAATGGTCTCACCCGAAAACACCAATTGGCTCTTTGATTACGGCGTAATCGACGATATTCCTGTCCCAGATGGGAATTTCTCTGTTTCCAACCCGGGATTTGCCTGCCCCGTGCAGGCCGTGAATGGGTCCACGACTGTTAGGTAATACGGCCTTCAACCTCTGCGAATTAGGGTTTTCGACTTTGACTGATTGAACAGTGCGCCGCGTGAGCAATTTAGGGATTTTTTAAATACTTGGTTCTTCATTTGGGTTTTGCTCTCTTGCTTTGTGTGGTGTTTTATTTGTTACTTCTGGTTGGTTCTTCTGTTGGAATTTGTGTTCAAGGTGATGGGTGTTAACAAGATTGGTAATTGCTTTCTTTTTGTGATGTAATATTTACGCCATTTGATTATGGTTTCTGTCTGTGACATAGTTGGAAGTTTGATGATTGTGAGGGAAAATTAGTTTTCTTTTTGGTACTTTTGGGCTTATATATGTGTAGTACATCTTGGAATTTTTGACCGTGTATTCTTCCATATGTTTGGGCGTTTCTTGTCAATAAATTATTGATTTGAGTGCTTGGTGGTTGTTGTTGAATCACCATCGCTCTCAAAATTTAATTGCTTGTTTGAGATTAGACAACACTAGAGATTTTTTAATTCAAATGAGGGGAACAGTGGAGTTAAGACTTCTGACTCAACATCTCTGTTCAATATCTATTCTAAAAGGTTATGTTGGTAAAAAATGGTTAATTAATTATTTCCTTTATCTTTCAGTGGTGGTTAATTGGTACATGTGCACTGAATTATGTTACTATTTTGGTATGTTTAGGAAAATTTTGCTTTAGGGAAGCTTATTTACACTCTATACCATAAAGTTTTATACATACATATGGACTAATTGAATAGTTGGATTGAAAACACTATTGGGATGTGGGACATTGTGTTTTATTCATTTATATTTTGGGTGTTCCTAAAGAAGAGATGCTATTTGATATTCTTATGATAATTGATTCTTTGAATCTTCCAGGCATTCTAGTCATCAAACCACGCCAACCCTTTGCATCTCTGTACTAAACGTAGAGCACTCATGTATCTTCTGAACTAGGAACCCAGGATCAAACCTATGCATAATTGTTTTTCGGATATTTTAGGGGCTTCATTTGATTTTAGACTTCTCACCAGAGCATTTATTGATGCTCATTTTAAAAGTTTTTGCCTTTTGCTATAAAGGATCAACACCTTGCTGGTATGCAAAAATTTTTTGACAAAGTTTTGAAGGTTATGGATGCTCCTATTGTCCGAGATGGTATTTCTTTAAGCTGAATTTATTAGAAGTTAGAATAACTTGTTGAGCACATAAATATGAAATGCTTATTATAAATCTCTGTTTCATTTTTATAAGTATTTCTTCAATAATCCTTTTGGGGGAAATCACCCATTCTCCATTTTTTAAGTTGAAACCTTAGAAATAATATAAAAGATGTTCTTCTGTTGTTTGGTTTATACAAATAGTTCTTTCACTAGATTGGAAACCCCTTGGGATCCAATCGAGTTAAATTGATTATGATAAATATCAGTTTTCTTGTTTAACCAACTGCTCAACGTAAAACTTGACAATTAGGGGCAAAATCCCCACAAAATGGAGAGTGGAAGGGAAGATCTTTCCACAGGGAAGGGCATGGGTGAAGAGAGAACTTTTTGGGAGGTCACAGTGCATTGAATGGAATGAATTGCGGAGTTGGGGAGGATGGCGGATTATGGTAGTTCAAGGGGATAGCAAATGGCAGATTGAGGAAGGTAGTGCAGGGAGGAGGGGTAGTTAGATTCCTTTGTTGAGGTTGGGACCGGTGTAGGGATCAATGTAAACAAGAGGTAGATGGGATGGCAACAAAGTTTTTCAACAATGGTAGGTATTGTTGGAATCCAAGGAGAGACAGGTCAGAGAAAGAAGGCTATGCAAATTTTAGAATATAGAATACAGCTCTTGAGAGGTGTAAGCCGTTCTTCTCTCACCAAAGTGACAAATTTGATATCTTTTGGAAATTGTTTTTAATTGACTAGACCTTTTATCCTCATAAAATATTAGAAAATCCAGTCCAAACATTTTAGACCAAATTATACATGGCATGCTCGTTAATTTGTTTATATTTTTAAGAGAAACCTTGTTGTTTTTAAGGGCTCTCTGGTTTGCATCTTTGTTTCTGACTCTTTTCTGGTTCTTTTGCTATGATATGATCATTTCCTAGCGTGGAAATTGATGGCTCATTGGGGGATTCTGATGGTGGGAAGGACTGTGGCTCTAAGAAGAGGTAAATTAACAGCTTCTTCTTCTGTCCTTTCTTCAGTTTTAACAGAAAGTAGCGAGGTTCTTTGCTAGTCGAAAAAATATGTTCTCCAGTTCTTGATTAGGTCTTTATGGCTTTGTTTACTTTGTATTTGTGGACTAGCTGAAGACTTTTAGCAACCATTTAAATTGAGTCAATTCTTATGACGAGTAATTTTCATGGAACAGATATTCTAGGGTAGCCAAACGTAATTGAATTAAAACTCATTTTGAGGCTGTCACTCAATGACAAGCATGTTTACTCACATGGTTACGAGATGCCAATACGATACTAAGATGAATTACAAGGACATTGTATTGCTTGAACTAAACCTTCATTAAATGATAGAGTAAGATAAACTAGGTCCAAACATGGGCCTTATATCTATGTCTTAATGTATTAATTTTCAAGAAGTGTAGTACAGGCAATGGATATGTTATTGGAGCTTATATTCTCTCTCATGTGTCTCCTTCTGCAGGGGTAGATCTGAATTGTGCTGTGCATCTACTTCCAAAGCTTCTCGGGAGAAGTTACGGAGAGACAGACTGAATGACAAGTATTCTATTGTCTTCTATTCTCCTCTCTTTATTATATCTGGCACGCCATGTTTATCTCTCTCTCGCGTTGGATTGATCTGGCATGCATGTGTTTATGTTTTATCGTGATTAGATTTGTGGAATTGGGCTCTATTCTGGAGCCTGGAAGGCCACCGAAAACAGACAAGGCTGCTATTTTAATTGATGCCGTCCGAATGGTGACTCAGTTAAGGGGTGAAGCACAGAAGCTGAAGGATTCAAACTCAAGTCTCCAGGAGAAGATTAAAGAATTGAAGGTGAATCTATTTGTTTCTTTAAATGCTGTTGATATATGTGACGGAGAAAGAAATCTGTAGTTATGTAAGGCCAGTTGCATTGAATACCTTTTATACCTTTTATACCTTTTATAGGCGGAGAAGAACGAGCTTCGTGATGAGAAGCAGAGGCTTAAGGCAGAGAAAGAGAAGTTGGAGCAGCAACTGAAGGCCATGAATGCACAACCTGGCTTCTTGTCTGCCCCTCCTGCAATCCCCGCTGCATTTGCATCTCAGGGCCAGGCCCCAGGCAACAAATTGGTGCCTTTCATTGGTTACCCAGGTGTTGCAATGTGGCAGTTTATGCCACCGGCTGCAGTGGATACCTCACAGGATCACGTACTCCGCCCACCGGTGGCTTAACTTGGCAGCCTACAATGCTTTGGTTCGGAAGACCCAAACATTTGTATTCATTTTGTCGTTATCAATGCCTGTCTTAGTTTGGGTGAAGTCCCCCAATCTGTAACTGGATGTGGTGGCTAACTTCATTTGCTATCCAAGACACTTTTATGAATTGATGCTGGTGTTCCTGTGTAAATGTCAATAAACTTCTCTTGCACTCTCTCTCTCTTTATCTGTTTGGATGGGGGGCTTCATGGTAGTGTGCCATCTGAGTTTTCTGCTGCACACTTGCTCTGTCCAAAAGACGTTGTGGTTGTCAATCTTTCTTTCCTTGGTGTTGAATTTCAATCGATCCAGAGATTAAAAAGGGTTGAAAAACGGTGACACTGTGATTTCCTACTGCAAAAATATGGTGGAAACTTGTCGCTAAAATTAATAAATGGGGACAATCAACTTGGGCGGTGGTGAACGTGCAAGGGTGTCGGAGCAATAATCGTAATCGTATGATTGGGATGGATTTTGGCCTTACATTGGACTGCGTACCTTATCCACATCGGAATTTTCAAGGTGCTTTTTTTCCTTCGAGCCATCGGCATTTTTACTCAGGTCGGAGCTCAAAATGGCTTCCAGTCTTTCCTCAGATCGGAGCCCAATATGGCTTCCAATCTTCCCAAATTTCATCTACAAACCCTTGAAACTGCAAAGCCACCAATTCCATCTCCACTCCCCAAAACCCACTTCCCACATCTCGGATTCCATTCCCACCAACGCCTCTCGCCTTCCTATGTCTCATTCTCTCCTCCAATTCTGCCCCTCAGACGCATCCTCATCAAGTGCTCTCTGTCGTCTTCCACGCCACCCATTTCCAAAGCAGAAGCCATACTCCAGGCCAAAACCTGCCTTTCATCCACCTTAGAAAAGCCCCTCAACAACCCCAAACTCGTGGGTAAACTCAAGAAACTAAAGCAAGCCAGGTTCCAAGTCGAAATTCCGGTCATCGACGACTCGCCCGCATCCCTGTCCCAACTCGCGTTGGATGTCTTCCAAGACTTGCCCATAAAGAGAAAAGGACTTCCTGTTAAGGTGCTACTCCTATGGCCTACCCTTTCGTTACGAGAAGCTGCTATGGAGACCTTTGGAACCGGAGCATCCAGCCAAATTGAACATCTGGACTTGAATTCGGTCGCCACTAATGGGGACACCAGAATTTTAAAATCTGCTGATGTGATAGTCCTTTTGGCACCAGAGGTTTCACAATTGGCAGTTCTAAAAGCCGTTACAGACAGTTTGTACCCCAAGCCTGTGGTGATTTTCAACCCCAAATGGGTGCTTGAGGAGGATAGCGATTTTGGTGAGCTGCGCGGCTTTGTGGGCTCGTTTGAAGTGATCTATTCGTTCATGGGGTTGGAAGTTAGAGGTGTTCTGAGTAGGAGGAAAGGAGTGATTTTCAAGTGTGTGAGAGATGGGGTTGTAAGTGGTGAAAGATGGGCTATTCTTGTTGAGGAAGAAGGAGGAGGCCTGAAAGTTATCTCGAGTTTCAAGACCCGGCCGTCGATCACCGAAGTTGAGAATGTGTTGTATAATCTGATGGCAGTCAATTCTCCAATTACGAAGTCTGCCAAGTTCTTGAGCGATTTGGTGTCAAATGTGACTGGAAAAAAGTAAGCTAAACAAATCGAGATTCCAATTTGATTTATGAATTGAGAACCTTGATGAATGCTGTTGTACTAGATTTGTATCTTAAGTCTATGCTATATCGATTCCTCTCCGTGTAATCTGAGAGAACTTGGATAGGCTTTTCGTGTATAGAATCTTGGGATCATACTCTTCTGTTATTGCTGTATTTAGTCTTTGAAGTATCATACTAGGGACGGCAACAAAGATTGCATCTTTGATCGAGTTGTTTGGATCCATTTTCCTTTTATGCTCTGATTGTTCCCGAGGATGTCTTCCTCACTCCAAGTTAGAGAAAAAGAAGAAGAAACAAAGAAAGAAATTAGCGAGTCTTGAATCTTGCATACGATGCATAAACAGTAATCTCAAGTGCTCATATGAACAAATATGGTTTGGAAGCTTTGAGCACCTGAAAAATTATGAAAGAAAGAAAGAATAAGAGAACTTTAATCCACAAATGGGAGTTCAGAAAAACAGGAGTCAGATGCCGTTACAACTCTCATTCAGCTTTCAAGGTCTTGAATTTGCTGTCTCTCTGTTTCTCTCGTTTTCATTTTTCATACACTGGGGGATCTCTTATCAATATGATGAACATATTCTTCTCAAAACCCAACCTAAAATTCTCTAATATGACAGCCCTTGATGAACTTGTCGGAGAAGTTTACATACTTGGCCCACAAGGGCCTTAGTTTAGGGAATGCTATCTCTAGCCAAGGCTTGGCTCTGCCATTGAAATGGATGACACCAGCACTCTCAGCATCGGCAAAGCTCGTATTGTCCTGGTAACCCAGCCCCAGCATATGCCAGAAGGGATCAATGATATGGACATGACCATGGAAAGCTATTAGTCCAGGGGGTAATGTCCCCAGCTGCCACAAACTGAGGTCCGATTTCAAGTTCTGTAAACAAGAAAACAAGAGCAAAAAGCCATCACCGAATGTAATTGTTTGAAAATGTCAAATTCGTTCTGCTTGGGCTTTTCTATTCTCTAAATCCAGGGTAGTTTTTAATGGAGATGTACCTGTTCAAGCCAGTAATGGTATGCGAGGCTTATGTTGGTCTTCCTCCATGCTTCTAGATCAAAAATGTTCATGCCATAAGCCCATGCACATTCATTGGGGTCAAAGTTCTTTGATATCATGGGATGGGAGAAGTTCAAATAGCTCTTTAGCCGTTTTGACATGACAAATTTATCTTCTCCCCTGCACGTTTCCACTGCTCCATTGACTTTTCCATCCATATCAATGTCCCATAAAGGCGAAAGATCAGTTTGAACCACAATATCGTCATCCAGGAAGACAACCTTGTTCAGGCTGGGAAACAACTGCAGAAAGGAAAAAAAGCAATGACATTTGGCACGGTGGAAACAACATGAATAAATAAATTTCACTTTCAGCAACCCTTTTTCTTTTACCTCTGGTAGCTGTATTCTTATGTGATTCATCATGGAGTTATATTTAGGACTCAAAGCTTGTAACTTTGCTGCAATGACCTGAGGCTTGTCGCTATTTTTTGCCACAATAGCCGACGACCCGCCCCTGAATTGCGACCTCACCCGTTGATCCTTTTCCATTGCCTCCAAAACTGGCACCTTCCCCTTCGCAAACCAGTCGAAATGGTGCAAGGCCTTTACCTCAATTATAGCAGGTGACAGCGGGTGCAAGGAGAACCATGCCTGCATCGGGGAGTAGGTCTTTCTGTCGGTGATTATATGAAGAACGACCTTCTGGGGCCGCAACGAGTTTCGGACAAGGGATGCTGCGACGACGGAGGCCGCAAGCACATTGTCGGAGGCCAGGACGAAGTGGAAATAGGAGTTGTCGACGAGGGCAGGGACGAGCTCTGCCGACGGTAGCTGCAGACGGGCGGCTGCATTGTTGGAGTGTTCGTTCGCTAGCCTCAGCGCAAGGCAGTGGAGCTGCTTCGGTATGCTACTCGACGCGACATGACGGTACAAATACTCTTGGATTTTGGCATTCCGGGTTCTTTGTTCGAGAAGCGTAACCTGAAATTGGTGAAACTTTAGTTAAAACCATGCCATTTTTGCTGCCTGTGACTTGCATGATTCTCCTTTGTCCTTATTCTTCCATTATTATAAGTACCCACTTGATGGAAAATGACAGTGGATTACAATTGAAGAAACTGTTGTCAGATGTAATCAGGCTTTCAAAGATTGACGTTTTGTGAGAAACGAGTACTCCAAGAACAGCAGACAGAATTTATTCGCACTGCCAATGGTCCAAGTTTCTAAATATTGAAAAACATTGGTAAAGCATTTTAGCAGCAACTTTAGCATCTATTAAGGAGTAAGAAAAACACATAAGGCAGTACCATCTCTCTAAGCTTGACAGCAAAGGCCTTTGCGTCTGTTTTGTTGCTCTTAATCTCAGCCATGAACTCTTCCAGAGTCTGAGGAACATCAGATCTTCCCTGTAATTCATCTTTGCGCAAGGGCTCTTCTAGTATTTGGTATATCACTTCTGGAACCTTTAGGACACCAAAATTGTTTTCCATTAAAGAACAAAATTAGCACGAGTATGCAAGATTTAACTTGGAAAGAAATTAATATAAAAGAAAGACTAGTTGAGCTATTATAAACCAAAAGCAGGGTCCATAGATTATTACATTGGAGTCGTGCCTTCTTCCCAGAAGGCTTGGTCCTAATCTTTTTCCCAGGCAACCTATCATCAGAACAAAGTATAATATCAGTAACTGTTATTATTGCTATAATGATAAGCATTAAGTATAGTTAGGCCTCTGTATGTAGCAGCAAAAATCAACAGATTTGAACTTATGGACATGAGCTCTTCTCCGAGTCATTTAAATTCAACAATGTTTAGTAATCATGTTCATTCTGATAAGCATCAAATTTTATATGTTGATTTCTGGATAACTACAACAGTTTTTAATGTCTTATCTCGGTTACAGCGTATTCTATGCAGGACAGACATACTTCTACGTTAAACCTTGGAAATTGGTCAAATAAATATAAGGTAAAACGTTGTGGTTGAGCTTCTAATAAACACTACAGAACTGACGTAGATGGTAAGTCTATCATAATATATGCTTGAAATCTTTTTGTTATTGATTTTTTTTTTTTTTTTTCCAAACATGTTCTTCAGAAACCCTGATATGAATGCTGGAGAAAGTTTCTCCTATGGAGTGTCTCTGCGTGTATGAGAGTGTGAAGGAGAATGAAACACAATGGCTTAGAATGTACCTGTGGTAGAGCACTTGGTTTCTCCATCAATGGTGTCCACCGCTGTCAACACGAACACGAACCGGAGAAGGAACGTAAAGAACAGAAGCGAATAGAACAGCATTCGGTATGAAACTCGTCTTGATCCAACCGTCACCTTGATGAACTCCTTGAAACCTTTCCCCGGAAACACAGTTATGTGCCTCAAACTGGGCGATACGTAGAGCTGCATCTTGTCCCAAAAACAGAAGCAAGAATAATACATAGACCAGAAGCCAAACCCACGTCAAAGTTCTCCGTGATGGCTTCTTATTTCGTTTGGCAATCACCCGAAGATGTGAGTTGAATTGCAAGGATCCCTCGTGATGGTTAGCTCTAAAAGGAAGAACTTTTGACGGTGTTTAATGTAGCTATCTTTTACCTAACATTGCTTAGCATTTGGGCTAGAAATATCGAGTTGCAAGACTTATTTGTGTTAGATAGCAGCAGGGGTTGTTAAAGAGAAAGAGACATGGGACTGAGAAGACGCTGTCCTTGTTTTGCGGGCTTGTTCTTTGGCTTGATTTTGAAGGAGGGGGAGTTGAGGGAGTAAAGAAATTGAATAATATATACACATAAAGGTGTCTGATATCGCTGTTTGGTGTTTGCTTGGCTTTGCCTCCACCTGAAGTTTCTGCAACATACCAAGGGTTTGAATCTTTGACAGAACGGGGCTTCTACATGGAAAATGACTGAATCCTTCTTTTTGGCGTGGGTTGGGGCTTTGGTAGTTGGAGTGAAAAAACAGGAACCTTAACTTCCATATCTCTAGATTTATGAACAGAATTTCACGGTGCTTTTTACTTATATTTAAGATTTTGTCACTTTTTGCAAAAGTTCACAGGATGAGAGTGTATTAATTGGGGGAGTTACCATGTCCTGTCAAGTCAATAAATAATCTTTTACCAGGTAAAAAACAGAAACTGCAGAATAATTGTGATCCAAAGATACTGAACTGATTACAAAACCAATCATTTCTGTACTTCATTTATGAATGTCCATTCCGGAAACTGAAGTTTTACCCCATCGATAAACTTATATGACCCTGTTCTGTCCTAGAGCTGTGATTAATCCAAATTGGCTTATTCGAGATGGAATACCCTGTTTAAGAAGAAGATTAAGATTAGAACAACAGAGTCTTGAGCCACATTTGAAGGAAACTAATTGAGACAGCATATCTGCATTTGACCAGTGCTAATTTGGGTGCCTACAGAATGATAAATCTGGTGGGTTTCGGATGGGTGCTTCCCACCTAAAGGCTCTGCCTTGTCCCAATCTGACTTGACTTAAGTTTTCCCTATGGTCACAGAGGTATGGTGGTAGGAACAACCTCAGGGCATGGACGAATTTAGACCCAGGTAAAATTGGAACCCAGCTAAGATACAAATGCCAATGAAATTGCTGACCATTAAATTAAAGAGCATAGATGATCTAGTTTCTTCCTCTTTCTTAAGAACTGGTTTTAAAGGGAAATAGTTGGTTAAGATGAGACTTTTCATCATAGATTAGGTCTTCATAATTTTTCTTATAATATTCAATCTTGTTATCTATGGATTGATTAGGACAATATAACATCTTAAATAATAGTTATTTCATATCGTTAATATTTTAACTTAACAATAGAGTCATACATCAATGGCTTTGCCATTGGGTTGTTGGTCAAAATTTTTTTAAAAGGAAAGTTGAGTCCCTTTCTAACAAATATATCTATTTTTTTTTTTCCATATATTCAAGTATGGGCCACTTTGTATTTTTCTAGAAAGTCTCATATATTGTTGAATTATAATTCAAATGATGTGCATACACTAACTATTTCCTTATTTCCTGTCAGCATTGAGTTGCGCTTGGACTTCCTTATCATGTTTAGGATTAGGACCAGAGTGTGAAGAAGACACAGGAACGTATTACTAGTTACATCTTTCATTACTTGAAATTGCTGCTATTAGGAGGAAGGACAATGAGAAAAGAGGCAGCGAATGTGACAATCAATCAAGTCAATTCCACCAAACCCCCCATAGTTATACAGAATTGGATTTTATTGGAATGTCGTTGGGCCTTGATTCTCAACTTGGAATGGTAAAATATAATTGCTCATCTTTCAAGTACAGGCTTAGGAAGCCATCAGTGTGCTCTTGCCATCTTAGAAGCAAAGCCATTGGTGGCAAGTTCCTTTGTGACTTGACCACCCGTGATCGGACTTGAACAGTAAACAATTCTCTCAAGAAGTCGTGCTAGGGCACCTGCGTTGCAGTTTTGGGACGTCATGTCGGATAGCTGTAGTTTGGGATTTATGTTCTGCTAGGCCCTTTCACTGGTTTTGATGCGACCAAGTCCATGTAATTCTGAATCCTTCATTGACATAATTCTTTGACCATTTGGGGGGACCGTGTTCATCTTTGGTACTTGTTTAATCTGAAAACGAAGCCGAACCATCTCATTCACTGGCTCCCACGATAGTAAATTATTCTCTGTTGATTTGCCACTGGTAGACAACCAACAGTTGAATATGCTTCTTTTTGACATTCCCCAAAGGTTTCTTTCGTCGCCAAACAAGAATTTTTTATAGTTACCGCAAGTCCTGCCTTTTCATGGACTCCCACAGGAGTTTTTCTACTCTCCTTAAGAGTTTTTTCAATTACTGCAGGTTCTGCCTTTCCATGGATTTCTTTGTGAATTTCCTCAAGATTTCTGTAACAAATTAGAGTTTCCACAATAGATCCTTGATTAGCTGATTTCCCGTCTTCGTACAGGAGAATTCATCAATAGACCCCATAATTGCCATGCAGACAGACCATGGCCTAAACACTGTCCTCCTTCTTTATTCTCACTTTCCTCGTGGGTTGCATACATGGTAAACTCACGTTCCCAACACACCCTGAATGTGTCCGCAGCTCACTCACATGCTAATGTCGTTGCTGTGCCTGCAGCTCTCTCGTATTCGTTTGCTTATGGTGATAATTAGTGTAGGCCAAGCCCAAATTTAGGGAAAGAAGAATTGAAAGGAAGTAAGAAGGAAAGGAGAGAAGCTTGGTAACAGTTTGTGATTGTATTGTATTGTGTCGCGGACCTATTGTATATAGAATCCATTTATAATACATTGGCTTTGTACAACATAGGAAAGATAACAAATACAAATAATTTTCCCTTCTGCACAATATTACAATTCCCAAAATAATGAGATTGATACAATCAACTACAACACATATGGGAAAGAAATAACTACACAATACTTATAAACATAACGTATCTCTGACAAAATTCACTTACTTAAACTTCACCTCTCACATGGCTTACAAATCTCCTTTTTTGGATAATGATGATATCATCTCTCACATGACAATCAACAAATTGTTAGGATTAGTGGAACCATTACATTAAAAAATGTAATTATAATATCTCATTACAAGTAGGAGTATTTATATAAATTGTACAGATTAAGGTTTTTCTTTATAAAAAATGTAAATATAGAAATACTTAATGGATGAACTATTTTAGTGAGGTAGCCCACTTATGGGTTTTAGGTGATGTGAGAATTCCATGAAATATTATCCCTTTAGTGAAAGAAAAAGTAAAAGAAAATTTATAAAAAAAAGACTACAAAATGTAGAATATTGCACTAGTCTGAGCCATTATAAGTATGTTGTGTCTAAATGTGTATATTCATGTTGTTGTTTGGGTGATGATGCAATTTGAAGAATCTCTCGACACAAAACTCCCGCTGAACATGATGATGCTGAAGCAAGTGGCTCTTTTTACTTCAACTAGCCGAATCATGTTGTTGCTCGAACTAGTTGAATCCTGTTGTTGCTCATTAACGTCATTACTGAGCACAAAATGTGAACACTTGGCACCATACAAGAGTTCTGCTACAAATTAATAAATTGACGTGAGTTGGAAGAAATGTCTGCTCTTTCGTCTCACTTTTCCATACAACACTCTTTTCTTCAAGAATTGTTAATAGTTTACCTGAATAAACCCTCCCCAACTAATTATAAATACGTGTTCTATGAGTTATATGTGGTGTAATAACTTCTAAACCCTTAAACCCAAATGGAAACGAAGACCAGAACATTAAATTAAGGTTGCCAACCCAGAAATATTCCAACACCAAGGTTGACCGTTTTATAGCATTCAAACTTTCCTGCTTCTGAACGTGGCATTCGGGTATTCTTCTCTGTTAATAAATAATAGTAATTCAAAAACTCAGTGTTGACCAGGAAGGTTTCAACTTAATACAGCTCATGACATGTCCCTACAATGGTTTTCAAAGATTCCCATAATCAGTTCCGAGAACATTATTCTTCTGAAGTTCTCTGTCTGCAAATTTGTTTCAAGTTTCCGGCATCGCACATAGCAAAATGTCTGGCATGGAAGTGGGGATTCCGGTTACTGCATCAATACTGGGCAAAATTGCCCAGCCTCTCTGTGTTTCAATGTTCAACAACATTGACGAGTTCCACTCACACCTTGATGTTTTGGCAAAGAAGAAGAAACTCCTTCTGGATCTAAGAGATGGAACTAAAAATGAAACGGAAGTAGCTGGGAAAGAAGGAAAATTTCTGAAAGCCCAAGTCATGCATTGGCTTAACGATGTTGGAGAGCTCCTTATTAAAGTCGATGAGATTCAAGCAGTAAAGCTTTCTCGATGGTCCACAAACTGCTGGAAACGGTATAGAATCGGCAGGGAAGCAGCTAAAATGGTCAAAGAGATAGAAGAGTTTCTAGAAGTTGGGAGATCCTATTCTGGTGCGGTGGCTGTCAATAATTCAATGCCTAGAGCAGTGGAGCACATTCCTGGACCATCAATTCAAGATCGATCAACATTATCGAAGAGTTTAGCCAAAACAATGGCTTTATTGTCTGATGATGAAGTCCAGATTATTGGTATCTGGGGAATGGGAGGTGTAGGCAAGACTACCTTGATAAGAAACTTGAACAATCAACTCAAGAATGTCTCTTCAACGCAGCCCTTTGGCATCGTCATATGGATTACTGTTTCCAAGAATTTTGACTTGAAAAAGGTCCAGACATAAATAGGAGAGAGATTGAAGTTGGAGGCAAAAATGGAAGAAAGCTCGGAACAAATGGCCATCCAAATTTATCGAAGACTTGTGGAGGAAAAATTTCTACTCATTCTCGATGATGTTTGGGAGCAAATTGATTTGGCCACTTTGGGTGTTCCACAACCTGAAGTTCAAAAGGGTTCCAAGATCATATCAACTTCTCGATCCTTGAGTTTTTGTAGGAACATGATGACCGATGTTGACGTTAAAGTGGAGGTTTTAGATGATGAAGAAGCTTGGCAATTGTTTAGCAGAAATGGAGGAAGTGTGGTCGCTTTGGAATATATCAGACCAGTTGCTGAAGCAATTGTTAAGGAATGTTGCGGATTACCTTTGGCGATAGTCACCATGGGAACTGCTATGAGAGGAAAGACAAGGGTCAAGTTGTGGAAGCATGCCTTGCATGAGTTGCAAAGCTCAGTGCCTTGCACATGAGGCGTGGAGAATAAGCTCTATAAGCCTCTGAAGTGGAGTTACGATTCCTTAGAAGGTAAAAACATTAAGTCTTGTTTCCTGTATTGTTCCCTGTTTCCTGAGGACTTCTCAATTGAGATAAGTGAACTAGTACAGTACTGGCTCGCTGAAGGGTTGATAGATGAACAAGAGAACTTTGAGGACTCTGTAAATAGAGGAATTGCTTTGATCCAAGTTCTGAAAGACTCTTGTTTATTGGAAGATGGTGCTCGCGAGGACACTGTAAAGATGCATGACATTGTTCGTGATGTTGCTATATGGATTGCATCATCCTCTGAGGAAGGATGTAAATCCCTTGTTCGTTCAGGTATTGGCTTGAGCCAAATTTCAGCTGTCGAGTTATCACATTCTCCCAAGAGAGTTTCGTTCATGAATAACAAGATAAATAGACTTCCAGAAGGTGGGGTACAATGCTCAGAGGCCTCCACTTTGCTATTACAAAGCAATCTTCTGCTTGAAATAATTCCTGAGACATTTCTGCAAGGATTTACAGCACTTAGAGTCCTGAATTTGAGTGGAACCCGCATCTGCTCCTTGCCTTTTTCTCTACTTCAACTTGGTGAACTTCGTGCTCTTCTTTTACGGGGCTGCTTCTATCTTGAAGAATTGTCCCCACTGGAAGGTCTAAGTAGACTTTGAGTGCTTGATCTCTGTGCCACTCGAATAAGAGAATTGCCAAGAGGGATGGAAAACTTAAGCAATTTGAAGCAATTGAACCTATCTCGAACTCATTACCTGAAAACCATTCAAGATGGAATCATATCACGGCTAACTTGTTTGGAGGTTCTGGATATGACGCTCAGTGGTTACCATATGAGAGTGAAGAGGGAGATAGAGGAGGAACAGACATCTTTTGAAGAACTTGGGCACCTCGAGCGATTACTTGTGTTATTTATTAGATTGGAAAGAATCCCATGTCTCAGCACTGAAGAACATTCCTGGATAAATAGATTGAGGAGATTCCAGTTTTTCATTGGTCCAGCAGCGAACTCATTGCCAACTAGACATGACCAAAGGAGGGTGACTATCAGCGGTCTTAATCTTTCAGGAGAATGGATCGACTGGTTGTTAAGGAATGCAAGCTCTCTGGTCTTAAATCATTGTTTGGGACTTAATCAAATGCTTGGAGACCTAGTAATTAATAGTGTTGACTGCTATGCTGGTCTGAAATCACTTACTATTGCAAGGTCTAATAGTAGTTTACGGCCAGAAGGAGGATGTGCAGCCCAATTTGATCTACTGCCAAATTTAGAGGAACTTCATATCCAAGACCTCACTTACCTGGAAAGCATTTCAGAACTGGTTGGGCATCTTGGGCTGAGATTTCGTAGACTAAGAGTAATCGAAGTGATTCGGTGTTCCCAAATGAAATACCTTCTGTCCTGTGGCTACTTCATTCACACCCTGCCAAAGGTAGAAGTCATCAAGTTAAGCTTCTGTGAAAAGTTAGAGGAGCTCTTTAGTTATCGTACAATGCAGAACTCGACTCCAGATCCTATTGTCCCAAGCCTGCGTATATTGGAATTAAACAACCTTCCAAAATTGAAGACTCTTTGCGGGCACGAGACATGGCCGCATCTAGAGCAGGTTACTGTCATCAAGTGTAATCTTCTTAAAATGCAGTTTCTTACAGACGAAACTGCAGAGACCCTGGAGGAAATAACTGAAGAATCATAACGGAGACCCATTAGAAGTTATGCAGACAGAACAGAGTCAAGTCTGCTGCCTTCTGTTGCCATTCTTCTGAAGCCACGAGCAGTTCATCTCAGAGCACCTGGAAGTGAACCGGGAAAGAAGCCTGAGCAATAAAGTTGATGGAAAACTGTCCTATAAGGTGGACCTTTAGTTCCTCCCAGAAATCACATGGAAGCTATCAAGGTCTCCTTTTTCAACTTTCTTTTCCATCTTCTTGTGCTATTTAAATATCTTCTCAGGAAAGAAATTTTTTATAAATTTGGGAATATTTTCATCATCCTAATCTTCTCTGGCATATATCTTGGTGTGATAATCATCTTCCTCAAAGAGAGACAGCAAAAGTTTTTTGCTTTCTGCAGTTATTTAGCTGTGTTGGTGGCTTCTTGCATCTCACGTAATAAAATGTTGGAATGGAAGTGTTGGCTTCCATTTTAGGTGCAGCAGTGGTAGCTGCTGGTGGGCTTTCTTTGTTAAGATCTCTTGAATTCTTGCTAGAGATTCTTCACCGCATTCTTTGTCATTTTGGGAAACCAGGTCCTTTAACCCCTGTTTTTTTTCATTGACTTTAATTATACAAATTCTTATTTTGATTTGTTTGAATCCTACTTTTGGTACTTTAAATCCAAGTTCTTAATGACTGCAACTATTGTAATTTTATTTTTAAAATAATAGGTGCATGCAACTATAACAGTGTCAAAACAAATATGTAAATCTTAAAAGTTAAAATAACATAGAACACGTAAGATCTTAGTAACCTTCTCAAGCATGTTTTGATGATAAAGAATGTGAGCAAGTTCTTGGAGCAAATTTGATAAAACCTTTAGAAATTAAAAGGATAGTCTCATAGAGTTTTCCCTTCTAAAAACTCTTTCCTTAATTCTATTCAACAACTTCATCCAGATGATTTTTTTTTTCTCACATACTTTTCAACAGTGGTTTAGATAAAATGTCCCCCAAGTTCAAACCAAATATAACTACTAGAGTAGTATGCCCTTGTCTCCATTCATTCTTTCAAGATTTTAATCTGCCATTGCTACAAAAACTATGGCCTCAAAACCATTTATTTACATGGATGCACTTCACCAGGTAGAACCAGATAGATAGCTGATAACAACTCCTGCAGCTAATCAAACAAGTAAGGTAGATACTTTGCACAGTGGTTGACAACTTTAGCATATTTGCCAAAATCCGAAAAAGCAGCAACCTTTTTCTCTGCTAAAAGGATGGTACAGACGCCTTAGAACAGCACTAGCAGACCCAGAAGTGGAACTTACCCCCGGTTCCTTGAATCATGGATTATTACTATGACCCATTATATCTCCCTATAGAAGAAAATTGAGAATAGTGAGATACACAGAATGTAAGATGATATTTTATATAAATTTCACACGAAAGCTTATCTTACAAAAGGAGGGCTCATTCCTTTTTTTCGGTGAGATTATAAGTTCTACTATCTTACGTATTTATAGTGCAGAGCACTCTACTGCATATAAGAAAAGTACTTCTTGTTACTTGCAGGGGCTTCATCATGCTCTCATTCCTCTTTTCCTTGCACACTTGTCCTCTATCCTTTTCTGTGCGAGACCTTATCAGAGCTGTGCTGAAATCCTTAAGCGTGTATAAGGGTAGCAGGTGGACGGTCCGGCAGAGGAGCTACAGAGATCACTGTAGTGCAGCTCATGCATGTCTCCTACTGATGCTGTCGGTATGATCTTGTCACTGCCAAAGCTTAAATTCAATTTAATTTTAGAGTCAGAATTCACTTCAAAAAATAACCATTCAATTGTGTTTTTTTAAACTGAAAACGAAGCCGAACCATCTCATTCCTAACTTCCCACTATAGTAAATTATTCTTTGTTGATTTGCCACTGGTAGCCAACCAACAGTTGAATATGCTTCTTTTTGACATTCCTCGAAGGTTTCTTTCGTCGCCAAATAAGAATTTTTTATAGTTACCGCAAGTCCTACCTTTTCATGCACTCCCACAAGAGTTTTTCTAATCTCCTTAAAGAGTTTTTTCAATTACTGCAAGTTCTGCCTTCCCATGGATTTCTTTGTAAGTTTTCTTAAGATTTTTGTAACAAATTGGAGTTTCCACAACAGATCCTTGATTAGCTGATTTCCCTTGTCTTCCTACAGGAGAATTCATCAATAGACCCCATAATTGCCATGCAGACAGACCATGGCCTAAACACTGGCCTCCTTTATTCTCACTTTCCACGTGGGGTGCATACATGGTAAACTCTCGTTCCCAACATTGCCCTGAATGTGTCCGCAGCCCACTCACATGCTTATGTCGTTGCTGTGCCTGCAGCTCTCTCCCATTCGTTTGCTTATGGTGATTATTAGTGTAAGGCTAGCCCAAATTTAGGGAAAGAAGAATTGAAAGGAAGTAATAGGGAAAGGAGAGAAGCCTGGGAACAATCTGTGAGTTATGGACCTATTGTATATAGAGTCCATTTATAATACATTGGCTTTGTACAACATAAAAAAGATAATAAATACAAATAATTTTTCATTCTACATAATATTACAATTCCCAAAATAATGAGATTAATACAATTAACAACAACACCTATGGTAAGGAGATAACAACACAATATTTATAAACATGACATGTCTCCAACATAATTCACTTGCTCAAACTTCACCTTTCACATGGCTTTTGACAAATCTCATTCTTTGGGTAATGGTGATGTCATATATCACATGATAGCCAACAAATTGTTAGGATTAGTAGAATAATTAGAAAACATAATTGTAATGTCTTGTTACAAGTAGAAGCATCTATATAAATTGTATAGTTTAAGATTTTTCTTTATAAAAAAACTAGTATATAAATACTTAATGGGTGAACCATTTTAGTGAGATAGCTCACTTACAAGTTGACTAGTTATTTGAAAGAGCTCCCCATGAATTTTAGGTGATGTGAGAATTCTATGAAATACTATCCATTTGGTGAAAGAAAAAGTAAAAGAAAATTTATAAAAAGAGACTATAAGAGATGTAAAACATTGTATTGATCCAAATCATTATAAATATGTCATATACACGTGTACATTCGTGTTGTTGTTTGGGTGATGATGCAATTTGATGAATCTCTCAACACAAACCTCCCGCCAAAAATGATGATGCTGAAGCAAGTGGCTGAAGAGAATCCCCTAACTACCTTCAACATGTGGCTATAAATTTAATGTATTTAGAATAACGCAGCCGATTTTTTTGAATAGTGCAAATACCTTCTCCACCGTCGTTTGAGCCAAATACTTTCCCCCCCCCCCCCCCCCTCCCCGGCCTAATGAGTCACGTGATAATACCCCACTAGTAGGCACCCTTTCCACAAAAGAAAATCCAACAATTAGGAAGTCTACTCAAAATGCCGAGCCACCCATATAAACCAGAGATTATGAGCGTTGCGCAACTAATATATTTACCACATTAGGGAACAGGCCTCTTCAATACCCTATATCTAATTATATTTCTTATAACTATCTATTTGAGTCTAATCAACACTTCATTACCTTCAAATCACTTGATATTGAGCTTATCACTTATCATGAGAAAATCGAAGACCCCAAGTAAAAAGGTATCCTAGATTAAAAGATTAAACTTGGAGTGAAATGACACATGAGAGGTTGTTTACTTACTACCAAGGAGAAAGCCCATTTGCTATAAATTGGCATTCAAGATGAAGTGTCATGCTAATGGACTAGTAGAACACTATAAGACTATACTTGTGACAAAAAAAAGTATAATATAAGAGAAAAAGTTGATTATCATGAGATATGCTCATCCATAATGAAGATAATCACTATAAGATGGGTTAGTCCAAGTTGGATTGGATTACTTTTTTATGTGTGTTGTAATTTTTTGACTTATCCTTGACAACTTATCTTGATATCTGTATCAGCTATTTCCTAACAACTAGTTGAAAGATCCCTTTACTAACTTTTGATGGACAATTATTTCTCAATTTTCACAACATAAATTCTTCTTCTCACAAAAAGAATTTAAAACACAGCTTGCAAGACAGTCAAGGCACGTAACCTTAATCACTTGCATCATCCCAATTTTAACTCTAGAAAAGTCCAACAATGTTCAAAACTTTCGATAACAAGTACTTCTCTCCAAGAGAGCAAGTAATACAACATATATATATCAACAGATTGCAAAAATCGATGGATGAACGCAAAAGAAAAGCTGCTTGTTGCAAGCGTCATCTGAAGTGAGTTTCAGACCTCGACCCGTCTCCCCCTCATTTTGGTCTCCCGTTGTTTCTCTCGTCCCATATACATCGGGCGTCTTCCAGTCGGCTTCTCCAAGCCCCGGCTGGTCAGTCATGTCCTCAGATGAGAAAGCATTTCAAGAAAACACTTACACTGGGACTCAGTTTGCTGACCACCAGCTCTCAGACCAAGTGGATATTTTCCATCAATCCGCCCAGAAAGTTGCGTTCACGTTAAAGTACTGGTGTTCACTCTGCACGTATGCGTCGGCCCAAGAGAATACACGTTGCGTGGCCTACAGACTCACACATATTCCTGCTGCGCGTCAGTGGAAGATAAGGCTGAAGACTTTTCCGTCACTGACCGAAGCCATTTCCTTTACTTTTTTCGGCTGAATGAAGAAAGGGAAGACTGACGATCGGGGTCGACCGTGCTTGTTTGTGGGTCTAGAAGGTAGACACTGCACGTCTTCTACGCGGGATTGCCGTATTTTTGTTTCTTGATTGAATGCAACTTGCACTTGTGTGAGAAAGCAAAACTCTAAGTATGTTCAACTTATGTTTGATTTAGAAGTGTTGTATCTATTAATCGATCCATTGATTTGCCTTGATATGAGTCTTTAGTTGGTTTTAAGTCTCTGTTTGATAGGTGTTAAGGGAGCTTTCTAGGTTTTTGTTAACCCTTGCTTCTTCGAAAGCTATCCTTTTGTTGGGTAATCTCAAGCTCAGATAAGAATCATACTTTGTCTAGGTTTCTCTCAGTTCTTCGTTTTTGCCCTTCATCTTCCTGATCGTTATTCCCGCACCGAGCATGCCAGTTTGCTCCATGAACTTTAATGCTTATCAGAACCACAAGTGCAAAATTTGCTCCTCAAGACCATCGCCTTCTTTTTTTTCTTTCTTATCCCCCTTAACTTGACTATCTATTATTGGACTTGAACAGTTCGTAAATCTCTCGCAAACCTGATTTAATGCACCTGCATTTCAATCTGATGCAATGATTAAATATTGACCAAGAAGGTTTCAACTTAAACGGCAGAAGACAAGTCCCTACAATGGGTTTCTAAGATTCGGCTGAGCAGTTCCCATTCTTTGGAATTCTTTGGCTAAAAAGTTTGTTTAAGTTTCTTGCATCTCACACAACCTCATGTCTGCCTTGGATGTGGTGATTTCGATTATTGCATCAAAACTGGCAGAAACTGGCCAGCGTCTCTGTGGTTCCATAATCAAGAACATTGCTAAGTTCCATTCACTCCTTGATGTTTTGGAAAAGAAGATGAAACTCCTACTGGCTTTAAGAGATGAAGTTAAAAATGAAACAGAACTAGCTAGGAGAGAAGGAAAATTTCTGAAAGATGGAGTCATAAATTGGCTTAAGGACGTTGAAGAGCTTCTGCTTAAAGTCGATAAGATTCAAGCAGAAAAGCTTTCTCGATGGTCCCTAAACTGCAAGAAACTGTATAGAATCGGCAGGGAAGCTGCTAAAAAGCTAAAAGAGATGGAAGAGCTTCTAGAAGTTGGAAGATCATATTCTGGTGCAGTGGCTTTCAATGATTCTATGCCTAGAGCGGTGGAGCACATTCCCGGACCACCAATTCAAGATCAATCAACATTGTCGGAGACTTTAGCTAAAACAATGGCTTTATTGTCTGATGACAGAGTCCAGATTATTGGTATCAGGGGAATGGGAGGAGTAGGTAAGACTACTTTAATAAGAAACTTGAACAATAAACTCAAGAATATCTCTTCAATGCATCCCTTTGGCATCGTTATATGGATTACTGTTTCTAAGAATTTTGACTTGAAAAAGGTCCAAACACAAATGGCTCAAAGACTGAAGTTGGAGGTAAAAATGGAAGAAAGCTTGGAACAAATTGCTATACAAATTTACCGAAGACTTGAGCAAGAAATTTTTTTACTCATTCTCGATGATGTTTGGGAGCAAATTGATTTGGACAGTTTGGGTGTCCCACGACCTGAAGTTCAGAGGAGTTCTAAGATCATATTAACTTCTCGATCCTTGGATGTTTGTAGGAACATGATGGCCGATGTTGAAGTTAAAGTTGAGGTTTTAGATGATGAAGAAGCTTGGCAATTGTTTAGCAAAAATGCAGGAAGTGTGGTCACTTCAGAGTATATCCGACCAGTTTCCGAGGCAATTGTTAAGGAATGTTGTGGACTGCCTTTGGCGATAATCACCATGGGAGCTGCTATGAGAGGGAAGAAAATGGTCGAGTGGTGGAAGCATGCCTTAAGGGAGTTGCGAGGGTCAGTGCCTAGTACAATGGGTGTGGAAGATAAGCTCTATAAGCCTTTGAAGTGGAGTTACGATTCATTAGAAGGTAAAAACTTGGAAGTCTTGTTTCCTCTACTGTTCACTGTTTCCTGAGGACTTCTCAATTGAGATAAGTGAACTAATGCGGAACTGGCGAGCAGAAGGCTTGATGGATGAACGAGAAAGCTATGAGGATTCAATCAATAGAGGAATTGCTTTGATCCAAGATCTGAAAAACTCTTGTTTGTTGGAAGATGGTGCTTATGAGGACGCTGTAAAGATGCATGATGTAGTTCGTGATGTTGCTATATGGATTGCATCATCATCTGAGGATGGATGTAAATCCCTTGTTCATTCAGGAATTGGCTTGAGCGAGATTCCAGTTGTCGAGTTATCAAATTCTCCCAAGAGAGTTTCGTTCATGAATAATAAGATAAGGAGACTGCCAGAATGTGGGGTACAATGCTCAAAGGCCTCCACTTTGCTATTACAAAGCAATCTTCCGCTTGAAATAGTTCCTGAGACATTTCTGCAAGGATTTACAGCACTTAGAGTCCTAAATTTGAGTGGAACCCGCATCTACTCCTTGCCCTCTTCACTACTTCAACTTGGTGAACTTCGTGCTCTTCTTTTAAGGGACTGCTTCTGTCTTAAAGAGTTACCTCCACTGGAAGGTCTTAGTAGACTTCAAGTGCTTGATCTCTGTGCCACTTTTATTAGAGGATTGCCGAAAGGGATGGAAAACATGAGCAATTTGAAGCAACTGAACCTATCCTAAACTCACAACCTGAAAACCATTCAAGTTGGAGTTATATCTCGGTTGTCTTCTTTGGTGGTTTTGGATATGAAACTCAGTGGCTACCATTTAAAGGTGAAGGGGGACATTCAGGAGGAGCAAGCATGTTTTGAAGAACTCGGATTCCTTGAGAAATTAGTTGTCTTATCTATCAGTTTGGAGCGAATGCCATGTCTCACCTCTGAAGAACATTCTTGGGTAAATAGATTAAGGAGATTCCAGTTTTTCATTGGCCCCGCAGCAGAATTACCTTGGTTGGGTTTCCGGTGTTTTGTTCCCTCCACAGTGAACCCCTTACCACTTAAGACATGACCAAAGGAGGGTGACTATCAGCTGCCTTAATCTTTCGGGAGAATGGATTGGGTGGTTGTTGAATAATGCAACTTCACTGGTCTTAAATCATTGTTTGGGACTGAATCAGATGCTAGAAGACCTAGTAATTCAGAGTCTTGGTTGCTATTCTGGTCTAAAATCACTTGCTATTGTAAATTCTTGCAGCAGTTTAAAGCCAGTAGGAGGATGTGCAGCCCACATTGACCTACTCCCAAATTTAGAGGAACTTCATATCCTAGATACGAATTACCTAGAAAGCATTTCAGAACTAGTTGGACATCTTGGGCTGAGATTTCTTAGACTAAAGGTAATCAAAGTGACTCGGTGTCCCAAAATGAAATACCTTCTGTCCTGTTGTTGTTTCATTCACAGCTTGCCAAAACTAGAAGTCATCAAGTTAAGCTCTGTGAAAAGTTAGAGGAGCTCTTTAGTTATCGTACAATGCTGAACCCGACTCCAGATCCTGTTGTTCCAAGCCTGCGTATATTGGAACTAAACAACCTTCCAAAATTGAAGACTCTTTGCGGGCACCAGACATGGCCGCATCTAGAGCAGATTATTGTCATCAAGTGTAATCTTCTTAAAATGCAGTTTCTTGCGAACAAAACTGCAGACACCCTGGAGGAAATAACAGAAGAATCATAATGGAGACCCAACGGATGTTATGCAGACAGAACGTAGTGAAGTCTGCAGCTTTCTGTTTCCATTCTTCTGAAGCCACGAGAAGTTCATCTCAGAGGCCCTGGATGTGAAATGGGAGAGAAGCTTGAGCAATTAGTTGAAGGAAAACTGTCTTATAAGGTGCACCATTTAGTTCCTCACATGGAAGCTATCAGGATCTCGTTTTCAACTTTCTTTTTCATTTGTATAATGTTCGCAATATCTTAATCTTTCCCCATCTTCTGTGGCATCTATCTTAGTGCGATAATCTTCTTCCTCAAAGAGAAACAGCAAAAACATCTTGCTTTCTGCAGTTATTTAGCTGTGTTGTTGGCTTCACGTAGCAAAATGATGGAAGTGTTGGCTTCCATTCAAGGTGCAGCAGTCGTAGCTACTGGTGGGATTTCTTTGTTAAGATCTCCTGTGTTATTATTAGCTTAGTGCTTCTTCACCTCATTCTTTGTCATTTGGGTAAACCAGGTCCTCATATCCGAATTCTTAGTTTGATATGTTTAAAATCCTACTTTTGGTACATTAATATCGAAATCCTTGATGTCTGCAACTCTTCCTCTATTTTTCTTAAAATAATGGGTGCCTTGAACTTCATTAGTGTTAAAACTAAGGATTCATATCAGAAATTCAAATCTTAAAAGTTAAGATAACACAACACAGAAGGAGATCTTAGCAACCCTAAGGATGTCTCAAGGAGAGGAAACTCTAAGGACAAAGCTAAGCCCGGAAACAAGTCACCTAATGAAAAGGCCAACGTCAAAAGCATTAGAAGCACGTCAAGTATTGAACAGGGCAAAATTAAAAGCATTGAGAAAGTGTTAAAAGATTCATTTTCTCTTTAAAACCGACTAATAAACTTGGGCACCGAAATCATTTGAGAAGGCTCGTTCCCTCCTTGAAACCAGCTAGTAAGATAGCTTTATGTTTTTTATTTTAAAGAAAATTTCCAAATAAGATTTAAATAATGTGGAACAACCTATACTATTCTTAACAAATACACGAGTAAAGGGAAAGAAATTGAGAGAAAAAAGTTAGTAGGAGAAACAAAATATGAACCCCTCGAGCTATTTTATTGAAAAAATAGCTAGAGTGATAGTAGAAAAAATTTGAATTAATAGAATAAAGAAACAGTAAGAAAAATTTATTACATAATGTTATTTACATATTACAACTGATTATTGAACGTATATAGTCTGTTATTCACAAAGTTAACAGTAGATGAAACCCCAAGAACATAGTATTGACAATTCCGCTTCATACTATTCTCTAATTTCCGCCATATTAAAACTGTTAATGAAACCCACAGGAGAATGAAAGAATATCTGCACACCTGGGGGAAAAAAGAATAAAGGAAACAGAATGTAGCTCAAAACAGCCAAAAGAAAAAGAGGGGCATTAATCCAAAGAGTGGGGGAAAAAAGGATGTAGAATGAAAGTAAATTTTTGCAAATGTACCGATTCGAATATCAACCCAAAAGCTTGCCAATTTGGGATTTACAAGAAAATCACATTTGTGTATACGCTACACCAGGGCTCTACAAGAAATGCTGATTGATTTCTTGGCCATCTCTCAAAGCCCCTAAATTGGTCAAGAGATACAGGGATGATCCTCGTATGCCTGAATTAGAGATCTTGGAAATCTAGGAAAGAAAATCTTTTCTTTTTTCTCTAAATTTGAAATGTAAATCTAAGTGTCAGGCATGAGCAACAGCTTTGCAACAAAGTATTGAACTAGCATGCTTGCGCTAACATAGCCAACATCATTCATATATACATACCCACTTCACTCAGTGCCACATACTTCACAGGTCCCAAGTCAATGAACGCCAATAAGCCCATCACTATTTTCAATTAACAAACTGGTTAAACCAGAAAAGAAACATACCTCTAATCAAACTCTTCACCTTTATCTTCAGAATGATTCTCCATTTTCAGGCCTGTTTTGTCACTATTTACAAACTTGAGTTGAGCCTCCATTCTTAAGCTCTCTCTATTATTTACAACCTCAAGCCGTGTCTTTGTCTTCGGGCCGTAATTAGTATTTACAAAGCCCTTGGTTTCTACAAGCATCTGAGAACCCTCTGATTCAGTTTCTTCAATGCCATTGCGAAATTCTGCCACTGGGGAACTACCATCAGCCATAAAGTCCAGAGAGCCAGTGCTGCTCCCACGTGAAAGCCCGCCATTAGAAGACAGCCCAGACCTCTGATGCTGAAGTTGCCCATTAGCATTGCTACCTAGGGCAGAGTTCCTGAATGAAAAAGGAAACAGTACGACATTAAGACCCCCTACGTGTTGTGAACAGAAGACAGTACACAAGGTTTAAAAAGTAAGACACATCACTTGTGTACATCAGGCAAAAAACATAAGTTTCCTTGATTGATAAGTTGCAATACATCTAGTAAGTTTTAAATCCACAGCCTCAAATTCCATCTATTCTGAAGAAAGGAAGTGGTGTTATTTAAGCTACAGCTAAGTGGCACATCAGAAAAAACACATGATCAAGCTTTTTCTAAGATAGTGTTCTACAGTCTAATATGCGGGAGAAAACATGCTATCTAAATTGCATCCATAGAAGCAAGTTAAATAAATGGACTCAGACTTGGTTCACCTTATTTGTTGCATTCTGCGAGTTGGAAGATAGTCAAAAACTGGAACCAAGCCTTTTGACCTTGCTTCAATCATTCGAGTTGGAACTCTTTCGATTTCAATTTCCCCCTCAGAAGCAGTTGTTTCATCCATTTTTGCACCTTCTACCATCATTGACTGAAAGTACATCTGCAGCCAAATGTACAAGAATATGTGAAGTATGTAAGAATAATTAACAAGAAAACCTAAATTTCATTTCAGCAGTACATATATTATATACCTCAGGCTTTGCCCATAACGGAGTCCGAGCTTGATGCATCTGTAGTTCAGCCTCTGATATATAGAAATGATGCTTCTCCTCAGGACTGATCTTTGCCTTCATGAATGTACCTCCAGCTTCAGGATAAATGCTATTTCCTTTCTTCGCTCCCTTGGAATATATTTTATTGTTGTCTGAACTTCCATTGTCACCGTATATGTCGATGTTATCTTCTCTCTCTCTTCGATTTTGTTTCTGACAGATATTCCACTTCTGGATAGGCTCAACAACTAACCTAGCATCACCTTCTAGAGCTGAATCTGGTGCAATGCTTAATCCAGGCATCAGGACTGTTGGATCTTGAAAAGCTGGTGTTCTCAATGCATATTGTATCATACAACCAGAAGGAGAGAAGACTAAAAGGAAATACTTTCCCTTCGAAGAGTTGCAATCCATGTATACAGCATTGGCTCTGCAATTGTGAAACGATGATGCAATAGCCCCTGAAAGGGAATTCATCCTGCCTGTTGCAGCAGCTGCAGCACCACTGACAGAGCCTCTCCATCCGTTATTTCCATTCCTTATTCTGCTAACAACAGAAAGTGTAACTGGAGCACCAGCAGCACAAAGGCTTGGTTGATTAGGTGGCCAACGAACTACTGGCTTGGTCATACTGCCTAAAGTACCATTTTTTGGGGCAAAATTAGCATCAGCAGACTGAAAGTTTACAGATCCTCCAAGAGGATTTATGGCAAAGAGATGGCTTGTTCCCCTTGACGAGCTAATCATAATCCAGTTGCTGTCATCACTAAAGCTGATATCCTGTATGACCTGAAAAATTATCCAAAAAACAGTAAGCACTGGACACAAAATAACATATTCAAGAAGGAACCTTAAAAAGCCATCCAAAACTTACTGCATTTGTTAAACCACGTTGCAGCCTGTAAAGATGCACATAGGATGCACCTGTATCACATGCAGAAGAGCTTCCGGCAGGTCCAGGCATTATTTTGAAAACGTTTATGTTGTGTCCCTGAACGGAAGCTGTAACTAAAAGGGTGCCGCTAGGGTCAAAGCATAATGCTGAAATAGGACTCTTGTGTGCCCTGAACTGGGCAATAACAAGTTTGCTGACAATATCTCTGACAATGACCTGATAAACAAAAGAAAACAATAGGTAACCCAGGGAAAAATACCTAAGATATCAGAAAGAATCAAGCCAGTACAAGTTGACAACAAACTTTATTTTATTTTATTTTATTTTATTTTTTTCCACGAACTTTATTAGTAGATAAGTTGCTACCACGCCCTGTAGCAGTAAACTCGTGCCTCAAAATAAATTTTAACGCCAGAATAGTAAAACACAATAAAATCTCTCATATGACTAATACTGTGCAATGTAATTAATGCATTCACCAAGGCAGAGAAGCAGAACTAACATTCAGGCAGAAAAACTCTGACCAAGCTTGCAAAAGTAATACTGAAGAGAAAAGGGAGCTAACATATTAGGGATTTCAGTAACAGGTAAAAGCAGACTAGAGAAAAGCATGTACCATGCCGATATTTTCTGCATCCATGAAATTGACACTAACAACTCCATTGCCTTTCCTGCCAGGATTCCCCACTTGCAGCGAAGTATTACTATCAGGTAGAAGCTCAGAGCAGTACCTGGAAAGCGTCTTATACCCCATGTCTCCAAGATTCACAATCCCAGCAGCAAGTTGTTTGCTTGATTCTTTTGCATAGTGAGCGACCATGCTTCCGTTTGGAGGGAACCCAGGATGACTTGCAGGCATTAGATGTTGTGGACTGACCCGTCCTGAATTTGAGACCACAACTTGACTGCCACTGTAAGCAAGCCATCGGGAACCCACTGCAAGAGGTCCGTACCCTATGCTTCCAGAACCAGGATAACCCGTAACAATAGGATTTGTAAGAATAGTATATTCCCTCTCTAATGTTGTGGCATCAAAGCAGTGTATCTGCAATTTGTAACATTTAATTTCTTACACTTTGAGTTGGCAGAAAGAAAGGGTGATTGAAAAGAACATAAGCAGATATACCTGATTTGCTAGAGAAACAGCAACAACTTGGGCACTGCACCTTACAGAGTAAACAACCGATCTGAACTTTAGCACTTGAACATAAGACTGAGATCTGAAGGAATAAAACCGAACATAACCATTCATTGAATCATGGCTATTGGAGATGTTCCCATTGCTAGGAGTGGCTGAACCATCCTGAACATTTCTTCCTACAGAAAGGGACCCATCATCACAAATGGCCAACAATGGGTGGCTGTCTGCAAACTTGCCTTGTGATCTCTTAGATTCTAATGGTTTTGGTAGCATTTGCATAAATGAAACAGGACCATCATGCCTGGAAAGTAGTTCACGGATGTTGTCTGCATCCTCAACATCCCAAACCTGGAAACCAGACCGGTAAGCCAGCAGAAGAACTTGCCGAATGACGTCTCCCGCATACTCTAACTTGTCAAACCCAGCCCAGTTCACCTATGAAAAAGAATACATAGATATATAAAAACAACTTAGCTCCATTACTAGCTCTTGCTTTAAAAAAGCCAAAAGATCTATTAGAGGATGGGCCACTCATATTGAAACCATATGACCAATACCGTCACCAAATCAAAACACATGTAGAAAGACAACAATGAAGATTTGGTGAAACACAACTATTCCACATCAATGCAGGGTAACATTCAATCATATCACAGTCCCCCATCAACCACAATCAGTATACACATACCTTTATGAAAAAAGAAAAACCAAAACACCTGTCATATAGCATAATAACACCTCGCCCACACTGTGTCCACATTCAAGTACATCTCACCTCACATAATTATGGAATTCAGTGTAAATGCATTGTAATTTATACAATTACTTGCATGACTATTTCAAGTTGTTCTCCCCCAATCCTGCATAAAACAAGTTTTCGTTAATGGGCTTCTATAAATATTTCTCCCCCTAAGTTTGCTACCCGCAGTATCTTCAATTAACTTTTTGTGTGGACTCTCTGCAAATAACCTACTAAATGGGAACAAAATAACTCATCTCGTTCCATAAATACTTTACAGCAACTCCAGCACTTCATGACCAAGTTTCCTTTTCAAAAGTTGAAGTTTCCTTATTCAATTGCACTCAACTTCCAGGCAAAACAACTTGACCCAGCAAGATCAATGTTCGTCAAGTAAGAAGGTCGACAAAGTATCATATCTTAATTCTAAGAATAAAGATTCATGCAGAACAACTTCACCCAGAATATCCATCTTCCAACTATTTGCAACTTCCATTGTACTAAATTATGCAGGTCCACTTGAGTACCCACAATCACCTTAGTACAGAACAAACTAGCTCACATCAAAACACACTCTTCACAACAGAAACACCGTGCATTCCGTGTTCCAAATATTGCTTTAAGTTGGTTGGAATACCCATAAACTGAAACAGAGAGCAATAACGATTCTCCATCACTCCTCTAAATTATATCAACACGTTAAACTAAACGTAAATCATTTAATAGCCTCCCCATTTAGAAGGTTTAGTAGTTTCTCTCACAAAGGGTTGGGCCATAAGTGATGAAATTTTCTAAACAAAGAAACAATCATTCTGGAGCCACTAAAAGTAAACTACCTATTTATACATTTAAACTCCCTTAAAGGATACACTTTCACATGAGAAATCCTAATTGGGAAAAGATAAAAAATTACGCACATTTATTCTCTATACGCATAATAGAAAGAAAACAAACGAAACTATCACACCTCATACCTGATCATGGTTGGCATCATCATCCCTATCCACAATTGTCGATGCCACCGATGCCGCTGAACGTGCCACCGTTGATGCCCCAGACGAGACGATCCTCAGGTAGCTGGAGAGAGCACGAAACGAGCTGGGAATAAAGCCGTTGGGCCGTCCTGCCCTCGGCGCACCACCCTGCTGTTGTTTCTGGCCCTCATTCCTCATTCCAAGAACTAAAGAAAGCAAAATACCCAATACCCAGAACACAAATATCGCCGATTCTCCGATATCGCCCTTGATCATAACCCCCCAAGTGTTTCCGATTAATCCTCTAAGCCGAATCCATGAAGCAAAAAACAGCCCCAATTAATTAGTTGAGGGTACAAATATTTCCATATCTCCTCGCCCCAAGCGAAAGCATTCAATCCAAATTCAGAAACCCTCAGAAACCACACGACTATCAACACTAACGAATGAATTACTAAGGGGGGAAAAAAAAAACGCTTTGATTTCTGCTAGCGTTTGCACCTCCAATTCGAGATTAAAAAAAAAAAATCAAAACTTTGAAAACAGAGCTCCCAGGATTTGTCTTCAATACCCACAAACCCAAAACCACAGCAGAATCAACAAAAGGAATTAAAGCTTTATGGCTTTTTTGTACCCAAGCAATAATCAGCAATCTCAGGCCAATCCCAATTAAATCAATATAAAAACCTCTAAAACAAAACGATAGAGAAAGAATATTTATTTTGAATGGGGAACCGAAAAGACATAAAACAAAGATTTCGAAATCAAATTATGGTACAGCGTTGTCGGAAAGAAGTGAAGGGCTTTGGAAGCGAAAAGCGCCGAGAAATCGCCAGAGAATCGGGCGAGATCAGAGGAGAGAGAAACCCAGTTTAGAGAGAGAAACCCAAAATTTGGATAATGGTAGAGAAAAAACGAATATAAGTGTTTGTGAGTATTTTCTGCGTTGTGTGATTAAAAGGCCCTGCCCTGCCCTGCCCTCCGTCTACGTCTCTGTCTCTCCCGTTCAAGTTTTCTCTTTCTTTTTCTTTTTGTCAAAGTTTTGGCTCAAAGGAATGAGGTTCGTTCTCGTACTCTCGAACCAACAAAAAACGACCTCCAGAAACCTCCCACGCACGTCTTGTCCCGCTCCAACGCTGTCAAACAGTGTTCACCTGCTTTCAACTTTCCTCTCCAAAACCCAGAAACCCAATTTTTACACACCCCTCCCACAAGTAAAAACCCACCAAATATAACCCCACCAATTCCGGAGTTATCTTCTCCTTCCTCTTGCTCTTCCTTATCTGCTCGATGACTAGTAACACATCTCATGCGTTTGACCACTTGAGGAAATCTAGCTCAAAGCCCCCAAGATATTTTTAAAAAATTAAAATTAAAACTTTTCCTTTTTTTTCCTTGCTTATTAGGTATTTGATCCCATCAAGAACATGGATCCCCACGTGCTTTCTTGTACGACCGTCGGTAAATCAAACCGAACATTTATTCCTCTGTTTTTCTTTCTTCTCTATTTGAGTTTTTGAATTAAATTTGAACTACCGAGATTTCAAGTTAGGTGAACAGACCAAGATTTTCTCATACGGGTTTACGAGAAAGTTGATGTTATGTCCGTTGTTGTTGTTGGCTTTGACACTGGTGTAGAATAAATAGTTAACGTGGGGGGTTGGGAAAATATGATCCCACGGCGTAAATCCTGGGAGCAATCGTATGTCGTGTCTCTTGTGGAGTACGGAGGACGAATTCTCTCTTGACTTTTCTACCGGACAGGAGCAGAATCCAACAGGGTTTGCTCTATAAGCAAGGTTTTCTTGCTCTCCAAGCACTTTTTTTATTTATTTATTTCATTTCTCTTGCCATTTAATTACTAAAATTACTTAAATTCTCTTGAGTCAGCATCCATGAACACTAACTAACTCTCAACCCCTTAATATAGAGTCTAGACACCTCCTCTTACATCTTCTATCCATAAGAGATTTTATCTTATCTTTTAACTTTTTAAAATCTTACTGTTTTACTGGAAAGATTAAAACTTACCCTCAAATTAGTAAATGAATTTGTGAGTTGTATTCCGAGTTCTGGAGGGCACAGTTTCTTCGAGAGAATATCTTAAAAAGAATATCCTGCTTAGATGCGAACCATTGCAGGAAACATATACCTAAAAAGAAAAAGATAGAACCCCCGACGTTTTGTGGAACACAGTAATCATTGATTTGCAGAACCCCTCTCCATGCAGTTCCCAACGGTCAGAATAAATAACGTAAAATCTTCATGCTCTTGCCGGTTTCAAAAGGCAATGCGACTCTAGACAATCATGTCATTCAACTTCATTTTCATATCATCAGGATATTGATATGTATATATATATATATATATATATATATATATATATATTTTTTTTTTAAGGGGGGGGGGACCAGAGGTCAGCTTCATGGTTAATCATCTGGAGCAGCGCAATCTCCATCCTCTGTTCTCGGCCTGTCATGCTCCGTCATAGTACGGACAAATTCATCCGAGACGTGGCATGGGTTTCCGACATATTGCCAACTTCATATGCTTTATCAACGTCAACTATGATAACTTCAGAATACAATCAAATCGAATTCTAATTTATTTATTTTAACTTAAAGTTGGTTTTTCTCTTTATCCTCTTTAATTTGTTCGCTTCTTCATTTTTTTTTATTACTCTTCAATAATTAATATAGCATCATGCTTTTAACATGAAATGAAAACACTTGAAAAAGAGTGCATATTTGTTAACCTTTTAGTTTTTGGTGAAAAGTGGTTTACTTTTTAACACAAGATGGGGTTTCCATTTCCACGAGATTATGATAGTGGAGGGGAAGAGCCGACAAAGATACTATGAACGTCGTTTTACTACGATAAAGGGTTAAAACGGACGAATCGGTGCCATACCTAAATCACTTTTTTGAAAAGAAATTGTTATTTTTGTTGTTTGTAAGGAAGCAACTAGAAGTTCAAGCCGATTGATGATCGCCACCTTCGTTTTTAAATAATTGTGGTAGCTATCAATTCTCACAAAGTTTATGACCACTTACTTAGCTGGACATCATTTGCAACAGGGCAAGTCACTGACGGATCAAGCCACTGGCATGATTGATTTTGTCTTACCACATTAATAAAAAACTTAATTATAAAAGTAATGGGTCGTTTGGTACTTTTCTTTGTTTGTTTTTTTTTTAAATATTATAACACATATACAACTCATATATACGATATGTTGAATTTTAAATCTCACTGTTAGAATTCATGTTAATTCATCGTTGAACCAATTAGCTAAGTAACTTGATATTTAGTACAAGAGTGCTGTATATTTATATTGTGATTTTTTGATTTGAAAAGATAATTAGTTTATTTTTTCTGTGGCGCGTGCGCTGCAAGCATCAGAGCACGAGTCGTTTACGCAGTCCTTTCGTGGAAGTTCTGTTCTTGGATTATAGATAGGATTGCGTCATCCGGATTCGTGGAAACCAGGGCGGTACGCAAGTTATCCGTGCCGGCTACGTAGGCCTGTCAAATCGGCAACCCAACACGTGCGCCTCACGCGTCAGTCGCTTATAATTTTAGACAACAGATAACTCTCCAAACGTAAAAAAATTGCGTAAAAAATAACCAAAACCAATGTGTAAAAAAGTAAGGTGGTTCGACACCTATTGAGACATCCCGACGGCTGAAAATTTACATCAAATCAGTTAGTTCTAGAATTGATAAATGCGGTCTAGTTCAATGAATACCTTTTTCTTTTCTCTACTTTCTTAATTATGCGTTGAACGTGGTGGTGGCACATTACAACATGCTATGTTCTCCAATCAGGGTTCGGTCTGTCACAAAACAACATGCGATTTACCCTTTTTTTAATGTGTCTAATCAGGTGGGAAAGTGTGTGGGCTAGTCAATAAGGTGGCCCATCAAAAACCCAATCAGTGATCGAATTTGGGTCGGTTTTTCCTGGCCCAAGGATCAGACACGCATTCAATGGCGTTCGGTCCTTGAGAAACAACGGACAAGACAAACAAACTCGTGCACAGCCGGCACAGAATTTCGGCACCCTGAGTCAGCACAGGCGTGATCCCCACCTTTCTAATTAAAAAAATCATGCTTGGAGCGGCAATTCCAAGACCACTCCTTTCTTGCCGTAATGGTCGACTTCTTGTCACCGGAAAACCAAAATGTAATAAAGGATGAATAAACGTGTTTTTAATGATGATTATTTACTTTTGAAATATTATACTTGAACATGCTTGGGTATGAAAAATAAAAAATAAAAACTTAAAGCAGGTTTTTTCGATGAGCCTCTCCTGACTCCATCGTGCATTATTTCTATCAAGTACTATAATAAAATGAGTGAATGAATTGCATCTATATTGCTATAATAATTTATACAATGGAAAGCCTGGCATTATTCTTAGTATAAATAAGGTATTAACTTAATTTTAAGATTAATTTGGCAACATATTTAGTAATACATGCATGTTTCCTCATATGCGCCAATTTGTATTCTTCTCTCGCATCAAACTCTAGCAAAGATCTATAGAAACAATAGGAGGTATGTAGTCTCCATTGTTGTAGACCACATATTTTTTGCATTAAAAAGACGTGGGTTTGTCCTCCCCTCCTCTCCATCAATTGGCTGTAGATTTTTCTATTATTATTCTTTTCATATGGATAATGTACTTTATTTATCTATTGTCCATACTTTATAACTTACTTTATCACTCACTTTCTCTTACATTCTCTTCTAAATGTTTTTCCATATTTATGTTAGAATGTACCTTCATTTATTTATGTATTTGCTTTTACTTAAGGATTTTTTTCCCCATTCTCTTTACTTGTAGAATTTTAACTTGAACTTTTAATGTAATCCCTCTCATTTTCATGAGTAATTAGGGGATCTAAATTATTCTTCAACTCTATAATAATATCATCTTACAATTCTTTCAATTAAAAACTAAACACATCTCAAGCTAAGTGATAGTAAGTAATCCTAAGTTTGTGTTTTCCAAGCTTCATATAGTGCAAATTGATATCAAGTGAATGATTTTCAATAATATGATCAACAATTTATTTGTAGCATATATTTTTGAGCAAAAGGTTCAAAACCAAAAAATTTATGCGGGTAGGCCATGAAAAACTTTTGAACTTTCTAACTTAATACATTGGTCCTTGACTTTGCTACACCACATTCAAAAATCCTTAGTTATAGGTAGCTTTTCTCTTCCATTCATCAATCATACTATAATAAAGGTTGAGCTCCCTCGAAGGAGGAATGTTCTCCATTGCAAAAAGCATAAGGCGAGGGAACATCAAGTTATTTGTATGGTACAAATTGCATGAACACATTTGGAGTAGCATTGTAGCTCATGTAGAAAGCCACATTCCTTATTCTCTACACATTCAATGCAAAGTCTAAGGGAGCAATTAAGGGATACAATAGGTGCACATTAATCAATAAATATCCAAGATAAATCCCACCATTCTTACCCATTTACTCAAAAACCTATTTGGATAGACTAGTACATTATCATTGATATACAAAATTTGGGCTTAATCCTTTGTCATAACAACCCTGACATACTCACATATAAAAGAATTAGCTTAAATTAAATCCGTGGACCTAACACCCTAAACAATCTCCTTTAACCTATACACTTCAAGTCTGTTTTTCAGTCCTTTTTTTGTTACACGGCTTCGGCAAGTGACAAGGCACTTACAAAAAGGTTCACATTTAAAAACCAAAGGTTTCTCTCTCAAAAGAATTCCATTATTGTCATAAGAAAATTCTCCATGGTTTTCCTTTGCACCAAAACAACCATTCACATAATCAGAATTGGTATGATTCCTTATCTAATGAAATGCAAACGATGGAAACATTGACATCACAACAGAGCCATAATTCATGGGATCATGTTTAGTGTCAACTACGGTATATGCAATATTGGCACACAACCCATGAGCCTCACCCTTAAAAGCCTAGTTCTCGAACTCTTTGCAAACCTCATAACTACAACTAAGAGAGATAAAGTGAAGACCTTTTAATAATTTGACGAACAATGCATTACCATTCAAAGAAAAATTTTGGGCTCAATTATTCATCATAACAACTTGGGCATATTCATATATAAAAACACTAGTTTGAATTAAATTCATAGACCTAACACCTCAAACAATCTCCTTTGACCTAAATAAATTAAGTTTATTTATCAATCCTTTTGCGTTACATGGTTTTGACAAGTAGTAAAGCACTTACAAAAAGGTTTACATTCAAAAACCAAATGTTTCTCTCTCAAAAGAATACATTATTATTATAAGCAAATTCTCCCTTGTTCTTCTTTGCACCAAAACAACCATTTATATAATTTTAGCCGATACCATTTCTTGTATGATGAAATGCAAATGGTGGAAACACCGTCCTCTAAGATAGTCATAATTCATAGGGTTATGTGTAGTATCAACTAAGGTATATGCAGCACGGACACATAACCCATGCACCTTGTCTCTAAAAGCCTAGTCCTTAGAATCTCAATGAGCCTCATAACCATTAGCCAAGAGATATAAAGTAAATACCTTTTAATAATCTAACTAACAATTTATATATACAATCTACTTTCATGAAAAAGGACCAGAAAGTTGAATTGTCAATTTTCTTTACCACATGTAACATTCTATATTATGTGTGCAAGCCAATAAAATAGCCAAATACTACTACAACGGTGACATATCAAGCGAATGATTTTCAATAATTTGATTAATAGTTCATTTGTAGCATCCATTTTTAAGTAGAAATTTCAAAACCCAAAATTCAAAAACCATCATATCTCTTGCATATGATGTTAACCTCAAACTAGGTCTCATCACTTTTGATTTCATTCTTTCCTTTCTGCCCTTTGGAATCCATCATAGATCTAGCATATGATGTAAGCCTAGAGAATTAGATCCCTTCGCTTTTTTATTTTTCTTCTTCCTTTCTCTTCTTTAGAATTGATCATATCTTTGAGATATGATGTAAGCCTAGAGAACTGGGTCTCGACATTTTTTATTTCTTTCTTTTCCTTTTGCCCTTCAAATTTTTTTAACATATGATGTAAGCCTAGGGAATTGGTTCCTACCACTTTTGATTTCTCTCCCTCCTCTCTACCTTACAGAATTGGGTCACATTGGCTTTCTTAAAGCAAGAGCTAGTAATGGAGCTAAGTTGTTTTTATATATCTATGTATTCTTTTTCATAGGTGAACTGGGCTGGGTTTGACAAGTTAGAGTATGAGGGAGACGTCATTCGGCAAGTTCTTCTGCTGGCTTACCGGTCTGGTTTCCAGGTTTGGGATGTCGAGGATGAAGACAACATCCGTGAACTACTTTCCAGGCATGATGTGTTGGCTCATTGCATGAGTCCATGTTATGTGGACTTATATTAATGAGCATAAATTAATATTTCCTACTGTGACTAGTTGATATGGTATGCTAGTCCATCATGGTTGTACACATGTTATACATATTTGTATTGCCCTTGTTGCCTATTTGTTATTATTTAGTGTGAACCTTTTGTCCATCTTATAGTTTGTGATGAATTGATCTATTTGTATAGACACATCTAATTATTGGCTAAGTCCCCTCTCTAGCTCTCCTTATGAATTTAATATAGCTTGTTGCAAGGAGAGGTTGGCTAAGTTTGGTTAATGATTTCTTACTACACTTGATAATGGGAAAATGCCCCACAAGGCATTTTCGCCATGTCATCACTTTCACTCTGTTAAAAGACAAAAGCTTGCTCACAATAAACACACACAACACTTCTTTTTGCAACTGAGTGAGTGAGAGCCCTAGAAGTCCATGAGCCACTCTCCCATTTTGGTAACAGCTTTGGCTATCTCATCGAGCCAAGAAGAGAATAGAGAAAAAGACTAGGGCCTACTTGAAGCTGAAGAAATGGAGATATATGGTATGTTTTCAATTATATTATGTATTGTATTTTGAATCCCACAAGTTTTCTCCATAATTGATATTTTGATCCTATAAACAGTCTCTGTTGAGGCAATATTTTCTAACATGATGGTCCTGTTTCATTTATGCAAATGCTACCAAAACCATTAGCATCTAAGAGATCACGAGGCAAGTTTGTAGATAGCCACCCATTGTTGGCCATTTGTGATGATGGGTCCCTTTCTGTAGGAAGAAATGTTCAGCATGGTTCAACCACTCCTATCAATGGGAACATCTCCAATAGCCATGATTCAATGAATGGTTATGTTCGGTTTTATTCCTTCAGATCTCAGTCTTATGTTCAAGTGCTAAAGTTCAGATCGGTTGTTTACTCTGAAAGGTGCAGTGCCTAAGTTGTTGATGTTTCTCTAGCAAATCAGGTATATCTGCTTATGTACTTTTCAATCACCCTTTCTTTCTGCCAACTCAAAGTGTAAGAAATTAAATGTTGCAAATTGCAGATACACTGCTTTGATGCCACAACATTAGAGAGGGAATATACTATTCTTACAAATCCCATGGTTACGGGTTATCCTAGTTCTGGAGGCATAGGGTATGAACCTCTTGCAGTGGGTTCCTGATGGCTTGCTTACAGTGGCAGTCAAGTTGTAGTCTCAAATTCAGGACGGGTCAGTCCACAACATCTAATGCCTGCAAGTCATCCTAGGTTCCCTCCAAACGGAAGCATGGTTGCTCACTATGCAAAAGAATCAAGCAAACAACTTGCTGCTGGGATTGTGAATCTTGGAGACATGGGGTATAAGACATGGGATCTGTGAAGTATGTGGCACTGAGTGAAGTGGGTATGTATATATGAATGATGTTGGCTATGTTAGCGCAAGCATGCTAGTTCAATACTTTGTTGCAAAGCTGTTGCTCATGCCTGACACTTAGATTTACATTTCAAATTTAGAGAAAAAAGAAAATATTTTCCTTCCTAGATTTCCAAGATCTCTAATTCAGGCATACGAGGATCATCCCTGTATCTCTTGACCAATTTAGGGGCTTTGAGAGATGGCCAAGAAATCAATCAGCATTTCTTGTAGAGCCCTGGTGTAGCGTATACACAAATGTGATTTTCTTGTAAATCCCAAATTGGCAAGCTTTTGGGTTGATATTCGAATCGGTACATTTGCAAAAATTTACTTTCATTCTACATCCTTTTTTTCCCCACTCTTTGGATTAATGCCCCTCTTTTTCTTTTGGCTGTTTTGAGCTACATTCTGTTTCCTTTATTCTTTTTTCCCCCAGGTGTGCAGATATTCTTTCATTCTCCTGTGGGTTTCATTAACAGTTTTAATATGGCGGAAATTAGAGAATAGTATGATGCGGAATTGTCAATACTATGTTCTTGGGGTTTCATCTACTGTTAACTTTGTGAATAACAGACTATATATGTTCAATAATCAGTTGTAATATGTAAATAACATTATGTAATAAATTTTTCTTACTGTTTCTTTATTCTATTAATTCAAATTTTTTCTACTATCACTCTAGCTATTTTTTCAATAAAATAGCTCGAGGGGTTCATATTTTGTTTCTCCTACTAACTTTTTTTCTCTCAATTTCTTTCCCTTTGCTCGTGTATTTGTTAAGAATAGTATAGGTTGTTCCACATTATTTAAATCTTATTTGGAAATTTTCTTTAAAATAAAAAACATAAAGCTATCTTACTAGCTGGTTTCAAGGAGGGAACGAGCCTTCTCAAATGATTTCGGTGCCCAAGTTTATTAGTCGGTTTTAAAGAGAAAATGAATCTTTTAACACTTTCTCAATGCTTTTAATTTTGCCCTGTTCAATACTTGACGTGCTTCTAATGCTTTTGACGTTGGCCTTTTCATTAGGTGACTTGTTTCCGGGCTTAGCTTTGTCCTTAGAGTTTCCTCTCCTTGAGACATCCTTAGGGTTGCTAAGATCTCCTTCTGTGTTGTGTTATCTTAACTTTTAAGATTTGAATTTCTGATATGAATCCTTAGTTTTAACACTAATGAAGTTCAAGGCACCCATTATTTTAAGAAAAATAAAGGAAGAGTTGCAGACATCAAGGATTTCGATATTAATGTACCAAAAGTAGGATTTTAAACATATCAAACTAAGAATTTGGATATGAGGACCTGGTTTACCCAAATGACAAAGAATGAGGTGAAGAAGCACTAAGCTAATAATAGCACAGGAGATCTTAACAAAGAAATCCCACCAGTAGCTACGACTGCTGCACCTTGAATGGAAGCCAACACTTCCATCATTTTGCTACGTGAAGCCAACAACACAGCTAAATAACTGCAGAAAGCAAGATGTTTTTGCTGTTTCTCTTTGAGGAAGAAGATTATCGCACTAAGATAGATGCCACAGAAGATGGGGAAAGATTAAGATATTGCGAACATTATACAAGTGAAAAAGAAAGTTGAAAACGAGATCCTGATAGCTTCCATGTGAGGAACTAAATGGTGCACCTTATAAGACAGTTTTCCTTCAACTAATTGCTCAAGCTTCTCTCCCATTTCACATCCAGGGCCTCTGAGATGAACTTCTTGTGGCTTCGGAAGAATGGAAACAGAAAGCTGCAGACTTTGCTTTGCCCATAACGGGATGCCTTCGAATGGGATATTATCACGTGACTCATTAGGCCGGGAGGGGCAAGTATTTGGCTCAACTGATGGTGGAGAAGGTATATTGGGTGGCCTCCTGATATATTGAGATAGGGTGGGTGGAATTTATGCTTTGCTCGGGGGCGCCGCATGGACAATGTGCAATCTGTACTTCTCTTTTAATAGGAGCATCGCATGGATCTCTTGTAAAGAATTTGGCATAGAATCTTATATGTGAGAATGGAAAAATATTTTATGAAAATTCACACCCTTGCTCAAGAATAATTGGCATCCCTCAATATAATAAAGCTTATAATAATTGACATTCTTCGTGACTATGTCCATGTAGAAGCTGCTTTTTTTTTTTTGCTCTTCTTTTAGTAGGCTGAAGAAGGTGTTGGTTTTGTTCTCACATTTTTGGCTTTTTTTTTTTTTTAATTTGGAATAATGCATATGTTATGACTTTTGTTGACACGGTTGATCAAGAAACAAAAAAGTCCCCCAAAATGGTTTCTCTTTTCTTGAACTTTATATAATTCATGTTTTGGCTGATAAAAAATATTGATACCAGAAATAAGATTAGAAAAATAGAATGCACCAACAAAATATTGACTTATTATTAATAGAATGTAAATCTCAACAAAATCATACCAACCCTAGTTGTTCTATTAATAGAACAGATAACTCTTCCAAATTAGGTCTTTACAAAGATTAAAGCAATAGCTAATAAAACCAAATCAATTACATGGTTCGAAAACCAACCGAGAGTATTTTTCTTGCAAACATCCTGAAATCTGAACTTATCCCCCGTTCCACTCTATTCATCAATCAGTAAAATCCAATTCAAACTTTTATTAGATTGCAGACGTCCTGAAATCTGATTCCAAATGTCAGACAAAATAAACCAAAACCACATTTAAATTCCAACAGAGAGTAATCAACAAAACCCAGATGAAAAATACCTTCTCGGGAGAGATTGAAACGGACAATCGAGAAACTCAGATGACAAAAACATGAAAGATAACTTTTTTGGGACAGATCTCATACTCCCCTCTTGTGAACCACAACTGACCCACAAACTGACCCGATACTCCCTCTTCTGACCCACAAACTGATCCGTGAACCTACCTTCTGCCATGCTCTAACGCCTCTTGGCCAATTTTGTGGAGGATGCTCCAGGCCGAGGCTTCTTACATTTTTTTGGCTCGGTCAAAGGTTGGAAGTCTATAACTTGTATTGCTTTTCTCTTCCTCACATTTTCCGCTTTTTCATAAGCTTCACGAAGTTTTAGCCCTGCACGCAGAAGTTTCAAGTCCGACTCTGAAGTGGGGCTGACCCCGTTTGAATCGGTCTTTGGGTGAAGCAACAAGGTCTCCAGTTGTTTACCCCTCCCAAGCTTACCATTCTTAATCTCATTCCCACTGTCATCCACACCATCAAAAAAAATGACACAGATCAAATGCCATAGGCACAAGACCGGCTTCATCAAGAGGAGGACAGGGAAGACCCGAAACATCCATTCTATAAGGAAAACAGTAGACAACGATTGAAAAAAAAAAGAAAAAACAGAGCAAACCTGAGAGAAAGATGGAGAGGCAGAGAATTGAGACAGTAATTTCGCAGCCAAGTTCCCAATCTGCACGCCGATGAGAGAGAAAAATTGAGAACTCCCGTTCTCTGAATCGTAAGGATTATGAGAGACACGGAGAGAGAGGCAGAGAGAAGGCTTGAGATGAGCGTCTGTGCGTGAGGGTTTCTTTCTAGTGAATCCGACCGTTGGGGAACGGTCCTCTTACCGTGACGCGTTTTGTGACCTTACAACAGGAATTCTCCCACTCGCAGAAGATCGCAAGCAAGACCTACGAGAGCTGAGAGAGAGTGAGTGACAATCGCAGAAGATTGCAAGCAAGACCTAAGACACCTGAGAGAGCGCGAGTGGGAATCGCAGAAGATTGCAAGCAACGGTCACTTTTCAATCCAATCGCAGAAGATTACAAGCGACGGCCATGTTTTAAGTCAAATGTAAGCTTAAGAAATCAGTTCTTGTCTCTTCTAATTTTTCTTCCTCTACTTTGCCATTTTTAATCCATCATGTTTTTAGCATATGATAATATACCTAAGGAATCAGGTTCCGTTACTGATTTCTCTCCCTTGTCTTTGCCATTTGGAATTCACAATATCTCAAGCATATAATGTAAGCCTAAAGAATTGGGTCCCGTCACTTTTGATTTCTCTTCCTCCTCTCTACCCTTCAAAATCTATCATATCTTTGGCATATGATGTAGGCCTCGGGAATTCAGTAGCGTCATTTTGATTTTGATGTTTGCAAAGTGTGCTATATTTAGTCTCTTGAATGTTTCTTGAGGCTTGAGCATCCAAGGAATGAATTCGTGTTAGTAGTTTCAGCAAGATATGTCATTAACATATGGTGTGAGTTTAGAGATTTAAGGGACGTGTAAAAGATGTGACCCAAGTAAGCCCAATCAATCTCTTTAGTCCTCTCCTCTCTCTTTCTTTCTCTACCCTTAAATTGAATAGAAAAGTATTCCATCAAAATGTTACTGCGTCTTCTCTTTTGCCTCTTCGGCCTTTGCAAATGGATCAAAATACATCAATCGTGGCTACCTATGATATAAGTCAAGAGGTTTAATGGATGTGTAAAAAATGTGACATATATGAACCCAAACAATTTCTTCATTCTTTTCCTCTCTTTCGTTCTTTCTCTGTTTGCAAATGGTATAGAACAGCATTCCATCGAAATGTTCTTGCATTTTCTCTCCCTTCTCTTTGGCTCCTGTGAATCCATCAAAATTTAACCCTTGTGGCTGGCATATGTGTAAGTCCAGAAATTTGTAGTATGTATAAGAGATGTGTTGTAGATATACAAAAGTGTTCCATCAAAACGTTCCCACATTTTTTCTCCCTCTCTTTTAGCCCTTGTAAATCTATTAAAATCCAACCCTCGTATTTGGCATATGATGTAAGTCCCATTAACATTTAAATTCTATAACAAAACTTTTAAATGTAATAGGAATTTTACATTTTGAAAATAATTATCACATGTGATTTTACTCTTAGATAACACAAATTAAAGTTCTACATGATGCATTCTCTTATCAATAGTAAGTTGTTAATGAAAAATCCAAAGATCTTAACTGGATATCCGCATTCCCTTTTACTTAACATAAAAGAAAAAATCTATATGACCTAAACCTTAATAGAAAAGAAAATAAGTATTTAAAGGCATAGTACTTGACATAGTTACTAACTTAATTTCTCATGTTGTATGTTGTCATGGTCTATTCTACTTAAAAGGGCCCATTCCATGTCGTATGTTCCTCTGTTTTTATCTCTTTCGTTGACATTAGACATGTCACATCTCCCGAGATTTTGTATTTCTCTTGCAATTTTAAAGCAATTTAATCGTTTAGTGGGCTTTTGATAAGTAAAAAAAAAAGCCAATTTTTGTATTGATCTTAATACCTTTCACGAAAAATAACGATGAAAACTAGAAGAACTAGGTCTCAAAAACATTAAACAGTACTAGAGAACAATTAAAAACTAAATCCAATTCTGACATTTTTTTCAACTTAAACATGGTTTTTACTTAATGCTTTTTGATTTGTTCGTTTCTGGTTAATTTCTTTTAAACTCTTTCAGAAGAACTTGATAACACGTCAACAATCAATTCGTACAAAAACTTTTCTCTAACTACCAACAAAAAAAATAAAATAAAAATAAAAATAAAAATTTGACCAAGCTTAAAACTAGTGTCAGCCACGACATAAGAAAGATATTAATAGAGAATTACTTAATTTGTCATTCTTCTTTAATAATTAATAATAAATGCAATTTTTTTTTCTTTATTTCTTGATAATGCGTTGAATGGTGGCACATTGTAACGTGCCATGTTCTCCAATCAGGGTCCGGTCACAAAACAACATGCGATTTACCATTCTTATGTGTCTAATCAGGTGCGGGAGTGTGCGGGCTGCTCAGCGATGTGGCCCATCAAAACCCCATCAGATCGAATTGGGTCGGTCTGCTTGGCCCAGTGAGCAGGCTGGCATTGATACCGGGCGCTCCTTGGAAAACAACGTACAAGACAATCAAACTCGCGCGCAGACAGCAGAGAATTTCGGCTCCCTGAGGAACCACATGAGGCATGATCCCCACCTTTCAATTAAAAAAATCAACCTTGCAGCGCTAATCCCAACACCATTCCTTCCTTGGCGTAATGATGGACTTGTTGCTACCTGAAAATCAAAATATGATTTAAGTATAATTAAACTTCTTTTTAATTACGATTATTTATTTTGAGTATTGACAGCTCGGTGTCATCTGGAGGTTCTATCACTTAAGAGGTTAAAGTTTGATAAATCTATTTAAAAGAGCTGGATTTACACTAGAAAAAGTAAAAAAAAAAAAAGAAAAAAAAAGAAAAGAAAAAGCTAGAACATGGTGGCATGTTGCATGTGCTGCCCAAATGGCAAAATCGATGTTTATCGTACTAATGTCATTTTTAATCGCCGAGCAATGCGTCGATACAAACGTTCGTTGCGGGAGATTGGTCATAACAACTACTTTTCCTCAACACGAAGGCACCACCGACAAATCCCCTCGCCTGACACGCTCTCCGAGCCCCGTCCTTCTCTGACACGCCCCCCAGGATCCAACGCGCTCCCCTTTACCGCCTTGCACTCGCACGTGCTGTGGAAACGAATCGTCTCCGCACGTGCTAGCCCCCAGCACCACCGGCTACTCCCTCACCAGCTGCGTTGCATTGCCCCCCTTGAAATTCCATTTCTCCATACAAAACCCGACGTTGCGAAACTCTGACCCCTCCAGGTACAGCCTCCTCTCAATGCTCCCGCAATCCGAACCCGACTAAGGATTCCCGGCATTCCTGATCAGATTCGCGGAAGCATCTGACCTGGTTCCCGAGCTTCGTTGGGAGCTTCTGGTAAGTGGAAATGGAGTCGATACTGGCGCGCGCGTTGGAGTACACGCTCAAGTACTGGTTGAAGTCGTTCACCAGAGATCAGTTCAAGTTGCAGGGACGGACTGTACAGCTTTCGAATTTAGGTGACTTTCGTGATTGCTGGGGTTAACTTTGTTTAGTTGGTGGATTATGGGATTAGATTAGGGTTAACTGTTGGATTTTGCTTCAAAATTGGTGCCAGATATAAACGGTGACGCTTTGCATTCGAGTGTCGGATTGCCTTCGGCGCTGAATGTGACGACGGCGAAGGTCGGAAAATTGGAGATAATGGTTGGTAACTAATGGCTCTGAACATCTTGTTCAAAATTTTAAAGGAAATTTGGAGATAATGGTTGGTTACTAAGAATCTCTAGGCAAATGGAAAATGGAAAATGGAAAATGACTTTTATTTATTCCCGTTAATTGTTTACAATCTTGAAGATCGCATAAGTCTGAAATTTAGTGTACAATGTCTAATTCAGTTGTTGTTCGATCCCTAATAGATATTGAGGAAATATACTACTTAGATTTTCAAACTGAATGTGGTTTTGACTAATCACCTTATTGTCTAAGAGTGTATGATTTCTGTGTTTTTTTAGCTTCCGTCAGTAAGTAATGTACAATATGAGCCGATTGTTGTGCAAATTGATAAGCTTGATTTGGTTCTAGAGGAGAACTCTGATGTAGAGGCAGCTAGTACTCCGACCAGGTATTAAATACGTGCTTTATTATTTAGGTTATATTCAAAGTTTTTGGTAGTGTGATGCTTGTGCTGTATGTAAAACTGTTTTCTGCTTTCATCGCCTTGTAGTACCCCTACGTCTGTTAGCCCCGGGAAGGGAAGTGGTTATGGATTTGCTGATAAGGTACGCCTCTACTTTGGCTTAAGTTAAATTTATCTGTTTGATATGTAATTTTCAATAATTTCAGTTTGTGTTTATGGAAAGAAGTTATACTCATCTCAGCATTTTCTCCTTCGAGCCAAGCCCAAGTGCTACTGTTTTGTTTTATTAATATTTAGCTCTTTATCAATTATGCACTTGTGCCATTTCGGCTTGTAAATAACTATTTATTGATTTTATCAATGGGAGATCTTGGATCCTTGTTTACTTATTCTGTCCATAGCCCCTTTGCCCCTGCTATCCTCCAAACTTGTATTGCCTCATATAACCATAAACAAAAAGTTCATTCGTTCACAGAACTTGATGGAAGGATTCATTAATCATCATGATATTAATTGCTGGTCTTCAGCCTAATTTAAGTTCCCTAGCTTGGGCTTGTCACCTTGTGCATGTCAATGGATGTGAATATTGAATTTGGAAAAAAATTCACCTTATGTGGTAATCAGCTTGCAGATGGAATGACTGTAGAGATTCGTACTGTCAATCTTATGCTTGAAACTCGTAGTTGTGCTCAAGGCCAAGGAGGAGCTGCCTGGTAGATTCTTGATGCCTTTTATCTGTTTGTTTTCCATCTCCTTGTTTAGTTATTTATGTGTGCATCAACGTGATCGTCTAATATGTCAGAGTGCCTTTGTAAATCTTTAATCATATGTGATTATGTTGAAACATTCCCAGGGCTTCACCTTTGGCATCTATCACCATTCGTAATCTTTTGCTGTATACTACAAATGAAGATTGGCAGGTAATTTACTGTTTATGCTTCTCAGATGGTTAATTGATTACATTCTTCTGTGCAACAGCTAATTAAACAATATTTTTCCACAGGTTGTAAATCTTAAAGAAGCACGAGACTTCTCCAGTAACAAAAAGTACATATATGTATTCAAAGTAATATACTATTTTTCATGAATACCTTCTGGAATCATATATATTGCTGTCTGTATTTCGTTTTTTTTTTTTTTTTTTAATTTCTTTTCTATAGTAGGAGACAGGTGGGGGATTTCTTGTTCATGCTAATTTTTTAAGGTGTATCATGGAAGAATTTTCTTTTTGTGCATCTCTTTAGATTATCCAATGACTCTAAATTCTTTCTTTACCAGAAACTTGAATGGGAATCTTTATCTATTGATCTCCTGCCTCATCCTGATATGTTCATGGATGCCAATTTAGCCTGCTTCCAAGGGGGAGGAAACCAGAGAGATGATGATGGTGCAAAGCGAGTTTTCTTTGGTGGAGAGCGCTTTATTGAAGGAATATCAGGACAAGCTAATGTAATGCATATCTATCATTTGAATTGATTCCTATATAGATCCTTACAGGTCCTTATCATTGACTTTGTTCTTTTTTGTAATGTCCAGATCACAGTGCAAAGGACTGAACTGAATAGTCCACTTGGACTTGAGGTCCAGTTGCACGTTACAGAAGCTGTTTGTCCTGCACTAAGTGAACCAGGTAATGACATTTACACTTTTCCCTTTTCAGTGGTGGAGTATTTTTCATGGAGTTAATACAGCATTGTGTGAGCAGGATTACGTGCTCTTCTACGCTTTTTGACGGGATTATATGTCTGTTTAAATAGAGGAGATGTTGATCCAAAGGCTCAACAGGTTTTAACTGGCCTTAGTTTTTGTTCCTTGAGTAAAATGTTATCCTGCTAACTTGTCATATACAATCTCAATCAAGTATTCTTCTCTCACATCAAACTCTGGCAGAGATCTACAGAAGCAGCAGGACGGTCTCTAGTCTCTATTGTTGTGGACCACATATTTCTCTGCATTAAAGATGCGGGTTTGTTCCCCCTTCCCCTCCGCCAGTTGGCCATAGAATTTTCTGTTGTCTTTCTTTGCATATGGATCATGCACTTTGTTAATCTATTATCAGATACCTTATAACTTACTTTATTACTCTCTTGCTCTCACACTCCTTCTAAATGTTTTTCCATATGTATGCTAGAATTTACTTCCATTTATTTATGTATATGCTTTTACCTGAGGATTTTTTTCCCATTCTTTTTACCTGCAGAATTTCAGCTTGAACTTTTGATGCAGTCCCTCTTATTTTCACGGGTAATTAAGTGATCTAAATTATTCTTCAGCTTTTTGATAACATCATCTTACCGTTCTCATCCCATATGTTTTTGGTTAAAAACTAATCACATTTTAAGCTTAGTGATATAGTAAGCAATCCCGAGTTTGTGTTTTCAGAGCTTCATATTGTTTGCTTACTCTACCTTACTCTACCTTACTCTACCTCATGTGTTTTTGTAGATGAGATATTTGTTCTTGATAAAATGGAGAAAAAGTAAATTGCCATAATTTTCAGTTTACTTGTCTGGATTTGAATAAAACTAACGTGGCTGTTTTGTGTCTTTAGGAGTATTTTTCTCAAATTTTCATAGCTCCAATGTTTTTCTACCATAAATTTGCAGCCAGCTAGGAACTTAGAAACTCCTTAGGTTGATCAATTTCTACTGACAACATATGCATTACATTTTTTTTGATTATTGCATAAGCTTCCTACTTCTGCTTTGAGATACCTTTATGAATTTTGCTATGCATATGAATTTTTTGTGGTTTTGTAGTTCTAATAATCTAAGATCTTATAGGAGATGTGCTTTCCTTGCAGGCCAGTGTTTCTGATGGAGATAATGATAATAACTTGTCTAAGGTCATAATTGGTGGACTATTCTTAAGGTGAGCTTCTTTCTGTCCTCACTTTTCATAGATTTCATTCTATTGAAGCTTTTTTTTGGTGAAATCACTAATTATTTCAAAAGTTTAAATTATTATATTTTTAGTACTCTCCCTCATTTGTGATTGAAACACTAATACAAATGAGACTAATATCATGTTGAATCACATCATTCTAAAAATAAAACTAATAGGAAAGACTGCAATTAATCAGTCTACTAATAGTCAAACACTTCTAGGCATTTCTTAGGAGTTCCAATCCACTGAGTTTGTGTTATTAATTTTTTATGTTGATGCTTGGTTTTTCTGGAAGTTTTAGGTGTTATGCATATGTTTTCAGTATTTCTTTTTCCTCTATTACTATATCACTCAAATTTATCAAGTTGATTCTTTCAACTTGTTAGTTACTAATTTTTAAGAAGGAGAAACTTGGTGCATATGGTGCTGGGTCTAATGGCAATGCATGAAAAAGGGGTTTTGAGTTGGGTTGTCTAAGGCTTACTAGATTTTTCTGAACTTAAGTATGCATTTTAGTGTTATATGAAAATCAATGTTATATGTGTATATGATATAGAAATACAGCTATTTGTTCAATATGTGCGAGTGCAAGTGTCCTATATTAATGAAGTACATAAATTTTTGCTCACCGAGTCTATAGGATGCAGAATTTGTATGCTATGTAATATATTAAATGCCGGGTTTTGATGCTTTTTGTTTGAGGTTTTTCAATCTGAGTTGGTAAACATCAAAACCTCCCTAGATAGCTTTGTAATCAAAACTTCTTTTTCAACACGTGGAAGTTTACAGTGGGTTCCACTAGAAGTTACAATATGAAGAAATCCGGATTTTATGAAATCAAAAGCTTATGCTTAGAACTGGAAAGTTTGTTGATCACCTTGAATGGTGTTTTTGGGGTACTACTTGTGGATATCATATATTCCTTGTTAGCTCTATTTGAACTTTACTCAGACCAATTAATTCTAAACGTAGTCTTTTGATAGAAGAGAAATATATCCTGCAGGATTCTTATGCTGTCCTTAAAAGTTTGCGATGAAGCTGCTTTTTTTTTTTTTTCAATTTACTTTCCCTTCTATGCATTGATTTGAGCTGATGTTGCTATGTGACTGACTTATATTTTACATGACTTGCTGGAATTTAGGGATACCTTTTCACGCCCTCCCTGTACCTTGGTGCAACCATCAATAGGAAGTGCTTCAAAGGATCTTCCGCATGTTCCTGAATTTGGTATTAGTTTTATTTATTATGTTCTTTAAAATACAAGGTCCAGTTCAGATAGACAGGTTTTAGTATATGTGAAACAAAGTTGATTTTGTTCCTTTCTGTTTTGCCAGCTAAGAGTTTTTGTCCTCCAATATACCCTCTGGGAGAACAGCAGTGGCAATCAATTGAGGGTGTTCCTTTGGTATCTCTCCATTCTCTACAGATAAAACCTTCTCCTGTTCCACCATCTCTTGCTTCACAAACAGTTATTGAGTGTCAACCACTTATGGTATGCGCTAATTTCTCTGTATAAATGATCTCATTCTTGTTAACTTTCTGGAGAATAGTAATATCTTCCTATTCTTGGTTCAGATTCATCTTCAGGAAGAATCTTGCTTGAGAATATCTTCCTTTCTAGCTGATGGGGTTGTTGTCAATCCTGATACTGTTTTGCCGGGTTTTTCTTTGAATTCCTTCATGTTCAGTCTGAAGGAATTAGATCTTACTGTTCCTTTGGACCTGGGAAAATTGAATAATCCTGCTAGTAACTGGGATGGTGACATCCAGAGTTCATTTTCTGGTGCAAGGCTTCAGATAAAGAGCTTGTTCTTTTCGGAGTCACCTTTGCTAAAACTAGGGCTGTTGAACTTGGAGAAGGATCCTGCTTGCTTCTGTCTCTGGGAAGGTCAACCTGTAGATGCTAGCCAGAAGAAATGGACCACTAAAGCATCACACCTTAGTTTATCTTTGGATACATGCTTAAGTGGACTTGAAAATTCTTGTGATAATTCAGGCTTGTGGAGATGTGTTGAGTTGGAAGACACGTGCATTGAAGTAGCTATGGTAACTGCTGATGGAAGCCCGTTAGTAGATGTTCCTCCACCTGGGGGTATTGTCAGGGTAGGGGTTTCTTGCCAACAATATCTTTCCAACACTTCAGTGGAACAGTTATTCTTTATACTGGATCTCTATGCATACTTTGGCGGAGTGAGTGAGAAGATAGCTCTTGTTGGAAAAAATAATCGACCAAAGGCTGGCAATAAATCTTCTGGTGGAAGGCTGATGGATAAGGTTCCTAGCGATACAGCAGTAACTTTAGCAGTGAATGATCTTCAGCTTAGATTCTTGGAGTCTTCTGCAATGAATGTTCAGGGAATGCCTCTGGTCCAGTTTCTTGGTAATGATTTATTTATCAGAGTTTCTCACAGAACCCTCGGTGGGGCAATTGCTGTTTCATCAACTTTACGTTGGGAAAGTGTTCAGGTAGACTGTGTGGACACCGAGGGAAAGTTGGCTCTTCAAAATGGCTCACCGTTAACCTATGTTGAAGATGGTCCTTTAATTAGTGGGAATGAATACCCTCAATTAAGAGCTGTCTTTTGGGTACAGAACAAAATTGACCATTATTCAAGAGGCAATTCTTTTGCTGTTCCATTTCTGGACATAAGCGTGGTACATATGATTCCACTAGATGAAAGAGATATTGAATGCCATAGTTTGAATGTGTCAGCTTGTATTTCTGGTGTTCGTCTTGGTGGAGGAATGAACTATGCTGAAGCCTTACTGCATAGATTTGGCATACTTGGACCTGATGGTGGTCCTGGAAAGGGGTTATCCAAAGGGTTAGAAAACTTACGAGCAGGGCCATTATCGAAACTTTTTAAAACATCATCTCTTATTGCGGATGATCTCAAAGAGGGTATGAAAAGAGTAAACATTGTTTAGCTGGTTAAATACTCACATTAATACATGTGCACTGATTTCCTTCTGTTCCTTATCTTTTTGTTTTAATAAAATGTCTCTTAACTTCCCTCTTTTAACCATATGGAAACTCAGGAGATTCCAAAGAAATCAGCTCTTTGCAGTTGGGAAAGCCAGATGATGTGGATTTCACCATCGAATTAAGGGACTGGTTATTTGCTCTGGAAGGAGTGGAGGAGATAGCAGAAAGGTGGTGGTTTGACAATCATGAAGGGGCAGGTAGAGAAGAGAGGTGTTGGCACACAACTTTCCATAGTCTGCAGGTGAAAGCAAAAAGCACTCCAAAGCATGCACTTAATCGGAAAGGAATGTCAAAAGAAATGCTGAAGTATCCTGTGGAATTGGTCACGGTGAGAATGTGCATCTTGCTTTCTTTTCTCCTTTACTTTAGCTTTCAAATTTTGCTAGGGCTTTGATTTTTCCATTTGTTTTAGAAGATGGTAGGCACTGCCAATGGGGCATGGAACACAAGCGCACTGTTTTGAAGGTCAATTTGTCCAACATGAAGGATAAGAACGTTGCTTTCGTATCTTGAGTTATTCTTAGGTTCTTAGCTCTTACCTATTTTGAAGCTGGGTACTATCGGTCTGTAGTTATAGTGTTGAACTAGAGAACTTCTGTCCTGTCCCAGCCACTCATTCAATTTGGAATACTAAGTAGGTGAGATGCTACTTTGTAGTTCTAAATTGGGGCACATCTTATGTCACTCAAACTAGTGCTTTTTTATTGTTCTGTCAGACAAGGTTTGTGTTTCTTACAGGTTGCTGAAGTGGAATAAATTTGGCACTGTTTTAGAGTACAATGAGCAAAAACTAAACCTGATATGGAGGCCTTGTTTAGTATGGTGCAGTTGCTATATTTAGCATGCCTATTGTTTGCCTGGGCTATGTTGGCTGCCATGCTGATGATGACTGGATATAGTTTAGTTTTATTTGAAGTATAACACAACCCAAAACATATATGAAACCTTATATGCTTTAATGAATTATAATTTTGTAAATAATCTACAAATTTCTCTGCCTTCTTCAGTTTTAGACATATAGTATTCGGGATCTCATATTCTGAGATGCTTGCAGGTTGGTGTTGAAGGCTTACAGGCTTCAAAACCTCAGGTCCAAAAGGGCATCCATTCATCTGAACCTGCAAATGGCATCAAAGAAACGGTAGAGGCATTTGGAGGGATAAATCTTGAACTTCGCATGGTGATAGCTGAGGACTCTGTTGATGATGAACCGGTGAAGTGGGAGGTGGAAAATGTGAAATTCTCTGTTAAGCAACCGGTAATGGTCAAATCTTAGATATTCAAGCATATTCACATATTCATGCTGCCTCTTCCATAGGAAATGTCCTGTATTACAATGGTTTTATACCATGCAGATTGAGGCGGTTGTTACCAAGGACGAGTTGCAGCACCTTGCTTTTTTATGCAAATCTGAAGTTGACTCCATGGGTCGAATAACTGCTGGAATTTTGCGGTTGCTGAAGCTGGAAGGTTCCATTGGCCAGGCTGCAATGGATCAACTAAGTAACCTTGGTAATACTGTTAAATCTCCATTTGTTGCAAATAGATTAAATTCTTATTATCCTCATCTAATACTGGAATGCTAGATGTTGACTATGGACGTATTACACCATGATGGTTTATGGTTTTGTTGCAAGCAAACTGCATTGGTACAAGATGGAGGTTTTGAAAATCAGATATCTATATTTGGTCAAGGAGGGCAGTTAGAATCAAGTAGAGATGTAATGAAATTGATCGTTTGAAGCTTATATGAGTATGACTAGTTCACTCAGAGAATACAGTTTTACTTGATAAAGGAATGCAGAATCAAACATAAGATTGGGTCTATAATGTTGACATTTGAATCAAGTACTATAATGTGTTATTTGGATTTTAAAAATGTTATAGTGGTTTGATTAATGTCTAGAAGGAGAACATAGAACTGATTGATTAAAATACTTGAGTAATTCGTTAATAAAAGATGGAACTCGATATAAACCCCACCAGGTAAACCCTGAGACAGTTTGCAGAGTATGTTACTTTTGCTATTACTTCTTGAAATGTTTAGATGACTTTTGCATCGTTAGGCAGCAGGATCTGTTCAGGGAGCCCCTAATGCATTGGAACTTCTTAATGTGTTTGGATTAAATTGTAGTCGAGTACTTCAATGAAATAAAAACGATTGTTTCTTTTGGCCATAATGCTCTGCTTGCTTGTACGTATGTTCCTTGTTGGACTGATGAAATATTTCTTTAGTTTCTGTGTTCCATCCCCCTTGACGAGTACTAAATTAACAAAAATATGAATTGCAGGAAGTGATGGCATTGACAAAATGTTCTCCCCTAAGGCCAGCAGGGGTAGTAGTGTTGGCAGTCTCGGGCTATCTCCACGACTAAATCTGACAACTGAAAGTCCACGTATAACTTTGGAGACGACAGTGGCGTTGCTAGAGGATGCAGTTACAGATTCACAGGCCAAGTGTGCTAACCTTGTTACTGATTTAGATTGTTCAGAGTCTTCCATGCAGCATCTTGAGACTATCAAACAACTGAGTCAGAAACTGGAAAGCATGCAAGGTCTGGTGATGCGGCTACGCACTCAACTTTAAATTAAACAGTTTTGCCGTTATAGAATGTTATATTCTGGGATAAAAGATATCCCAAATCATATAGTTCCCCATTCTTTTTTGTACATAAAACATGTGAAAATACCTATTGAGCTTGTACTACACAGGCATAAAAGAAAGCCGCTTATTTGTGTAATGAGAAATTTTGTATCCAATGTTTACTTTCGTCTCTATCAATCTTCATATTGAGGCATAAAAAAACCACTTCACTTTGAAGTCATCCATTAAGCAACGAAGAAAAGGATCATCATCACCTACGGGTGCTGCCAATATCGAAAGCAAATTTGCCCCAATTTAATCGCTTCTCTTATGTATTCAACTCCATTTGAACCATTGGTTGTGGTTTGATGGTAAGGCAAAGCTACCACCCAATAGAATTGCTATTTATGCAGCAAGTCATGGCTGGTCAGCGCAGTGGAAGGTAGCAAAGTAAAGAGCATGAGAGGGGCCAACTCGGATTTAGATATGTTAACATCGAGCAATCTAAGCCCTTCGTGGTACAATTTTGGAGGCTCAATTCAAAGAAATAGCACTACTTTGTATATTTTACCAAATAATTAATGTTTTGAAACCGCCAAACAAAACATGCACTTGGATAAACTCAAGAAGCTGCCACCGCATCCCACCGCCAAATTGTCCCGTCTTCACAGCAGCTAAGAATTATACTGCAATATAGAAAAGCAAATTGTATTCCCAACGTTACTTATATTTATTGAAGATCATAAAAACACTACGGAAAGGGCTGAAACTAAATGAACGAGGGAGGGCTTCACCTTCCATCAAAGGACATGGCAGTTTGTCTAATCGGTGACTTCGATTGAGCATGAGCTAACCTGCAACAGGTGAAAGGGTAAGGAAACTCATTCTTTTAGCACGGCAATAGCAGCTTTCTTTAAACATAAACTCCAACTAAGAAAGGGATAACCAACGAACTTTGCAATAAGAACAGGGGGGCTGGATTGCAGTTCCCAAACAAAGATCTTTCCTTCCCTATTCCCTGGTTTAAAAGACAACAGACAACACAGGATAAGTTTACCACGAAAAGCAATGCCAAGCAGGTGGATGTAGTGCTTGGCTAGATGCAACTTTAAGACATTATATTGGCAATGTTGTGATTAGTATCATGGAATGTCATATTTCTGTCAATAATCAATGTCGTGAGTTCCATTTCTGTTGTTAGTATAAATATTTACCAAAGAAACATAAAGCACGGTCCACTTTACTTGCATTACCTATAGCAGCTGCATTATAATGAAAATCGCATGAAAACTTGATGAACCAAATATCGCACTCTGGAACAGGGTATTTCTGAAGGATATCAACTGAACCCTACACACAGTAACAAAATGCTGAACTGGCGTTTCAACTAGTCCATCATAATCTACAAAAATATCCTTGAAAATTCGTTTGGTTGAAGACATGCAGGAAAAACAAATGAGAAGTAGAATAGCAATAAGGAATTCTAACCTCCCCAGGAGACTGGTCCTTCATTTTAGGTTCCCATAAAACAATTTCATTGTCAACACTCTGAAAATGAAATAATAGCATTAGTACGATCAATGGATGCTATCTAAAAGAAGGCATCAAGAAGCAACTCCAGGTTGTTACAATTGCTTGTAGATCTACAGATACATAGGCAGGCACCTTCCAGTTCAATTTACCTGTCAGCAGATTATAAATTTCACATACTACCTTTTCTAGACTCATCGATTCATTTACAGACGTATATTAGGCCTTGTTCAGTCATTCTACTGACAATCCATCAAAACCTAATATATGCTCAAGATGCCCTGTGAAGGTTTTCATATAATAGAGGTCATTATATTAACACAAACATAACGTAAAAAGCTCGAGGAAATGGTATTTCAAAAAGTTATTTGAAGCATCTCGCCTTGCTGATTTTAGTTAGTCAATCAGAATGACAACACATACTCCAAATCTCATATGTCACATCCCATAAAGGATGGTTTCTGTTTTATTGGCAAACAAACGAACAGAGGACCAAGCACAATTCACCTTCGAGAGGATGAAATCACCAAGCCACCTATTACAATCAACGTAGTTTGAATGAACTGACGCTATGAACACCTGAAAAGAGTAAGGCGAACTAAGACACCATAGGCTGAACTACTCATCTGTAAAACAGAAGGCAATTGATACTCACAGGAAACTGAACATATTTTGTTGGGAACTTAGAAGGGAGATCAGTCCATGTGAATGATTTCTCAACATATGTCCAGAACTCTGAAGAATGATTAACAAAAAGACAAAATTTAAAGTTACACAGTATTAGAACCAGCTAAATCTAAAACAACTAGCCAAACTTTCTGAATATCAAATCAAGCATCCAATTCGAATATTAAAACCTAACCATGCCATTTGAGAGATTCCAATAAGTTGACTTAGAATCTTGAAAAGATAAAATAACAAAGAATGGGAAATATGAGTCAACTGGTCTTTCGATAAATTGTTCATGAATGAATAAAATCAATAGATAATCAAAGCCAAACTTCTAGTAAAAATGAGAATATTTTCTGTGCTTAATGTCTTCTACACCAGTTTGTACCAAAATTACTAGTCTTTTTACTTCATGATATTTGGAATTACCCAAAGTTTTTAGCACTTTGATCTGACGGAGAGGTTACAAATGACGCATCAAGATGGAATCACAATCATCAGTTACTCCCCAGAGCAGCGTTAATGGCCTTGCCAGTTTGATAATATGCATTGACAGATTGTCACACTCGGTATGAAATTTATAGAGATTATTTGAGATCTTTGTTTGCATTAGGTAGCATCATTCCTGCTGTTATACATATACGTTTTTTTTTTATTTCTTTCTTTTCAAAATGAGAAAAGAACAGTAATGTCCTACCTTTCATTGACCAGATCTTTACTGTGTTATCCATGCCACAGCTTGCAATGCGATATATGTCAGAAGGATGGAAATCCTGCAGCAATCAACAAAATGTTGTTATTACAATTTAAAATTCCTTAGCTTTATCATACTATAAATTAAGTGGTGAATAAGAACTTGGGTTTTCCCCTTTAGGACTTTATAACAATAGGGTTTGCATGGAGCTCTTCTGTACTTCACTTACCACACTCAACACTTCATTACGATGACCCCCAGCTCCAGCAAATATTAAAATGCATATTCCAGTATGAACATTCCATAGTCGAACTGACTCGTCCTGGTCCCTCTTGAATATTAGAGATACATAACAAAACAGAACATAACAAGAAAAAAACGAATTTTATGATTGTTACTTTGCTTGCAGACACCACAAGTGACGGTTTTAGAGACTGAGTCCTGATTTCATTTACTGAATCTCCATGGCCAACAAAACTCTGCAACACATGAGCATGTCACGGGAAAAGCAGAAATATTTACAAGCACAATATGTCCAGCGTTATCATTTATACTTTGGGTTAAGAGTTTGGAGTAATTTACAACTAGCTATATATCTTAACAGTGCTTGAAATGGTGGTAATGGGGTGCAGAAATTACACCCTTGATGGCATGTGACACATGGATCAATCTTTTGCCCAGAGTTTACGATAGCTACTACTGTTTTCACCATTAATTTGGCACTACTAACAACTAGAGAACTAAGAGCTCAAACTTAGGAGATAAGAAACCTTGTGTATTTTCTCGCTGCCCGCATCAATGACACGCATTATACCATTGATTCCTCCAGCCACTATGAAAGGGTTCCCATCAATGTTGCATGCCCAACTCACAGTGTAGAAAGACTCATCCTTCTGATCTACGAGACACATGGAATTTGCAAATATTCTTCATGAAAAAGTTAAAAGGTTTCACATAAGAACTACATTTCACTAGAGCAATCAATAAATGGAAGCTGTGTTTGCTTACATCTTCATCAATGTAAGACTGCAAGACAGCTATAACACCCCCTTCAAGACATTGGTAGACAGTCACCTGTTGTAAAGAAATAAAAGTGTAAGATGAAGGAAACAAATTTTCCTCTTAAGTTGTTCTAACGAAAAAATATTTCCTTTGTGAATGATAAGGACCTATCAATGGTATTCAGGAATTGGCTTCTACTTGTAGTGTACGTGTGAAAATCCATCATGCTATCAGCAACAAATTATGCACCGGCAGACTATTGACTGACTTAATTTAGAGCAAAGAACTACAGGAAAAAGAAATTGATAACTTGGAACTGCTACAAGCACTACAATATGCAGGATTGCTATAATTGTCTCTTAGCACCTGCTTTCCTAAAAACACAACCATAACGATCAAGTCACAGAGAGAGAGAGAGAGATTTCTCATTTTCATAAATGCTAAGGCATACTTACTACAATTGATGAGTTGCATCTATATTACTGTAAATAGTAAGAAAAAGCAGCATGAAGACAAATAACACACACACACACATTGTCCTTTTTTTTTTTTTTTTTAATTAAAAGGGTTGGAACCCCTGCCATTGATATTTATATCACAATGTGAGCAAAGGCTCAAAAACTTGTGTAAAAAACTACATAGAGTAGAGCATTGAACCTAACCCCTTAATATATTATCCCGAACTTCAGATGATAAGATTGTCCTTGATCATCCATTACATTCAACAATGCTGGTGATACCAAGAAGAAAATTGACTAGCAGCAAATCGCAATAACAAGTTCATCGACTCAACACCCCATACTCCAGTCAATGGTCAAGATGTCATTGAACTCGCTTCAAGCACAACCAACTTGCTGGAGCTCAACAAACCAAGCCTGTAACTTACTTTTCTCTCAAACTCAGACCGAATTGGCCTTAACCACAAACCGAGCTCTCCTAAACCAGATATGTTGCTTTCTATACAGTACAATAGAAAAACATAGCAATGCACCCAACAACCGTTCGTTAATCTCGATCATCAAAGCTCATCCTACAAGGCACTAACTTAAAAGGCTCCGATATTAACCTGTTCAGCTCTAGGTAAAAATGAAAGTACTTTTTCGTTGCTTATACATTTGGATCCTAGAAAGGCATAAAATCGCACACTGATCCTTACTGAAACGTCTTTCACGAAATGAACAAAAAGTTAAAGGACATCTCTTAATGCGCGAGAAACGAAACCTTTTTTTTTTTTTTTTTTCCCGCACAACTTTCTTGTAAAACCTAGTTTCCGAGTGGACAAACAGAGCCTAACTTAAAAAGAAAAATAATTGATCAATCAAAAACGGAATGCAAACAAGTCTCCTAGTCGTTCTATATCATAGTCATGTCTCATTTTCTCGGAAAAGCAACGGACCCGATTGCCGCCGACGGTAGCGAAGACGTTGAAGTAGCGGGAGTCGATGAAGTTGAAAATGACGGCGTAGAGAGGCCGCTTGCCTTCTTGGAGTCGGTTGGTGACTCTGTAGTCCCGCTTCTTCGACGGCGTCAAGGAACCTACCACTGGCTCGCTCCCTATTGAGAACTTCGACATCGCTAAACCCCGCTCGCTCGGGCCTCCTCTCAATCTCAGAAATTCTAAAACCCCATTGTCCCGCCCTCTTAAAGTGCCCACAACGCTGCATGTAAAATATAGTATCCCTTCTAAATAAAAATGTTTTTCATCTTTTCCTATATATATTTTCTTCTTTTAAAGATAAAAAAACCCAATTTTTTTGGTAATTAATTAAATCTGTTTTTAATAACTCACACACTTATACCTTCCTAATGTTAAACATGATATCAAAAGATCTAAGTAATGCTTACTTACCACTAAATTAAGTAACTATTAACAAGTAATTAATAAAATGAGTTAATATTGACTGTAGTTCATATATGCGAAAAGTACCATTTTTTCTTCTGTTTTTGGGATATATATATGCCCAAATATTAGGTCTGGTCTATCTTTTTATTTATATGAGGAGCTGAATAAGCGTTTTATCTTGTTTCTTCGCAAACTGGTTCTGTTTCTGCATTGGCATGGCGTCAACACCCCTTCAGTTCCTTCATCTAAACCCACAAAGCTGTGCAACCCCATTACAGTCACGAATCCATAGTCCACAGAGAAAGCAGTTCTCCATCAAATGCAGTCCTGCTTCTGACTCCACGCCTCAGCCTGATCTTCCAGACCCAGGTTCAGGTTCTGATACTCTTATAAAGGCAGAGGATTTTCCTATCGAAAAGCGGAGGAAGTCTGAGATAATCCATGACAGGAAGTCAAGAACTGACCTGGCGATGCCGGAGCCGCCCAACTTTCAGATTGGTTGGAAGAGGACGAAACAGATAAACCTGGAGAAGCCGAAAGGGTATGTCATAGCTGACTTCCTGGAGAAGTTGGAGGAACTGATGGGGAAAGAATTTGGCTCGACGGCTCTTCTGGCAAAGGCGGGAGAAATTGTGGCGGAGAGAGCCAGAGAGGAAGCAGAAGTGCTGAGAGACGAAGGAAAAGTGGAGGACAGGATGATAACAGAATTGTTTAGGGTGTTGAAACTCATGGAGATGGATTTGGCTATGGTAAAAGCTGCAAAGAAGGATGAGACACTGGATGAGAGGCTTGAGCAGGCCAAGGCACGCTGCAGGCAAGCCATACTTGTAGCTCTCTCGTTTTGAAGGTTGATAATGGCTATGTGATCGGATTTGAATATTGTTGACTACGCTTTTTTTCTTTTAATCAAAAGAAATGCTAGTTTATCCATTGCCTGGAGAAAAAATCTAAAACAACACTACACAATATTCTAAGAAAGAATATATTAAGTCATATTAAAATCACAATAACATAATCTTGTAACTTATGTTCCTCAGATCAGACTTAAGAACCATTTTGTTGTTGGAAGGCAAACAAGGTTTCGATCAAAGTCATTACTGCGATTAGAGAGAGAGAGAGAGAGAGAGAGAGAGAGAGAGAGAGAGAGAGAGAGAGAGAGGGGGAGGTCTTGGAGACTTTCACTGAAATGCTCATCTTTATTGCTTGTTGGGTTAGAAGTAACTGAGAAGCAAACGATAATTCTCGAAGATGTACTTCAGCGAGAGCAACAAAAAGGGTTGAAAAGAGGCAGATGATACATGTAAGTCTCAAAGATATGAATCGGGTAATATGTATGTTCCTTCGAAGATGAGGACGCTGATGACAAATATCTCTGGTGGAAACAAAGCAGCAGGTCAGTTAAGAAAGATAAGCTTTCTTCATCTCCTCTGTTTTCCCTTTTTCTTCATGGTCTTCGAAACATCGACGGAAATTGACTCAGCGTACTTTTTCTGAAATCCTTTGATGACACTACGAACGTGGGGATCATCTTTTGGAATTTTATTGAGCATAATCTTTGCAGACTTATAATCCCCTGAAGCCAAGAGGGCCTGATACATCCTGAAAGCATTCCAAATGAAGAAGGTTGTGAAGCCAAAAGTTTAAGAGAATCTAGGCTGAGATATTAGGAGAATAAGCATCGTTATTAACCTTAGGAAACTGAGGACATTATAAGGAAGACCAGCAGCTTCATATTCTTTCCAAACGAGAAGGGAACTGTCCAAATCTTTGGCATTGGCGCAGGCACTGAGAAGAAAATCAAGACATTTTCGGGAAGGTGAGAGGCAAAGCTCATCCTTGATCACTCGAAGCAAATCCAGTCCAATATGCAAATGTGTAGGCTCTGACTCTCCGATTAGGGAAAATACCTACAAAATTTAGGACAGTAAAACCACGAAAGAGGTCTGCTATCAGTTTGGAGTCCATAAAAGAATTCATAAAGATAGATGTTTTAAGTCAGAAAGGGGTCTGCTAATCACAGCTAGTCTATAATCAAGTCTATGAATCCGAAGATTAAAACATGCTTAAATGAAAGTGGAACAGATGTATAGAAGGAAAAAGAAAAAAAGAAGTTCACACACACAATGGAAAAGCGGGAGCAACAAACCTCATCGAAAAGAACTTCTGTTGCCAATTCATTATCGGAGAGTTTCTCCTTGAGTTGTTTGAGCAAATCAATAGCAGAACTAAATCAAAGTAAGAACTAATGTAAGAAAACTAGTACATGTTTGTTAGGAATTTCCCTATAAAATAAAAGATATAGTTTCAGCAGACCTTAAATGCTTGTATCGAACACAATATAAGATTACTCTGCAGCAACCGTCAACCCAATATTCAAAATCTTTTAATTCCTCTAATAGCTGAAGCAAGCTACTCAACTCTCCACCAGATTGAACGTACTCCTAATGAGTAAAAAAAAAAAAATAATAACTACAAAAAATATCATCGCAATTACAAGTAAATAAGAGAAGTAGTCAATCAAGAACTTACAATAAGACTTATAACAGCTTTAGGTTCCAAACTGCATCCTGCTTGCTTGATTTCTTCATAGATATTGAGAGCATCGGAAATTTGTCCATGTGATGCTAGAGATGACACAAGCACGCTTTTAATTTCATTTAGGCACTTAATTGGAATTCGCTTATCTGAGACTACCTACAACATGAAGGGGGAAAAAAAGTATTAGCCAACTGAAGATTTAAATTACATATAATACCTTCGCAAAATGTCAAGGAGAAATAAAATAAACCAAATGGAGATAATAATTTCAATAAGGAGAAATCTGGCAGACTTTAATTAAAGAAATAGAAATTGCATTGGACTGAAAGGTAGTTCTGTCAATTTATTTCATTGAACCTTTACTTTTCGAAGGAAATTTACTACATAAAAAGACTGGATTCAAATAAGCAAAGCAGATATCTTAGGTATGCTATTTTCAAAAGAATCTTATTGATTAATAAGAGAGAGGTGGTAGGAAGTCATCAGTGACTTATAGCTCATATTGCATCTTGTTTCCATGTAAGACAAGATGGACAGCAAGGACATTTTCGTAGGAGTATGTGAGACTAAACTATTGGGAAGTGGGAAATAGAGAGGTAAAAGGTAAGAAGTTCTCACTAATAACAGGAAATTACTGAGCAAACTCTTTAGATCAAATATTTCACTTATCTGCAGTATATTCTGAAAGAAAAAAATTTCTTCAAAAGTGCTTAAAATAGAAAGGGCAAAGAACATGTATTATTTATTCCACTAAAATAAGATTTCGAATTATTAAGGTATTGCAGGGAGCAAAAGGTCTCAATTGTAAGATTCCTCTAAGCTCGCTCCATTTCCTACTGAACTTTCATACTCAGCCCCTTGCACTCTAGAAGTAAGTTCACAGCCATTACGCATCATCAATGCGATAAATAACAGTACATTCCACATAATAGTGTAATGGCACAATTAAACCAAAACTATGCAAATAAGTCATATAGGTAATGAATCTCTCCCTCTCCCTGTTTGAGTTGCACGAATTGCATCCAAGTCCCTTTTACTTTTGTATATACTGAAAAAAATACAAACAACAAGTATTGTGTCGCTCAGAAATACCTGCTTTGCCTTCTCAAACTGTCCACAAGTTGCATATGCATTAACAAGTCCCATGAAAATTTGCTTCGTGACCTGAACTCCAGATTGCTGCAGTTCTTCATAATACTACAGGCAGACAATCAGATCACATGTTTAACTTCAAGAAGTTTAAAGAACAGCAGAGTATCATTTATTTAACGCCAAAACTCACCCCCCCCCCCCCCCCCCCCACCTTTCCCTTGGTCTCCCATCTTACAAACACATTTACAAATGAAAAATGCTGTTTAGATACCTCGTAGAATCTTCATCAATGTTTTAATGAAGGGACCAATAATAGAAGATTTCCTAATAATAGAAGGTGGCTCATGTAATTTAAGTGGTATAAAGACAAACTCACTCTCTCTTTCTCTCTCAGACATGTACCAAATTAGGCAGCCAAAAAGAACACCAGAACACGATGCTTGAATGAGCAGGTTCATACAATTGTTTTTGTTTTTGCTTTTCTTCTGTATGCATGTGGCTAGGGGAAAAAGAACTACCTCTCATTTTTTTTGATAACAAAGAAAAAAAGGGCGGTGGATTTTAACGGACACAAAATACAGTAAGCTTTGGGGCACAAAGTTGAGTGAAAACCCAGAAAAAATAAAAACTATGGGAGAGAGAGGTTTGTCCTCCATCTAGCAGCAAGTTTTAAAGGTTTTCTTGATCAAGACATCCAATTCAATCTACCTTTAAAATGTCTTCTTCACGATCACAATTACTTATCAGATAGCTGAAAGTCTGTGAATCAGGTTTTACATCTGCATGTTCCATTTGCTTAAGGACCCTCGATGCTCCATATGTGTTCTTCTGCAGAGTGTTCGGCACAAAGTCAAACAAGCAATTTGAAACAGAACTCATACTAATACAAAGGCTAGACAACCGTCATTGTTTTATGACTGTATCACGTCATGACTGGAAGCCACATATGCCAAGAAGATGCAAAGTAAGCATTACAGAACAACATATACCATCTAAGTCAAACCAAACTGAAGTTAAGCATATACCTCAGATCAACAGTAGTATGAGTGGAAAGTTGTCTCCAAATGACAACCGAAAATCTTGCAATGCCATTAATAGGTAGAAAACAATGAGAATAACAAAACCTAAACCTCCACCTAGAAGTGTAATGGTTAAGCAGATTACAAGATCAAATTGATCTTTCTTCCCACTCAAGTGCTTTTTAGGCCCAGTCCTCAGAAGGCTAATATATCTACTAATTCTTTCAACATCCCACCTTCTCTCATTGCCACCATCCAAATTCTTTCCAGGCCTTCCTCTGGTCCTTACAGCTCTTTTGGCCCAGGTCATTCAGTTACGGTAGCAACTATCAGTTTTCATTGTACTTAAGCAATTTTCATTCATCATCCAGTGTTTTTCAGTCATAGTCCTAGGTGCCAAGTCGATCATTTTACAAATGCATTTCATCTCTAATTTTATCCTCTGATCTAGAGTAACATTCTTTCAGTGACAAACAGTAGTTAGTTTTGAAAATTAGGAAGAAGACAAGAAAAAATTTAAATTTAGAGGTAGAATGTCAGAAGCGACTATTTCAGAGTTCTTACCCGTTAAGCAGGATTCCCAAAGTTAGTAAGAAAGGAAAAAGTTTGCCTTCTCTATTAATGAGTATTCACAAGAAATTTTGAGCAGTCTATTGTTTGCTTGATGATTGTTCAAACAGTTCACTCAATAAATGCAAGCCAGAAAACATTCAGAGAAGAGAGGAACAAACACAAGCCATACTGATGTTCTAACCAAAATGCCAATTTTGTTTTTGGAAATCAAAACATCATTAGAAAAAAAAAAAAATTAGAGGTGATGATCTCCCAAGTCTTAGAAAGTCACCTCTCGAAAATATCCTGCTAGTATAGCATTGTACATGCTGGCTGTAGGTCTCAAATTCATTTTCTCCAAATCTTTTAGCATGCTATACGCGCCCTCAAACTGCATTTGACAGGAAAGTTAATATGAATTTACAGTACAATTCAACTAACATAAGATTTGATTGGTCCAAGTGCAAAACATTACTTCAGTGGACTGCAGCAAGAGGAAAAATCAACCATGAGTGTGCTTGCACACCAAAAAGAACCTCTATAAAAACTTACATCTTTCATTCTCACAAACAAACTTATCATACTCCGGAAGGTTTCACTGGTTGGCATCACACCATTGCGACAAATCACAGAATAGATCCGGTGAACCTTGAAAGGAAAAAATGAAAAAGGAATAAGGCAAAAAGTATTAAAACTGTAAAATAGAATCAATAGAAAGGCCAAAAGTGAAAGTCCATCAGTGAATAAAAGCATAAGAGTTTTTCTGTTCATATAATGAACATCTAAAATCACCTCGAATGAAGATTTAGAACTTATGGCATGATTGTTATGTAGACGAAAGCAAAAGAGGAAAAAAGGATTTAAATGTCATAATCTAAGTCTTACAAAAAGAAATTATTTTATCATACTATGCATAGCCAAGTTTGATCAGTGAACTAAATGGAAACCCAATTTTCAGCAGAAAATAGGTTTTAATTAATCTCATCCATAATAATCATTTAGTTAATCAAGATATTATGTGCTGCTTTTCAGAAGGAGAAATCAACAACAACATCACTCTTACATAACATGCCAGGTTACAATAATATCAAATAGTATATATAATGTAAAATATCACAAAATCATCTTGGAGATTTCAAATGGCTCCCGGTTTACTGCTTTCCTAACTAATTGGTCCCATCTCCAAGCATAATAGATGTCAAAAAGCTAACAAATTACAAATGCATGGGCATCACCTTCAACCGTAATAAATACCATAACAGATGATATAAGCTTTAACTTTAAATTGCTAATATCAGAATGTTAATAAGAGAGCACATAAATATTAAATAATATGGGGGGGCTAAATCAGATTCAACAACCTACCATATTATAGTCATAGCTCTCTTCACTGGCGCGTAAAATAGATTGTAACACCTCAATGGATAAGCTCATTCCCGCTTCACACATTTCATCAACCATATCAAGAGCTGCATGCACCTGAAAATCTGATGTTAATAAAGTCCACTGCCGAACAAATTTTGAACTAATCTGGTCTTAAGGAATCACAAAAATTATCTCATGAAGTAACTGAGCCCAAGAAGAGATGAGGTCCAGTGCAGAATCATATGATTTCTTAATGAAGATAGGAGTTCAATTTATTTTCTCTGCTTAGTTCACAGATTGATCATACCTTGAGTGAATCACAGCAACATGTAATGAGCTTCGTGTATGATGCAGAAGAAGGTGTCACCTCCAATCTTGCATGGAGGTTTTTGAGTTTCGAAATAACATCCTCAACCTTCAATACCAAGCACATAAGTGAGAATAACAAAAGGATTATCATTGATATATTTGGGATACTTTTAACGTGCAAAAACTATCATCCAGAAACCCATGAAAGCAATTTATCATTTAAAAGAAATGAAAATTGACAGTAGTCAAAAACAAATTATATGAATGAAATAGGCCAAAAAATATCTCAGCTGAGTTCTGATTACTTGGCAACACTCTCATGCTGCTTTAATGTGCTTCCTAATCATCTATACGGAAGAGTTTAAAAAATCATTGAATCATGCTTGTAAGCTTCAATTCCAACATAGGTCAAAAGATATCTCAACTGAATGCTCATTACTGGCCAGCAACGTGATGCAGCTTTACTGAGTATCCTAATTGTCCACACAGAAGAGTTTGCAAGATCATTACACTCATGCCTGTGTTCTTCAATTTCAAACATAGTTCAAATGATGTAAGAATGGGGGACCTTGCTAATTGACATCTTCCAAGGAGTTGAATTTTATTTTATTTTCCCTTTATTTCCCTTCTAATATTTTACTTTTACATTGGAGGTTCATGCTCAACAAAATAAATCGTATTCCATCTGCTCGTTTTTTACCACAAGATTCTATTTAGCCACTTAGCTTTATCTGTAAACCATCCTTAAGTAAATTATCAGCAATTACAACTTATCCTTTTCCAGGTCATTTTGTGTGGAATCCTTTCTACTAGGACGGATTCCTTTTAAATGCAGTTTCCAATTATATGGCAGAACTGTTTAAAATCTGTAAAATTTTTGAAGAACAGGTTCAATCATTTGGGTAGCTAGGCCTTCTTATGTTTCAAATGACAAGCAAGGAGCCATAAAATACCTATATATATATTATCTCTCCTCTAAAGCATATAACTAATGGAATAAGAAGGTGGGTCACAGGCATCGGCCTGCAACAATCATAAGGGATTTGACATCCTAATATCATTGAGGTCAAACGAGTATATCATCTTCTGCACTCAATCAATGAATTCAATTGATTCCTAACACTACTTAACTTGATCAAACCTTAACCTTAACCAAATTGGGATGGGTTCAAAGGATTGTTTTCCAACTGGCCAGGATTTCCTACATGTATTTGGTTGTTAAGGGATTCTGGCCTATGGAAGGTTTTATTTTCCTTCAATCTCCTTGTTCGGCTTGACAAACTTTTATCTAAGTAATTATGCTGAAACCAGCCTCAGGCTCCAAAAAGTCAATTGTTGAAAAACTCTCCATACCAAGGTATGCAACCAATCTCATCAGACAACTTAACTTTTCATTGACTGAAGAAAATAGAAAAGAATTACAAAGACTACCATAACAGTGGCTAATGGCTAAGCAAATGTTAGCTATTATATGACTCCCTTAGTCCAAAACATATGCATCCAAAAAATGACATGCCTGCTAATGGAAATGATTAGACATGGCAATATACCTGAATATCAACCCCTCTAGAAGCAGGCGCAATATTTTATGAACTTTCTTGGAGAAAGTTAATAGGAACTAGGGAAGAAAAAGGTAAGCCCTTGCACTTTTAGGTAGTCAACATTAATATTGAGATGTCCACTTGTTTGAGGATGGAGGAAGTAATGTTTTAAGGTCCTTTAGGTTCTACATATCGCAAGAAACATTGCAATGCTCTGAGGCAATCTCTTGGTGCGGTTTATGGTTCATACAATACTTTGAAAAAAATGAAGATGCGAAGTTAAAGAAGAACAAACATTATTACTTAACATGTCTTGACAATTACCTCTATCTATCCCAAATAGCACTTTCTTCCCTCATAAGAATGCCAACAAAGAATTGGTTCTTTTGAATGAGCAGCCAGCATGTATGTCTTGAACCCGTTGGTGAATTAACACATTGCTCAACCAATGACGCAATCATTGATACATTGCTCATACATTGCTCATACATAACTGCATTGGAAATGACCGGCACTGCTATGAAAATCGATTAGACACATACTTAATGAGCTTAAAGAATGAGTTTATGCCAGGGGTGCCAGGGGGTGGGTACTTGAGGAGAAAACCCTCAATTAGATCTCACCCTATCAAAAGAGTGCTACTCATATTACTATGAAAACTAGGTACTACTTGATGTGCTCTTCCACAAATCTAAGTTGGCTAGTGAGCTCCTTAATTATTATGATCCATTGAAGTTGAGTAAAATGTTGTTTGCTTGAGTTTGTATTAAGAAGGAAAAGCCAAAAAGAAATAAAGAGGCCATTAATACCATGAAGGGAAGCATCTGATCGCATTTCTCCATAAAATGCAATCAAGTTCCCTACCAATTGCAAATAAGGATTTCTGTCTAACTAGTTGAGATACAAACTTAGAAAAAATACTAAATAAATCTGGACTTCATTTTGAGTGTATTGAACTCTTTTAGACTATTCTTTTTGATCCCCTCATTTGGGGGAATTTGGCAGGAAAGAACACCAAGTTCATAGCTTCTTTGTATTCCCATTTACTCTTAACAATGTATTGATTTTCCAAAGACATTTGACCTAGTCCCCATTCTTTATCTGTCTTAATCAATTATTAGATCCCTTATCGTTCCTTTACTTTGCACTCGGTATCATTAAACCAGTTTACCACTCAATGAAAGTAAAATGAAAAAAGATTCAGCATCATACAACACTATACACTAATTCTACTGCTGGTTAAATTTCAAGTGCCATGTAAGCAAAGATGAAATGAACAGGTGTTATGGGAGAAAAAATGAAACGAAGTTTACACAAAGAAGCAAACTGATTGAGAAACAGAAGTTCTTCACGAAATTACGGCATCAAGGTCATTACCAGTAGCATTCATGAGAAGTTCCTCACCACTAAATTTGGAATGCTAACAACATAACTGAAGATGAAGTTTGAGATATTCTCTGCTTCACAATCTGCATTTTCAAGATAACCACATCAGGCTAAGATAGAGCACAAAATTGTGAAGAACCAGAGATACATTCTTTTGCAGAATTATAGGTAGTGTAGGAGAAATTCCAGATATTAGCTAGACTTAAAAATTTAGGTTCCAAACAAACTGCAATGTGAATCTTTATGATTATACTCAGGAAGGTACCAAAGTTGACATGGAGACAACAAAGTGGAAGTGCCCAAGGTAAGCTCGGATATTAATCATTCAACCCATGACATACTGAGTTAGTGACTTAAAAACATGTTGAGAAAAAAAAATAAATTAAAAACACAAACATTTACAAGATCCACTTGATCAAGAACTTGGTTCGTTTCCCAAATAAATATCAATTTCTCCAATATCAGTCCCAAATAATAATAAAAAATAATATTCAATGAACATACCACAGCTTTTGAATTTCAGAAGGAATTTCTCCGCAAGAGGCTCCAATAACATCCTTCCGAATGATTTAAAGATATTTGCTACAAGGTCTGGTGGTGAGAGCTTTGTTATGTCTACAGTCTCCAAAAGCTGCAAAAGCTCCTTCTTCCGGTCACTTTCACAAAGTGCTAATAAATAATTATCTGCAACATGAGTGATATCTGCTCAGGTTTACTGAAAAAAGAGTTAACCTTGGCAAAGAGGATCCTAAGGTGCACAAAGAACTGCATCATCTACAATATTGCATAGACAATATGCACTGAACATGGATATCAGAGACATGACTCTGCACTCAAGACAACATCCTGCATAAAATCTAACATAATCTCCATGTTCCAATTGCATCATCTATAGATTACAAACCCACATCAAGATTACAAAGGTCACACTTGATGTGGCTATATGGCAGATACAATCAGTAATTTGAAACATATGATTTTTTTTCACCTCTTATTCCATGTCCAAAAAGTATATGCACTTGAATTTCAAAAGGTATTTAGATTGTAAATTAGTAGAAGACGCAAAAAGTTCTAAGAGCATCATTTGGATCTTAGACTCAGATAGCTGTTTGGGATCCTGAATTGCCTATATCTATATAGATAGATAGAGAGATAGAGAGAGAGAGAGAGAGAGAGAGAGAGAGAGAGAGAGAGAGAGAGAGAGAGAGAGAGAGAGAGAGAGAGAAGGTGAAACTATTCCAACTTCCATGCTTATAATGAAGGTACCTACTTTGCCATGATGGCACAGTGCAATGTAAAAATAACTAGTAGTTATAACTTTCATATTTCCCAATCAGTTGCATAATAGTTCATAGTGCAAATATAAGTTCCAAAGAACACCTAAATGGCAATTCGATTATAATGCCTTGCCCTTAAATAACAGTTTAGATGAAAGAAAAACATGTCCCTAGGAAGGTAGCCAGGTGGGACCATGTACCTCGTAAATTGGACTTGTCTTCCTCATCATGAATTGCAACGTAATCACAAAGCTCCTGAATTTTTTCTTCATTATTGGTTCCCATCCATAGCAGCATCTCATAGTAGCCTAATCTAGAAAGTGAACTAGGATTTGCTTTTCTGATAACTTCACAGAAAAAATGAAATTCTTGTACCATGCCTGTGTCAATTAAATACATAAGAAACTGACCATAAGTTTCCTCTTCCAGCTGGAAACCCTGTTCTCTCATTGAATCAAAAAGTCGAAATGCCTTGTGTATCTGTTCTAATGCTATATCTTCATTATTACTACTCCTGGCCCTTTCTATGCACATTCCCATCAATGCATTATATTCTTTGACACCGGTCTCTCGTCCTAATCTACCAAATAACTCCATAATAGTCTCTGTTCCCAGTTTCTGTCCACACATTGAAATTAAGCGGTTAAAGCGATTCCCCTGCGTACTTTTGTAAATCCATTTCTGTTTTCTTCCACGTGATACCTCTTTCCTATGTACTGATAAGTTATTGACGGACAAACTTGCTAACCAGGGAATCTTCAACACTCCATTCAAAGATTTTTCATCATCAGCTCCTTGTGAATCAGATGATCTAACTGAAGCATCCCCTGGAAAAGGAAGAAAACAAATGAAACTGCATGCATCAATCATTATCAAATAGAACCTCAATGGATAAAAAGACAAAAACAAAGGTGAGATGGTTAGCAATTTTAGTAGATGTTGTAAGACAGTCAAGGGATTTTGAGTATGGAAATATTACTCCTGGGAAGATAAAAATGGCATCTGAAGGAAACAAGAAAATGTGAATCCACCCAAATGGGCGGAAGTCCAAGGCAGATATCAAATTCGAATCTTTGTTGATGTTTTACATCCCCATATTTCACAGGAAACAACTGGTTGTAAAGTGATTTGGAAAATATCACCTCAAATAAATATAGCAACGTTTCCAGGCCCTGTGGTACCGTTTATCTAAGAAACTAACATCTGAAAAGGAATATTGACCACTATAGATACAATAAGCTTCACTTGATTTCCAGGAAAATTGTCTTATTTCTTCTGTTAACTCGCAACTCACCAAATGGGCTTGAATCCAGAATCTCACCCCGCACCCCTTCCGTAAAGGAAGTGCCATTATTCAAACAATAGCTGATTCGGTTATTGTAGAAACAAAACTAGGTCCTATTACTGGTATCAAACTTCCAGTTCCAATGTGTTCTCTCATCTCAAAGGAAAATGACACGAATGAAGCATAAAATCTGAAATAATTAATATTCTCAGAGAACATTTTCCAAACACTTACTGTACAATATAGAAGATATCTCCTTTGACAGCTTCTTCGTCGATCCCTCTACATTCAAACACAACAAAACAAACATAAACACTACAGAAAGACTCAAGCATTGATCAATCTACTCTATTTGATTACCAAAAAATCACGGGAAAAACGACCAACAAATATCAAAATGTTTTAGAAACTTCACTAGTATCTAAGCCACCAAAACCAAAGAACCAAAGAACCCAAGAAAACAGAAAACCCGAACTTCTTTTTCATTTTTTTAAGTTTGCAATAACCAGGAAACATCGGCACGTACCGGAATTGGACGCTGCCTCGAGCGGTAGGTCGAAGAGCTTAGAGCTTTCGGAGCTGGACAAAGATTCTGGGGACTTAACGCAACTCCGTTTTGAGAGCTTAGAAGTGGAGGCGGCAGGGGCCGAAGTGTCGAACGGGGAGACTAAGCTTTTCAGAGCTGAGCCCCGGGATTTGAATTTAACGGCCTTTCCAAATAGAGCGCTCAAGGTTTTGGCCTTCGACGCGGGCATTTGGAGTTTCTGCGGGAAGAAGGGAAGAAGAACTCGGCTCAGCAGGTTTGTGTTTAGTATATATACCCAACGTATCCAGAAGAACGTCCCCCCGTATATTTTGAATATAATAACCCATTTTTCTTTTTCTCTTTTCTATTGTTTTTATCATAATCATTTATGTCATATCATGATTTCGGAATCTGTGTTCTAATTTTCTTACCAAATTTTAAACTTTTTTGACAAAATTGGTTCTTTTTTTTTTTTGTTTTTGAGAAAGACATAGTAAGGCCAATTTACGCTGCAATGGACAAAGGATAAGACTTTTCTTCTTCCCGGAGCTTCCCCGGAATGAAATGTAGCTTGCCGGCAGGGCGGTGTAGTGGGAATTGTCCAATACGCCGAGCGACGAGACGCAGTGGCCGACACGGTGTTTATAATTCGGAGTGCTTGAAGCCGGTCATCGTAGCGGCGAGTGAAAAATCTCAATCTTGAATGTTCCTTTCTGGGCATTTGTAACAAGCGCCGGTGTCACCATTTATTCGTCTCGGTACTCTGTAATGTCCTCCGGACTTGAATCGTTTTCTCTTCACTTAAGCCTTCATTTGTCTGTTGTATCCGGAAGAGCCCTACGATGCTTAGCACCATTCAACTACCAGGGCGACAATTCCATGGGGTGCTTTGCATGGAGGAAGTTCTCGTGCTATTCGAGCAAACCCAAGTTCAGAAGGCCCGAAAGGTAAGGTTTTGGCTGTTTCTGGTTTGATATAACCCTTTCTATATTTGCATGTCTTTAGAGATTTTTAGATTGCTATCCTATTCTGTCAAATTTACTGTATTAGGAAACGGAGAAAGAATAACATTCCAGTTTTAGTTTCTGGGTTCGGGTTGATTTTTGTTTGGGAGACTATTAGCTTGTGTTTATGGTAATTCTGTGCTGCTGTAAATTGGTATCTGATTCCCTGTGGCCATTTTGGATGTAAAGGTTGATGTGTTGCTTGTAGTTTGGAAGAAAGCTCTTTGATTATATGGGCAAAACTAAGATGGCTATGAGGAGAACAAATTGTATGATAGATAAAGTTTTCATTGTTATTAAGCATAAGCAAACCATACAAGGGAGTTTTTAGAGAATTTTGAAATAAGGAGAACAACACATTTATATACAAGTGATTTCCTTGTTTGCCTATTTCCTTGTTTGTCTCAACTAAGATTTCCTTATTTGCGACGAGGATTTTCTTATTTGCCTCGGACCAGGATTTCCATATTTGCCTCAGACCAGGATTTTCTTATTTGCCTTGGACCAGGATTTCAGCGGCACTGCAAGAAGGGAGAGGACGTGAAGAGCTTATATCGCCTTATTAGTCGTCTCCATATCCAAACATTGGAATGAGAGAGAATTTGAGTGTAATGAACTTTTCTAGTCAAAAGGTGGATATCAGTAATGCTCATATTGAGTCGATGATTTTGTTTTTCCCTTGGGAAACAATAGAATATCAATTAATTCCACACGTGCACCCATGAAGAGTTGAAACTTAGAGCTCCAAATCAGAAAATGGGAGGTGTACATTAGCCTAGAAGGTCATTTGTTATGTTTCTATGACTTGGATGATGACTCTGTATTCATTATACACGTGCATTTTTATCTTTATAGGAAATATCTCTAAACCAGACAAGTCATGTAGTATCAGCTGCGATTGACGTACTTTGATAAGTATTTCTGAAGTGTTAAACTTGCAAGTATATTGTGTGAGGTTGGAACTACAATTGAGGGAGAGTCAAGTAGTTAGCAATCATGACAGCATGGACAAAATTCAGTCTTAGAATTTCAAATTTGGAGTTTTTAATCCTTTACCTATTATATTTTTTGTCCTCTCCTGATAGACCTGCTATTAATTCTTGCTAACAGGACTTTTATGCTATCATGAGCTGTTAAAATGAGTCATAAGAAACAGTTCGTCTGTTGAAGCGGGACTACACTTATTGTCTTCTAGATAGTTAAACGAATTTTTCTTCTTGTGTATCCCAGGGAAAGTGGGATTTTGAATACCATCCAATGTATTTTTTTCTCTCTCTCTTCTTTCCTTCTTTATATGATAATCTAATTACTGTTTCAATATTGTTACGTTAGAGAATTCATCCAATACTTTTTTATTTTATTTTGGTGTCTATTAGCTCTCATCTCACTTGTACTGGTATGACTATATGAAACACATACATGCATGTGAGTGTGTGTAAATGAAGCCAAATCAATGCTTAGAGGCTAAGATAACATGACCCAATTATTTTGGAAGTGTTGCTGCTGAGGATTCAGTGCTCTATGAATCATACTCTTTCACATAATTTTAGATGATAATTATCTTTAGTAATCTTAGTATGAAACAAAAAGAACCCCAGTTTGATGGCCAGAAGTATATGGAATGTCTCAATATTGCCAAATGTCATTACCAGTGATTGTGGAGAAATAAAAGCAACTATTATACACATGGATATATAGCATAGATGACTGTGTTATCAGATATTGTTCACCACCTAAAGCTGATTGCAAAATTGTCTATGGCACACCTACGGAGAAGGAAACTCAATTGAGTTCATTTCATTCGTTCAAAACGAGTGCTCATGGATTTTGTGAGTCAGTGTAATATAGACTTGCACAGCATACTAGTGCCAGAGCCTCTTAGCATAAACTAGTTTGATTATGGTATTTATAAAATGGATGCTGAAATAAATTGTGGTGATTTCAATTCTTTATAAATTTTCCAAATCCTACTATGAAATTGTCTTCAAAGAAATTGTTTATGCTCTGTACTGTCATCTCCTATTACTCAATTTGTAATCGTGCTAGTTCATTATGAGAGGTCTACTAGGAAAAGAAACAGTAAATTAAATTGTCGCTGTTCATTTTGGTATGTAGTTCCTGGTTTGACCTACCAAGTAATTGTTTTTATAACCTAAAATTGTATCTTTCATTACCATCTTTATCATTCTCAAATTTGAAGATGTTACATTGTATAATGGTTTGAGTACTTATTTTCAAATGTGTACATATTTAGCAATCATTAAATTGATATCTTTGTTTGCTAGTGTTCAACCACAAATACGAGTGCATGTGTATTCGTGTGTAACTGGAGTGTTTTATGACACCTATCTATCGATGCTGAGTGGTGATGTTGACTCTTTATGGCCGGGCCCAATATCGACAGATACAACCCTTGAGGTTTGCATGTCACAGAATTAATTTCCCTTGGTTTTCTTAGGTTGTAGTGTTTCTATCACCTTAAAATGGATCATAGTCGAAACGGCCAATATTTTGTATGGACCTTAAGCTTAGTTCAGCCTTAGTTCAAATGAGGTAATGGTGCAATAATTGATTTGGCTAAACATTGAGGAAATATGATTGGGTTGGCTGTATAGTATTTGTAGATCTTACACAACTCCTATGAAAGATACTTCTACTTCACTAGGTAGTAGAAGGTGTTTTGTGGTACCAATGATTAGAAAATTAATGCTTAAAAACAAGTAAATGACATTTTACTATTTCCTTAAGATAATACAAGGCGTTGTGTAGCAATGATTAGAAAATTAATGCTTAAAAACAAGTGAAGTGGCATTTTACTATTTTCTTAAGATTAAAAGAAATCCCTGTATGACTCATTTCTAAACTTTTCTTTTGGATGCATGTAGAGGGTGGGGGAATAACATGAGCAAAGTGGTAGATATAATTATGGAACTTAATTACATAGCCAAATGTGGTTTCTTAGAAAAGGTGAGAAATTTAAATTTTGTAACTATATTATAAGAAAGTCTATAGAACTTCCAGGCAATAATATGCATGTAGACTTAAATACATATATATCCCTTTTATTTGGAAGAAAATCTACGAGTTGCTCCCCCTCATTTACTTGGGATCTGCACCCACCTGGAAACCACCTAACAGTTGTTGTGATGCATGAATGCTTAAACGGCCTGGTCGACAAATGTTTAATGTTTGACGAACTTTATTAAGTTTCTGACTGCTCTTTCTCACTCATTCAACACTCTTTTCAAATCCTTTTCTCCAGTACTTATCTCAATGGTAATCAGTTGTACCAATTGTGCTTGGTGAGCTCTCTTAGTTACAATTTAAGATGGCTCTCTTTGGTTTATAATCATCTCCATCGTTGTTGGGTCACTGGGGTTGCATGCTTTTCACATGATTATAGGTCAAGCAGAATTCTGCATCAAATGGTATTTGCATTTCGTCCTCAGGAGAAATATTTGTGGAAAATTTAAACCCAGAGTGGGTATCTAAAATTCTGATTTCTTTACCATCCCCCTTTCCTTTCTCCCTTAAGTTTGAAAAAATGCTAACTCAACAAATCCTAAATTGTCCAAATGTTTTCTTAATCCGTGAATCTTACGTTCGGCATATCACCTAGAAAGATCACTTGTGGCCATAATGCATTAGAATCTTAGAAATATCTGTTTGGCTCAGGTGATTTTTTTATGCTTATCACCATTCCCGTCCTGCTTCTTCTCCTTTATTGATTACCTTTGTTTTCTCCCACTTTGGCTTTTGTGACGACCATCTGGTTACTTATTGTCTTAATTTCTGCTTTCTTCTGTAAGCCTTTTTATCCATTACCCATTGATTTGCTCATTTTTACATATACACGTGTTTATTTAACCCAAGAAAGCCTAAATTCCAACTACAAGAAGAGGTTTGGTATTTTGGCAGCAGCATTTATTCAATGACCTACAAGCTTTCGGGCCGTTTTCTTTGCCATTTGGACATGCTGATGCTTGTCATGCATGAGTATCTATGTATGTAGAGATGATGCTCGCCATACATTTGTGAGTTGAGTAGAAAGTATATATTCTAGAGTCTGCTTCTTTTGTGTGTGTGTGTGTGTGTGTGTGTATGTTTGCTTTGGGAAAAGTAGGGAAAGGAAGGGGAAGGTGGGAAGGATTATGGTTCTTATGTTACTTTATTTGTATTGAAATGATTTTGCTAATCTTTAAGGTTGAGATGCAAGCCACCGTCTATTAACCTTTTAATGTTACTACCTGTTGAATGCCGGTAAAGCTTCATTGTTATTATTGTTCGTTTTTTCCCCCTACTATTCTTATAAACTTTTCCCACCTATCGTCATTATTGTCGTTGGTTGTCTTTTATCAGACATTGACAACTGGATTAACTATCTTTTCACCCTTTACTGCTCAAAAAATTTATATTTATTTAATCAGAACTATTTATTTTTTTCGATTTCATAGAATCTAATAGTTCTGGTTTCAATGCAAGAAACTGCTTATCTGTCTAACGTAGGATCCTTGTGCTGATTACTTTGTTTGTTATGCATAGAAGTCCACAACATCACCATGCTCTTAATTGGTTTGATTTTGCAATTTCTTGGAAGATTATTTTTCTTATTGGTATTTAGTGTAATCTGTATGTGTACCTGTTTTCTGAAACGGTTGTATCTGGAGTTCATGGATCTGGACTTAATATTTACCAAGATAGATGCCTACTTCTCTATAATTCTTTGTTCATTATAGAATCTGTTTATCTACTTACACTGAGATCTGATTTAAGATTGCATTTTCTGGTTTAGTTCTCTGTATTAGATGGAGAAAATGAGGGGTCGTACCATCCTTCATTTTTGCTCTAACCATCATTTTTTTTTTAAATTATACATATATATATATTTACACTCCCAAATTCATACACTCAGGTGGCAAACTTGAGACCAAGAAGTTCACGCAACACTTACTCCCAATTGAGCCAAGAGCTTTGTTGACTGCTCTAACCATCATTGACTGTTGCTACTTTTTCTACTTATAACTAGGAAAGAAATTAAGATTATGCCATGTTCTTGTATAATCCCTTGTGGGCTCCCCAAATTCACCTGTTTATTCTAATAGTTCTCATCCTTGCTTTTGTGAACTAGTTACCTAGTGCATGACTTATTTTTTGATGTAATTACTAAGTCTACTTCTATTAGAACGACCATCACTTTCTATAATGAAATGCATTAATAGCCTGTAAGCTAGGGCTGCAGGTCTCTCCATTCTCCCCATAGTAGTTCATGTTTGTCAACTTGAATGATGGGGAATGGATTTAATTGTTCCATAAGATAAGAGGAATATTTGCTTTATCATAACTAAAATAAAGGCTGCCATTTCTTGGTGCCGTAACTTTCTTGCTTTTTAGTGAACACCTTACAATTGAAAAATAGATACGTAGGGATCATTGTGGAGTCCAACTTATGTTTTTCATTCGTTATTAAGTCACTACTAGTAAGAATTACAAAGAAGCTATTAAGTCATTCAGATGTAGTCGGTTATTCTTAAGCTCCTCTCTCTCTCTATAAGTACATATCTTCATACACATGCACTCATATAGAAATGTCTGTATGAGTATCCATTCATAACTTATCTCTCTTTAGTCTTGGCCTATTTTTTGTTCAATGTCTGAACTTACAGATGCCTCTATAGTTGTTTTGCCACTCATGCTTTCGAATGTGAAATTTGTCCTTTTTCACTGATGTGGAGAAACTTTAGTTATTTTTTTGTTATTGCTTTTTACAAGTTTTTCCTTTGAATGTTTTTCTCAATTCTCTCTCTTTTCTCTGTTGAGTTCTTCACATTGATTTACTTTTGGTGAACTGCGAATTACACCTAGCAGTGATCCAAATTTCCCAAACAAATGAATGAGGAAACGGAAACTGGAGTCATTTTTATCACTTGGTATTGTTAGGTAAAATTATCATGTTTGCTAATGTGGTAAACAAAATGATGTTATCTGCGTGGTCATTTTGTTTGTCTTTTGTGAATTGTGGTTTCTGATTGAGGGTTTGAGGGGCAACATAGTTCTTATCTCTTTGCTTTATTAATTAGAAGGGTGGTAAGCAATCGTGTACATATGGTAAAAAGCCTAGGATCTCACAGAGCATCTATATGAGTATCTCTTTCTTTCCTCCTTCAGGCATTGCCACAAAACTATAGAATTACAAGTAAAGCATAAATCTTTAACTTGTGCAGCAGTGAAAGAAATAAAGAACTGAAGTTCATGAGCACTTGGTATTGTTATCAACACTTAATTACTGTGTGCTATGCTTGTTATAACAATAAACATGATTTCTTCATGTTGCAGATATATTTGGTATCAAACTTTGTCAAATTGGACTGGCGGGTTTCTTTCTTGAGGCTGAAGACACCAAAAGAGAGCATTTGAAATGGTTGTAATTGAGGGTGTGCCTAAGCAGAGGAATGATGCTTGGCATGAAATAGAATCTGTGGAGGAAGTTTTTGCTGATATTCTCTCAAGGGTTCCTGTTAAGTCTCTTCTGGTTCTCAAATCTGTATCTAAACTTTGGTACAGATTGATACGAAGTCCAAATTTAATCAATATGCAGTTAAGCCGGTCCCGAGAAACCCCCACTTATATAGTTTACCCATATATGGACGAGGTAATGGATATCTATCTGATGAAGAGCAATGGGAAAATCCTTGAAATGATTACTCTTCCTGGTCTTGAAAATCTTTCACCTCTCAGTCTGATTTGTTCGTACACTGGTCTAATCTGTTGCATCAATTATCCATGGGTTTCTGAATCAAACAGGGATGAAGTGAACATGACAGACTTTGAAATTCGTATCTGCAACCCTGCTACTAGAGAAATCTTTTTACTTCCAAAGGGTCGTCCATCTGAGAAGAGGCTGTCTATAGGAGTTAGTTTTGGCCCCAAAACCTCCGAGTATAAAGTGTTTCGCTTTTTCCATTCCAAATGTGAATCCGAAGATATCCATCTTGAGTGTGAGGTGTTTTCATCAGACACTGGATCCTGGAGAGGCATAGGCGCTTCCGAACACTGTCCCATGGGATTCCAGCACTGCCCCTTGGGTTCTAATCATGTATTTGTTGATGGAAAAGTTTACTGGTTTGTTGCTTCAGAAGAAGATCATGACATCCCTGGCTCCGTTCTTTCAGTGGATATGGAGGAGAACTTTAGGACTATCAATCTCCCAGCCGAAGTCACTGAACACTCGTTCTTGGTTGACCTTGAAGGTTGCTTATCGCTAGTTGCTGTATATGATGATGATGAAATTTTTGATATCTGGGTTCTACACGATTCAAATGAGCCTAATTGGGAAAGGATACAATCTGATTATGTGGCCTTCTCAAATATCGAATGTGTCTACTCTGTAGCTGCAAGGAAGAATGAACTTTTTTTCATAACTACCGACCAATATCTGCTCTATAATGTGAATCGTAGGATTTGGACAGAACTCGATTTTTCAGATGCTTTTGAAAAGAATCTTCCTGTTGTGTATCCCTTTACAGAAACACTCTTCCCATGTAAGTATTGAATTTTCTTTAAAAAATTATAATTGTCTCTGGTGGTAGAATCTGGCTAATTATTTATGCATTCCACCTTTTACTAGTCAGTTTTTGTTCCACGTGCTTGAAATTTTGACATATACAAAACAGATTCCTGTTTCAGTTTGAATCAAGTAGTGGATTTGTTGCGTAAATCTCCCCCTTTCTGTTAAATAGTTAGTTTGGTATGACCTAAGAAATTTTGAGGTTCCATTAGCTTGTGGTTTATTTGTTTTGACAAGTTCTCTAATTTCTTTAACAGGTACTGGTCTTCTGGATTCTAGAAGAGAGGACAACAGTTGAGAGAGGGAAACTTACTGTCATTCTAAAGCTTGTGGTGGAAGTATGACAAGATTTCCAGGGGAACAAAAGTGTGATTCTCTAGCTCATGTTTCTAAGTGAACTTATGGGTGTTCAGTATGGTGTTATTGCAAACTGTGAAATTTGGAGAATATCAACATATGTTCTCCACCAAGTATCTTTGTTGTTTATTTCCTCCAACAGTCATGGAACATTTTGCTTTAAATGAAAATGCCAGTCTTCTGGCATAGGTTTTATTCATGCACTTTATTTCACTTTAGATGGCTGTTAGGGTTATTCATATGAAGCACTGAACATTTTTTGGCGTGGCTTGGCTCTTTGCCGTTGGTCAGTAATAATAGGAAACATTTTTTGGCGTTTGTTCCTGCAATCATTTCCATAGGAAAAATGCAGACATAACAACTTTCAATTTTATAGGTCCTATTTGTTAGTGGTGTTTGTAGAAATAGTCTGCAAGACACATAACATACCATAACTATTTGTATGGGTTGTTTCATTCATGAAATTTGCCGTACAATTGGGATAAAGGTCCCTTGAACTGGGTTGTGTAATGTGCTATCATCTTTAGATTTTTTTTTTTTCTTTAGCCATGTTAACTATGGATACTTACTTCCTTCTTTTTCCGTATGATTTCTAGCCATGAAAGGGCAATAGATAAAAAATTAAAAAAATAAAAAGACAGAAAGAAAAATGAGAAAAAGTACTGTCAACAAGGAAATATATTCCGTGAAAAATGAAAGTGACCTCCTTTCGAATTCATGTGTAAAATGAGATAGCCTTGACATTTTGATGTTGCTTTCCTCTAAAGTCTGAGCTTTGGTGAGATTTTAGATCCACCAACGAGGTCTCTTCTTTAAATATCGACTAGATTGTGACTATCCCCCCAATGGGTCTCTTCTTTAGACATTGACTCTTATAGGGCCTACCCACAAATTTAAGCCTTTAATTAGGGAACTCCAATCAGAGAAAAGTTCCAAGTGTCGCTGGCCATTTACGCCCTGGAGTGGACATTGCTAGTTAATATAAAACTAGACTTCTTGATTGGTTATTAAAAAGCATCTAGTAGTAAAAGGACTACTTTTTTTTTTTTTTAAGAAATTTGGCAATTGTTATTGATAAAATAGGTTGATGTAAATATCATACCTATATACAGAGTACATGGTCAAGGCATGGACCTAACCCTTTATGAAATCACCCTAACTTGTGGGTTGAAAATTAAGTATGTAATGAAAAACTTTCATATCATGAATTACATAGAAATTAAGTTCAAAATGGAATGAATAAGCATCTATTATTGAAGGGGCCTGTAATGGTTAAGATCCAATTGGTTTTCCCATGCTATTTTCCTGCAATTATTTGGTAAGGATCCCAATGTTGTCATTATTTATAGCCTTGTAACTTAATGACCATGCATTTCCATAGGTAGCTAATAAGTTAGAATTTTTTTTTTCTCTCCCCGGGGAAAACCTGCAGCATGTCTATGGACTGAGTCAAGAGATTACAAGCGATGGGCATAAAGCGGTACTTGTGTTTCCATTTTCTGATGACCTTTTACTAGAGTTGGGAATGCTATACTCTATTGTGGACTAGAACTCATGCTAAAAAGAGAAGCTAGGCATGGAAAATAAGCACAATTCTTTACTGCAGTCAGGTTGGATGAGAGCTAAGGCAGTCTTTTCTTTTCCAACAAGATTCAAATGGGAGATTAAATGATCTTTCACATGATCATTTTCTGCTATATCGTCCTTCTTGCTGCATTGCATAACATCAAGTAGTCTTGTATATAAGTGGTTTAAAAGATCCTTAAATTAAGATAAATTTGAGTTGGGCTATGTAGAGAAAACATGCCTAACACGTCAAATCTTGTTTCATTTGAAGTGACTGCGAAATTTGGGCAGTAAGTGGGAAAAAAAAAAGAAGGTAATAACATGAGGGGCGTTAGTGATTACTTATCTTCACTCGGCAAACCAGAAAGTAGCACCTCGAGAAAGTCCATGAGAAAGAAGACTGAACGATTTGAGAAGGCTACCGGAGGCATCTTAATTGCGGCATGCAGGAATCTTTGAAAACGATCTTTAGGCAGTCTGTAAAACAAAACTAGACTAGCGGTGACTTAGCTGACAAAGTCATTATGATTTGGTCCAGTGGGAGAAGAGTCTCACTCATGTATACACCTATCGAAATTTGAAAGCAGGAATCTGAGAATTACATCAGAGAATGTGAGCAACTTACAATGTGTGTTTTTTCTTTTAAATCTCTTGACAAGTGACCCCGTGATGGTTATAGAAACTAAAGAAGATTATTGGCTTTTTCTTTCCCTCAATGAAATTAGATTACGCGTAGAACGCGATAAAATGATAACAAGTGCATCTGTACAAAGATGGATGCAATATGGGAATCCTTGCCGAATAGCAGGAATGCGACTGGCCGATGAAAACGATCCGATGTCTGAAGAACTAAGTCTTCGAAATGATTTAAGATCATCAAACCAAGGTCGCTTTCTGTAATTGACACCCCCTAGATGCTATTAGCTAGACGTAATCTCAACAACCATCTAGAGAATAACGTTTACGAAGTTTTAGCAGCTGCATGCAGACAAGACTGACAGGGAACTTTGAGATAAGCCAGAAGTCATTAGATGTTGCCATGGACACAAAGAGCCATGGCCCTCCAAGGTGTACAGTAAGCGCCGGCCGTTTTAAAAAACACTCTAAATCATTCCATTTGGCTTTGTGATAGCTTTAATGGAACAGACATCATAAATTACAAATAGCCTGCAGATATTGAGTCCGGTAGAAGAAACCTTCGTATATAAGTTTAAGTCGTGTTAAGAGAGGCTGATTCTCCCTCTGAAAGTAGGCGGCCTTGGCTGAAACAAGCGCCAGAGATGGGGGCAAAAGGTGGCATTTTCCGGTATGCAGACGGCAAAGATATGTTGCTGATGCTGCTGGGAACTTTAGGCAGCATTGGAGATGGAATTCAGACCCCTTTGATGATGTTCATTCTAAGCGATGTGATAAATGACTATGGACGTGGCACGGGTCTCACAAACAAAGCTGTAGACGAGGTAAGCCTGTTGATTTCTCTCATGTACCCAGGTTTTGGCCATTTAAACAAGAATGTTTTTATGGGAGATTAGGGTACCGACCTGTAGGTTTAAACCCTTTCGTAAAGGGTGTCTAATTTCTTACTTTCTTATCTTCTCTTAAAATTATGGATGGACTTCAAAAATAAAAAATTGCAAAAGCACAGGAAGTTCGTAGTATATCGTCTCTTCTTTTTTACCTCAACACGTGGAATTTCATTTCTTCATCATAGATACATACATATCTATATATGTGTATATATATTAATGGATATGCAATACTTATGTCAAACAAGGAGTAGGATTTAACTTTAATAAAACAAATAAGAATTTGCGTATGCTTCTTAGCACTTATGTTGGAAGCGACTTTGGAAAAAGTATTAGACACGTTCATGAATTCCAAAATTGGTTTTTAGTTTTTGGGTAAGCACAAGGACGTGAAGAACATAGGCTCTTCCCTACTTCGTTAAAGAGAGAAAAAAAAAAAAGTAAAAAAGATTGACTTCTTTCTTGAGAAAGTTACTACAAAAGTAGCGATTGATAACTGCTTTCCAGTGATTAGTGAGGCCATTCAAGGACGTTCTTAAACAAAATGAAATGCATAGAGAGCTGTTTGAGAGAGAATCAACTTCTCTTTTATTCCCTCAATCTATGGAAACAAGACTATCTCTAGTCTCTACTTTACATTGCTTCTTCACTGTCTTGTTAATTAAGCTTCTACGGCAAAAACACCACCTCCAAAAGGGGTTGGAGAATCTAATAAATGGAGTTTAATGAAAGTGTTTGATGCTCTTTATAGTCCCTTTACTATATCAAGGAATTTGAGTACTTACTGCAATTTGAATTTGTGTATTGGTTTCTAACATCTATATTTTGCAGCATGCTCTCAAGCTGTTCTATGCTGCAATTGGAGTTGGACTTTCGGCTTTTGTGGGTATGCAGTAGTTTTCTCATAAATCATTTTTAGAAGTGATAGTTTAGCAGAATACTTCAGCCTACCTTTCTTACGCACGGGAGTCTGCGTTTGATCTTGCAGAGGGGCTATGTTGGGCAAGAACAGCAGAGAGACAGACTTCTCGGATGAGAATGGAATACCTGAAATCTGTCCTCAGACAAGATGTTGCCTTCTTTGACACCCGAACTGCCGGTACATCCACAACCAGCCAAGTCGTGACACTCATATCGTCGGATGCAACTTCAATCCAAGTTGCTTTATGTGAGAAGGTTTGTTTCCCTTCAACCTTCTTTATTAGCCACTAACTGAGGATCTAAGCACCAAACTCTCAGAATTCATACTCTAAATCTATGAAGAGTGAAAATTCATACACAAAACTTCGCTTCATATTTTTGTTGTTTTTTGAGACAGATCTCCTTTCTATTTGCAGATACCCGACTGCCTTGCATACATGTCGACTTTCATCTTTTGCCACATATTTGCCTTCACACTTTCTTGGAGACTTACACTGGCAGCTATACCACTATCCATAATGTTCATTGTTCCAGGACTAGTGTTAGGAAGTATGATGATGGGCCTGGTAATGAAAATGATTGCATCTTATGGAGTCGGTGGAGGGATTGCAGAGCAAGCCATTTCTTCAATAAGAACTGTATATTCTTATGTGGGGGAGCGTCAGACACTAGAAAAATTCAGCAGTGCACTTCAGACAACTGCGGAATTCGGAGTGAGAATAGGATTTTTGAAGGGATTGCTGTTGGGGAGCATGGGAATGATATATGTTGGTTGGGGTTTTCAGGCATGGGTCGGGACTTACTTGGTCACTTCAAAAGACGAATCGGGTGGTCATGTATTCATAGCAGGGTTTAATGTACTCATGGGAGGATTGTGAGTCATCTCCTTCTTACTGATCTTTTGTTTCTCCCTAATTGCTTAGGACGCAGCACTCTAATCTCAACGCAGAACTAATGAATTTGAATTTGCGGTTTCAGGAGTATTTTGAGTGCCCTGCCAAATCTAACTGGGATTACAGAGGGAACAACTGCTGCCACCCGGATTTCGGAGATGATTGATCGAGTTCCTGAGATAGACTCTGAAGATCAAAAGGGAAAAGCTTTATCACACGTCAGAGGACAAATCGAATTCAAAGACGTATATTTTAGTTATCCATCAAGACCCGATACACCGATTTTGCAAGACTTCAATCTTACAATTCCGGCAGGTAAGAAAGTAGGTCTTGTTGGTGGCAGTGGCTCAGGCAAGTCCACAGTAATTGTACTGCTTCAAAGGTTCTACGACCCCATTGAAGGTGATGTACTTTTGGACGGCTATAAAATAAGAAGACTTCAGCTGAAATGGTTCAGATCTCAGCTGGGTCTCGTAAATCAAGAGCCTGTTCTATTTGCAACATCCATTAAAGAGAACATACTATTTGGGAAAGAAGGAGCTTCAATGGAGAGCGTCATAGAAGCAACCAAAGCAGCAAATGCGCATGACTTCATCATCAAGTTACCAGATGGATATGAGACTCAAGTAAGGCAAATCCTAAATTTCTTCCTCAGAATATCTTTTCTTGGTCGATATGCTTGAGTTAATTTTGTTAAGCTACTTAAAAAGAAACGAAAACTTCCAATGGACATTTAAGTATTTATTGTCAAGGATGCTCTAAAACCCCAAAAACCTCTTCTACAGAATTAACCAGTAGTAGATGTTACTTACATAGATGATTGTATATTAAAACTTGCTAGGACATGAATTATGAACTTTTATCCTGAAGTTTAGCATCTTAGAAAGGGTTCCAACTACGAGCTGATTTAATTGAAAACTTATTTATATGTACCTCTATCTCTAGGTCGGCCAATTTGGATTCCAACTATCTGGAGGTCAGAAGCAACGAATTGCCATAGCCAGAGCTCTGCTTAGGGACCCAAAAATATTGCTACTTGATGAAGCCACCAGTGCTCTCGATGCACAGTCTGAAAGGGTAGTGCAAGATGCAATTGATCAGGCGTCAAAAGGACGCACAACAATCGTCATTGCCCATCGCCTGTCCACGATTAGGACAGCCAACCTGATTGTGGTTCTTCAAGCTGGTAGCGTAGTTGAGTCAGGTTCACACAATGGACTGATGCAAATGAATGGGGAATATTCCAAGATGGTTCAGTTGCAGCAGGTTGCGATGGAAAATGGAGCTCCCAACATTCCAAGTTCTCCACTAGAGCGAAGAAGCCGCCGCAAAACGAGTGTCCCTTCAAGCACGATTAGTGTGAAATCAAGCACTCCCAGCAGCCCACTGGCACATCCCTTCAGTCAGGCATTTTCCATAGGCACACCCTACTCCTATTCCATTCAATGTGGCCCTGGTGATGAAAGTGATGAAGAATATGTCCACAAATCTTCGTATCCTCGTCCTTCCCAGCGGCGTTTACTGAAGATGAATGCACCTGAATGGGGAAAAGCCATGCTAGGATGCCTGGGAGCCTTGGGCTCTGGAGCAGTACAACCAGTAAATGCCTACTGCGTGGGATTACTCATATCAACTTATTTCCTCCCTGAGTCCCAGATGAAGTCTAGATCCAGATCCTTGTCCCTTGGTTTCTTGGGCATTGGTGTTTTCAACTTCTTCACTAATGTCCTGCAACACTACAATTTTGCGGTTATGGGAGAAAACTTAACGAAAAGGGTAAGGGAGAAGCTACTTGAAAAAATGATGACCTTTGAGATTGGATGGTTTGATGAAGATGAGAACACAAGTGCAGCCATTTGTGCAAGGTTAGCAACAGAAGCCAACACGGTTCGGTCCCTCGTTGGGGACAGGATGTCATTGCTGGCCCAAGCAATATTTGGGGCAAGCTTCGCTTACATTTTAGCGCTGGTGCTCACATGGAGGTTATCTCTTGTAATGATCGCTGTTCAGCCGTTAGTCATTGGGAGCTTTTACGCAAGGAGCGTCTTGATGAAGAATATGTCTGAAAAAGCTAGGAAAGCACAGAAGGAAGGAAGTCAACTTGCAAGTGAAGCAGTCATTAACCACAGAACTATAACTGCTTTCTCTTCTCAGAAAAAAATACTGGGGCTGTTTGGTGCAACCTTAACAGGTCCTAAGGAGGCGAGTGTTAGACAATCTTGGATTTCGGGTTTCGGCTTGTTCAGCTCCCAATTCTTTAACACGGCTTCAACAGCTTTAGCATTTTGGTACGGTGGGAGGCTCTTGTTACAAAACAAAGTAAAAGCAGAGCATCTTTTCCAAGCATTTTTTATACTGGTATTCACTGCTTATACCATTGCTGATGCTGGTAGCATGACGAACGATTTGTCCAAAGGAAGTAGTGCCATCCAATCAGTTTTTGCTATTCTTGACCGAAGAACTGAGATTGATCCAGAGAGCCCAGGGGCACGACAAAAGAAAAGACGATTAAAAGGACGTGTAGAGCTTAAAAATGTCTTCTTTGCATATCCAACAAGACCTGATCAGATGCTCTTCAAGGGCCTGAGCCTTAAAATTGAAGCAGGGAAAACAGTGGCACTAGTGGGGCAAAGCGGTTCTGGAAAATCCACTGTCATCGGGCTTATTGAAAGGTTTTATGATCCCATCAAGGGATCCGTCTATATAGATGACCAGGATATTAAGGACTATAATCTGAGGATGCTGAGGTCCCATATTGCATTAGTCAGTCAGGAGCCAACTCTTTTCGCTGGAACCATACGTGAAAATATTGTGTATGGGAAAGAAAATGCTACGGAGTCCGAGATAAGAAAAGCTGCAATTCTCGCCAATGCTCATGAATTTATAAGGTATGGAAACAACTAGATATGATAAATTCTTATTTCTTGGAAAGGAAGACACGAATTGATAACATTTCGATGCCTTCTTGCAGTGCTATGAATGATGGGTATGACACGTACTGTGGAGAAAGAGGAGCTCAGCTATCAGGAGGTCAGAAACAAAGGATAGCATTAGCCCGTGCGGTACTGAAGAACCCTGCAATCCTTCTGTTGGATGAAGCTACCAGTGCACTTGACAGCGTGTCGGAGAACTTAGTTCAAGAAGCACTGGAGAAGATGATGGTTGGCAGGACATGCGTGGTTGTTGCTCACCGGCTGTCTACGATACAGAAATCCGACTCCATTGTAGTGATCAAGAATGGAAAGGTTGTGGAACAAGGCTCGCATAATGAACTCCTTTCCTTAGGCCGCGGGGGAGCATACTATTCTCTAATAAAACTACAAGGAAGCAGCTCTCCCAAATGATGAACTAGAGTAAGCATGATCATATTTGGATTGTTAGATACCATGTATCTATATGTCAGTAGAATGAATCGACGGTCTAAGTTTGATTTGGGTGGCATCTATTAGTACTTTCTTCCAATTTTCATGTTAGAAGGATTGTATTTAGGTTTGATAATAAGTGCTAGCATTGCAGATATCTCAGTTTTTAACAAGCCTATGTCTGAAAACCAATAAGCTCTTTTCTTCATTCACCTTTCTTTGTAAACTTAAGTAACTTTTATTTGCACAATAACATAAGAATTATAAGGCCAAAAATCATTAAAATAGTGTATTTCTCATATTATTTGAATATTTCCATGGTCTTATTTCTAAAATAAAATCAGTGTTCATCTTTCTATAAGTTGGTTTTAAGAAGGGAAATAAGTTTTCCAATGCAGCATCAAAATCCAAGGTCAAATGCCACAGTTTTTCATATATAGACAAAGATTATTATAAGAAGTGTTTTACCATGCTAAATACAAGGGATGTATTGAAAACGATGTCTAATTGCTTAAGTTTCATTTTATTGTCCTCTCTAAAAACACATTGAAGATTAATATATTTATGTAGATACATACAACTTGCTATTTGTTCAACCGTTCTTCTTCATGGCCTACTATTAAATTTAGAATAAGAAATTACATCATATTCCTATTGACTACTTGAAGTTGAAAATTTATGTTTATGCTATTTATTGTCATATGAATGATGGCAAACTTCAACCTCAAGTCGAAAAAAACTATACGTCTTGAATATGCGAATAAAAAAAAAATGATATAGAATGTGATTTTGTAACCCTAGTTACCCAAGGTTATAAACACCCGTGATTTTTTTCTTTTCTTTTCTATGGATTCTTCATACTTCGCTCGGGAAAAGTCAAAAAATATTGTTATGCGGATTGGGAGAAAATTAAAGTCTAAAGCCTTTCATCTATTCAAAATTTGTCACAAGTAATGTGTCAAAACGAAGGGCTGCTGCCGTGATAAAGTGACTCTCTTCACAAAAACCAAATTGAAAGAATTAGTGAAATTTCCTTAAGAGCATCAATATTTTTTGTTGTAAGATGGTTTTCATGAAAATGAAGAATCCCAAGAGTTGAAAAATTATACGTATGAGGCAAGTTTGATAGTAAATGACAATAGTCAGAAAAAGGTGTGGACTTTAGTCAATTTCTTTTATTATAAAGAAGCATAGCTTTGTTTGTGTCCAGCTTGCCATTAGGGCTAGTTTAATTTGGATGTAAGAAACTCGATGGTGAAAAAACATTTCTACCAGATGAACTTGAAGAAACTATCTATATGCATCCATCGAAAGGGTTCGTTGTTAAAGGAAAAGAATAAGAAAAGAAAAGGCTTGCACACTATAACTACTTAATAGAACTTTTTAACTTCGTAATACAAACACTAGTCAAGAGAATTATGCAAAATTCTATTTAACTTTTTTCTTGTTCATTATTATTAGAAAATTTTCATTTCTTTCTTCAAAGCTTGTTACTAAGAAATGAGACATCTTAGTTTATAAGAAAGATATCATATTAAAATATCAACTAACTTATTTCATCATCCCGAGCTTAGGCCAGTGTATGAGTGATGAAATAGAACAAAAAGATGGAGATCGTAGAAACTTACTCCATAATAATTTGTTATACTTGATTTTGACTCCAATATTACATTCGAGAACAACCAACTTTCTTCCTTAGAATCAATTGTGATAGATGAAAATAATTTGAAATTTTAACTTCCTATCAATTATAATCTTAAATTTTAATTTATCACTACAATCACTAACATGTGAATTGATGATCATGATTAACTAATCACTAGCAATAATTGCAATCAACTAGTCAGATTAGAAATCATAGTAATCGGCATGATGGGATAGTTAGAACTAAAGCATAGGTCATTTCATTTTTTAATCTAAATGGAATGGGTGAGTACAAGTTCGTCAATGTGCCACTCTATGCCGACTCATATTGATCTGAAAATTATGAAATCAAATGATTATTAATGAACATTCAAAAAGCTATACAACAATTGAAGCATTCCAAACAATTTGGAATCTTTTCACAGCACAATCACGAATTTGAGAAAAGTTCCATCCACTAGATGCCTTCAAATCTCCAAATCAAGGTCGTTTTCTGTTGTCATCATCATGTTAATTAGGCCAAATGTAATTTCACTAGTAAGCACAGAGAATAATTTTATGAAGTGTTGTCGACTGCATGCAAACAAAATAAACAGTGACCTAAGATGTAGGCCAAGAGAACATACTGGTCGCCTTTATGGAAACAGACAATGATGGAATACCAAGATCACAGTCCACGCCGGCTATTTTACAAAATCCATCAACTCGTTCCCTTTGGCATTTGTGTAAGCTATAACATAAAAGACGTAACAAATATTAACAGCCTGCCAATGTCCTGTCTTAAAGAAGCTTACTCTACATGTATGTATATATATATATATCTTAGTTGTGTTAACTATCCCTCTACGAGTTAGCCATCTCTGGCAGAAAAGAACTTCTAAATGGGGGCCAAAGCAGGTATTTTCCGGTATGCAGATCGTCTGGACATGTTGTTGATGCTGCTGGGGACCTTGGGATGCATTGGAGATGGCCTCCAGGACCCTCTGATGATGTTCGTTCTAAGTGATGTTATAAACGAATACGGTGGCGAGACGAACCCTTTGACAAAACATGTTGTAGACAACGTAAGCGCTTTCATTTTTCTCTTTTAAGATTTGTTTGGCTTTCGTAACAAGAATTGCACCACTTGAGTCACCCACGCTGCCACTACTTTTTTGGGGTGAGGCACTTCTCACTCCCCAATTTTCAGATATATGTGATTTCCATTCATGAGTATACGTATGGATACTTTCTGATTTAACGACATATTGGGTCCTTTTTTCTTCTGGTCGAGGGATGTGGGGATCCGACTTATCTAAAGAAAACTATATGCAAGATCAAATTTTTAACGAAAGCCACGAAGCATTCAAGTAACTTTATTAGTGCTTATGATTCCAAGATTTGTTTTGTACTTTTTGCTAAGCATATGGACAATTTCAATTCTCAAACATTGTTAGATTTTATAGAAAATGACTTATATCTAACTTAAAATTCTAAGACATTAAATAAAAAGAAGCTCATCTCTTTATAAATTATACTTTTAAATTTCTATTTTTTCAATGTGGAACTTAACACATCCCCCTTGTCTCAAGCATGGGGTAACACTATTTATAGAAATCTTTATCTATGACTAAAGATTGAACTTAAATTCCAAATGAATTCCTTAGCAATGCAAGATTTGAGGTTCACACCTCAACACACTCCTCCACTAAGATGTGGATATGAACATCTACACTACAATCTACTTTCGTATAAATTTGGTTTATCTAAACTCATAAAAATGCTAAAGCATAATTTGGATTCTGATACTATATTAAATTTTATAGAAAATACTCACCCAACTTAAATTTTAAGATATTAAATGAAAGAATTCATTTATCTATAAATTACTTTTTTAATTTTTATTTTTTCATGTAGTATTTAACATGTTCCCTCCCCCAAGCATGAGATTACACTTTTTACATAAATCTTTATCCGCCAATGAAGGGGTGAAAGATTAATCTTATATTAATATTGTACATGAAGACAAGAAGTTTTTCTGACTGAATTGTGATTAAGTCTTTGAATTGTATCCTCCTTGTTGAAAAATTCAGAAAGCTTTATTACTTACATCATGATGAAATTGTGAACCCCGGTTATATTCAAGACTCTAAGAGTACGCTAGGAGGAAGTTACTTGTTCTACAATTTGCTCGTTTCAGGGACTCCTGCTTCCTTCTAATATAAAATGCTTAGGCTTTCATCGCTTGAGCTATTGAAAAAAGTTCTCCATGGCCTAATTTCGTTATACACAAACCATAAGAACATGAAAATAGCGTATCTCAGCATGCTAAAACTATCAACTTCCCCTTGCATGTTTCCCTGCGCAGCATTTGGTTCATAAGCAAAAGAATGTGTGAAGAAAACCTTTTTAGAGTGACTGATTCTTGTCTCAACTTCATATTGCTTCCTGGCTGTCCTGTTAATTAGGCTTCGGTGGCAAACCAAAGAAATTTTTACGTTACTGAATCATGGACTTTGGCACTCACTGCAATTAGTGAACTTATACTATCATTTCTATTTTGCAGTATGCACTTAGGTTGCTTTTTGTTGCAATCGGGGTTGGAGTTTCAGCCTTCGTCGGTATGGAGAACTTTTTAAAGTTCTACTTGATTCTGTTCAAAAATCTTATTTGGCTTGAAAGAAGGGCTGGTTAGCCCATAAGTTTAAACCTATCCCTTTTTATTGCATTGTGGTTTGGCTCTTACAGAAGGGGTATGTTGGGCAAGAACTGCAGAGAGACAGACTTCCCGGATGAGAATGGAATACCTGAAATCTGTCCTCCGACAAGAGGTTGGTTTCTTTGACACCCAAACTGCTGAAACTTCAACAACCAACCAAGTTGTGACTCTCATCTCCTCAGACGCCACTTCAATCCAAGTCGCGTTATGTGAGAAGGTTTGATTTCTATTGCATCCTTCCTGTTATAAGGCCTATTACAGAGGATTTAAGGAGACATAAGTTCTCAAAATTGTCTTTTGTATTGCATAGAACTAAAGGATCTAACAAGAATGTCAGTTTTATAAGGTACTTCAACGAAACTTGACCCATTAAAATAGTAGAATGATAAGTAACAACTCTTTACAACCTGCGATAAAAATAATCCTGAAATGATCTGCTTTTCTTGGTTAAGTCTTATTTCAAATTTTGGTGGAGCTGGTTTGTCGTCTTCCTATTGCATCTGTAGATTTGTACACTGAAGGAGAGGGGAAAGGGAGGTAGAAGAATCTACTTATTTTCATGCTAGTGCTTTTTTATTAAATTTTTCCTTACAATATGCAGATACCTGACTGCCTTGCATACATGTCAACTTTCTTCTTCTGCTACGTATCCGCCTTCACACGTTCTTGGAGGCTTACACTGGCGGCTATACCAGTTTCACTAATGTTCATTGCTCCAGGACTTGTGTTCGGAAGTATCATGATGGGCCTGATAATGAAGATGATTGAATCTTATGGAGCTGCTGGAGGAATTGCAGAGCAAGCAATTTCTTCAGTAAGAACTGTGTATTCTTATGTGGGGGAGCGTCAGACACTAGAAAGATTCAGCCGTGCACTTCAGACAACTTCGAAATTTGGAGTAAAACAAGGATTTGCGAAAGGATTGCTAATGGGGAGCATGGGAATTATATATGTAGGTTGGGGTTTTTATGCTTGGTATGGTACCTATCTGGTTACTCATAAACACGAACAGGGTGGCCATGTAATCGTAGCTGCGTTTAATGTAGTCGTGGCAGGATTGTGAGTAATTTCCATCTAACTAATCTTATGTTTCTCACTAATTACTTAAGCCTCAGCATTTTTATTTCAATTAAGAACTAATAGTTATACTTTGTGATTTCAGGAGTATTTTGAGCGCCCTCCCTAATCTAGGTGGGATTACGGAGGCGAAAATTGCAGCCTCCCGAATTGCCGAGATGAGTGCTCGGGTTCCTACTATAGACTCTGAAGATAAAAGGGGGAAAGCTTTATCTCATGTGAGAGGAGCAGTCGAATTTAAGGATGTATGTTTCAGTTATCCATCAAGACCTGATACGCCGATCTTACAAGACTTCAATCTTAAGGTTCCAGCAGGTAAGAGAGTCGGTCTTGTTGGGGGCAGTGGTTCAGGCAAGTCAACAATCATTGCGTTACTTGAAAGATTTTACGACCCCATTGAAGGCGAAATACTCTTGGATGGCTATGAAATAAGAAAACTTCAGCTGAAATGGTTCAGATCCCAACTGGGTCTCGTAAACCAGGAACCTGTTCTATTTGCAACATCAATTAAGGAGAACATACTATTTGGGAAAGAAGGAGCTTCAATGGATAGTGTCATAAGTGCATCCAAGGCAGCAAATGCTCATGATTTTATTGTCAAGTTACCAGATGGATATGAAACTCAAGTAGGCCAACTTCCCCCCTTCTTGATCACAGCATCTTTAGTTTGTTATGCTTGAGTCAATTTAACTTTTTGAAGGTAACTCAAGAAATACATAACAAAAATACATATAATGGCGTATTAAATTTTTCTATGCAACAACTACCAAAAATTTTGCTAGAAATAATATATATCATGGCTGCTGATAACAATCCCAGGTTTCATCTTAAGCCCGAGATGATGCTTGCTTCTACAAGAATGAATTACAATGGTTGTTAGGATGTTTTCTTCAACTCTTAGACAACAATAATGTAAGCTGAACTTTTAGTTAAACCTCATAAGTTGTACAACTATGGTTTCCCCAGGTTGGGCAATTTGGATTTCAATTGTCTGGAGGTCAAAAGCAACGAATTGCCATAGCCAGAGCTCTACTCAAGGACCCAAAAGTGCTGCTTCTCGATGAGGCCACTAGTGCCCTAGATACACATTCTGAAAGGATCGTGCAGGAGGCAATTGATCAGGCATTCAAAGGGAAGACAGCAATCATCGTTGCCCATCGCCTGTCTACAATTAGGACAGCCAACTTGATTGTGGTTCTTCAAGCTGGCAAAGTGGTTGAATCAGGTTCACATGATGTGTTGATGCAAATGAATGGTGGACAAGGTGGAGAATATTCCAAGATGGTGCAGTTGCAGCAAGTAGTAATGCAGAATGAAGCTTCCAGTGGTCCTAGTTCTCCAACAGAGGAAAGAAGCCACCGCAAAATGAGCATCCCATCAAGCCCCATGACTGTAAGATCAAGCACCTATAGTACTCCCATGTTACATCCCTTCAGCCCCGCATTTTCCACTGGCACACCCTACTCGTATTCTATCCAATATGAAGATGATGATTCTGATCAAGAATACGTAAACAAATCTACCCATCCTCCTCCCTCCCAGTGGCGTTTACTAAAAATGAATGCTCCTGAATGGGGAAAAGCCATGCTAGGGTGCTTGGCAGCCTTAGGCTCTGCCGCAGTACATCCCATAAATGCCTACTGCGTGGGATTACTTGTATCAATTTTTTTCCTCACCGAAGACGAAATGAGGTCTAAGTCCAGACGGTTGTCCTTTATTTTCGTAGGTCTTGGTGCTTTCAGCTTCTGCACCAATATCATCCAACACTACAATTTTGGAATCATGGGAGAAAGGTTGACAAAAAGGGTAAGGGAGAATCTCCTGGAAAAGCTACTGACCTTTGAGATTGGGTGGTTTGATCAAGACGAGAACACAAGTGCAGCCATTTGTGCAAGGTTAGCGACTGAAGCCAACATAGTTCGATCCCTAGTTGGGGACCGGATCTCACTTTTAGTCCAAGCAATTTCTGGGACCATTTTTGCTTATATACTAGCACTAGTGCTCACATGGAAGCTATCCCTTCTAATGATTGCTGTCCAGCCATTAGTCATTGGGAGCTTTTACTCTAGAACTGTCTTGACGAAGAGTATGGCCAGTAAAGCGCGGAAAGCACAGAAGGAAGTAAGCCAACTAGCAAGCGAAGCAGTCATTAACCACAGAACCATAACGGCTTTCTATTCTCAGAAAAGAATACTAGGTCTCTTAAGTGAAACCTTAAGAGGTCCTAGGGAAGCGAGTGTTAAACAGTCCTGGGTTGCTGGTTTTGGCCTGTTTAGCTCCAAATTTTTTATCACGGCTTGCACATCTTTAGCTTTCTGGTATGGTGGGAGGCTTCTGGCAGAAGGAAAAATAGAAGCAAAGCATCTTTTTCAAGTGTTTTTCATATTGATCTTCACTGCTTATATCATTGCTGAAGCTGGGAGCATGACGAATGATATATCTAAAGGAGGCAATGCCATTCAAACAGTTTTCGCTATCCTTGATCGGAGAAGCGAGATTGATCCAGAGAGCACAGGGGGACTACAGATCAAAAGAAAACTAAGAGGACGTGTGGAGCTTAAAAATGTTTTCTTTGCATATCCAGCAAGACCTGATCAGATGATCTTCAAGGGTCTAAGCCTAAAGATTGATGCTGGAAGAACAGTGGCGCTGGTGGGGCAAAGCGGTTCTGGGAAATCTACCATCATCGGGCTCATTGAGAGGTTTTATGATCCCCTAAAGGGTTCCGTCTATATAGATGAACAAGATATCAAGAACTATAATTTGAGAATACTGCGGTCACATATTGCATTAGTCAGTCAGGAACCAACTCTTTTTGCAGGAACCATACGCGAAAATATTGTGTATGGGAAAGAGAATGTAACAGAGTCCGAGATAAGGAAAGCTGCAGTTCTTGCCAATGCTCATGAATTTATAAGGTATGGGAACTACTGGATATGGTGAACCATTAAATTCTATACAGTGTGGACAAAATGATGATAAATAGAAATTACCTGGAAACAACGGCCAACAGATTTTCTGTAGATAACATATCTTTTTCTTCTTGCAGTGGTATGAAAGCTGGGTATGATACGAACTGTGGAGAAAGAGGAGCTCAACTATCAGGAGGTCAAAAACAGAGGATAGCACTAGCCCGTGCGATTATGAAGAACCCCTCAATCCTTCTCTTGGATGAAGCTACCAGTGCACTTGATAGCGTGTCAGAAAGCTTAGTTCAGGAAGCAATGGAGAAGATGATGGTTGGCAGGACATGCGTGGTTATGGCTCACCGGCTGTCCACAATACAGAAGTCCGACTCCATTGCTGTGATCAAGAACGGAAAGGTTGTGGAACAAGGCTCGCATAATGAACTCATTTCCTTAGGTCGCGGTGGAGAATACCATTCTCTGATAAAACTACAAGGCGGCAGCTTCTCTTGACGGAGAGCTTCAGCAACCATGTTATGGGAGAGATCAGATGGGTGCAATAAATTATTAGTCTTTCTCAGAAGACCAAATCAGTTATCTGAGTTCAGTGAAGTGGGGCCGATTCTAGCTTGTTATGTTCCCAATTCCGTGTTGAATAGATTAAGTTCTGGTTTGTTGATAAGAACAATCATTGAAGGTGCTGTAATTATCTCCCTTCGAACAGGAATCTTCAGAAAACCACTTCTTTTTCTTTTTAGTTTCCTTTCTGGGATTAACTTTAGTTACCTTTTTCTCTCCCACTTTTTTATGTTTTGGATAAGAAAAACAGAACAACCAGATAACTAAAGCTTTGTGCTGTATCTCTTAGTTCTGGGACAAAAAATATATTATACGCTTTGAATTCATCAAAAACAACAAATAGGATCAATTTGGCTGAGAACTGGAGACAACTAAAGACTCCTAAATGGGAAAATTTAAATTGCAACATTCCAAATCTTCCTCCTACTGAAAAGAATTAACAACAATATCGTGAAAAGAGCCAAAAATCAGCCTTCAAATGCTTCGAGAACATGAAAAGTCACTCAAAATTGAGCAAAACCAGTACCATCAAACTAACCAAACTCCCCACTTGCCGACGATAGCAGTACCCACGCTCCGGTGTGCCGGAGCTGAGCTTGATACCTTTCTTGTTCACTTTAGAACCTTGGTCGTCGACCAGCACATTTGCCTCGACCACCAACCGGTGCTTCTTCGTCCTCCACTTCCACACAATGTTCTTGAACTGCACAGCCGTCTTCAAATTCACCAGGAAAAACGCCGACCCATTCGGAAAAATCGCCCGGGAAAGCATCGTCTTATTGAGCTCCGCAGCGCCTGGCTTCCTGGCCTTTCCCTGGTGCCCCTGGTAGAACCCAGGAACAGTATACTCGCCAAGGGGGCGCCGCCGTGAGCTATTGGAATCGTCATAAAAAGTGAGGTTCAGAGGATCATAGTAGATCCCCTTGTCCTTGTTGCCGTTTTCCAGCTTGAGCTCAAAGTAGAGGGTGTGATTCGTTGTGGAATTCAAGGTTTTGTTGAGCGCAGGTAGATAAAAGGATTGGATTGAACACTTGGGGTCATCAGCACGTAGAGATAGCCACACGACCAGTGACATGACACCTAAAGTTCCTATTAATCTCAAACAGCACTTGCAACAACAACAGGAGGTCTCGGTCATGTCGTGCCCTGCCGAACCCGATTCTCCGGTCCGGCTGGAAAGCCTCGGGTTCCGCGAGAGTGATGACGGAGCGGAGGAAGTGGGAAGGACTCGACAATGACACTGCTCTTCCCCAGTCGTCTCCTCTTTCCGTAAAGTCCTGGTCGTGCGTGTTTTATATTACTTTGTTGCTTTAAACTTTTCTGAGCATATGCAAAGCAGCACCACATCGGAGATTCCTTAATTGTTATTTAAATATATTCCATTTTGATTAACTTTCAGATTTATTCCAGTAAGTTCTAAATTTCTTTGGTTAAGATTCAGATTTATTAGATTGGTCCTTGGAGTATAATTGAAATGGTAAGAAGAGCTCATAAAAAATTTTATAAAGTAAGCATTCTAGGTTCAAATCATCTTAATTATATTTTTAATTGACATAAACTAACTCTCTTCAAATAGAAATGGTGACTTTGTTTATTAAAAAACATTAAAATAAGAGTCCTTGGTATAATCTAAATGATAAAGAAAGCTCATGAAAAAGATCTTACCAATTAAGTATTATGGACTCAAATCTCTTTAACTACATTTTTGTCAAACCTAAACATACTTTAAAATGATTTTTTTTTTAATGCAAGTCATCCAACTAAGCTTGATATTTTCATAAATTTAACTCAAAGAAATCCAAAGAACTAGAAAACTGATATTTTCAAAGTACTCGAGATTTACCTTGGCCGATCTCAAATTAAAATGTAACACATCAAAAGACCGATATACTTGTTTAATTTAAAAGGGTGAAAAAGGGTTTTCCAAGTCTTTTAGTCAAGGTCTACCATGCGTGTGAAATGAACATTTAATAACTTTTGATAAAAGGAACCACAGTGAAAGGTCGAAAGCAGGTCTCTCCCTCATCGAAATAAACATCTGTCAGGATGACAGCCGTCCACTTGCAAACCCACATATTCTGTAGTCAAATCAATGGGTGTACTGGGAAATTTCTCTGATTAGAGCACAACCACGTGGAATAATTTAATTGGACAGAGGGATGGGTGGTGGAAAAGGGGTCGTGCCGAATAAATGCATAGTACTAAGTCCGACAAGTTTTCGTTTATGTTAAGAAATAATAAAATTTTTATATAATACCAAACAAAATTTATTTATAAATTAATAAATTATTTAATTCATTGTTTAAAATACTTTATTTTTGAATACATTTAAATTTTTTTAACTAATAATTTTACGGATCAGGAACAAAGAGTACAATGTTTGGTACGGAGATTTTCTTTTTATGTACATAATCTTTGTTCACATTCACATAGAAGGGGATTGAGCTTAATCATCCATAACTTTCAATTAATCTAGAAAAAAAAAATGAATACAAACAATTCGAGAATTCATTTCCAAGAACTCAATAGATGGTCTAAATTTACAACAACTAGGGGAAATTTGCAGAAACTGAACCTTCGGAAATCTTCAGCAGATCATCAAAAGTCACCGGGAACTGAGCACAGCCGAGACCATCAAGGCAACCAACAGTCCCTTCTGCGCAGAACGGGAACCATGCTCCGGCGGGGCGCCGGAGAGTCTGATCCCTTTCTTTCCGAGTTGGGGTTGTCCGTTGTCGACTCTGACATCCGCCCCCAATACCAAGCGGTGCCTCTTGGTCTTCCAAAACAAGATCCTGAACCTCACTGCCGTGGCCATGTCCACCAGGAAAACCGCCGACCCATTTGGAGAAGCCGCCTGAGAAACCAGCGTTCTATTCACCGTCACATTTTCTTTCCTGGTGGTCTTCTTGTGCTGCCCCTGGCGGAACCCATCGATGGTAAGTTTCCCAATGAGGTGCGCCTTGGTGATGTTGGGATTGTCGTAGAAGTTGAGGTTGATAGCGTCGTAGTATATCCCCTTGTCCTTGTTTTTGTTGTCCAGCTTGAGCTCAAAGAAGAGGGTGTTGTTCATTGGATCCTTCAAGGTTCTGTTGATGGCAGGGAGATAGAAGTTTAGGATAGAGCATTTAGGGTTATCAGCACGCAAACTTAGCCACATGAAGAGGGCTGAGAGGCCCAGAGTAAAGATGAAGCTGCAACAGCACCGGCAAGGCCCGCCTCTCTCCGCCATGGTTTCGAGCTTGAAACTAATATTTTCTCTACTTTCCTGAAAGCCTTTTGTAGGGTTCTACCCTTCAAAGTTTCCAAGAACGTGCTGCAACAGTAATCTTGACCTCGAGTTTACGGGTAGCTTACTTTAGTCGCTGCCTTCGGGGAAGTGATACCCTCACCTGCAGGGGCGTTTTGGGTGATGCTTAGGCCAATAAAACATTGACTTGGTGGGAAAGTAGAAGTCAATTGGCTAAGCTCCATACTGATAAAGTAGGTGGGACTGATCTCCGGTGATATTTCTCGCCGGAGGGTTTTTAAAAAGACAAAGCTTTGCATTAAAAAAAGAAGTCAGCGTGGGGTCAACGAGACGCGGCTTCGACAGAAGGAAAGGACGCGGCAAAAGAGGGGAAGGCTCGATGCAATTGCAACCCCTACGGTGTTTACAGTTTGGTCGAATCCCTTCCTTCTGTGCTTAATTTTTGCAATTTTATATCTTGATTATGGGATTATCAATCTTACAAAGAATTCTTTATCTCGTACGACTAAGGATTTAGAATTCTACTTACCGGAGGTCTAAGTCTCCTCTCCCTCAAAAATTCCCTATAGTCTTTCCATACCTTCTCTATAACAATGATTAAAAAAAGAGATAATATCTCAACAAGAGAAAAAAAGGGTTTCTCTTTGTAGATGACCATGAAATCCTTAGGATCTTCCATTTTAATTAAATACAAGTCATCACGAGTCTCTCACTTTTTTAATTAATTATTTTTTATTTATACTCGTACATTTAGATACAAAATTTGAAATTAAAGGGTCACAGGCCTTACTAACTTACATGAACACCCAAAATCGTTAAGAGCTAAGTTTTCTGAACTTTGAATACATGAAATTACATTAATTTCATAATGTAGATGGAGGGTAGAATGGAAATTTGGATTAAGGGTACTTTGAAAAGGGAGAGGCTGCTTTTGGACAAAATATCCTTGACGGGTAATACAGACAGAGACTCACAATTTAACTTATTTAATGACTTTAGGGGGTCGAAGCCATTAAAATGTGAGAAAATGAAAAATAAGTCAAAAAAAGGGTCAAAATTAATTGTATTTTGCAACGCATACTGCAACACTAATATGATTTTTTAATATTATAATATTCACTATTTATATCTTAATAATTCTCAGTATTATTATAATTAAATTATCATATTATCGGAATGCTACTTTACATAGACAATATGTATAAACTTAAATTAATAAGAACTTATAAAAATGTTACAGAAATCTTGATTATGATTCAATGCTAAGAAATAATTTATTTAATTTAAATTTATTATTTTATAAATAAAGTTGTTAATGTATTTTTTATTAGCATGGGAATCATTGTCCATTTCTCAATACAACAACGATACAACCCGTAATTTTAAAAAGCCTTAAGTATCTTATCTACCTAACCTAAGTTATTGTGCTCACCGGGAACTGAGAACAGCCAAGACTACCAAAGCAATCAACGGTCCCATCTGTGGAGAACAGAAACCATGCTCCGACGGCGCGCCGGACTTGAGTGTAGTCCCTTTCTTCTTGAGATGGGCTCGTCCGTTTTCGACTCCGACATTCGCCCCTAATTCCAACCTCTGCCTCTTGGTCTTCCAGAACAAGATCTTTAACCTCAGTGCCGTGACCATGTGCACCCGGAAAACCGCCGACCCATTTGCAGCAGCCGCCTGGGAAACCAGCGTTCTATTCACCGTCACATTCGTTCTCCAAGTGGCCTTTCTGTGCCGCCCCTGGCGGAACCCACGGATGGTAAGGTTCCCTATGGGGTGCGCCTTTGAAATGTTGGGATTGTCATAGAAAGTGAGGTTGATGGCGTCGTAGTATATTCTCTTGATTAAGTTTCTGTTCTCCACCTTGAGGGCAAAGAAGAGGGTGCTGTTCGTTGAATCATTCAAGGTTCTGTTGATCGCCGGGAGATAGAAGTTCTGGACGGAGCATTTGGGGTTTTCGTAAGGAGGAAACAACTGGAACAAGAAAAACCGCCCCACGAAGATTATGATTACCAAAATAACAACAGCCAAGCCAGTAAAGCAGCCTTTCCGAATCGCAGCAAGCCTAGCGCTGTTCAGCATGGTTGTGAGTGTGTGCAGGGTTCTACTGTCAAAGACTCGGAAAAGTTTCTAAGAAAGTGATGGAAGAGGAATCTCGAGATTGAGTTACGGGTGCTTATTCTAGTCACTGCTGTTTCCTTTTGGGTGGTGTTTTAATGCCAATAAGATGTTGACTTGGTAGGGAAAATGTAAGTCTTCTGGGTAAACTCGATACCGATGAAGCCGGAGGATTGATCTCTGGTCATATTTCCAGCCGGAGTTGTTGTAAAAAGACAAAGCCTGTATTGAAAAGGACGTGGGGTCAACGGGACACGGCTTCAATAGAAGGAAAAAGACTCGGATAAGACTCAGTATAATACCAACCCCAACAACCTTTCCAGTTAGAATGACTCTATCAAATTTGTATTTTGATTATCCGATTACCAATCCTAAAGGGTAAGTATTTTTTTTTTTTGTCTCACAACTATTAGAAATCAAAGATAGAATCTCAACAAGAGAGAAAAAGGAGATAACAAAAGAACAAAAATATAGAAATTTGTGTTCGGGAGTGTTTGAGATATCCCTGAATTTCACTTAAAGACAAAATCTTTCGGATCTTCCTCGTCAATTAAATACAAGCCAAGCACTCAAAACATAGAAAATTATCCAAAATATATATATATATATATTTTACCTTTACAAAGAAACAAAAGGTCTAAAAAGAAAATCAATTTTCATTTTTAACAAAGCTACATTTTTACGAATTTGAACACATTGAACAAAGATCTTTATCTCTTTGATGGAACCACTAATTTTTAACAAGAAGCATAATGATCCAATCACATCATTTCGGGAAGAAAAAAAAAAAAAAGAAGAGGAGGAAGAAGAATAACATAGAAATATATGTATTTTGGGCGAATTGCTAAATGCATGATCCAATTTTTGGTTGAATATTACTATGATTATGATTTGGGGTTAGCTTACAATATATTGAGAGAGAATAGAAATGAAGCAATTGTTGCACTAAATCTGTGGCATGCTTTTCCCTGTTCTCTTGGAAAGAAGATGAAAAGAACAAAAAAAAAAAACAATTATTTGACCAAAGTTGGCTCAGGCTTCTTATGGGACGTCTGTGAAATGGGCTTTACCTTGAATTCTGCAGTCCACCCTCAAGTATCCAATACTGAAGTTGAGCTTTTGATCCTGGACTGTTGGGAACAAGAACTTTTATTTCTGTTCTTTTGTTTTTCTTTTTTCTTCTTTGTAATGCGATTATTTTTTTAAAAAATAAATACTGATATGATCAATCTCAACTGCCTTTGTATGGTAAAATATCCTAAAAGTTCTAAAAGATCTTATTTAATCTGAAAAATATACATACAATTAATATAAAAAAATCATTAATAATTTATTTGGTTCTTTTTATATCTATAAAGAAATATTTTATCTTTATTTAAGTAATTTTGTATATCTAAGAGATTTTAATTTTTTAAAAAAATAAAAAGAAGAAAAAGTGGGGGGGGAGGGAGGGGAGGTACCCTAACAAGTTTTACTCATAAGAAGGATGAATGTAATGATTGTATATTAAATAAGTATAAAAGACAGAATGTTAGCTAACCCTTAAAAAAGAAAAAATACCTACATAAAACATAAAAAATAAAGTATAAAATATATTAGATGGCACATATGCTTATCCCAATAGTAACTTGTAATTACCTAAGCTTAATTAATCATATATGAAAAAAGATAAGCATGAGCGAGTAGCAAGCTAAAATGGTAAAAAATTCTCACATTTTAGACTACATGCTTAGAATTAGTAAGAGAATTTGTAACTATATTCCTCTCTCATTATACATGTTATACTTTCATGGAAGCTAGAATTATGGATATACACTAATAAATAACATTCCTTAATTTTTAAGGAGTCATCTATTTTTTAAGCAAATATTGGATTAAATAAAAAGAGTAGAATTCAAGATATAGGGTACTTGATTCTATTCTTGGCATATCTTGAGGCCTTCTAACTTTAGCATCTGCATTGCTACCTTGAGCTAACTTGATTAAGGAAGTCATGATGATGCTTGCATTATAATTTTTTAAGTACTCATTTTCTAGCATTTTACCTCATTATACTTGAATTGTTTGTATTTTACTAGCTTAACTTTAACATCTTTCTCTTTAGTTAGTATGATTGTTCCAACTAAATGTCACAATAATTATAGGTTTTCTCAAAACTCAAAGCTATCAATAACAAGATAGAAGTTTTAAGTTATAAAATTATTCTTTTCTTTTTAATTCTTATTTTGACTTTATAGCTAATCTAACCTCCTCAAAATAAGAAAGACTTGCAAACTATATTGAAAGAGTAATGTCATTCTTCTCCAAGAGTGAGCATTGTATATGCAATGAAGCAAGCCTTTTAAAATCCCAAGCTTTCCTAGTTGTTTTTAATCAAAACATAGCTAGAAAAATGGTATGTCGCATGCATTCTACTAAGTTAAAGTTAAAAGAATTATTGTTCTTTGGTACTAAACTAATTTCTCTTCGATGAAATAACATTTGTTAAAAGTTTTGGATAGAGCATCTGGGGTTTTCATAAGAAGGAACAACTGGAAAAAGAAAAACCATTCAGGATGATTATGATAACCAAAATAATAACATCTAAGCTAGGAAAGCAACCTTTACAAATCATAGCAAGCCTAGCATTGTCTAGCATGGTTGTAAGCTTGAACCTTATTTTCTTTCTACTTTTTTACAAACTTTTGTAGGTTCTACTATCAAGGACTTGAAAAAGCTTCTAAGAAAGTGCGAGAATAAGAATAGTAAACATGCTTTAACAGGGCACTAGAATTGAGTTTGATCCTTTTCTTGCTAACTTGGACTCATCCATTTTCAATACCCACATCCACCCTAATACCAAGCTATTCCTATTGATCTTCAAAAGCATAACCATGAACATCACTTCCTTGGCCATGTCTACCCAGAAAACCATTGACCCATTTGGAGAAGCCACTTAAGAAACTAGCATGTTATTCACCGTCTCATTCGCTTTCCTTATGGCCTTTTTGTACCCATTGATGTTAAGGTTCCATATGAGGTGTGCCTTAAACCAGATGAGATAGTTAGAAAAGGTGATGTTGGTGGTATTGTAGTATATCCCTCTGTCCATATTTTTGTTATGCAGCTTGAGCTTAAAGAAGAGGGTATTGTTCGTTGAATCATTCAAGATTCTATCAACGGTAAGGAGATAAAAGTTTTGGATAGAACATTCAAGGTCTTCAAAATGAGATAACTATAGCACCAAGGGAAACTTCAATAATAGGATTGTGAGTATAAAAGTAACCAACATGTAGGCCCCAAATTCCTTATAGCCATCCGCCATGGTTATGAGCTTGAAATTGATTTTCTTTCTATTTTTTTTGGAAGTGTTTGTAAGGTTTTATCATTAAAAGACTTATAAAGTTTCTAAAAAAGTGAAGGAAAAGAGAAGAAATGTGAGAATTGGTCGAGTGAAGTGGGATGAAATTGGTATGAGAAAATTGTTGAATAGTCTAATATTCCAGGCCTTTAGTAGGACCATGAAGATAGAACAAAGCAAGCATCCAGCCCATCATGTAGTCCATTGTCTCCTTCGACAAAGTCTGTATAGCAAGCCAGTCCATTATGCACCATGTATACATAGTCATGTTATGCATCATGTTGTTAGAAAAGTTCATAGTCACCACTATGCATCATGTTGTTAGCAAAATTCATAGTTACCATTGTGCATCATGTTGTTAGCAAAATTTATGTCATAATAGTCCACCATGTATACATAGCCAGCTGAATCCTTCTAGAAGATGAAACTGTTTGAAGTTTATTACAAAGTATAAAATATACCCCTATAAGTTGTTAGAATAACTTAGCTAAAATTCTATAAATAGTGCTAAAAGGTCACCATTCTTTGTATTTGAGTTTCTTGTAATACATCAAATATAAAACTCCTTTTGGCTCATTTTATGTGCCCTTTCCTTTTGTTTCTCTTGGTACTAAAGCTAGGTCTGTTATGTTTGTTATATCAATTGCAAAGAAACTCAATTATCATTATCCTAGCCATATTAACATAGCAAATTTCATTACTCTAAAGCTCAGCGAGTCCAACTTTCTTCCCTAAGTCCCTTAAGTAAAGTTCCTTGTGAAAACCTAGCATATGAATGGATTTCTTACTAATGATATCAAACCCCCACCACACCTCATCACTGTTGTTGGCGCAAAAAACCAAACCTAGAGTTTAAGCAATGGGAACAAAGTGACAATTGATTCTAAGCTCTCTATTGGCAAAAATTCTCAGCCATGCTTTTGAATTGGAAAGCTTAGCCAAGATTTGGTCCATTTTTATAATTTGTTTCCCCACAAAGCTTAAGCATCGGAGCTATAGCTACACTTATAGCTTCACATTTTTAAGAAAGATGGTAAAACTCTTGTTGCTTTTTTAAGCGAATTTCAGAATCTATGCAACCAATTTGGCTTCATCAGTAAACCTTTAACTAATGAAGTAAAAAAGTTTAGGTTGCTTGAAGATCTTGGGAAGGAGTATGAGTCCTTCCTAGTAGTGATGTTCTACCCACCCATTCCAACCTTTGCTAATGTAGTCTTGCAACTACAATCCTTTGAGATACAACATTTCCAATATTATCCTACTCATGTCAATGACCATGCTTACTTCATCACTTAAAAGAATGGATGTGGAGGACAATTAAATGAAGGATGTTTTAGTGGAGGTTGAAATAATGGCAGAGGATGTGGGAACTCATCCTTTTTCTCATCTTAAGGGAAGAGATCCTAGTAGTCCACACAAAATGGACATAATAATAACCAAAGTCATGTGAACTCAAAAAATAAGGAGAAAAATCTTGACATAGTGATTTGTTAAATCTATTTCAAGAAGAATCGCATTACTCTATAGTGTTATAAACAATTTGACCATTCATATCATAGTACTGACATCCCTTAGGCCTTGGTAGCAATACACATCGATGAACCTACTTTAAAGGAATATGTGTCATACTTTAGTACAAATGCACTTGTTGCAACCACAATTGGTAAGCTTAATCAACCCTCTATTTATCATGGATTTGATACCATTTTAGTTGACAATGGTAGCTCAATCCTTGTAACCCATGTTAGAGATGGTGTTATTCCAAATACATAAATTCCATTAAAAGAAATTTTGGTTGCCTTTGGAATACAACGTAACCTCTTTTTTATTTCTCATTTAACTTGTAATTGTCCATGTTATTTAATTTTTATTGATAAATATCTTTTCATTAAGGATTTAAAAATGAGGAGAACACTAGCATGGAGGACTAGACAAAATGGACTCTATGTGCTTGTTGAAGCTAGAATGCAGGTATTTTACACATGGAAGAAACCAAAAGTTGATTGTCTTACATGGCATTAATGGTTGTGACATCCCAACTTAAATGTGGTAGAGGTTTTGCAAACTCAAAAGCTTATCTCAGTAAAGGATTTTAATAAATTAACCTATATTCCCTACAAGCTTAGTAAAAGCACTAATCTGCCTTTTGATTTGTCATTAAATAAATGTAATTCCCTTTTAGAAAAGGTCTTTTGTGACCTTTGAGGGCTTTATCCTATTTTTTCCTATTAAGGATTATGTTATTATGCCATATTTGTTGATGATCATATTAGATTTTCTTGACTTTACCCCTTGAAAAAAAAAATTGATTTCTTTTACAAATTTATTATATTTAAAAATATGGTGAAAAAGCAATTTGGATTACCACTTAACTCTTTTCATAATAACAATGATGGTAAATTCATTGGGACTGCCTTTAAAGAATTTTTACAATTAAATAGTATTATGCATCAGTTGACTTGTCCACATACATCCCAATTGAACAAAATTTCTAAACGAAAACCTTGTAACATTACTAAGTTGGATTAGCAATGTTATATTAGTCAGGACTCTTAAAGGTTTATTGGGTTAAGGCATTTTCTATGGCTATCTTTCTCCTTAATAGGCTTCCATCTCATGTTTTTTCATAATGCTCTCCCTATAAGTGCCTTTTTCAAAAGAAACTAAATTACTTCTTTTTTATTTGTGTTTTTAGGTGTTCTTATTTTTCTTATTTGCATGATTACACCTCAAATAAATTAGAGGAACGATTTCTTTAGTGTGTTTTTTTAGGGATATTCAATGTACTACAAAGACTATAAGTATTTTCATCCACCATCGGGCAAGATTTTTATGTCTAGACATGTGATTTTCGATGAGCTTTGCTTCCCTTTCATTGATAACTCTAATCAAAGTCAAAACTCTTCACCCTTTTTTAACAAGGATTGGCTTCCCCTTTCCTCATCTCTTGATTGTCATGTCCAAACAAATTTAGATTATCAAACCTAGCTTAATAACTTTGTACCATGTGATATATAGAACTCCCATGCTCTACACCAATTAGATCCCACCTTTGTCATTTCTAGGCCATCTAATTCTTCACCAAATGAGCAAAACTTAATATCCTCCGTGTTTCACCTAAACTTCCATAAAAATCAACAACACCCAAGGCAATACCTCATTCTCACTCCTCACAATCCAACCAATACTTGGCATCACCACAAGTGTTATTGGTTATAAATGGGCTTTCAAACCTAAGCTCACCATCACCTGATCCTTTGACTATTTAAAGCCTTATTTGGTGGCTAAAGGTTTTCACCAAATTGCCACGATAGATTTTTTGGACATTTTCAATCCAATGATTTGTCCTACCACAATTCATGTGGTTTTGTCTCTTGTTGTTGCTCATGGGTAGCCTCTTTTTCAATTTGACATCAACACCACCTTTCTCCACAGTATTCTTGACTCACCAACATACATGCTTCAACCTCCAGAATTTGAAAACCCTTCACAACCAAACTCTGTTTGCCATTTACAAAGAGCTTTATATGAACTTAAACAAGCACCTAGGATTTGGTTTGATAGGTTTAGTTCTTTTCTTATTGACTATGGCTTTTTTTGCTTAGGTTTTGACTCATCTCTCTTCATATATGCTCACGGGGATACCACAATTTGGTTACTACTTTACATTGATGACTTGGTCATAACAGGTAATTCACCCTCTACAATACAACATTTAGCTACCAAACTTGACAAATAAGTTCCTTATGAAGTCATTGGGTCAACTTTATTTCTTCCTTGGAGTGGAAGTTCTCTAAAGCTTAGAGGAGTTTTTTGATCAAATAAACAATATGCTTATGATTTATTGCATCATGCATCAATGACTACATGCAAACATCTTTTCACTCCAATGGCCGCTAAAGCCCTCAAAGGTCAAAATTAGTCTTCAACCTTGCTTTCAACCTTCATTGTTTTGGAGTATTGTAGAGGCACTTAAATACCTTACATTAACATAACTATGAATTTTCTTCTTTGTCAATCAATGCACAATTCTTCTATGTAAAACTTTCATGCCATGAATTGGTTGCTTCACTACCTCTATGGATCTATTGATTATAGGTTATGTTTGTTACACTTCTAACACTCTTAATCTTTATAGGGGCAATAATGCTGACTAGGGAGGATGTAAGCAAACAAAACACTCCACATCAAGTTACTCGTTCTTTTTCAGCAATAATTGCATCTCTTGTAGCTTAAAGAGATAGCTATAATGGCTTGACTCTTTCTTAAGGTAGAGTACCAAGCCCTAGCCTTAACAATAACAAAGGCAACATGGGTGTGTTCATTACTCCAAGACTTTGTTGTTTCACAACCTTTTCCTACTATATTATATTATGACAACATCTTTGCCCTTCAACTTACAACCAAGCCCTCCTTTCATGGCTGAACCAAGCATATGGAAATAGATTTCTACTTTATGCATAAGAAGGTAGCCATGCAATCACTTGTTACAAAGTATATCCCTTCGTCTAGACAATTTACCAATATCTTAATCAAACCTTTGCTTAAATTTCCTTTCCACACCTTTTGTTCCAAACTTGGAGTTGTTCCTCCCTTTTGTTTGATAAGGAGCTTTGAATAGTCTAATACTCCAAGCCTTAAGTATGAGCATGAAAATAGAACAAAGAAAATGTCTAGCTTATCTTGTCGTCCTTCGTCTCCTTTAGCAAAGCTTGTACAACAAACTAGTCCAGCATGCACATGTTGTCAAGAGAATTCGTGTCATAAAAGTTAACCATGTATTCATAGTCAATTGAATCCTTCTAATAGATGAAACAGTTCATAGTTTGTTACAAAGTCTAAAATATATTCTTGTAAATCATTATAATAACTCAACCCAAATTCTTTAAATAGTGATAGAAGGTCACCATTCTTTCTATAATTGAGTTTCTTGCAATACATCTAATAAAAGCTCCTTTTGGCTCATTTTCTGTGGCTTTTCCCTTTGTTTCTCTAAAATTACAAAAGACTTTAAAGTTGGCCTAGTGGAATAACAAAGGAGGCTCTATTTGTGCAAGTGAAAAACAAAAAGAGTATAAGCATGTGTAGCTACTTCAACGAACCTTTGCATTACATACAATGCTTATACTAGTCACTACTTTTGGGGAAGTGATTTTGTCACATATAAGGGCATTTTAGGTGATGCTTTAGGCCAACAAGATGTTGGCTTGGTAGGGAAAATGGAAGTCCATTTGTTAAGCTTGATACCAATGAAATAGGCAGATTGATCTTTGGTGATATTTCTTACTAGAGGTTTTGGAAAAAGATAAGGCTTGTATTGAAAAAGACTTGGGGCCAATGGTTCAAGCCTCGACAAAAGCTAAAAAGACCCGAGGAAGATTCAATGCAATTTTAACCTCTATAGTGTTTATAATTAGGTTGACTCTATATTAAATTTGGCTATCAATTCAATTTTTTCTATGTCTTATTTCTGAAATTTTATATTTTGATTCTCTAAAATAAAAAATATAAAAAACTATCTAAAATAAAAAAAGTCTTATTTTTACAAAGAAACAAAAATATCTAAATAAGTTTATTTTCAAACAAATGTCTGGCTTAATTGAAAGCAAGCACTGCTTGTAATTTCTTAACCTTACATTTGATACATGAGATATATACATATAAACATATGCATTTATAAAAAAATAAGGAAAAAGAAAGTATTTGAAAATTGTTAAGAGCTACATTTTTTCAAATTTGAACACATTGACCAAAGATCTTTATCTCATGATGGAACCACTAATTTTTAGCAAGAAGCATAATAACCCAATCACATCATTTCGGAAGAAAAAAAGGAGGAAGAATAACATAGAAATATATGTATTTTGAGTGAATTACAAATTTTTGGCTGAATATTATTATGATCATGATTTGGGGTTAGCTTAGAACATCTTGAGAGAGAATAGAAATGAAACAATTGTTGCACTAAATCTGTGGCATGCTTTTTTTCCCCTGTTCTCTCGGAAAGAAGATTAAAAGAAAAAAAAAAATGATTCGACCAAATTTAGCTCAGGCTTGTTGTCGGGCGTCAGTGAGACTTTCATGGTCGCAAATTGGCTGCTCATGATGGGCTTTGTCTGCTGCATATTCTTCAAGGGGGCTTTTTCTGTAGAACACATAGGCCCATTCTCAGGTGCCTTTTTATGGTATTTAACAGCTCCTCCAATTATTTCTTAGAAAAATAAATATTGATGGGATCAATCTCAACTGCCATTTTATGGTATAATATCCTCAAATTTTTAAAACATCTTGATCTAGTGAGTTTTATTCCTTCTATCTTGTGTCAACTTCTGACCTAACAGTTGCCATCCTTCAAACTTCGACCAGTTTGCTCAAACTAAAAGGATCTTCGACAGTTTGCTTAGACAATGGAAGTTGATGTTAAACTACTGCAGTCACGCATTGAGAATTATAAACGAGTATAAAACAAAATAAAACAGAAAGAATATTGCAAGACAACAAAGTTTATGTGGATCCAAAGTGAATTTTATTACAATCAATCTTTGCTCACTTCTCCAACCCCAAAAACAGCCCATGGGTTGTATACCATGTCAAAAACCCTGAAATTCAAATAAAATTGGCTAATAAGTTGAATGGATAAATTCATATTGAATATAATCCAATCATCTTATCTATTCCGTGTGAGATAACATATCTAAACAAAATTCAGCCGTGCAAAAGCTTTTATTACCACATCATGGTTACTGCTAGTAAATGTATTGCTTCAAAGTAGGCATAATTAGTTTATTCATACGTCCATCCATGCACCCTTCAGGGAGCGCTTGCGGTGAAATATCCTTCATAAAAGGAACCTTGAGAGCCCTACTTTGTCTCCGGTTTCCTGAACATCCTTCTGGACTTGCTGTTGATATTCTCCGAAGCTGAACTCTTTGTAAAAAGCCGGCTTGGAAGAGTTCGGTATCACCGCGTCAATCGAAGGGCAGTAGAAATATGCCACAGAAAACCTTTCGACTTCTTCAATGGCAACCACTCGGTGTTTGACGCTCTTGAAGTCGTCATTGCTCATGGCCTGCAACAGCGATTTTTGCAGTAAATAGTCAAAGTATGCTGTCTTTTGCTTGTCTGTGTGATTTCCTATGACTGTTGTCACATCGGTTATCTGTTTTCATGCTTCTTTCTAGCTTTTGTAGGAGGAAAAACATGGCAACACGACTGTAGTAGTTTCCTCCCATGATTGTTTTACAACTAGCTTCATGTACTAAAAAAGAAAATTACCTGAAATAAGTCACCAATATTGATGACTAAAGCTTCTGGGTTAGGTTTAACACTAAACCACTTTCCATCTTTCATTAATTGCAATCCCCCAACTTGGTCTGGAAACAAAACCGTCAGGAAGCTGGTATCGGTGTGGGGCATCAAGCCAAAGACGTTGGATTTAAATGGACATGGAGGATATCTGTTCATTCGAAGATAGCTGGTGTTTGGTGGGCAGTTCTTCTGGAAATAAGTTGATTTGATGGCTAAAATCTTTCCGAGTATTTCAGATAAGCCTTGAGCCAGGAAGGCAGCTCCTTCCACGAATGCTTCAATAGGTGCTCTTAAGTAGGCAAAGAAAAAATAGTAAGACAAGGAAGAAAAGAACATTATCTATATAAAGGAACATTTCACCAAATCTATGTGTAATGATTTAATCAAATGTATTGGAATTCTTTCAGTTAGAGACCAATTTGTGGTCCATTCTGAAGAGATATGATCCCTTTCTTTGCTGTCTTAATGCAACTGTTTGCCCATTGAAACGTCTAAGTCCTAGATGGACGACCCTAAGAAAATTAGTTTGGGATACTTGAAGCAGAAACTGGGAGAAAGATTTATTTCCAGCCTCTTATTCATCATTATCGTAAAATTTCTTCACTTCTCACTAGAGATAATGGTCATGCGTAGATCAATGAGATTTTCAAACAAATTTTGTGATAGTTCTACATGAAAATAGTCTTCATGGTCCTAGTATCTCACTGTGACTACAGTAGAAAGTGAAAAAGTAGAAAATGCCGAGGGAGAAGAGAGGAACGCCAACATGCAGCCTTCTACAATGTTAAACCAGTCAGTGTTTTTGCAAGTTCTTGATAGGCCACAAGGCTATAGCAGCCATGATAGGGCTTTTGGGTCTTGGGGTGCCAGTGGGGTATGCAAAATGTTTGGAGTTCAAGTGAAGCAAATAGAGTGAAGGTTTTACATCTTTCAATTGGGCAATCGATGAGTTCAACGTGGCTCTTTTCCCTCACTTAGCTTGACAGTAAGTGCCCTAAGGTTCTTTCTCCCTTGACTTGGTTACTTTGAAGCCCCAACGTTCCTTTCTCATTTTTTTATTTATACCCCAAAAATGTTAATTATTTCTCTTAATTGATATTTTGAAAAGAAAAATTAATGAAGGTCCTTGGATTTTAGGCTTCATACCAAGATTTCTTAAGTTAATTCTTCATTGTCAAATCTCTTTTTCCTATACACCTTTCATTCAAGTTTTTGAACAGGAACTATGACACAGAATTAAACTACAACAAACTTTATAGTTCGACTTGTATAGATAATGTTATTTTAACTTAACAACACCAAGAACAAAAAAGTTAAAATTTTAAATATTTAAAAAATAAATAAATAGTGAAAACATATAATAAAAATCAATGTATTTAAAGGAAGATTGACAATTGGCAACTCTACTAACTTACGAACAAAATGAGGAATGGCTTATATGCATCAGTCCTCGACCAAGATAGTTGGAACAAATCTACTTGTAGAAAGAGTGAGTGGATTCCATCAACAAAGAAGGTTAAGATACCCCTCTAATAAGCATAAATGAGACTAAGGCATTCCAAGAGTGGGTGAGACAATTTAGCCATGTGAATGCCAGTAAGGTTGTCTAATTCATCCTAATAGATGGGTGATAAGGTAGTAGGCATCCGACCCATCCAAGAGAAGGTGGTGGAGTAATTCTTGGACGATGACTGCCCATTTACTCCACCTTTTCATTTTTACCTTTAATTGTATGGCTAATTTAGTGACATTTCTATACACATGGAACTATTTTTTTTTTTTTTTGGGTTTGAAGTTGTTTTATGCCTAAGTGCCATAACATTTACCAACAAAAAAAAAAAAAACTAATGCTAGGTGGATAAAAGAAATCATTTAAAAAACTAGTACATTTTAACTCCCATGCATTATCATCTTTGTTGTTTTGATAGAATATAGTTTTCAAGTAAGGGCCAAAGATCAAAGTTATTAAGAATGTAGTTACTTATTTTAGGATTTTAATATATCAAGATGATGATATAGTATATCTACCTTAGTTAAAAGGCCTAAAGATTCAATTCAAAAGCTATTTCAAAGGTGAGAGATTTTTTTTAAAATTTAAACTTTACCTTAAAAATATTATCTTTCAATGTGAAATTCTCATTCTAAAGTAACACAAACAAACACAAAAAAACAAAAACAAAATAAACAAAATAAAGCGAAGCTACTCTTGTAATCATAGTGACTAGTAAGAAATTATGGTCAAACGATTAGAAAAGTAAAGAACAACAGACATAAAGGAACAAAAACAAGACTATCGTTGGCATTCACCAGTGGTTTCTCAGGATGGACAACATAATTTCTTTAAATGAATGCGATATCATAATGGAACTAATGGAGAAGACTAAGAAGTGGAGTGGTCCATTCTATAGTACTTGTTGATCATAAGTGGTTAAGGTACCATTAATTGTCAGGGGTCTATTCCATAGCGTAATAATAATGTTTACTATAAATAACGCTAATAGATTATTTCGTCAAAAAGAAGTTATCAAAATTAAGAAAAAGAACTGTTTGAAATAACAAAAATAGTGAAGGGACTGAAGAAAGATATGTCAAACGTCACACCAAATAACTGATACTACTTGAAAGTAACAATTTGCCTAAGAAGGTGAGATGTGTTCAGGATATTAAACCCTTATTCCATTTGTCATCCTGAAGTCATCTTATCTTCGAAATTTGATCGTTATAAGTACTCTAATGGAAGTTTGATTAATTCTCGTAGATGGAAAGGATTCAAAAACAAACAAGATGACTTTGTACCTGAGATTTTGGTGTTCATCCATTCTTGAAATGTCGTTGAGAGATAAATGTAAGGCCTCCGACCATGCGACCTGCCTAACAGAAGTAGCCTTTGGATTTCCCCAGCGGTAACTTCTGGCTGATAAATTCAAAAAGTTTGCTTCGACCTTCTTCTGAAAAGGCAGATGGAACACCTTCATCTGTTCATCTCTCAATCTTTTAAGAACCTCTTGAGAAATCCCATGATTTATAACTTGAAAGAAACCCCATTCCTTTGCAGCCTGGGCAATCTGTTCGATGCAGCTCTCTCTCTCTACCTTTAGTTGACTGAGATCAATCAAGGGTAGGTCGCATTCCTCAACGAGGAAAATAGTTTCATCTTTTGGTTCACCAAGAGACTTATGTATAAGGTTCTTGTAGGTTTCTGGAAATGGAGGTTCATAATCCATCGACGCTAGTGAGGGGGGCGACAATTGTGAACGTTTTTTTCTCTATTGTCAGCCTGGTATATAAGAAGAATACATAAAATTTTAGAATGAAAGAAATTGAATGTATCAAACAATCTTGAAAGTAAACATAGAAAAATCAGTCATGCCATGCATGCAGATCTGAAAATTACCCTTGCTTTTCATAAGTTCCTAACGAGAACTGTCAGAACTTAATACACCTATCATTGAATCTGTCCACTGATTGCAAATCTGATTTTGTGCGTTAAGTGGCAATATCTAATAACATTTTGCTTTAGACACTTCAAACGCTAATCCTCATACAATCTTGGCAAGTAGACGTAGAATATCACTGGTGCTGTGCATGCATATCTGACAATAAATATTGGGTATGCATGACTGAGCACTAGCTTTCCAGTACTGTCAGAGCTTAATAATCCTATCTTCGAGTCTATCCAATCAATTGAAAGCTGTTCTTGAATTTAAGTAGCAGTTCTAGCAGCATCTTGCTTTACATACTTGAAAACATTATAGTAAGACAAACCACTTTACCTAGCATAGGATTGAAATCATAGAGCCGGTCGAAAAGAAAGACAATTCCTAACATCTATCAGTTTATAAAAGGTCCCGTTCCTAAGCTCGTCTTCATTTCGTTTGGTTTCCTTTCTGATTCCTCCTATTTTTTAGTGTTCTCTCTCTCTCTCTCTCTCTCTCTCTTTCTGTCTATACACATCACAAGCCACGAGAAATTCTGTGAGCTTTACTGAGAAATAAAGCTTTTCAATTCTATTCTGGAGACCCCAAGTTATCGATGAGCCCTACCGATGAAGCAAAGGTTTCCAGTTCTATTGCTGAAACTCCAATTTTTTTGATTTGGTCTTTGCACATATTACTAATTCTTTGACAAGTAAAACAACCCAATCCGCTAAATCCTCTGGTAAGATCACTCATCTCATGTTTTCCTTGCTTTACAACTTCCTAGCAGCCAAAGCCACAAAGCAACCCCGCTCATGATAACCTGCCTAAGTAATTTAGACGGTCTAGTTAGATCCACCCCTAACCATCACCAAATACATAACTAATACCTCCACGCCATGTCCAAATTATTGTATTTCCCTCTCTTGATTTATGAAGCCCTTGGCAGCATGTGTTCTCATGCACCACCTGTGGGTACGTATCACTTCAGTCAGCGCTGCATCCGAGGTTGCATGGCCCAAGACGCAGGCCAAATAATGAATTGGGAAGCTAATTGGCAGATTTGCCAAAGCATAAAGCATACACACAAAACAAGATACAGAAGTGAGGCACCTGTGTCGCCGCCGCAGAGGGTGCAGTTGAATAGTAATTTGGTGGCTGCAAAGCATGAAAATATTTGCCTCCTTTCGCCATGGTAAAGGATTGCATGCACCTTTTAAAGGGTGAAATTTTGAAGCTTTTAACTTTGAATTCTTCTTCTCTACCAAAACTGCCGAACGAACACCAATTATGAAAAAGCTAACGTCGTCCTCGATGTTGTTCTTTCATCGTGGTGGGTCTGAAATTGGGGGAGTCTGATTAGACATTTACAACTAAGACGTGAATCTGCTTCATTCAATTCTCATTAGAATGGTTAAATGTAACCACCAGTAGTTCTTTAGTTTCAACCATATTTTGTGCTTGCCCACTATGCTCCTTTTCTTTCTCATTGGATAAAACAAATACACAAATTGAATTATAATTTCCCGTATTCATAGAGGAGTTCATGTTGTCGGCAATCAAGAAAAAATGCCACATGGCCGGTCAATGATTACGAGTTCTTTCGCACCTTATACCCTTGAAAAGATGGACTTTGTTTTCTCGGAGGCCAACAGACATGAAAAGATGGGCGTCGTTGGGGACACCTGATCTGAGATTACTACCGTCAGTGTCAATTAGACTCGCGATGTTTAATCCCGGAGACTCTTCAGGGGCCGACGGGGGTCAAATTACCAAGTGAGACCACAAGAATAATGTCTCCAATCAAGTGACAAGTTTCTATCGTGTAAGAGATGCAAAGAAACTAAAGAAAGATGATGGTCAGATTCATAAGAATATCAACAGCAAACTTTTTCTATTGGGTAAGAGATGCAAACAAACTAAAGAAAGAAAATGAACAGATACATAAGAAAATGAATAGCCAACTACCGGATCCCTCTCTTGACCTATCTAAATTTTCAAATGATTCCACTCTTCACGCCTTATCCAAAGCGCCCTGGTGAAGACCTACTCTAGTCCCTCTCTTCAGGGGGTTTACCTCTTGCTACACTCGCATGTCAATTTCATTCTCTTGGAATAGCCATGTATACCGCTAGAGCAATTGGGAATTGGGCACACTAGATTTGCAAATGTTCTATAGGCTGTCTTGGTTACAGTTTTTACAGTCGAATGCCAAATCTTGTATGGGGCTCATGTAAACATCGGGCTAACCAATTAAATGTCGTTTTGCACGAATATGCAAGTAAACCATGGTAATCCCCTGCACAAACACCCGACAACCGTAATTACACTAATAATTTGTCGGGTATTTTTTCTTTACACGGTTAGCAGTATAATCACTTCTAACAAGGGCATAGAGATTAGAGAAATAAACTCGATTAGAAGTAAGAAATGCGTATTAGAAGACAAGCCAGGCTACCAACATTCAACTATTTGTGAGACAACGAAAAGACAAGAATCATGTATTGTATACATATCACGTACACGCCCTCTTGGTAAGTTACTCATCGTCTTTGTACGGATACTCTTCAGGAACTTGCTTCAGAAGCTTCACCTGCAATTCAAATGCATCATCTCCACGGAGCATGTCGCGGACCCATGTGACTTCAGTCTTCATTGACACCTGAACATAAGAAAATATTACAAAATTATCTTGAGCATTATCTACGTCTCCCTGGCTAGTTTATCAAGATATTATATAAAGAACAGAGCAACAGACAGATTAATACTGTACAAAAATAGTAACTATTCTAAAATCCTAAATCTTATGTCAAACACAACAGTAGATTCATATATGAATCAGGTGTCAGGTAATTGATATTTCAATTTTTTCTTTCTGTTTTTTTCGGGTTTGGATTGTTAAAGTAGACTACAAACTGACTGGAATATGAAACCAACAACGGCATCCTTGCTCTCCATTCCAATCTCATGGGAGGGAGAATAGACCATACCACTTGAGCTAAAGCTTGGAGCTCAAGTATTATTCAGGTTCAAAGATCTTCAAAAGCATGGTACCTCAAAAATAACATGAGAAATGAAAATCCTCGAGTGAAAAAGGTCATACATTGAAACAATATAAACCAATTTTTGGAGGCAAGCAAATAACAAAGAGAATATTTGTTATATACAAAAAAATGCACCAGTGAAAGAGAGAAAAGAAATGGTTGAAGCTGTGCAGTAGGATGAGATGGAACTTACCATCTCTAGCGCTCCTCTAATGACTCCACTTAAAATGTTACAATAGTATAGACCTTGACAGGTATCAGGGAGCTCAACGAAGTCTACCAGAGGATTGTCCTCCAAAACTATACTGCAAGATGTCCCATCAGCATCCCAATTGCTTACAGATGCAGTGACCCCTAAGAACATTTTAAAACCGACCTGCATAAAAGTATAATCAGGAAAATTTGGACAAGTAAATATCTTCATAAGATAGAAATTGATGCAGTGTATGTCTTGCAACCACACACAAAAAGCAGAAATACTTCAAAACTATAAAGCTTGAGAAGCATGCTAGAAAAAAAAAAAATCATGTTTGTAGATATGGAAAGGTAAGTGAAAACGTGTTATAAGAACCAACAACATCCATACAAAAAAGAAAGTGGAACATACACCAGGTCACCCAACTGACCTTATACTCACCATGCAAACCAGCAATTATTACAAAGCCACAGGCTTAAGGGATTGAGTGGGTACCACCAAAAGGGTCATTCCCAGACAGCATTGGGCTTGCCCCACTAAAGTTTACTAGGCATATCAGAGATGTAATAGATCTTGCCATGTAGGTGAGGAAGATGGTACCCAGGCCCACTTGTGGCCCTGACACACCTGGCAAAACTGGGTAAGTTGAGAACTGGATATGGACCCATTTACTATCCAGTTGATATATACAGGTAACAAAGTAAATACTTGTATAATCAGGGAACCATTGGTACGCATTAAGAACACATAACATTTTATAACTGAAGCTATCAAGTAATTGACACTGGCCAGTGTTGCTCTGCCTCTTCCTCGCACACTAGTTCTTGCAGCCATACACTACCAAAGTTCCAAACCCTACTCCCCTCCTTCCTAAGCTTCCAAAAGTCTAAACTTAGTTTTAATCTTTTCCACCTCCGCCTCTAGGAAACGACATCCTGGCACTCCTGACTGCCTAACACTAATGGTTTTTCTGGCAATTTGGAATCAAGGTATCTGATTTCTACTGCCTGTAATTCTCAGTCTCTCCTTTCCCCTCTTTCTATCTGTCTATGTTGCTTAATTGCACTCCATATTCTCCAAGGACTCACCAAACCAACATGAAATGTGCATGATTTCTCTTCCCTAGCTCTTACAAGGACATAAAATCCTGTATTTCCTCCTGATGGTTGGCGAGCCTCCACTAAGTCTATTGGAATTGGCTCTGTGGGGACAGATTATGGAAATCCAAAAAAAATCAGAAGAATCTCAAAAACTTCATCTTGTATCTTCTCCAACATCTCAAAACTAAATTGCAAAACAAGAGAAAAGAAGAGCCAGGAGACTCTACTTGCTTTTGTGAGCCTCAGAAATAAATGGAACAAGTCACCATACAACCTACGCAATTAACTATCCATGATCCAGAAGAAGTAAATCAAGAAAAAACTACTTCTAGAAGACCCTTGGAGTGGCCAAGATCGTGCCAAAACCATAAATATTATTTCCATTGAATGCCTTCCTGTTCTATTCCTTTAATAAACCAACTCCAAATCAGCTACTCAAATGAGTGAAAGTCCAGTCTTCCAATCCTTCCTGAATTTTAACACCATGAAATGCCACAGGGGCTGAAGCTCCTACCACATCCTACCTTAACAGAATGAGTTGTGAATCTATCCCCTCATTGCCCCGTGAAAAAAAATTCTCCACAGGTCATTGTTTCTCATTCAAATATAACATATTAGCAATCTAACTGCAAATGGTAGTCTTGAAATGGAATGTCTATTTGGCAGTTGACTTCAGGTGTCACTATTCCAACCCAACAAACCCGACACCCCCCAACCCAAACAACAGGGAAAAAAAAGGATAACATATAAAACAAAGAATTGGATCATAAACTGCACCACAAGTAGTAATACAGGCCATAACGTACAAGTAAGACAAGTTGACAAAATTCAAAACAACTAGGAGGATAATGTCAGCAAGAAACTAATTCAAATTATATTAAATCAAATGATGATCACTGACCTTTGCAATTACTTCAGCTGTCTCTTTGAAATCAGTGCATCTAGAGACATTAGATTTTGCCAGAAACTCATCAATCAGTCGAATACCAATATTATAACCCCTGCAAAATAATAAAATGGTTGAATTAGAAAAACTTAGTCCTTCCATTTTCATAACGATCTAATCAATAATTTTGGACTAGATGCTCTAGTATGAACAACTATAAGTTGCTGCAGGGAGAAGACTATCATTTAACACAATGAAAGTACGAAATTTGCAATGCCATGTGAGAGATGCTAGGGGGCCTCGAATAAGAGTGATGTAGCGACAACAAGGAATTACCATTCCCACCCCCCACCCCCACAAAGAAAAATATATAAAGAAAGTAAGATAATACATACACACATGCGCCATTTACTAACTGATTAAAATTGAAAGTTTTCCTATAACTGGATATTATTTAGCAATTAGCAAAGGAAATACCTCCTCCGTTCATAGATATAAGGTTGGACCACATCTAATAAAAAGGATTCTTGAACTACAAAACTAAGTCATCCAAACTAAGTGCGCCTAAAGGTATTCCTCCAAAAGTGCTCATGAGGGAAGAGAGACACCAACTAATATAAGACCCACCTAATATGGTATCAGAGTAGGCTTTCCTTTCCCTTTTGGGTCAATAGCCAAGGAGGCCTTCCATGTCCATGTTGGTTGAAGATCTTCTTGGCGTGGAGGGGCATGTTGGGATTTCGTCCACACCAGAAGTGGAGTTTCTTTCTTGGGACCTTTATATGAGTTGGTGTCTCTCTTTTCTCATGAGAACTTGTAGGGGAATACCATTAAGCCCACTTAATACAAACATAAGTTTTGACGCCAGTGTATTTGTACCTATTGAAATATCCAGGGCATTTATCTCAACGAAAACTAATAAACTTCCAATTTGCACAAATATAATACATAATCTTAAAGGAACAGACATTCATATCAAAATTCTTCCACAGTTCTTTGATCAAGGTCCCTTTATGTCCCACTATCAGCTCAAAAGGATGTTGAAACCAAGCATCATCACCAAGGTAAGAGCTAACCACTTAAATGGATTCTCACGAGCAAATGAAATTAAAACTTTCACGTCCTATTAATCTCCAACGAAAACACAAACTTAATAATCACATGTAGAGACTAAAAATTACATTTGGTCGAGCTGTTTGTTTACTTCCTCAACCTCCTCCAGATCCGTAAGCAATTGGCGCACAATCGCCCCGTACGTCAAAGTAAACAGCTCAGCATTCTGCGCCATATGGAAATTACAAAGATCAACAATCGCAATAACACAGTCACTAAATCAAGAAACCAGGCATCAATTTCTTAGTAACCTTACGAGATGAACATTCAAAAAAAAAAAAAATCCAGATCGATCACGGAAATCGCGACGTCAAGGAATACCAAAAAAATCATCACAATCTCAAAATTCCACTTGTCCCCCGTGAAAATGATAGAAAAACATAATAGATCAATTCAAAAAAACATCAAAACCAACAAAATAACGACTACGAATTCAAACCGTATATCACAATTCAGATCGACTCATTAGTTCTTTTTCCAAACAGATTAGGGAAATGCAAGCTATGAGTTTTAAGCTCACCACGCGCTCAACATTGGCGAAGATTGCATCACCGGATCGAGGACCAACGGGAGCCATTGTGGATGCGAGTCGATTGACAGAGATTGCTTCGCTCCTTCGAGTTTGGGTTCGCGGGAGTGTGTAACGGTGAGAACCTAGAGCTCGAAGGGTAGGACTGAGAGTCTTTGGTTGTAATGGGCCTGTGCTTTCTCCACAACGGTTCACAAATCTCTCGGCCCATATCCATTTCAAGGGTAGATAACGCCGTCTAGATATTTCTGACAGTTGACAAACTATCTAACGTAACCATTGGTCTGCCGTACGAGACAAGCCCCGGTCCCTTTCAGTGCGCGCGCACGAAACCATTCCTCACCTTTTCCTTTCTTTTTACCTCAGTTTTTAATTCTGATATGCATAAGCGATACGATGACGATGGATGTATAACAAGGCAATTGCATCGTTACGCCCCCTTTTTTTTAGACTCCCAGTCTCTTTAAGCTCCACCTTGTCAACCACATTATAAAATCCTACGATAAAGCAATATTAAATTTTTGCATCTCGAATTATAAAGGCTAGGACCATAACTATTGAAATTTAGAATATGTCCCATCTTATTAATTTATCTGGTTGTTATGTTTTTTACGTATTAAATTTTATTCTTTCTCATTATTAGAAGAAAAATACCCTTCTCCCCCACTATAGCATGCCATGTCAATACACCAACTTTAGCCATACTAGCCCTACAACATCTTTGTTATTTTTAACAATTACATGATGTGGATGCATTTAAGGTCCAATATTATAGAGTTTCAATATCAAAGAGTTAAGAGTTTATAACATAATCCAATTGGTCCAAAAAAAGCTAGGTTAAAGAGCAAATCACGAATATTCTCTAAAATCTTTACAGTTTTCATCATTAATGTTAGGGGTTTTCGAAATAGTTGTTAAATCCTTAATTTCCTAAAGTTTCTTTATTGCTTGAGATTATTTATTTTTGTTTGTTTCCTTAACTGTGTGGTTACTAATTTATTTGAAATTTTCATACTTGTCAAATCCATGATTTGTCTAGGATTCTCTTATTTGTCAAAATTTTAATTTCTCAAGACTTCTTAATTTTAAGGATTCCTAATTTGCGAGGATTCTTCTAGGTTTCTGTTAATTTAAAGCGAGCATTATTTTAGTTGTAAACAAATTTATTTTTTAGTAGAGAATAGAAACCCTAAGTTATTTGTTCAACTTGCATCCTTTATCCAATTTTGTCCAAATTTGTGGTGAAGCACCTCCTTGATTGATGGCATGACATTTATGTCTTAGAGCTTATTTGGCATCTATCTATTGTTTTTATTTTTTCTTTTTTTTTCTCCAATTCTCTTTACCTAAACATTCATTTTTCTCACAAAAAACCCTAAAATAAATAAATAAATAAATAAATAATTATGTAACATCTTTAACCCTAGCTTACTTAAGCCCACCATAAGATCTATCTAAAATGGTATCAAAGCGAAGTTATTCTTTTAACTGAGCTTTCCTCAAGATGTCTAATTCTAGTGGCAACTCTTTATCTAATTTTAATGGTCATTCTTCCCCAATTCCACCATAGGAAGTTACAAACAGAATGTTATTGTTTGAGTTAAGTGAGGTGAAAGAGCAATTGTCTGACATCCTCCTTGTGAAAGGGCAACTGTTTGACATCCTCTAGATGTTGTAAGCATTCCACCATGGCCCCTAAGGCAACCAAGATGAAGACTGTGCAGATTCTAATAATGATGAAAATGATCAGAGGAAGAGACTAGATGATGATTGTTGCCTACGTGTTGAGATCCCAAAATTCAAAGGTACTCTTAACCCTAATGATTTTGTTGATTTACTATGTTGTATTGAAGGGGTGTTTGAGTTCAAGGGGTATAATAATTGGAAGAAATATAAGGTTGTCATTCTTCATCTCAAAGAATATATTTCTTTGTGATGGGAGAATTTTAAAAACAAAGAGATCAAGATGGAAAGGAGAAAGTTTGTTCATGGGAGAAAATAAAGAAGCTGCTCAAAAAATATTTCTTGCCTCATGATTACAGGCAAAATCCATAATGCAACCAAAAAGAAGATCTAGAGATTATGTTCATGTTTCTTAGTGCCTCAATCTTTAGAGCATCCAAACTTTTAAGGTCCACCTCCTTCTCTACCAACACCAAAAGCTTTGGTAAAACCAAATTGTTTTGTTTTGTTTGCATCATACCTTTTTCTTGGAGTTAAACTACTTTTATATCTTTCTTTGGTGAGACTTCTCTCTCATATTGCCTTTTAATCCTCATATCATAATCTTTCTTGTAGTAAGTGTGGTGCTACTGTTGCTGGTACTTAGAATCTATTAAAACATGATCTTCTTTTTGGTTGCATTGTGAATTTTGCTTGTAATCGTGGGCAAGAAGTGTTTTTTTAGCAACTTTTTTAATTTCTCCCATGAATGGACCTTTTCCTTTCCATCTCAATCTACTTATTTCTTAATATTCTCTCACTACAAAGAGTATATTCTTTGAGATGAAGAACATGCTTATACTTCTTCCAATCATCATACCCCTTGAACTTAAACACCCCTCTTTAATATGACATGGTTAATCAACAAAATCATTGGGGTTAAGAGTACCTTTGAATTATGAGATCTTTACATGCAGGCCATGATCATCATTTGGTCAAGTCCTTTGCTTACTTTCATCACTATTAGAATCTACACACTCTTCATCTTGGTTGCCTTCGAGGCCATGGCAAAAGGCTTGCAACATCTAGAAAATGTCAAATAGTTTCCCTTTCATATGGAGGATGTCAAACAATTGCTCTCTTATCTCGCCTAACTCAAGTGATAACATTCTATTTGTAACTTCTCATGGTGAAATTAAGAGAAAATGGCCATTAGGATTAGGCGAAAAGTTGCAACTGAGATTAGACATCTTGAAGAAAGCTTAATTAAAAGAATAACTTGGCTTTGATACCACTTGATACAGATCTTATGGTAAGCTTAAGCAAGCTTGGGTTAAAGATGTTACATAAAAATCATTTTTTTGTGTTTTAGGATTTTTTATGAGAAAAGTGAGTATCTGGGTAGAAAGAATGAGAGAAAAACAAAAATAGAAAGAATAAAAACAAAAGATAGATGCCGAGTAAGTTGCAAGACATAAAGGTTGTGCCACCAATCAAGGAGGTGTTCCACCACCAATTTAGGCAAAATTGGATAAAGGAGGTAAGTTGAACAAACAACTTAAGGTTTTTATTCTTTGCTAAAAAAAAAATTTGTTTACAACTGAAATAATGCTACTTTTAAATAAGTAATTAAACCTAATCCTATAAGGATCTTAACAAATTAGGAACCCTTAAAATTAAGAGAGTCTTGACAAATTAGGATTATGACAAAAAAAGGAATCCTAGACAAATCATGGATCTAGCAAGAATGAAAATCCAAATAAATTAGGAACCTAGATAGTTAAGGAAAACTAAATAAAAGAAATAATCACAAACAATAAAGAAACCTTAGGAAATTAAGGACTTAAACATTATTTTGGAAACCTCTAATATTAAGGACAAAAATTGTAGAGATTTTAGGAAATATTCATGATACGCTCTTTAACATAGCCCTTTCTAGATTCATTGGATTATGTTGTGGACTCTTAACTCTTTGATGTTGGAACTTGTAATATTAGGCCTTAAGTGCATCCACATCATTACCAAACATTCATTACCTATTAGTTCAATGCCTAAAAACTCTTGGCCTTGTATTCAATTCCAAGTACATGAGTTTAGGTGTGTATGTACAAATTAAAAAAAAAAAAATCTCAAACATGTGATTGTCATTCCATCGTACCAAAGTTATGATTCAAGTCAAGAAAAGGAAATTTACCACCAATTATTGTAAATCAATCATAAAACTTTGATTTCACAATCTATTATGTAATATGATTTAAGACTTAATTTTGTTTTTATTTTTGTGAAAATTTTTTCTTTTGTATAGCAATTAGAGCTCACATATAAACTTAGGGTGAATGGTATGGTTTTTGAATTCTAGGGTATTTTCTGTTTTATCTCTTATTAATTGATTTTAAAGAAAATAATATTTTCTTTTTTATTCTCTCTTCAAATATAATATCAAGTCTAAATTTTAAGCATAACGCATTTTAACAAAAAAATTAAGACTTTATAATATTTTTTTGGCTCATGTATAAAAGATATATTAAAATCTAATGTATATGTCATATTACTAATGTATTATTTTATTACAATTTTTATATATAAATATATTTTCTACTCTTATAAAACAGTATAAAGAAATGAAGAAAGTAAGCCTAAGAACCATTTCAATTTTCGTGGATATAATGATAAGTAAGGACCACTTCAACAACTCCATTAGATTTGAACAAATGGAATTGCAAGAATCATGTCAATTATAAAACCCAGACAAAGAAAAACAAATAAATAAAGAAAGGAAGGAAGAGTAGTCATGCCAGATTCCCGCGTTCTTTCTCCTCGTTGACACCTCATATGTCCAAATACTCCTAATCTTGTTTAGTCTTATCCGAAAGGCTTATTTTGCACTTAATTTGAGCTTTTTAAAAGTCTGATAAAATTCATTAAAATTCCGAACAAAAACCCTATAAATTTTCTCTTACTTTCTTGAATTTAGTTATATGCTAAAAAAGAATTTTTTTTTCTAACCCATTAACACCAAAAGGATATAAGTTTCCAAAAGGATTATAAAAAAAAATAATGAAAGAATATATGTATAAAACCCTTTGTTCTTGATGTGGAAACTTATATCCTTTTGGTGCTAGGAGATATATGGGTTAGAAAAAAAAAATCCTTTTTTAGCATATATAAGGCTTTCACTTTGGTATTTTATATGTTGGTCTCCGGAGAATTCTTAGGGTATTAAAGTTCTACACAGACTTTTTCAAATTAATCGTAACTGAATAAAATAAAGATAATTGTAAATGAAATAGCACAAGAATTAAAGTACGGTTCGCGTGCACTCAACGCCCGCCAAAGGAGTGTGGTGCGAGCCTGAGGAGTCCCAAGGGTTAGGCGAAAAGAATCCAATATTGGCTTGTCCTCCGGGCCACGACTAACGCACCGCCTCACCACGTGGCAAACATCCAACGGTTTCTTGTTCTATTGATTTCTCCGCTAGGTCGGCAATTCACCTATAAAAGAGCGACCCCGAGCCCCAATCCTTCACAGTTCAAGCAAATCTCAGAAAGAAATACGTAGCGTGTTGTAGACCTCTCTCAGGGTAATTCTCGATTCTCTTATTGCTTCTCTTTATGTTTATTTGTTTAGCAGATTTGTTCATAGTTCTTAATCTGATTAGATTTTTGTGGGATCTTAGATTCTCCCGGATTTGCTTTTATGATTCAACGAGCGTGTCCTTTCTTTTATTGCGTTAATAGATAGTTTGCCCTATCTATTCAGGATGTTGCCTGTTTTTTTGAATGTTTGAGGTTTCCGAATTTTAATTATAGACCGAATTCTGATTATTTCGAGGACAAGAATTATGATGTTTTGGATATTATCGTGGGTTGTATCTTATCTTATGGGTTAATCTTATTTTAAGATGATTCAAAAGTCAATAAATCTTTTGTTCAGGATGTTGCTTGTTCCTTTTTGAATATTTGAGGTTTCTGAATTTGAATGATAGGCCAAATTCTGACTATTTCGAGAAGAAGAATTATGTAGATGCTTTGGATATTATCGTGGGTTGTATCTTATGGCTTAATCTGGCATTGATATTTATTTTAACATGATTCAAAAGTCAATAAATCTCTTGGTAGTTGTTAATTGATCTTTGTGAGGTCTGTGTTTGACTTTGAAAGAAATTGCGAAAGTCGGTTCGACCTATTAATTTCGAGATTTTTCCTGTGCATGTTTAATTGTATTTTGGGGCGGCCAGATTTTGAATGTTGTGTTTTATGAATCTGGTTTGAATTATTTATTTAAGTAATTGAAGTTTGATTGTTAGTTTTGATGCTTGTTGCTACATCTTTTAGAATAACTTTTCTATTGCTTGGGTTCAAGAAGCTGCGTTGGATTTTCTGTATAGTTTTGAGAATATGTTTCTGCTTTTTGTTTGAACAGTTTTGTTCTTCTGCTAATAATGATGTTAGATTATTGCTAGATGTGCTTATTCGAAAATTCTCTTTAACATTTATCTATTACTTTCCATAAAACAGATGCAGATCTTTGTTAAAACTCTCACTGGCAAAACCATCACCCTCGAGGTGGAAAGCTCTGACACAATTGACAACGTCAAAGCTAAGATTCAAGACAAGGAGGGCATCCCTCCAGACCAGCAAAGGTTGATCTTTGCTGGTAAACAACTTGAGGACGGCCGAACTTTGGCTGACTATAATATCCAAAAGGAATCCACCCTTCACTTGGTGCTCCGCCTCCGAGGTGGTATGCAAATTTTTGTCAAAACCCTTACAGGAAAGACCATAACCCTGGAAGTTGAAAGCTCAGACACCATAGATAATGTCAAGGCTAAAATTCAGGACAAGGAGGGTATCCCACCGGATCAGCAGAGGTTGATCTTCGCTGGCAAACAGCTGGAAGATGGTCGGACCCTTGCGGATTACAACATCCAAAAGGAATCCACCCTGCACCTGGTCCTCCGTCTTCGTGGTGGAATGCAAATTTTTGTCAAGACCCTTACCGGAAAAACCATAACCTTGGAAGTCGAAAGCTCAGACACCATCGATAATGTGAAGGCCAAAATTCAGGACAAGGAGGGTATCCCACCGGATCAGCAGAGGTTGATCTTCGCTGGAAAGCAGCTGGAGGATGGACGGACCCTTGCGGATTACAACATCCAAAAGGAATCTACACTTCACCTGGTGCTCCGTCTCCGAGGTGGGATGCAAATTTTTGTCAAAACCTTAACTGGAAAGACAATCACACTGGAGGTTGAAAGTTCGGATACCATCGATAATGTTAAGGCGAAGATCCAAGACAAGGAGGGTATCCCACCAGACCAGCAGAGGTTGATCTTTGCCGGTAAGCAGTTGGAAGATGGAAGGACCTTAGCAGATTATAACATCCAAAAGGAATCAACCCTACACTTGGTTTTGCGTTTGCGCGGTGGAATGCAGATTTTCGTTAAGACTTTGACGGGAAAGACTATAACCCTGGAGGTTGAAAGTTCGGATACCATTGACAATGTCAAGGCCAAGATACAAGACAAGGAAGGTATTCCACCAGACCAGCAAAGGCTCATCTTTGCGGGAAAGCAGCTTGAAGATGGGAGGACTCTTGCTGATTACAATATTCAGAAGGAGTCTACCCTTCATCTGGTGCTGCGCCTTCGTGGTGGGATGCAGATTTTCGTGAAGACCTTGACAGGGAAGACAATTACTTTGGAGGTCGAGAGTTCTGACACAATAGACAATGTAAAAGCAAAGATTCAGGATAAGGAAGGAATTCCTCCGGATCAGCAAAGGCTGATCTTTGCTGGCAAGCAGCTTGAAGATGGAAGGACATTGGCGGATTACAACATCCAGAAAGAGTCTACGCTGCACCTTGTCCTACGCCTCCGGGGTGGTTTCTGATTTGGTCATTTGGAGCTAGGATCGTGTCCGGCACCATGGGTCCTTTGCTGGTGCTTTTCTCTCTTTTGGTGTGTTGGGCCCTATAATCGGGGCGTATAATATTGTTCCGAACTTGCTTAAGTTGGGCGTGTCATGATGGTAGGTGTTGAATGGTTATACTATGTTCGTATTATTAATGTTGTGAATAAAGTTACCTATCTTTATGCGTACCTATTACTGCGATTTGATATGGTTCTTAGTTGATGCTTATTATTAGAGATACCATGGCTTTGCATATGCTGTTGGTTGATGATTGGCAATGCTCCTTTTTTATGATTGGGGTGGTGTGCTCTTTTCTAGTGCATCGTGTCGCATGGTCCTTGTTTACTGGCTCCTAATAGGTATAGGTCGCTTTATTTGGTATAGATTTCGACCTAAGCGGTGTTTTATGTATCTACAAAACCATTTAAAGAACGCAAGTGCTCTGCTCTTGGTTCCACCACTGACTTCGTTAACTCTTTGTGCGCATCATTGATAGTGGTGTCGATAAAATAGAGATGGTGGTGGGTGCCGGGCTTTTTATTTGCGATTGTAGTGGTTGAATCCCCCTCGATCAAGTTGTTGGCTGAATGTGCGGTTAGGTAGGTTCAGTGCGCTGGGCTAAAAAGAGAAACTAGTCTGGGGGTGTATCAAAGACGAGATTAGGCTAAATCGAGTTACGAATCAGGGACTCCATTAGTTTCAAAGGATTGCAAAGGCTTAAAACAATTTTCGAAAATTGTCTTTAATATTTATCTATTCGCTTCGCATAAAACAGATGCAGATCTTCGTGATTCTTTTCATTCTAATTCTGACAGTGTCATTGAAGTCTCTAAACTTTTCATATACTTTATGTTAAGATTATTGTACCTCTTAAGTTCCACAAAATACGCTTTACACTCGTATAAATATTTCTTTAGACATAAATATACCCAGAAAAAGAAGTGTTGGAAAAAATTGTGATTAGTAGTGAAAAATGCTTTAAACAAAATTTCTATACAAAAATCTGTTTAGTGGATTAAAAATGCTTCATGTTCTTTCCTTTCTTCCAACTACCTATTGTCTACGTTAGCACCTACGCCCGGGGCATCCACCAAAATCGGCACCGACGGGTCGTCCGGAAGAATAAAACTGCACGGCACGACACTTGGCCCATGAGAGTATTACCAGCCACGATGCCCACTCCCACTGCCACTACCGTCTAGGAGTTTTGTTTGCAACTTTCTACGCCTCCTAATGCTCGGTGTGGGCTAGCTATCTCTAACTTCACCTTCAACTCCAAGCCCTAGGAAGGGTCACCAATTGGTTGTAAAATTTATCTACACCTCAGATTCCATTGTGAATCAGCTAGCAGTGATTGGGGAGAAAATTTATGAGAATGAATATCAAACATCGTTTCTAACCAAACTCGATCGTTTAGGTTGGGGCCGGCTTTGCTCCCCTGGCCACCGCCATTTCGGTTTAGACCTGAGCAAATCCTGTCTACTCGCGAAGACCTTCAAGGTTTATTATTATAGGTTTGATTGTGACCTTAGTTCTAGATGAAATGAACGGAAAATTTAATCTTACGTAAGGCCAAAAGTACAAGGAAGAAATCTCGTCAAACATATATCAAACATACGAAGAACACAATTTCTTCATCTTTTTTAAAGTTTAGCTTCTCTATCAAATTTAAAGTTTAACAAACTGTTTGAGATGCACTAATGTATTTTGCTTCATAAGTAGATAAAATGATAATTTGTTACTTCTTGAAAGCCCATGAAGAACACTTCACTTCACATCAAAGCTATATCTCTTCATTTCATTTAACTCACCTGCAACTAGAAAATTTTTTTAACTTTGCATTTCTTTCTTTTAAATACATCATCCAATAATCCAATGTCCTTTTTATGTGTAATGGTTGAAATCGTTAGTTTGTGGGCCTTACTTGACATGTTTATTATATGAGACCAAGATGTTGGGCCAACAACCTTGGTCCAAGCTTCTCGGTCATAATATTCTTGAGTTATGGATAACATTCCCTGCCGAAGACCCATATAAATGAGAAATCAAGTCTGCCTTCCAGGCGACCTCTTCTGAACAACAAAAGTCGAAGCGGGGGAGACAACGTTTGAGAACGGTGGAACAGTGGGCTTCATTGTCATATGTGTGCAGAAAGCTTTGTACTCTCGTCCCAGTCCTTCAAGAAGACAAAAAGTTCTCGCGGAGTCCAAAAAGGGCTTCCCGATGGAGCTCAGCTGGCTATGGAGTCCCTGAAATTCACTCAGGTAGGTGGCCAACAGCTTGGATCCCTTCTGGATGTGATGCACTTGTGACTGAAGGTACTCCGAGACTCGGTCTTCTGTGCATATTGGTTTGCATGCGCCTCCCAAATTTGTACGGATGTTTCAACTGCAAACATGAACTGCCTCTGAAAGAGTACTGATTAGCCATGACTTTCCAGGGCTGCGTTATTTCCCGTGCCTCATAAGCGGGATTAGGTTGCTTGATGCCATTGACAAGGAATTGCGCATGCGTGGAATCTGTTCGTGGCTGTTCGATTTTGATGTAGTGGATGAAAACGCAGATTGGGCTTGATCTTGATCTTCATTAACTATTTCGCTGACCTGTATAATCTAAAACCTTAAAAGATTCCATCTCACATGGAGATCCAAACTCAAGTATTCAAATTTCAATTTTTAGTCGGAGGACGCAGCCACTCATCTCGTGTTGGGTTTTGATCAACTCAGTTTAATCCCGTAGAAGTAACGAGCTTGCTGGATACCTTGCCTCTGGCACAAGAAGGTAATCTTAAGCAAAGAACATCACCAATTCTTAACTCAGAGTCTTGCCTACTTTTGGATACGTTAATCATGCTATCCTAAAGATTAATGCACGAAAAGAACAATAAATATTGCATAAAAAAAATTATTTGACTTCAATTCATCCTTCACTTTGACTCTTTGACTCCATAAAAAATAATTGATTAGCATTTAACCCTTCCCTAAATTCGTTGCTCTTGCCTTTTTTTTTTTTTGCACCCATCAGCCTCAAGAAAAATTCCATGCAACGTAGATCTAGTTCCTAGAAAAAAAAAAAAAAAAAGCTTGTAGAGACCACTAAAACAGGCCGTAAGGTTCAAAATAATCGACATCAAAACTTCTGCTTCGGCGTGTTTACTTACAACTTCTCTTTTCACATTTTCCCCCTTTCTTTTTAAGATAAGGACTTGGATTTCGAAATAATACGATAAATTAAGAAAGTAAACCGAGAATCAAGAGACATTAGATTGAACAAGTTTTTATTTAATTTAAAATTCAGCCAGCCTCAAGAGACAGCTCATTAGTACACACTCTTACAACATACGATGATATGATTATTACAGCTAGTCACCTCTTATCTCTAGCTACGATGCTAGAGCCAGGAGTCGACCTCATTATTCTGCACATGCATGGTGCAACTAGAAAGAGGAGGAGCGAATTTGGCACTGCCCGGGGCTGAGGCGGCATTGACGTGGCAAGTTCCGAGCACTCTCCAAAATCTCCCGCCCTTCCTCTCCCTCGAACTCAGTCTGCTGCTGCCTCACCGCCTGCCTCACTCCCTCACATCGGCACTGCTCGTCCAACTGTCTCAGCTGCTGACAGCACTGCTGCAAATGCTGCTGCTGGTTGCTCTCTTCATAGCCCCCAAACTCGCTCTGCTGCCTCAGATATCGCTGGCAGTGGTTGAGGTTTTGCAGACGTTGAATCTGCTGCTGGCACCTCCTCCCTCCGCTCTCGTTGTTATCGTCCTCGTCGATGTCCACAGTTGTTATGGTGGTACGGTAGGCAGTGGCATGGGCGATCAACAAAAGGGCTGCTAAAAGAGCTGAGAGGGTTGTGAACCTGGCCATCGTTGTGGTGTGAAAGGCTTTGGACAGTGAAAGGTTTTGATGAAACCCTCAGGTGGTAGGGTGGGTGTTTATAGTGGATTTTGGGGTGTGCATGTAAAGAACGTGTAAGGAGAGGTGGTCAGGTTGGTTTGGGGTTATCGCCGGTGTGGCTGTGCGTGGTAGGGTTGGTGCTTTGGTGCTTCCACGTATGTTTCCATGCAGATGCTGCCAGAAACTTGTTCGTTTAGCTGTCATATTTAGACCAACATTCTATAATAGCAACTAAACTTGGTTTAGGTTAGAATTAAAGAAGCGGATGTTAGGCGATTAGAAGTTCTGGAATATAACTACATCGGCCAGATAATTCGACTGTAGAAGAATCGTGGTAAGATTTCATTAACTAGGTTGTTTGGGTTTTATTGAAGAGAGAATTAGTATCCAATCAATATTTTATAATACATGCACTCAAATTTATATATTTAAGTGTCAAATTTAAGATCAAAAGGTCAAAATCTTACCAATTTACTATTAGTAGATGATTGATTATTTACTCGGTTAGATAAAAGAAAATGAAATTTCACTATATAGATATTTTTGGATGTAAGCACAATTTTAATGCTTCATAAGGGCCGTCATGGAGGACAAGAATAAGAAAAGAAGCCTGAAAAAAGTTTATCAACAAAGAAGTGTAGAAAATCATGATAAGCGAAACAACTTGAAGATACAATAAAAATGATGGAAATATATGGAAGAAAGAACTATAAAAATTAGGGCAAAACCTATACATTTCTCTGAATTTTGTCCTACAGAATTAGTCCTCGCTGAATTTGTTGTTCTTCCTACCTGTGCACCCGTCTGTCCTTTCACATTCTATGAAACACTTTGTTGCCGATCAAGTGCTTGTACATAACACTAGAACAAACCCCTAACGTTTCACATTAGCCGATTGCATAGTTTTTTTCTTTACTTAAAAGGGTGTCGAACTCAAGATTTGAGGGTCATCTACTAACAAACTTGCCACGTGAGTTGTTGGTCTCGGAATGATTGCATAGTTTATCTTGTCAAAAATTTATCAAGAAAATATAGGGTTTTCCATTGAGCCTTTTCTGATCATCGTTACAACCAGTACAAAACCACCCTCGTATGAGATTTATTCTTTACTCCGATTTCTTTTTGAAGTAGGGAGTTGGATTTTGGCATCACTATCCTGTAATTAAGCGCGGTTTTCAGCAAGTGCATGAGAGCGAGGAGACCTCATTTATCAGATTATTAAACAAGTAGAGTAGGAAATCAAGAAGGTTTTGACTTTAAAATATCTTTATTTCATTTAAGAGACAGCATACAAAGCCTTTAGAGACTGCGTACATCTACACATTCTATTACACACGATGATGTGTTCACGTCTAGTCACCATTTATCTCGAGCTACAATGCTAGAGCAAGCTGTGACCCTCATTATCGTCTACACGCATGGCGTCCTCTAGAACGAGGGGAAGCCCATTTCACAGCGCCGGGGGCTGAGGCCGCATTCGTCTGGCAAGTTCTCAGCCATCTCCATAATCTCCTGCCCACCCCGGAACCCACCCATCTGCTGCATGACCACCCGCCTCAGCCCCTCACATCGGCACTGCGGGTCCATTTGTCTCAGCTGGCGACAGCAATCCTGGAAATGCTGCTGTTGGTTGCCGCCTTCGTAACCTCCACCCCCGAATTAATTGTCTTTGCTGCATCAAATACTGCCGGCAGTGGTAGAGGTGTTGCTGTTGCTCCATCTGCTCGCGGCACCTCCCTATAGGGCCCCGGTTGTTATTGTTAACGCACAACTATCTCACCAAACTTGCTGTCATATTAAGCCCACAATTTAAGCTTAATATCCTTGTAATTATTGTACATATTTTGACTTTTCTTATTAGTTTAGGTCTTGCTCCCTATATATGTAATGCAAGCATATTTGTAAATCAACACAGCAATATAGAATTATTCCGCTCACTTAAAGGCTTTCTCTCTATTCACCTTTTCTTACATGGTACCTGAGCCGTTCTTTCCTACGACCTTAATTTTGCTTCCGCATCTCCATTCCCAAGCCATTCTTTTTGAGTTTTGACGAGCGTTCTCTTGCTGTCTTCTCTTTCCGGCCATCCCAATCACTTTTTAAGGTTTTTTCTCTTCAATTTCCTCCCTTTCATTTCCTCCCTTTTTTTCTTACCCGTGTTTGGTCTTTCATCCTTTGTCTCTTTTCCTTTTCAATTCTCTTTTCTCTTTCCTGAACCTTTTTTCCTCTCCACCTCACGTATACCACTTTTCTCTCTCCTGTACCTTTTCTCCACTTCATGCATACCAACAACTTTCTCTCTCTCCTATTTTTACTCAACCTCATATAAGTCATGCCCCTTTCTGTCTACTCTTTTTCTTTTTTGTCCTTTTCCTATTCACATAACCACATAAACCCACGCCGTTTTATTTCTTTTCTTTCTTTCCTATTAACCCTAGCCGCCCTCTCTATTGTTTTTCTCATTTACCTAATTTCCAAACCCTAGCCGCCACCCTAATTCTTCCCTATGGCTGTCGAAAACAACACTTCTCTCTCTCTTCTTCGTGACCAGTATCATCTCACTGCCGCCGATCTCCAACCAGCATGTATAGTGTCTCAAAAGCTCACCAGTGAGGCCAATTGGCATGTCTGGAGTGAGCAAATCCTCACGGTGTTTCTTGCTCAAAATAAGATGGGCTTTCTAACTGGCACGCTATTGCGACCTACAGAAGCTGGCGATGCCACTAACCGTTAGGACCAGTGTCATGTAGCTGTGAAAACGTGGTTAACCCACTCCGTCGATTCATCCTTTGAGCCCATGGTTTCCACCTTTGCCATCGTCGTCGAGGTCTGGCAACTACTTCGGGATAATTTCAACCGGATTAGCGGGACTTAAAAATTCTCCTTGAAACAAGCCATCGGCGACCTTTGCATGTCTCCTAGTACCTCTAGTACTGAGCTTACCTCCTTCTACCTCTGTTTGAAAGAGCTTTGGGGTGCTTTAGATGCCCAACAGCCTCAACTTCATTGTTGTTGTGGTGGCACTTGTGAAACCGGCAAGCTATTTCGCCGTCGCGAGGAGGAAGATCGCTCCTTGAAGCTATTATTAGCTCTACTGGAAGAGTTCTCCACCCTTCGCTCATCTATTATGTCCCGTGACGAGCTTCCGACTGTGGAGAAGCTTTATTCGCTGGCAAAACAAGACCTTTAGCGCGCCACTACTGACAGCCATCCCTCTCTTGGTGGTGATGCCACTGCTTTTCAAACACAATGCTCCAAACCTCATTATAGGTCGGGCATTATCCCTTTGCACGTAGGTTGGCCCTCCTTGGCTGGGCTGGCTCAGCATGTTGGGCTAGGTGGGTTCACACCACTAGCTCAAGTCTCTCCTTCTAGGCCTTTTTGTACCCTCTGCAATAGGCCCGGTCACCTCAAGGACAATTGCTATCTCCTTGTGGGCTTCCCAATAGGTGGTAAGCCCAAGCCTCACAGTGGGTCTCGCCACAAGTCCACATCTACTAGACCTTTAGCCCATGCTACCTCTACTCTTAGCCCCCCTACTCCATCTTCTATTGGGGGCAATGATCCTATTAGCTATGGACCCCCCTTATCACCTCACTTGGTCTCCTCTAGTGGGCCTACTTTTGGTCCATCACACCACCCACCAACTCCGAGTGCTAGTATTTTAGGCCACCTGCCTCCTAGCTCTGGTAGTGCCTTTGGTGGGTCCACTGGGCTCCAATTGACCGAGGATCAACAACACAAGCTCCTTATCCTTATCAATCAAATAGGTCCCTCTGATCCATTCACAGGTACGACTTTTTCTTGTTCACCCATTTCATCTTCTTGGATTATCAACTTAAGGACCACTGATCACATTACATGTAACTTCCATGTTCTTGATTCTGTTTCTCCATGTATTACACTTATTAACATCACATTACCTAATAAAACACTTAGTCCTGTCACCCACATTGGCCATTGTTGCCTTTGTCCTAAACTTCACCTCAATAATGTTCTCTATGTTCCTCGTTTCCAGCATAATTTGCTTTCTATTCAGAAACTAACCAGTGACAATAATTGTGTGGCTCTTTTCTTCAACCAATTTTGTGTTTTTCAGGACCGTACGACTAGGGCTCTGATCGGGCTCGGCAAGGCTGATCGCGGGTTTTATTATCTTTGTTTTGATTTTCCTGCTCATTTTCATTCTGTCTTTTCTGATTATTTAACTTCCATTCAAACTTATTTTTGTACTCCAACTCAACCTTTGGGTTATAATTTCATTTCTATCAATAATATTTCTTATGAGCTTTTACATAAACGATTAGGTCATTTTTGTTTGAAAACTCTTACTTCTTCTGGTCATTCCATTACTTGCCCTCCTTCTTTTACTTGCACTGTGTGTCCCTTCGCCAAACAAACACACCAACCTTTCCCCACCCGTTATAGTACCACTCGTTTTATTTTTGAGTTGGTGCATATAGACGTTTGGGGTCCTTATCAGACTCCTACCCATGATGGTGCTAGATACTTTCTTACCATTGTGGACGATTTTTCTCGTGCTACTTGGACATTTCTTCTTAAATTTAAAAGTCAAGTTTTTTCCAAAATTCAATACTTCATCTCACTTGTCCAAACCTAATTTGGCTTTCTTGTCCGCCGCATTCGCTTTGACAACGATGCCAAATTTTTCTCCTCTGAATGTCGCTCTTTCCTCTCTCAACTTGGTATCTTGCATGAATCCTCTTACATCCACACTCCCCAGCAAAATGAAGTTGTTGAACGCAAACATCGACATCTATTAGATGTTGCTCGAGCCTTGATGTTTCAAGCTCACATCCCTCCTTTTTTTTAGGTGAATGCCTCTTCACTACCACTTACCTTATTAACCGTCTCCCTTCTTCATCTCTTTATGGTCTCAGCCTTTTTGAAAAACTTTTTGGCAAACCTCCTATCCTTGACCATCTTTGTGTTTTTAGTTGCCGTTGTTATGCCACCACCTTAGGTGTTCATGACAAATTTAGCCCTCGTGTCACTCCTTGCATTTTCATGAGTTATCCCTCCTCTCAGAAGGGTTACCATTTATATGATCCTGTTACTTGTCATTTCTTTGTTAGTCATGATGTTATTTTTCAGGAAACGGTCTTTCCCTTCTCTTTTTCTTCTCGTTCTTCTTTTGATTCTTTGCCCACTACAGATAGCTTGTCGGCCTCGATGCCTTCGATTCTTTCCTATCCCAATACTTATACCTTATCCTCCTTACCCGTTAACCTACCTGATTTTCCTGATTGTCCCTCTCCTTTAGTTACCCTTCCCGAGTCACTACCTATTGACTCCACCCTTCTCGAGTCACTACCTCCTGACTCCACCCTTCAACCCTTCACCATCCCCGCTATTGACCTTTATATTGACCTTCATATTTTCCTACCCCTTGTTCCTTCTGAGCCTTCCCTTCACCACTCTACCCGTTCTACCCATCCTCCCATTTGGACCTCGGATTATCTGTGTCCTACCCTACCTACCTCTTCATGCACCTCTTTATATCCCATTTCCAATTATGTTTCCCTCCACCATTGTCACCCTCCTTATCAACACTTTATTGCCTCCATCTCTACCACCCAAGAACCTTCCTACTACTGTGAAGTTGTTACTAACCCTAATCAGGTTGCTATCATGGATGTTGAGCTTGCTGCCCTTGAGGCAAACCATACTTGGGATGTGGTTCCTTTGCTCCTTGGTCAACGTCCTATTAGATGTAAATGGGTTTACAAGATCAAATACCATGCCGACGGTTCCATTGATGGTTACAAAGCTCGACTAGTCACTAAAAGTTTTAGTTAGCGTAAAGGGATTGACTTTCACGACACCTTTTCTCTTACAGCGAAGCATGTCACTGTCCATCTCATTCTTACTATTGCCGCTATTCATCATTGGCCACTTTATCAGATGGATGTCCAAAATGTCTTTCTCCATGGTGATCTCTTTAAGGAAGTTTATATGCAACTTCCCCCCAGATTTCACAATCAGGGGGAGTCTTTTGTTTGTAAATTGTGAAAATCTCTCTATGGGTTGAAGCAAGCTTCTAGGCAATGGAATGCAAAATTTACTAGAGCCCTACTTGCCCATGGTTTCACACAATCCTATCATGACTACTACTTATTCACCAAAAGAAGAGGTACTTCCTTTGTAGCCCTACTTATTTATGTTGATGACATCTTGATTACAAGAAATAGTCAAGGGGCAATCTCAGATCTTAAACAATATCTGCATGTTACTTTCTTAATGAAAGACCTTGGTCAATCCAAATTTTTCTTGGGTCTTGAAATTGCTCGATCTCCAGATGGCATAGCATTAAGTCAGCGAAAATACGCACTAGAATTGATTTATGAAGTAGGCCTTGCTGGATCCAAGCCATCCTTGATTCCTATGAAACAAAATAAGAAATTCACAAGCATTGAGTATGATACGAGTTTTGAAGAAAAGTTAGATGATCCACCTCTTGCTGATCCATCAGTATATCAGCGATTTGTTGGAAGACTGATTTACCAACACTCACCAGACCTGATATTACTTTCCCGGTCCAATTTCTTAGTCAATTTATGCATGATCCAAAATAGTCCCACATGGAGGCTGCTTTAAAAGTCATTACATACCTCAAAAGTTGCCCAAGACTTGGTCTCATGTTTCCATCCTCATCTCAGTTTGAGTTATGTGCTTATTGTGACTCCAACTACAACACATGTCTTATGACCAGACGATCCACCACCAGATTCTGTATTATGTTAGGCAATTCTTTGATATTATGGCGGTCCAAGAAACAACCAACTGTCTCACTATCTTCTGCAGAAGCAAAATATCGAGCCATGCAGGTCACCACTTGTGAAATAGTTTGGATCATTAGACTACTTAAGAATTTTGGTTTTTACATGAAGCGTCATGCACTACTACATTGTGACAATGAAGCTGCAGAAAAGATCGCAACTAATCCCATTTTTCATGAGCGTACTAAACATATTAAAGTCGAATGCCATTATGTCCGAGAAAAGCTTCAACAAGGAATCATCATTACAAGACATATTTCCACAAAAAAACAATCTGCAGATTTATTGACAAAGACACTTTGCAGTAAACAACATTGGCACCTTCTCTCCAAGCTCGGAATATTTGACTTGTTCCAATCTCCGGCTTGAGGGGGAGTGTTAATGCACAACTATCTCACCAAACTTGCTACCATATTAAGCCCACAATTTAGGCTTAATATCCTTGTAATTATTGTACATATTTTGACTTTTCTTATTAGTTTAGGTCTTGCTCCCTATATATGTAATGCAAGCACACTTGTAAATCAACACAGCAATATAGAATTATTCCACTCATTCAAAGGTTTTCTCTCTCTTCACCTTTTCTTACAGTTATCGTCCTCGCTAATCTCTGTAGTTGTTATGGTGGAATGATAGGCAGTGGCATGGGAGATCAACAGAAGGGCTGCCAAAAGAGCTGCTAATGTTGTGGAACTGGCCATTGTTTTGGTATGAAAAGATTGGGACAATGAAATGTTTTTGTTGGAGATTGTCGCGGAGGTGGAATTGGTGGGTATTTATAGAAGGTGTTAAGGTGTGCATGTAAAGATCGTGTAAGGGGAGGTGGTTGGGCTGGTTTTGGCATATCTCGACAGTGGCTGTGCGTGGTAGCGGTGGTGCCTCTTGCTTCCACGCAAGTTTCCATGCAAATACCACCAGAAAGAGAATGGTTTCTTTGGTTGTTAGATTTCTTTTAGATCAACTTACAAGCACATTATTTGATTGTGAATAACTAAGGCATACAATTTTAAAGGAAGTGGAAGCTAGGCAATCACTAGGCTAGAATGCATGCACATTTGATACATTTGATAGCTCTTTTTTTTCTTTTCTTTTTTTATGTTACATAAAGGGGATAAGATGATTTGAAACCACAATCTTAATATTTTCCACCAATAGCCTTGTCATTGAACTATTGATTTGCTTAATTTGGCAACTAATTGGTAGATTAAAGATTGATCTTTATATAGTTATATTACTCATGTGAAGAGCTTCTCTATTTAGAAATATTAGACATTCTTAAGTGAATACTTTATTGTATCACAGTTAGCAGATTCCAAATTCAATTTTTTTTTAAGATGAATTGTAATATTAAGGTATGCCTTTAAGTTTTTATACTATCTTATTCTTTAATGAATAAATTTACATGTTCATCAAAAAAAGAAAAAGAAATTAATTTTTTCCCTCAAAACTAGTCCTTAAAAAGGGAATATTTAAACACATAAAAAGATTGAGTAAAAATATTAACAATATGAAACAATTTGTATGTTTAATACACCCCTCATTCTTATCATAGAAAAAATCACACATTTTTTTTTAAAGTTAGGTAAAGGGAGGAGAGTGGTGTCTTAAACTATACAATGATGTGAAATTATAGACACTTCAAATTTGTAATTAGGTATTACACTTGAATTTAGATTTTAATACCATATTAGAAAGGGTCAACTCCATTTCTTAAAAGCCAATCAATAAAAGATGGGATCACTTAAATATAATGAGGATACTAAGTTAAAATATTAATAATGTGAAACAATTATTGTTTTTAACATATAAGTTTTTTTCTAAAGCTTGGAAAATCATAAGAACTTCATTTAAAAGGGATAAAGCAGTGAGGTGAAATTGCAAAATCAATAAATGATGGGATATTTTTATTAAACATAAGTTTTAATACTATATTAGAAGAATCTAACTTTATCGTTCAAAATTGGTCTTTGAAAGAAAGGGATGCCTAGAATATATAAAAGATATAAAGCCAAAATATTGCTGATATGGGATAATCAGTATTTAAAAAAGCTAATTGATAGAATGAATCATAATTTCTTATGTTGAATGGTTTAACCTGTTTTAAGTAAAAAGAAAACGTAACTTGAATATTTTTAAGCACAAAAATTTGGATGTCAACATAATTTTGATGCTCTACCAGAGCCGTTATGAAGGAGAGGAATAAGAAAAGAAACTGATGAATTAGATTATCTAGTGAATATATAAGTACAATCATTCCAACTTCTTTAAAGTTGTGGAGAAACGAACGGAAAATAAAGGAAGAAAAAAAAGGGTCTGTAACTGAACTAAGAAATATTTTTCAGCACTAGAGCCAGGATTTTAGCATTGAACACCAAATTAGAAATGAGAATATATGTACTAAGATTTATGGTAGGTCAAATTTGAGCCAAATTTTTGGGCAGAAATAATACCTTCAGACGTAGATTTTTAGGAATTCTATACTTCCCTCAATTGCTGCTCTTCCTAATTTTGAACTCTCTGCCCCTTCAAATTCTTGAATACGTCGACGCAAGAGATTCTGTTTCCTTACAAATACTTGTACAGAACGCTAGAACAACCCGGGCTGTAACTTTAATCGAATGCCTAATTGATCTTGCCAAAACTTTATCCAAAAGAGGGAATGTTTACCGGTAAGCTTTCTCTTATGCTTGTACAACAAGCACCAAACTATGCTAAGATGACATTTATGTTTACTTCATTTCTCTCGACTCAAAATTTCCCTTCTTTTTAATGCAAGGACTGTTGGACTATTTTCAATAGTTCTCACTAATGTGGGCTTATCTCAATATAATTGTTTATCTTTAATTGTTTTATATATATTATTTTGTGGTCCATTTGTATGAGATATGTTAGATTCATTATTATTAAATATGAGACTGGCTAGTGTATGTTGTATAAAACAATGATGAGTTGGACTATATTGGTAGCACACTTTGTAAATGGCTAAGATTTCTCATTTGCCTCTCAATATATGCACTATGAGTTTACATTTGGTGAAAATTATATTGGTGGATTAAGAGGTGTTATATATCTAAGTCTATTACTATATCATGCATAGTAACACGTTTTTATAAGTATTGTGTACAGTATTGTGCATAGTAAAAAATACTTTTACATATAATGAATTGATAAATGAATGAGAAGATAAGAGAGAGATAGACAAGAGACAAGAGAGCTTCCATTGTATGTTATGAATGGCCTCTCCATGATCTTGTAGACAAAGCTTTCTCATCAGCCAGTGGTTCTAGAGAGAACAAAGGAGTAAATCAAGCTATCATCCTTAGTTAAGATGAGCTATCAGTTCGCTAGAATGGGCTCCAAAGCAAGTATGTTCATTCTTTGCTTGTTAAACTTTGTGTTTTAGATAAGTAGCAAGATCTTGGTTTTGAGCTCAAACATTCATTCTCTGTTTGTTAAACTTTGTGTTCTAGATGAGTAACAAGGTCTTGGTTTTGAGCTCTTTTGAGCTCAGTTTTTCTAACAAGGACTTGTATTTTGGCATGATCATCCCACAAACATGGTTATCAGCAAGCATAGGAAACGAAGACCTCATTTGTTGATAATAAGCAAGTAGAGTAGGAAATCAAGAAGCTTTTGACTTTAACAAGTTTTATTTATACAATAGACAGCCTACAAAGCATCAAAGACTGCTCCTAACTACACACACGATGATGTGTTCATCACGGCTAGTCACCATTTATCTCGAGCTACAATGCTAGAGCAAGCTGTGACCCTTATTATCGTCTACACGCATGGCGTCCTCTAGAACGAGGGGAAGCCCATTTCACAGCGCCGGGGGCTGAGGCCGCATTCGTCTGGCAAGTTCTCAGCCATCTCCATAATCTCCTGCCCACCCCGGAACCCACCCATCTGCTGCATGACCACCCGCCTCAGCCCCTCACATCGGCACTGCCGGTCCATTTGTCTCAGCTGGCGACAGCAATCCTGGAAATGCTGCTGTTGGTTGCCGCCTTCGTAACCCCCACCCCCGGATTGTCTTTTCTGCATCAAATACTGCCGGCAGTGGTAGAGGTTTTGCTGTTGCTCCATCTGCTCGCGGCACCTCCCTATAGGGCCCCGGTTGTTATCATCCTCGCTGATCTCCGTAGTTGTTATGGTGGTATGATAGGCAGTGGCGTGGGAAATCAACAGAAGGGCTGACAAAAGAGCTGCTAGTGTTGTGAAACTGGCCATCGTTTTGGTATGAAAAGCTTGGGACAGTGAAATGTTTTGATATTACACGGAGGTGGAAGAGGCCGGTACTTGTAGTGGATTTTGGGGTGTGCATGTAAAGTACGTGTAAGGAGAGGTGGTTGGGCTGGCCGGCATATTGCGGGGGTGGCCTTGCATGGTAGGCTTGGTGTTTTCGCACTTCCACGTAGGTTGCCATGCAGATGCTGTCAGAAACTGGTCTGTTGGGTTATCAAATTTGGTTTAGATCAACGTGAAGGTCAAATTGTTTAATAGTGATCTAACTACATTTATGCTACCTTTAAAGAAGCGAAATATTGGCGATTTCCAAGCTGCTTTGGTAGATTGCAAAATCTTGGTGAAGTTTATTAGCTATGTTGGTTGAATTATTTCGTCAGATATCCTAATTTAATCGGTTTAAGTTCCAAGAATATATAATTTGCGGATGTTTTATACAGGCATTTTTGGAAATCGTAAGTGTGATGCCCATGAGAGGCATTATGAAGAATATGAAGAAAAAAAGCAAAAATAAAAAGGAATCTGCAATAGAAGATCAAAGTAAAGAAGTCGAAGATATGGTTGCTAGATTTCTCAAACTATCCTTCTTTTTCTTTTTTGTTTAGTAAAAGAAATTTTATATATAAGACACCAATAAAAGATATTTAGAGGCTATTACATCTATGATAGAAGCATACATAACATTACATTAAAGATGATTCCCTCAAGTTTCCAAGCATATTGAATAAACAAGTTGTCAATCATTTTAGAGATCTTTCTAATATAACAAAACCCATCTCTTAAATGCTTTTTGATGGCTTCCAAAGTTACATATTCAAAGTTCACATTGTTTCTAAAAATTCTATTGATTTTTTTCATTCCAAATAATAGAAACAAAATATGCAAATACAAATTAATGATATATGCCTTAAAAATTTTCCCTTTTTCATAATGAAGGAGCCACCCAATCCCTTAGTGCCATGATAAGTATGATGGCTTCACATACAACATAGTTTGCAACTATATCCAAATTGCAATTAAGCATCGACAGTTTGAGAAGATTTGATATCAAGATTTAGTAAAAGTACTACACAAACAATGATTTTTATCCCTATGATCTCTAAGAAAGTGTAATCTATCTCTTGTAGCCAATCGATTTTGGAAATTTTAGGGGCTTTACTAGACATTTATATATAATATTACAATATAAAATTGTTCGATATTGGTCTATGCCGTTTGGAAATTTTAGGATTAATGTGAGAAATGTGGAATTATTTTTTCCAAGCTTATGTCCTAATATGAAGAAAGATTGGATGACATTCGAGACGTCTTCTCCCACTATCTTCCGTGAAGCTTTAGAGAAACTTGTGTTCTAACCATCTAGACGAGGCACTTTATCACTCTTCATTAGAATGTGACATTCTCAATTTCTAATAAGGTAGGAATAGATATAAGGTTAATCAAACTGTCCCTCCTGGTTTGTACTTATTGTGTATAAACTACATGTAACCACAAGCAATTTCAAAACAAGTCAATTGATAATTTGATCTTGTTGGGTAAAATATAAAATTCTCGCATGCAAATATTTTGTTGAGCAAAAGTTAGAAACTCACAGCCTTAGTTTGTTTGTAAATGCTGAAACATGTCCCTAAGTTTTTATACTTAAATTGGATTTATAAATATTGAAAAATTCTCTTAAGATTTGTGCTTAAAATGATATAAATAAAACCTAGATCTTCATAAACAAACAAAGCTCAAAAATAGTTTACCTAGTAAGAAAATGAGTAAAATGTTGTCAACTAAAGACGATCGAGAAATTGGTGACAAATGATGGAAATATATAAAAGAAAGTTCTAGCAATGAGATCATATATACTTGGATTTGGTACTGGGTTAAATTTTCTGCAAACTTTTGGGCCCAGCTTATGCATTTCTTTAAAATTTGTCCTACAGTTAATTTTTTGGTTTCATCAAATTTAGTTTCTTCCCGCTCTATTCTTTCCTAGATTTGTTGCTCTTTCTAATTTGCACGAATGCACCCCTTCACATTTCTTTAAAAATTTTATGCAAGAAAGACTTAGATTCTAAACAACTGCTTGTGCCGAACAGTACAACAGTCTGTGGTTTTCACATTGTTCGATTAAACGTTTGCCATTATTCTTGTACAAGCAGTTCCAAACTTCGGTAGTTTAATATTTATTGTTTACTTCACTGCTCTCTTTTCACAATTTTCCTCTTTCTTTTTAATGCAAGGACTTGGATTTTGGCATTATAATACTGTACATACACTATCAGCAACAGGTATTTGAAACGAGATCTCATTTATAAGATAATTGAGCAGGTAAAGAAGGAAGTCAAGAAGCTTATGACTTTAACAAGTCTTTATTTAAGAGACAGCCCACAGAGCCTCACGAGGCTGCTCATGCTACACACCCTACTACACACGATCCTATGCTCATTCGAGCTAGTCATGATTTATCTCGAGCTACGATGCTTATTATCGGGCACATGCATGGCATCCGCTAGAACGAGGAGAAGCGAATGGCACAGCGCCGGGGGCTGAGGCGGCACTGGTTTGGCAGGTTCCTAGCATTCTCCACAATCTTCTCCACTTCCTCACCCCGGAGCCGACCCTGCAGCTCCCTCACCACCTCCCTCAGCCCCTCACACCGGCAGTGCTCGTCTATCTCTCTCAGCTGCTGACAGCACTGCTGGAAATGCTGCTGCTGGTTGCTGCTCACGTAGCGCCCGGACCCGGTTTGCTGCCTCACATAATGCTGGCAGTGGCTGAGGTACTGACGACTCTGAACCTGTTCGCGGCAGTCCTCGCCTCGCTTCTGGTTGTCAATGCCCTCGTCGATGTCCACAGTTGTGATGCTGGTGCGGTAGGCAGTGGCTTGGGAGATGAACAAAAGGGCCACAAAAAAAGGTGCCAGGGCTGTGAACCTCACCATTATTACGAAGTTGAAAACTCTGGAGCGTGAAATTTTTATGACACACCAGGTGGGAGCGATGTGTATTTTATAATGGAGTTTGGCGTGTGCATGTAATGTACGTGTAAGCGGAGGTGGGCCGGCTGTTTTTGGCAGATCTCCGTGGTGGACACGGTTCGTTCATGCTTCCACGTAGGTTTGTATGTAAAAGCTGCCAGAAACTGCGTCAAGATCAACTGACATAGCACATGGTTTGCTTGTGATTAAACTAGGTTTTTGCTTCAATGAGGATGCGGAAGTGTTAAAGGATCCTCCACTGTCGCATCCCGCCGCGTGACGTGTCAGACATGTCATCATCTATGGCTGCTATGTCAGCCCTAGGGCTTCATCAATGGGCGACCTAAGTACGCCCGCGACCCAACCTGCGTCTCTTGCAATTGCAATCTCGAGCGATCCGAGGTTCTTGCTGTGGCCACCATTGGATTTCCATTCCGGTTTCTTCATTCTTTACCATTAACTGTAAAGATTTTGTTTCTGTTTTCAATCTATGTAAATTTGTACTTATTGATCGTCGTAAAATCCATCGGTAGAGTTATTAAATTGAAATTAGGGTTTGCTCTCTTCTCCCCTTCGTTTTCTCCTCCGACAGAATTCTGATTCCGGTAACAATCCTCTCTCTTACCAATTCTTTCAGGAAGGATCTGAAAAGAAGTTAGGCGATTTATAGGTCGGAAATCCAAAAAAATTAGGCAGCTATTTGGTAGACTGAAAGTCGAGTCTTGGAAAGATTGCATTGAAGAAAGTGTAATACCTTCCACGAGAAAGAAAGTGTTATCTATATTATCGTGTGTTTTAGTAAGATAATCTAATTGGAGCATTTGAAAAAGACTTTCATGGTTTACCAAACTTTAGATTGTTCGGTTCCCAAGTTTAATGCAACCCCAACTTGCTTCTAAAACCTGACACAGGAAACCTATTTATCAACTTGGTGTGTCATAAAAAATTTATAGCCTCACGAAACCTGTAGGTTAGTTTTCAACGTTATAGCCTTAGGAAACCTATTTTTCTCCCCATTCAAAGTGAACCTTAAATAGACAATTGAATAACTGGATGAAACTTAGAATGGCTAATTACAAATTAGCACATCACTTAGACGTAGATATGACATATTCACTTAGAGTGAAAGCCTTCTCTTAGAACCATTGCTCTTTTTTTAACCAACTTATTATACATTAGTTGTGGCTATCCTGTTGCACCTTCAATTTGAGTATACATTTGCTTTTGAGTGCTCCCTTACATCTAGATAATGCTGCCAACTCATAAAGTATGGTTCTCATGAAAGATTTCGTCATCTCTTACATGACTTTCTTCCACTCTCATTTAGTCATCTTTGACAACCTATAATGAGATCTTCCCTTGTCAATTGGCATCCCAACTTATCTAGAGGATGCCTTATTAAAGGTTTCCACGCTCTACTAGATTTTCTCAAAAGAGGTTCAGCTCTTGAATTGGTAAGATGATTAGCAACATTTCACTGAGGTTCTATAGCAGTAGGTATGTTATTAGTCGTTGTCCTTTCTGCAATTGTATGGACTTTGTCCCTAATTGGTCCTCCTTGTGTGGCTTTCTATCATTTCCTTTTATAGCAAGGGAGGAAGATGAAGACATATCAGCCAAGCTTCATTGACAATGATCTAATTTTCAATAAAGAACACATGACTCCTAAACATAGGGATTCTTTGAAAAGTGAATCTACGTTGCTTTAAGCCAGACAAATGATCATAGTTCTTCAAAGGTACCACAGTTCCTTTTATGCTACTTAAGACTTGCTTCCTGATAAGATTATGAAATCATCTCCCACTTGGATGTCTAAACCTTACACCATAACTCTAGAATCGTCTTTAATTACCTTTTATCTTGTCCTTTTGAATGTCGGCTTTGGTTCTATAGAGAGTGCTATCCTTCAGCTCTTTTCCAACAAAGAAGTTGCGAAAAGATAAAAATGATAATGAAACATAGGTTTAAGACATGCTTGGCATGTTGTAACACCAACTTATACCCAACATTAGTTTCTAGAACTAGTCTCCTAAGCCAGCTACTTTTGCCTCCATTCCATTTTTTTCGTCCTAGCATGACTAAAATGATTGTTAATGTGAGATGTGAAAAGGTCTTAATCTTGGGTGACATGAAAAGAGTTTCATGTATTAGTAATCTAAATTGAATCTTGACATGATACATTGACCAACCATCAATTATGTTTAATAGATTTATTCATAATTGCCTTTATTTATTAACCAACCATTAATTATGTTAAATAGATTTGTTCATAATTACCTTTTTTTTTTAAATACAAACACCTACACACACATTTGGTGTCAAACATGAAACCTCTTGATCTCAGGTAATATTTACTCTCAATTGAGCAAAGCCTCTGTTGACCTAATTTTTTATTTTAATTACTCATTATAATTGTTCTTTGTGACAAAAGAAATATTTCTCTTACTGTCTAATGTATTTGAAAAATGTCAAATTAGAGACTTTTACATCCATTAGTATTCTAGGGGAAATAAGAACAAATAGTAGTAACAATCAAATCATGTCACGTTAGAAAACTTCTTATGGGTAAGAAAAATAAATAAATTAAAATTTTAGAAATAATTAATGTTAGGGTTATGGCAACCTAAGAAAGAAAAGGTTGGAGTTAGGTTGTGGCCTTTTTACAATTTTGTCCTTTTTCTATTTTGGGGTTCTTAGTTGTGCATTTTGCTGAGAGTGAGAGAGAGAGAGACAATGAAAACACAAAGATTATTTTAAGGATGATTCAGTTATCCCAAGTCTACGTCCACCCCTCTCATAATCAACTTGATTATAAGGCTAAAAAGAAACTACTTTCTAATTCTTTATAGAATGAATTGCATTGAACACCAATTCCTCATAAGTTGAAAAACTCTACATCACAACAACCACGTGCTTTGTCTTGGACATATGAGCTTAACCCAAACTTTAGGTGTCATGCACTCAATACAAAAAAATTTCTCTTTACAAGAGAAAATTGATCAAAAATTACAAATGACTACAATATAGCATATATCCTTTAACTAAAGCTAGATAAGAAAAATATACAATGAGTTCAATCTGGGAAAAAACAACTGCAAAAATAATTTAACTATCTTCTCAAAAGTTGCTTTTCAACCACTCGGCAGCTACAATAATTTTCACTTCATTGCACCTCAATCAACATATATATTCTTAAATGATGTGTTTCAAATACAGGAACATATAATAAAAACTCAAAGTGAGTGCAAAATGTGTTTAGAGTTCAACCTAACAAAAAAAAAATCAAATATTCAAAGATAAATGATTTTGTTGGCACAACAATTAACTTGTATTTCAACCAAAATGCTAGAATCAGCTTTTTAAATATTCTCCTTGATAAACTTCCAAACTGTGAGCAAGACGTTGTTTAAAAGATTGATAAATTAGCATACTTGCATCAAGATTATAACATAAATCACGAAGTTCAACCTTAGCTCCAAAGAATGATTATAAACTACAGATGCTAAACAACAAACCCCAAATTTCTGGGTTTAGTTTTTCTAAAAACAAGCCCTTAAAGGGTCTTACTCAAATATTTTGAGATCCGCATATAAGACCCAAAGATGCAATGATTATCATTCAAACTGTGAACTTTCGGGATATGTAAAATATTAAACAATGTTTCTCAATCCACAATCGAGTATATTCACATTAAGAGCAAATTCAATAACAGAAATGGAATGTTCAAATCGGTAGACTCTTGAGTAAAAATAAGCAGTAGTTTTGAGTAGTGAGCTTTTAGAGAGACCTTTTGTCCCAGACAGTATGCAAGAGAGGCGAGAAGGCGAGAAGGCGAGAATGCGAGAAAGAAAGCTCGTTTGCATTCACAGGCCTGGGCTTGTCTCGGCCTGGGTCTGTGTCGTATGAGTTAAACAGGCCTGGGTCATGCGATTTTACAAATAACGACCAGCCCAATATACTTTTATGGATTATATGAGAGTTAATCCAATCTTAACCATACAAATGGGGGAATAAAAATTATTCCTAGATGTCAATGCATTGCATTGATTTAATATTTAAATAATAATATTATATTAAAATTTTATTATATTATTTTTCTTTTTGGTACGTTTTCCTAATATGAAAAGTCAATTTGAATATTCTTTCATTTTGGTCATCATCAAATAAATAGAGAATAAACGTATTCCTAAGTTAAAACTTTTACAAAGCTTAATCTAAAAATGCTTTTAAAAAAATCCTTGTGGTTATCGAGGTTCATTAATCAATTCCCATGGACGATTTTACCCTTTCACCATGTCGCATCCATCGGTAAGCCTTGTTTGATTATAAGGCGGATTTTCTAAAAATTTGTTTTTCTTATCAAATACTATACAACTAGACAAATCTTAGACAACAATTTGGGTTATTCTCTTGTACCTCCAATTTGACCATAAATTTTTTCTTGAGTATTATTTTACAACTAAATAAGGTCACCAACTCATAAGTATTAAATAATAAAATCTTAAATTTGAGAGAAAGATACTTATAATATACTTTATAAGTTTAGATAACTTTTTTTCTTAATGAAATTTTGATAAGAGGAGAACCTAAGACTTTCACAATGAGTATAATTATAATAAAAAAAAAATCTCATTTCCTCATACATGGCTTTCTTCCATTCATTTATGCCCTTATCTTTGATAGCCTTTTCACGGCATTTAAATCCTCACATACTTACCTAGAGAATACCTTTTTAAAGATCATGGTCATGAACAAATATAATAAAAAGATTACAATATAATTACTTCTTGTTAAGTTAAAAACTATTACTTGGTCGTTTATATATATTTTAGAAATAGATCATATGAGTACTTCTATCGATTTGAAGGAATGATGGCATAATCAATTTCTATGCATTACTAGATATAGTTTGGTGATAACTCTTATTTTCTTATAATATCAATTGTCGTTATTAACTTATAATATGAGGGTGGATTCTTCCGATGTGTCATTTTTGGGTGCAATGAAATTCATAAGTGTAGTTATTGATTGAATTTCTTGTATGTTATCTTTGTAATAAATGTTAAAAATGATTGAAGATTGTTGATTGGAGAATTGATATTATAATTATAACACTTTGGAACGGAATAAGCTCCTCGAGATGTTAATGGGCTTCCTAATCCCTCATATTCTGGGAACTTGTAGTACTCATTCTAATTTTTATTTGTTAAAAGTTATTTTTTCTTTATATACTAAATACGTGAAAATTACTAATATCTCAAGTTATTAAAAAAAAAAAAAAAGCGCGTGGTTATCGAGGGTCCAATGATCGACTCCCATGTACCACTTTACCCTTTCACCATCGTGCATCCATCTGCGAGCCCTCGGCCCTACCATAACATCAACGGACAGTATCCAATCACGCTGACATCCTAAACGCGAATCTGAGGACGCACCACCATCATGCACCATCCTGAGCATGTACCAAGGATTCTCCTGGAATCTTTCTCACCTTTTCCTCTTTGTTATGGCCTTTCTTTTTTCGGTGCGGTTCGAAAGGAGGTTCTGTCGTTTACGTCATGGCCACGATGATGGATGAGGAAGAATAAAATTGAAAATATCTCTTGTAGTAAATTACGGATATAGTCGATACTTTTAAAAAATATTTTCTAAGTTTTTATTTCACAAGCTTGAGTAAGGTACTACTACTTTCCTAATGCATTCGTATTTATATTTTTATATTTTAGATTTATAATTTATCCTTGATATTTATTCAAGATATAATTATTATATTTTACAATAATAACATTTATTAAAAACTAGTTTTATTTTTTTAAAATATTAAATTTGAAATAGTTTGAGGAAAAGTCTTCACGGTGGCTTCTGCCACCGACTTCTAACTTTTAAATAATAATAATAATAATAATAATAAGAAATATATTTCCGTTTTCTTTCTATTTAAGAATCCCCGCCGTGCCTCTCCCATTCTGTCTCGCCAAACAGTATTGAGAAAAAGCGAGATAGACGTAGAGAGAGCTCTGACTTATCCGATTTAGGGTTTCCTTCTCTTACCGACTCAAGTCTCGAAACCCTACGGATCAGGTATTGTAATTCTTCCCGATCCGATGTTATGTTCCATCGACGTTTAGGGTTTCCTTTCGGTATGTTCAATTTGGTTAATTAGTTTCTCGGTGGGTGGAACGCCTTATTTAGAGGACGTTTTAAGCTCTTGAGAGCTGGATTCATCTTTCTTTCTTCTATACCTTTGGGATTGAATTATGTGGTCCGCGTAACTCAGTTTATACAACTTGCCGATTGGAGTTTTGTTTTTGTTTGATATGGTCCGAGAATTTTATTCTGTGCCGTATGATTTCTTACAAGTTAGGTAGTTTTGACACTATGTCGGCAGATGAAGCAAATCTTTGATCTTTGGCTGATTCGCTATTACTTGAAGTAGAATTTTGGCCGATTATGTGGTTACTTTGCTCCGATGGTTTTGCCCTTTGTATGCTGTCCTGTGTATCTTAGTTACAATTTAGGTAGCTTGTGATGCCTCGTTGGCAGATCAAGTAGATCTTTGATCTTTCTACGATTTGGAAGGGTTATTTGAACGACAGTTTGGCTGATTTTGCAGCTTATTCATGGATATGATGGTGTTAGTGTAAGGAGCTAACGTAACGCGGACAAACATATTTTTATGTTGCGCTTGGATTTGTGTTGCTTAATCAGTTCTTTCTGTTAGCTTTTGTGCTTCTGTGTGGTCTCGTTTATTGGTGGTAAGTAATAATTAGGATCGCTGGTATGGCGAGCAATTTGGGGAATTTGGTTAGTTGTGATGTTTGCCACGGAATCAGAAGTTTTACTTGAATTTCTCCCTATGGAATGGAGTTATTCTGTCAAAAAGATTGTAGTGTGTAGTGAGTGACTTGAAGAATGGGTTCTATTATAGGATGGTCTGTGTTTTAAGGGGTCGTAGAAATTCATAATTAAGCTGTCTCTCCAACTGTTTGTTGTAGGTGTGTTTAATGTTTGATAAAACCCAACATTTGATGCACTTTGGTGTTTACTAAAAGTTGATGTATATTTTGCACTTGCTTCATCATCTATTGTTAGACTGATATGATTCTACCTTGTAATCTAGGTCTGAGCTTTACAGTTTGGTCGTTCTACTTTGATCAGCCAAGTTTCATGTCTGAACTCGACGCCCAAATTCCTACTGCCTTTGGTATGTTTGCTTCTATTCTGCACTTGCTTTTGTATTTATTATAAAATAAGATTTGATTTTCTTTTGTATGTGTTCATACCCATGGGCTATTTTACCTTCTTGAATATAACTTATTTGAAAAAGCATTGTATACATTTGAACTAACTGGGTTATAGACCTATATTCAGAATCTAATTTACCATTATCATGTAAACTACAGCTTTACTCCCATGATCATCTTTGAAGTGATAGGTCTTTGTTGCTTCTCAATGAACTTCTGGTTGGAAACCTATATTTTGCAGAAGCAGTTTGATAGTAGTCCTTTGCTCCTTTTTCCTTGACTTGTTTCTTTGGATGGTTACCTCTGTCGCCTTTTTCTTCCCCCCTGAATGTTTCTCCATCAAGGACGTGATTTCTGTTCTTAGAGTCAATTTTTTTACTTCCAGTACTGGATCGTCTGTGTCTTCAGAACTGGACATTTAATCTTATCCTCCAAGATGGGTCATTCTTCACACTGTGGACAAGATAGGGCAGGACCATGGTAGATGTCACCAGATATCACATAGTAATAAAATCATGAATTGATATATCAAGAGATAATAGTATCAAAAGAAGTTGATTGTATTTACCTTCTCTAAAGACCACAATAAAGCAGCAGCCGGAGTACTAATTTTCTGTGGGCAGTTTCAGCTGGTAGGAGTAGTGGGAAGTGCGGTTGTACCTGTTTTGCTATCTCTCCCACTGTGTATGATCTCTCTTTTGTCTTCCTTGAATGGGATTCTAACCAGCTTTCATTGCAATGGGTTGTGCATTTCAGATCCGTTTGCTGAGGCAAATGCTGAGGACTCTGGTGCTGGGTCAAAAGAGTATGTGCATATTCGTGTACAACAGCGGAATGGTAGGAAGAGCTTGACAACTGTGCAGGGGTTGAAGAAAGAATACAGCTATAGCAAGATACTAAAGGACCTTAAGAAGGAATTTTGCTGCAATGGTACAGTTGTCCAAGACCCAGAACTAGGACAGGTGGGTTGTAACATCAGTGCGGAATCGCCTGCTTGGTTTACCTTTTCTTGGGCCCTGTTAATCTTGAGCATTGTCCATCTTCTGAAATTTTTGTGTTGCGTAGGTTATTCAACTTCAAGGTGACCAGCGGAAGAATGTATCCACCTTCCTTGTCCAGGTAACTACTTGCTTCATTTTCATTTGTCTGCCAGAGGCCTTTAGAGACTGGTAACATTGTTGGTTTTTACAGTGTTTTTCCTTTTTCCCTTTTCTTTTCTTAATTTCTGAATAGTTCATGTAAAGTCGTTCTTGGTTTTGTTTTGTTTTTTTTTTTTTTTATTGTTTTCGCCTTGAGTCTTATGGAGCCATTTAGGAGAAGCCAGCTGCTTCTGGTTTAGGGATCAACGCAGACGTGCCTACTTTGTATGATGTGATATTAGAAAGAAAAATTGTACTAGTAGTTAAAATTTAAAATCAAAGGGAATAGAGAATGAAATTCTTGCGAAATGCAAGTGACTTGACTTGTTGGAATCTAGAATTACCATCATTCAGTTATTTAATCGCTTATTGTGTTGTTGTGGTGAACAGGCTGGCATTGTGAAGAAAGAACATATTAAAATCCATGGTTTCTGAGCTGCGGCAACTGGAAACTCCCCGTGGTTCATGCCCCTCATAATTTGGAGCTAGACATGTTATTGGCCTTCTAATACAGTCATCGTGCTATTATGTTACCTTACGGGTCAAGTTTGTTGACTACTCCCCCGTCTGTGTTCTAGTTTCCTACCGTGTAATGTGGGATGGTTATGGAACCCATAACTTCTTGTGTCTTTGTCCTTTATAACAATTATTATTGGAACTTCGTTCTAACTCGTTTGATTTCTACGTAATCTGGCATATTGCAAATTGTCGGGGTTGAGTTTGACTGTTTAATGACCATAGTTGTCTAATCGGTAGTCCAGCGGTCGGGACTACTACTGTAGCATAGACTCCTGGAATCAACATGAGGCTATGGATGTGGCATTGCTTATGCATCATTTCCTGCCAACATAATGATTGCAGTGGCAGCGGTCAGCCCATAGAAGACGTGCCTGTGCTGTAGCTTGGTTTAGTACACAGTAGCTAGGTGCGCACAGGGATGACAATGGAATTGTGCGTTTTTGATGTTGATATTAAGAATTGCGGAATTAAGTGATGAAGCTCCTTGTAAGGTAAGCAAAACTCACGAGAAACCTTTTGCCTTTCTCTTTTCAGGGGTCATTGCTCATTGTCTGCCACTTTTTAGGCTTCTAAATAGCAGCTGCTGTTAGGAAACCTAGAATACCAACACTAGAACAACAAAGTAGAGGAAATTTGGGTAGTACTAAATCTGCAACCTTTCGAACCTTTTCTAGAATGCAAAATGCTGTCTGCGACTATCACTACATTACCAACATTACAACAATCGTGAGATAGCGCTAAGCTATTATCAAGGTTACAAGGTGCAAGTTTTGCTACTACTTTATTACAATCTATTGCATTTTACCAAACCTAAGAACCTAAAAACGTTTTGCAAATTGATGAATGCTCTAGTTTGCTCCTTTTTTTTTCCTACTGTTAATCTTCGGACTTCGTTTCATGCCATTTTTACGCTTTTGTAAGTTTTCCTTTTTACCTACCATAAACCATATGTTTAAGTACATATGCCCTAAGATCCTAACAATTCCTACAAATGCTTTATATGTTTTATGTTCTCTCAAGTTGGTTTATACTTTGAATGTTCTAATTATTAAATTAACAAATCTATTCTTGGGTCATTTTTTCTTTATGAGGGGAACCTTTAGAAAAATTTTGTTTTTTTGTCCAATTACCTTCTTTAGTTAAGATATGTGAAAAACTAGATGTATGTTGGCATTAGGTGAAAGAACCAACCTATACATCTTAACATATTATGATCATGAAGGACCCATAGTATTGTGGAAATGGCTTGTAATCCTAGTTCTTGGACAATGTAAACTAATGGTAAAGTTGCATCTTTAGATACATCTAGTTTGACTTGTTAGTAAATGAGATTAATCAATTGTCTTGTGGGCTTGTTCTTGCAAAAATTCATCCATATTTTACTTAATTGTGAGCTTAAATTTATGATATGGAGGTTGATTCGGATGATAGTCATACAATGTTTCAAAGGGTGTCATCCTTAAAGTAGTATAATAGTTAGTATTGTATCAACAATTTGTTAAAGGCAACCAAAAATGCCACTTCTTGGGCTTCTCATTACTTAAACAATGCATGTATTGTTTAATACACTAGTTTACCCTTTTGTCTAGCTATATGTCGATAGGTGGTGCAATGATATGTAGAAGCTTCACCTCTAAGATCTTAAAAAAATTCTTGCTAATGAAGATAGGGCTTTGATTATTTGCAATTGTTTCAAGCATTGCATATAACATAGTCACTTTATAAATAAAGGTTCTTGCCACTTAAGTTGTGAAAAAAGGATGAATCAACCTAATGAAATGGGAATACTTGATAAAACAATCAATGATCATTAGGATAGTGTCTTTGCCCTCACTGTGGGATAAACCCTCCATGAAATATTTGGAAATGTCCTACCAAGCTTGATTAGGATGGGTAGGGGTTACAATAACCCTTACCTATGAAATATTGAGACATCTTACATTTAGCCATTCATGCTTTTACTATTGGACCTATGCTTGGTAAAAAAAAATGTTGTTGTACTCTCTTCAAGGTCCTCTTAATCCTTGAATGGCTCATAATGCTTGAGTCATGCAGGTGTTACATTATCTACCCTTTTAAAGATCCTTGGCTTCCCATCACAATTTTGTCTTTAAACCTCAACACCCTTTTAACCAAACTATAACCAATGTAAGTGGATAGGTTATTAATATTCTTTTATGATATTATAAATGTTGGAGTCTCCCTTATAACTTTTTATAGCACCTCATGTATCTAACTAGGTTATAGCACCTACATGACTAATAGTTTTGAGTCTTATGAATCATTAGCAACCTTGATAGTTTATCCGTAACTCTATTCTCACTCCTATGCTTATGTTGGATCTCATAATTGAACCTAAGGAGTTTGGTAAGCCACTTGTGTTGAGTTGAAGTGGTCATTTTCTATTCCAACAAATGTTTTAGGCTACCGTAATCAGTATGCACTATATTTCCTAACAAGTACAATCTCCACTTTTGCATAGCTATCATAATGGTTAATAATTCCTTTTCATATATGAAATATGAAAAATGCTTAAATGTTTTGGTGCCAATGCCTTATTGAGATAAGCTATCAATCTCTCATCTTGCATTAATACTGTTCTTATTCTCCTATAACTTGTATATGTTTCCAATAGAAAAGGCTTTTTAAAATCTAGAGTTGCTAAAATGGGAGTAGAGCTCATTTTTTGCTTAAGCTTCTTAAAGGCTTGAGAGACCTCTTTTAACGATTAGAAGCTATCCTTCTTCAACATTTGTGTTTATAATTGATTCACTTATCTACAATCCTTAACAAATCTCTAATAGTAACTTGTGAGTTTACAAACGCTTTCAACCCCTTAACTATTGTCAGTTAAGTCTAAGAAACCATATTTTCTATCTTCTTGGATTCTATCTCAATTCCTTCATTAGAAATGATATGTCCTAAGTACTTAATTCACCTCCAACAAATACACATTTGCTTTTCTTTGCATATAATTGGTAGTTTCTCAAAAGTTGTAAAATAGCTTGTAAATGTTGTATATGGCTCTTCTAAGTTAGCTTGTAGACTAGGATGTCATAAAAAAAAATCACAAATTTTCTTAAATGGGAGCAAAAAATGTTATCTATAAAACCTTAAAAATGTGGTTGGAGCATTAGTTAATCCAAATGGTATGACAAGAACTCATAGTGGCCTTGGTGAGTCCAAAAGGTCGTCTTCAAAATGTCAAATGGAAACACTTGTACCTAATGGTATCTAATCTTAAGTCTTTCTTTGATAATCTAACTTAAAAAACCAAGTTAGCTTATAAAGTTCATCCAAAAACTTATCAATTATTAGTATTAGAAATTTATGCTTAACTGTAAGTTCATTTAAGGTATTATAATTCACACAAAATCTTTAATTCCTATCATGTTTCTTAACTTGTAACATTAGTAATGCAAATGGACTAGTGATGTTACAAATGACACTTGTAATCAACTTGAATTCCATCATTTTCTTGATTTTTGCTTTTTGGACATATGGTATTGGTAGAGCCTTACAGTAACTGGCTCATTCCTCATTCATAAAAGAATATGGTGATTAAACTCTTGAACACGTCCTCAAACTCTCTTATCATTTCCCCCATTATGCTAGTATCTCCTTCGATCAAGTCATATTGATGGCTATAAGCTAGCCAATGAGACAATATAGGTGTTTTATCACCCATTTACAAAAATTGGATCCATTGATAGTCGCTAGTGATACCTTTTTACTTCGCATATCCTACAACATTACTGAGTTTCCTTATACCTAGATAGATAATGTGTTTTTAACTATATCCAAACCAATAAGATTAACCTTCTTGACCACGTACATACCTAGTACCACATGACAATTTCCTAGTAGCTATAACCTTACCTTTATAATGAATAAGCTATTACCCTTTAAATGATGGTCTCTTGCTACCTTAACTCTAAAATGTTTCACTTCTTTAAGTTGACACCTTAATCTTTTTGCTAAATCAATAGTAACAAAACTGTGTGTGCTTCTATATTAAATAATGTGTTAATTTTACATCTTCTAAAAAGTGCCTATAATTTAAAAGTGCTTGATAAAGAGTCCTTTGACATCACATGGATGGAAAGAACATTATCTATCTTCTCCACCTTATGTATATGTTGAAATTGTTGCACGAGTGTTAGTTCATTGTTAGTTTGTTCAACAGGGTCCCTATCTTTTATCATAGAAAATAGCCACTACTTCTTACAAATATGCCCTTTGAATCACTTTGAATCATAGTAATAATACAATCCTTGCTCCCTTCTAAGTTGCATCTAAGAGCCTATGATAAGCTTTATGGAAAAACACATGTCTTCATTAGGTTGAAAGGCCTTTGCCCTTCAAGATCTATCTCCATTGTTCCTTAGTATAATAGTAACTTGAGTGTAGGTAACACCTATCTAAATTGTAACTAGTCTTCTCCCTTCCATGGCATAAATTTTTCATTCATCAATGCTAACTTGAATGCATGATTTAAGTTGTAAGGATACAACTTAGATATGGATTACCCCAATAAAAAAGGGTTGGATTGGGTTTATCTTACTTTATTTATTTTTTCTTTTCAACATTGTTGTTTAAAAATAATAAAGGAATATGGAAAAAATCCATATACATTAAAATTGTTTAGGTGGTTTGGCCAAATATTTAGACTTACATCTATCCTTTCTCACCAGCAATAAAAGAGTCATTTTTTACTAAAATATGAGTGTTATACTTTTAACTTTAGTACACTTTAATCCTTTGTTCACAAAACATAAGAATTCAAAAATTTACTTGATAAATAAAAGCCTAACATAGCTCATCACAATACATTACACAATACAATAACTTTTTCTACCCAAGGCTTTACAAATTTCTCACTACAGATTTAACTTTTGCACTTAATAAACTAGGCCACACATGGTTTTGCAAATCACATAACTCAAATTGATAACATAATGAACAAGATAGTAATTCAAAAATAATTAGTAAAGGAGCAATAACTTGATATAATTTGTAGAGTACCACAATTAGATTAAAAACAATAAGCCATTGTACTTAGTGTTAACTCTTGACAATTGCATATGATAAAGTAAAAAGATTAACACAAATAGTCTCAAGCACACACGCACCAATCCAAAGGTGATTTAAGCAATAACATGCTTTTTCACCAATCAATATAACATATTTAGAATAATTAAACAATTAGCAACAATGGATAGAAAAACTTTAGATAAGAACAATGTTACCAATTGCTATCATGTGACAGTAATAGGAATCATTTGCTCAATAAAAGTGTGTTCAATATATTTTTCAAAAGTTTTGTATTAAACCAAAAACCCTAACACCTTTTAAATAGGCAAAAAACTGTGGAATGATTTAGGGCAGACAAAATCATATCATTGGGCCTTAACAACCTATTAATTGTATTTCCTAAATCTTGCCATTTTAGAAAGATTTAAAAAAGATATGAAAACTTTTAATTTTTAAACCAAAAGGAAATGACGACAACAATGAAGGCACATAGAAAACAAATTTCACAACCCTAATTTGCTTTTATAGAAAAAAAAAGTTTTTAAAATGCTAATATTTACTTACCAAATAAAATCATAACTTTTTAAAAAAACTTAATAGATCTTCCACACAAAATCTCTTCAATTTATGCCAACCATATCATGCAAACAATAAAAGGAATTTTATTTCTAGAGCTATGGCAGTGAGAGAGATATTATTTCTTACCTTTTTGTTCTTACTTGCAGGTGGGCTTGCTAAGCAACCATTTTTTTCCTTTTATTTGAAATGGGCTTTCACCCTAGTGAGCCCATGATCCCTTTTCTATCTCTCATTAAATGCCACTATAACAAACTTTCACACAATATGCATGTTAGTTTTCAATTGATTTCATCACTGGTAAAGGTTAAGCCATAGTTGAGTGTAAATTAACTCCCTCCTCATTTTAAGAAAAGCCAGAGGTTTCGGTGGAGCAAGCTTAAATAAATGATACAAGATATCCAATAATGCACAATCACATATAATTTTTAACCTTAGACCAAACACATATATATGCAACAACTCTTTAATAGTTTAATTTTTTGCATATGTTATAAATCAATTTTCAAGAATACTAAATAAAGACTTTCATAAGGACCATTTTGGTAGGCAGGTAATATGTCTTAAAAATAATCATTATTTTGATTATTTGCCCTATATATGTTTTACAATTTATTTTGGCATAAGAATTGTTTAAATAATATATGTAAGTATAGTTTTTCAAATATTGTCAACATTAAAATATACTTAATAGCAATAACATAATTGGTCCTTTAAAATCATAGAATCCTATGAATCATCAAGTATTTAAATGCAAGTTATGCTTAAAGCCACCTAGCTTAGTGTGTGTCTACTTGGGTGTGACGCATTATTGCCAAAGTTAAAGGGGTGTCCCTTTGGATAAGTGGTAAGATAAAAAAGCCCTTGGCTTGTGCCTATGAGTCTACCAGGTTAGGAGTTTGACACCCCTTCCCCCTTTCTTGCACTTATATTTATATAAAAAAGAAAAGAAAAAAAAAGGCCTTTGAGAATTTGGCCTTTGTCCTTCTTGAGTTCTTTGTTAGAACCTTATATCTTAGTCTATCAAATTTTTGAACATAAGTGAGCACTCTAGAAATTTACCTAAGTAGATGAAATTATCCCATTATTCCTTCCTAATCCTTTATAGCAAACTTGTTACAAACATCTTTCTTAAATTGAGTATGGTTAACATGTCCTTTTTCACTGAAATAATTTTTGATCCATTTTGCACCTTCATCTTTAAAATCCATTACGTACTTTACTTTTTCAACTCATCCACCGGGTTAAAATGACAATAAAATTCACAACTAGTGACCCATTTTTTAGGTCTGAAAAACCTAAACTTTGAAAAATTAGGACATCGAGGATGAGATGTAGAATTACTTGTATTTACTCTTCTTACATTGTACCTTTCAAAATTTAGACCAAAGTCATTGACATTAGGTCTCTCTCCATTGCCACAAATTGTTAAGGGCTTAAAAACTCCCAAAATTGAACCCCTTAATTAGGTTACCTTTGAACAATGGGCAATGTAAAACCCATATTGTTAAGCCTTTGATAATGCAATCCTTAACCCATTCCTGAGCTCTAGACTAAAAATTGGGCCCTAACCCATTTGTTGACCCTGCTAACTAGGCCCCTAATAATTTTGTTAGCCTTGTTGATTATGTGCCCAACCATTTTGTTGGCCTTATAAATTAGGTCCCTAGCTTATGTTTGGCCTATGAGAGAAGGGCATGTTTGAGCCTCTAGCCTATGAGGCTTTTGCAATACCATTAACCACTACAACGATGGTGATTAGCTTAACCATGGTGGCAGGTGGTCTTAACAACCAAGATCTTGCCATTAGTTGCCCTTTTATGGCAACCCCCAGGTTGAGGTGCAGGTAGCCCTTTCTATTGCCTAGGTAAGCCATTTACCTATGACTTGACACATGGTGATCTTAGGTAACATCAATTGATCAAAAGCCCCTGGGTGGTAGTTTGGCCTATGAAGGATCTTATAGTTGACCTAGGATGAAAAAAATCATAGTTTGGGGATGAGTTAACATTGTAACTCATCAAGTTAGGGTTTTGCCTATAACCCAACACAACATTTCCATAGCCAAGATTAGCAGGGGGTTTCCTTTCTGGCAGTTTAATTGATTCTCTTTCAATAAAGCTCTCAAAGTGGTAATTCTAGCCTTAGTTTTAAGACCTTTAAGTTATATTTGCCTATAGAAATCCTTATGGGGGCATCTTTTATGTGAAATGCTAGAGAAATGGCCTTAAAAAGGAAAGAGCTAAGCTTGTTATTGAAAACCCTCACTATTGATCTACAAGGCAAAAAACTACTTTAGAATGGTCTCTCCTCTTCTATTCCATTCCACGAAATGAAAATACATAATGGGATTTGTCTAGACCCTTGTTGGGTCAGTATAAGACTCAACCTAAGTCCATAAAATAATTAATCTAGCAACAATAAATCTAAGCAAACAATAAGTAAGCAAGTCCAACAATAAGTAACAAGTTTATGAAAGTAATAGGATATAAACACAATTAACCTATAATAGTTCTCCCCACCTTAACAACAACCTTGTCCTTAAGGTTGAAACTTTAAGAATAAAAACTTGAAATCTTGGTCTTCCACCTAAATGGCCTTTATGGGTGAGTGTCCTTTCCAATGAACTAATAACTCAATCTTGTTTTCATATTCCCTTTTCTCCAATATAGCCTAGGGTTAGTCCTTTCCATCTAGTTCCTTCAATGCATCTAGGAATTCTTTAGAATCCATGTCTTACACCATTTTTGGATCACCTATAAATTGATTCAATTCCTAGACATGAAATAATGGATGGACCTTGGCTCCCATTAATGATTCTAACTCATAAACCATTGCTCCAACTCACTTGTGAACTTGATATGGTCCAATGAACCTAGGTTTTTAACTTTTGATCCCTACACTTAAAGAGAGAAATTTGTTGGTGCAAAGGAAGTTTAGCATACATAAGGTCACCTACTTGGAATTTAACCTCTTTTATTTTTTGATCATATAGCTTCATTCATTCCTAGGCAACATGCAAATTCCGTTAGATTTCCCTCAACATTATGTCTTTTTCCTCCATTAGTGACTTCACCAAAGTCATCTCAACAATCCCCTCACATTAAAAGATAAGGATGGAGGACTCCTATTATATACAATCTTAAAAGGAGTATGTAGCATTGAGCTATGCCAACTGATATTATAACAATATTAGGCTCATGAAATCCATTTAACCCACTCTTTTAGGTGCTTCATTGCAAATCACCATAGGTACATCATCAAAGTCCTATTTAGCACATTTATTTGTCCATTTTTTTAGGGATGATAAGTAGATAAGAAGTTAAAATAAGTATTTTGTAGTTGAAGTAGCTCCCTCTAACTAGTAAATAGTGAATTCCTGTCGTATACAATCATTTGCGGCATATTGTATAATTTAAAAATATTCTTAAAGAAAGCCTAAGACATAATCATTGGTATATACAAATGAGTCAATGCCATGAAATGCCCAAATTTGGAGAACTTATCAATTACAGTGAGTATAATTGACTTCCATATAGACATGGGTAGTCCTTTTATGAAGTCTATAGCGTTATCTTCTTATAGTTGCTTAAGAATGGGAAAAGGCTATAATGTTCTAGTAGACTTGGTATTTTCATTCTTATTCTTTTGACAAACTACACATTGTTGAATTTGCTGCTTTATCTACAACTTCATTCCCTTCTAATAAAACATTGCATGCACCTTTTTTTAACATTTTTTCTATTCCTTCATGAGAGCTACCATGAACATCATTTACAATGAAAGGAATTAGAGAAGACTTTTAGGAAATTTATATCTTTTCCTTGAAGGTAATTACCTTATATTTGTAATTCTAGGGTCTAATGGCCTCCCCCCTCTCAATCCTTTTAATCAAATCCCTTGCCTCACTATTATCTCTTATCTCTGCATTAATTACACTAGCCATTATGGAATAAGTGTTATCACCACTGTACATGACTTGTTTGTTTTACCATCATCCCACTTTCTCTCCTTTTTTTAGATAGTCCATTCACCACCACATTCACTCATCTCGCCTTGTATTCCACAATGAAATCATATCTCCTAAGCTTTAACAACCATTTTTATTGCATCAATGTCACTATTTTCTGATCTTGTAAGAACTTGAGGCATTTTTTATCCATCCTTATTATAAACTTACTCCCCAAAAAGTGATGCCTCCACTTCTGATCTACTATAATGATAGCTAGCATCTCACGCTCATAAGTAGAGAGTTTCAAGTGAACTTTATGTAATGCCTTGTTGTAGTATGTAATTAGCCTTTTGCCGTATGATAAAACTACTCTCACATTAGTTCTAAATGTGTTGCACTTAAGTGTGAAAGGTGTTGAAAAATCTAGTAAACCTAGAACAAAGGCTATTGTCATCACTAGTTTTAGATTCTCAAAGGCTTAGTATGCCTTGTCATCCCATACAAAGGCATCCTTATGGAGTAAGTTAGTGAGTGGCTTTACTATTTGTCCATATCTTTTAGTGAATTTGCAATAGTAATTTATGGTTTTTAAGAAACCATGCAACGCTATAATTCTTTGGTGTTGGCTATTGTGTAATCACCTTTCCTTTTGCTAAATCCATTGCCAGCCTTTTGGCACTTACCAAATGTCCTAAAATTTTAGCTTTATGTGCATAAATTCATACTTTGATATCTTCACATAAAGCTTATTCTTCCTTAAGGTCTCAAGCACTATCCTCACATGCTTAAGATGCTCCTCACAACTTAAGCTTTAGACTAAGATGTCATAAAAAAAGACCAAGACTATCTTCTTTAAGTATTCTTGAAAGACCACGTTAATCAAAGATTAAAAAGTAAAAAGGCCTTTTGTCAATCCAAAAAGCATTGCGAAGAATTCATAGTGGTCATGGAAAGTTTTGAAAGCACTCATTTCAATGTCTTCCTCCCACATTCTCACTTGATAGTAACCCAATCTAGAGTCTAACTTTGAAAAATAATGACTCCCCTCAGTTTATCTAAAAACTTAGTAACGGTGGGTATAGGAAACTTGTCATTCACCATCTTCTTATTGATCTTCCGATAATCCACACAATCTTTAAGATCCACTGGTCTTGTTAACAAGTAACATTGATTAAGAGAAAAGGCTAGTAATAGGTTGAATTATCCTTTCCTCAAGAGTTCCTTGACCAACCTTTTGATTTCCCTTTTTTGGACATAGGGATATTGTTAAGGTTTAATTGGTACTAATTGGTCATTTCTCTTTAATATTATCTCATGGTCATGATTGTGACTCAGAGGAAGTCCCTTAGGTTCTTGAAATACATTCTTAAACTTGGCTAACAATTTCTCCAATAAGTGAAAATTCTTACTCACCCTTATTTACCAATTACACCACCAACAATTGCCCTTTTTTAGTTAGTTCCTTTGTAAATTCTATTCTTGCAATCAACTGAATTGCCTTGAGACACCACTTATAAAGAATGACTTTATTAACATCCATTGTAAACTTAATTCTAGGCTCTGCAAAAATTCCAAACAATGTCCCTCAAAGTTTCAATCCATTATACTCCCAAGACTATATCCATAACTACCAAAGGAAGAATATATAAAATCTAGGTTCATCCTTACTGTTTATAACTTAACCTTAACTTCTGTACACATTTTGCAACTATCTATTCCTTTACTACTTGTTACCATCACTTTAAAAGTTGTAGATGTATTAATTTGTAGCCTATTTCATGAAAGCCAAGAATTAATCTATAAAGTTATGTGTGCTGCCTAAGTTGCTTAATACTTGAATATATGTCTTTGGATTAATCCAACCTAGCCCTTCACTTTCATGGTCTTGGGCTTTCCTAGTCCAATATCATACAAGGCCATAATTGAGATTTCTACCATCTTATCTATATCATAAAACTCTATTCCTTCATCACAACCCCCTAATGGTTCCATACCGCCATATCCCTATCCATTTGGATACACTGCCTCACCAATAAAGAAATGCTTCTTGCATTGGTTATAGGGCATAACTCCATCATTACAATACAAATACAACCCTTTTTACCTTATCTCTTCAAGTTCAATAACTTATATTTTCCGGTAGATAATAGAGCTCTTTAAGTCATAACTTGATTTTGTCAATGGGTTGGTTGCTAGTCCCTATTAAAGGTTGGCAAGTGTTAAGGCTTTTCTCCCATTCTATGGGTTAAATGTTCCCCTCCAACACACCAGATAGAAGGATAGGCCATCAAGTCCCTTAACTTTAAGTATTGATCTTAATAAATTAAAGTATAATGTAAGGTTTCATTCAAAGTGTTAAGGCATTTAGCCTTCACATCACCCTAGATGCCCACCCTTAACCCACTGATAAAAGTATCCACAACTTACTGCATGGTCAAAAGTCTCGCAATGGCTAATTCATCCTTGAATTATTCATAATACTTTTCTATTATGTCCTCTCACTCCAATTTAATATGCTTATAGTAATAACTATAGGAACAAGTAGAACCATACTGTTAAATAACATGGTCTTGAGCTTCTTTCACATTAAACTTTGCTAAACATGTTCCTAGTCCTTTTAGTAGTGTTAGGTTTTATGACTATCCAAGAAAAGGGGGTTGAATTGGATATTTATAATTTATGTTCTAATAAATTCCCTTTTTTATTTAATCATACAATGTTGTTAATTATCACAGTAGTATCATAGCATATAAATAGAAATAAAGATTGAATAATCAATCTCAAAGAATTACACAGTGATTCGGCACTTTTCACCTACTTCCATCCTTTTCTCTTTCAACTTAAGCCAAGTTGAAGTTTACTTACTTCAAGCTAGGAGAACTCTTCTCCTACACCTCACAAGTCCTTAAAAAGGAGTTAATTTAATTCTCGGTTACAGAGTTAGGTTTGTAAAACCTTAATACATTAAACTAATCCTCAAATATGTAATATGGGTGAAGAATTAAGCTTATCAAAGAGCTAATTAAATGTATGAATAATTAATTCAAGCTCTAATCACGAAATCTCCAATTTTCACAAATCTAGGGTTTTGGATTTACAAGGATCTTTCTGTGCAAATAATGTTTCAGACAATCTAGCACATAAAAGATCAATCTATTAGTTGATATTCATAAGACAATGAATTTAGGAAATACCACTTAAGATTTTCTCTTTATTCAAGGATTGAAGAAACACGGCAATGAGAACAAATGATTCAAAGCTTCAATCTCTTTTTGATCAAATCAATAATATATTGATCAGCAAGTGCAAACATTCACCTGAAGCTCCATTTTATAGCAGATTTTCAAACCTTGAACACTTTAGGGTCGATTCAAACCTGTTTGAATTTCTTCTGTTAAGATTTGATAAACATAACATCACATAGTTGCAGGGATGACAATTTTTACAGCAAATAGCCATTCTGACACTCCATTGCTTCATTCTTTTTCTTGTTGGAGTCGGCAATCAAGAGAGAAAGGGGGGGAGGATGGCTTCAATCGAATGTGTGGCTAGGGCTTCAGGCTGTTTAATGTAAGAGCTTAAGCTCTTATTAGAATGAGATGCTGCCATTTCATTTAAGTAATAGGCGCTCGGCTTCAGCTTCACGGGCTTAAGCTTCACATGCTTAAGCTTCACGGGCTTTCAAATATATATATGGTTAGTCCAATAATGATATGTACTCTGTCATTCTTAACTTGAATAAGTAACATGCCTTTATCTTTCAAATGTACCTATAAGCACACCATTTTCAAGTATCACATTCTCTTAGTATAAACAATAAACAATAATATGAATTATTTCACTAATTAAAACACACATAAAATATTTCATTTTAACTTCATATTTGATGTTTGATAGTGGAATGTAGGAAACCGTCTACTTCATAATATCATTAATTGATATTATAATTTACATATCTTTTACTTCCTTTGATGTTTAATAGATGCACACAAGTTCATATATTCAATCATAATAAAAATTTTCTCAACAAAAAATATAAGCACATGATTTTCAACAGGTAGCACTGCAACCACTTGATGGTTGAATTGGTCATGTTCCAAGTACAAACTTTCACTTTTCTTGATCATTCAATCAATGGAAATCAAAAGTTTAGTAGCCATAAAAATCCAAGTAACCCAATGGGCCTGAATTGAGCACTTGACCCAAATTTGACTTGGATGTTTAACCCAAACTATCCAAGTTGGGTATAGACCATGACTCGCTTATGTTTGGACCTAAACCCCTTGATCCATCATTGTTGTTCAGGTTTGTAGTACCTCCTAAGGAATTTGACCCCTCAAACCCATTAGAAAGTCCATTTGAGTGTTGTTTAATGTTGATGACAACCTAGCACCATTGGAAGATAACTTATTAATTTTGGAAAGCAACAACACCATGACATCTCAAAGCTCCTTCACATATGTAGAGAGTTAAGTGATGAACAACTCCACTTGGGATACATTAACCTCCATCCACCACTAATCAACTTGGCTTTGATACCAAATGTTGGTAGTCTAATTGATCCTTTTCTAGCAAAGCTGTCAAGGTAGCAGCTCTAGCCTTGGTATTGGGGCCTTTAAGTTGGATCTCCCAATGGAAATCTTTATAAGGGTGTTGATCAAGAATGGTGGAAAAATGGCCTCAATGAAGGGAGAATTAGGCTCATTACTAGGAACCTACACCAACAATTTGCAAGGTAAAAGATTTTTCTAGAGTGGCCTTGCACTTGAATTTTAAAGATAATATAAAACAAGTACAAATAAGAGGCTTGTCTTAATATTATATCAAAATGGTTTGGATAAAACTACTACAAAAGTCTTCATGCATTGTATTGGTCTTATATAGTCAGTAGCCTTAATATAATATTGTTTACATATTACAAAGTCAAAAAAAAGGTCGGTCTAAGTCGTTTTCACTATCCTCACCTTCAACTGGATTGTTGACCATCATAGAAAGGTTTAGGACATCTTTTTCAAAGATGGTGCCTCCCTTTCTTATCTTGTTCTTCGAATGAGAAGGCGGTGGAACGCATGTCCTGTTAGTTGGATCTTTGGAAGACTCTCTCCAACATGGTACTCCTTGAATGCTAAGTTGCTACTAAGCTATAATCCATGTTGCATCGTGAGCTTGGGTTGATATACTCGTTTGTACCGTGCTCATGGAGCATATAGAGTCTGACTTGGATATTTCTTTTGCATGAGAGCCAGTGGAGTAAGGAGTGAGTTTAAGAGAGTGGTCAAGGCTTGCTTACCTTTCTCTTCCAACTGTTTATTACTTCTTTTTACTTCTTCAAGTAATGTGGCTATAACACCAACACTCCCTCACAAGATTGGTGGGGTCATCTGCTAACATAAGCGATGGACTACCTGGCTGATTTTAGGCCTAGTCTGAGACAAATGATGTAAAAAGCCCAGGATGCTTTGGAAAATAGAACATTGTGGAAGAAAGCTTTCACCGTTTGCAACGGTTTCTTCTTTAACAACCATAGGAGTAGAAATAGGTATGCTATAGATCATCTTAGCCTTTCAAAGGACATCTAAAGTATATTGATGCTGAGTAAAATTAGTCCTACTTCGTTGTAGATTACCTGTAAGCCAAGAATATAGTGCAGTTTTTCTAGGTCCTTAATTAGGAAGCCCTTACCGAGTTCATCAATAAAATCGGTAATTAGTTGAGAAGAGTTCCTGGTTACAATAATATCATCTACATATAGTAAGACCCAAAGCTCATTCATATCTTTTCGAAACAAGAGGAGAGATGGATAAAAAACATAGCAAGTAAAGCAACGTTCCAATCAAAAGTTGGAAAATCTCTCAAACCATGCTCGGGGAGATTACTTTAAACCGTATAATGATCTATGAAGACGAAAAATATGGCTAGGAAACCTAGAATCAATGAATCCTTCTGGTTGAAGCATATAAACAGGTTTGGACAAATAACCATGCAGAAAAGCATTTTCTATGTCTAGCTATTTGATATTCCAACCGTGAATGAGAGCAAGAGAGATCACTAACCTGATCGTTGTGGGATGCATAAGTAGACTATATGTCTCAATGCTACCAACTGTGCCTTCAGTTGGTCCAAGGTTCTGTGTGGAGTGAGTTTAGTTTTTAAACCCCACTTATTTTCTACTACGTTCATGGATGGTTATCGTGGCATGAGAGTCCAAGTTCCAGCCTTTTGGAGAGCTCTCATCTCATTTAACATTGTTGTCCTCCAGTCAACATGTGAAAGAGCATTTGGTATGTTGGTAGGTGTGGGAGGTATGTTAGAGGATGCATGTAAGGCATATTGGGTATTGGGACGCCTAGTTTTGGCTTGACTTCTAGTCGTAATTGATGGCTTTTAGTAAAAGGTTGAATCAGTGGCGATTCTGTGTCTTCTTGGACATAAGTGGAACCTTCAGTTTGTTCAAGTTGATGCAGACTTTTGTCGAGCTCAGAATGGAAAGGAGAGGAGGACGAACTAGGAAACAGGGATGAAGAAGGTGAACTTGTGTAAGGTAACATGTGATGGGTTGCTTGTATTGGAGAGGTATTTATTGATATGTCTTGTACTACATCAATAAATGCAAGTTTAGAGTTGTTCACCTTTTCTGAGTTTTCTTCATAAATTCTTGCCGGAATTTGGGTTACTTCTCTGTGCAATGTGGTAGGTGTATCAATTTCTTCATTGTACTACATGCTACGTGTAATGTTTTCTCTGGTATGAGTACTTGTAGGGTGATGGACTGGATGTACTAGAGAGATTTCACAATTGTGTGACACATCTTTTTGTGGTACTTGAACAATTGAAATTAGATTATCTCCTTGAAATATCTTTGCATTGCTAACAACCACATCATTAGGAATTTGAGTTTCCTTTCTTGTTTCAGATGATCTAGTTTTTCCCTGCATCATGTCTTTAAACAGATATACTTGTTAAAAACATGTTTAGAAATAAAGAATTTTCCAGTTTGCAAATGCAAGCATTTGTTGCCCTTGTGTCGAGTGTTGTAGCCTAAGAAGACACATGGAACTGACTTATAAGAAAGTTTGTTAATTATAGTTGATCTCAGACATGGGAAGCATTGAGATCCAAAGATCTTAAGGGTTCCATACTCAGGAATCCAATTATACAAAATCTCAAATGAAGATTTATTATTTAACACCATTGTTGGCAATCTATTTATTAAATAAATTGTTGTAGAGAGAGCCTCAACCCAATACTTACGTGGAACAAAAGCGTCTATCAATAATGATCTTCCAAGCTCAACAATATGTATGTGTTTTCGTTCTGCTATTTCATTATGCTCAAGAGTGTAGGGACATGACATTTGATGTAGAATTCCATGATAGCGTAATTCTTCCTCTAATTCCTTACTAGTGTACTCTCCTCAATTATCTAAATGCAGAGTCCTGATTCTTCCATTAAATTTCCATTCTATCATAGATTTAAATTAAATAAAAATATGATAGAAGCGGATTTCCTTTTCAAAGGATATAGCCACGTATACCTTGTACATTCATCAACAAAGACAACATAATACAAGAAATTCCGGCATAATCTTTCAGGGAATGGTTCTTATGAATCACTATGTATACGTTCAAAGGGAACTTATGATTTATTTGCAAAAGAGTTAAAGGCTAAACAATGACTTTTAGTTTTAAGACATACAATACAAATATTAGGTATTTCACCTCTCAAATCAATGAGTTTTTGTTTATGCAAGTCTCTTAAAATATGTAAGTTTGAATGCCCCAAACGTTTATGCCATGTATAGCCATCAGTTGCTTGTTGGTGAAGAGTAAGGTAAGCTTGAATTTTCTCACTTGGCAATACGTACAAGTCTTCTCTAGATCCCTTTAGGAGGTTCTGCTATGTGATTAGATCCTTAACAACAAATGAATTTTTGTCAAAGATTACTAAACACGGATTATCTTCTGTTAGCCATGAAATTGACAATAAATTATGCTTAATTGCTGAAGCAACCAAAAATTGAGTTTAACCTTATTTTTCCCTTGTTAAGCTCACTAGAGCCTATGTGTGAGATTGGAATACGTTCTCCATTTCCAACAAATGTTGTGTCAGGGCCAGAATATTTTTCAAATGATGATAATATACTTGTAGATTCAATAAAATGAGAATACGTACATGAATTTGCTATCCATTCATCATTCTTAGGCTCGTTAATATATAGTGTCACCAATGTTTTTGGTATATTATCAGCTTGGAAGGTATGATCAAAGCACCGTTAGCATTTAAGACTTGTGTGTCCTTTCTTTCCATATATTTGACAAGTGATAGGATGTTGAGGGAAATGAGTGTCATCACTTGTAGCATTACCGGAGTTATTTCCTCTAGATTTTATTTGATTGAAGGAAATTCTATTGTTATTGTATTCTGTTAGTGTAAATCCCCATCCATGAGATGAAAATCTGGGTTGGGCATTTCTTCCTCTATTTCCTCTTCCTCCACATGCAAATCATTGAACTGAGTATGCTACATTTTTAACAGGTATTGTAAGATTTGTAGAGGTAGTCTTTGGATACCTGATGATATGTGATTCATATGCCTGAAGTTGTGAAATCATGGTGCTGAAATCTAAAATAGGTGGTCTGAACATAGCTATCTTAAAAGATTCATAAGATACATCAAGACTTTTCAAAAGCCTAAATGTTTTTGCAGAGTCTGAGACATGCTTTCCAATAGAACTTAATTGATTTAAGATACCTTTGAATTTTATCAAGAAAATTGATAGAGTTTTACCTTCCTTCATGATATTGTTGAGTTAAGAAAGTAGGTTGAACTCATGGCTTTCTATTCTTTAGGCAAAGTGGTTTATCAACTCATCCCAGACCTGTGCAAAGCTCTCTAGTTTAAAAATATAACCTAGAGCTTCTTCAGAAAAGGTACTAATGATCCATGATTTAACTAATGCATTACTTTGTGACCATGAGTCAAAATTAGGATTTAGGGTTTCGGTATCCCCAATGGTCTGGCTAGGTTTTGGTGTTTCACCTGTAATAAAACTTGTGAGCTTTTGTGTTTGAAGGAGTGACTTGATTTAAATCATCCAAGATAGATAATTCCCTTCAATGAGCTTAATTGTAACAAAGTTGCTCACATTAATGGAATTAGGGAAAGGGTAGGTGTTGTTTCTATGGGCCATGTTGGCTCTAATACCAACTTAAATTTTGAAGATGATATAAAACAAGTACAAATAAAAGGCTTGTCTTAATATTATATCAAAATAGCTCGAATAAAACTACTACAAAAGTCTGTGTGTTGTACTGGTCTTATATAACTAATAGCCTCAATATAATATTGTTTTCATATTACAAAGTCAAAAAAGAGGTCCGTCTAAGTCACTTTCATTATCCTCATCTTCAACTGGATTGTCGACCATTATAGAAAGCTTTAGGACATCTTTTTCAAAGATGGTGCCTCCCTTTCTTATCTTGTTCTTTGAATGCAAGGGTAGTGGAGTGCAGGTCCTATTAACTGGATCTTCGGAAGACTTTCCAACATGGTACTCCTTGAATGCTAAGTTGCTGCTAAGCTGTAATGCACGTTGCACCGTGAGCTTGGGCTGTTATACTTGTCTGTATTGTGCTCGTGGAGCATATAGAGTCTGACTTGGATATTTTTTCTACATGGGAGCCAGGGGAGTAGGGAGTGAGTTTAAAAGAGTGGTCAGGGCTTGCTTACCTTTCTCTTCTAGCTATTTATTACTTCTTTCTGCTTCTTCAAGTAATGTGGCTACAACACCAACACTCTCCTTTTCTATTCCATTCCACAAAATAAAAATACACAATGGGGTCTATCTAGACCCCTATTGGGTTGATACAAGCCTTAGTCCAAGTCCACAAAGTAAGTAGTCTAGCAACAATAATTCCAAGCAAACAAGAAGCAATCAAGTCCAACAACAACCAACAAGTCCACGAAAGTAATAGGATACAAACACAATCAACCCGTAACACTCTTGGATAACAGTGGCAGATAAGAGGATTGAACTACAAAATTTTTCGTGGCCTAAAATGACATATGAAATGAGTTGCTACCCTCCACGCTCTAGTTAAAATGGCATGCCACTTCATATAATTCTAGTTGGTGTTGGAACTGACGGGGGCCTTTGTGATCTCGGATGTGCTGGCTCGCCATGTTCTTGTACCAATTGATATTGATGTGGGAGTACTTCCAATTGCATTAAATACATTCCAAAAACAAAAATTTTGTCAAATAGGTTTTGGCTTTGTTCACTATCTATTGTTCATACTGAGTTCGTAAGCAATTATATTTAGATTTTCCTTTTGAAAATAATTCCTATGACTTTTACGGGGGTTCTTCCATAGCCCAAGGAAATCATCTTAATGGTTCTCCAAAACGACGGAGAGGTCATTTTTTTCCTCTTTCCCTTAGATGCATTTCGTTAGGTAATTTTTTTTTTTGGATACTTGATATTTTACAACCATTTCTTTGAAAAGTAATCTTGAATGAGTTTATATATCAGAAGCGTGATTAGTCCCTGCTGTTAGACAAAGAATGTTTGGAGTAATTTCATAGGCGGCTATAAAACTTTAGACACTCCACTCTTCATTAGTACTTAGGATTCTTCCCTCGTTAGCGAGGGGGAGGAGCAAAAGGCTAACGGTACAACCTCCTAACAAACAATGTAGGTGTGATAGTCTTTGGAATCCTGTTATCATTTGGAGCTTAGTGGCATAGGGATGAATACCCATAAAGGACATCCTTGTGCACATGCTTGAACATACCCTTTTAAAATAACAAAAGCAATTAAAAAGTTGATTGAGTGCTTCATTTCTTGTCTTTTGTCCCGTCGTTTACTGTACTTACCATGATCAACGACAAACATGCAGGCTTTACGGGTTGTTAAACTTGCTCGTTGAGACTTGAGAAAGATTTGAATCGTAGCGACTGGATCATACCCATTAGTTTATGAAACAGATGTCCAAACGTCCAACATTTATTTTACTTTATAGTTTTGCTTTAACGGCATGCTTCATCCTGGGCCAGTTCTTTTTGAGGACAGGAGATCATGACATAAAGTTGAACCCTTTTGAAGAATATTGACCACCCACCATAAGACATAATGATGATTGACCCACCATGGTGCATGCCACCTTTGACCTCCATTCTGCCCATTTGAGGGCCCAGTGTGAGATTCTCACGTGTCCGGGGAATGGGGGTTTCAGTGGGCACAACTGAGACAGCATGAGAAGCGAAAGCACAGTTTAAATTTGAAAGCAAGTAATGGGGATAATTATTTGCTGATGATTGGAAAATATCAAAAGGATGAATCCCAAATGTAATGAGTACTCGCGAAGAAATGGAACTCCTGGAAAATTTCCTAGTAGATCACAACATCCTTAAACGAAAACATATTATTATGCAAGGTTTGAACAATGGTTGTTTCTGAGGCAATTTCAAAGTTAAGGTCACCTAGTCTCTAACTTCTCTTTTGGATTAAGAGAAAATAGTAACCTCTATTCCAAACCAACATAAAATATGGATCTAGTTTATAACCCTCCTGTTTCCGGCATGTCCTTTATATTCCCTTAGAATTAGGATGGAATGTTTTCTGCAGGCTCTTGTGGAATGTGTGTTAATAATTTACTAGTCACCAAACGCAACGACCTTTTCCCAACTAACATTCTACTCCTACTGTTTTCTTTTTCTTACCTTCCATTCTTCACGACTCTTAGAATGTTCTTTAATTTTCAGTATTTAAGCGCTTCCACTACACCTACATCTTCCCCATAGCTTCTTAGTGCAACTCGAGGTGTCCTAAACTCTTTCCCTTCCTCTGTGCTGTGTAAAATATGGCCGACTTAGGTCGTTCTATTTCCAATGATACTGCTTTGGACTCTGAAGGTAACCCCACTGACAATGTCAATGATGCCCTTGCATGTTTTTGTGGTTTTCTTTTTATGTATTGAATGGTAATATTAGGCTATTTAGTCCTTTTAACTATTATTGTTTAGTCTTTTTCTTCTTCTGTTTTACACCTGTTTGCTTCCTCTGTGTCTTATCACTGTTGGAAGTTTTGCTTTCCATGGAGAATATAGGGTCCTAACCTTGATATGGCTCTGTAGATGCACTCATTCGTTTACTCTATTTCATGTGCTTCAATCATCTTTTTGATGAGTAGGCCGCTTAAATTTGGTTCAATGATTTGCTTTTTCAGACTACTTGACGGGGTTGAAAAATCCTGCCTTCCTGTGATTGTGATTGACAAAAGTTTTCCCAAAGTTTCGTTTTTGTTTTCTTCCTTCCCGAGAACCAAACATTCCCTACTTGTGTTTGCTTATTAGACCTTTCTATTTTGCTCCAGTGGATAGGAATCAAGAGTCTAAGTTGCAGTTCTCTAAGGATGAGGAGACACTGATTGTGATCATGTTTAATCTTGTTGGCGAGAGGTATGCCATCCTTCTCTCACTTACACACATGTTGTTTGCAGTCTTCCCTTTTACTGATGCTCGAGGTTTGAAACAGATGGTCTCTAATTGCTGGGAGAATCCCTGGAAGGACTGCTGAGGAGATTGAGAAATACTGGCATTCAAGATACTCCACAAGCGAATGAACTTGGAAGTTCGGTGTCCTAAGTTGTCCTAATGAACTTTTGGCACGCAGAATAGAAAAGAAAAATCTTAGTTTTAGTAGGAATGTCTAACTAGTATGGCTGCAGTTCTGAATTTGCTTCTCTACAACGTGGTGTTTAACGGATCTGAACGTTTACTTCGCTGCTTTTGAGGATAGTGTTAGGGAGTGTAAGCTCTCATATATGTAAAACATATATTAATTAACTTTGACCAGTGCTCGTAAAAAGGTTCCCCATTTTCCATGTGAAACCATCTTTCTTTCTTCTTTCGCGGTAAGAATCTGAATCAACTTTTCCTGGAGAAGTAAATAGTCCTCAGAACAGCCCCTCGAAACAGATGAATAAGCTTTGCTGTAAAGTAGGCTTCAGATAAAATCTTCCTTGATATATGCTTACAGAGATACGGAGAAGAAGAATCTATAAAGAAAGAGTCTTTTGAAAAGATGACCTCGTAATCTGTCCTGAAAAATTATTGTACAGATGCCTAAATCTATTGAGAAAGAATGGAGTTCGTCTACCATATGCAATCAAGAAAAAAAGTAACATGAACAGGACGATCACCTTCAGGGACTAGCAATGGTTTAAGCTCTTGAACAAGCCCAGAAACACCATATCGGAACATGCATACAAGGTTAAAAACATTAATTCAACAGGTATTATAAGCAAGAAAAGGTCAAAGAAGCTGGAAATAATCGCAAGGATTTCCATAAATTAGAGCAAAGGCATCATCATTGATAAGTCTATATTTGTTTGTGTTTTGCTGGATGAGGATGCCCACGGGAGTTGATGGTGTAATCAACCATGTTGCTGTGGGAGATTCCATGCCCGAGACTACCTCTGGGCTAAGTCCATCTGGTTGGCTGACAAGCCTACAGGAAAGAAGTTCTGGGTTTGAGGACCCAAAAATGAGAGGCATAAGAACGGCCTTAGCTAACTCACAATTACAGATGACAACCATGTTTGTTTTTTTCCGATTTCAGATGATTTCTTATGAAGAACAAGTCCTTATTTGGAAAATTATGCCGATAAAACCTTTTACTATGAAAAGAAAACACCATTTTCTTTAGATAATTTACTTTTTTTTTCCTTTTTTTTTTTGGGTGGGGGGGGGGGGGGGCTGGTTTTGGGGTGTGGAACACTGAGAAACCTAACGCTAATAAGGTTAGCATCGGACAACGGGTAGTAGGGTTTTACTTTTTCCATAGTTACAATGAAGAAAAAAACAAGAAAAGAAAAGGACAGGACCCTGCTTCTATATATCTAAATCACCTTTGCATGACAATAGACCGGCCAACATGGCCTGAATGCCAATGGACTGCTATAGTCAGAAAAGATTCCTTGAAAGTCCTTGGTTCTTTTGTCTATTCCATGTTTCAAAGCACTGTGCGTTGGCCCCATAGCCTAGGGTAAGCTATCAATGAAGGCTGTCATTAGATCTATGTCTTCTTATTGTTGTTAGGGTAAATCTAAATAGATCTTTGGTTGGCTTGTGGCAATTGAATGTTAATTTACAGAGTTCATGACGTCTGAGAAGCCAAATCAAAAAATATTAAAGAGAAAGTCCAAAATCCCCATGTGTTGGACACACCCGCCGAATTTACACAAAAAAATAATAATTAAATTATATCTATAGTTAACATCTTTGTACTTATCATTAAAGAAGATATAACGCATTTAGAAAACTATAAGACGATAAATATTGACACAATCCGGCACAAACTTTTCAATCCAAATTATGTATTAAGAAATGTCCTACGTTGGTAAAAAGAAAGGATAAAATTATAAGAGTTGGTTTCTTTATGTCAATTTAACCTCTCTTTTGTTTTCCCAATAAAACCTTCTAATTAATGAGCTTATTTAACATTTAAGTTGAAATTCACCATAGATGTTACTAAACAGAACTTTTAACTAGTGGATTTGAATTATTGAAAAGAAAAGCTTACAAACAACATAAAGAAATTGACGCCAGTCTCCCACTAATGACACAGATATTACTTAGAGATCATATCAGGAACTAAAAGCCTCAACCTCTTGACTTTATCAGGCTTGAAGACAAGAACAGGAAAAGAAAAAGCAGATATAACTTTCACAGGCCGTGATGAAAGATTCTCTGCCCTTCATTTTTTCCTCACGAGGAATATCAGAATTTGAAGATAGCAAACAGCAGTAAAAATATCAAAAGGAATATGTTTGTACCAAATTCTATTCCACACATCAGCTTCAACTCTTGGTGATTAAGGCCTAGACGTTGATGGGTTTTGATTAGAATGAACCGATTTTCTGATTTCAAGGTTATGAGTAAAGACAACTTGGCCTGCTTTTGACAAGGAAGGCTGATTATTTGAGGTTCTGATTTGCCATTAGTTCTCTGAAGCTTTTTGTAGTAAAGGAAGTATGAACAAATGCACAAAGACAAAACTCACCAAATTGGTTACCAATCTTTTTCTCGATGGGACTTGGCAATCAATCCACACCCACAACATGCAAATGAAAATCTTTGAAAGAAATCCTGCTTTCCATGCAGAGATATTATTTCATGAAACAAGCCTCTCTTGCTGTGTGAGCAACGACAAAAGACGATTAAAAGTACCCAAGAGCTCACCTTGAAGGTGGCACCACACAAGAAAACGATGACAGGCAGTGCTGAAGCAGTGAACACAGATACTCACTGTTACTTCCCCCTGGCCTCGGTCATGGGTGCCACTTGTAGCTAAGCTTAAAAGCAACACCCAAGCATTCTAGACCCTTCGTATCCTATCCTCTTCCCACGTGTCCCCCTCTTTCGCATTCCAGATATTTTCATCTCCTCCTCCATAAATACCTCTTCCCTGTCCTCTCTCTTCACCACAGTTTAGGGAAGTGCTGTATAAGCTGATCAAATGGCAACCATGGCCTCCACTCTTATCTCCAAACCCCAAAAACTCACCCTTTTTGAGAACTCTTCTTCATTCTATGGAACCCCTGTGGCCCCACTTTCCCTCCGCGTACAGCCCGTCAAAGCTGGAGCCCAACCCTCGATCTCCATGTCTGCCTCTTCACCCCCGCCTTACGATCTGAAGGCGTTCAAGTTCGATCCCATCAAGGAGTCCATCGTGTCCCGCGAGATGACCCGGCGGTACATGATGGACATGATCACTTACGCCGACACCGACGTGGTGGTTGTGGGTGCCGGCTCCGCGGGGCTGTCATGTGCCTATGAGCTCAGCAAGAACCCGTCCGTGCAGGTCGCCATCATCGAGCAGTCTGTCAGCCCCGGCGGCGGTGCATGGCTCGGCGGCCAGCTCTTCTCGGCTATGGTGAGTGGCGAGGAACTCATAGACAAGTTGCATGTTAATGTTTTAAATTAAGGAGTCGAGTATTGACATAGTTTTGTCTGATTTAACTGCAAAAGAGATTTTATTTTTATTTTTTAATCAAGCAGAAGAAAAGGAGACTAACCCTTGAACGGTAGTTATATTTGGGCACTTTAATTCGTAAGTGTAGGTATTTCCTCCTTATGATATTTGAATTATGGACTTAAGTTCATCTTTATTCCCTGATTTTGCAAAAGGAAGGGTAGGTATTATCTGATGAACCCTGTGCATCTTTTCGTCTGAGGTATTAATTCCTCTTCAATTTTAAGAAATCTGCATATGGAGTACGATATTAACTGATCTTGACTCATTGTAAAGGTCGTTCGCAAACCGGCTCATCTCTTCCTTGACGAGCTGGGCATCGAGTACGACGAGCAGGACAACTACGTGGTGATCAAGCACGCAGCTCTGTTCACCTCTACCATCATGAGCAAGCTCTTGGCCCGCCCCAACGTGAAGCTCTTCAACGCGGTGGCGGCCGAGGACTTGATTGTGAAGGAAGGCAAAGTTGGTGGGGTGGTCACCAACTGGGCTCTGGTGTCCATGAACCACGACACCCAGTCGTGCATGGACCCCAACGTCATGGAGGCGAAGGTCGTCGTGAGCTCGTGCGGCCATGACGGGCCATTCGGAGCCACTGGGGTCAAGAGGCTCAGGAGCATTGGCATGATAGACAGCGTGCCCGGGATGAAGGCCCTCGACATGAATGCGGCTGAGGATGCTATTGTGAGGCTCACCAGGGAGATCGTGCCAGGGATGATTGTTACTGGGATGGAAGTTGCTGAGATTGATGGATCACCAAGAATGGTATGCATCTCTTTTCTTTTTCTTATATCACATCCATGTTTATTCTTCTTTTTAACGGTTGCCAATAATAATGTGCTAAGACTAGATTTTGTGAGAATGGTTATATCCAAGATATAGTGGGAATTATAGGAACCTAGTTCCTGATGAGATAATATATTGGAAATTGAATATTGAAAATTTGCAGGAAAGGGTTTTTCTGTTCTTCTACATAAAATCGGTTTTTAAAATTTTCAACAATAATGATACAGTCTAAGGAGGATAATTGATGTGGGGTAGTTATTATTTAATGTTAATTATTTAAAAAATAAGAAATATTTGGAGACATTTGCTTTAGAGACAAACCTAGTAATGTAGTCCCAAAAAGGAGTGGCCCAACCTAAGCTAATGACAAAGTTAAGTGATTATGTTGTGATTCGTTTCATCCTTGGTAAGAATCCTGGAGAAAGTGGTCCATTGACGGCTTAATGATCTTTCCCTTTTTTTCTTTTTCAACACTTGCTTTAACTGGTGCTCGAGCCACTCATCGAACTTTAGGGAGGTGAGTGGTAGTAGCATCATCAGATTCATTTAGTTGTGGGAGCAGTCCTAATGGAGAGAAAATGGTGTCATAATCAAAGTCGACTTGGTCAGTTTTTGGTTCATTGCTCCCTGACGATTATGTAACTTTGTCATATATGTTTGGCCTGCTCTGTCTTTTCCTCAGTGGTGGAAATAACGTTATTTCATGACCATTTTGGTACCAATGTCCATCTGGTCAGCTTTGGCTTTTCCTCTCTGGTATAACACTATGAAACAAGCAATAATTCTCTACTGTTAAGGAAATATGATATGATAATGGTGGATCCCTTTAAAGGAAAAAGATGCCTGATATCATTATCTGATGGTGATCATTATGCAGGGGCCCACATTTGGAGCTATGATGATTTCAGGACAGAAAGCAGCTCATTTGGCCTTGAAGTCACTGGGACTTCCCAATGCTCTTGATGGGTCATATGTTGGAAACATCCACCCGGAGCTGATCCTGGCTGCTGTAGAATCTGCTGAAATTGCAGACGCTTAAGTCAAAATTGGATAGTTGTTAATAAAGTGAAGAAATCGTCGGAGATAATGTAGAGTGGTAGGAGTGGAGGTGGTGGGTGTTTGATGTGAGTTGGGGTGGTGAGTTTTGTTAATAATGTGGGTCTGCATCCTTTTTCCCTTTTGTTGGCCTTTTGTTGTAAGACTGTTGGAACGTTCGAGAGGAAATGCCAGACTTCACCATTTATCTGTTGTTATTTCTTCTGGGTCTTTGCATGCCTCAGTTTCCGCAGAAGTTCAGAACAGATCTACCACTTTCAGGAGAAAGTTTTGTGCTAAAAATTCTTCCATTGTAAAGCATCAGACACGACTCTGTTTTACTCACAGCAAGGTTGTAAGCTGGTCGCCAGTGTGGATGTTGAGGCTTCACAGAAAGGGCAATACAGTTCGAACACATTAGAGGAATTGTTGGGAATTTAGAGAGGCAATAAGCGAAAAGAATGAATAAAATAAATACTCACAAAACAAGAACTTAAGGCCATTGATGGATGCCCTCTATTTCAGGAGATGAAATCCATGCAGTGACATGGTTTGAGCTGATCTGATTGATTTTCTCATCAAGATATATTGGATTTTTGGAGTAGTCTTATGATCAATCTTATGCCTTGAGTCCCAGGCATTTGAGGCATGTGGTAGTATATTTTCCGTAATACTTTGGATTGTAGATTCTGTATATGGGGTCTCCTTAAAAATCTATTTCATCCAGAAATCAACATTTTTTCATAAGAATTTCTAAACAAGAATTTGACAATTTGGAACTATTATGGCACTAATCTTAGCCGTATCAACAAGGGTTCGAGGCAGGTTAATTTTCTAAATGAACTCAACGTTGCCGCCTGAATGTTTCGAGGTGCAATCAGCCACCTTAAGGATTAGGATTGGCCCTTGGTGTTTGAATCTCTCGGAGAAGGTTTAAAAGAAAAAAAAAATGGGTAGAAACATATTAAAAAAGGTATATTATTCAGTTTAAAAATTAATTTAAGAAGTGATGGAATGCATTACTATATAGGCATGATTTTTAATATATTTTTTAATTATGTAAAATTTATTATCTATATTTTAATATGCTTTTTTACCATGATGATCTATTATATTACGAAAGCAATATATAGACTCAAATCAAAAAGAGCTTATTGGGGTGTTGAAAGAATACCAACAATTCAATTAAAATTTATAAGGGTGTTAAGGAAATTCTAACTTTGATAATATATTAAAATACTTATTATTTAATTTAAAATTTAATTAGAAAAATGATAAAACCTATTATCAAATAAGTAAATTTTTAATATATTTATTTATGATATGCAATTTATTAATCACATCTTAACAATGTCCATGAATTTGACCATTCATTGAATCAATTGGTCACTTCATGCACTTTACAATACCATTTGAAGCTCAAAAGTTGGAGAAAAATCCTAAATATCTAAGCTAGATGGATTTCAATGTAGGAATCCAAAGGCTATATACGAAGGGATAGAGGTTTCACAGTGCATTTTCATCTTGTCGCCTTTACAAAATGGACAGTTTTTTTTGGCTTACTTATTGTATTTATTGCATTTGCATCTAGAAAGGTATTTGTTATATTTTTTTGTATCAAAGCAATATTTTCATAAAATTTATGTCTTATTTTGATAAAGTGATAAATACAGTAGGTACAGCTAGCCTCCATCAAAATATTACAACAAAATAAGATAAATACATCTTAAAAAAAGGAGGAATTATAATTTGAGACATAAAGAAAAAATTTGGGGGAAAAAAAAAACACTTTTTCCCACCGCTGCAAGTCGTTTACGAGTCAAATCTCTGTGCTACAGAACGTGGATCGATGGTGTCGTTTATTGCAGCTCTTTCCTCTAGGCGGCGAAGTTCTATCTACATTGCATTTCACCTCTCCACAGCGTCATTGGCGCCGTAGCATTCTTACTTCTTGGTTGAAGAAATTTCGAGGTACGTTTGGAAAATTGGGCTTGATTGGCGCTTTCTTTGTTGGAATTAGTTGTGAAGTTGTGGAATCCTAGCTCTCTGTTTGTTTCCCGAAAAAACTCGGGAAAAATACGTGATTGATATAAGTCTATCGATGTATGTATTCCTTATTGTATTTAGTCTCTGATAAATTGAAATGGTTGGCTCTGGTAGGCTAAAATGGTCGTGTTGTTTCTAGTTGAGTCGACGGTTTTGCTCTCTCAGGCCCAAAGCTATGAAATTAAGAATTCTAATTTGCTGTTTTTTTTGGGGGGGGCGCAATTTTCGAGACACCAAACACAGCGCCAATTCAATCCAATTTTTCCACTATCTTTAAAATCATCATGGTCCTAGCTATGAGAGGGAAACTTCTAATTGATCTTCGTAGGAAAGAGACAAGGAAAGGAATTACAATTGAGTTTGATTTCTTCTCCTCCATTTTCTGACAAACCCAATACTTCGTGGGTTCGCCCAACGATTTCCCTATACAAAATTTTTTAGAAACTCTTAAGACTTGTATTCTTTTTCCCTTAGCTATTTCATTCAGCTTCATTTGAATATTTGTTAACTCATGAAATAATTTAAATCAATATTGGATGAAAGCATTGAAGGAAGCAGCTAATTTATCTGCTCAATACGAAATTGGAAGGTTGATAGTTAGTACGTGATTGGTGAATGACGGAAATTTTGCTATGCAATATTTTTCCAGGGATTGATTAATTTCTTTACTTTTGTTGGGGTACTGATGGGATCATGACTGTTTTAACAGTTTTGGGACATTGCATATGTCTTTCCTGCATGAATAATCATCTTTGGGTTTTCATGTGTTAATTAACGTTCTTATGGCAGCCGGAGATTGAAAGATGGATGAACTTTTGGTTGCGATTCTCTCTATGCTTCTTGTTGTTGCATTAGTTCCACTCTTCTTGTGGAAACGCCGACAAGATTCCCGACCCCCAGCAGCTGAAAGTCAAGAAGAACCTGAGGTCTGCTTGTTCCTCTTCTTCTATTTGCCTTGGCTTCTTTTAGTGTGTTGTGCTCAATTATCTGGAAAATTCAGTTTTCGGCAGAATTTGGATTTGCTCCTTTTTATTTAATCTTTTGAGCTGTTATGAATTCAGGTTCATAGGAGGGAAACAGTCGTACGAGCTACTGGTGCTCGTCGAATGCGTCGGAGACCAGCTGCAGGAGCTAGTACATCATCCGCTGCAGCAGTAGGTGTTGAAGGTCTGTAAAATGCTTCATCTCTTTTTACTTTTATTTTTTAGTTGTTGCCTTTTTTTTTTTTTATTTTCTCCATCTATATTAATGATAAAGGTATTAATTTTTCTTTTGTGCCTTGTTCCTGTTATATGACGTTTTGAAATGTTTTCCCGTAATTCAATAAATGAGGCTAAATGAATTATATGGGTGAGATCAAATTATGAATTCAGGAAATATTCAAAGCATCTGATTTTGAGAGAGTCAAGAAATAGTATCTACAGATTGGGAAGGTAAATGGGGGTTAAATGAGGGAAAGACTGTTGAGATGGTACTTTTGTACTTGAGTGAAATCAGTTATTGCTCTTAAGAGGTCTAATTTGATTTGGTTCACAGTTGATCTTACAAACTTGAGGGAGGAAAAATAGTTCTAATAGAGGTACCTTTTAAGATATATTGGCCTGTCATATAAGATTATGATCCTCGATAGAGTGTAATGTCAAATTAAGATTTCTTTAGTTTAGTATATACGCTTGGGTGTTGGAATTTTTTGAGCTGGTTGGAGGTGCTATCACATGCATGAGTGCTCAGGGGAGCTTCGAACATTCTGGTCTCTTTAATTGTCTTGAAGTTTTATTTGAGTATGTTATCAAATTTATTTATTTATTTATTTTTTAAGTTATAAGTTTCTTTACACTTACCCTGTAGGAATATTACCTAGAATTTTTTGTCATTCATATGATGGATGTTTCTCGGAAGGCTGTCCCATGGCTTTCTGCTGCAATTGTGGCTGTCTTTTTCAATTCCCTGGAGAGATAGAGGTGAAACTAGTGGGGGTGGTGGAGGGGTTGCGATGGGGAAGGTCAGTCTTTTCAGTCAAAGCTTAGAAGGGAGGATTCAACATAAAATACTTGTATATATGCACCCGAAGATATCCTCGACTGCTCAAGCAAGTCAAATACTTAGAAAGCAATGCAAGGCGTGGGCCACAAAATCCTTCCCTGAGGCAAAGAATGAGACTTGAGTTCCCCAGCAGAATGACTTCCTCAAACTTACTTCAAACTATTCTAACATAGAGCTACAATAGTCACATGTGTGACATCCACCTCAGCTTTTCAATGAATTATTAAGGTTTTCATTAGCTGTGTTGGTCAAAGCATTAACCTTCTAATGTTGTTAAGGTTACATAATTCTCTGTTACCAATTTTTCGTCTGTTAGCAGTCATATCTGTTTTGTATTGTTTCTTTTTTTTTTTTTTCTTTCTATAAGATGTATGAGAATATGTATATTGGTTCTTGCTGAACCTAGGTATGCTCGTAGGGTTTGAGTGTTGCCTTTCCTTCACTATCTTTCATTATTTTAAAAACCATTTTTCTGTCCAAGTGAATTAATGAAATTAGTTTAAATACAGAAATTGTTGATGGAAGTGATGATGAAGCTGCTGAGGATGAGTATAATGAGGGTAAAGCAACAAAGAAAAAGGGAAAGAAACGTCAAGAACGGGAAGCTCAACGTCAGGTACTTTTTCTTGTACCTCTTATTATTTACATATATGTCAATTACATTTTTTCTTTGGGTTCTAGTTTATAAATTGTTTTCAGTTATAAGTGTTGATGATCGTTTCAGGAATATGTGGTTATGGGTGGGGCATCGGTGCTTGCCTTGACAATCTAATAGATATAGTGAAAGTTGAACTGTCCTATAATAAGAACTAACTTTTTATTGTCCTGATTGAGACCTATGGAAATTGGGACGTTTCGTAGTTGCTCATTAATTACGGACTCACACCTACTAATTAGATCATTAATGAATGAACTTCTGTGTTACAAAGTTTTAAATATTCAAGAACTATCACTTCATTCATGATTGAAGTCTTATGGAAATTGGGACATTTGGTGATCACTAAGTAACTCTGAAGTTTATAACCAACTAATGAATGAACTTCTTAAGCAATTCGGGGCATCTTCTTACAAGTTTTACATATTCAAGCTCTCTTTGTGATGTTCACGTCCTTGATGTGTGTGAACTTTGTGTTTCAAGCTTTGTTTGGATTATTGGAACTTTGTTGTTCTGAGTTCCACATGATTGTTCTGAAGGCTGACCAAGCTGCAAGAGATTCGAGGCAAACAAAACAAGACAGGTATGCAGAAATGCGGAGGAGGAAGGATGAGGAACATGAGGCAAAGGAGCGCATGCTGGTTAGCAATATTTCTGTTTTGTTGAATTTTCAATCCACATGTGCTTGTGTTTGTTTTTTTTATGTCAAAAGTGGGCTTCTTGATGAATTTTGTGGTGCTACATTTAGGAAGAAGAGGCGAAGGCTCGTAAGGCCAGGGAGGAAGAAGCTGCTGCATTAGAGTTTGAGAAGTGGAAAGGAGACTTCTCAATTGATGCTGAAGGCACTACAGAAAGCGAAGTACAAGATGGAAGTCAGGACTTGCTTTCCAATTTTGTGGATTATATAAAGGTGATTTTTTGTCCTCTGCTTAATGGACTTCTTTTCTTAGAGATCAGCTCTTTTCTTTATGAAACAACTGTTAAAATTGTTGAAGTATTAGAAACATCCTACCTGAGTTTGTTCAATTATCAGTTTCTTATCTCATTTGGTGGTTTAATGAGCGATTCCAGTTGATATGAAATCATGGTAAGTGAATCTATTGGGAAGTGTTAGAAGGACTTGAGAGGAAATAGGGAATGTTGCTAGTGGACGCAATGAAAATGTTTGAACTTGGTCTACAGATATGTCAGTTAGAATAAGAGGCTTTTAGACAAAGATGTGGTTCAGCACTGTTCTTTTTTATTTTATTTTTTATTATTTACTTTAAACTCATTTGGTTTGATCTTGCAGAACCACAAATGTGTTCCCTTAGAAGATCTCGCTGCAGAATTCAAGTTACGCACTCAGGTACTCTCTGCACACCCTTGTGACAGTATTTACTAGCGATGTTTTGATTGTCTAGAATTCTTTTAAATTTTATACGTATGCATGTGTATGTCTGTCAACACAACAGAGGAAATTTGCATTGTTTTTTTGTATTGTCAGAGTATTTCCATGTACAACGTGGCTTTCTGATTTTGCAACGCTACTTCTTGCTCTCACAGGAATGTATCAATCGGATCACCTCCCTGGAGAGTATGGGTACGTATTGTTCAATTTCTTTTTAGTCGTAATGACCCTCTTGTTAGAAATAATCAAATGGAACATTCTTGTAACTTTTTCACCGTAGAAGATAAGCTACTCTCTCATTTCAGCACGTCAAAGATAGAAACATTATATCTAGAAACATGAAAATGAAATTTACTGTCCTTGTGGCTCCTCTGACATTTAGGGTCGAATTTCTTGGTCAGCATTTTTTTAACTAGCTTTTTTTTGTACTTCTGTTTATAACCTTTCCTTTATGAATCATAAGTATGCCATTTGTTGTTCCAGATATATGTCACATCAAGTATATAGGGTCTAAAGCATCTTTCCCTGCCCTCTTGATACACTGGTCTGGGATGTTGGCTTTCGTTGGGTCTTGTCAATTGTTGGTATCGTTTCAACTGCCCATGTTTTCTATGCTGATATATAAGTGAGCAGTTTCAGTTGGTCTTTGCTTTCCTTTATTCTTATTTTTCTCCTCGGTTTTCTCCATTTAGTCAAATATACTCATAGAATGCTAAAAGGGAAGAGAAAGAATGCCGTCTACCACGTTCTAGTTGTCCCCTTTTTCTGCTCTTTTCTTTTAATACTGGATCGTGTTTTATTGAAAGAGCGAAGTTCTCTTGTTGAGGGATCTAATATGGTATCATTTGGTTTTGTTTTAGGGCGGCTTTCTGGTGTAATGGATGATAGAGGTAAATACATATATATCTCTCAGGAAGAAATGTCAGCTGTAGCTGACTACATTAAGCGACAGGGCCGTGTTAGCATCTCACACCTGGCTAGCAAGTCCAACCAGTTCATTGATTTGGAGCCAAAATCCCAGTTTGTTGAGGAGATCTCTAACGTGGAGGAGATTACTGTATCTTGATTATAAAGTAAGGATAGACATCTATAGGATGCAATGCATAACCAAAAGTAAAGAGGCTTTATTTGCTTATGTACATTACTTTTACATGAAAAAAGCAACAAACCTACAACTTTCTGCGAAGAAAAGCTATATATACATTTGACAGAGGAATTAGCAGGATTTGGTTCTGGTTCCCTCAGGACAAATTCTGTTCTGCCAGGCCCTTTTTTCGCCTGTGCTTGTTCCAGGTGCCAAAACAATTGGATATTTTTCACCTTGTAACTCACAACACCAATGTTTAGTCAGTTTAAGTTGTTGCTTGAGCAAGAGCTTAATCATGTCTGATTGATCTTCGAAGTAAATTGTGGAAAACCTGTTTTCTTATAGGATTCATTGATGAAGATGGTTACATTTTCTGTCAACATTGATACAGGTTCACACATTCACAGATGAAAAGAGTCACTTGTGTGTCAAGGATGACTAGTCAGCAAACACATTCCAATATTGACGAAGATAGACCGGCAAATATCTTCTTTTTTTTTAAAAAAAAAAAAAAAGGAAAAGAGAAATGATGCTTTTGCATGAACATATCCTTTACTCATGGTAGGGCTTGTTGTCTTGGAGGTAAGCTAGTAAGGATTATTAACCATTAAGTCAAAAATCTAATACCGGCTATGGGAGTTATTAAAAAAATATACTTCTTGGCATCTTTAAAAAAAAAATGCCACATTAATGTTTTTCACGTTTGATCATCTAAAGTTATGTTTCTTGGCATGCAATCGAGGCCAAACCCATCCATTTTCGGGCTTTCCACGCCAACAAACAACAAAAAATAACCTCGAATGAGTCCTATCTGTGTCCTCTGCTATGGAGTTTTGCCAGCCCATTGCCTCTTTCAAAGCTGTCTTTCCAACTTCTTCCAAGAATTAACCCACCACCTTCCTGTTCAATGGATGTTTAACACATAGTAACCCCCCACCTCCGTATTCCGCGCTAAAACTAGCGGAAGGAAATTCAGTTGACTCAGTCTTCCAATGTCCCCTTTCTTTTATAGCCATTTCACCTGTCACTCCTCCAGGGTTTGCCTCAAACTTCAACCCCTTTTCCGTCCAATCGGCGTCCTCACGCGGGCGCCGCTCTCACGAACCCATGAACCCTCTGTCTCAGCAAGCAATGAGAACAAAGCTTGGAAGAATTCTCTCTTTTGTGCACCATGCATTGCTTTTCTACGTGACATTGTTGCTTTTTGTGTTGCTTTGTGAGTCTAAGGTTTGTCATGGCCAAGACTACGACGACACCTCCACGACGGTGGCTGCACCGCCCGAGCAGAATGACTGTAATGGGATCTTTCTCTCGTACACGTTCATTTCGCGCGAGAAAGAGTACCCACATTTGAAGAATGCTACTGCGCAGCCCTGGTCGTTCAAGTCGGAGGCGAAGATACTCAATACCGGGACCCAGGTGCTCCAGGCGTGGAAGATGTTTATCGGGTTTCAGCATGACGAGATACTGGTATCGGCCACTGGGGCCGTGCCGGTTGACGCGACCGATTTCCCGGCAGCAGTAGGGAACGGAACGTACCTAACAGGGTATCCGGCGGCGGACTTGGAGACGGCGATTGATACGGCTGGTGATCTCACCCAGATTCAGGCAAAGGTGGACATAACCGGGACGCAGTTCGGTGTGAAGCCGAAGGGGGTGCCGATGCCAAAGACGATTAAGCTTGTGAATGATGGGTATAAGTGTCCTTCACCAAGGCGCCGTGGTAAGTTTGGTTATTTTGAAGGTTCATATTTGGCGAATGCATAGAGCCAAGGGATGAAAAACTAGAAAAAAAAATCTTACAGTTGTGCATGTCTTTGCATAACCTTTGCATCAAATCTATCCAAATCCTTCTGGGTCGGTAGGCATATTTGGAGGAGGATCTCTTAACTCAGAGAATCTGAGAGATCCTTGCTAGAAGATTTCAGGCTCCAGTCACAAACTTGAGGATTATGTTCAATGCTACAAAATCCCAATGACCTAATCAGAAGCGTTTTATTGTTCTCGATGTAGATTCTAATTTGTTTGCGTTCTCAATATCGATCCCTGAAGCTCTCAAAAACATGGCGGACCTGTAGAACATCAAAGCACCTTCGAACTTACTTTTGGCAATTTCGTTTTTCAGGGCCGAGCTCAATGTTTGTCTGCTGTAGAAGAGATCCAAAATTCAAGGCCAAGAAAATCAAGACGAAATTTTCGCCTCGTCAGTACGGCGATCTCTCCTTCTCGTATGATGTGATTCAAGCCTATCCAAGTAGCTATCTTGCCCAAGTAACCATCGATAACAACCACCCATTAGGCCGTCTTGATCAATGGAACCTGACATGGGAGTGGATGAGGGGAGAGTTCATATATAACATGAAAGGAGCCTACACTCGTGAAAAGGACGGTTCTATGTGCATCTATGGCCCCGCCAGTCTATACTACGCAGACTTGGACTTCTCTAAAGTCATGAACTGTGAAAAAAAGCCGGTCATCGCCGACCTCCCTCCCTATCTAGCTAATGATACCAAAGTCGGGAAAATACCATATTGCTGCAGAAATGGCACCATCTTGCCAAAACTGATGAATGAGAGCCAAGCAAAGTCTATTTTCCAGTTGGAAGTGTATAAACTTCCTCCTGACATGAACCGAACTGCTCTCTATCCACCCCAGAAATGGAATATCACTGGCGTTCTTAATCCACAGTACAAGTGCGGCGCTCCCATTAGAGTTGACCCAACAGAGTTCCCCGATCCGACTGGGATTCAGGCTACGGTTTCTGCCATGGCAAGTTGGCAAGTGGTATGCAACATTACCCGCCCGAAAGCTAAGCAATCTCGGTGCTGTGTTTCGTTTTCGGCTTACTACAATGCCAGTGTCATTCCCTGCAACACTTGCGCCTGCGGCTGTGACGAATCAGATACTTGCAATCAGAACGCCCAGGCCATGCTTCTCCCTCCAGAAGCCCTTCTCGTGCCCTTCGCAAACAGGACGGCGAAAGCAAAAGCCTGGGCCAAGATCAAACACCATCATATACCAAGGCCATTACCTTGTCCGGACAACTGCGGTGTTAGCATCAATTGGCATGTTGATACTGATTACAGGAAAGGATGGACTGCTCGGATGACACTCTTCAACTGGGATGATTTCCCTTTCCAGGATTGGTACACTGCAGTTCAAATGAAAAGCGCCTTTTCGGGTTTCAAAGAAGTATACTCCTTCAACGGTACCAGGATGCCGGGTGCCAACAACACCATCTTCTTCCAAGGCAGGGAAGGTATGACTTTCCTGATGGGCGAGACAAATGGTACTAAAGAAAATATGCCAAGAGTGCCCGGAAAGCAGCAATCAGTTATTTCATTCTCAAAGAAAAACACGCCTGGCATAAATATACGACGTGGAGATGGATTTCCGTCGAGGGTGCTTTTCAATGGGGAAGAGTGTGCGCTTCCTACGGAAATACCCCGGCCGGGAAGTGCAGGGCATCATTCTCCGATGAATCTCCTGGCCGTCATATTCATCACTATGACTTTTGTGCTGTTGACGGATCACTTCCATATATGATCATTTGAGGATTTTGCATGAAGTGTTTTCTCCGAATAGGGAGTTAGTTTTGGTGAGAATCACTTGCTTGCGTTTTTTCCTTACAAACATTTTCAGGCGTCTCCATGCAATTAAGCACTAAACTTTTCCTCCTGCCAAATTTTCTGTCTCAGACTCAAAGAGATGCCTTGCACTCGGGCAAATGGGAAATGACGAACGGTGCAACTGCGATTTTAAAGGCTGTTTTGTTGTCAGCTGGTCCCAAAGACAGATTGAGAATGTAACAAGTAGAAAAGAGACAAATGATTATGTGTACGAAATTGTAACTATTATATTTCTATGCATTCACGTGGTGTCTAACAGATACTCTCCATTGTACAGTGATGTGATTCACAGCCATTTCGTTTACCATGTCTGCCAGTTTGAAACTTGAACAAGTTGGAATTCGCTTTTGATTTTCGGTTAGCATGTTTCAATAATTATTTGTACATCGAACTTGCTCCACTTGCGAAAGCATTGACACATACTTTTGCTTAGGCCCACATTTCTTTCGTAGGAATGAGATGTTTTCACGTTAGCAAGTCTTCTTTGCCTTCATTGACCTAAGTTAAAGTTTTGTCTATATTTTAGATAGAGAGTAATCAACAGAGTGACAACAAAGTTAAGATAGGACGAAGATAATTACTAACATCTCAACGTTGGCTATGCTTAAGCAACCGCTGATACATCAAAACCATTTGTTCACAACTTTTTTTTTTTTTTGGTTGAAATGTAAGTTTGCATTAATAAAAAGTAGTATATAAAAGCAATGGGACATATCTTAACACTACAAATTTCAACAACTATAAAAAAATTGAGGTTATAAGCTTCCAAAACTCACTCAAAATGATATTTCTTTGTAAGATTTTATATTTTAAAGCAAAAAAACTCTTCCTCATTCACCACTTTTGTTGGCAACTTTTGCTTTCCAACCATCACTAGTGTCATCAACGTCGTCTAGCTGTCTCTTATGTCCATATTTCCCCCTCTTTCTTCTTAATACCCAACTAAATTGTGTGTGAGCGAAAATGGAAATAATTTGCATTGAACTATGTGTCAATTAGAGATTAACTTGGAATGAAAGGACCATTGATGGTAACTGAAGTACATTACATCAAGCACTACAAGGAAAAAAAATAAAAAAAAATTGATGAACTTCTGGACTTGAACGTGCACAACCTAAAATGCCTTTGAAATTCCTTTTGGATTGACGAGTCAAGTCCTATACACAACTAGTGCAAGTGAATGAATGGGAAAACAGGAGACATGAAATGTAACCATGGACGGTGGGTTTTTGATTAATAACAAAGGAAATTTTATCGTGAGATTCAAAGCATATTCAAGGCTGAGAGAATGAATACGAGAAGAAGAGGCTGTTCTACATAATCTATTCTCTATAGTACAAAGAATAAAGAAAAAATAAATGCCAAGTTGAATACAAGAAAATAATGCTAGGCATTGTGTCATGCTAGTGTCCACGGGATAACAGAAAATATCCACACGTCTGCAGCATAGTTTCTTAACAATTACTAACAGTTACCATGATGAAGAACAAGGGCAAACAAAGAATCAAACTTCTCATGAAAAAATGTGCATAGCATCGGACCATAACTTAGACATCATTACTTTACATAACTTAGACCATAACTTAACATAGCATCAGACCATAACTTTAACATAAGTTCAATATAAGTTCATCAAAAGAAATACAGAAAAAAAAAAAAAACACACCCAAAACTCACTCTCAAGCCTTAACAGAACTATAGAAGATAAGCACATAAAAATGAGCAGACCTCTCTACCATAAGAGTCTTATATGTTCCGGTGGTTGATTGATATGATTCATCTTTTGCAGTAAAAGTCACCAAATAATTGATGTCTCCTACATACTTCACCTTGTACTGGGCTTTTACCATGGACTCAAAGGTCAGGTTCGACTTTGGTAAAAAAGTCATATAAAAGAACGGAATAAATATCCACCTCGGTGAGTTTGGGGCTCTTTCAATCCTTAAAGTATGTCCAGTGGTGCCCTGGTTTTGCCGATGCTCATGTTATAACAATTTTATGTAGAATAAAACAAAAAGGATTACGGTAAAAAAAAAAAATAATACACCATATGCGAAAAACCAAACATCGATTGAGTTAGAAGGTTACATAACATAGATTTAGCAACTTTAAATATAAAAGAGAACTAAAAATAACATACCATGTGCAAAAATTACAGCCATCACAAGGAAGATTAGGGTGTTAAAATAGGTAAGGTGTTGTGTGCCTTAGACCTTTTTTGGTATCCTCTATTCGGCTCGTTAGTAAACTAATATGCCCATTGATAGTTTCATTTTACACATGTACTTCAGGATGTAAAGATACATTTTTATATGTAGTTTAATAGAAAGAGATACATAGCCAGTGGGTAACTTTCCCACAGCTTACCGTTCGAACTAGTTTGATCTTTGTTTTCTTTGCTTAAACTTCAAGATGTATCGGAGGCAGGTTGAGATGGTGGCATTCTCCATCAACTTCCTGGGATGATGTAGCTGCAATTCACCATAATCTACCATTAGACGTATTTCGTGCTTCTATTTTCTTCAAGGGCTTTTTTGGTAGAAATTTTTAGCCCACTGGCACCAAGAACTGGATGCAAGCCCCCACGGTAATAGAGTATTATTACGACAAGCTCAGCAACCTCTGGCTTGAAATTGATACCGTGGAAGCCCTAATGCATTGCCATTGTGGAAATTATCTTGTCGGATCAAGGAGAGGACCGACGCATGCACAGAGGAGCAGCAAACCATGGACTTCTTGTTGGGTTTGCCAAAAAAGTTTAGAAAATTTCGGACAAACATTATGTACAAGGAACCCCTCCCCTCCATTAATGCTATTTTCAGCCTAGTAAAGGAAGACAAACACTAAGGGAGAAGAGAGGAGGCTGGAAGAATCAACGAGCCACATGGAACCACTCTTGCGATCTCCTCTCCAATGCAATCTGAGTAAGCTAAGCCAAACTGAAGGTGGATTCAAAGGGGAGAGTTATCTACTTCCATTGCCACAAATCTAGCCATTCCAGGCAGAAATGCTATCAAATAGTTGGCTATCTCCTAGATGGGTCTCGAAGGGAAAGGGAATACAAGCTACTAGCCGGCAAGCTTTCCAAATCAATAACGGCATAGTGATCGGGAGTGGTTGGAGCTACTCTGTGAGAAATCTTGGTTTCTTGCCTAATGGGTCAGCTTTTGGGAATCAGGTCGGGTCAGCTTGTAGAGCCATCTTGGGCGGCTTGTTCTAGCCTCTATCAAGCAGTAACAAGTCGGCCCTTTTCAAGGCTTTTAGCCACAAGGCCAACAGTTCTTTGGGGCGCAAGTCCCCGACATCTATTATTCTAGTGCAAGTGGTCCTATGCCCATTTGTTACGGATTACAAGGATCAAGTGGCTACAGGTCTACACCTTTAGCCCAAGAGCAGCAGTAAAAGTTGGGTCACCAAGCCCAAATTAGAAACATTTCCTTTGTAGGGACGATGATGTACCTCTGATGCTGGAGCTCCCGCATCTTGTAGGCCCACAATTTCCAACGTTTTCACTTAATCTGAATCAGTTTCGGAGTAACTTGGCTTCCCAATCAACGGGCATTTATAAAGCTATGACAGTTACGTCTAATTTCACTTATCCATGGATTATAGATTTAGGCACAAGTGACTATGTTATGTGTAATTTATGTTGTTAAAAATCCATATGAGTATATCCTTTTGCTTTCTCATGTAAACATCTTTTCTTGACACAAATTGTGTTACGGAAGAAAAAATAGAACTTCTATTGCAAGATGATGTAGCTCTCATTGAGGGATTAGGTGATAAGAACTCATCCAACCATTAAAAACCGAATGAATAAAGCATCTAAAATGAATAAATAAAATTTGGGGCATCAAAAAAAGAGTGACAACCGTGTGCTTCATCAACTAAGCGCTTGAAATCATCAGAAGTGCCATATCGACTGCAGGTCACAAAGATGTTAGTAATCTGCATTGCTAATAAACTTGATCAGTTTCATTTCCTAAAAGTGTCGATCAGGATATAGTAATACGAAGCCTCTATCGTCATAGAGAAATCAAAAATTTCTGAAAACCAAAAAGAAACTGATAATAGCATACATTGATGTCCACAATTCTGGAAAATCTAAAGTTAGTGATAACCATATATTCTATTATAGAAAAAGGGAAAAGAAAAGTTTTAACTCACGATAACCAACAGTAAAATAATATTTGTGCTCAATAATTTCAATCAATTGGATAGCATTCTACCCAGCTTCCTTTACATGAGGAAGGACCCGTATTGAAAATAATATGGTACAAAAATGATACACTTGAATAACCCATTATCAGAATTATGGAACTGTGAAATAAAGCAACAACTGGGTAAAAGCATTAAAAGATATTTTTGGCTCTAATACACTAATTCCAACATGAGATTCATATATGTACAAGGAGTTTGGCTTTTCCGGTTGTGTATTTCCACTTGTATGCAGATTCAGAAGGTGGTTCCCAGTGGATTGCAAAAACTTGCTTTCCATCTGCGTCTGAATACATAAAAAATTTATTACTGCAACATGCCTACATTTATATTTACCAAATACAAAGAAACACACCTACACTAACTGGAAACTCACAAAATATGTAAGCTAAATACAAAGAAAAAGCATATGATTGCTATAAAGATTCTCTCTCAAACAAAACAAATTTCAGTCACTGGAATTGCAAGCAGACAGTGCCCCACGTATTATCCTGTGCTTAGAACTTGCAGTAAATGGAAATCGTACCTCAATGCTGCAGAAAACACATGCTGATTGAAGACAAATGCTCATGTCATAATTGATTACTCGATACCTTTATGAGGCTATCAATAACAGAATCAGATCCTAAATTTTAAGCCACACTCTGATTTAAGACAAAATACCCATATATAATGATGGATTGTGGAACATAATTGTGAGGATCAGGGCCCAATTATGATGACCCACAAGATAAAACCACTGGCAAAAACTTATGGAAAGGATAAGTCAACCAATACCCAAAAATAAACTCACCTAACTGACATTCTGCCTAGAGATTTTTATCTAAAAAGATTGATAGTAGTGGATTTCAAATTTCAAAAGTCAGAAGAATGCTTAGATACATGAGACTCCATCATTTGAATTTTTCAACAAATAGTGGTAGCTTGTGGGACCAAGATGCATAATCATAGTGACTAGTCTGGTATTTGCAAGGCGGAGAATGTAAGAAGTATCATACTACAAACAAGACTTCGTATCAAAACCTTCAGCACAAAATGCCCATAAGCATCTCTATGTACGTAAAATACATTGATACAGATGTATACATCTATGGGCACCCATTTACATGTATATATGCTTGGAGAGGGAGTATCAACATGGTTGTTGGTCATTTGCATCATAGATATATCTTCTGTAATTTTAAGAACTCTATCTAATTCTAGAAGGAGATGAAATCTCACAAAGAGGATCTGTTGTCTAACAAAGATACAATGAACAGATGACTTCTGGCAGGTGCAAATTACCTGGTTGCACATAAGTAGCCCAAGCAAGTACACCTTCCAATGGTTCACTGGGAGTGCTAAAATAGACCCTGTATTTGCTTTCATGAGAAACACCCGGAGCATACTTTTTCATCCATACTTCCTTTTTCATCTATGCCTTTACGTGTCTCTATCCAGTATGCCAAGGGAGGCTTCTTAGAGCGAATCTTGTTCACCCATTCAGGACTATTGATCACATTATAATTGTCATACTCTTTTACTTGATCAAACACATCAAAAGGAGGAAAGGTCATTTTTATGCTCTTCTTTCCATGCCTTATATCTTGTTTCTGGATCTGGAATTTGCCTCAACATTTCTTCCACTTCCTCCAACGATTGTGGTCCATTAGGACCAAATACTTGCTCATACAACTTTGCTAGCACCTCAAGACAGTTTTTAACAAATAGGTCCTCTCCAAGTTCCCAGTATCCTCCTCCGCTCTCTCAAAGATCTCATCGATGGTAACATCACTTTAACCCTTATCATAGTCATCAACATAGTTATACTGTTGAAAATAGAGTTCATCTCGCCTTTCTCCCTCCCTCAACTTTCCTTCAAGAACGATGAACCAATATGCATAATCATTATGACCAAAAAGACCCTCTCTAGCACAATTTTTGGTAGGCGACCAGCCATTAAAATCAACTACTAGTGCACAATAGACAGCAGCTGTATCTTGACATGCTTAATTAATATTCAAACCAAACAAGAAGCAGGATTTAGATAAAATGGAAATTGGCTTCAAGGACCAATTGCAACGTGATGAAAATGGCCATTGCATCCATTAGTAGTAAGTCATCCTAAATAGGATTTAGGATGAAAGTCAGCATAGATTTCAAATAGAAGAAACACAATTTTTAAGTCCACGAACTGAATTGAGAAAGATAAAAGCCAAAGGAATAACTTCAGTAAATCTTTGCAAAATTCATGCACAACCATTGGCTTAATCATGACATAAATGAGGTAATCAATCAGAAGTACATAAAATTGAACAGCTAATCATATGGATTTAAAAGCGTAGTTCTTTTACAATATCCAAAATGAAGACGTAAATTTACATATATAATTACATTAATCAAGTGAATGAAAACCCTTTTCTTTTTTTCCTCTAAAGCAACAAGACATACTGGAAGACATAAATTCCATTATTTCTTAGGGTACTCCCTTGGGCCGAATATGGTTGATCCAACTCTCACATTGGTACTACCCATTTCAATCTGCAGATATCGAAAAAAGCTCCATTATCAGTTGCAAGTCTCTTAGAAACCATAATACGTCTTTAAAAGTTGTAAGACTTAAAAACCATCTGCCAGATGCAAGAATACGAAAAAACACATTTCTTAAGCGATTGATTAAAGATTTGATTTTGTAGTTCCTAGTGTCCAGAGACAATCCCTGATCTTGTTTTAAGATTCCCTGTTCCCAACCATTTCAGAAGTGCTTTCCAAATTCCTATTAACTTTTACCAAAATCCATTCCACCCAGTGACAAGATTTCTATCCAACTATCTTATGCTCCATTGATGCTTTCAGCTAGTATAATGCTTGAGGATGAAAACGTTCAGGAATTAGTCATAAAGTAATATGCAATGATAAAAAAATCAAGGAATTTGAAGTTTATTCCCATACTAACTATGAAGTAATGTGACCCCAAAATACAATCTTCTCTTACCGCCAACTCAAAGTCTCCAGACATGCCCATTGACATTTCACATTGCTCCTCCATCATTCCAAGGGCCTTGCAAACCTCAGTTCTACAATTGGATAGCGTCTGATGCATCACAACCCCCCCCCCCCCCCCCCCCCCCCACCAAAAAGAAAAAAAGAAAAACTTAGTAAATTAACCAACCAGTGCTTGCACTACATAGAAAATAACATATCACCTTCTGTTTTCATATTGCGCAGAAACCAAGTTCAACTTTCATAAAGAGGCACCATTTACCTCAACAGACTGATGAAACATAAAAGCAACAAAAAATAAAAAATAAAAAAGAAGAAGGAAACAAGGTTATTGATATGGAGGGTTTTATGAGACAAACTACAACTTGCAACAATTTCTATTTAGAGAAATTGTCAGCCACTGCATTCCTATGTACAGTGGAAAAACAAAATCGTTACCTTAAAGTTCTCTGGAGTTGATGAATAGTCTGGCATCCCAATTGTCATTAAGCCAGAGAACTCTAGATTTGGACAGTGTGATTTAACATGTTTTACAAGTTTGACACAATCAGAAGGATCGATACCAGATTTTGCTGCCAAATTCCATCAAACAATCAGTCAACAAAAATTTGGGAGAGCTAGGATAAAATAAGTCCCAAAACTTAAGAGAAGCAGTGATTATTGAAAGGATACTGCTATTTATGCATATGATTCCAAAGCAAGAATATAGAAGAGAGGTCCTGGAAATCCCAAATCCACAGATATATAATCATGCCAAAGGATAGCAAGCAGAACTTCTATGGAAAATGGGCGTGATATAGAAATAAGAATGGTTGATTTTACCCACATGCTTCTCCACTGGTATTCACTTGGACAAAAACCTTTAGAGGATCTCTTCCAAGACTTGAAACTGCACGGTCAAGATGATTTGCAATCTGTGGATTACAAAGGCAGTCTAGGTTATTGGCATTTTTTTTGACATTCCACATTGCTCAGTTGTGATGTCTGCTTGCTTTCATTCAAGGCCACTAATATTAGTCCCTTCTTTATAAAAAAGAGAAAGGTTGTTACAGGCCGGCTTGGTGCCACCCTTGCTCAAATCATTCTCCTTCCGCTGGAAGGATTGATATAGCTTTTGGAAAGAATCATGCTACTACAATTTAACCAACCAAACTATAAGGTTATGCAATTTAGTAGCAACAATTAAAATTTATCGGTTGAGCAGAACCCCAAAACATTTATCCAGATTTTCTTTGTATCATAAACAGAAGTGAGAAAAATTAGTTGTTCCAACTGCAACAAACAACAGATATTGGACTAAGTCTTTACCTTCTCGTTATCTAAACCCTCAACCATTGCTAGATTCGGTACTCCAGCTGCATATGGAAAATAAAACATTAAACATTGGCGTACTCAGTCAATTCAGAAAAAGCGGATATAGATATTCACACGCTTTACGCTCTAACATGATCATCAAGAAATTGAAATCCCATTTGCTCATAGGTCTTTAAGTGCCCTTAAAATCCACCAAATAGAAAACATTCAGAAAAAGTTAATGTAACTATCACATGATATTAGTATTCAAATCAGCCAAAAGCTGAAGCATATAATCCGGAAACTTATTCACATCCTGTACTAAACTTCGGCACGCCATACTTGTAGGAAAAAATAACTAGAATAAAATAAAGAGGGAAAAAAGAAAGAAGGGGAGATATTGTCAATTCGGAAAATTGAGTGTCGAAACCAACGGGCATTAGAAACACAAAAGCAAAAAGAACATACTTAGCAGCGATTTCACTTTGTTGCTCTGCAAATGCCCGGTGAAATGCCATTCTATGTCTTCAGGAAGCTACAGAACATAAACAAAACAAAAGACTAAGGAACAATCTAAAATCAAAATTTTCACAAAACTTAAAACGACAGAGAGAGAGAAGGAGAGGGACCTGAGGAGCTTTTTCGAGAATTTCTTGGACGTAGTTCTCGCCAAAGCGGCGGTGACCAGCGTCGTAGACTTGACGGATGAGTGAGACCGGCTTGGTTTTCGAAACCGCCACGACTCGTACCCGCTCCGCTACGTGACCCGACCTCTCCGCTGCCTGCCGGACTCGATGCATGACCGACCGGAGCGCCACAACGGCCGCAGCTTCAACCGCCGGGGCAGCCATGTCGAGTGGTGCGTGGGGCTTCACGTGGGCTAAAGGATTAAGAATTCTACAGAAGAAAAATAAATAAATAAAGATTCCTCGCTCTCTTCCTCTACGACGAATGGCCTCAATTTATTCATTTCATCTTCTAAAATTAACGAAAAGAATTTCTTGAAGCATTCTGGTTTTCTCTTATTTTCCTGCCATTCGAACCAATTCGTAAGTATCCATTGAATAACAAATGAATTTATGTATTATGAGCTAAAAACACTCTCCATATTTTTTCCCTTGTCATTTAATTATCCTCGCATACCACCATACGTACGTAACTAGAGCAACACTAACAAAACTTTATGATACATCATAATTACAAACTCGTGTTAATTTTGAGCAGTATTAACAGTACAAAAAAAGATTCAAATCATCTAAATTTTGTGTGGAATTTTAAAACATAGTTTTCTTCAATTAAGACACATGAAAACCAGATGGATGGTGACATCTAATGGCAATGCCAACTAGTATGCTACTTTTCTAATGCGTTAGATAATAATAAGGGATCGTAACAATGTGAAAATAGCTTGTAATCCTTACCTTTGTGATAAGGAATATTGGCAAAATAGCTAAATCTTCAAATATATGGAATCTCCCATCTTAAACTCAAAATTCATTTTCTTTTTGTTGGCATAAGCTTCTATGTGAGTTTGGCTAGCTTGGAGATAAGATGGGATAAATTGTATCCTCTACACATGCTCTTGTAAGAAATCCTTAACAATCTCTAAATCAATATAATCATAGTTATGATATAAGAGTTTGCTCAACTTGTAGCATATAATGCTTCAAAATAAGTCATTTAAAGGGAATAATGGTAGCTTAGTAAGCCACTTACTACTTAGGTGTGCTAACTCTATATTCTAGTGAATGCTTCAAGTTAGAATGAATATTCTTGATTATAAAATGATTACCTAGCAAGTAAGATATCCATTTCACAACCACCAACACAATCACTAATAATTCTTCCTCATTTGTGGAGAGTCTCCAATGTTTTAATAGTAGGGCCTCGCTTAAATAAGCAATAGTTCAAAACTGTGCATCAAGATCCCTACGCAACATGCAACAGACAACACATCAAGAGGTAGGAACTATGGACTACCTCAGAGAAGCCAATGAGCTTAGGAAAGACCTATTGTGAACGGACACCGCCTCAGGAATTGGCAACACTTGATCAATTTTTGAGCGACTGAGAGACAAAAATATAGATTTAATAGTTAATAATTGCAACAAAAAGATAGGGCAGTATAGAAGCCCCACATAATCGATAACTGTGAAAATTAGAGTATGTAATTCGATCATGCTTAATATTATACTAGCGTATATGACAATATAAGATATATGTTACAAGAAAAATATAATTATAGACCATCTTACTAATTATGTACATATAATCCAAATGTAAAACTTTTTAATCATTCTATCTCATTGTCATGCTTATGCCACAATTTTCAGAAATGATTAATTAAGCTAGATAATTATAGACCATTATAGAATTAAGCAATATATTGCTTAATATATTTTATACTCTTATTTTTAAGCTTTTATGTCTCAATTTGATAGTTATGGTTTTATTTTTTTTAGTGATAGGCTTACACTTTTTATTTTATACTTATTCAAAATATAGTTATTATGTTAGTTTTATTGTTATTAATCAAATTTGTCAAAATCTTGTTTTTACTTCTTAAAAAAATTATAAAAAAAAGGTATGGAAGAACGGGAATGCCGCACAGAGTGATATCAATTGTGGGGACTTGGGCAAATTAGCCTTGGGTTGCTAACAATTAATGATCATAATTAATTATTGCGTATTTGTTCAACAAACTTGAGAGCCCGTGTGGACCTTTCTATGGGCACTATTTGCTTTTTTTCCTTTTGTTTTTAGTTTGTTCTTAGATATAGTTCTTTTCTTTATGACGGGAAAGACATATTTTTTTTTGTCATGTAAAACCCTACGTCCCTGTAAAAAAAATGTTAGAAGTTGACATACGAAGTTTCGAGCTCATCAAGCAAAAAACAAAAAGGCCAAATGCTTCCCAGATGTTGCATGATATTCAAATCTCTCACCCACTATTAGCCTTGTACTATCAGAGATCAAGGGACTCAAAAGTCGAAGGTTGATGTAGCGGATTCAGGGCTAGATATGGGTGGCAGCATCTTTGTAAATTATGAGCATTAGGCTCCATTATGAGTAGAATCATGATTAGGACATCTTTTAACCTTTTGAATTGAACAGTTTATTATTTTCTTGCTAATTTAAATGATTCCGTAAATTGGCCTAACTTTTTTGATAAATATATAAACTTAGATATTTTATTATATAGAAGTAATGATCCAATGATTATTTATGGTTATTATTATGAAAAAAATATTTTTTTGATATAAAAAAAATATACGTATTTTAGACTCAATTGATAATACTTTAAATTTTTATAAATTTAATTTCAACATCGCATAAACCTGTGTATTGTTTAATTTAATTATTTTCTATATAATTATAATGGATAATATCTTTCAATAATTATATATACTCACACATGAATTTGATATCAAATTAGGACCCAATATGTAATATGATGTTTTAATTCATCCCAAAGCAACTATATGGGAATCAAAGCTAATTTTTAAACTTTAATTGGTTGAGGATATAATAATTTTTTAGACAAAAACTAATTAATCAAATAGTTTGCTTAAATCTTAAAATGCATATCCATTTAATATTATAATTTGATTAGTTCTTGATACATTCTTGAAGGTGCGGCCACACCTTGAAGGTCTACGTGTTTCAAACATGGCGCTTTGCACCCACGGTTTTAGAGGTTCGCCGCAGGTCTTAGTAATGATAGTGGAAATGGGAAAAGAGGAATAAGAAAACCACTGTCCACAATTCAGGCTTTGAGAAGCTTGTCTTCCAAGTGGACATTATCGAGCAACTGGATGTTTTGTGCATATAAAAAATAAGATTAGGAAAGGTGTTATCCAGAATAGTTGAATGTTTTAAAATTGGAAGAATTATTCTAGAATTAAAGGATTTCTCTTTTACCATTAGTGTGCTAAAAAAGTTAAAAGGTTTTTATTAGTTTCCCTACTGATTTTTTTTTAAATGTGTTTTCAACCATTTAATTTGAGCGTTCAAAGTTTTAAGAACTTGAAAATGTTTTTTGAAAAAAAGAAACTCTTAAGTTTTCTTTGAACGACAAAAATAATCCTATTCTTTAACAAATTACGATTAGGATGGATAATAATTTTAAAGCATGATAAATGAAAAGTGTGGGCTCGAATCCAACAACTACATTTATGAGGGTTTGTGTGATTGACTTTAATGTATTTTGGGATAAGTCATTGTTTTTCAATTTAAGCTACAAGTAAAATTTGATAAATAATATGGGTTATCAAAAAAAAAAAAAGTAAAAATTGTGTAAACAGAAAAATTAATGACAAATTCAATTCTTAGATTTATTTTACCCCAAAATATGTTTTGAACAACTAAGGATTATCACATTTATAATTGTCATACATTTAGTTTAAACGTCAACACTAAAAATAGTAATAAATGTTACATGAAAAGATGTATACACATCCCCTGATTAATACTAAATATTTTAATTAGGAGATTTTGGTGGCACCCTCAAAGATTTTTTCTTCGAAAAACCTGCTCCTTTCTTCTAAAGACCGGTGGCAGCAGAACTTGTATCTCCTCCATGAAACAGAACAAGATAATGGCATTGTTCTGATGAAGACCGTGGACGTTCACGTTCACGAATCACATGGTATGCCTTGCTTCCTTAGAAAGGTATGCTTGGCTTTTGTTTTGTTGTTTTTCCTTGACACAGAGGTTAAGTTGAAGTCTGAAGAAATATCGTACAATGTTACAGTCAACTCGCCAGATAATGAGGATTTTACAATTTTTCGTGACTGTATGAACGCGAAACTGAAAAAATTGGCAAGGAATTGAGAGAGAATCATAAACCATCACAAGCTAGAATTGCTTGATGTCTGCGCCAGTTGATAAAAACTATTCGGTGTTGCGTTAGGTGGGTGGCAACTTTTCATGACTTCCGTGCTTGGAAGTCGAGTCCTGAAGCTGAAATTTCACAACTTTTCATAACCCATCTTTAACTCGTACACAAAACTCAAATTTTCAAGCCCATTCAAGTTATTTTTCAGCTATTTCAATCATGCACTTCAGGTTCACAGAGGGTTGGGCTCAAGGGAGTCTGTTGGGGCATCTCTGTCATAAGAATCATTGATAGTCCCACTAAAATAAATCTATAAAAGCACATGTGAAGAAGCAAAGGACACCATTTTTGAAACTAATTGAATAGTCAATTGAAAATGTAGTTCCAACTGCAAAGAAATATTCGATAAAAGAATCAGTCATGACACGTTAACAATGGATTATTCAATACCCAGCTCAAGTTCTTAAGGAAGAAAAAGAAAAGTCAACTACAAATGCTTCATGAGTTGCTTTATTTAATGCAGCTTTGTGTATCGAAACTGGACAAAAAATAGATTAAAATTAGAGGATGATAGAAGCTTTACCTAACTATAATAGAAGAAAAAGATTACTGTCTTTGATTGAAAATGCTCCCTTGTTGTTCATGTGTTCGTTTAATTTCTGACAACACAAATCTCTGAAGAGGTTTCTGTGATTGTTTAAGGATGGGAAAGGAGTCCAACAGGGTGGTGCTTGGTGCATCTTCAGTAGTATTATTGTCTATCATCTTCTTCCTCTATGCAGCTTTCTTCAAATCGGATGTTACCCCATTTGATTCATGTAATGCCCTTTGATGTTTGCTATTAATAATTTAGTGGCTATTCGTCTGTTTTTTCTCCAATGTTCTGTGTTGATTTTACTATCTTCTCTCCTCCCCCTTGACTTTGCCGATTTGAGTTTTCCGGTGACACAGGGAAGCACAAGCTATCGTATTGGAACGGCAGTCTCAGCAGCAGAAAGGTCGGCAATGATGTAGAAGTTGCAGACCCTCCAGAGTTTCTTCTAAGAAGACTAGTTCGAGGTTCTTCTTTGTCCTCACAATTCTTTACTTGAGATCCAACTCGAGTCTTCTCTTAAAATGATTTAAACTGAAAGTCTAGTTTTGCATCCAGGAGAGAGTCGAATTGAGCTTGATACCACTGGAATTTCATGCTACTCTGAACTTCACTCTGAAGGGTGCATCACAAAGGAACCAGTGGCATTCGATACAGCCGCATTGACTGCCTACCTGCGGTCCTCTGACGTGCAAGTTAAACACATGGTTCGGCCATATCCAAGGAAAGAGGATGAGACGGCCATGAAAGAAGTCTCAACGGTGCAAATACTTTCTGGAAATGCTAGCTCTCCAGCTTGTGATTTCAATCATGATGTCCCCGCTGTAGTCTTCTCCTCTGGTGGCTTTACTGGGAACCTATTTCACGAATTCAATGAACTCATCATCCCCTTGTTCATCACATGCCGCCACTTTCGATCGCACCTACAGTTTGTCGTCGTTGACTATAAGCCTTTGTGGGTCAGAAAATACAGTCGGATTCTAGCTCGCCTGTCTCGGTTTGAGGTCATAAATCCTGCAAAAAATGGAAGTGTTCACTGCTTTCCTGGAGCAGTTATCGGGCTGAAGTACCACGACAATCTAGCTTTAAATTTTAGGGACATTCCTGGAGGGTACTCCATGTTTGACTTCAAGCATTTCCTCAGAGAATCATATAGCCTGAAGATAAGCAACGTTTCAGACATAAGAAAGCCAGTGCTGGTTCTCATATCTCGCCGGAAAACGAGAACGTTTGTGAATGAAGGTGAAATGGTTAGCATGATGGAGGGACTGGGTTTTCAAGTAGTTGTGGTAACTGCAGATAGGATGTCGAACTTAGACGAGTTTGCAGCGGTGATCAACTCCTGCTGTGTCATGGTTGGAGCCCATGGCGCCGGCCTTACCAATGCAGTGTTCTTGCCTGCCGGTGCAGTGATGGTTCAAGTGGTACCCTTGGGGCTGGATTGGGCCTCAACAAACTACTTTGGTGAACCAGCCAGCGAGATGGGCGTGAATTACATCGAGTACAAGATCGAGCCGGAGGAGAGCTCTCTCTTCAAGACCTATGGTCCAAAACACCCTGTCATTTCTGATCCCTGGTCTGTGTTCTTACAGGGCTACGAAGCTGCAAGAGCTGTGTATGTTGACGGGCAGAACATAGAGATAAACTTGGTGAGGTTTAGGGAGACCCTTGTGAAGGCAAGGGAATTTCTTGGACAATAAACTGTTGTGATTGAAGATAACAGCACTAGGGGTAGATGCCATTGTCCTATCAATTTTTATAGGAAAAAGAAATACAGACACTTTGATCATTCATTTCACATATGGTTCGGGTATATGCTATGCCTATAAGCTACTGCAGCATTGCTTCACACTCTTACTTTTCGTCTATTGCTGACAAGCTACTTAAAATCTACAAACTAATGAAGAGAGATGAGTGCACTTTCATAACAAATGTTTTTCATGGATCACCAGAGTGTGAGGAAAGAAATGTTGAATACTTCAAATCAAAAGCACAGAAAAGTATTCACTTGCTTGCATATAAAAATGAGAGATGGACATGTACAACTTTCTACAACCATGTAAAACTATTGGATTGCTATAGTTCAACTACACCTTAACGGGTGAAATTCGTCATAATCATACCAGCCAGGCAAGGAACTTCGCTGAATGCTCTCAACGCTGCAAATCCCTACATCTTATTGTGGTACTTGCACCGCCAACTTTTCCATTTCACCAAAGTCCAAAGCAACGAGATATGGCATTTTCTTAGTCCATCCATTTAGATGCAGCAGTTTATAAAACCAACCAGATAAGACTACTCTCATCTTCCACAGTATTCGATTGTTGTAACGCACGAATAGAATGTGAGCTGTGGAATTTTCTACCTCCCTCGCTCTTGACATTTTATTCCCTACAATAATTGAAGCACCCTTTCCAATTGCTATTTGAACTGAGCATACATCCTCCTCAATGCTGCAAGTTATAGCATAAAGAAAATTCTACGATTTCCTACCAGACAAGATGAAAAGTGAAATGGGGATATAAAATAACAGTGAGTTCTTAGAAGGAAAGTTTGTTGTCAGGAGGGATTAAGATTAAAAGCCACATTCTAAAGGCATAATGTTTACATATTACAAGCGCAACATTCAACATATTATGTGAACTTGACCAACCCCACGAATCAGTTTACTGTTTCCTGACATTGTAACCCCTATTTCTGTTATCAATCTACTAATTCAGAAAACATAAATTTAATGAAAATACTTTGCCCAACTATGAGGTGGGATGATTTTTATTTGGCAACCTGCGTTTTAGAACCAATACTTTACCTACTTGTGTTTCCCTGCATTAGTTTTCTTTATAGTTTGTTGATAAACAATATTCTGAAATCAATATACAATTGCAACAGAGATGGGCCAAATATCATTTTTTTTTTACCAAATAGCAAGCTACAAGCAGGTAAGACCCACAATTTTCTCAAACAAGCAGTTAGCATATGCATATTTTAATAGCAAAATTTGACCTCTGTAATGGGATGATCCCTCTTAGACAAAGTGCTTTCAAACAACCGGTTAACAACTCAAACTCCACACCGCAGATAGACAAAGAATAGTGTCCTGAAACAAAAATTCAACTTTTATCCAGTGTGTCACAAGGAAATTAATGGCCAGCATAATTCCACTTCCACAATATTCATAAGGTAACTTCAGTAGGAATCCATTACGGCATATATCTTCTCAATAAAACTAACACTGGTAAGTATTAGGGGTGCAATGAATAGTATCAAGACACCAGCGAAAGTCAATTTTCACATAAACTAGGTAAGATAATGCCAGATATAGGTATTCTAATTTCGCATCAAGATAGTGGCCATTCATTTTGGAGTCGTTGAGCACAGACATGCAAGAACTACACAAGGAGCTGAAGAAGGAAGAAAGGGCTCGAGTGCCAACTGAAAAGGAGAGGGATGGTGGGGAGTCAAAGTTGAAGGCTCGAACCTAACACCTCTCAAACTGAACGAGTCTATGTTGGAACTGGACCCGATAGAAGGGACGCTGACCCGAGCACCAACACCTTTTCCGACGCTCACGCATCACTTCCAGAAGCCACAATTTGGTGACGACCAAAGGTGGAATTTTGTGCGAAAACAGCGACCAAAATCGCTCGCGCGCATTTTGGGCGGCTGGGAGCCAGTCAGGGCACCACGTGCGGCGGAGCCAGGTCGGCCACCAGCCGATTTATCTGGCAAAAGGCTCACGGGAGGCTCATCGGGCAGTCTTTCCCCACCAGGAAAGACTACTGGAGACGGAAGTAGAGGGTCCAAACCTCTCTGTTTAATTCGCATTTATCATCAATGGAAAGGCGACCTCTTCGGGAGAGACATGATCATACGTTAGAAGGGGCACCGAATCCAGCCAGCCGATGTTCGAACCCAGATTTCGACGACAGGGAGGCTGCGATGGAAACCGTGGGCGTTAGATCCAGGTGGCTGGACGTCGAATGGACCACCATGTCACTGCAATGGTGAAATGTCCTTAACGGGTTATGTTGTTTTGGGTGCAGACTTTTAGGGCAAGGTTTGTTTAAATGAAATGTTACAGGCCTAAGTTTGGGCCTTATTAGGATGTTAGGTCCAGTTTAGTGGTAGGCTTATGGTTGACTCAAGCTTAGGTCAGAGATGTCATATATACGTGAATAGTGTATTGGGAGAGGGGACATTTGATAAATGAAAACTTTGAGCTTCGATTATTGACTCGTGTGTCTCTCTTTGACGAGACCAAAAGGTCTAGGTCTCCCTCGTACAAGACAAGAATTGTTACCATTATGCCAATGCCACGCGCTTCAAGGCCTAAATCTGATCTCCATGTTGATTTGGACCAATGACAAAGAATTGCATCAAGTAGGACTGGGTTAGAGTGTATAGTGGGAATTCAATGGACTGGAGAGGGAAATAGGACTTTTGGATTAGTGCATGTTTACTTAAGATTATCTATGTTAATCCTTTTGTTTTATTGTTTCTCAAAAGACAACATTTAGTGTTGCATACTATCGTTTGTTCTACATTAATTGTGGCATTGTGCAGATTACATCAAGGTACTGTCTCACTACTGATTATCTTTGGGTTGCTATCTTGATTATTGTTTTGTCAGGTTAGGTTGTAAGACTTGTTAATGTTATAAGGCCATCTGTGGCCTAGATTAGCAAGTGTAAAAGTTGACTGTGCAGTGAGAAATCTGCAAGGCCTTTTGTTTGGAAAGGTTGTTTGCTGTATTGTGAATTATTTTGTGGTAAGTTATGTTGGGCTTTTTGGTTATAGAGTAAACTATGAATTCTTGTGTTCTATGAATAAAGAATTAAGATATACTAAAGTTGAGAGTATAACTATTATATTTTAGAAAAACAGCTCTCTTACTATTGATAAGTGGGGGTGAACATAGGTTTAGGTGTTTGGTTGAACCACTTAAACAATTCTAGTGTACACTTATTTTTTTCATGTCTTCTTTTATTATTTCTATTATTTCTAATCAACAAAGTCAGAAAAACATCAAAATAATTAAACCCATATCCTACATAAAGTCCCTTATAAGTCGTATTGATTTTTACAACAAATATGATTTCATGCTCCAAGATCCTTCGAGTACCATTCAAGCACTCAATTTAAATAGAAAAAATAGTTTTACAAAAATCAACCTAGAAGAGGATTCATAGCAGCATATAGCTGCTACTATGGGAAATATAAAAGCAAATATTAAATTTGAAAAGAAGATATGTTCAAATAACTACGTATTAGAAGTAATAAAATCAATACAAACTACTTTTATATCATAGCCTCAAAATATTACAGGATATGAAGATTATGATTTAGATCTAGTTGAAAAGATCTATAACATACCTTCAGATTGAGGTAGTGTGTCAATAAGATGGCGAGGTACCTCCTTGAAAAAGGATTAAAAAAAATTATAAACATGAAAATTACTGTTTTCTTGGTAAGTTAAATGCTTATGAAGAAAGAGGGCAAATCTGAAAAAGGTAGGGATAGCAAAATTATGCCAAGAAAAATAAATAAGCTGGCCATTCCAGTCGCTTAATGACAGGCTGGGCAAGATAATATAGGCACCAAAATAACTAAGTTGAATCAACAAGAAGCTTTAGTATCCAAATAGAATAACACATTTCCCAACAACTCTTCATGAGTAACACGATTTCTCATGATTCATCTTTTCTGTGTTTAAGTTCACAAAGCTCTCCATGGTAACTTTGCAATTTCTTGACTGGTTAGTTGGCAGTCTTTTAATAGGATATCTATTGAATTATCTCTAATAAAACTATTTAAAAAAATTACCTGCTGAAAAGAGTTAAAATAATATTTCCAAAACCTGTAATTGTATGGGGTTCAGACTCAATGATACGCATATTCTCCTCCCATGGCCTCAATCCTCAAATACTTCTTGTCCCTCTGAATATGCCAGACTTTAGGAAAGCACACTCAAGCATCCTAAGTAGAAGCCTTTATATTGTGAAGAATTGGAACATAGTTTTTTTTTCCCCCTTCTTGTCAGCGTGAATCACTAGGTATTGTTTTATTTCAATTATTTGTTTCACTTTGTATGCATATGAACAAGGTGTAGTACTTGACGAAAGGTGCTAAGAACTAAAATCAAAATCACTTCCACCACAAGGGCGATCTACTCGCAGAAAAGAGCAATCGATGTGTCAACTACCAACCTACACCTTTATTTGAGAACACATGGAGCAAAATCTGATTTTTTGTCGTGAGTGAGAGACTTTATGGGGGATCCGAAATCTTAGTATGCTTTCAACATGCAAACTATCAATTTGACTCGAGAACGAGAAACTATTTTGATTGTGTGCAACTATTAAAGGAAATTCTTGTTAACGATTTACATGTAAAAAAGGATGTTTTCTTACATGCTAAAAGATAGACACAACATTTTCAAATAAAAAATTGGAAAATTAAAAACGCTTTTAAATAATATCTGGATAAGAACTTTCAAAATGTTTCATGTCTAGGTGGGGAGTCATGGGCTCACGTACCCCCTTTAAAGGAAAGAGAAGAAGAAAATCGTAATAACTTGAAACCAATCAACTCATGCATTCACCCACAAACTCATGCTCAGGACAACAGTTTGCATGCTCTTCCCCCCTTCCTCTCTCTCTTTCTAATTAGATGGTCCAACGTTATGTATGGTTCTTGACCTAATTCAATTCAGTGCTTAAACAATGCTTGTGACAACGAAAGCCTGACTCAGTGCAACATGTTTTTCAGATCAATTAATTCTCTAGAGACTTCCATCTCCCATCCCACATGGATTTTCGGGCAAATCATCATTAAAGATTCAAGTCAACTCTCCCTTTCTCTTTCTCCAGCCACATACATAGAGAAGAAGTATCCTGGCTTCACCAAAAAGTTCTTGTGTTAAGGATGAATGTGATAGGTAGTAAATTGTTCAAAACAATTATCGGGGTAAAATAAACCCAAGTATTAAATTTGTCAATGATTTTTCTTTTTGAACACTTTCCATTTAAATTTCTTTGAAAATATTTTACATCCCAATTGCAATCTATTAAAGAATAGGATGCTTTTTGTGGCTTCCAAGAAAATTTGAGAGCTTTCTTTGTCCCCAGCAAACCTTTTCAGGTCCTTTTAACTTTTTTCTTTTAAAACAATTCACTCAATTGTAACGAAAAGAAAAAAGAAGGAACATATTTATTAGCGTGATGCTTAAGTTTAGCCTTCCTAGTGAGCTTAACCACCAATACAGACTACAATTTTAATCATTCTTGACTAAAGTCTAGGAGATAAACTTATGAATTTGAGCAAACGTGGAGGAATAAATCAGAAGTTCACATTTCTCAACATAATGATGAGTACTATTACGCTCAAAGAAAAAAAAAATTGGATTTTCTAGTTTTATTAGTAACTAAAATTTTAGGTTAGTCATTTTCCTACAATAATTGACCATCCAATGTTGGATGTGTTGGTGTAAAACAACTCCTATTGAAGCTACCGTAAACATACTAGCTTCTAATAGCTTTCTCTGAGGAGGTCCTGCACTCTCCGTGCAGGAAAACAAGTTGCTGGCTTGCTTTACATATCAAGCTCTAGAGATCGGTTCCTGTTGTGGGAACCGATTGTTGACCATTCAATGGGCAGCTATACACCTGCCACGTAGTTTCATGTCCGAACAATTTATAGACTATAATCATCTAACAGATCTTATTCATATATTCACAATCTCAACTAGAGGATACCAGGTAGTCAATGGAGAAATAAATGAACAAAATAGAAGGTACTGTATTTGACCCTAAATAAATAACTAGACTTACATTAAAAGCAATTTTCAAAGAAATTGTAAACCGAACTATCTGAATGCTATCACTTATACTAACTCATGATTTACATCATTTTTCCTCAAATGATTAAAAAAAAAAAGTCTTTCCCTTAGTGGGGGCTTATGAAGGAAAGAACTATAGTTAAGGGAAAAAAAAGACACCAAGTAGTGCCCATAAAAAGGTACGAAATGGACTCTCAAGTTTGTTGATGAATATGCAATAATTAGCATCCCAAGGCTACTTTGCCAACTCCCCGATGGTGAAAATAGTGACAAGGAGAAAGAGATGGAAAAGTGGGAGTCAATTTATATCAATGATATAATAAGTTTCAATGCATTATATTTTATTTTATTTTTATATAAATTGTGTATATTATATAATGAGGAGTAGTATGCAAAACGCTTTATTTTACTTATGTTAATTGTATAGTATAACTTGCTTTCTTAGTTACACTAGGTTTCATAATATTTTATGACATTTTTCATATTTCTTTATATGCATAGTTCATATATAACTTTTTATAAAATAAGAATAATATAATCTAAACCTTTATGTATTCTAGATTTTTTTCGGATAAATATGTGAGTTTCTTCTAGTCAATAAAATTGGTATTTCAATAGTCTTATTTTCTAAAACTTAATAATTTCATTTAAATCATATATAATACATACAAATTAAGAAAGAAAGCATTCTAGATCTAATTGAGTTGATGGTGGATCGTTAAAAAATGAATCTAGTTCTCTTTAACATATTTGGCTCTTCAAGGTTAGATTTATTGTTTCTTCATAGCTAAGGTAAATATCTATAATATATATATATATATATATATTAATAAGAGACATATGGTACTTAATCATGAAAGCTTCAAATTATCCACCTTTTCAATGGGGAAGCTTATGAATCTTATAGTTTATGCCAATATTTTGATATGATGTTGTGAGACATCTATTAGCAAATGTATAAGTTGAGCTTAATGAGTATAAGTAAGGACTTTCAATGATTACAGTTGAGTTGACCCATGCATATACCCATTATCCATAGGAAAAGGTTCGATGACAAAATAAAAAGAATAGGAACTATTTTTTTGGTTTAAAATTTAATCCTTAAAGCTGGGAAATACATATTCTAATTTCAAATAGTAAAGGGTTATTCTCATAGTCATGTACACTTTTAAGAGGTATCAAAAAGAATAAAATAATGGTACAATATCCTATAGGAGAAGCCTAAAGTGTACAAATCTCCCAACAAGCTACTTGATTTGTGTGCTGCCCTTCTTAATGTCATACTTGACCGGAGGAGCTGTAGCTTTATGATGTGCTAGAATCATTGTAGGGAGGAACATTTGCCTTACTCCTTCAGCCTTGATGATGGGAAATATTATACCTGAGGCACTTTGTAAAAGAAATGATTTTTCAATGCAGATGTACAAAAATATTGCACTTGGTGAAGTGTCAAAATCAAACATCCATGGCCCAAAACTTAACAAGAACAGTGACCACAAATGCCCAAGTGTAATCTAATTTTAGCACATAGGCATGGTTTTAAAAAGGGCAAGAAAGACTATATGTAAGACTTAGCATACCACAACAATCAACCAACAAGGATAGGAACTACGCACCATAATCAACCTATCCCCAATCCATATGTGTTTTGGAGAAGGAAATGGTAGAAGTAAGCGTCCAACACCATATACTACAATAGAAAAGAAGTGCAAAACCAAACTCAATGGCTAGGGGTTCAAACTAGAGAGTAAACCCACCAGTCCTATTGAAAATATGCCTTCAAGGCTTAAGTAGTCAAGACATGCTTAGTGCATCTCTTTCCTTGCAAGATTAGGTGAAGCAGAAAATACCTTGTATAGTGCACCAGCTAGAGTATTTATTGTCAATGCCACAGGCTGCGATACATTGTAAAAAATAAGTGTAAAAAAAAAAGTGTCTTTGACACAAATTCCTTAGAATGGAAACAACCATTTCGTGTAGAGCACTCACCTTGCGCAAGGTGTAAAAGGACTTAAGATATTTGGACAATGAAAATGCATCATTTAGGTTATGTAGAGGCTTAAGAAGATCCCTAAGTCAACAATATCAAATAGTGCTATAGTCATCCCTTCACTAGTTAAAGGATGTCGCATGTTGAAAGCATCACCCATTAAGAGGGCTCTAGGAGTAGGATGTGGATCGGCTGGCATGCTTTTATTTGGAATCGTTCTAATATTTCCTCTATCAACTGCAGATAGGAAGGAATCACGAAGCTCGAGTGGAATCTACAACACAATTCCTCATGATTAATCCAACTTACAAGACAGATTTTCTAGTTTAAGTGCTTAGTGAAATATGGATGAAATGTAAGGAATGCAAAAGCGTTGTCAATGAAATTGAGTTATACAATGGTTGAGCTAAGATCACATTGGCAAAGAGCAAATACCTGTGGCACCACTATATTTTTCAAATAGTTGGCTAGTTCACCATCAGCAAGAGATGGTAATTTCTTCCCTGGTATATCAACCAAACAATGAACCTCTATACTACTGATTTGATACAACAAGATAGGTGAAGGGTCAGCCAAAATGACATGCCCATGGAAGTTGACAGTTCTCTAAAATTAGGCCCTTAAAACATGAGGGGACCTCTACCTGAAAAAGAAAATGCTTATTAGAATTCAATCTCAACAAACCAAAGCCAAACTCTATAAGCAATTGTTTATGTTGGAAGTTGACAAATTTGCATTTTAGATGTCTATAAAACCATAATAATAGTTCTCTAATTCACTTTTAAGCACACATAAAATATAACTATAAGATAGTTTTGGATGGAAGCTTACCTTAGGGTTGCAAAGTGTCCTTCGTAGACTTGAGAAGCAACCATCACAAACAATTGTAAGAGGAGCATGAACTTCAAGTAGTTGACCATCCTTAGATTTGTATTGACCACCCCTAAGAACCCCATTTTCTTCCAGCAAGGATGTTACGGTACCTTGTCCCAATTGTACATTGAGAAGAAGATTGAATATTAGAAAGAGCGAATGATGAAAAAAAATGTTTTGAGTACATGGAGAAACCTAATGATGAATTCAAGATTAAAAGGACTTCCACATGGACTGCATGGAAATCTTAACAAGTTACATTCTAGGAGCGTAGTGGAGTGAAGATGAGATCAAAACTTTACTATTGTATAGGGAAGTAAGAAGGTAAGGAAGAATACTTGGGAAGAGTAAGCGGCTTTTTCCCTTATTCTTTGTATAAAACGCCCATTGTGGAAGCTTCTCCCGGCCACGTCCGAGCTGAATTTCTCCAAGGGATAAGATAGTTTCATGCTCTTTCCATCCTTGAACAGAGCGTAACCAAGCACTCGCTGGGCATCAATTTCCTCAACGCAATCTGATGCCATACCACGGGTTTTAGAATTCACAACCAAAACCAAGTCTGAGTTCTCACCGTCCCATATGCAACTCATCATCGTGGAAGCAAAATTAGTCCTCAACCACGTTGTGCGATTGAAGGACATTATTAATCACAATACGGAGGTTTAGCTTCGATCCATACCTTCTAGTCCCAATTCAATTAACTTGAGATATCCCCCAGGCTGAAGAAGTTCGCCAACGATTCTGTCCGGCTCTGTCAAATCTCTTTCTATCACATGAACCCCTCTGCCGTCCTGCATTTAGTTGCAGAGCAAATAAGACTCGACATGAAAAACATTGCAGCGCTTGGAAACGGAGATGAGCAACAACTTCAAGCGCAGGGGTCGTTAAGAAATTGCATCTAAAGCAGGCCAACTAAAAGGCAAAACCTCTACACGAGATTTTCATCACAAACTGTATGGGTCTAATTCTGCCTATGCCAGTAATATGCATGCAAGCCCAAAAACTAGAAAGAAATCCTAGGATCCCCGTTTTCACAGCAGAGTTGGCTGCAACCTCCATCCAATTCGATTAAACCATCTAACAAATGTTTGACATAATCATTGCGCTTGCAATATCTACTTCCTCGCCCATCCAGCGGTACCGAAATTCATAGCGGGCTTCGATAAACGTTGTCAAAACCAAAAAAGAAAAAATCTGGGATGCCATGTTGCCAAATTCTTTAAGAATTTGTCACTGCCGACAACACATAAGAAAATTTTAGTGGGACAATGAAATAAAAAGCTTAGAGAACTCCGGAGAAGGTTTTTATAACAAACATTGAAAACACCATAGTTTCCAGAATTCTCAAGCTTTTCAAGTCCATGCTGGAAAGCCCGCATAAATATTACTGTATTAGAGAAGGCCACCAATCTCCAGGTCATAGGAAAAAGGATTCAACCAGAAACGTCAAATTTCAGACTAATTAATAAAAAAAAATTAAATTAACCTTGCCGAGGGTGTAAGCTAAGGCCGAACCGGTGACACCGGCGCCGACAATGATGACGTCGTTGCCGGAGCCATTACCAGGATGGCATTCTCCTTCGTCGAAGCTCTCTTTCGCGCATTCCTCTGGGAAACTATTCTTCCTTGGCTTTACCTTACTGCTATTTCTATAGCTATAGCGACGGAGCGTGTAGAAACAAAGGTCCATAGCACCTGCTGATCAAATACAACCATTTTCTTCCTCACAATGCTACAACGCGACCCGGACGAAGAAGAAGAACGATGGGTTCCGATCAAAAGCCCTCCGGTCCCTTCTACCTCTTTGGCAATGCTCGCTCTTGCTTTCCTTCTTCTGGGGATTGTGGAGGTTGATGGGTTGGCTTGATTATGTAAGGACCGCAGATGTTCCAGTAGCTTTTATAGAGAGTCTGTCAGCGTAATAGACGTGTGCAGATGGGCGTCGCGGTGAGATTGACTGTAAGCGTGGACGCTGGGGAAACGAGGGTCGATGCTCTTGCAGGAACATCAGGAATTCGCATCGGGGTGCAAGAGGGACTGACCCAGTTCTTGTCCTTGAGTATTCTTTTCCCTCTGCAACCTGTCGACAAACCCCTGAAGAGAGAAGAAAAGTTTGTCCTTTTGCTTGATACCCTCCAATTAAGGTCCTTAACATTGACCCAACAGAGGCTAATATTTCTCCGTACCGTGAACACAACCAGACATATCAGAGGTAAAGGGATGGCAGAACTTCATCTGGTCAGTGATGTCCGTTTGCGTGCGGACGTACATCCTTGGCCTTGGCTACAATAAAAAAGAATATCAATAAAAGAATAAATAAGAAATGTCAAAGGAGTTGTTTTTCCATGGCCCTTCTCTTGTTTCTTCGAACAAGGCTTAGTTTCTCAAATTTGATTTTTCTATAAAAATATTTTTTCTTTATGGAGTTATGAAATAAAGGAATTTCTATTTTCTTTTTCCATTAGGCATCAATTTCTTAAATAGATGATGATTTTCTTGGTTGAAAAATAATTATTTATGACGAGTGATTATAACATAAACAGTTTTAGAACACATGAGGTTCTATGTGATGATATAATATGATGTGGCTGCACAATCATGCACTAGAAAGAGTTATAATAGTAAACCTCAAAATATTTTGGTTCCCTTAACTTTCATGGAGCATGATATCATTCTTGGCAAGAGTACCATAATGAAATCATTTTTAAAAGGATTTTGAGCAAATAAAATTCAAAAACTCATAATTCTTATTAAACTTCACTCGATTGCGAAATCCACCTATCAATGTTGTGTAGGTCATGATATTGTTGGGCTTGACAAATGTGCCAAGTGTCAAAAATCATGCAAACACTACCGCAAAAAGCTTTCATGGTAAATCCCAAGCTTAAGTTGAACTTTTAGGAAAGAAAAAGCACTTTCAAATTTCAAATTCAAAGTTCAAAAACCCAACCCAAAATTTTGACCTCCTTTTATAAAGAAAGGAAGGAACAAGTTTTGTGGAGAGGAGGTGGCAACATTGTATAATTTGTCAACCAACTCAACAATAAAATTTGTTTGACTATCAAAGGATCAAACATGCTAATTCTCAAGGCCAACGACAACTCAAAGGTAAAAACGTAAAAGACTCTCAAACAAAAGTGATACAGTAATCCAACATTTACCTTAAACTTCTTTAAGCCTATTAAGACTTGAAGAAGTTAATTATGTTACAATGTTAATTAAGTTTTTTTTTTGTGTGAACTTTTTGTAATTTGATGGTATTATTAATTTTTTGGTATTTGTGCTCATCCATGTCTCTAGCAATTACTCGGACTCTTTTCCATCCCACCAACCCACTCCCTGGCTATTAAAGAAAAATTGGAAGTTTCTTCAAAGAACTATTATTTCATTAAACAAGTATATTTTAATGACCACATGTGACACTCGTGCCACCATTTATACCAGAGTATGGTGCAATTTTAGTAAACAAAATTACAAGATTGCCAACAATCTTATTTTCGTGACAAAAAAATAAAATATTTTGCTTCTAATGGTGCATCATGGCATCAATGTACCAAAACCTATAATACAAGAAGCTTTCATTTGATCTATTTTTGGCACTCCTTCACTAAAAGGTCAACAACGTAAGATGGTGCAACTAAAAAAGGCATATGGAAGTCCAAAAGCTTCATAAATTCAATTTAGTGACGAATTGGTAACAAATACTGAACTAATAAGATATATGCTAGCTTCCCCCAAATGTGTTCACTCCCCTCAATTTTCTAATAAAGACACTAATATGGAACATTAGAGGGACCGAATCCCTCCAGAAAAAGAACTACTTAAAAATGGTAATGAAAAAACGTGGAATAAAGTTTTAGCTTTACTAGAACCAAAAAAGAAATGTAATCATTTGCAAAAAAAAAAAAGTAAATCCAAGTTGGAGTGTGCTTTCCTTACCTATCACTCAACAGAGATGGAGAAAACCCCAAGAGATGGAGGGAAGAGTGAATTAAGAGTGAAGAAGATGTCGATCTTTTCAATTGTCTTGAATTTGGTTGCGAATTCACTAGCAAGTAAGCCAGCAAAGGACGAAAAGGCTTTCAAGGCCACTAATGGCATGGTGGAGAATTTGGACAATAGGGAAGGTAAGCCTTATACTAAGAGATGTGATCTTGATACCACAAGTTGAAAGGGAAGGCCAGATGGTGTTCTGGAAAAAGAAGCTTATTAATCACCAACATGTGTGTCCTTATCCATTGACCGATAAAACAAACCGTGATTGTGGTGTAGTTGCTAGTGGCACCTTAAAGCATAATGAAGATGTCAATAGTGCAAAATGGGGTGGCATCAGTTGCTAGTGGCACCCTAAGAGTCCTCATGCTTCTTGCCTCAACTCTCTACAACATTTGTTCTCATCTACCAACACATTTTCTCCCATCTTTAACCTTTGTAATGTGACAAGTGTGCCCACAATGCTAATGGCCATTTGTATTACTTTGAAATTCGATAGGATAGGGCCTAGTGTTTTCAACAACTAGATTCATAAGACTACTCCTGTTCTTGGCATGCACAACACATAAAAATCTAGCTTCAAAGTCACCCTTTGTACTGTTAGAACTAGGTCTTTACACAATCCTTCACTTTTTAACTTATCCCCATTCACCATTGCCACCTTCAAAGCAAATCTTCACTTACTTTAAGTCACCATTTATAGACTAGTTGGACAATTACAAAGTTATGTACATGTTGCCAGAGTTAATTAATAATCATACTTTGTTCATTTCTCCACCTATCAAGCCTTTTACTCTTAATAAGTTTGAGGGGTAGTAGACCCTTGTATGGCCTTGATAGATATCTTGGATGGTTCCTCATTCATTTTTGGTTCTATTTCAACTACTTCTAGCATTACATTATCACTATTATGGATTCATCATAATATTTTGTTATTGTTTTGATGTGACAAAATACAATTTGATTAAATATTGTTTAAGGTTATTATGCTTGAAAAGGTATTTTGTGTATTATGCATGCTTAGTCTTGGCCACCAAGAAGGCCTTTCTAAATAAGCTTTCAAAGCTCAGACTGAGAAGGCTTTTATTAATCTAGCAATCTATGGCCCAAGTAATTCAGCAAGCCCCTTGATCAACATGTGGACTTAACCTAGCAAGCCATTTAAGTCAGTCCATGTACCCAACTCCACAAAACACTTAGAGCAAGCTTCATTCAAGTTCATGCCCGTATTTGCCCTAGAATGCGATGATTGCCATTGTACATCACCTTCCATCTACATTCAATTATTACCTTAAAATTTCTCTTATCTAGCTACTCAAAGATGGAAGGAGTCAATTCAAGCCCTTATTGGAGAAATATGCCCTAGTTATGGAACGTGAGTTGTGACCAAAAAATGCAATCCACTACTTGTGGCTGCAAAGATCAAACGTAGAAGCATCATTCTCGGGCATCAGGTTTGAAATTCCTATTTTGAGTTAATTTCTTCCACTATGCAATCTTATGAAGGTATCTTGAGATAATCTTATTAGGGTTTGCAAGAAGGAAAGTCTCAGTTTGAGTTTTCTGATATGATCTTATGAAGAAAATTAAGGTTAAAGCTTAATGAGATATTTGGGTTTATGAAAGGAAGTTTATTTTACTCAAGGTTATGGCAGTTTCTTGGATTTGGGTAAGTTTTGAAGAATAAAGGATTTTTGGCATATATATTCATCTTTGGTTACTGTCTTTAGAAAGGAAGAATTCCTTTCTGGGCATTTTTCAATATGTGAGAATGAAAACTAAAAGCAAGACTAAATACACTTCTCATTAAGTAAGGAAATAGTGTGGCAATGGCTATGAAAAGAACCAAGTAAGGAAACAAGATAAAAAAAAAAGGGACATCCGTGAAGAGCAGGCAAGAAAGCAAGAAAAGAACACACCATATGTGAGCTTATTGAGACATTCTAAGAAGAGATCGAGCACACTGTTGAGATTATATTGCTATATCAAATCTATTTGCTGTTACTTTGTGCAATTCAAATTTGAACCTCAACTACTATTGCATCATGTTTAACAAGTTGTTGCATTACTGAGCATCTCTTAATTATACTACTAAATTGCTATTTGACGTTATAGCTTGCTTGATTCTTATTTTTATAACAAGTTTATTGTGATATTGTATACATTTAACATTGAGATTGTTGGTAGGACAAACTCAATCTCTTAGACTAAAGATTGGTTGTAGGAGTGGTGAACTCTTGTAAAGGTTCCAAAGAATAGTGGAAAAGGCCTTTTAACCACACTAATTAAAAGGTAATGGGGCACATAGGTAGTTGTTGTTGTGGCTGAACCTCTTAAAAATTCTTATGTTCTATCTTGCTTGCTTGTTTGATTGTTTATTTTATGCTATACTTAAATTGCATAAAATGTCAACATTCAATCAATTCAACCCCCCTGCGCCGCTTCTTCTTGATTACTAGGGAGGCTGAAACCCAATAACTATCATCTTTTTGCTTTTCTCTAATCAACAAGAATAAGTTCTTATTACAATGATGACCCATTGTATATTTTTCATCACAATTAAAGTGCAATCCTTTTTCTCTTCTCTCTTGTATTTCCTTAAGGATAACCCTTTAATAGGGCTTAGGGATCCTTAATTCTTGTTCCAGCTAATGTTTGCATTCACAAAATTCTTTTGAGTAGTAACTTTTTCTCTCATACTAATGGTATAATCATCCTCCCACAAATACACTAATCTTATAGCATTTGCCAAATCGTATGGTTTTTGGGACTAGATTTCTTTCATAAGATCATCCTTTAACCCAACTAGGAAAAATATCACTTCTTATTCAAAAATATCACTTCCCATTCATCATTCAAATAAGGAACTATTAATAGAAGTTTCATGAATATCACCTTATAATCCTTTACTGTGTTAGATTTTCATAATCTAATCAAATCCAAAAGCCTATTTTTATATGTTGAGGGCATAATGCCTAAGAAGCATCACTATTAGCTGGAGCTAGGTAATCAAATGCCCATCCACCTTCCTTTACAGCCATTCCACACATATTTATGCCTTTTCTTCCAAGTGCCAAGCTACAATATCAGCTTTGTCCATTTCTAGTGTACCATTGAAATGGAAGAAATGATTTAACTGATGATCCATCCCTACAAGTCAGCTCCACCTATAAAGCTTGGAAAATCCAAATGCACCTAATTCATTCTAGGTTGCCATTGTAGAATCCTATTTCCTCCTTCAAAATTCCTATATTCATCCTTGGAATCATCGTAGTGCTCTTAGTTCCTTCCTTCCTAATGCCATCAATTTCTATCCTAGAACCCATTTGGTTTTTTCTCTGTTGCCTCCCCACTTAGAATTCTTTAACTACTCTTAGTTAGGTTCATACGGTTCCCAATTTCTGCAGTTATTAAACACTTAATACGGTGCCCACAATGCTAAAAGCCATATGTATTAGTTTGAAATCTGAAAGGATGGGCCTAGTGTTTTCAACCATTGGACTCTCAAGACTACTCCTGTTCTTGGCGTGCACAACACATAAAAATCTAGCTTCAAAGTCACATTTTGTACTATTAGAACTAGGTCTTTACACAATCCTTCACTCTTTAACTTATCCCCATTCACCATTGCAAATGGAAGTTGACAATTCTCCAAAATTAGGCCCACAAAACATGAGGGGACCTCTACTTGAAAAAGAAAATGCTTATTAGAATTCAATCTCAACAAACCAAAGCCAAACTCTATAAGCAATTGTTTACGTTGGATGTTGACAAATTTGTATTTTAGATGTCTATAAAGCCATAATAATAGTTCTCTAATTCACTTTTAAGCACACACAAAATATAACTATAAGACAGTTTTGGATGGAAGCTCTACCTTGGGGTTGCAAAGAGTCCTTCGTAGATTTGAGAAGCAACCATCACAAACAATTGTAAGAGGAGCATGAACTTCAAGTAGTTGACCATCCTTAGATTTGTATTGAACACCCCTAACAACCCCATTTTCTTCCAACAAGGATGTTACGGTACCTTGTTCCAATTGTACACTGAGAAGAAGATTGAACATTAGAAAGAGCGAATGATGAAAAAAAAACGTTTTGAGTACATGGAGAAACCTAATGATGAATTCAAGATTAAAAAGACTTCCACATGGACTGCACGGAAATCTTAACAAGTTACATTCTAGGAGCAGAGTGGAGTGAAGATGAGATCAAAACTTTACTATTGTATAGGGAAGTAAGAAGGTAAGGAAGAATACTTGGGAAGAGTAGCGGCTTTTTCCCTCATTCTTTGTATAAAACGCCCATTGTGGAAGCTTCTCCCGGCCACATCCGAGTTGAATTTCTCCTAGGGATAAGACAGTTTCGTGCTCTTTCCATCCTTGAACAGAGCGAAACCAAGCACTCGCCGGGCATCAATTTCCTCAACGCAATCTGAAGCCATACCACAGGTTTTAGAATTCACAGCCAAAACCAAGTCTGAGTTCTCACCGTCCCATATGCAACTCATCATCGTGGAAGCAAAATTAGTCCTCAACCACGTTGTGCGATTGAAGGACATTATTAATCACAATACGGAGGTTTAGCTTCGATCCATACCTTCTAGTCCCAATTCAATTAACTTGAGATATCCCCCAGGCTGAAGAAGTTCGCCAACGATTCTGTCCGGCTCTGTCAAATCTCTTTCTATCACATGAACCCGTCTGCCGTCCTACATTTAGTTGCAGAGCAAATAAGACTCGACATGAAAAATATTGCAATGCTTGGAAACGGAGATGATCAACAACTTCAAGCTCAGGGGTCGTTAACAAATTGCATCTAAAGCAGGCAAGCTAAAAGGCAAAACCTCTGCACGAGATTTTCATCACAAACTGCATGGGTCTAATTCTGCCTATGCCACTAATATGCATGCAAGCCCAAAAACTAGAAAGAAATCCTAGGAGCGCCGTTTTCACTGCAGAGTTGGCTGCAACCTTCATCCAATTCGATTAAACCATCTAACAAATGTTTGACATAATCATTGCGCTCGCAATATCTACTTCCTCGCCCATCCAGCGGTACCGAAATTCATAGCGGGCTTCGATAAACATTGTCAAAACCAAAAAGGAAAAAATCTGGGATGCCATGTTGACAAATTCTTTAAGAATTTGTCGCTGCCGACAACACATAAGAAAATTTTAGTGGGACAATGAAATAAAAGCGTTACAGAACTCCGGAAAGGGTTTTTATAACAACCATTGAAAACACCATAGTTTCCAGAATTCTCAAGCTTTTCAAGTCCATGCTAGAAAGCCCACATAAATATTACTGTATGAGTGAAGGCCACCAATCTCCAGGTCATAGGAAAAAGGATTCAACCAGAAACGTCAAATTTCAGAATAATTATTCAAAAATAAATAAATTAACCTTGCCGAGGGTGTAAGCTAAGGCCGAACCGGCGACACCGGCGCCGACAATGATGACGTCGTTGCCGGAGCCATTACCAGGATGGCATTCTCCTTCGTCGAAACTCTCTTTCGCGCATTCCTCTGGGAAATTCTTCTTCCTTGGCTTTATCTTACTCCCATTTCTATAGCTATAGCGACGGAGCGTGTAGAAACAAACGACCCCAAAAAGCGAGGCGTAGAAGGTCCATAGCACCTGCTGATCAATCACAACCATTTTTTTCCTCACAATGCTACAACGCGACCCGGACGAAGAAGAAGAACGATGGGTTCCGATCAAAAGCCCTCCGGTCCCTTCTACCTCTCTGGCAATGCCAGCTCTTGCTTTCCTTCTTCTGGGGATTGTGGAGGTTGATGGGTTGGCTTGATTATGTAGGACCACTGATGTTCCAGTGGCTTTTATAGAGAGTCTGTCAGCGAAATAGACGTGTGCAGATGGGCGTCGCGGTGAGATTGACTGTAAGCGTGGACGCTGGGGAAACGAGGGTCGATGCTCTTGCAGGAACATCTGGAATTCGCATCGGGGTGCAAGAGGGACTGACCCAGTTCTTGTCCTTGAGTATTCTTTTCCCTCTGTAACCTGTCGACAAACCCCTTAAGAGAGAAGAAAAGTTTTTTTAAGTTTGTCCTTTTGCTTAATACCCTCCAATTAAGGTCCTTAACATTGACCCAACAGAGGCTAATATTCTCTGTACCGTGAACACAACCAGACATGGCAGAAGTAAAGGGATGGCAGAACTTCATCTGGTCAGTGATGTCCGTTTGCGTGCGGACGTACATCCTTGGCCTTGGCTACAATAAAAAAGAATATCAATAAAAGAATAAATAAGAAATGTCAAAGGAGTTGTTTTTCCATGGCCCTTCTCTTGTTTCTACGAACAAGGCTTAGTTTCTCAAATTTGATTTTTCTATAAAAATATTTTTTCTTTATGGAGTTATGAAATAAAGGAATCTCTATTTTCTTTTTCCATTAGGCAGTAATTTCTGAAATAGATGATGATTTTCTTGGTTGAAAAATAATTATCTATGACGAGTGATTATGACATAAACAGTTTTAGAACACATGAGGTTCTATGTGATGATATAGTATGGTGTGGCTGCATAATCACGGACTCGAAAGAGCTGCAATAGTAAACCTTAAAATATTTTGGTTCCTTTAACTTTCATGGAGCATGATATCATTCTTGGCAAGAGTACCATAATGAAATCATTTTTAAAAGGATTTTGAGCAAATAAAATTAAAAAGCTCACAATTCTTATTAATCTTCACTCGATTGTGAAATCCACCAATCAATGTTGTGTAGGTCATGATATTGTTGTTGGGCTTGGCAAATGTGCCAAGTGTCAAAAATCATGCAAACACTACTCCAAAAAGCTTTCATGGTAAATCTCTAACATAAGTTGAACTTTTAGGAAAGAAAAAGCACTCTCAAATTTCAAATTGAAGGTTCAAAAACCTAACCCAAAATTTTAACATCCTTTTATAAAGAAAGGAAGGAACAAGTTTTGTGGAGAGGAGGTGGCAACATTGTATAATTTATCGACGAACTCAATAATAAAATTTGTTTGAATGTCAAAGGATCAAACATCCTAATTCTCAAGGCCAACGACAACTCAAAGGTAAAAACGTAAAAGACTCTCAAACAAAAGTGATACGGTAGTCCAGCATTTACCTTAAACTTCTTTAAGCCTATTAAGACTTGAAGAAGTTAATTATGTTACAATGTTAATTAAGTTTTTTTTTTGTGTGAACTTTTTGTAATTTGATGGTATTATTAATTTTTTGGTATTTGTGCTCATCCATGTCTCTGGCAATTACTCGGACTCTTTTCTATCCCACCAACCCACTTCCCCTTAATGATGGCTATTAAAGAAAAATTGGAAGTTTCTTCAGAGAACTATTATTTCATTAAACAAGTATATTTTAATGACCACATGTGACACTCGTGCCACCATTTATACTAGAGTATGGTGCAATTTTAGTAAACAAAATTACAAGATTGCCAACAATCTTATTTTTGTGATAGAAAAATAAAATATTTTGCTTCTAATGGTGCATCATGGCATCAATGTACCAAAACCTATAACACAAGAAGCTTTCATTTGATCTATTTTTGGCATTCCCTCACTAAAAGGTCAACAATGTAAGATGGTGCAACTAAAAGAGGCATATGGAAGTCCAAAAGCTTCATAAATTCAATTTAGTGACGAATTGGTGACAAATACTGAAACAATAAGATATATGCTAGCTTCCCCCAAATGTGTTCACTCCCTTCAATTTTCTAATATGGACACTAATATGGAACATTAGAGGGACCGAATCCCTCCAGAAAATGAACTACTTAAAAATGGTAGTGAAAAAACGTGGAATAAAGTTTTAGCTTTACTAGAACCAAAAAAGAAATGTAATCATTTGCAAAAAAAAAGTAAAACCAAGTTGGAGTGTGCTTTCCTCACCTATCACTCAACAGAGATGGAGAAAACCCTAAGAGATGGAGGGAAGAGTGAATTGAGAGTGAAGAAGATGTTGATCTTTTCAATTGTCTCGAATTTGGCTGCGAATTCACTAGCAAGTAAGCCAGCAAAGGACGAAAAGGCGTTCAAGGCCACTAATGGCATGGTGGTGAATTTGGACAATAGGGAAGGTGAGCCTTATACTAAGAGATGTGATCTTGATACCACAAGTTGAAAGGGAAGGCCAGATGGTGTTCTGGAAAAAGAAGCTTATTAATCACCAACATGTGTGTCCCTATCCATTAACCGATAAAACAAACTGTGATATGGTGTTGTTGCTAGTGGCACCTTAAAGCATAATGAAGATGTCAATAGTGCAAAATGGGGTGGCATTAGTTGCTAGTGGCACCGTAAGAGTCCTCACGCTTCCTACCTCAACTCTCTACAACAAAATTTGTTTTCATCTACCAACACACTTTCTCCCATCTTTAACCCTTGTAATGTGACAAGTGTGCCCATAATGCTAATGGCCATTTGTATTAGTTTGAAATTCAATAGGATAGGGCCTAGTGTTTTCTACAACTAGATTCATAAGACTACTCCCATTCTTGGCATGCACAACACATAAAAATCTAGCTTCAAAGTCACCCTTTGTACTGTTAGAACTAGGTCTTTACACAATCCTTCACTTTTTAACTTATCCCTATTCACCATTGCCACCTCCAAAGCAAATCTTCACTTACTTTAAGTCACCATTTATAGGCTAGTTGGACAATTACAAAGTTATGTATATGTTACCAGAGTTTAACAATCATACTTTGTTCATTTCTCCACGTATCAAGCCTTTTACTCTTAATAAGTTTGAGGGGTAGTAGACCCTTGTATGGCCTTGATAGATATCTTGGATGGTTCCTCATTCATTTTTGGTTCTATTTCAACTACTTTTAGCATTACACCATCACTATTATGGATTCATCATAATATTTTTGTTATTGTTTTGATATGACAAAATATAATTTGATTAAATATTGTTTAAGGTTATTATGCTTGGAAAGGTATTTTTGTGTATTATGCATGCTTAGTCTTGGTCCACCGAGAAGGCCTTTCTAAATAAGCTTTCAAAGCTCTGACAGAGAAGGCTTTTATTAATCTAGCAATCTATGGCCCAAGTAATCCAGTAGGCCCCTTGATCAACATATGCACTCAACCTAGCAAGCCATTTAAGTCAGTCCATGTATCCAACTCCGTAAAACACTTAGAGCAAGCTTCATTCAAGTTCATGCCCGCATTTGCCTTAGAATGCGACAACCGCTGTTGTACATCACCTTCCATCTACATTCAATTATTACCTTAAAATTTCTCTTATCTAGCTACTTAAAGATGGAAAAAGCCAATTCAAGCCCTTATTGGAGAAATATGCTCAAAAGTGTGAGAAGCCCTAATTATGGAATGTGAGTTGTGACCAAAAAATGCAATCCACTACTTGTGGCTGCAAAGATCAAACCTAGAAGCATCATTCTTGGGCATCAGGTTTGAAATTCCTATTTTGAGTTAATTTCTTCCACTATGCAATCTTATGAAGGTATCTTGAGATAATCTTATTAGGGTTTGCAAGAAGGAAAGTCTCAGTTTGAGTTTTATGGTATGATCTCGTGAAGAAAATTAAGGTTAAAGCTTAATGAGATATTTGGGTTTATGAAAGGAAGTTTTGTTTTACTCAAGGTTATGCTAGTTTCTTGGATATGGGTTAGTATTGAAGAATAAAGGATTTTTGGTGTATATATTCATATTCGGTTGCTATCTTTAGAAAGGAAGAATTCCTTTTTGGGCATTTTTCAATATGTGAGAATGAAGACTAAAAGCAAGACTAGATACATTTCTCATTAAGTAAGGAAATAGTATGGCAATGGCTATGAAATGAGCCAAGTAAGAAAACAAGATAAAAAGGGGGACATCCATGAAGAGCAGGCAAGAAAGCAAGAAAAGAACACACCATACGTGAGCTTATTAAGACATTTTGAGTTAAGACATTCTGAGAAGAGATCGAGCACACTGTTGAGATCATAGTGTTATATCAAATCTATTTGCTACTACTCTGTGCAATTCAAATTTAAACCTCAACTACTTCTACATCATGTTCATCAAGTTGCTGCATTACTGAGCATTTCTTAACTATACTACTAAATTGCTATTTGACGTTATAGCTTGCTTGATTCTTATTTTTATAATAAGTTTTTGTGATATTGTATACATTTAACATTGAGATTGTTGGTAGGATGAACTCAATCTCTTAGACTAAAGATTGGTTGTAAGAGTGGTGAACTCTTATAAAGGTTCCAAAGAATAATAGAAAATGCCTTTTAACCACACTAGTTAAAGGGTTATGGGGGACATAGGCAGTTGTTGTTGTGGCTGAACCACCTAAAAATTCTTATGTTCTATCTTGCTTGTTTGTTTGATTGTTTGTTTTATGCTATACTTAAATTGCATAAAATGTCAACATTCAATCAATTCAACCCCCATGTGCCGCTTCTTCTTGATTACTAGGGAGGCTGAAACCCAATAACTATCATCTTTTTGCTTTTCTCTAATCAACAAGAATAAGTTCTTATTACAATGATGACCCATTGTATATTTCTCATCACAATTAAAGTGCAATCCTTTTTCTCTTCTCTCTTGTATTTCCTTAAGGATAACCCTTTAATAGGGCTTAGGGATCCTTAATTCTTGTTCCAGCTAATGTTTGCATTCACAAAATTCTTTTGAGTAGTAACTTTTTCTCTCATACTAATGGTATAATCATCCTCCCACAAATACACTAATCTTATAGCATTTGCCAAATCGTATGGTTTTTGGGACTGCACTTCTTTCATAAGATCATCCTTTCACCCAACTAGGAAAAATATCACTTCTTATTCAAAAATATCACTTCCCACTCATCATTCAAATAAGGAACTATTAATAAAAGTTTCATGAATATCACCTTATAATCCTTTACTATGTTAGATTGTCATAATCTAATCAAATCCAAGAGCCTATTTCTATATGTTGAGGGTTTATAATGCCTAAGAAGCATCACTATTAGCTGGAGCTAGGTAATCAAATGCCCATCCACCTTCCTTTATGGCCACTTCACACATATCTATGCCTTATCTTCCAAGTGCCAAGCTACAATATCAGCTTTGTCCATTTCTAGTGTACCATTGAAATGGAAGAAATGATTTAACTAATGATCCATCCTCAGGAGTCAGCTTCACCTATAAACCTTGGAAAATCAAAATGCACTTAATTCATTCTAGGTTGCCATTGTAGAATCCTATTTCCTCTAAAATTCCTATTTTCATTCTTCAAATCATCGTAGTGCTCTTAGTTCCTTCTTTCTTAATGCCATCTATTTCTATCCTAGAAACCCATTTGGTTTTCTCTATTGCCTCCCCACCCAAAATTCTTTAACTACTCTTAGCTAGGTTCATACAGTTCCTAGTTTCTACGGTTATTAAACCGTTAATACGGTGCCTACAATGCTAAAAGCCATATGTATTAGTTTGAATCTGAGAGGATGGGCCAAGTGATTTCAACCATTGGACTCTCAAGACTACTCCCGTTCTTAGCATGCACAACACATAAAAATCTAGCTTTAAAGTCACATCTTGTACTATTAGAACCAGGTCTTTACACAATCCTTCACTTTTAAACTTATCCACATTCACCATTGCCACCTCCAAATCCAAACCTTCATTTACTTTAAGTCCCTATTGATAGACTAGTTGGACATTTACAAAGTTATATGTGTTGCCAAAGTCAATTAGCAATTATACTTTGTTCATTTCTCTAACTATTAAGCCTTTTACTCTCATAGTTTGCAGGCAGTAGACCCTTATATGGCCTTGACATATATCTTGTGCAGTTCATCATTCATTTTTGGTTCACTTTCCTTTACTTCTAGCACTACATTATCACTATCATCTTTTTCCTCCTCTCCAACCAACAAAAACAATCTCTTCTTACAATGATGATTTACCGTATATTTCTCATTACAATTAAAGCACAACCCTTTTTCTCTCATCTCTTGTATTTGCTTAAGAGATAACCTCTTAATAGATTTTGGGGATCCTCCATTTTTGTTCCAGCTAGTGTTTGCATTCCCAAAATTCTGTTGAGTAGTAACTTTTTCTCTCTTACTAGTGGTCTAATCATCCTCCCATAAAGACGCTAATCCTATAGCATCTACCAAATCATATGATTTTTAAGACTACACTTCTTTCATAAGACCATCCTTTAACCTAATTAGGAAAAATATCACTTCTTATTCATCATTCAAATAAGGAATTCTTAGTAGAAGTTTCATGAATATCACCTCATAATCCTTTACTATGCTAGATTGTCATAACTTGATCAAATCTAAGAGCTTGTTTATGTATGCTAGGGGTCCAGAATGCCTAAGTAGCACCAGTATCAGTTAGGGCTAGGTAATCAAATGCCCACTCACCTTCCTTTATAGCCAATCCATACACATCTATGCCTCATCTTCCAAGTGCCAAGCTACAATATCAAATTTGTCCATTTCTAGTGTACCATTGAAATAGAAGAATTGATTCACCTAACTGATCCATCCTTACCAGTTAGCTCAACTTGTAAACTTTGGAAAATCAAAATGCACCTTATTCTCTCTAGGTTGCCCTTAGGAAATCCTATTTCCTCCTCCTTTAAAATTCCTTTTTTCATCCCTAAAATCATCGTAGTGCTCTCGGTTCCTTCTCTCCTATGCCATCTATTTCTATCTTGGAAACCCATTTGGTTTTCTCTGTTGCCTCCCCACCCAAACTTCCTTAGCTATAGTTAGTTGGGTTCATACTAATTCTAATTTTTGCGCTCATTAAACCCTCAATACTATTCATGGTCGGGGTCTTGATTTTCCATGTTCCAATGCTCATCCAACCTTCTCTATTGGTTGTGGTTTGGGTTTTTACTATGCTAATTTTGGCCTTCTTAAAATCGTTAGTATTGTTCACAGTGGTTGGGAATCTAGGTTTCTTGATTTTGGCACTCTTAAAACCAAGGATACTGCTTTTGGAACCTCCGCTGGTTAAATCTATCACCATTGCTTCTCTCGCTTTTCCCTTGCTCATGCTTTGGTTCATAGGTCTCCTTGTTTCTTTTTCAGCCTTCCACTCCTCCTTTTCTTCTTTCTTTATTCGTTTTTCCTTAAGACCCAAACTTGAACCCCTACTTATGTCTTCACCCTTCCCATTCGTTCTTAGAGCCAAGTCCTAGACCTTGTAAAATAATACTCAAAACTATTTTTCTACTACCGTCTTTCTTTGGCCTAACTTGTTATCTAAACAACATTCACATTCAATGAATCAACATCATTCTCAGTGAAATTACATTCGATGTCCATGTGGCATTAGGCTAGCTTAGTGACCATTATTGGCTCTTATACCAAGTTGTCACAGTTACAATCCACAAATAGCCTCAAAGGATGCAACAACTGTAGTAGATGATCAATGCTTCAATCAGGTTTACTCTTCCTCCTTCTCTTGTCAATGATTATCAAAGGAAAGAACTACACAAACAACAACAATCCATATTTAAAGGACATGGCACCTCTACATCAAATTAAAGACACAACACCTTAACACACAATATGGATAAAACAACTTCTTAAGGATTTTAGATTACCTCGAACATGAATGTGTTCCCCTTTTTAGACGCAACATGATCCTATTGCCTACATTACCCCTAACAGTTGAACAACATGAAATTATTGCCTTTGGGCCTTACACAAACATGAGTCCATTTCATACACCAATAACCACACAGCATAATAAGGGTCCATATATCCCAACCAACACATAAACATACTACTTTCTAATAGCTTTCTCTAAGGAGGTCCTTACACTTTCTGTGTAGGAAAACAAGTTGTTGGCTAGCTTTGCATATCAAGCAAGCGTATCAAGCTCTGAAGATGGGTTCTGGTTATGGGAACCAATTGTTGACCATTCAATGGGGCAACTATACACCTACCACGTAGTTTCACGTCTAAACAATTTATAGACTATAATCAACTAACAGATCTTATTCATATATTTACATTCTCAACTAGACGATACCAGGCAGTGAATGGAGAAATAAATGAACAAAATAGAAGGTATTCTATTTGACCTTAAATAAATAACTCAACTTACATTAAAAGTAATTTTCAAAGAAATTGTAAACCAAACTATCTGAATGCAAACACTTATACTAACTCATGATTTACATCATTTTTCCTCAAATGATTAAAAAAAAAAGTCTTTCCTTTAGTGGGGGCTTATGAAGGAAATAACTATAGTTAAGGGAAAAAAAAGACACCAAGTAGTGCCCATAAAAAGGTACAAAATGGACTCTCAAGTTTGTTGAAGAAATATGCAATAATTAGCAACCTAATGCTACTTTGCCAACTCCCCGATGGTGAAAATAATGACAAGGAGAAAGAGATGGAAAAGTAGAGGGTCAAGTAGGAGTCATTTTATATCAACGATATAATAAGTGTCATTGCATTATATTTTATTTTTTATATAAATTATGTATATTATATAATAAGGTGTAGTATGCATTACATTTTATTTTACTTATGTTAGTTGTATAGTATAATTTGCTTTCCTAGTTACACTAGGTTTCATAATATTTTTATGACATTTTTCATATTTCTTTATATGCATAGTTCATATATCACTTTTTATAAAATAAGAATAATATAATCCAAACCTTTATGTATTCTAGATTTTTTTTGGATAAATATGTGAGTTTATTCTAGTCAATAAAATTGGTATTTCATAGTCTTATTTTGTAAAACTTTCTAATTTTGTTTAAACCATATATAATACATACAAACTAATAAAGAAAGCATTCTAGATCTAATTGATTTGATAGTGGATCGTTAACAAATGAATCTAGTTTCTTTAACATATTTGGTTCTTAAAGGTTAGATTTATTGTTTCTTCATAGCTAAGGTAACAATCTATAATATATATATATATATATATATTAATAAGAGACATATGGTACTTCAATCATGAAAACTTCAAATTATCCACCCTTTCAATGGAGAAGCCCATAAATCTTATAGTTTATGCCAATTTTTTGATATGATGTTGTGAGACATCTATTAGCAAATGTATAAGTTGAGCTTAATGAGTATAAGTAAGGACTCTTAATGATGATAGTTGAGTTGACCCATGCATATACCTATTATCCATAGGAAAAGGTTCGATGACAAAATAAAAAGAATAGGAACTTTTTTTTTAGTTTAAAATTTAATCCTTAATGCTGGGAAATACATATTCCAATTTCAAATAGTAAAGGGTTGTTCTCATAGTCATGTACACTTTTAAGAGGTATCAAAAAGAATAAAAAAATGGTACAACATCCTATAGGAGAAGCCTAAAGTGTACAAATCTCCCAACAAGCTACTTGATTTGTGTGCTGCCCTTCTTAATGTCATACTTGACTGGAGGAGCTATAGCTGTATGATGTGCCAAAATCATTGTAGGGAGGAACATTTGCCTTACTCCTTCAGCCTTGATGATGGGAAATATTAGACCTGAGGCACTTTGTAAAAGAAATGATTTATCAATGCGGATGTACAAAAATATTGCACTTAGTGAAGTGTCAAAATCAAACATCCATGGCCTAAAACTCAACAAGAACAGTGACCACAAATGCCTAAGTGTAATCTAATTTTAGCTCACAGCCATGGTTTTAAAAGGGGCAAGAAAACTATATGTAAGACTTAGCATACCACAACAATTAACCAACAAGGATAGGAACTACACACCGTAATCAACCTAGCCCTGATCCACATGTGTTTTGGAGATGGAAATGGTAGAAGTAAGCATCCAACACCATATATTGCAATAGAAAAGAAGTGCAAAACCAAACTTAAAGGCTGGGGGTTCAAACCAGAGAGTAAACCCACCGGTCCTGTTGAAAATATGCCTATAAGGCTTAAGTAGTCAAAACATGCTTGGCGCATCTCTTTCCTTGCAAGATCAGGTGAAGCAGAAAACACCTTGTATAATGCACCGGCCAGAGTATTTATTGTTGATGCCACAAGCTACGATACATTGTCAAAAATAAGTGTAAAAAAAAAAAAAGGTGTCTTTGATACAAATTCCTTAGAATAGAAACAACCATTTCATGTAGAGAGCTCACCTTGCGCAAGGTGTTAAAGGACTCGAGATATTTGGACAATGAAAATGCATCATTTAGGTTATGTAGAGGCTTAAGAAGATCCCTAAGTACAACAATATCAGATACTGCTACAGTCATCCCTCCACCAGTTAAAGGATGTCGCATATTGAAAGCATCACCAATTAAAAAGGCTCCAGAAGTAGGATGTGGATCAGCTAGCATACTTCCATTTGGCATGGTTCTAATATTTCCTTTATCAACTACAGATAGGAAGGAGTCACAAAGCTCGAATGGAATTTGCAACACAATTCCTTATGATTAATCCAACTTACGAGACAAATTTTCTAGTTTAAGTGCTTAGTGAGACATGGATGAAATGGAAGGAATGCAAAAGCATTGTCAATGAAATTGAGTTATACAATGGTTGAGCTAAGATCACATTAGCAAAGAGCAAATACCTATGGCACCATTATAGTTTTCAAATAGCTGGCTAGTTCACCATCAATAAGAAATGGTAATTTCTTCCTGGTATGTCAACCAAACAACGAAACTCTGTACTACTGATTTGATAAATCAAGATAGGTGAAGGGTCAACCAAAATGACATGCCCATGATTCGCAAATGGAAGTTGATAGTTCTCCAAAATTAGGCCTATAAAACATGAAGGGACCTCTACTTGAAAAAGAAAATGCTTACTAGAATTCAATCTCAACAAACCAACGCCAAACTCTGAAAGCAATTATTTACGTTGGATGTTCATAAATTTGTATTTTAGAAGTCTATAAAACCATAGTAATAGTTCTCTAATTCATTTTTAAGCACACACAAAATATAATTATAAGACAGTTTTGGATGGAAGCTCTACCTTGGGGTTGCAAAGAGTCCTTCGTAGATTTGAAAAGCAACCATCATAAACAATTGTAAGAGGAGCATAAACTTCAAGTAGTTGACCATCCTTAGATTTGTATTGAACACCCCTAACAACCCCATTTTCTTCCAACAAGGGTGTTACGGTACCTTGTTCCAATTGTACACTGAGAAGAAGAATGAACTTTAGAAAGAGCGAATGATGAAAAAAAAATGTTTTGAGTACATGGAGAAACCTAATGATGAATTCAAGATTAAAAAGACTTCCACGAGGACTGCACGAAAATCTTAACAAGTTACATTCTAGGAGCATAGTGAAGTGAAGATGAGATCAAAACTTTACTATGCTATAGGAAGTAAGAAGGTAAGGAAGAATACTTGGGAAGAGTAGCGGCATTTTCCCTCATTCTTTGTATAAAACGCCCATTGTGGAAGCTTCTCCCGGCCACATCCGAGTTGAATTTCTCCAAGGGATAAGACAGTTTCGTGCTCTTTCTATCCTTGAACAGAGCGTAACCAAGCACTCGTTGGGCATCAATTTCCTCAACGCAATCTGAAGCCATACCACAGGTTTTAGAATTCACAACCAAAACCAAGTCTGAGTTCTCACCGTCCCATATGCAACTCATCATCGTGGAAGCAAAATTAGTCCTCAACCACGTTGTGCGATTGAAGGACATTATTAATCACAATACGGAGGTTTAGCTTCGATCCATACCTTCTAGTCCCAATTCAATTAACTTGAGATATCCCCCAGGCTGAAGAAGTTCGCCAACGATTCTGTCCGGCTCTGTCAAATCTCTTTCTATCACATGAACCCGTCTGCCGTCCTACATTTAGTTGCAGAGCAAATAAGACTCGACATGAAAAATATTGCAATGCTTGGAAACGGAGATGATCAACAACTTGAAGCTCAGGGGTCGTTAACAAATTGCATCTAAAGCAGGCAAGCTAAAAGGCAAAACCTTTGCACGAGATTTTCATCACAAACTGCATGGGTCTAATTCTGCCTATGCCACTAATATGCATGCAAGCCCAAAAACTAGAAAGAAATCCTAGGAGCGCCGTTTTCACTGCAGAGTTGGCTGCAACCTTCATCCAATTCGATTAAACCATCTAACAAATGTTTGACATAATCATTGCGCTCGCAATATCTACTTCCTCGCCCATCCAGCGGTACCGAAATTCATAGCGGGCTTCGATAAACATTGTCAAAACCAAAAAGGAAAAAATCTGGGATGCCATGTTGACAAATTCTTTATGAATTTGTCGCTGCCGACAACACATAAGAAAATTTTAGTGGGACAATGAAATAAAAGCGTTACAGAACTCCGGAAAGGGTTTTTATAACAACCATTGAAAACGCCATAGTTTCCAGAATTCTCAAGCTTTTCAAGTCCATGCTAGAAAGCCCACATAAATATCACTGTATGAGTGAAGGCCACCAATCTCCAGGTCATAGGAAAAAGGATTCAACCAGAAACGTCAAATTTCAGAATAATTATTCAAAAATAAATAAATTAACCTTGCCGAGGGTGTAAGCTAAGGCCGAACCGGCGACACCGGCGCCGACAATGATGACGTCGTTGCCGGAGCCATTACCAGGATGGCATTCTCCTTCGTCGAAACTCTCTTTCGCGCATTCCTCTGGGAAATTCTTCTTCCTTGGCTTTATCTTACTCCCATTTCTATAGCTATAGCGACGGAGCGTGTAGAAATAAACGACCCCAAAAAGCGAGGCGAAGAAGGTCCGTAGCACCTGCTGATCAATCACAACCATTTTCTTCCTCACAATGCTACAACGCGACCCGGACGAAGAAGAAGAACGATGGGTTCCGATCAAAAGCCCTCCGGCCCCTTCTACCTCTCTGGCAATGCTAGCTCTTGCTTTCCTTCTTCTGGGGATTGTGGAGGTTGATGGGTTGGCTTGATTATGTAGGACCACAGATGTTCCAGTGGCTTTTATAGAGAGTCTGTCAGCGAAATAGACGTGTGCAGATGGGCGTCGCGGTGAGATTGAATGTAAGCGTGGACGCTGGGGAAACGAGTGTCGATGCTTTTGCAGGAACATCTGGAATTCGCATCGGGGTGCAAGACGGACTGACCCAGTTCTTGTCCTTGAGTATTCTTTTCCCTCTGTAACCTGTCGACAAAACCGTCAAGAGAGAAGAAAAGTTTTTTTAAGTTTGTCCTTTTGCTTAATACCCTCCAATTAAGGTCCTTAGCATTGACCCAACAGAGGCTAAGATTTCTCTGTACCTTGAACACAACCAGACATGGCAGAAGTAAAGAGATGGCAGAACTTCATCTGGTCAGTGATGTCCGTTTGCGTGCGGACGTACATCCTTGGCCCTGGCTACAATAAAAAAGAGTATCAATAAAAGAAAAAATAAGAAATGTCAAAGGAGTTGTTTTTCCATGGCCCTTCTCTTGTTTCTTCGAACAAGGCTTAGTTTCTCAAATTTGATTTTTCTATAAAAAATATTTTTTCTTTATGGAGTTATGAAATAAAGGAATTTCTGTTTTCTTTTTCCATTAGGCAGCAATTTCTTAAATAGATGATGATTTTCTTGGTTGAAAAATAATTATCTATGATGAGTGATTATGACATAAATAGTTTTAGAACATAAATTTTGGGTCTTGAGGTTCTATGTGATGATATACTATGATGTGGCTGCACAATCACGTAGTAGAAAGAGCTGTAATAGTAAGCCTCGAAATATTTTGGTTCGGTTAACTTTCAGGGAGCATGATATTAAGAATGCCATAATGAAATCATTTTTAACAGGATTTTGAGCAAATAAAATTCAAAACTCTTAATTCTTATTAATCTTCACTCGATCGCGAAATCCACCAATCAATGTGGAGTTGGTCATGACATTGTTAAGCTTAACAAATGTGTTGTGTCAAAAAGCATGCAAACATTGTTGTTAAAAACTTTGGGGTAAATCCCAAATATGAACTCTTAAGAGAGAGAAAATGCTCTCAAATTTCAAATTTCAAATTTGAAGTTCAAAAGCTCAACCTAAAATTTTAACATCCTTTATAAAAAAAAAAAAAGGAAACCAAAAGTTTTATGGGAAGGAAGCCATAACGCTATATAATTTGTTGACCAACTGACATTGAAATTTGTTTTAGTATCAAAGGATCAAACACGTTAAGTCTCAAGGGCAAAGACAAGTCAGAGGTAAAAGACTCTCAAACAAGGGTGATAAAGGAGTTCCACATTTACCTTAAACTTCTTTAAGCCTCTTAAGACTTGAAGAAGTTAATTATGTTATGATGTTAATTAAGTTTCTTATTTTTATGTTTTTGTATGAACCCTTTTTGATTTGATGGTATTATTAGTTTTTTGGTATTTATGCTCATCCACGTCTCTAGCAGTTACTCATACTCTTCTCCGTCCCACCAACCTATTCCCCATTAAAGTTGGTGATTAAAGAAATATTAGAAGTTTGTTTAGAGCACTATTCTTTCATTAAACAAGTATATTTTTATGAACATATGTGACACTTGTGCCACCATGTACTAGGGTTTGGTACTATTTTAGGAAGCAAAATTACAACATTGCTGACAATCTTATTTCTGTGACAGAAATATAAAATATTATGCTTCTAATTGTACATCTTGGCATCAATGTACCAAAACTTATGGTACAATAAGCTTTCATTAGATCATTTTTTGGCACCCCTTCACCAAAAGGTGTACAACGTAAGATGGTGCAACTAGAAGAGTTAGATGGAAGTCTAAAGGCTTTGTAGATTCAATTTAATGACAAATTGGTAACAAATACAGTAGCAATAGGGTATGTGCTAACTTCCTCCAAATGTGTTCCTTTCGCTCAATTTTTTGATAAAGACACTAATATGGAATATTAGAGGAATTAGATCCCTCTAGAAAATATACTACTTAAAAATAGTAGTCAAAGAACATAAGATAGAGTCTTTAGCTTTACTATAATCGAAAAAAACAAATGTAATCGTTTACAGAAAGTGGTCAAGCTACTTCAATTCCCTAATTTCAAATAGTTTGCTATGGAGAATAAGTACATTTAGGTAGTTTGGAAAGGTCAAATTACAATTGAAGTTCTTGTCGTGCACACTTAGCATATAACTTTGGCCTTGTAAATGCAAGAACAATCATTTGTGTTAACTATTATTTATGCTAGCTATGATTGTAACACACAAATGACATTGTGAAATTCATTAGTGGAGTTTGATATTGGAGACAAATCGCGCATAATGGGAAGAGACTTCAATTCAATTATGGATCAATCAAAAACACAAAGGGGTTTACCTTACTTAAGAAAGGCAATGGAAGACTTTCAAGATCTCATTTCTTAAGTTGGATTAATGGATGTTAGTTATGAAAGGGATCTTTTTAAATGGTGCAGTAATGAGATAAACCAAAGAGCAACATGGATACAATTGGATAAGGTGCTTAATAACTTAGAGGTGCTAACTTATTTCCTATAAATCTATGTTATCCATCTCCTAAGAAATCAATTAGATCATAGTCCATTGCTATTAACATTATGTGAGGACAAATGTTTTATAGTAACTTTAAGTTTCAAAGATAATGGATTCAAGATTAATTTTTCACAAAAACTATAGAAACATAATGGTGTACTTTTCAATCAAACTCTCTAAGACACAAGTTATGTGGCTACTAAAACATGTGAGGAGAAAATTCATTGCATGGAGTAGAAAAACACTATAGTACTAAAAGCAGCAAATATGTGAGTTGGAAGATAAGATGAGGACTTGACAAAGAAATACAATTCGGATGGTCAAAGAATAAACACAGAATATAAAAAGGTTGAGGAATAGCTAAATGATATTATCACACACCAAAAAGGTATTTTAAGGGATAAGGCAAGAATCAAGTGGTTGAAAAAAAGGGACCATAACATAAAGTATTTTCATGCTTGCATTAAGGAAAGAAGCTCACAGGCCAATTGGAATTTCAAACTAGCAATTGGCACCTTCATATCAAATCCAAACACTTTGAGCCTATAATGATAGATTATTATTCAAAAGTTCTTACTAAAGATAACATGTTATTAATACCTTCATTGAGATCCTTTTTGGAGGAAAGAATACAAAATGATCTAATAAGTTACATCCTCTAGTTGGTAACATAAAAGCAAAATGATAAGCTATGTAAGGAGCCACAATGGGAGGAGATTTTATGGCTATTAAAGGGTTAAACCTAGATAGTGCTTCAAGACCATATGGATTCAACATACATTTTTATAAAGTAAGTGGAGTAGCCATAAAAGAGGACATTATGGCAATGGTGAAGGCAATCCAATGCCAAATGTATAACATCCACAATGTTTGTTTTGATCCCTAAGAAGAAAAACCTTTAAAGTTGTAATGTCCTATGGCGTATTAGTCTTTGTAACTTTACCTACAAGATCATTATCAAGATTTTAAATGACATGTTTGTCCAAATTTTTCCCCTAAGGATATTAAAGAAACAACATGGCTTTGTAAAAGAATAGGATATACATGAAAATATAGCAATCGCACGAAAGATGTTTAATGAACTAGACTGTAAGGAAATTGCCAATACCATGATCAAGGTAGATATGGCAAAGGCGTATGATCGCATGAAGTGAGGTTTTGTACTAAAAGTATTGGAGTGGTTTGGCTTTTCTCATATATGGTGTGATATGATATTCAGGTACATGTTTAATAATTGGTTCTCAATTTTGATGAAAGGAGAAAAACATGATTTCTTCAAATCAACATAAGGTCCTAGACAAAGGGATCCATTGTGTCCAAACATTTTCATACTTAGCGTGCATTTAATCAAAAGCTTAACTATCTTATGAATATAACAATAAGCATTGGGAGGTTTAAAGGAGATAATTATTTTGGGGTGTATCTCATTTACTTTATGCCAATGACATGCTCATCTTTATGGAAGGACTTAGTAGTCACTTAAGGGTATAATGGCACTTATATAGAAAAATGAAGCTTATAATGGGCAAAAGGTTAATGTGGAAAAGACATAAGTAATAAGGTCAACGAAGTTAGATCCAACTAAAAAAAATCTCATCAAACAGGTAACATGTTTTTCTTTTGTAGACTTACCAGTTAAGTATTTTGATATTCCACTATTCAAAAGTAGGAGTTGAATCCATTATTTTGATGAAATGGTGAATACAATAGCTACTAAAGTACAAAATTAGAGAGGTAAATTCTTATCTCAAGGAGGCAAGTTGACATTGATAAAGAGTGTTCTTTTTTCTATGCCAATTCATATCATTTCCATCACCAAAGTACCAAAGACAGTTATACAAAAGATTAACAAGATAATGGCTAATTTCATGTGAAGCAATGGAGATGGAAATAGCACTCACTAGGTTAAGTGATAGAGTATATGTATGCCTTTAGAGGAAAAAGGATTAGGAGTTTATAATTTGGAATAAATCATGCAAGCCTTTTAAACAAAGTTTGCATGGTGATACATTCAAGGACACTCATTGTGGGCTTTCTTTATGAGATCAAAATATGGACCTTTTATGGAGGCAAGAAGAATACACATTTGCATATATGAAAATGCTTTTACCTTGGGTAGACTATGTTATTAAGCATGGAAGATGGATTATTAGGGAGGGCAAATGCTTATTTTAAAAGGATAATTGGCTTGGGGTAACCTCTTTGATATCCTTTATGCCTATATTAAGATATAACAATTCGAGAAGCTTTCCAAAATCAAAAATTTATAAGGGAACATTTATCTAGTAAGCAACAACATCAAGCGAACAAGATTGTATGGAGTCAAGATCTCAATTGGCTTGTTTGTGATTTAAGTGCCTCAAAGAATTTTTAGCATTCTCGATATATCATCTTTTGAAGAATGAAGAAGGATTAGATGGCTTGGGTAATGCTTTTGTGGAATAAGGTAGCATTTGTCAATGTAGGATTGTTCATGTGGAAGTTTATTCATTATAAAATCCCAGTGGAATGCAACATGCAAAAGAGAAAAATACAAATGGCTTCTAAGTGCTATTGTTATAAGAAGGCCCAAAGAAAGATTATAAATCATCTATTCATGCATAGTGCATTGGTATAATAAATTTGGAGGACATTTGGTGACACACTTCAAGCACCAATTAGATTTAGTTTTATTTTTTATTTTATACTTATGGTATTTAGAGGCCTCATGGCATAATCAAAGATAAACTATTATTGCCATCTTGGAAGGTGTTATTGATAGGGAGATTTGGCTAGCTAGAAACTCAACAAAACACGATGGAGAAGGTAAGTCCTTATACAAAATTAATAAAGATGTCACGTATCAGATGCTCTAGTTGTCCACCCTTATACAAGTCAAGGTTTAGGTAAGTTTTCTTGATCAAATCTTATTATGTGTGTTAAAAATTTATGTTGTTTCTAATCCATTACAAAGAGGAGTTTGGGTCAAATGGCAACTCCTACTAGGAAGGCGATATAAATTGAATACAAACTGTTCAACCATCATGAGAACAATGTTGGAGGGAAAGTACTTAGAAATCATGATAGAAGCATCATTAGCATGGAATAAAGTTGATAGCTTCTATCCATAGAGGATAGAGTTTTGATGTCCCTTTAATGTTTCATATTAGTGCCTTTATTAGAAAACTAAGAGGAGTGAACACATTTGGGGGAAGCTAGGATATACCTTACTTCTCCTATATTTATTAACAATTCGTCACTAAATTGAACTTATAAAGCTTTTGGACTTCCATATGCCTCTTTTAATTGCCCCATCTTACATTGTTGACCTTTTAGTGAGGGAGTGCCAAAAATAGATCAAATGAAAGCTTCTTGTGTTATAGTTTTTGGTACATTGATGCCTTGATGCACCATTAGAAGCAAAATATTTTATTTTTCTGTCATGGAAATAAGATTGTTGACAATCTTGTAATTTTGTTTCCTAAATTGCACCAAACTTTGGTATAGATGGTGGTACTACTGTCACATGTGTCATTAAAATATACTTGTTTAATGAAATAATAGTTCTCTGAAGAAACTTCCAATATTTCTTTAATCACCATCATTAAAGGGGAATGGGTTGGTGGGATGGAAAAGAGTACGAGTAATTGCTAGAGACATGGATGAGCACAAATACCAAAAAATTAATAATACCATCAAATTACAAAGAGTTCATACAAAAAAAAAACATAATTAACATCGTAACATAATTAACTTCTTTAAGTCTTGATAGGCTTAAAGAAGATTAAGGTAAATGCTAGACTACCGTATCACTTTTGTTTGAGAGTCTTTTACGTTTTTACCTCTAAGTTGTCTTTGGCCTAGAGAATTAGCGTGTTTGATCCTTTAATATTGAAACAAACTTTATTATTGGGTTGGCTGACAAATTATACAATGTTGCCACCTCCTCTCCACAAAACTTGTTCCTTTCAAAATTTTGGATTGGGTTCTTGAACTTTGAATTTGAAATTTGAGAGTGTTTTTTCTCTCCTAAAAGTTCAACTTAAGCTTGGGATTTACCTTAAAAAATTTTTGCAGGTGTGTTTGCATGCTTTTTGACACTTGGCACATTTTTCAAGCCCAACAATATCATGACCTACACAACATTCATTGGTGGATTTCACAATCGAGTGAAGATTAATAAGAATCATGAGTTTTTGAATTTTATTTGCTCAAAATCTTTTAAAAATGATTTTATTATAGCATTCTTGGCAAAAATGATATCACGCTCCATGAAAGTTAATGGAACAAATATTTTGAGGTTTACTATTACTACTCTTTCTATTGCATGATTGTGCAGCTATATCATATTCTATCATCACATAGAATCTCATGTGTTCTAAAATTGTTTATGTCATAATCACTCATCATAAATAATTATTTTTCAACTAAGAAAATTATCATCTATTTGAGAAATTGCTGCCTAATGGAAAAAGAAAACAGAAATTCCTTTATTTCATAACTCCATAAAGAAAAAATATTTTTTATAGAAAAATCAAATTTGAGAAACTAAGCCTTGTTCGAAGAAACAAGAGAAGGGCCATGGAAAAACAACTCCTTTGACATTTCTTATTTATTCTTTTATTGATATTCTCTTTTATTGTAGCCAGGGCCAAAGATGTACGTCCGCACGCAAACGGACATCACTGACCAGATGAAGTTCTGCCATCCCTTTACTTCTGCCATGTCTGGTTGTGTTCACGGTACAGAGAATATTAGCCTCTGTTGGGTCAATGTTAGGGACCTTAATTGGAGGGTATCAAGCAAAAGGACAAACTTTTCTTCTCTCTTCAGGGGTTTGTCGACAGGTTGCAGAGGGAAAAGAATACTCAAGGACAAGAACTGGGTCAGTCCCTCTTGCACCCCGATGCGAATTCCAGATGTTCCTGCAAGAGCATCGACCCTCGTTTCCCCAGCGTCCACGCTTACAGTCAATCTCACCGCGACGCCCATCTGCACACGTCTATTTCGCTGACAGACTCTCTATAAAAGCCACTGGAACATCTGTGGTCCTACATAATCAAGCCAACCCATCAACCTCCACAATCCCCAGAAGAAGGAAAGCAAGAGCTGGCATTGCCAGAGAGGTAGAAGGGACCGGAGGGCTTTTGATCGGAACCCATCGTTCTTCTTCTTCGTCCGGGTCGCGTTGTAGCATTGTGAGGAAGAAAATGGTTGTGATTGATCAGCAGGTGCTATGGACCTTCTACGCCTCGCTTTTTGGGGTCGTTTGTTTCTACACGCTCCGTCGCTATAGCTATAGAAATGGGAGTAAGATAAAGCCAAGGAAGAAGAGTTTCCCAGAGGAATGCGCGAAAGAGAGTTTCGACGAAGGAGAATGCCATCCTGGTAATGGCTCCGGCAACGACGTCATCATTGTCGGCGCCGGTGTCGCCGGTTCGGCCTTAGCTTACACCCTCGGCAAGGTTAATTTATTTATTTTTGAATAATTATTCTGAAATTTGACGTTTCTGGTTGAATCCTTTTTCCTATGACCTGGAGATTGGTGGCCTTCACTCATACAGTAATATTTATGTGGGCTTTCCAGCATGGACTTGAAAAGCTTGAGAATTCTGGAAACTATGGTGTTTTCAATGGTTGTTATAAAAACCCTTTCCGGAGTTCTGTAACGCTTTTATTTCATTGTCCCACTAAAATTTTCTTATGTGTTGTCGGCAGCGACAAATTCATAAAGAATTTGGCAACATGGCATCGCAGATTTTTTTTTTTTTGGTTTTGACAATGTTTATCGAAGCCCGCTATGAATTTCGGTGCCGCTGGATGGGCAAGGAAGTTGATAAAGCAAGCGCAATGATTATGTCAAAAATTTGTTAGCTGGTTTAATCGAATTGGACGGAGGTTGCAGCCAACTCTGCAGTGAGAACGAAGATCATAGGATTTCTTTCTAGTTTGTGGGCTTGCATGCATATTACTGGCATAGGCAGAATTAGACCCATACAGTTTGTGATGAAAATCTCGTGCAGAGGTTTTGCCTTTTAGCTGGCCTGCTTTAGATGCAATTCCTTAACGACCCCTGAGCTTGAAGTTGTTGATCATCTCCGTTTCCAAGCGTTGCAATGTTTTTCATGTCGAGTCTTATTTGCTCTGCAACTCAATGCAGGACGGCAGACGGGTTCATGTGATAGAAAGAGATTTGACAGAGCCGGACAGAATCGTTGGCGAACTTCTTCAGCCTGGGGGATATCTCAAGTTAATTGAATTGGGACTAGAAGGTATGGATCGAAGCTAAACCTCCGTATTTTGATTAATAATGTCCTTCAACCGCACAACGTGGTTGAGGACTAATTTTGCTTCAACAATGATGAGTTGCATATGGGATGGTGAATTCTAAAACCTGTGGTATGGCATCAGATTGCGTTGAGGAAATTGATGCCCAGCGAGTGCTTGGTTACGCTCTGTTCAAGGATGGAAAGAGCACGAAACTATCTTATCCCTTGGAGAAATTCAACTCGGATGTGACCGGGAGAAGCTTCCACAATGGGCGTTTTATACAAAGAATGAGGGAAAAAGCCGCTACTCTTCCCAAGTATTCTTCCTTACCTTCTTACTTCCCTATAGCATAGTAAAGTTTTGATCTCATCTTCACTCCACTATGCTCCTAGAATGTAACTTGTTAAGATATTCGTGCAGTCCCCGTGGAAGTCTTTTTAATCTTGAATACATCATTAGGTTTCTCCATGTACTCAAAACATTTTTTTTTCATCATTTGCTCTTTCTAAAGTTCAATCTTCTTTTCAGTGTACAATTGGAACAAGGTACCGTGACATCCTTGCTCGAAGAAAATGGGGTTGTTAGGGGTGTTCAATACAAATCTAAGGACGGTCAACTACTTGAAGTTCATGCTCCTCTTACAATTGTTTGTGATGGTTGCTTCTCAAATCTACGAAAGACTCTTTGCAACCCCAAGGTAGAGCTTCCATCCAAAACTGTCTCATAGTTATATTTTGTGTGTGCTTAAAAGTGAATTAGAGAGCTATTATTATGGTTTTATAGACTTCTAAAATGCAAATTTGTCAACATCCAACGTAAACAATTGCTTATAGAGTTTGGCTTTGGTTTGTTGAGATTGAATTCTAATAAGCATTTTCTTTTTCAGGTAGAGGTCCCCTCATGTTTTGTGGGCTTAATCTTGGAGAACTGTCAACTTCCATTTGCGAATCATGGGCATGTCATTTTGGCGGACCCCTCACCTATCTTGTTTTATCAAATCAGTAGTACAGAGGTTCGTTGTTTGGTTGATACACCAGGGAAGAAATTACCATCTCTTGCTAATGGTGAACTAGCTAGCTATTTGAAAAATATAGTGGTGCCACAGGTATTTGCTCTTTGCCAATGTGATTTTAGCTCAACCATTGTATAACTCAATGTCATTGACAACGCCTTTGCATTCCTTACATTTCATCCACGTTACACTAAGCACTTAAACTAGAAAATCTGTCTCGTAAGTTGGATTAATCATGAGGAATTGTGCTGTAGATTCCACTCGAACTTCGCAATTCCTTCCTATCTGCTGTTGATAGAGGAAATATTAGAACAATGCCAAATAGAAGTATGCCAGCCGATCCACATCCTACTCCTGGAGCCCTCTTAATGGGTGATGCTTTCAACATGCGACATCCTTTAACTGGTGGAGGGATGACTGTAGCACTATCTGATATTGTTGTACTTAGGGATCTTCTTAAGCCTCTACATAACCTAAATGATGCATTTTCATTGTCCAAATATCTCGAATCCTTTTACACCTTGCGCAAGGTGAGCTCTCTACACAAAATGGTTGTTTCCATTCTAAGGAATTTGTGTCAAAGACACTTTTCTTTTTTACACTTATTTTTGACAATGTATCGCAGCCTGTGGCATCGACAATAAATACTCTGGCCGGTGCTCTATACAAGGTGTTTTCTGCTTCACCTGATCCTGCAAGGAAAGAGATGCGCCAAGCATGTTTTGACTACTTAAGCCTTGGAGGCATATTTTCAACAGGACCGGTGGGTTTACTCTCTGGTTTGAACCCCCGGCCATTGAGTTTGGTTTTGCACTTCTTTTCCATTGCAGTATATGGTGTTGGACGCTTACTTCTACCATTTCCTTCTCCAAAACGCGTGTGGATCGGGGCTAGGTTGATTCTGGTGCGTAGTTCCTATCCTTGTTGATTGATTGTTGTGGTTTGCTATGTCTTGCAGATAGTTTTCTTGCCCCTTTTAAGACCATGGCTATGGGCTAAAATTAGATTACACTTAGGCATTTGTGGTCACTGTTCTTGTTGAGTTTTGGGCCATGGATGTTTGATTTTGACACTTCACCAAGTGCAATATTTTTGTACATCCCCATTGAAAAATCATTTCTTTTACAGAATGCCTCAGGTATAATATTTCCCATCATCAAGGCTGAAGGAGTAAGGCAAATGTTCCTCCCTACAATGATTCTGGCATATCATAAAGCCAGAGCTCCTCCAATCAAGTATGACATTAAGAAGGACAGCACACATATCAAGTAGCTTGTTGGGAGATTTGTACGCTTTAGGCTTCCCCTATAGGATATTGTACCATTATTTTATTCTTTTTGATACCTCTTAAAAGTGTACATCACCATGAGAACAACCCTTTAGTATTTGAACTTGAAATATCTGTTTCCTAGCTTTAAGGATTAAATTTTGAACCAAAAAAATAGTTCCTATTCTTTTTATTTTGTCATCGAACCTTTTCCTATGGATAATGGGTATATGCATGGGTCAACTCAATTGTTGTCACTAAGGGTCATTACTTATACTCATTAAGCTCAACTTATACATTTGCTAATAGATGTCTCACAACATCATATCAAAATATTGGCATATACTATAAGATTTATGAGCTTCCCCATTGAAAGGGTGGATAATTTGAAGCTTTCATGATTGAATTACCATATGTCTCTTATTAATATATATATATATTATAGATTGTTACCTTAGCTATGAAGAAACAATAAATCTAACCTTGAAGAACCAAATATGTTAAAGAGAACTAGATTCATTTTTTAACGATCCATTCTCAAATCAATTAGATCTAGAATGCTTTCTTTATTAGTTTGTATGTCTTATCTATGGTTTAAATGAAATTATAAAGTTTTACAAAATAAGACTATTGAAATACCAATTTTATTGACTAGAATAAACACATATTTATCCAAAAGAAAATCTAGAATACATAAAGGTTTAGATTAAATATTCTCATTTTATAAAAATTTATATATGAACTATGCATAAAAAGAAATATGAAAAATGTCATAAAAATATTATGAAACCTAGTGTAACTAAGAAAGCAAATTATACTATACAATTAACATAAGTAAAATAAAACGTAATGCATACTGCACCTCATTATATAATATACACAATTGATATAAAACATAAAATGTAACGCAATGACACATATTATATCATTGATATAAAATGACTTCCACTTGACCCTCTACTGCTCCATCTCTTTCTCCTCGTCACTATTTTCACCATCGGGGAGTTGGGCAAAGCAGCCTTGGGATGCTAGTTATTGCATATTTCTTCAACAAACTTGAAAGTCCATTCTGTGCCTTTTTATGGGCACTACTTGGTGTCTTTTTTTTCCCCTTAACTACAGTTCTTTCCTTCATAAGCCCCCAGTAAGGGAAAGATCTTTTTTTTAATCATTTGAGGAAAAATGATGTAAATCATGAGTTAGTATAAGTGTTTGCATTCAGATAGTTCAGTTTACAATTTCTTTGAAAATTGCTTTTAATGTAAGTGTAGTTATTTATTTAGCGTCAAATACAGTACCTTCTATTTTGTTCATTTATTTCTCCATTGACTGCCTGGTATCCTCTAGTTGAAATTGTAAATATATGAATAAGATCTGTTAGTTGATTATGGTCTATAAATTGTTCGGACATGAAACTACGTGGCAGGTGTATAGCTGCCCCATTGAATGGTCAACAATCGGTTCCCACAACAGGAACCGATCTCTATAGCTTGATACGCTACCTTGATATGCAAAGCAAGCCAGCAACTTGTTTTCCTGCACAGAGAGTGCAGGGACCTCCTCAGAGAAAGCTATTAGAAGCTAGCATGTTTACGGTAGCTTCAATAGGAGTTGTTTTACACCAACACATCCAACATTTACAACGAGACTGCTACCACAGATGTTTGCCTTTGAAAAACATATTGAACATGCAGAATATAAGCGTAAAAAAAACATCTAGCTGCCATAAAATTAACAATTATTAGCATTAAATTTCAAGGAGTTCAAAAAACAAAGAGAAGATTATCTATTGGCGAGTGGGGCACTCTCTAATCAGAGTTTTGTAAACACCTGCCACCATCGTCTTGTTTGTGGCCTTAGAGCCTCATCAAAAAATCTTCTCCAGCGTCAAAGCAGTGGCACTTTAATCTCAGCACGGAGGCAGGTCACAGAGTACCACCGTATTTTTTCCTTCTAACACCAACAACAAGGTTAGTGTAGAATTTATTGCTAAATTATAGAGTGTGATGGCGCTCCAGAGATTAGTTTTGGACTTTTTTGGATCCTTCAATGTTTTCCATGGACGCATGTGGGCATCCCCTCTTGTTAGAAGGACAATAAAAAGATTAGTAAAACAAAATAACCAAGGGGAGAGGAGAAAATACGGCACAAAATATTAACCATGTAATAGAAGCATGAAAATAATGACACAACAGAAGTTAATGATCTTTAACTTCCTTCAACAAGAGAGAAAGGGCAATAGAGAGAGTGAACGAAAAACGTTCTTGAAGAGTGGCAATGAGAGAATGGAGGGAATGAGGAGGGGGCATATGTTACATGCAAAAATGTTTGAGCACGTAATAGGGTCATGGACAAATGGTTTCCTCTCGTTTGAGGCAAATTATAAGAGCTTTAGATAACATGGAGCCTTGGCATTATTAGAGGGACATCAAAACTCTATTTTCAAAAGGGAAAACAAATCATTTTTCTTAGATTTCAAAAGCTACCTTCTACTTGCATAGCAATCTCTTTATATGAGCTTCAACGTCTGCCATCAAGACCACGTCTCACCTACCTTTTTAGCCAAATATAGACCCAACCCATTCCCTATGACACCGTATTTCAGCTAAAGTCACTTCTTTTAAAGAACATCCAATGGCAGCTAGGAAGTTAGTGGACAAAAGGATACTTTCTAATTTGGAACAGTCTCTTTTGACTAGCACACGTAACAATCCTTCCCCTGCACGGACAACTTTGTCTTCAAGGTTGTAAATAACTTTGGCATTAGGTCTCGTGTACTTGTCCGACTATTGTAAATGGTTTTGATGATGGAGCTTAGGGAAGTTCTCCAGAGTCAAGGCCAAGAGATAATTAAGCTTGCTTTGGCTCATATTCAAAAGTCCATCTCCACTAGGCCTCTAGAGAAGATCCTCTCCCTTAAAGATACAATGGGGGTTCTCTTCAGCGAGGGTTAGAAACATCTTTACTTTGTTTCGAATACCATAACCCTCTCTCACATCTTAGTTGATACTCTTCCACCAACTTCCACTTAACATTCAACCGTTCTTTCTCATACGGATAGCAAGGCTTCCTAAAGGTCTTCCCATAGTTATGGTAGGACAAGACAAGCACCATGACTATCACTTGCTCGCTCGCTGTAACAGGCCTCCTAATGTGTGAGTATAATTTTGTTGCTTTTATGTGTTGGTTGGGATGTATGGACCCTTATTAAGCTGTGTGGTTGTTGGTGTATGAAATGGGCTCATGTTTGTGTAAGGCCCAAAGCAATAATGTCATTTTGTTAAACCAGTTAGGGGTAATATAAGCAATAGGATCATACTGCGTCTAAAAAGGGGAAAACATTCATGTTTAAGGTATTCTGAAATCCCTAAGAAGTTGTTTTATCCATATTGTGTGTTAAGGTGTTGTGTCCTTAAATTGATGTGGATGTGCAATGTCCTTTAGATATGGATTGTTGTTGTTTTGTGTGGTTCTTTCCTTTAATAATCATTGGCAAGAGGAGGAGGAAGAGTAAACCTGATCGAAGTGTTGATCATCTACTACAGTTGCTCCATCCTTTAAGGCCATTTATGGATCCTAACTATGACAACTTGGTATAAAAGCCAGCAATGGTCACTAAGCTAGCCCAATGCCATATGGAGATCGAATGTAAATTCACTGAGAATGACATTGCTTCGTTGAAAGTGAATGTTGTTTAGATGACAAGTTAGACCAGAGAGAGATGGTAGTAGAAAAATGGTTTTGAGTATCATTTTACAAGCTCTAGGACTTGGTTCTAATAGCGAATGGAAAGGGTGAAGACATAAGTGGCCTAAGGAAAAACAAATAAAGAAAGAAGAAAAGGAGGAGCGAAAGGCTGGAAAAAAAAAAAGGAGACTTATGTGTTGGGTTGGTCCAGCCTATATTCGGGGACTTATTATTGGGTCTAATTAGGGTAATGTGGCCCTAAGATTTAAAAGAAAAAATATAGGGTTTTTTCTTCAAGAGAAGAGGTAAGTGGCCGTCAAAAAAAGAAAAGAGAGAGAAAAGAAAAGAGCAGAATTTTGCAGGAATTAGAGGCCCTGTGCAGCAGTTGATCAAACATCTGATCAAGGTCAATCCGTGGTCCGATTGAGCTGATTTTTTGTCAGCAGGTTCGAGATTGGGTGTACTTCATTGTGAACGGTTGGATCGTCGTTTGGAGCTCTTGAAGTCAGCAGATTGTGGTCGAAAATCTGGGTGATATTTCTCCAACTTTTCTTGGTTAAGTTGTTATTTACAACTTGTTCTTCACTATTTATTAGTAATTCTATTGTTGTTGAATCAGTAAATCTTTGTCCTGTTGCTATTGTTAAGGACTTGATTAGGTTGTATCCTAATGATTGATATAGTGGAGATTTGGGTGGACTCCGTGATCGGTCCCGTGGTTTTTTATCCTTCACATTGGAGGAGTTTTTCCACGTAGAAATTCTTTTGTGTTGATTGTGATTTGCTTGTTTTACTTGTGATTCGAATACATCGTTGGTGTTTTTAGTATTTCCTCATAGGTTCAATCAAAGTGGAAAACTTTATACGTCATTTTTTCCCATCAGAGTGGTATCAGAGCTTAGGTTGTGGTTGTTTTATCTTTGGATTTGATTGAACGATGGAACTAAGCATTAACAGGATGATTAGTTTGAATGGAAGAAACTATCATGTTTGGAAGGGTAAGATGGAAGATTTACTTTATGTGAAGCGTTGGCACTTACCGGTGTTTAGTAAAACTAAACCAGATAACATGAGTGAGGCCGATTGGACTCTTGAGCATAAAATTGTATGCGGGTTCATTCGACAATTTGTAGATGAGAATGTTTTGAATCACATTAGTAAAGAAACACATGCTCGGACTCTATGGAACAAACTTGAATCTTTGTATGCTCCAAAGACTGGAAATAATAAAATGTATTTGATGAAGCAACTTATTAGCTTGAAATACAAAGATGGGCAATCCATATCTGATCATTTGAATGAGTTTCAGGGAATGTTAGATCAACTTTCAGGCATGAATATGAAGTTTGAAGATGAAGTACAAGGACTTTGGTTACTTGGTACTTTACTAGAATCTTGGGAAATATTTCGTATGTCAGTGAGTAACTCTACTCCCGATGGAATTGTCACTATGGATTTTGCCAAAACTAGTATTTTAAATGAAGAGATGAGAAGAAAGAGTCAGGGTTCTTTGTCTCATTCTGAAGCTTTGGTTGTTGAAAATAGGGGAAGAAGTCATAGTAGAAGTCCGAGAGGTTATAACAAAAGTCGAAGTAAGTCTAGATCATGGCATAAAAATGTAGAGTGCCATCATTGTGGCAAGATGGGTCATATCAAGAAAAATTGCTTCTAGCTAAAAAATGAAAAGAAAAATGGTAAAGGTAGAAATGAGAAGAAGAAAGTTAATGAAAGTGAGGAGAAGAAGGACAACAATGATAATGATCGAGTTGCAGCAGCTACTAATGAACTTGTTATTGTGTGCTATAATGATAATGTAAATTTTGTAAGCAATGAGACAAGTTGGGTAATTGATAGTGGTGCTTCTCTTCATATTACTTCCAAGAGGGAGTTCTTTACTTCTTATACTCCTGGAAACTTTGACACATTGAAGATGGGTAATGATTGCTTGGCTAAAGTTGCAGGTATGGGAGATGTATGCTTGGAGACTCGTAATGGATCCAAGTTGGTTCTCAAGAATGTTAGACATGTACCAGAAATTCGCTTGAATTTGATTTCTATCGGACAACTTGATGATGAAGGTTTTTGCAATATCTTCAATAATGGACAATGGAAACTTACTAATGGTTCATTAGTTATTGCTAGAGGCAAGAAAGAGTCTTCTTTGTATTTATTTCAGGCCAAGATTTCCAAGAACATTTGTAATGTTGTGGAAGATGGGAATGCAAGTGCTTTATGACATAAAAGGTTAAGTCACATGAGTGAGAAGGGCATGAATGTGTTGGCAAAGAAGAACTTGTTATCTGAGATTAAGAGTGCAAAACTTGAGAAGTGTGCACATTGTTTAGCTGAAAAACAGAAAAGAGTTTCATTCTATAGTCACCCTCCTTCAAGAAAATCAGATTTCTTGGAGTTAGTACACTCAGATGTTTGTGACCTAGTTAACCCGAGAACGCTTGGTGGAGCATCCTACTTTGTGACCTTTATTGATGACTACTCAAGAAAGGTTTGGGTTTATATTTTGATGTCAAAAGATCAAGTGCTAGATGTGTTTAAACAGTTTCAAGTTTTAGTAGAGCGGCAAACTGGAAAAAAGTTGAAATGCATTCGATCAGATAATGGTGGTGAGTACATTGGTCCATTTGATGAGTATTGTAGGCAACATGATATTCGACATCAGAAGACACCTCCAAAAACACCTCAGTTGAATGGTATAGCGGAACGAATGAACAGGACATTGGTTGAGAAAGTTAGATGCATGATTTCAAATGCTAACTTGCCAAAGACATTTTGGGGTGAGGCATTACTTACAGCAGCTTATGTTATCAATCTATCTCCAACTGTTGCTTTAGATGGTGATGTACCAGATAGAGTTTGGTTTGGCAAGGATGTTTCCTATAACCATCTAAGAGTATTTGGTTGCAAAGCATTTGTTTATATTCCAAAGGATGAGAGGTCTAAGTTAGATGTCAAGACACGAGAATGTATATTTCTTGGTTATGGTTCTGATGAATTTGGCTACAGGTGTTATGATCTAGCTGTGAAGAAAATTGTGAGGAGTCGTGATGTTGTATTTTTTGAGAATCAAAATATGACAGATATTGGCCAGAATGAGAAGAATATGTCACAAGGCTCTAAGATTGGTATTGATATTGATCTAATTCCTTCAAATGATTTACAGCGACAGTTGCCAGAACAAGTTGAGAGTGATATTCAGCATAATGTTCAGGATCAGGTTCAGAATGACCAATAGGTTGCAGATAATAATGACACTCAGACAGATAATGTTGTTGATGTTCAGCAAAATCCATCTTCAGTTCCACTATTGAGGAGGTCTACTAGAGGTCGCCATCCATCCTCTAGATACTCCACTGAGGAGTATGTATTATTGACTGATGCAGGTGAGCCTGAGAGCTTTGAAGAAGCAGCAGAGGATGTGGATAAGAAAAAATAGGTTGATGCAATGCAAGATGAGTTGAAATCTTTGCATGATAATCAAACATTTGAGTTGGTGACATTGCCTAAGGGCAAGAAAGCTTTGAAGAATCGTTGAATTTATAGATTGAAGCATGATGAAAATTCTTCACAATCCTGATACAAAGCCAGACTAGTTGTTAAAGGTTTCAGTCAAAAAAAAGGAATTGATTATGATGGGATTTTCTCACCTGTTGTGAAAATGTCCTCAATTTGAGTGGTTTTGGGATTGGCTGCCAGTCTTGATTTTGAATTGAGCAAATAGATGTAAAGATTGCTTTTCTTCATGGTGACCGAAATGAAGAAATTTATATAGAGCAACCAGAGGGTTTTAAAAAAAAAGGTAAAGAGAACTATGTTTGCAAGCTAAAGAAAAGTTTATATGGCTTAAAACAGGCACCAAGACAATGGTATCAAAAATTTGAGTCTTTTATAGGGGAACAAGCCTATAAGAAGACAAATTCTGATCATTGTGTGTTTGTGCAGAAGTTCTCAGATGATGACTTTATCATTCTACTGCTTTATGTAGATTACATGCTTATAGTTGGTAAGAACGCTGCAAGAATTGAAGAGTTGAAGCAGGAGTTAAGTAAGTCATTCTCAATGAAAGACTTAGGCTCAGTAAAGCAAATTCTTGGTATGAGAGTCAGTCATGACAGAAAAGCTAAGAAGTTATGGTTGTCTTAAGAGGAGTACATCAAGAAAGTGCTTCAAAGGTTTTGTATGGATAAAGCTAAAGTGGTGAGCACGCCTCTTGCTACACACTTTAAACTTAGTAAGAAACAATGTCCTGCAGATGAGGAAGACAGAAAAGATATGGAAAGAGTTCCTTATGCTTCAGCTGTTGGTTGTTTAATGTATGCAATGATTTGTACAAGGTCAGATATAGCTCATACAGTTGGAGTAGTTAGTAGATTTACTTCTAATCCTGGAAGAGAACATTAGAATGCAGTGAAGTGGATTCTAAGGTATCTTTGAGGTACTTCTAGTTTGAAACTTTCATTTGGGAGTAATAAGCCTATTCTTGTGGGATATATAGATTCTGACATGGCAAGAGATATTGATAATAGAAGATCTACTTCAGGCTACTTGATTAAGTTTTCAGGGGGAGCTGTGGCATGGCAATCAAGATTACAAAAATGTATTGCTCTATCTACAACAGAAGCAGAATTTATTGCAGTAACGGAAGCATGTAAAGAGTTTCTTTGGATGAAGGAATTCATAAAAGAACTTGATTTCGTGCAAGAAAGGTATGTGTTATTTTATGATAGTCAAAGTGCTATACGTCTTGCTTAGAACTCTACTTTTTATCAAAAGTCAAAGCATATTGATATAAGATATCATTGGATACGAGATATCATAGAAACCAAAGAGGTTGCACTTGAAAAGGTACATACTGAGGATAATGGTTCTGATATGATGACAAAGGCTCTATGGCGAGAAAAGTTTGAGTTTTGTCGGCATGAGGCCGGTTTGGATTGTGCTTGAGAAATGGACATATGGAATCTCCCTCATTTGGGTTGGAGGGGGAGAATTGTTGGGTTGGTCCAGCCCATATTCGGGGACTTATTATTGGGTCTAATTAGGGTAATGTGGTCCTAAGATTTAAAAGAAAAAATATAAGGCTTTTTCTTCAAGAGAAGAGGTGAGTGGCCGTCAAAAAAAGAAAAGAGAGAGAGAAAAGAAAAGAGCAGAATTTTGCAGGAATTAGAGGCCCTGCAGAGCAGTTGATCAAACATCTGATCAAGGTCAATCCGTGGTCTGATTGAGCTGATTTTTTGTCAGCAGGTTCGGGATTGGGTGTTCTTCATTATGAACGGTTGGATCGTCGTTTGGAGCTCTTGAAGTCAGTAGATTGTGGTCGAAAATCTGGGTGATATTTCTTCAACTTTTCTTGGTTAAGTTGTTATTTACAACTTGTTCTTCACTATTTATTGGTGATTTTATTGTTGTTGAATCAATAAATCTTTGTCCTATTGCTATTGTTAAGGACTTGATTAGGTTGTATCCTAACGATTGATATAGTAGAGATTTGGGTGGACTCCATGATCGGTCCCGTGGTTTTTTATCCTTCACATTAGAGGAGTTTTTCCACGTAGAAATTCTTTTATGTTGATTGTGATTTGCTTATTGTACTTATGATTTGAATACATCGTTGGTGTTTTTAGTATTTCCTCATAGGTTCAATCAAAGTGGAAAACTTTATACGTCATTTTTTCCCATCACTATGAACCAAAGCATGAGCAAGGGAAAAGCGAGAAAAGCAATGGTAATAGATTTAACTAGCTGAGGTTCCAAAAGTAGTATCCTTGGTCTTAGAAACGCAAAAATCTAGAAACCTAGATTCCCAGCCACTATGAACAGTACCAACGATTTTACTAAGGTCAAAATTAGGAGAGTAAAAACCCAAACCAAAGCAACAAGGAAGGTTGGATGAGCATTGGAACATGGAAAATCAAGACCTTGACCATGGACAATATTGAGGGTTTAATGAGCGCAGAAATTAGGATTCATATAAACCCAATCGAGAGTAGTTAAGGAATTTTGGGTAGGGAGCCAACAGAGAAAACCAAATGGGCTTCCAAGAAGAAATAGATGGCACTAAGAGGGAAGGAACTGAAAGCACTACGATGATTTCAGGGATGAAAATAGGAATTTTGAAAGAGGAAATAGGATTCCCTAAAGGCAACCTAGAGAGAATAAGGTGCGTTTTGATTTTCCAAAGTTTATAGGTTAAGCTAACCCGTAAGGATGGATCAATTAGGTGAATCAATTCTTCCATTTCAATGGTACACTAGAAACGGACAAAGTTGATATTGTAACTTGGCACTTGGAAGATAAAGCATAAATATATGTGGAGTGGCTATAAAGGAAGGTGAATGGGCATTTGATTACCTAGCCCTAGCTAATATCGGTGCTACTTAGGCATTATGGACCCTTGGCATACAAAAACAAGCTCTTAGATTTAATCAAGTTATGACAATCTAGCATAGTAAAGAATTATGAGGTGATATTCATGAAACTTTTACTAAGATTCCTTATTTGAATGATAAATAAGAAGTGATATTTTTCCTAACTAGGTTAAAGGATGGTCTTATGATTTGGTAGATGCTAAGTGTAGTCCCAAAAATCATACGATTTGGTAGATGTTATAGGATTAGCGTATTTATGGGAGGATGATTATACCACTAGTGGGGGAGAAAAAGTTACTAGTCAAAAGAATTTTAGGAATGCAAACACTAGCTGGAACAAGAAGGAAGGATCCCCAAGATCTATTAAGAGGTTAGCTCCTAAGAAAATACAAGAGAGAAGAGAAAAAAGGTTGTGCTTTAATTGTAATGAGAAATATACGGTGGGTCATTATGTAAGAAGAGATTGTTTTTGTTGGTTAGAGAGGAGGAAAAAGATGATAGTGATAGTGTAATGCTAAAAGTAGGGGAAAGGGAACCAAAAATGAATGAGGAATTGCCCAAGATATCTGTCAAGGCCATACAAGGGTCTACTACCCGCAAACTATGAGAGTAAAAGGCTCAATAGTTAGAGAAATGAACAAAGTATAATTGCTAATTGACTTTGGCAACACACATAACTTTGTAAGTGTCCAAATAGTCAATAAATGGGGACTTAAAATAAGTGAAGGATTGGATTTGGAGGTGGCAATGGTGAATGGGGATAAGTTAAAAAGTGAAGGATTGTATAAAGACCTAGTTCTAATAGTACAAAGGGTGACTTTGAAGCTAGATTTTTGTGTTATGCATGCTAAGAATGGGAGTAGTCTTAAAAGTCCAGTGGTTGAAAACACTAGGCCTCATCTTATTGGATTTCAAACTAATACATATGGCTCTTAGTGTTGTGGGCACTGTAGTAAGGGTTTAATAATCGCAGAAACTAGGAACCGTATAAACCCAACTAAAAGTAGTTAAGGAATTCTGGGTGGGGAGGCAACAGAGAAAACCAAACGGGTTTCCAGGATAGAAATAGATGGCACTAGGAAAGAAGAAACTAAGAGCACTACGTTGATTCCAAGGATGAAAATAGGAATTTTGAAGGAGGAAAGAGGATTCCACAATGTAGCCTAGAGTGAATAAGGTGCATTTTGATTTATAGGTGGAGCTGACCAGCAAGGATGGATCAACTGATTGATCCATTGAAATGGAAGAAATGATTCAACTGATTGATCCATCCTTATAGGTTTAACAAAATGACATTATTGCCTTTGGGCCTTACACAAACATGAGCCCATTTCATACACCAACAACCACACAGCTTAATAAGGGTCCATACATCCCAACCAACACATAAAAGCAACAAAATTATACTCACACATTAGGAGGCCTGTTACAGCGAGCGAGCAAGTGATAGTCATGGTGCTTGTCTTGTCCTACCACAACTATGGGAAGACCTTTAGGAAGCCTTGCTATCCGTATGAGAAAGAACGGTTGAATGTTAAGTGGAAGTTGGTGGAAGAGTATCAACTAAGATGTGAGAGAGGGTTATGGTATTCGAAACAAAGTAAAGATGTTTCTAACCCTCGCTGAAGAGAACCCCCATTGTATCTTTAAGGGAGAGGATCTTCTCTAGAGGCCTAGTGGAGATGGACTTTTGAATATGAGCCAAAGCAAGCTTAATTATCTCTTGGCCTTGACTCTGGAGAACTTCCCTAAGCTCCATCATCAAAACCATTTACAATAGTCGGACAAGTACACGAGACCTAATGCCAAAGTTATTTACAACCTTGAAGACAAAGTTGTCCGTGCAGGGGAAGGATTGTTACGTGTGCTAGTCAAAAGAGATTGTTCCAAATTAGAAAGTATCCTTTTGTCCACTAACTTCCTAGCTGCCATTGGATGTTCTTTAAAAGAAGTGACTTTAGCTGAAATACGGTGTCATAGGGAATGGGTTGGGTCTATATTTGGCTAAAAAGGTAGGTGAGACGTGGTCTTGATGGCAGACGTTGAAGCTCATATAAAGAGATTGCTATGCAAGTAGAAGGTAGCTTTTGAAATCTAAGAAAAATGATTTGTTTTCCCTTTTGAAAATAGAGTTTTGATGTCCCTCTAATAATGCCAAGGCTCCATGTTATCTAAAGCTCTTATAATTTGCCTCAAACGAGAGGAAACCATTTGTCCATGACCCTATTACGTGCTCAAACATTTTTGCATGTAACATATGCCCCCTCCTCATTCCCTCCATTCTCTCATTGCCACTCTTCAAGAACGTTTTTCGTTCACTCTCTCTATTGCCCTTTCTCTCTTGTTGAAGGAAGTTAAAGATCATTAACTTCTGTTGTGTCATTATTTTCATGCTTCTATTACATGGTTAATATTTTGTGCCGTATTTTCTCCTCTCCCCTTGGTTATTTTGTTTTACTAATCTTTTTATTGTCCTTCTAACAAGAGGGGATGCCCACATGCGTCCATGGAAAACATTGAAGGATCCAAAAAAGTCCAAAACTAATCTCTGGAGCGCCATCACACTCTATAATTTAGCAATAAATTCTACACTAACCTTGTTGTTGGTGTTAGAAGGAAAAAATACGGTGGTACTCTGTGACCTGCCTCCGTGCTGAGATTAAAGTGCCACTGCTTTGACGCTGGAGAAGATTTTTTGATGAGGCTCTAAGGCCACAAACAAGACGATGGTGGCAGGTGTTTACAAAACTCTGATTAGAGAGTGCCCCACTCGCCAATAGATAATCTTCTCTTTGTTTTTTGAACTCCTTGAAATTTAATGCTAATAATTGTTAATTTTATGGCAGCTAGATGTTTTTTTTACGCTTATATTCTGCATGTTCAATATGTTTTTCAAAGGCAAACATCTGTGGTAGCAGTCTCGTTGTAAATGTTGGATGTGTTGGTGTAAAACAACTCCTATTGAAGCTACCGTAAACATGCTAGCTTCTAATAGCTTTCTCTGAGGAGGTCCCTGCACTCTCTGTGCAGGAAAACAAGTTGCTGGCTTGCTTTGCATATCAAGGTAGCGTATCAAGCTATAGAGATCGGTTCCTGTTGTGGGAACCGATTGTTGACCATTCAATGGGGCAGCTATACACCTGCCACGTAGTTTCATGTCCGAACAATTTATAGACCATAATCAACTAACAGATCTTATTCATATATTTACAATTTCAACTAGAGGATACCAGGCAGTCAATGGAGAAATAAATGAACAAAATAGAAGGTACTGTATTTGACGCTAAATAAATAACTACACTTACATTAAAAGCAATTTTCAAAGAAATTGTAAACTGAACTATCTGAATGCAAACACTTATACTAACTCATGATTTACATCATTTTTCCTCAAATGATTAAAAAAAAGATCTTTCCCTTACTGGGGGCTTATGAAGGAAAGAACTGTAGTTAAGGGGAAAAAAAAGACACCAAGTAGTGCCCATAAAAAGGCACAGAATGGACTTTCAAGTTTGTTGAAGAAATATGCAATAACTAGCATCCCAAGGCTGCTTTGCCCAACTCCCCGATGGTGAAAATAGTGACGAGGAGAAAGAGATGGAGCAGTAGAGGGTCAAGTGGAAGTCATTTTATATCAATGATATAATATGTGTCATTGCGTTACATTTTATGTTTTATATCAATTGTGTATATTATATAATGAGGTGCAGTATGCATTACGTTTTATTTTACTTATGTTAATTGTATAGTATAATTTGCTTTCTTAGTTACACTAGGTTTCATAATATTTTTATGACATTTTTCATATTTCTTTTTATGCATAGTTCATATATAAATTTTTATAAAATGAGAATATTTAATCTAAACCTTTATGTATTCTAGATTTTCTTTTGGATAAATATGTGTTTATTCTAGTCAATAAAATTGGTATTTCAATAGTCTTATTTTGTAAAACTTTATAATTTCATTTAAACCATAGATAAGACATACAAACTAATAAAGAAAGCATTCTAGATCTAATTGATTTGAGAATGGATCGTTAAAAAATGAATCTAGTTCTCTTTAACATATTTGGTTCTTCAAGGTTAGATTTATTGTTTCTTCATAGCTAAGGTAACAATCTATAATATATATATATATTAATAAGAGACATATGGTAATTCAATCATGAAAGCTTCAAATTATCCACCCTTTCAATGGGGAAGCTCATAAATCTTATAGTATATGCCAATATTTTGATATGATGTTGTGAGACATCTATTAGCAAATGTATAAGTTGAGCTTAATGAGTATAAGTAATGACCCTTAGTGACAACAATTGAGTTGACCCATGCATATACCCATTATCCATAGGAAAAGGTTCGATGACAAAATAAAAAGAATAGGAACTATTTTTTTGGTTCAAAATTTAATCCTTAAAGCTAGGAAACAGATATTTCAAGTTCAAATACTAAAGGGTTGTTCTCATGGTGATGTACACTTTTAAGAGGTATCAAAAAGAATAAAATAATGGTACAATATCCTATAGGGGAAGCCTAAAGCGTACAAATCTCCCAACAAGCTACTTGATATGTGTGCTGTCCTTCTTAATGTCATACTTGATTGGAGGAGCTCTGGCTTTATGATATGCCAGAATCATTGTAGGGAGGAACATTTGCCTTACTCCTTCAGCCTTGATGATGGGAAATATTATACCTGAGGCATTCTGTAAAAGAAATGATTTTTCAATGGGGATGTACAAAAATATTGCACTTGGTGAAGTGTCAAAATCAAACATCCATGGCCCAAAACTCAACAAGAACAGTGACCACAAATGCCTAAGTGTAATCTAATTTTAGCCCATAGCCATGGTCTTAAAAGGGGCAAGAAAACTATCTGCAAGACATAGCAAACCACAACAATCAATCAACAAGGATAGGAACTACGCACCAGAATCAACCTAGCCCCGATCCACACGCGTTTTGGAGAAGGAAATGGTAGAAGTAAGCGTCCAACACCATATACTGCAATGGAAAAGAAGTGCAAAACCAAACTCAATGGCCGGGGGTTCAAACCAGAGAGTAAACCCACCGGTCCTGTTGAAAATATGCCTCCAAGGCTTAAGTAGTCAAAACATGCTTGGCGCATCTCTTTCCTTGCAGGATCAGGTGAAGCAGAAAACACCTTGTATAGAGCACCGGCCAGAGTATTTATTGTCGATGCCACAGGCTGCGATACATTGTCAAAAATAAGTGTAAAAAAGAAAAGTGTCTTTGACACAAATTCCTTAGAATGGAAACAACCATTTTGTGTAGAGAGCTCACCTTGCGCAAGGTGTAAAAGGATTCGAGATATTTGGACAATGAAAATGCATCATTTAGGTTATGTAGAGGCTTAAGAAGATCCCTAAGTACAACAATATCAGATAGTGCTACAGTCATCCCTCCACCAGTTAAAGGATGTCGCATGTTGAAAGCATCACCCATTAAGAGGGCTCCAGGAGTAGGATGTGGATCGGCTGGCATACTTCTATTTGGCATTGTTCTAATATTTCCTCTATCAACAGCAGATAGGAAGGAATTGCGAAGCTCGAGTGGAATCTACAGCACAATTCCTCATGATTAATCCAACTTACGAGACAGATTTTCTAGTTTAAGTGCTTAGTGAAACGTGGATGAAATGTAAGGAATGCAAAGGCGTTGTCAATGACATTGAGTTATACAATGGTTGAGCTAAAATCACATTGGCAAAGAGCAAATACCTGTGGCACCACTATATTTTTCAAATAGCTAGCTAGTTCACCATTAGCAAGAGATGGTAATTTCTTCCCTGGTGTATCAACCAAACAACGAACCTCTGTACTACTGATTTGATAAAACAAGATAGGTGAGGGGTCCGCCAAAATGACATGCCCATGATTCGCAAATGGAAGTTGACAGTTCTCCAAGATTAAGCCCACAAAACATGAGGGGACCTCTACCTGAAAAAGAAAATGCTTATTAGAATTCAATCTCAACAAACCAAAGCCAAACTCTATAAGCAATTGTTTACGTTGGATGTTGACAAATTTGCATTTTAGAAGTCTATAAAACCATAATAATAGCTCTCTAATTCACTTTTAAGCACACACAAAATATAACTATGAGACAGTTTTGGATGGAAGCTCTACCTTGGGGTTGCAAAGAGTCTTTCGTAGATTTGAGAAGCAACCATCACAAACAATTGTAAGAGGAGCATGAACTTCAAGTAGTTGACCGTCCTTAGATTTGTATTGAACACCCCTAACAACCCCATTTTCTTCGAGCAAGGATGTCACGGTACCTTGTTCCAATTGTACACTGAAAAGAAGATTGAACTTTAGAAAGAGCAAATGATGAAAAAAAAAATGTTTTGAGTACATGGAGAAACCTAATGATGTATTCAAGATTAAAAAGACTTCCACGGGGACTGCACGAAAATCTTAACAAGTTACATTCTAGGAGCATAGTGGAGTGAAGATGAGATCAAAACTTTACTATGCTATAGGGAAGTAAGAAGGTAAGGAAGAATACTTGGGAAGAGTAGCGGCTTTTTCCCTCATTCTTTGTATAAAACGCCCATTGTGGAAGCTTCTCCCGGTCACATCCGAGTTGAATTTCTCCAAGGGATAAGATAGTTTCGTGCTCTTTCCATCCTTGAACAGAGCGTAACCAAGCACTCGCTGGGCATCAATTTCCTCAACGCAATCTGATGCCATACCACAGGTTTTAGAATTCACCATCCCATATGCAACTCATCATTGTTGAAGCAAAATTAGTCCTCAACCACGTTGTGCGGTTGAAGGACATTATTAATCAAAATACGGAGGTTTAGCTTCGATCCATACCTTCTAGTCCCAATTCAATTAACTTGAGATATCCCCCAGGCTGAAGAAGTTCGCCAACGATTCTGTCCGGCTCTGTCAAATCTCTTTCTATCACATGAACCCGTCTGCCGTCCTGCATTGAGTTGCAGAGCAAATAAGACTCGACATGAAAAACATTGCAACGCTTGGAAACGGAGATGATCAACAACTTCAAGCTCAGGGGTCGTTAAGGAATTGCATCTAAAGCAGGCCAGCTAAAAGGCAAAACCTCTGCACGAGATTTTCATCACAAACTGTATGGGTCTAATTCTGCCTATGCCAGTAATATGCATGCAAGCCCACAAACTAGAAAGAAATCCTATGATCTTCGTTCTCACTGCAGAGTTGGCTGCAACCTCCGTCCAATTCGATTAAACCAGCTAACAAATTTTTGACATAATCATTGCGCTTGCTTTATCAACTTCCTTGCCCATCCAGCGGCACCGAAATTCATAGCGGGCTTCGATAAACATTGTCAAAACCAAAAAAAAAAAAATCTGCGATGCCATGTTGCCAAATTCTTTATGAATTTGTCGCTGCCGACAACACATAAGAAAATTTTAGTGGGACAATGAAATAAAAGCGTTACAGAACTCCGGAAAGGGTTTTTATAACAACCATTGAAAACACCATAGTTTCCAGAATTCTCAAGCTTTTCAAGTCCATGCTGGAAAGCCCACATAAATATTACTGTATGAGTGAAGGCCACCAATCTCCAGGTCATAGGAAAAAGGATTCAACCAGAAACGTCAAATTTCAGAATAATTATTCAAAAATAAATAAATTAACCTTGCCGAGGGTGTAAGCTAAGGCCGAACCGGCGACACCGGCGCCGACAATGATGACGTCGTTGCCGGAGCCATTACCAGGATGGCATTCTCCTTCGTCGAAACTCTCTTTCGCGCATTCCTCTGGGAAACTCTTCTTCCTTGGCTTTATCTTACTCCCATTTCTATAGCTATAGCGACGGAGCGTGTAGAAACAAACGACCCCAAAAAGCGAGGCGTAGAAGGTCCATAGCACCTGCTGATCAATCACAACCATTTTCTTCCTCACAATGCTACAACGCGACCCGGACGAAGAAGAAGAACGATGGGTTCCGATCAAAAGCCCTCCGGTCCCTTCTACCTCTCTGGCAATGCCAGCTCTTGCTTTCCTTCTTCTGGGGATTGTGGAGGTTGATGGGTTGGCCTGATTATGTAGGACGACAGATGTTCCAGTGGCTTTTATAGAGAGTCTGTCAGCGAAATAGACGTGTGCAGATGGGCGTCGCGGTGAGATTGACTGTAAGCGTGGACGCTGGGGAAACGAGGGTCGATGCTCTTGCAGGAACATCTGGAATTCGCATCGGGGTGCAAGAGGGACTGACCCAGTTCTTGTCCTTGAGTATTCTTTTCCCTCTGCAACCTGTCGACAAACCCCTGAAGAGAGAAGAAAAGTTTGTCCTTTTGCTTGATACCCTCCAATTAAGGTCCTTAACATTGACCCAACAGAGGCTAATATTCTCTGTACCGTGAACACAACCAGACATGGCAGAAGTAAAGGGATGGCAGAACTTCATCTGGTCAGTGATGTCCGTTTGCGTGCGGACGTACATCCTTGGCCCTGGCTACAATAAAAGAGAATATCAATAAAAGAATAAATAAGAAATGTCAAAGGAGTTGTTTTTCCATGGCCCTTCTCTTGTTTCTTCGAACAAGGCTTAGTTTCTCAAATTTGATTTTTCTATAAAAAATATTTTTTCTTTATGGAGTTATGAAATAAAGGAATTTCTGTTTTCTTTTTCCATTAGGCAGCAATTTCTCAAATAAATGATAATTTTCTTAGTTGAAAAATAATTATTTATGATGAATGATTATGACATAAACAGTTTTAGAACACATGAGATTCTATGTGATGATAGAATATGATATAGCTGCACAATCATGCAATAGAAAGAGTAGTAATAGTAAACCTCAAAATATTTGTTCCATTAACTTTCATGGAGCGTGATATCATTCTTGCCAAGAATGCTATAGTTTTAGGACATAAATGTTGGGTCTTGAGGTTCTATGTGATGATATACTATGAGGTGGCTGCACAATCACGCACTAGAAAGAGATGTGATAGTAAGCCTCGAAATATTTTGGTTCGGTTAATTTTCATGGAGCATGATATTATTCTTGCCAAGAATGCCATAATAAAATCATTTTTAAGAGGATTTTGAGCAAATAAAATTCAAAAACTCATAATTCTTATTAATCTTTACTCAATCGCAAAATCCACCAATCAATGTGGTGTTGGTCATGACATTGTTGGGCTTGACAAATGTGTTGTGTCAAAAAGCATGCAAGTACTGATGCTAAAAACTTTAAGGTAAATCCCAAATGCGAACTCTTGAGGGAGAGAAAATGCTCTCAAATTTCAAATTTCAAATTTGAAGTTCAAAAACCCAACCCAAAATTTTAATGTCCTTTATAAAAGGATGGAAACGAAAAATTTTGGAAGGAAGCCATAACACTATATAATTTGTTGACCAACTCAACACTGAAATTTGTTTTAGTATCAAAGGATCAAACATGTTAAGTCTCAAGAGCAAAGACAACTCAAAGGTAAAAACGTACAAGACTCTCAAACAAGGGTGATAAGGGAGTCCCCGCATTTACCTTAAACTTCTTTAAGCCTATTAAGTCTTGAAGAAGTTAATTATATTATGATGTTAATTATGTTTCTTATTTTTATTTTTATTTTTTTGTATGAACCCTTTTTGATTTGATGGTATTATTAGTTTTTTGGTATTTATGCTCATCCACATCTCTAGCAATTACTCATACTTTTCTTTGTCCCACCAACCTACTCCCCCTTAAAGTTGGTGATTAAAGAAATATTAGAAGTTTCTTTAAAGAACTATTCTTTTATTACACAAGAATATTTTAATGAACACATGTGACACTTATGCCACCATCTATCCTAGGGTTTGGTACTATTTTAGGAAGCAAAATTTCAAGATTATTGACAATCTAATTTTGTGACAGAAAAATAAAATATTGTGCTTCTAATGGTACATCCTGGCATCAATGTACCAAAACCTATGGCACAAGAAGCTTTCATTAGATCATTTTTTAGCACCCCTCACCAAAAGGTCTACAACATAAGATGGTACAACTAGAAGAGTTAGGTGGAAGTCTAAAGGCTTTGTAGATTCAATTTAATGACAAATTGATAACAAATATAGTAGTAATAGGGAATGTGCTAACTTCCTCCATATGTGTTCCTTTCGCTCAATTTTTTAATAAAGACACTAATATGGAACATTAGAGGAATTAGACCCTATAGAAAATACACTACTTAAAAATAGTTGTCAAAGAACATAAGATAGAGTTTTTAGCTTTCGTAGAGTTGGGAAAAAAAATGTAATCATTTATAGAAAGTGGTCAAGCTACTTCAATTCCCTAATTTCAAATAGTTTGCTATGGAGAATAAGCACATTTAGGTAGTTTGGAAAGGTCAGATTACAATTGAAGTTCTTGTTGTGCATGCTTAGCACATAACTTTGGCCTTGTAAACACATGAACAATTATTTGTGTTAACTATTATTTGTGCTAGCTATGATTGTAATGCACAAATGACATTGTGAAATTTATTAATGAAGTTTGATATTGGAGACAAATCATGGATAATGGGAGGAGACTTTAATTCAATTATGGATCAATCAGAAACACAAGGAGGTTTACCTTACTTAAGAAAGGCAATGGAAGACTTTCAAGATCTCACTATTTAAGTTGGATTAATGGATGCTAGTTATGAAGTGGATCTTTTTAAATGCTGTAGTAATGAGATAAACCAAATAAGAACATGGATACAGTTGGATAAGTTACTTAGTAACTTAGAGGTGCTAACTTATTTCCCATAAACTTATGTTATCCATCTCCTAAGAAATCAATTAGATCATAGTCCATTGCTATTAACATTATGTGAGGACAAATGTTTTATAGTAACTTTAAATTTCAAAGATAATGGATTCAAGATTTAATTTTTCACAAAAAACTATAGAAATATAATGGTGTACTTTTCAATCAAACTCTCCATGACACAAGTTATATGGCTACCTAAAATATGTGAGGAGAAAATTCATTGCATAGAGTAAAAAAACACTATAGTAATAAAAGCAGCAAATATGTTAGTTAAAAGATAAGATGAGGACTTGACAAAGAAATACAATTCGGATGGTTAAAGAATAAACACATAGAATATAAAAAGGTTTAGGAACATCTAAATGATATGATCACACACAAAAAGGTATTTTAAGAGATAAGGCAAGAGTCAAGTGATTGAAAGAACGGGACCATAACATAAAGTATTTTCATACTTGCATTAAGGAAAGAAACTCATAGGCCAATTGGAATTTCAAACTAGCAATTAGCACCTTCATATCAAATCCAAACACTTTAAGCCCTTTAGCGATAGATTATTATTGAAAAGTTCGTACTGATGATAACATGTCATTAATATCTTCATTAAGATCCTTTTTGGAGGAAAGAATACAAAGTGATCTACTAAGTTACATCCTCTAGTTGGCAACAAAAAAGCAAAATAATAGCTATGTAAGGAACCACAATGGGAGGAGATTCTAATGGCCATTAAAAGCTTAAACCTAGATAGTGCTTCAAGACCATATGGATTTAACATACATTTTTATGAAGTAAGTGGAGCAGCCATAAAAGAGGACATTATGGCAATGGTGCAAGCAATCCAATGCTAAATGTATAACATCTACAATGATTGTTTTGATCACTAAGAAGAAAAACCCTTAAAGTTTTAATGATCTATTGCCTATTAATCTTTGTAACTTTACCTACAAGATCATTATCAAGATTTTAAATGACATATTTGTCCAAATTTTTTCCATAATAATATTAAAGAAACAATATGGCTTTGTAAAAGAGCAGGATATACATGAGAATGTAGCAATAGTAGAAAAGATGTTTAATGAACTAGACTGCAAGGAAATTGCCAATATCATAATTAAGGTAGATATGGGTAAGGCGTATGATCACATGAAGTGAGGTTTTATGCGTAAAGTATTGGAGTGGTTTGGCTTTTCTCATATATGGTGTGATATGATATTCAAGTACATGTTTAATAATTGGTTCTCAATTCTGATGAAAGGAGAAAAACATGATTTCTTCAAATCAACACAAGGTCCTAGACAAAGGGATCCGTTGTGTCCAAACATCTTCATACTAACTTAGGGTGCATTTAGTCAAAAACTTAACTATCTTATGAATATAACAATAAACATTGAGAGGTTTAAAAGAGATAATTATTTTGGGGTGTATCTCATTTACTTTATGCCAATGACATGCTCATCTTTATGGAAGGGAATTAGTAGTCATTTAAGGGTATAATGGCACTTATATAGAAATATAAAGCTTATAGTGGGCATAATTTTAATATGGAGAAGACATGAGTAATAGGGTCAACAAAGTTAAATCTAACTAAAACGATCTCATCAAACAAGTAACATGTTTTTCTTTTATAGACTTACCAAATAAGTATTTTGACATTCCACTATTTAAAAGTAGGAGTTGAATCCATTATTTTGATGAAATGGTGAATACAATAGCTACTAAAGTACAAAATTAGAAAGGTAAATTCTTATCTCAAGGAGGCAAGTTGACATTGATAAAGAGTGTTCTTCCTTTTATACCAATTCATATCATTTCCATCACCAAAGTACCTAAGGCATTTATATAAAAGATTAACAAGATAATGGCTAATTTCATGTGAAGCAATGGAGATGGAAATAGTACTCACTAGGTTAAGTGATAGAGTATATGTATGCCTTTAGAGGAAGAAGGATTAGGAGTTTGTAATTTGGAATAAATCATGCAAGCCTTTTAAACAAAGTTTACATGGTGATACATGCAAGGACACTCATTGTGGGCTTTCTTTATAAGATCAAAATATGGACCTCTTATTGAGGCAAGAAGAATACACATTCACATATATGGGAAATGATTTTACCTTGGGTAGACTATGTTATTAAGCATAGAAGATGGATTATTAAGGAGGAAAAATGCTTATTTTAAAAGGATAATTGACTTAGGGTAACCTTTTTAATATCCTTTATGCCTACATCAAGATATAATAGTTCGAGAAGCTTTCCAAAATCAGAACTTTATAAGGGAACATTTATCTAGTGAGCAACAACATTAAGCAAACAAGATTGTATGAAGTCAAGATCTCAATTGGCTTGTTTGTGATTTAAGTGCCTCAAAGATTTTTTAGCATCCTTAATATACTGTGTTTTGAAGAATGAAGAAAGATCATATGGTTTAGGTAATGCTTTTGTGGAATAAGGTATCATTTCTCAATATAGGATTGTTCATGTGGAAGTTTATTCATCATTTAATCCCAATGGAATGCAACATGCAAAGGAGAAAAATACAAATGACTTCTAAGTGTTATTGCTACAAGAAAGCCTAAAGAAAGATTATAGATCATCTATTCATGCATAGTGCATTGGTATAACAAATTTGGAGGACATTTGGTGACACACTTCAAGCACCAATTAGATTTAGTTTTATTTCTGATCTTATACTTGTGGTATTTAGAGACCTCATGGCATAATCAAAAATAAACTATTATCACCATCTTGGGAGGTGATATTAATAAGGAGATTTGGCTAGCTAGAAACTCAACAAAGCACAATGGAGAAGGTAAGTCCTTCTACAAAATTAATAAAGATGTCACATATTAGATGCTCTAGTTGTCCGCCCTCATACAAGTCAAGGTTTAGGTAAGTTTTCTTGATTAGATCTTATTATGTGTGTTAAAAGTTTGTGTTATTTCTAATCCATTACAAAGAGGAGTTTAGGTCAAGTGGCAACCCCTACCAGCAGGGCAATATAAATTGAATACAAACTGTTCAACCATCATAGGAACAATGTTGGAGGGAGAGTACTTAGAAATCATGATAGAGGCATCATTATAGGTTTCTCACTTAAGTTATCGTTATGTAGCAATGCAGATGTCAAAGCTTACATCTTGCTAAAAGGTCTTAAGACATGTCAAGAATGGAATCATATACCCCACATAATCAAATCTGACTCCTTTTATTTAGTTCAATATCTACATAAAAAATGAAAAAAAAAAAAACCATGGAAACTAGAGTATGTCACTTGACAATACTTATCCATAATACCAACATATATAAAAATGCAACATATATATCATGAGAAAAATATTGTTGCAAACTATCTTATTAATTATGGACATACAATCCAAAATATGAAACTTTTTGATCATTCTAACTCATTGCCACACCCATGCTTAGTAGTTTTCAAGAACGGTCAATTAGGTTTAAGTAACTATAGACCACCATAGGATTAAACTAATGTATTACCTAATGTATTATATGCTTTTGTTTTTAATTTTTTGTGTCATTTTAATATGTATGGGATTTATCTTTTTTAAAGGTTAATCTTTCACTATGGCCTTTATAGTTATTCAAAGTATGGATATTATGTCCAACTTTATTTTTATTAATAAAATTTGTTAGGTAACATCCCTAACACTTTAAAAAAAATAAAAAATCAATGCTCCAAAACCCTTCTTCCGCGCAAGAAGCCATCAATGCAGACAGCAAAAATGGCTATCAAATTGCCGGTTTAGTAATAATGGACACTAATTTTTTAAAACTCAGCCATGTAACTATTTATCTCCACTTGTGACAATATATTCCGCTGTCAGAAGCGTTTAGAAGAAAGCACCATGACTAGAATACTGCAAAGCCCCTTGCTCCTCTTGCGTATGAAAAAGTTACCGATTCATTAAGCCAAAAAAGGAGGAAAAAAAGGTTGTAACCAATCCTTCAATTTTGCAACCATTAAATTCTTTTTCTAGCCAATCACATGTTAAGTCAATTTATAATCAGGAATTTTCTCGCATGATTAAATTAAAAGACAATTTTTATCTAAAATAACACTTATACCTATTTGAGTAGGGTTAACCTTTTTTACACCTTTTTTTACAAGTAAAATTTTAAGTAAACTTGGGTATTTAAATATTATTTTTTGCAAGCATATCGTGAACTCAAATGTAGGCCCACTTACCCTTTTGAATACTAATTATGCACCAACTTTAGTACTAATGAAATTTGTAACTTCAAAATCTTGTCCACTTACCCATTTTGAATACCTATGCCATATCTGCAAGATCAAGAAAAGATATTGACGTGACACGATTCTCTAAGCCCTAGAAATAAAAAAGATTGCTGGAATTAATTTCTCAATCTTAAAGGGATCCATCCTTATGCCCCCCTCTGTACAAAATATGAATAGTCGTCTTTAGATGTGGAAAAGTAAAAATCGTTTGGTACTTGTGATCACGATGAGTAGCCGTGGGAAGATGGTGCCTTGTTTGGGTAAGCATTTAATGTAGGACCTACTCCAGAGCAAAACCTTGTTCAACTGTAGAGACGAAAATACAAAAGTGAATGACTTGCTGGTGTCCTACATAGGCATGACTACTGTCTTAAAAGAAGTTTTAGGATTTATTAGGATTCCAACCATAATCATGTCCTGCTCCTCGAAAGAAGCAGGCCGTTCAGCTGGCATTGGTTGTTATTCTTTGCCAGTCTGAGAAAAGCCCACACCAAAAAAGTAAAAAGAATTCAAAAAAGTAACATCAGCCTTTCTTTTCCACGCATTTCACCAAAATCATCTCAAAGGTACAAGGACATACCTGTGTAATAAAAGACTCCATTTACTTAAAATTAGTGATTTCACGAGCTAGTTTCACTCTTCCTCTATCAGTCTTACTGTTTGCGATATCATGGATAACCGACAGAAAAAAGAATAAACAAGATAAAAAAAAAACGATGCAAAACACCATTGCTTCGAAAGAACATACAAAATGGGAGAAATTATATCCATTTCACTGATATCAAATTGAACCGTGTATGAGCTCTTTTCTATTTTGAAGATTGTTACAAAAAAGAGCTTACAAAATAGTTTCATGTAAGCCCTTGCAAAGAATTGTTTCAGATATACAAATAATTGTGACATACAACGACTTTTGAGGAAGAAATTTCCTCGAGCAATCATACAATGCTGCACAACTCCAAAAAGAACTAAGTGAATTATTATCGTGTCCAAACAAATCGTCAAGTAGGAAACACCCTGTTATTTCTTGATGCTGAAAATCAGGAGCTTTCTCCCCGGCTATGTTTTCTTGCCTGCAGTATCAATGAAGAACAACGACTTAAGGGCACCACCAGACTTCAGTTTTGATGGAGGAATATACAGAACCAGAGGATTGAGGATTTTTTTTTATTTCGACAAGGGCGCATTGAGGATATTACAACCCATAGATCCATCAAATTTTACAGTTGGCCAAAACAAGCGTACCAAATAAAAAGATATAAACGAAGGTATAATCCTCTATAACTAGTCTACTCTCTAAATGAAGAAAATGGTTTCATTCCCATCATAATATCTAATATACACACATATCTTTTGATCATGGATTCTATCAGAAAAAGTTTCAGCTTAAGGATGCACATTAATAAAAAACCAATAGGTAGAATGTTAGTTAGCTTGGAATTCAAAATTAGGGAGCATTCATATGGTATACCAAGGAAACTATTGCCTACATATGCCATGTTCCACTGTTTCTTCTTACGCAAGGAAAGATTTTAAATACAAGCCCACGATTTACAACAAAATTCCAAGAAAAGAACATTACCTTCTTCAAATATTTCTTGTGAAGTTTCATTGCCCCAGTGCAGGCTTTTTTCGCATCTAAATTTCCAGTCATGTCATTCAATATCTGGAAAGGATTTAAAAAGGAAACAAAAAATCAAAAGAGGTATAACGATTTAGAATGAGACAGGCGAAGTCATAAAGGAACACATAGCACTTCCCTATTAGACCTGGATAATTAAATGTATGGAGAATGCCTCATCAGTATCCAACTGCTGTTTCCTCAGGACTCCAAAAAAATTAGAAAAGACAGACATAGCAACTGAGAGGATCTTCGAAAAATTATACATAGAAAGAAACGGAGAATTTTTTCCTAGGTCTTTTTTACAAGGAAAGACTATAAAAATGTTAGAGAAGACAGACATTGCAACTGGGGCGATCTTAGAAAATGTTCAGATAGACAGAAAGGCGGATTTTTTTCCCACCTCCATTTTACAAAGTAAAGAATATGACTTAAAGGTCAGAAGGTGAGACTACTGTAGCACGCCTCTTATTTGGGCTTTGGGGAGTAGGTGCCTTAAGCAATGTCGTAACTAAGACCTACACCAACCCTTTCCCCCTTTCACTACCTGGATTCAAACCCAGGTTCATCTTTACTATTTCCTAACTTGTGTTCTCTACTTATTTTGTAGTTTTCCCACCTATAAATAATCAACATTTTGCAGAATTTTGAAGCATGTAAGGTTATCAACTCATCAAGCCAACCTTAACAACATCATCAAGGCCCCGAGCTTCTTGCAGTAGCTTTGAGCTCTTATCCTTTAAAACGCTAGCAACAAGGAAAACAGAGATGGGGAGGGGGGCTTCTGCATTCTTTGCTCCATTTTTCTTGTTTTCTCTTTCGTATTTTCCACATTGACGTGCAGACTTGGCTCTTCCTTTAGATCCCTCTGCTTTTTCACTAGACAACCCAGGTTCTTCATACATCGAGTATAACTCAGGATCATATTCCAGGGCCCACATCATCTGGGAAAAGTTCAAGCAAAGAGAGACCAACTGTTAAGAGAAGCAACATATTTGCCCAATATTTAACTATAACAAATTGATTCCCTCTTCATCATTTGATATTCATACTTATAGAAATCATCAAACTGGCTGGATAGTTCATAAAGCCCCACTACAAATTAGCAATTTTATTTTATATCATTTGTCATAGTGTGAGAAGTCCTGGGATCAAGTCAAGGGATAAACGATTTTTCAGGGGCATGGGTATGCTTGTCTATGAGAGGGCCTAGGGTATGAACTAAGTAAAATGAAGAAGAAGAGAAAGAAAATCACATTCTACATTAGTAAGCTAAGGATGACAATAGCTGGACAGATCCTGTAGGGATCTATGGCTTCAAACTGAACTGAGTGAACGGGATCCTTTCTCATGTAGATAAAGAGGATCCAAACTGGGGATTCTCTTCTCCCCCCACCCCTCCTTCCAATTCTACTTGCATGAAATTACGTCAAGAGAGCAATACTGGTGGCTTTAACCCACCCACATCTTCGGCTTTGTAATCCCATGTTTTACTCCACAAAATTATACAAACACATAAGAAAAGATAGTAACCTTGTCTCTTCAAATTATCTTGTGGTACTTTATGACTTAATGAAATAACTACATAGAGGAATTCAAAATTTATTTACCAATTGGAATTAAAACGTTCAAAAAACTCCGAATTATGAGATAGGACTTGATCAATAAAACTTAACCGGATAAATTTGGACAATGATTGAACAAATTGAATCCATAAATCATGCATCCACCTCGGTATAAATCACATTTTAAAATTTACATCTGGACAATGCGTCTGTATAAATTAAGAAAGCAAAACCAAGTATGTTGAACAGGAGCTGAAATTCTGAGAATATTGGAAGTTAAATTTGGTTTTCAGGGAATAGATTTATTCAAACTCCAACCAGCAATTGGACCTACACGGCATCATAAGATTCAACAAAAAAATGGTAGGAAAAAGATACACAAGAACATAGATTTTACCTCCCAAAGGTACAATGAGTCACAAAAAGAGAATTCTCTACGGAATAAAACCATAAGCATCCGAAAAGCAAACAGATAATCACCTCCACCTAGTTCCTCTGTGCCCCATGATCAAAAGACAGGTCTCACTGTTACTTTCTTTGCTTGAGAATCAAATCAATGGATGTTCAAAAAGATAGGCATATAAATCAATTATTACAAGGAAAATAATTGTCACCCTTAAGATTATATGATAAGTTATTATCGTCAATGACAAATAATAAACTGCTAAATGGCCTGATAACCAATGACTGCATTAACACTAGCTGAAATAGAGAAATCACATTAGTTTGTTTGTCAGTGCTGCCTATTAATTCAGAAACAGAGAAAAGATAAACATGGCCTTTGCTGCACTCTTTTTCCTATCTTGTAAATTAGAAAGAAATATTGGGGAAATGGTTCTTGTTTCTTTCATTTTTAACTGGCATATGAAAGTCAACAAAAAATCCCTCACTTCCTAGAAGCTTTAGGTATCTGTCAGGTTCATAGTAGCAACACTATCAGAGATAAGTTTTTCTCTTTCATCAAAGAAAACTGCATTTAACAAGTTTCATAAAATCTTTGTCACCAGCCACCCACGTGGGCCAGTATGGCAACTTCAGATATTTGAGGATGCCCCATGAATGACTAAGCCAAAGAAAAATTTATTAAAAGTTTCCCCTAATACTCTCGATAACGGAAGGTGCATATGTGTTTTTTAGTTTGCGAGGGCTGTTTAGTTAACATGAAAAAGAAATCATTTGAATTACAGATTTCAGTTTTTAGGCGTGGGTTCTCTTGTACATACTATGTTTGCGCAAGGGTCCAATCAAACAAAAATATTTTCTGTTACTTATCAAAAGAAAAATCTCATGCCATTTTCACAATGTCCCAGAGTAGTGATTAGCACGCTTATCATATGGGGAGAAAAGCATTATCAACTGAGATATGACTACATTTTTTTTCCCCTTTAATTTCCCAGAGAAATGTTATGACCTATATGTAAAGAATGAGAAAACAAAATCTCGAGGCAATACCTAAGTGCTGGTGAAGTTTTGGATCTATAACTTGAGTAATCGCAGCCAAATTACTTAGTTGTGCCTCTACACCAACGGAGCTATCAGTACATCTGAAATTGCCTCGCTGTATATTTTCAAATAGAAACACATACCATGAGACACTGGAATTATATTTAAAAAGAAAAAGGATTGTTAAAATTTTAGCAGCTTCGAAAGAACAGTACATATTAGGTTCAAGAAGGGAACACAGCATTCTTAATTGTAAGCTGTCATAAGTTATGGACAAGGGAACTTATGAACATGAAAACGTTGCAGAACCCTTTAGCATAATGGTTTGCACTAGCACATAGCTCATTATCTGCCTAGCATATTTTTCTATTCTTTAATATCAGACGTTAAACATATAAAAAAACCCAAGGAGAAGCACAATTAGCTGGGGACCACAAGGGAATAGAACTCATGAAGCAAAAGTTACTGGTTTGAATGTAAAGGAGTCAGGGTTAAACTCACTCATCCAGAAAGGGGGAAAACCACTGGCTATTTTTTGGTGGACCAGACAAAGAAGAAATCATACATTTTCTCTCACTGTTTTGGTGGAGAGAGACATCAAGGGGAAATTTTGATTAGGGATCCAAGAGATAGAAATGTCCCAAAAAACATCGAGACATATTTGGAAAATTTACCTCTAATAAGAATGAAGCTATAATTCATTAAGAATCAAAGATTTTCATAAGACTATATTCCACTACTGAGCAAGACTTTGGCACGTAAAGAATCCTAAGGTAAAATTAAAGGCACCCCTCTGGATATACAAGCTTAGACAGTGACAAACCTTGTTGGTATGTGCAATGTTAAATTCCAAGAAATGATTAAAACATTAAAGAATAAACGGAGCAAAGGAAGACATTTCAAGACTCAAAGGAAGCTAAACGCTACTCTACCTTGTATAGACATCCACTTGGAAACTATTAAAAAAACAAAAAATACAATAAAGTCCACACGGCTGGAAGAAATTAAATTTTGTCATGAACTTCTCTAAGAGATAGTATGGTAAATGAGCTCATTAAAATAGGAACTAAAAGGAGACAAGTGCAGTAACTAAAAGTGAAATATCATGCTGTATGAAATATTCTATGGACAAAAAAGGTACCAATCTCCGCATCAACCGTTCAAAGCACCAAAATGCATCTGCTTCATCTTCAAGGAGAATTATCATGGGTGAGCACAGATCACTCATTCCTACTCAGAATTGCCATATAGTTAGAAGAACTGACTCTTTGTTGCAGACAATAGATGGAATGCATTATTATTTCTTGCCATGCACAACAAAGAATTTCGATGAAAGATATTCAGATTAAAATGCCGGATCCATGTAGTATATCAAATATAATCAGATGATAAAATTGGTTATTTGTATTCCTCAATGATATGTGAAATAACAAATGTCATTTGAACTAGAAACTTTAGAAATAACACTATCACAAGTATAAAAGAATATCGAGGGAAAAATAATTAGTGTCAACAAGCACTTCCCGTCTGCAAATAATCAGCATTACCAAAGGAGAAAAGAAAAAGAAAACAAAGGGAGCAACATTTATGAGAGCATAGTTAAAGTTCAGCTGCGAGTCACTTCGCATCAGACAAAAAACCAAGGACCAAATCTTGTGGGATGGGAAAGGGCTGTATGCTTCATAGGCCTTCCTGCAGGGGTGGTGTAGGAGAGGGGGGAGGAGGAGGGAGGGGGAAGAGACTGGGGGGGGGGGAAGGGGTTGAGGGGGGATGATGTGTGGTGTTAAGGCAAAGGAGCATGGCATTTCTAGAATCACACAGTCAATTAAGCTAGATATTTAAGCACTTTCTACTCTAGAGGCCACTAGATGCGTGTCCCCACCCTATACCTATTTGAAGCATATAATACACATTACTCATATCCGGTACTTCTCTCTCCTTTTTGGGGTGAACCCCATATATGCACAGCCATAGCAAATTAAGCTACAAGCTACAATGCCTTCTTGATAAAGCTTAGAACTCAACAGCAAAGCCAATGGAAGTGAATATCATCATAGATACCATGAATTTGGCTAGTGTCCATGACAGCAATCTTATCCATCTGTTTAATAAGCCCTTACTAATGCTTTGGAAGTCCATTTGAAATTACTCACCTTGACAATAGCCAACATCTGTATCTATCCATGCATAAACAGCAAGAATATCCCAAAGTTTTGACAAGTTCTCTTGCTTCTCATAAAACGCCAATGTCCTGTCAGTTCGAACCACATCAAGTCCTGACATTGGAATTTAAGAAAAACGGAAAAGTCAATTATCCAACAGACCTTGTAAGTACATAAATGCCATTGTAACCAAATAAATGCGAGCATCTCCAAAGTAAACATATTGCAATAGGTTCACACCAGAAAGAAATCAATGCTCCAATCCAAACAAACCAGAACAAACACATAAAGCAAGAAAGATTGAGCTAGGCGATTTAAGTGGTTATCTTGAATAGCATTTCAACTTAATTGGCAGGTTATGGGACCAACTACATGAGAAATCAAGGTGAGATGGTGCTGATTAAATCAAATGTTGCAAATCCATATAATACCTCTGAATCATTGTAGGTGGTAGATAACCATACCTATGTCAACCTTTTGACGAGTGTCCCAAAAAAATTTAAGGAATAGGATCTGTATGTTCATGCATGATTGGCAAGGAGCTATTGCATTTTTAAGCATTCATGAAGACAGAAAATTCAAAGTAAGGATAAAAAGGAAAAGTAAAAATTTGGAACTTTAAGAGAGAGAAGGAGAGATGAACACTATAAGATCTCGGGCAACCAAAACTCATGCTGAAGAGACTTTACATGGATGGTAATTTTTTCTGAAGTCATGACAGAGGATTTTAGATGACAATGTCAAGCCCAATACCACGCACCAAGGATCCATAAGTTGGCATGGCCGCTCATCACCAATCACAAGAAGTAGTAATGAAGTGGTATATAAGATGTGATTAGAAGCAAAATTTGAGCATGAAAATCCTTTAGGGTTGACTTAGCTTTACAGAACAATCGAAGTGAACTTTTCCCTGACAGAAAAGAAGTGAGAATTTCAACAAAAGACACCACCAACCTATTTGATGTAGTGTAAGCATCCACTGGATTACTTTCTTATCCTTTATTGGTTCCAGACCATTGGTTGTGGCTCTAATATCAGCCCCACCATTATCTTGAGGAGGTAAAGTCTGTTCCTTGCCTTGATTTGTTTCCAAAATGACTATAGGATCTTGAATGGGCTGACCATCTTCAGTGACTACAGGTGCTGTGATAAACCTACCACTTCCAACAACAGAAAACATTTGGCGGCACTCTTCCTTCCACCTTGCATATTGCATCCTGAAGAAGTAGAATTAACTTATTAGCAGATAATGCAGGAACGCTGACCTCTTCCAGGATCCAAAACTGGTATATACTGAAATGGCATTAGTTAATCTGCTGGAGTATATGCTAACAACAATCACAATGAAGTTTTGTCACTTTAATTTGATTGTTGTGGGGCGCAGGGAGATTGCTTCAAACCTAAATTTATAATTATCTTTTGCCTCATATGGACAAAAGAGAGCTCAGTTAGATAGCACATAAAAGATAGTGATGATTAACCAGTCCAGAAAGAAAAGGAAAATAGAAATTGACTGTAATCAGAGTTTTGGAACTCTACAAGTGACATACAGACCCTAAATCCACCCTCAACCAGTTTCATAGATTACCTAGGTACTACCAGTATGATAATTAACATAAAATATTTTGTATTGCAAGGAACAGGAAAAGGAAGTACCTCCGATGCTGCCGTATCTGCTCCCTTTCGTCAAATGAACTCTTAGGATCATAACAACCAAGTAGAAATTCCCACACTTCTCCTCTAATTGTTGGGTGGATCCCCTAAATGGGCAAATAAATAAAAGAATACTGCTAAGTATCAGCCCTCGCAAGGTTATATTCCTTTCGGAAGGAAAATCCAGAAAATAAATATTCGGAAAAAAATATATCTTTTTAGTGATTAAATAGAGTAGAAACAAAAGTGCAATTGCTCATATCCATAAAGTTCCATAAACTGAATAGAACCTTTACTGATGTCCAAAACTAGAGTCTAACAGACAAATGGAGTGTTCTCCATATGTTCAGGTGCTAACTAGAGTTTGAGAAATAATGTTCTTTTGAAGGACCAGGTGCATATATTTTTTGCAATCCATGTAAAACAAGAACTACAGATCTTATAAAGTGAATGAGCTGATTATCCATAACATTCTTGGTCAATATGCCATTCCACTTAAAATAACATACTAAGTTAATTCTCCAGGTCAACGTTCACGCCCAATTCACAAGAAAAGATATTGGACAGCTTCTCATGATACTGTAGATGCCTTATATGTGACAAATGATATGTGCACTATGGTGCAAACTGATTTTGACACTCTACTATAGCAATAAGCTTCTTGCATAATTTGAGGCAGATTATGAACTGTAAAGAGGTCCTTACCCCACGATAGATTCGACTAAGAGTCTTGCCTATATCGAGATACCCTTCTGGAGTAAATGCAGCATGCCATTTCCTTACACTTAAAGTCTTACCTGCCTGCACAAGCAGATTAAAAGCATAAGGTTCAGTAAGAGACAGCACAAGCAACACAGAGGACTTGTTATGAATTGCAAATTTCAATCTATCTTTGCTACTAAGGGTGACTTGATAGTTTAAGGATTTTGCAAACCTCATCAAATTTTGGTAAGCAGGCAACTCCTAAAGGGGGAGACAAGATCGGTTTAAAAGTTCCCAGAATAATAGAGTTGTAAATCCATAGATTAGTTCCTTTTTTTTTTTCATAGTTCTATTGCTCAGTTCAACCATACCAGAGAATTAGAGAAAGATCATTTATTGGAAGCAAAAAAGCTACCTGAAACAGAGCGACAAGTTTGACAAATAAGAGCGATAAGGCATTACCCTCACGAGGACATTTCTGTTTTGCCCGCCAAAATGTCAGGACTGAAACATATAATCGCATACTTTCTGAAATTTTGTAAGAGATCTCAATGAGCCCCAGGTCATCATGTCGAAAACCTAGATTTCATTACCATCTAAGCGTTCTGACGTAGAAGCATTCGCAATCTTTGTTCTTGTTTATGACTCCAATGTCAAGAAAACTACAAATTTTCATCATAAATGACAAATCTCTGCCAAATCTAACTATATACGATCCAAAAAACTAATTACGCCTACCCATCATTGAAAATTCAACAACTTTACATTCTAATGGTACACGCAAGAAAAGAGCTCGATTGGTCAAAGAAATTTTATCCAAATTAAGCAAAGGAGTATGAAATCTGGATAACAAAAACAAAATAAAGATCACAATGAACCAACAGAACCTTGATCTTGAAGCGGGTTTTTGGAACATCGGTGCACTCCGGCCGGACCTGATAGAAAGAATCAGCAGGAGCTCCGGGGTCCCTCCACATTTCGGGAGCACCAAAAGAAACAAATACAGCAACTGAAAGCACTTTCTTTTGCCTTTGAAGCCAAGAAGTCCCAACCACTAGCAACACCCTTTAGAAAATTGACGAAAACCCAGAGGTTCAAAGAAAGACCCCGATCAGGAGCTGCGCAAGACCAGGCTCCACAAGACCAAATCGTTGGCCAAAAATAAAAATAAAAGTAGCAAAGAATTCGTTGTTTTGGTTTTTTCTTATCTTGTTTTTTATTTTCTCTTTTCCTTTAAATTTGGAATTGTATGGAAGTTGGTGGTGGCTTCGGACATGGTCATGGACAGGGTCATGGTGTTTTACTCTGTCAAAGGAAGGTGACTTAGGTGGTTCCCACCTCACAGCCAACCCCATCAATGGCCGTTCAATGCATTGATTTTTGACGCTCCGTGGTTTTCCTTAAAAAAAAAAGGCTTATGATCTTTTCTTTTTCCTTTTAATTTGTTCTTCACCTTTTATCCGTTTTACCAAAGATTTTCTGTAGGTCTTGTTTTCCACTTGAACGTGATTGGGAGGTAGGGAGTGTGAATAGGACTTGGAATTGGAAACAAGACACTCCACATTGTCAATGCGGTTTGGGTTCTGGATTGGCAGCCACATATCAGCCACAACGACTTCCATGGTTGGGCTCTCTCCATCTCTCCCCCACCTGTCAATGAAAAGCATACTGTTCCTCCCCATTTTACTCTATTATATTTCTTATATGTTAGATACTCCATATTGCTAATATACTACATTAATATTTGAAGAAAAACGTTGTTATATTATGTTAAGTAAAACCAAACTACAATGATACTGAGAGATATTGCATCTCTCTGGTTTCTTTATAATCCAAGGAATGCAGCACCAGCGGCACACAATGTTATGATTCTTCACATCCGAAGTTTCATATGCTTCAAGTTCTGTTTGGCTTTATGGATCTGTCGTATTCCCATTTCTCATCTTGCGTTCTGTTGATGAAAGTAGGCTATAGGTACAGCAAAAAGGTCGATGTATGAGCCATGCGGTTCTAAAATTTATGTTAAAAAGTAACACGGTGACCTGACGATAAAGTTATGCACCCGCCATTGCTCTTTCTGGCCGGCAAGTTGAATATTTCCAGCGTTTCAGCTTTACTTCGTAGAATTTGTTGAGATGTAAAGAAAGAACTTTGAACAGACTGAGATGGACTTTTCTATAGACTTGGGAAATTGGTTTGCAAGTTCAAGATGACGAGCTGGGTCTCTTTAAGAATGAATATGTATGTCGTGTTTATCATACTGCGTTTTCTTCAAACTCTTAAGCATCTGTAAGAAGAAGAAGAGGGAAAAAATAGACAGCCTTTTGAGCATCTTCAAGCAAATGTGTTGCTTTTCAAGCGATTCCAGGGAAGCAACGAGAGTCATGTGAACACAGGCTCGTGTGGACGTTGATGATATGTCATTAGACTAACCGCGAGCAGAAGACATGAATATTCCTGATAATGTCCAAGCAAAGAATAAACCCACAGAGCAAGTTATACAAAAGTTCCCGAAACCACCCTGCTCTTAGCACAAAAGTGGACATATGCTTTGCACTAGAACTTAAGAAATCCAAAGAAATCAGAATAAGAAAAAGTTGCAAAAGCTTCTCTGCCACAGCTTCTAAAGTTCGATGCCACTTGGCCTACAAAAACCCCCCGTCATCAAACCATTCTCATCATTCCTTCAGCTCTTCCTAAGTTTACAGGATTCAGTTTTTGCCTGGAACAATCTTTTCGAGATTAAGTTCCCACAATCCATTCTTTTGCAATGGCCAACGCCATTTTTAGATCAAACTATCCAAACAAAGCACTGCAAGTAGTGGGGCTCTTTTGTGTCATGCTGCTGGTGCAGAAGGGAGGAGCAACTGATTTTACAGTGGGAGGCAACAAGGGCTGGACTGTTCCTGATCCCAATGGCGAGCATTATAATCAATGGGCAGAAAGAAACCGGTTCCAGGTTGGAGACTCTCTTGGTAAGACAAACATTTTCCAGGGAAAGAGTTCAATCAATCGATGCTCCATACTTCAATAGATTTTTAATCCAAAAGTTAGTTTGAATATAAACAATCTTTTACTTCCTTGAAATTTCTTTCTTTCTTTCTTTCTTTTTTTCTTTCTTTCTTTCTTTCTTTTTTTTTGTTTTTGGTCAAAGCAAAAGAAACTTAAACATTGAGCCAATTAATCTTTCAAAGTCAGTCCTATAAATTAGCATAATGCATAATAAAGTTTTATACTGTCTAAATCATGTTTAAATTCCCTTTAATGGAAGAAAAACCTTATTATTTCTTTGTCAACTTCTAAGTGAGAATAAGTCTTTTAACATAGCTAAAGTCTAACATAATATTAAACTCATAAATTGTGTCATCATAAGAAGTTTTTTTCCCTCATGTTCAAGATAAGAAGGCACGTTGAAATTCATATATGTGTCTATTATACTACGTAGATGTTTCTGTTTCTTAAAAACTGATTTAAAGGGAAGAGACTTGAGAGCAAGAGACTAGACGCTTTAAACAGTAAAATGTTTGGGATATATTGAAATAGATTTAGCATCAATCGACCTGTTCTTTTAAACAACTGGAATTTATTTTAACCGCTGTTTTTGGCTTGCAGTGTTCGTGTACCCAGGAAACCAGGACTCTGTCCTTCACGTAAGCCATGAACAATACAGCAGCTGCGACACTGCACACCCGATGGATGTGTTCACGGATGGCCATACCGTGTTCAAACTAAAACAATCTGGACCCTTCTACTTCATCAGCGGCAACAAAGACAACTGCCTCAAAAACGAAAAGCTGGTGGTGATTGTATTGGCAGATAGAAGCAACCGCTCCGACGCTAACCAAACAACCACATCTTCTCCTCCGCCTTCCGAGTCAACGGGAGCAGCGCCGTCTCCAGCACCGGCTGGCGAAGAGTCTCCGCCTGCCGGGACGGTGGAGATAAACCCAACTCCAGCTCCCGTCAGCCCACCTCCTGGAAAGAAAAAAAATGCAGCTTCTTCAGTCTTGATTAGTTTTATGGGCTCCCTGGGGGCAGTTGCCGCGTCTTCTCTTCTTTTCTTATCCTAAGCATAACGTCTGCATGATTGACCTGATTTTTACTTTTTTACCGTCCCTTTTTCCCCCACTTTTTTTCACTGATTGTTTTCGTACGTACCTTGAGCTCAGTGGGTTCAACTGGGTTTTCAAAGGTGGAAAGGCTTTGCTATGTGGTTGAGTAATAAGCTGACAGTGATACGTTCCTTGGTGTGCTTGTAAACTTCACTGTTGAAGAGCATTGTACGTACATTAAGCTAATAAATGGATTTTCATACTGTGTGAATTCACTGATCATTTGTTTCGTTTTTCTTTCTTGTTAAGGTACTGGGGCCTTACTTTCCATCTAAGAAACACTCATCATGGATAAATAAATGCCCACCTTCTAACTTTGACCCAACGAGTCAAGCTGAGATCAATGACTTTGTCTCAGAAGTCCCCTCTTGTGTCTCTTTCAACAATCCTAGAGAAGTTAATGGTTAGCTTCAAAATGACAGTTAAGAGAAGATAGATGAAGGAAAAAACATCAAAGATTAATATTTTACTGATAATAATTAAGTTATTTTTCATGTGCAATGCTTATTAATTCAGTAGTAAGGTAAGTCTTGTTGATATATTAAAGAATTACGTTTAATGTCTTATCTTATGTAATTTTTACATAGGTTTTGAGTACTTACTTATCCTGTAATAATAATATAAATGATAAAAAAAATTTAAAAAAAAAATAATAAGCCTTGCACATGAAAAAAAAAATTAACCTATGAAAAAAAAAAGTTGAGAATTCTCCCCACACCGAAGGGACAAAGCCCAACCACCTATTGAGTTGATTACTATTGTTGACTCGAATCAACCAACTCAATCACATGGGCACCGCTTTCGGCTGAGCATTACTCCGAAGGCCACGGAGAAAACTTCAAAACTCCACGGTGGGCAATGAGGTTAGATGGTGGCACAAGATTTATCCAACTATTGCTAGAAATATTATTGCTCTGGCGAATCTTTTTTTCCTATTTATTTTGCAAATGTAAAATAAAACGATCTTGTGTAGCTTATTGGAACTTAATCTCTTTCTCTTCTTTTTTAAGTGTTGGCTTTCTCCCTTCTCTTTTGGTGACGCGAGAATCACCAAAGCTGATTTCATTATCTTAATAAAGCCCTAATGCGCAATCAATTTGTTCGACAAAGAAACGAACAGGAAGAAGAATTAAAAGTTGTCATGCTTCATTGCCATTATAACGGCATTATAATTTGCAAAGGATCCGCAGTAGTGCGTGGGAGTCCAGGAAAAACTGAATTTCATATAGGGGTATAAATTTCAGCTACCTATCAAAAATTCTTTCCTAATTCTACTTTCTTCATCAGTCTCATGGAGTTGTAAAGAATGGAATCCAATATTCCAGCAACCTGAAACACAAAGAGGAGGTACTCAGTCATACTACACTTGAGAATAGGATGCGAAACGTCAAATAACTTTCATGGGATACTAACCGTGAAAACACCCCCGATAATTGCACAGACATTTGTAATAAAATGTGAGAAGGACTTTGGATTCTCAGTTATTAAAACCTGTCAGAGAATAGTGAAGAAATTTAGAAACAAGAAGCAGGGATTGAAATCTAACATATGAATGCTCGAGAGTTTGTCCTTGAACCTGCATTGGAGAAAGCTCAAAATGAAATTTTGCAACAGGTACGTGAAAGGTCTGCGCCAAACTGCTGTGGGCCGTGTACTCATACTCCTCAACCAATTTATGAGATCCCCTTATTATCACCTCCGTTTTAACAATTTGAAGATAATGCTCAATCTGCAAATGAACCAATCTGATAAACGCATGTTGAAAAGCATTGAACATCGAAGTTATCCATCCGCATGCAAACACTCCATAGTCTGTCTACACTACATTCACTTCTAGGTCAATAGAAAAGATTGTTTTGGGGCCCTTGTGGTCAGACGGAAAAGAATCCATATAAGGGAACCCAAGTAGAGTGATTTACCAATACAGAAACTTCTAACATTAATTCGTATTTCTGATTTTAGAAAAGGGAATATATGGATGCAAAATTGCCCCGGCTGCTTGAAAAAGAAAATTCCTGGAATTAAACATCGCACGTCAAGGGTTCAGGATATCCGCATCCGCTAATTTCAATGAGTGATATATAAGGTTTTTCAAGAAACTCAAAATATCTTCTGTGCTTAGCAATCCTTCAGATCTATGCTATTTTTCTGGTTCACGTATAAAACATTGCCAACCTCTTTCATGCATAAAGCAATAAAGTAATTGCATCTTAATGGGTGAACATGTGAAAAATATTAGAGAAGCAGAAATAAATAGATTAGGAAGGACAGTGTAAACTTTACAAACTTACAGTGACATTTGCACCCAAATCACGCTGATTAATGAACGATCGCCCATTCAACCTGTCATGACTTCCACCGACATAAGGGATCAAGCGCTTGACGTCACTCATCACCCTAGGCGAAATCTTCCGACCAAAAGAAAGATTGGATACAACATGTGACATATTCATTTGAGTGGTATCAAAAGAATGGGCTCCTGAATGAGCCGAGATGACAAGGTCACCAGGAACCTGCAAAAAGCAAGACAGCTTGTCTTTGAAACTTAACCACCCAAAAAAAAAAGAGCTGAGTGTTCAACTTTGCACCCAATTTGCAGGTCCAACGAATGGCCAGAGAATGTTGAGAGCATAAGTATGGCTACTGTAAGCACCGTACTTAGCAGTGATGTTATTTTTGCCAAATACTTTGTTTTTCCACGGCAATCTCAAGGATGAAAAGCATCTCTAGCGTGCTTACATTGAAACATAAAGGCTACAGAAAGGAGTTCTATGGTCATAACAGTTCCATATGACTGTAAAGCATCCAAGCAATACTCCTATGAATGCCCATATTTATGTAAATTACCTTTTTAACTCGCACGTATCCTTCAATTCTACATCCTCCTGTCGATGGTGCTGGTCTCTTAGCAGTCCCTGACCTATTTTCCGATTTATCCTCCAAGGCTAACTTCTGAGACTCCCTTGGGATAGATGCAACCAAAGTTTCCATTGTCTGCAAGGTTGGGAACTTAAGATCATACCCTCTGCACCCTTAATAGGCATTGACTAGAGGAAACGTGACTAAATAACTCAGAAGAAAGTGGTTCCAGAGCAAGCTAAATTGCTTCTGTACCTTAACCAAGCTGTCCTCATCTCGATCTCCATAATAAGATTCATGTTCATGGTGTCCATGGTCTTCCCTGTAATAGACAGAAATCAAATGACAAGACCTTACCAGGCAGAATACAGGCAGAGACGATAGAAACTAGGGCTCCTCCCCAGTGCCAGCCCACACCAAAACCAAATATATCATAGAAGGAGAAAGAACAAAAAAGAAGGCACGTCAATTCATAGAAAGAGCGGAGCATTTTTCTTCTTCTGAAAGGAGGGGGGGAGAGAGGAGAGGGGGAGGTGCATTACTTCAAGTTTCATACAAGAATCAATCTGAAGCGATAGTAACAATAGTTTAAAGTAAAAATACATAAATTCACAAGTCGTCGCCAACCACAAGGGACCTTTCAAGAGCAAAGACATTTATTTAAAAGGGAGTGCACATGCTAAACCACTAACTAATGATCCAACACTTTTGCTTGATAGTCCTCCTATCTCATTCACCCCTCACAAACTCCTACTCCGATGCTATGATTGTAACATCTAAGAGACCATAAACTTAGGGAAGGAGGAAAACATTCTGCTAACCATGAAAACAACACCACGACAATACAATCTAAAGTTAGAACCGATTGATCCCTAATGCACACAAAAAAACTATAATTGCTCCTCCATAAACTATAGATAGACACACGGGCAAACTGATTAAAGATACAATCATAATCATAAACATATTTTGTTGGTAAATTAAACATGCATCTAGTTATTTTTGAACTACTTCATACTCCATCCCATTCTTACAGGAAATACAATGGTAAGCCTTTTATAAATTGAATCCAGAATGAATGTGAATATGAAGCACATCATAATCACCAGGGAATGATAGTATGCATAGACAAAAGAACGATTGGTTACCTAAGATCACTTCCTTTACGAAAAATCCGAATTGATGGATAGCCCTGAATGTGATGCCTAAACAAAAAGTGAAGTTAGGAACGAGAAACTAACATAAGAAAAATAAACAAAGAAGGAACCGAATATAAAACTATAAACTGCAAAGAAATAGAAGTCTAAACGGTCCATTTCTTTTTCCCATAAAGGAGAGGAGACAACCGTTATCACAAAAGTGATAGAAAATTTTCTTCATCCCAGTATTTTGAGAATTTATTTAGAAATAACCATAAGAAGCTCTCCCACAGGGTAGTTGCCTTACGTCCTTGTATCATAAGCAACAGAACCCCGCCAATAAGAGGAGGTTATACAAATCAAAGAAGATCAGGACCAATGCAAATAATACATGGCCCCCAAATTAAATAATGAGCAAGCATAAAAACAGAGTAATTCAAGTAATCCCCCAAAACTGCCAACATTCTCACCAAAAAAAAAATTCAACTAGTAAAAGTTCCAAAAAGAATAAAGAATTTTTAAGTAATCTTTTAACTTTGTAACTTCGAAAATAAATATACCAGTTGCATCCTAAAACCATCACCAACGAAGTATATTTCATTTTCCAGGATGAAGAATACTTAAAAGAGTCATTCATTACAAGAAGAATTCTATGATCACAATAGAAGGATTCTATGAAAGAGAAGGTAGGTGAGTGATTTCCACCAGGGCCCACCCAGATTTGGAAAGAAAATAGGAGAGACGTTGAATGAGAAAAAGGTTACAATATAATAAATTTGCCCCCCCAAGATTAATAGACATAAAATCAATAGTGAAAAGGAAAACTACGGTACTTCAATGTAGATTACTTTTTCTTTCATCCCCTTCTGTTTCCTACCAAACAAGAGAATGAGAGACTTGTTCCCTAGTTTTGTTCTTCCATCCCATTCAGCAAATGCTCATCATACGAAATACTATCTCTTCCACCCCTTTCTTCCTGTCCTGCCTACCTCTTATTTCCTCCTACTTATCCATCCACCACACCAAGCAAAACCCAATTCACTTATATAAAGCACATGACTATCAAGATCAGAATCAAAATACATTGATAAATGCAGCCTAAGCAGTCTGTGCAAAATAGACACATATGGATATTCATATTTTTGCATAAAATAACAAAAGAAATGAGGCAAGAATTATTATGAAACTGAGGCCAAAATTAGACCCACATAAAAGCAAATAAACCAAGCAAAGGATAAATCTAGAAAATACCTCCTGCACAAGTCAGGTTCTTGAGTGCAATCTACCTTTGCCAAAACAATCCGCCCATCAAACTCTGGATCGTACCTGGATAAACAAGCACATTGAGATGCAGCATAGAATTCAGTGAGAATTTGACAGTACATCAATGTCACGGATGCGAGGACAAAGTATATATATGAAAAATCCATTACAAGGATCAGAAACAACAAAAACTGGAAAGTGAAATACCTTTCTCTCATTGTCTTGGCCGCCTTTTCCCATGATGGTTTCTAAACAGAAAGAAAATGAAGCAAGCATCTATTAGAGATGGGGAGATTGAGCTAGTGAAAACAAGCAAATAATTGACAAGCTACAAATGATTTTTCCCTCCCAGATTTCAATGAAAATAAAGAGAGGAAATTCATGGGTTATGCAGAATACAAATTATAGTGGACATTTTTCATGTTACGTGCAGATGTTCAACATACAAAAGCATATTAATGAACTCCAAACATTTAGTTATTGAGCTAGTGAAAACAAGCAAAAAATCAATAAATTACAAATGATTTCTCCATTGGAGAGATTGCAATGAAAATAAAGAGAGGAAATCCATGGGTTTTGCAGAATACAAATCATAGTGGACATTTCTCAAATAACCTGCATATGTTCAACATATTACAACATGAAACTGGCACATGGAAAGATGCAGGCCCATGTCTCCAAAGTGACTAACATGGTAAATGGCAGCAAAGCTAGCTTCTAAAAGGAAATTTTAGGTGAAAGTGCTCTGCTCAAGATGTTCAACTGAAAAGTGGTCAACAAACTGACAGACACAACTGGACTAGTACTCACAGCTATTGGCAAGTTGCTATTCTTTATTGCTTTCTCCCATGTAAAGTTGACATAAACAACTGCATAATTTAAATAAAGCAGAACCAAATGTTATTCAACTCTCCCAAGTAGGAATTATTCAATGTTCCCTTTATTTATCTCCTCCTGCTACCACAATCATATTGTTTAGTGAATGCTAAAGTATGTCTGATGCAATTCAGCCTCTGTAAGCACCGCTTCAAGCCTGATGTTAGAATGGGTGAAATTTCATCATCGCTACTCTTTGATCAGATGGTAGTTAATTCACTGGCATGTGACCAGTGTGACATTTTGGTCATCAAAATCAGAGCAACACCATTAGTTACAAGATATGGGATTCTAAAACTTTGCCTGATTATAAGACGAATATTTCACTAAATATATGTCAAAACGAGTTCTAAATTGCTTTCTGCAATGCATACTAGACATATCCAGACTCAAAGATTGTAATGCCATGAAAAGTCAGCATATCAAACAAAACAAATGGACTACTTTAAAAGGTAAAGGAATCAGCAACTGGATCTCTGTAATGATAATTGCACTGATGGAGTCCCCAAAGGTAGTGCCAGTTAGGCACAAATCCTTCACTTAAGCAGCTATGAAATAATAAAAAAATTCCAAGATAGTAACAGAGTACTTCTAGAAAATATACCAGGCGATTGCTCCAGTAGCACCAGGGTGCAAAAAAATTGACAACCAAAATCTGATGCCTGTAGAAGAATTATTCAGCACATATCAAGGAGAAGCAATACCATAATAGCAACACTCCAAGGAGATTCTGAACAATCATAGATATAATGATAATTAATTAAAGGTCTGTGACTCAGAATGATCCCTTACGCGTGAGAATACTGCTCAAAACTCTGAGACGTTAATGAAACAGAACCTTCAACAGGCTCCTCATCAACTACATCCCCATGCTTAATGAAATGAGAAACTGGTCCTGAATGAAACTCGACACCAGTGGGTCTTAAATCTGGATGTATAGGGAACTTGCGAATTGTCTTTGTTATATTCAACCTACTCTGGAGGTAGAAGGTCACAGAATCAGGTCACATATATCTTGAGAAAAACACAGAAGCAATTGGAAGGTAATAGAAAACTAAGCATGGGGTATACATGGAAAAAAAACTGAGGGGTGCAGGTTTGGAGGGGACCGCTTAAAGTGAATAAAATTTGAAAAGTAGGATTATACAATCTCAGGTTGTTAAGTTTTGTTCATTGTTCCACTCCCTATCATCACAGGGTTACTGGACCAAGCTAAAAGTTTAAATAGCATGTACCATGAAGAGTGCAAAGCTCCTTTCCTAGAAAATTTGCTCATGCTTGCCTCAACTTTCAAAATCCTAGTGAATCACAACTTCAATACAATATCTGAGAAAACCGACCTCTCCTATCTATAATCATATCTAGTTTCAAAATTTTGAAGTTTTGCCTGTCTAAAGTAGAGTCAGGTTGCTTCCTTTTCTGACAAGATGCTGCATATGAATTTCCAACATATAAAAGAGTGAAGAAACTGTTTTCTCCCTTTTCTGAAGGTTCCACACATGGAATGTCCAACAAAATAAAAGTTTGCACTAAAAGAACAAATTTTAACAAGTTAAGGGATCAAAAAATTGAGTAACAGCTACATATTGATTGACAGTCCAAAAAGAAATCATTACAGCATAGACAGACTTCATCTAGAAGAAGTGAACAATGAAAAAGAACAGAATAATAGAAACTTACCGTTCCCAAGATATCACTCACGTCTACTGATGCAAACTCACATGAAAGGGATGGAAAACTACAAGACGAGGGTAGAAAAATTAGTAGACCAAAAATAATGAGGGAGAGATAAATTGCCACTAACACCATTTAAACAAAGTAGGAAAACCCTTATAATATAAACCCTCTACTTATGCTTAAAAAACAAAAAAACAACAAAAACAAAAAACAAAAAAACAAAAAAAGGAGAAGAAGAAGAGGGAACTTCTATTATTTCAAGTTCATACAAACCCAGGAACATCATTATCAAGAGATCTTAGCTTCACTTGTCAATACTTTGATATCCTTAAATTCATGCCGTTCCCCGTGAATATGTCTCGCAAGGAGACATGTTTTGTTAATTCAAATCCACCCACCCACCAGATAACACTATCAAAACCAGGCCAAGTCACACACACGTATTGACCTATGCTTCAAGCATAGTTGATGCACAATAATAATCAGCAGACTCAACAAAGCCATGATGCCAACAGCAGAAATAATGGATGTGCATGTTTTTGTTCGTGTGCGCATGTGTATGCTCATGCACACAAGACATGCATTATCTATCTCCAACACGGTTCACTGGAGTATCATAACCAATTAAAAAGGTCAACTAATGCCATAGAACTCTACCTGATATTGAAATCAAGTCGCAAGAAGTCCCCATCAGAACTCTTGTCAACTATAACAGTCGTAGATGTGCTAAAAGTCATATAATTATTCAATTCCTGTGAAATGAACGACATGATTTACATAAAGCAACAAAAAGCTAGTAGTAAGGTATCGTATTCACGTAACAGTCTAAAGAAAAGGGAAAAGCAAAAAACAGACAAACGTAGGTGCACTATTATCAAGGAAGTTAAAATGATTCACAGGAATAGGTAATGTCATACCTGAATAGGATTAAATCATTCATCAACCTCAGAATGCTATGAAGACTAAATTATCAGCATATTAACTTAAAAATATCTGGCTAAGGAGGCTACAGCTACCTACCATTCCAAATAAAAACATCATGGACAGTGCTGCTACTATTGATAATCCAGCACCTGATAATGATGCCTCTGTCAAATCTCTAGGAATTTTCCTGCAGCCGGAAGAGAAAAAGTGGGTAAAGTGAACTTAAAAGTACCACTACATTTGATGTGAAGACATTCTCTTTACAGCATTTACTTTCTGCAACTAACAGAAGGGAAAGGAAAAAGGATGAAGAAAAAAAGACCAAAACTTGGGTTCACTAGGTCTTTTCTATTTTTCATCCTACTTGGATCTTTGTAAACATTGCATGCAAGATTCTAGTGATTTTAGTGAATGCTTCTAAGAGATACTTCACACAAGATCCTCGTGTCATTATGATAATACTTCGTATGCTGTTCCTCTGAAAGGAAAAAAATATCACACCCACTTTTTATATCATTTTTTCATCACAGACCTGAGCCTTTTTTTTTCTTTTCTTTTTTTTCCTTCTCTGCACGCCACCCTTGTTCATAAATATCAATACATCCATTGCAATATTTATGTACAACTCCTAACATTAACACCACTGAGAATCCTTAGATGCTACTTCCTTCTATCAACACAAATGCATGAATAAGTCAAATCCCTTGTTTGTCTGGTAAATGGCGGGCAAAGAGGCTGGATTGAAAGCACTAGATAGATAATGTAAGAAGAGAAGAAGAGAGGAGATACGTACTTTTGATTACATCATCTAAGGAGAAATCTCCCTAATGCCTTTTTCTAGCACTTAAACCCCCCATGATCATATTCAAAAAATGGATCGCACAAGCCATTACCTCCTCATAAATTGGAAAATACCCTGCCAGGAAACCTTTTAACACCTTAACTCACTTTACCACTTATTTATTCACTAAGAAAACTAAGCTTAAATTACTAAGATTTTTTGCATTGTGAAGGAGAAAATCGAGCTGGCTACACCAATGATAGTGTGAGTGAACACGATATGTCGTAGTGTTATTTATAATTGGCGAGACATATTGACTTTACGCCTTGAGCCTCTCCACAAGGAAAGAGTATTTTGATAAGTAAACTTTCGGAGGGTAAAATGTAACTTCTCCTGAGGAAAAATGCATCTGTAGAAAATACATTTTACCTCAAAAACCTAACCTTCAACATATCGTGCATGTTTAGTAAAATTCATCGCGTACCATGAATGTCCCAAGCAAACTTATCCCCTATCAAATTGTTATCCAGAAACTGCCCCTGCCAATTCGAATTTCCGGATATAAGTTCCTGGCTACTTAAAACCTTGGTGTAATGTCGATCGCATATTCAAGCTCACTCACATTCAGGGTCCCAACGGTAACAAAACCTTATAGCACCAACCGACTTCTCAAAAAGGCCAGAAAAATTAGGATAATTCCTTCAAATTAATCTAAGTTGTACCCAGTCACAACAAAAGTATACGAGAAAAACCTACATCTAGAGAAAAGCATACAAATCTAAACAAATTTAGCACACAAGGAAACAAAACCAACGGGCTTCCAATCCGGCCACAACACACGTGTATAACAAACGCATGCATCTACAGAAAAGCTAGCATTAGTAGCAGAGATTAAAGAAAAAAGCGAAGGAAATGCGGAAGTAGAAGTAGGAGAAGAGAGATCTAACCTGTAAAAATCAACAGCCTTGATCTTGCTGGCGGAAAACATGGTCGCTAATTCTGAACTTCAGAGGCGAGAGCGAGAACGAATAGAACAGCGAGAGAAAGAGAGAGATCAAATCACAAAATATAAGCCCATGGCAGATCTGCCGGGGAACCGGGGAGCGAATGAGCTTAATGTTTATTGGATTTTCAATTGGTTTTTGGCGTCCCACCTTCAGTCCTATGTTACATGTATTAACACCCCCCAACCCGCTGTCTTCACGTGTTATGCGGATATTTTCTCCTCTTATATCCCCAGATTGCGTGTTTTCCTAATGGCAGATTCCGGAATAATCACGTACGGGTCGGTGTAGTGTGATCACGAGACGTAAATTGACGCCGATATCTTTGTTATCCTAATTAAAAGTAATGATTTAATGATCTGTCCTAAAATATTCAGATTAGTTAAAAATATAATTAAGAAAATTTCAATCCCATATACTAAGTGGAAAGCTATTTATTTCTTCGGTTCTTTATTATCCCAATTGTTAAAATATTTATTTTTTAATTTAAAAGTCAATTTAACAAATAATAAAACTAATTAACCACCTCTTAACAATGATTTCTTAATAATGTGAGACCTGTTGAACAGGTCCTAACGCTAATCTAGTAAAGTGTTGTGGTCTTTCATTCGGTGCCGTGATCTTTTTCTCTCTCTTTCCTTTCCTAACGGTAACGTGGACGTCTAGCCAAGTGAAAGTTCATAAAATAAATATTGGGGGACATATACGACACCGTTTTGTCAGGAAATTTAATTCCTACTACCAGTAGTGTCGTCGTTATCATCTCTCAGCGCTGAGAGAATCTCGCAGAAGCAACTCTCGTCATGGCAACTCGTTCGATGCTCAGAGCTTTCGCGAAACGCACCGTTGTGTTCCATACTTCCCAGTCTCTTCCCCGGACATCAATTTCTCGATTCGTAAGTCTGTCTCGCATATCTACGTATGTATACGTGATGTAATCGATCGTTTTCAAGGTTGTCATCTGAAACTGCTTTCAAAGAATCCAAGCATAGATATCCGGTTAATTTATATGTATTTGAAGATATGGTATTGATGCAATTCAAATACATGTGTTCTATTGCTGTCCTGTTGTGATTTTCGCTGGGGAAAGCTTCGTCGCAATGGTAAGGTTTAGCCGCAAGAAGAGAATATCTGATTCAAAAGATGTAATTGGTTTCACCATGCTTAGGCAAGGGAACCCAATCAGTTCTCAGTTCATGACTGGTTTTTTTTTGGTACTTGAACTCTATAAGAAGACTTGTTGGGAACTTGAAAGAAAAATTAACTAACAAGTCCTATATCCGCACTAACCTCCAAGGCATACGCATCATGTATAACAGCTTGCTTTAGAACTTCCCCCGAGTGTTGCCTCCATTGGGAAGTGGGGAGGATCTCCACATTGTCGGCCAAGGGTCGAATTTCCTGATTGATCTAATGCTTGGACACAGGAATAGTCGAGCTCGGGCTTTACTTACATTGGGCTTTACTTACTAACTAAGATGCCTTATCATATGGCTTATTCTTTCAAATAAAAGCTTAACTCCTAAGAAGTCCAGGAATTCACTCACAGAGGCAAAAGCATAGACTAACTCTTTACTCTATGGAAATGCATGTAAGGGAGATAATATGGGCCAAGGTGCTTCTATATATTAGGTTCACTGGCCTACAGGTTGGATTCTGGAAAATGATTCTTAACAGTCTTTTTCTTTGTAGGCTAGCACGTTGGTTCTTGCTGAGCATGAAGGTGGTTCTATCACAGCTCCATCTGTGAGTGCAGTGCTGGCTGCAAATTCAATAAGCAAGGACAATTCCATCTCAGTGCTATTGGCTGGATCAGGCCCTTCCCTTCAGGAAGCTGCTGCAAATGCTGCCTCATGTCATCCAGCTGTTTCTCAGGTGGCCGAAGCTCAACTTGTGATCCTAATTTCTCCACATGGACCTCCTGGTTTCCACGGCCTTTTTTTCTCTGTCATTTCATTTTTCTTTTGAAATCCTTTTTCCACTTATATATTAATTTGAGGTGCTACTAGGAAAGGTATCAAAGGGGTTTGGAATTTCAATTACATACAGGTGGAATTGGTATAAAGAGTCGTAGACTAATTGTTGATTTTTTACTTTTAGAGAGCATTAAGTTGAAATATCTGCTTTAGTAACCCAATGACCAGTAAGATTTTGCACCTTGCCAAAGCACAAAAGATTGATGACCTCCAACATATTTGTCTTTGATTATCTCATGGTTAATGTTCAAGAAAAGAAAACAATGTATTGAGACTTCAAAAATGTCCTGTCATCACATGGTGATATGAATTTGAGACCTAGATCAAGGACATTATATTATGAGATTCTGAAAGTTGGCAGATTTAATTCTTGCGCAGGTGCTTCTAGCTGATTCAGATAAATTTACATACCCTTTAGCAGAGCCTTGGGCTAAACTAGTCCATTTGGTTCAGCAGGGAGGTGGCTACTCACACATAATTGCACATTCTGGTTCATTTGGGAAAAACATTCTACCACGTGCAGCTGCTCTGTTAGATGTTTCTCCAGTTACGGATGTTATTGAGATATCTGAGTCTAATTTATTTGTCAGGTACATTCTGTTGCTTTGCTCAAACTTACAAGTTTGATGCCTTCACCCTATATGTTGTGTACTACTGTATAGGGTGCTTTACTTGGTGTTAGTTAAGCACTTCACATACTTGAATTCCTTTGTAGAAAGGAACCTCTTTCTGTTAAGAAGCAGATTTCAAGCATCAAAACTGAAATCCTTCCATTTATACCATGTCATTAGCTGTTTGAGCATTGACAAGCTAGTCCACGAAGGTCTTGAGTGACGTCTAATTTCCAAAACTATGTTGAAGTGAATTAAGACATATTGCATAGTTCGTACGTTTTTGGGATTCTAAATTCTTATATCGACTATCAAGGTTACAGTATTCTGTGAGTATAAAATACCATGTTGGGTCTTGAATTTCATTCCTCTCTTGAAATCATGCAGCCTTAGGCGATGCATAAGCTACATCAGCTTCTAAAAGTAATATGAGTTACTCTGAAGGTTGTTGAAAGTTATCCATCGCAAAGACATCAAGTTACTAGATACCTATGTCCTTGAGGAAGGACCCATGACAAGAAAAACATAAGTTTTTCTTTTCTTTTCTTCTTTTTTTTTTCATCTTTTTCTTTAAACAATTCATTTATTTTTCCTTTCTATGTGCTTCCCTTTGTGTCTTTAAGGAAAGAATTGAAGCAGACAAAAGAAAAGGTAGTTACAGACCTTTCATTTAATGTCCCTATCTCTGTTTTCTTTTATGCCTCTGGCCTGTCAAGAAGAATTTACTTCCATCTTGATCTGTAAATATAGAAATTTATGTGATGTTTCTGCTCTCCTTTTCAACTTAAAACAACTACAATGTATGAATATTGAAACAGTAAAATTCTTGATAATACGTATTGTATACAACTGAAATTATACATCAAGCAGGGAGCACAATACCCTTAGTTATGTTGCATGCAATCAAATAAATACTGTTCTTTTTTACAGTCTATAACCCACTCCATTGACCTATAAGTCCAAAGCATAGTTAGTAATTCTTGGGATTCATGTTTTGCAAAACTGTTGTTATTATCACGTTTCTTTAGTTATTCTACATTGGTGGAATGGTTTTTGCACCTCACATGATGTTAGTGAAGAAACGCATATAAAATATCAAGAAATCAACTTACTTTACCTTTCTGTAAACCATAGGTATCATTCATCTCTTTTCTTAACTGAGTAACCCGTTCTTGGGCTAATCCTTACTTAAAAACATTTTTACAACATCACTGATATAGATTTACCGTAATTAAAAGCTATTGTTATTATCTGAAATATTTGAAATCCAGAATGGGGCATCACAATTGCAAATGCAAGCTAAACTTAGTTTCTCTTATGTGACTGAAATTAAGACTTGAAAACATTTGGCAGGCCAACTTATGCCGGAAATGCAATTTGTACAGTTCGTTATATGGGTGCCAACCCTTGTATGTTGACAATCAGACCTACATCTTTCCCAGTACAGCCTACATCAGCTGATTCAAAATGTAATGAGGCTCCCATCTCCCAGGTTGATCTCTCAACCTTAAATGAAGGTCTGTTTTCCCTTTTGTAATGAATAGGAACCCTTTTTGTTGGATACGATCTGACTTGGATATATGAGAAATAGGAAAACTGTCTATTGTGTTTATGTAATGTAGTTCTTGTTTGACATTTAAAATGCTAGAGCTAATAAACACTTGGGTGATTCTTATCAGTCAAATGTATCTGATGGTTACTTGCATGTCATGACATATCCCTCTATATTTATTGGCAGATTCTATAGGTAAATCAAGATTTGTGAGGCAGTCATCCCAAGATACAGAGCGCCCAAATCTTGGGAATGCACGTGTAGTAGTCACTGGGGGACGTGCATTGAAAAATGCTGAGAACTTCAGGATGATAGAGAAGCTTGCAGAGAAACTTGGTGCTGCTGGTAGGTTTTACATTTAACAAGAATTGTTGTTCCTACACCTTGGATCTATGGTACTGCTTCAGATATAACTTTGTTTCTATTTTTTGTCTTCTTTATAGTATTTATATAATCTGGTAATTCTTCCTTTATTTTTTATTAGTTGGTGCTACCCGTGCTGCTGTTGATGCTGGATTTGTTCCTAATGATCTCCAGGTAACACGTACTATGTTTATCTCAAAATTTGTCCATAGCAGTTGATATCATTGCCTATCATGAGAGAGCGCTTTCATTCCTTGGTTCCCTGCTCAGAACCTTAAATTTGTTTTCCACTAATTGCTTTATGCCACACATAAGAAAAGAGTTGTTTAAGCTGTTCATTCTGACCTTGAAGTTGTGATAGTTATCCATTTAGAGCCTCCCTCCCTCCCACCCACCCCACCCAATCCAAAAGGAAAAAGAGAAAAAAAAAAAAAAAAAAAAAGGACAATATACGTGCTTTGTCCTTGGGTTCTTACTTCTTACTTATTTCTTTACTTAAGCATGCAACCAAGTAGTTTGTCCGTAATTTGAAATATGTGGAGAAGCATTGATATATCTTTGTAGTGCCTCTACTTATGCTTGGGTTTGACAACTTATCCACTTGCTTTACTTTTGCTTTTTTTTTTTTGGTGTTGGGGAGGGGGGGGGGGGGGTTTGGAGAGTTGGGATTTTGGGTGCCTCTGATAACATTATACACACAAGGTTCACTTCTACCACACTGTTGTAATTAGTCTATCATACTTCTTTGTTTTGGGGTTTCCATGGGATTGGAGGGGTTCTTATATCTATATATCTATCTATCTATATATATATATATATATAGATTTAAGATTTTTTATCCTGTAGTCTTACTGGCGAGTGCATGTTTTTTCAGGTTGGCCAAACTGGAAAGATTGTAGCCCCAGAATTATATATGGCTTTTGGTGTATCAGGAGCTATCCAACACTTAGCAGGCATGAGAGATTCCAAGGTCATTGTTGCTGTTAACAAAGATGCAGATGCACCCATATTTCAGGTGATGCCTGAGCTTTTATTCAGTTCTCCGTGATACTTTCTTATCTCTCTTTCCCGTGAAAATGCTTCGAAAGTAATAGTTAATTAAGAAAGAAAAAAAAAATCTCTTCTCCTGGGTGAGGATGTTGGGGCCTTTTCTTGGGTTTTCATTTTCTCGATTTGAAAGGACCGCCTCTTGACTTAGTCGAATTAATGTTATTGGAAGCTATTATGCATTTTCCAATATTTGATGAAATAAGCACTTCGTGCGGAGAAATGGTAACTGAGTGCCGAATGAGACTCTCTGTCCATGTCTTATCGTAAATATCTGCCTGTTCCCTTCTATGTCCCATTTTCATCAACTGGTTGGAACTGGGATATGAAATCACCAGGAAGTTATCTTCTGTCTTCTCAATTCGATTTTTTGAAAAGTTAAGCTTATAATGAAATATATGAGCCCCACAGGACCAGCATGCAGCAAACTTTACATTTTTACGGAATCATTAAGTCTTTTGTCTGAACTTTCCTGCTTTGACTGCAAAAGATCTGAACACTAGAGCTAGATAACATCCCTTTAAGTTGCGATAGAATGATGCACAAGCATTTAGCTCAATGTTTCTCCTCACAATAGAACCTGCTTTTCTTTGATCTCCTCGGGTGCAAACGATTATGGAAAGAGACTTTTTCTTTTTTGTCCCTTTTGCACTGGTATTCGGCCTTCTAATCCTCTCCTTGAATTTCAGGTTGCTGATTATGGGCTCGTAGGTGACCTTTTTGAGGTGATACCGGAATTGCTAGAGAAGCTTCCCGAGAGAAAATAAACTTCCAACCGGGCATTTCTAAGGCTTCTTATCTCTGACTATCTTGTTTATAATAAGTTTCAAGTTGTATGAATGCTAATAATCCTAATTGAAAGTCGACTTTGAATGCGCCCATCCATCATTCTTTGTGATGGAATCTCCTTTTTCTTTTCTTTAACACTAAACTTCCTTTAGCATAGAATAAAAGACAATCTTTTTCCGGTTCCCTTGAATCAGTCTCAGCTCGTAAACAAGTAGCTTAGGCAAACAAGCAAGGAAAGGGATTGAATGGAGAAATGGAGGGTGAAGTTTGTTTGATATTATGGTGTGGATATTATTTTATTTAGCGTTTACCCTGCCACCAGGCGCATCTAGTGTAGTGGTATCATAGTACCCTCCCACGGTACTGACCGGGGTTCGATTCCCCGGATGCGCATGCTTATTAAACATTATATTTTTAATCTCCCATTGGATTCATAATTTTTCTTAGTCAAAACCACCAAGTAAAGGCCAACTTGATCCCCGCAAAGTTTTAAGGATCATCATTTGAATATGCTCTTGGTGACAAATTCTGCATTTGTGAGCGAAATGTCCAAGCTTTGTGGGGGAGGGCACAGAAAGTTCAACCAAAGTACATGTGGCTTGCTATGTACCCAGCACCATGCCTGTGTGTGTCATCCACATCTTAGCATGTGCAGGGTGTCCCATTGAAACATCCCAAATGCTCTGAAAAGCTAATACAGCATGTGGGGTTCATAGCTGACTCGAATAAGGGCCTTCCACGTAAAAGATTGGTAAGTCCCTACACTAGTGGGACGAAGGAATACAGTGTCACTTCACTACCTATTTTCCCCAAGGAATAATATTCTAAGTTAATTGCTCAATAAATCTTTCATTCAGCTAGCTTTTTCAATTCTCGTCAGGCAGCAAAAATTCGGCCATTTTCACGGTTTAGCTCTAATATTGTAAGTGTTGAGTGTGCCAATTCTACATCAAAATGAAGACTTAACACTGTACGAGACCCAACATCCTATACTTCAGAAGGTGTAGATTACCTCTATCACTACTCATAAATTTTAATAAACTTAAATCTATTTTTATATGGTATCAGAGTCAGGTTCTTCCATTACTGGTGGTAGACCAAGCCCCCCCTCCAACAGATGACGTTAGTAACAAATCTCTAACTCATGGAGTTGTAAATTTGGTTGGTACATTTAGTTCCAAATACCATTCTTCCCATACACGAAAAAGGAATCCTGGGAACCAACCACTCTCCTAAGGTCTTATTATTTATCAAACCAAATATTTTCTTCTTTTCTTTCCTGAGTATTGACTCAATCATTAAATAATGCAGTGATCCAATCAAAGATTATTAAGAAAAACCAACTTGGTTACCAATTCCTCGAATAAATTCTTCGATTAGTTAATTAGACATCAATTTCAGGTTGACTTCGTAATGAGATGTCTGTCCTGGTGACAAGTTCTGTCAGTAATCGCTTTCTTAATAGTGTTATTGGGGAATGAGGAAGCATGCTTCTCAACTCCAACATTTAACATGCACACACAACCTGGTTTTCAAGTCCTCGAATAGTTCTCTTATTAGTTAATTAATCACGAACTTAAATGTTGACTTTAAAAAATGAGATTGTCGAGAGCGTGACAAATTCTCTTACTAATTAATCACCTTTTAATTGGGGCACCCCATGAGACCTCCATTTCTTGGTGTTACTGAGTGATAAAGAAGCATGCTTCTCAACTTGCTTTTCTTTTTTTGTAAAGTGAGAATCTTTCTCAGTTATGGAACTCTTTAATTAATGCCCTGTCCAGTCAATATCCCCATATATTGAGAATTCTCCTTTCTTTTCAAATGGCAGCTCCCAAACCACTTGTTTCCACCTTTTCTTTCTTACCAATCTCTTCCGAAAAGCCTAAATCTCATCTCCTTTTAAATTAGACATGGAGGTGGGTATCTACAGCGCCTATAAATATCATCCATGATCCTTTCTTAAGTCAACATGTGATAATAAACCAGTGGAACTCGTCGTCTTAACAACTATAGATGGAAAGAGTCTTAGCCTTCTGTTAAGTTGTCCATTTAGGATGAGCTTTATTCAAATGGGTTGTCCATTCACAGGATGACAAAAAATGCCAGAGCACAGATCTGTATGAATCTGGTAGTGGTTGAAGGTCTAGTGAACCTCATTCCAGAGGGTGGAGTTGTTTCGAACAGTGAACATTTGTCCAAACTGCTTTCTTCCGGCAACCTTTGTCTCATTGGTCATGCCGGTTGTTTGTGTTCTTTGTTTTTGTTGGAGTTGCTCCTCTTCTTTTTAATTTCGTGTGTTGTTTATTGTGAATGAAAGGGAGTGAATTCATCTGGTTAATGTTTACAGGAAAGTTTTTGTTGCTTTTTCCATGAACCCTACATTTGCTGGTACGTGTTGCTCTTGGGAATATTTTATGACTAATTTTCTGTGGACGTAACGTGTACCCTATATATTCCAATTAATCATTGCAAGAATGACTAAAAAAAATCGTTGTTGGTAAAAATTTGGACTGCTTCCAAAGAGGTATTCCATGACGTCAACCTATGTTATGTTTTGAGACCAAAAAATAATAATAATAATCTCCATTTGTTCTCAATATCTTCGCCGTTCCAACTATGTGGGTTCTCTCAAATGAATGAATTGCGGTTCTTAATATTTTGAAAAAAGGAAAATAAGTGGCCGGCAATAGTTGGGGATGCTAAAATGATCTCATTATATACAGCAAAAGTAACATGATTTCGTTTATGCACAAAGATAGAAGGAGAAAAATGCACTGATCTGGGAAATATTATCCGAAATAATTCATCGCCACAGAGAAGGGAACTAAGCAAAGCCCTCTTTTCTTTAGTTCTGCGCAGTCACTTTCTCTCCCGATGAAATCCACTTCTCTTTCCTCCTCCTCTTTCTGTCCTGAAACACTTCCTTTCTCCTATGACAAAGTAAAAAGCATTGGTTTTAGGTGATATGGGAGCCATAAAAACCCAGAAAAGAATCAAGCAGGAAGTAATAGACGCTTTACCGGGGATATTTCTGTGTTCTCTTTATGTCTTGTACTCATATCCATCTCATTCAGATTATGAATCTACCGAAACAGAGAGAAAAATATATATATATATTATCCCACAGAAGATCAAGAAGGTGAAGATGAAAAAGAAACAACTAGAGAAGTTCTGACCTTGGGACTGTTAACTGGAGAACTAGCAGTATCCTCTAGAGCATCATCCACCAAAGCTCCTACCGTTTTCCTCTTCTTGAAGCTCAATCTCTTACCACTCTTAACAAGAGGCAAGCCTCCGCTGTGTTCAACACTGTCAGACCTTTTTCCGGCCAAGGAAGCAGCATCAGAAACCTGAGAAGAGGTTTCGAGACGGGAAGAGCAATAACTGTCCTCCTTCTTGTTGCTGACCAAGAAATCTTCCAAGTACAAAGTCCACCCGCTCTCCTCTGGAGACTCGGAGGTTCTTTCATTGCAAGGGAGCGCTTGGCTCAGAGAAGTCATGGAGTTTTCCATCCGGCGAGGAAGAGAAGATGAAAGAACTAAATTCAGGTTCGCCGGTCAGTTTGAGAGAAGCCATTTTATAGTACAGCGGAAAATAATAAAATAAATATAGAAAACTGAGTTGGTAATAATGGCGTGAAAGAGAGAGAGGAGACTTGACATTGTCGTGTAAGATTAGGTGAGTACCAACAGAGATTTGCAACATTTTTGTAGGACTTGCTTTTCCACCAAATGCGTCGAAGAAGCCAATCAGTCCCTTCAAGTGAACTTGGACCCGTTTTGAGGTGGGTTTATTCATGACAGGAGAACTCGTTATTTCTCCTTCACATATTCCACGTTAATAATTGCTGTCACAATGATGTACATGGCATAACTTATCTTCTTTTTCAAACGAGATTCCGTTCTAAGACCTACTTAGACCATGACTAGCTAAGCCACTCGGCCATGGAACCACGGACCTGCGCTGCAAAAGGATGCTGGTTTCGTTTTTGGCAACATAATGATGTTCATGGATTTTCCTCCTCTTTTTAATCTCTTTTCTGATGCTAGATTTAGTATATGTCACCCACTATTGACGTCTTAGTTTATTCTCTTTTTGACAAATTAATATTGAAATTTTTTTCGAAGTGATTAAAACTTAAGTTTTCTATTAAACACTTATTCACTTATACTTTAAGTCTTTGTCAAATATCCTACATTTGAGAAAAAAAGGATATGTTAAAATCCATTATGTGTCACATATTTGTTAATGTCCTAGTTTATTAAATTTTTTTTATATACAAAATTATTCTTTCTTGTAAGTTGATTTTAAGAAACAAACTAAATCTTCTAACAAAAATCTCTCACTTACCCACTTCAATTTTTTAACCAAAACTTAGTTCTTTCATAGACAAGGTCCACCATGGGCAGCACTTTACACGAAAAAATCCATTGCAGTCATTATCTTAATGGATTGGATAACCACCAAGATCACAATATCAATCCTTTGAAAACTATATGCTAACTATCAAACTCACAATTTGGTCAAAAGATATTATTATAATATTTTATTACAATTAGGGATATTTATGTAATCATAAAAGTTTTAAAAAAATCGCTATAAATATATAAATCAGTGAAAAACCTATTAAACCTTTCACTCCTTGGAGACTCGTTTGATGAGAAGAAGAAAAATTAATAAATAGAGACTACAAGATTATAAGGCATTATATTGATACAAACCTTTTAAATTTGTTATATTTAATCTATGCATTTATATGGGTGATAGATTTAGTAAATTTCCACAACAAGTTTTCCAACCATTTGCTCCAATTTTCCTTCCTACCCATTCAAAAACCTCAAAATTCAACTATATTCATTCCAAAAGGCACCGACACTTGTACATTTTCTGCAATGTCTTGGAAGAGTGGAAATGCTCCCGGTCACCACGTTGGTTGGAAATTCGTAGATGGTCATCCGTTGAATAAAAATTTAGGCCCTCATCATTGATAAATAATGTATTTAGACGATTGACTTCTGCTAGAAAGAACATAAAATAAAAGCAGAAAACATTTTTGGGAAACCAAAGCATCATAAAGCTTGTTGAGGCTTTTGTTTCGTCTTTGTTTAATGACTTGTTTGGTGTCTTGCTGACGTTGAATTACCATTTTTTTAATAGTTTGGGCCCCATTATACCCCCCTGTAGAGTGCAAATGATTGCTTTTTATTTAAAAATTTTGAGCGTATAAACAAAACATTCCTTGTCTTGGCGATCAACTGTTTAGTTTTTAGGGTAATTTAGAACTTGTCACCCATATTTGTATTTCACTTCCTTGCACTGGTTCAGTGATCTACATATGTAGGATATCACGATTGCATTTGATAAAAGAAAAAAAAAATAAAGTGAGGGATGAAATGGTTCACGAAGATTCCAAATATTGTCTATCAGTCATCACCTTTAAAAAAAAGTGTTATTTCTTTTAGAAAAAATCAAATAATATTATCATTGAAATTATTTGGAATTTACGATTTATAAAGTTTATCTTCTATAATATAAAATCCATAAATGACCTGACATCTAGAACATAATATGGATCACTAATTTTGAAAGAACTTAAAACTTTTAAATTTGAAATCTTTACTTTACTTCAAATCTTTACATTCATTCTTATCAAATTATAATTAAAAATAATAATTCTTGAAAACCCTTCTTGGGTCCCAATAGTAAGCATATGCTTAACTTAGGCTTGAGATGTCCCATCAACATTACAATAACTAGACACAGAATTGCAAGTTTTTTTAATCAAATTTCTTATCAATTCAAGACAAAAGACACTATTTGATAGCAAATGTCTCTTTTCATGCTTCTTCTACTTTATTGGTTTTTCTAATGTATGAAAAATTGTACAATTTGGTGTCCCACCTATTGCTGGAGCATCAAATTATTGCTTACCTAATTTTATAGGGAGTATCTAATGTGTGACTTTGTCTAGACAATAACAACAACTATATGTACATTTGTCTTAATTTAGATTTTCTTCTCAATTGATAATAAATTTCTCCTTTTAAGCGTCTTATTTTTTTTTCTTAATGAAAGTAAATGTTGTAAAATTTGTGACCCACCTATAGGTTTCACATCCTACTATTGCTTACATAATTTTAGAGGGACTATCCATTGTGTGATTCTGGTTCCAAGTTGGATTGTCAACTAAGTCGCATGCCTAATGCGTTATAGATTGTTTAAACTTGACATGATCGGAGCCTAATTTATGTATGACAAAAAGCTGTAAAATGAATTCGTGTTCTTCCTTATATGTTTGCAAAGAGAAAGTCGCTCTCTTAGAAATGTTTCGATGTCTTATACTGTTTGCCATTTTGCCAGGAGCATATTCTACAGATTGTCGCATCATATTATTTGCCTGCATAATTTTAGAGGACTATTTGCCGTGTGATTTTGTTTATACAACAATAACAGTGATATGAATACAAAAAACATAAGCTTGATAGCAAATGTTTCTTATCTTTTATTGCTCTTCAAATGAAAGAAAACATTGTATAATTTGTGTCCCATTGTCGCGTCATATTATTGCTCTCATAATTTTAGAGGACATATCCATTATGTGATTTTGTCTCGCCAATAACAAATAGTCAGATGAACATAAAAAAACGTAAGCGTGATAGCAAATGTCTCTTTTCATGCTTCTTACAATTATTGACTTACGTAATGAAAGAAAAAGTTGTACAACTTGCGCCCCACATACAGATTCTCGCATCTCATTATTGCTTACATAATTCAAAAAGGACTATCTATTGTGTGATTTTGTCTATTATTGTAAGTAAAGTAAAAGCAATTATAAATAAAGCCAAATTCTCTCTTAGGCACTTCCTTTTTGATATTGATCAACTTCCATTGTTACACATAATTTATGTTAATCAAAAATTTTATTAGCCAAGTGTATTCTCATTTTCAAAGTTCAAAATAGCATTTTATGCAATATATCATCATGACATCACATGGACATTTTAAAGCTATGATATGGAACTAGTAAGAAGAATCACAGAAAAAAAAAAAAAAGGAGCATATTCTCAACCTTCTTGCTATCGTCTTATCTAGCCTTCTTTTGCCTTATCATTCATTTACATTGAATTCTTAGACCCCCAAACAATCATTTCAAGAAGTTCATACTATATTAAATAATGAAAGTAGACCGTCATTGAAACATTAGTTTATCATTTTTGACTTATGACATTCTTAGCTAGAATATTTAGGAAGATATGTTCTCATTAAAATAAATAAATAAATAAATAAAAACTCATTAAGCCTCCCAGACAGCCCTAAACCTACCTCCATCTCATAAAATATAATTGTTGGGTACAGAGTACGTCATCTCACAAGGAACCTCACGCAGGTCGTACCCCGAGTCACTCATATTTCTAATATAGTTCTTGACCTAAAAGTGGCGACTTAAGGGTCCCCAGCAGATGGCTGAGGTAATAATATTCCTTTTTTATTTTTATTGTGGTATTAAAAAAAGAAAAAGAGGAGGGAGATGATTCTCATTTCTATGACATGGAGAAGTGATTAGACACCATTATTTACCGGGGTCCAGCATAACATGATTCCTCAAGATTGTGTTCCTGATAGTGGTCTAGATCTACGTGTTTTCTTTTCAACGATGCTACCCAATCATAGATTCAGGTCATGGTTAGAGGTACGGGCTGTTTTCGGGCTCCATCATCATTATCAGACCTGAGAACCATAAGAAAAAATGGTAGATGGGGCATTTACACAAGTCCACCGTTTGCTTCACCGCACATGCCAACACATGCAAAGTCATAAACACGGACAAAGACCTAATCATCATTAGCTAATTTTCCTACAACTACAAATCCAATAGCTAACTCCCAACACACCTTGATTACAACAAACCAAAGATGTGGGCAAAAGTAAGTAAACCCGTTATAAAAATACTACAAGAAATACACAGCTTATGATTTGGCATAGCTTCATCAAAATCTAAGTTGAGGACCAGAATCAATCGACTGTTTGGCTTGCCCCGATTCAGGGTTTCCATCCCAAAACATTAGCTGTTAGGCTTTTGTTTGCTCTCCTTCCTTGTTTGGTGTGGGTCAGGGTGCCTCCTACTTAGTTTATGTTCTTGTCCGTGGTATACCAAAGAATATGATACCATTTTATATATAACAAGATCATCTCTTCTGAAGAATGGTGAAAAATTCTCTCATGAAGGATAGATGGAGCTCACATGAAAATACTTGGACCAAATGGGAACACACAAACCAAAAGAAAGATAAAATGAGACTCAAATGAAAACTCTCAAATCAAAATTATATTCTAAAACCAAAACCAACAATTCAGACTACAATCAAGATTGCTGCCTTTCATAGGGATCATGTCCTTTTAAAAAGAAAAAACCCTAATGAACTTGACTAACCCAACTTAACTAACCTTGGTTTAGGCTTATATGTCTAGACATATAGCCTAGACCTGTAACAGAATATCTGTTCTTAATGTCCTAATTTTCTTCACACATTTGCTCCGTGTTGAAAGATCTTGGGACAAGGAATTTGATTAACATTATAAAAGTTTTCAGCAGTACCGTCTATATCGAGTTTTGAGTTCCAATCACGTGGCTCTTTGAGGACAGAATTTCGTCGAGGTGAAATTTTGTAACTTTCCTGGGAATGAACTATGCCTTAGATGCAGGCTAAGATTACTGGTCCTTTTCTCTATTCCGTTTCTGCTAGAAGAAGTTGGTCCACAAACTGGGTTGCTAAAAAGCTATCATTTCTAAGGAAAGACCGTGACACCAACCTCATGTCGTTCTGATCTGTGACAAAATATAAAATTTAATGTTTTCCAAAGACCAGATAAGAGCACAACAGGCCGTGGTCCCGTTCTGCAGGATATACAACACACTTGCTGAAACCGACATGTCAATATGATTGAGTACTTCAAATGTGTAGGATAAAGGAGTTTTTCGGGGTAAAGAGGAAAGATGCGTCCCTAACATAAGAACACCCCGCACATGCACGCCATTGTCGGCCAGTGACTTGTTTGTTGGATGTTTCAGAATGTTTTCTATCTTTTTGACGTAGTGATAGCCAATACGGCATTTGTTTTCTGCTACTTATCTTATGTATAATGATTGTACGATTTTCATTTTCTGAAGAAAACAATAGATTCATCTTCTTTGCCTAAAGCCCATGGCGTTTATTGGGTTTTGGTAGACAGAATGTTGGGCGTATCCAGGAATTGGGGTCCGGCATTACTCAACCACTGCATAGCCATTGGCCGATTTCACAGTGCAATTTTAATCGTACGCTTCAGGCTTTGTTATGTAATAATTGTTAATTATGTATTGACAAATTGATCACTGTTATTTATAGGCTAATTGTGTGATTTCCCAGTGCATTCTCGACCTTCCTTTGATTAGAAAAAAAAAAAAAAAAACTATACTGCAATTTTGGATTGCAGGCTATTGATGCAAACTCTAAAATTAATCAAACCACATCCGGACTAGGCTATTGTTGTAACGGATACATCATTGGAAACTTCAACTTTTTTACCTCTGCCAATTGTTTGTTTCCTTCTTTTAAGTCCCAGCAATCTGAGCGTTACGGAGCTGGTTCTGGCAAATGCGTTCCAGCACATGTGTAACCGACCCTTTGTGCTGAAAACCTGCAAGCTAATCTAGAATCTTCTGAGAAATAGCTTTAAAAAAAAGGAACTTTGTGGGTTTGACTGGGCCAAGATCCTAATGCTATAGGCAGGTCACTTTAGGCTGATAACTGCTAGTGGAAAAGTGGATCACCAATATTGCGAAGGTTTATGGAGGGCGTGTGCGACTGAAAAGTTGGTCAAGGATCTTAGATGTCCAACGTGAAATGGTGATTTGCTTAATCAATCTTTTGGCGAGTGAGTAGAGAGGTTAATGCCATTAGGAGGGAAAATGAAAGAATAAGGGATTCAATTGGGTGGCCTTGTTGGATGGACAATATTTAATTGTGCCTATTAACAACGTCGACTTAGATGATATGAGATTTAGAAAAGGGGATGGGAGATTTTGGCATCTGGAATCTGAGATCTATTTGGCCTCAAATTGCCTCGGTTCCGCCTGTTTTGACAAAACAGTTCTATACTTGGTCTTACTGAAAGAGAGAGTATGTCAATCTTTCAGACGTCAGATAAAATTCTAACTATACGTATGTCCATACGTGTGTGTTTGAGTATTAAGAGCAATCACTAATAATAATTTTCAGTAGCACTCAATGTCTAGATAAACATTTCAGAACATGAAAAGTTCCTAACATGGCAAATCAATTAATCCTAAGCGAAAGAAGTAAACTGCTGTAGCAAACATCTGTTTGCAATTACTATTTGGTGTAAAATGCTATCATGCAACGAGAGGTTGCATTTGTTGAAAAACAGATGCCAAACGGCTCTAGAGAAAAGGGCGTGAGAAAAAAGTTGGTTTTCTTGTTTTGTATCATAGAGAACACATCTTCTAACATGACTGATACCAAGGCCAGGTAACTTATCCTGGGTACTTAATTTCTTCATAATAATGAGGGAAAAATACACCATGTAACTAAATTAAATATCATGGGTCACAAGATGAATGCACTTCTAAGTACCCTTACCAGTGAAATATCATTTGTTAGAAAATTCATTTCTACACATACGTAGACTCAAGTGTAGGGAGTTTGTTGTCAGTTTAAAGAAGATTTTTGAGTAAAAATTTAGGTAAAGTAAGATTTTTGCTATATTATTTTCAATACACCCCTTCACCCCAAATATTTGAAGACAATTAAAAATGATTAGGGACTTTTCCCAAGCTATTTTCAATGTCATTACAAGTTTCTGTCCAACACACACTTGGAGACTCCTTTCTCTTGAGCAACGCTTATAATTTTCAACAACTTCTCCCGAGTTCAGCATCAAACACATGATGGTCTCATATTCAACAAGTCTTGAGCCTAAAGTTGATCTCCACTTAACAAGATCATTCTGATTTATTTGAGTTGAGAAAATATTTTAAATGCATTCGAGTATTGCTACTTGATTTCATAACCCTGGATTTTTGGTTTCAGTGGGAGGCAAAAATTGTCTCAAAAACTTTGGTTCCTTGACTGAGATCATGCCCCTCTAAAATAAAGATCCAAGAATCTATTTATTCCACATGGTTAATCAAATTTTAGGAGGATGAATAAAGAAAACCGAAGCGTCTAAATGGCAAATGGTGCATCTGCGAAGGATAAATATTTAGCCTATTGTACTTTCTTTCTTTCTTTTTTTTCTTCTTTCAGCTTGTCTTAGTTACCACTTTTTTCGGCACAAAATCTTAAGCTTTGATTCACATTATGAAATCTTAACGGCAATTACTTCTTTGGCTGTCAAGATTCATGGAATTCGGAAGATATTCTATTAAGGAAAAAGAAAAAGAAAAAGGCATAGAAGCCTCACGGGTATCCGATGGCTGGGGTGAAAAGCATGCCACTTTCCGCAGTCATCTTTAACACCAAGCCGGCAGTCTCATGCAGAAGCGAAGGCAACCACGGCCCTACAAATGAGCCAATCGTAGAGAAGCCAACAGCCACGTATACCTCAGGTGTCTTTCACCTGGCACTGCATTCAGCCCCACAAGCGCAGTCCCAAACGATGACGCCATGTTCCATCTCTTGCCAAACGCTTCTTCTTATGCACGACAGACAAACGCACACACACACACACACAGAGCAAGCGAAAGAGAGAGAGAAGAGAGAGAGATATCGGTTACATTGAGAGTTAGCATCTGTATGTTCTGAATCTAACATCATTTTTTTTTTCATTTTTTTGCTTCAATTTTTTCTTAACTCTTTGTGATTATCATGTGCGTTTTCTACTGTTTTCTTGTTGATCATGCTATCATCTTTTTCGTTTCAAGTGATTTGTTTTGAATTTTCAAGGTAGACTAAGAAATGACAAATGTGGATGCATGTATTGCAGCTGAACATGGCCAGCTTTGGAGAGTACGACGATGATACACACAGTATCATGGACAGTGATTCCACAGGACTTGTTACGGATTCTGAGACCCTGAGCATTGAGACCGGTTCTGAGACCATAAGCCTTGCTTCTGACTCTGACACCTTGAGCCTTGATACGGATGATGATATTGATTTTGATACCGATGATGATAGTGTCTCCGGGAATGTCTCTGAACACCAAGATACGAAGTGGGTCCTTTAAAGTTTATGGATAAAAGAACACGAATATAACTTTTTTATTTTTTTTATTTTATTTGTAAGTATATCATTTTGATTCTAAAGGCTTTAGGGTTTCGGTTTGTTCAGCGTTGCGGAAGAATCTACACTTTCATCGGAGAGGATCGCGGCTGAAGGTCAAGTAGGGTTTGAGCCTGATGCAAGGTCTCAGGTAAAGGAGGTTCTCACGTAACTAGAATAAGCAGATCAAGGAGAACCCTAAAACCAAACGTTGATTTTACCATTACACTCTCATGAAACAATCTACATTTCTCAGTCTCTTGAGCAGCATCTGGTCCCCTAGTATCAGCCTTTTCTTGTATTTAAGCCATTGTTCTGACAGCAACTTTGCTGGTAATGGAAGAGCAAGGTTCACATGGGAGAAGCCCTAAAACCTGCAAGTGTAAGAAAAGATGACAGATCAGAACAGTCAAAATCACTGCACCTTTTTGTGGGATCATATGACCTTTCATGAGTCTGACTCTTCATTATCCCATAATTTCTTTCGTCTTAATCTTCTCTCCTTTGGCATCTTAACCCCGCTTCATTTCTCTCTTTTTCATGTGAAGAGAGGCATTGAATTTTTTCCAGATCGTGGACTTGTTGATATGTGTCTCTAACTAATGACTATCTTTGGTGAACAAATTGCACAAAATTCCAGGTTAGTGGCAGTTCGCAGTACAACGGACATGGTGGCTACCCTCCAACAACTCCACAGGCTCCTCCCCATTCACCCGGCAATAACCCTTCAGGCTCTGGGTCAACATCATTCCTAGGGGGCAACTTCCAAAGAGCAACGGACCTTTTCGTGGCAGTTTCAGTTTCTGCTGGGGCAAACAAGGCCCGAGTCATTGAGCTTGCAGTTGCAGGCATGGAAGAATTATCTAAAATGGCCCTTCGAGGAGAACCCCTATGGCAGCTCCAACAAGATGGAAAAACTGAGATTCTGAATAATGCTGAATACATGAAGGAGTTTGGGTTTGTCGATATTACACTGCCGGAGATAATGAGAATGGTTGAGGTGAATCAACCTCGACGTCTGTCTAGCTTGCACGGCAACTCCTACACCGAGCTCCAAAGTGAATTCTGGCCACTGCCTCAGCCACTTAGACCAGAACCTTTACATTCTGAAGCCTCACGTGAAACTGGTTATGTGGGACTAAACCCATTACGCCTTGTTGAATTGCTTATGGATTTGGTAACTTTCTCTTCCGTTCTCTTAATTATAGTGACTAATGTTTTAAGTTTGATGAGCCTTGCTTACATTTATATATGTATGCCTTCCCTTGTTTGATAATCAGAGGAAGTGGTCATTGGTGTTCTCCAATATCGTTTCAGAAGCGGTAAAACTTGGGGTCTTAGCATCAACTGGAGTGGAAGGGAACTATAGTGGAACTTTGCAAGTGGTAAGATGGATATTTTTCCCATTTGAATTTTTGAACTTTTTCTTATCTGCCGAATGCATGCACATGTGATTGCAATTCAAAATCTCCAAGCATATAAATAGCTGGCTCTGCTAAATGAACAATCTTATGCGTAATTCACAGGGTTCAGATTAGGATTAAAATAAAATTGAAATAATTAAGGAAACATATATTCAAACAAAGAGTATCAGCTACATCAACAATATCTGAGGCATAATTCTGTTTTCTGTTTCAATTATAGTGATGAACATAGCAAGTTGGTGGCCACTATTACAGTAGGGCTTTTAGTTTTGTGACTCCCCATCATCCCTTTCGTGGAACTAAAATTTTCACTTTGATGCTGAAAAACAATGTCTTTGTGCTTGATGCATGAGAGTTTCAGAATTCTTCTTTTGATAGTTTCTTGCAGAAAAAACTTTGTTTCCAAAAGTACCTTCATTTTTGTTCATGATAAGTAATTTTACATACTAAATATTGGTTCTTTTTTCTTGCAAGATAAATGGTTATACAAAAGTTACATATAAATAAGATTATAGAGACACCCAAAGTTTTATATGGTTCAAGATGAGTCATTGTTTTTCATGATGAGTCATTTTACATATTAAATTTTGGTTCTTTTTGTTGCAAGATAAATGGTTGTACAACACTTACATATAAATAAGACTATAAAGACACCCAAAGTTTTATTTGGTTTGAGATAACCAAACTCTACATTCATAAAACAACAATTTACTTTCTATTTTAAGACTTTTGTATCTTAAGAAATCGTTAAAGAATCTCTCAACTCTAACGGCTCTCTCTCTCTAATCATTATAACAACTTATTAAATGACATAATATACATGAATTTTCCAAAATCTCATATATAAGATAATTATAGAAACACTTAAAGTTTTAAGTAGTTTAAGATAACTAATTCTTACATTCACGAAACAATAATCTACTTTTCAGTTTAAAGTTTTCATATCTCAAGAAATCGTTAGAAAATCTCTTATAATAACGGCTCTCTTTCTCTAATCATTATGACAATTCACTAAACGACATAATACACGTGAAATTTCCTAAAATCTTGTATTTGTAAACAATTTTGAAGAAACCCTTATTATAATATTACTGTTTTGTCTTTTTTTCTTTATAAACTCACGCACATAGAGGAGGGAGAGGGTGGTTTTGAACTTCTAACTTGGTAGACTTGCAAGCCAAGGGCTCCTTAGCTTACTATTTTATTTTGTCGTTTGCCCTAATTTGACTCTATAACTAACGCATTTATCTACACGGGTTTTTTATTAACACAAAGGCTTGTCTTTTTGGTTATTAGTTTTTGAGATAGTTTTCTGTATGATGTTACACCCAGATAAGAGCGGAGTTTCATGTCCCTTCACCACTTGTTCCTGTTCGAGAGAACTATTTTGTGAGGTACTGTAAGCGCCTATCTCCCTTGACCTGGGGCGTTGTGGATGTATCATTGGAAGAAATATTCGCTTACCCATCCATAAAATATCGAAGAAGACCCTCAGGTTGTTTAATCCAAGAAATGCCAAACGGAGGCTCTAAGGTGAGGCAACTTTGTGATCCAGCTTGGTTCAGTAACACTTATCTGTGGCTGACATTTTGATCTAAACCATTAGGTTATATGGGTTGAGCATGTGGAAGCTGACAACAGATGGGTGCACAACATCTTTCAGCCGCTAGTCAATTCTGGTTTTGCATTTGGCGCAAAGCGTTGGGTTTGCACTATAGCTCTACAGTGTGAGCGCTTAGCAACTCTAATGTCTAGAATCACCCCACCTGATGCTGGCGGTAAGTTTGTTCCATGGAGTTAAAAGGGAAGCAGTAAAGGTCTACAATCTCTTGTGCAGGCTAATCAACGAAGTCATTTTCTTGTTTGACGGCAGTGATAACGGAGGAGGGAAGACGAAGTCTCATAAGGCTGTCGGAGAGAATGATGAGAAACTTTTTCGCTCATATTAGTGCTTCTGCAGAGAATGCATGGATGCCATTTCCATCACCTGGGGCTGAAGATATGAGGATCATGACCAAATATTTCATAAATGAACCCGGAAAGCCTAGTGGTCCCTCAGTCGGTTTTGCCACTTCTGTCTGGATTCCGGCCTCGCCAACGCTTGTGTTTGATTTCCTTCGTAGTGTAAATTGTCGAAACAAGGTATTTTCAGTTTAATCAATAAGGTCTACTGTATGATTCTTGGGGTTGCTTGCTATGAATAACTTCATAAACAGATAAGCCCTCCTATCATGTTAAAGTTGAGTCTTACACCGGTTAAATAAGCAGATAATCTCACAATTCATCTGAAATCTTTCGCATGAATTGAAGTTAAATTCTTGGTAGTTTTCATATGTTTTGTACTTGGAATATCACGTGAATGACCACAGATTACATAACCTGATCAATGACGTATCAAAAATTTGCTGAGTACCATTTCTCTACAATGAACTTTCTTACCATTTGTTTGTGAGGCAAAACGATAGTGGGATGCCCTTTCATATGGGCATCCCGCGGAAGAACTTGCGTACATCATGAATGGGGAGGATCGAGGAAACCGCATTTCGATAATGCAAGTGACTGTAAGTTGCAGATGCCCCTCTTGAATATCCTCTTTATAGTCTAATATTTAAGTATTTCTTAACAATGCTTCTTAATTTGCAGTCTACCAGAAACATATATCTGCAAGAGAGTTACACCGACTCAACAGGCTCTTACGTGGTTTATTCACCCATGGACAGCAAGGCCTTGTCGGCTGTCTTAAGTGGCATAAACCCAGACATGGTGACCATGTTGCCGTCGGGGTTTGCAATCCTCCCTGACAGGCAGACATTGGAAGGGCAGGAAAGCAGGGGAAGCCTTCTTTCTATTGGATACCACATAGTCCATGGAACACCTGATGGATTGATTCCCCTTGAATCAGTAGGGGCCATGAAGTACATCCTCTTACGAACTGCCCTATCCATCAGGATGGGTGCCACATCAAACAATCTCCCATAAAAAGTAAGCTGGCGAGTGAATCACAAATTCGGAAATTTCTGTGTCTTTTTACTTCAGGTCTCGGGTTTCTGTTTCCTAACCTTTGACATATATGTGTTGCTTTTGGCTTCTGTTTTCTAAATTATTTCTTTCGCATTTCGATTTGGTATTATTGCTTTCTTTAGCATAGCTTGGAAAAAGAAACAGTAGAAACCTAGACGGTAATCTCCTTCTTTCTGCTATTAAGCTATGGCCTCCACGGTAATACCTTAAAAGTCAAGCAAAAGAGAAAAGAAAAAAGAAAAACAAACGATCTCCTGATCCACGATGAATTTTCTTCATGACCTGTAGTTTCTGAGCTAACAGCTCTTCCTCTTCTTTTTTTATCCTTCTTATTTCACCATTGCAGTGTGGACCTAACGGCCCTATTGTTCATCTTTTTCCTGCAGTCAACAAGAAATCTGGGAGCATAGCAGACGGAGTGGCGCATCATGGCGTCTCTTTTAAGAATATGGGAAGTATGATTAACAACTTTCTATAATATTTATAAAAACAAAAACCAAAAAAAAAACAAAACAAAACAAAACCTAAAAAAAAAAAAAAAAACTTTTGTGTCAAAACTTTCGTGTTGTATCTGTGTATTATGCTGCGTGCAGTACTGTATGACATGGTAGCGGAACTCAAAGCTACGCTAACTGTTAATGGTTTTTCTCTATGTTGTACTTTTGGAGCAAGTTGATCTTGCATGACTTTAGTAGCTATTTGTACTAATAATACCAAAGACAATAATATAATATTATAATTATATTATTGCTGTTCTTCATGGTACTGATAGAATCATGCTACAGGATCAAAGGGCCCACCGGAAAGGTCATTTTTCATTATGATTAAATTAAGTTTGAATCATATGCTATTATAAGACAAACAGTGCTTTCTTTGAAACTTGAATTCTAATATCATGCTTTTTAAAATAAAAAATAAACTAATTTTATTTAAAAGTAGACTTAAAAGAGAAAACGTTTTCTCCATTCAAAAAAAATTGTTAAGCAAGATTTTATAAAAAGCGAGAGTTAAAAAGGGAAGTCAAGGATACTCAAATCACAAACATCAAGCAACATAAGTTTAGACTTCCATCTACATTTATAATTGAGGGAAGAATCACAACAGAATACAAGATCCTTGTGATTCCCAGCAAATCACTGTCCATATCCATAGATAAAACATTATATTATTAGGACAATTGAACACCAGTTAAATATAATTAGAAAATTTAGATAGATGGATAAATAGAACAAGAAGGGGGCATAAATGTACTTTACCGTAGATTTCCATTTTCCATTTTCCATTTTCCATTGTAAGTGACAGCCGAGGAAATATTTGAAAGAGGAATCAAACAGGAGTAAGAGGATGCGAAATTCGTTTCAATCCAAGTCGAAAGGCAGCCATGTTCAGAGGAACACATTAGTCGAGTATAATACAATTAACAAAAGCCAATATACTGCATGTCCTGCAGCTGTAAATCTGATAGAGGACATGTTTGTTTACTGATCTTTGTGCAATTATACCAAAGTATATGACTTACCCCATGACGATGTGGTACAAACATGGGATTTATGTTGATATTACAGAAAAAGATTCCTTCACCAACCAAAACTGTGATGGAATTTGCATGTTGCAGAGATAACCTTTTCCTTGGAAGAAGAGGTACCTTCATCTTCTTGGAAGGAGATCTGAAAATGAAAAATCATGAAAAGGCGGACCTGCAAAAGAAAACACGTAGCAATAAGTAGCAATTTTTCAAGAAGCAATCCATAAAAAAATTCCATTGCAAGTAAAGAGAAATGGCACTATCGATTAGCCTGCCTTGCATTTATGAGCACAATAGAATGGGCTAACGGTACTTCTAAACAATACGCATAGTTTAGTGTAGCCAGTGATCTAGATCACCGGGACAGGTTTGACACAAGCATGCTGGGCACCGTAAGCCAGCAGTGCAGATTCAAAGGGAGGGAATGGTTAAAGGGAAAGTACAGAAAATACTGAAAATTTAGGGATAGCAGAAGAAGAGATGGGGGGAAAGTTTGAAACTCTTTAAGCGACATTTTAACTAAGCTTTAACAAAGTAAGCATACTACAAAATATAACATCTACATTATAAGTCCGGTATGCAATATCCCTGACCTTCTTGTTCACCAAGAATGTAGAATGGGATATGCGCAATCATCTTGGAGCCCCCTTTGCTCCAGTTTATGGTGCCAGGAGTCTGCGTGTATCCACGAGCAGGACCCAAAACAGACAAACAAATTGCAGGTTCATTCATAAGACCCAAATAATCACGAGCCCGCCTCCAAACCCTTGCATCTGAGATTCGAGATCGTGCTACCTTAGGACGCACATCCAAATCAAATTGTGTTAGTTGATACAGGACTGTAGCCACCAGCATTGAATCCTCACCAGGCCTCTCTCCCTATTTCTTGCACAAACATTCTGGCTGATAAACTAACCTTGCTCAACGATACACGCGCTCTTGGCAGTAATTCACGGTGATGTGTAGCAAGCTTTGCGATAGCTGTTACAACAAAACATAGAAGCCTTGACTGCCATGATTTCCTGAAGCTATCACTATCAGAGCCCAGGGCTGAGTCCTGCCTCAGACCTAGACGACTTTGGAAGGAAGAAAGGAGATAAAGTCAGGGAACATGTAGCCAATATAGAAAATAAAATCAACACAAATGCAAAGAGCAAAGACTATTTTAATTTATACCTAGATGAAAGGTTTTCATACAAAAGTAGTTCCAAGCTCTCAAAAAGCTCACGAGCTGCATCTTTGTGTGATGCACCACCGCCACCATACTCCCCAATGGCCCAGCACAATTGTAACGCCAACTCTGTCTACAAATGGAAAAAACAGATCCATCAGAACAAAGCAATAACACTTTTTCTGTCTTGATCTGTGGGATGGCATGACTGACCTTTTCGGGACTATCATAAGCTTCCCCAAGCCTGTCCATTATAGGCTTCTGCAAAGAATTTAACCGAATGTTTATTCAAGAGAGCTAGAAAAGATCAAATATATCATGCAGCTTAGGTTTCTATTCAACAGAACCGTTCTTAACAAGTGGATTAAGGACCAACAAAATAAGAGCATATCATGACAAGATAAGCCTAAGTCCAAAAACAAAGGAAAGAAAGGAAGGCCACATTAGCATGAAATAGATAACATTACAACTACATCATGTTAGCAGTACCAATTAGCATGTTATCATCAAAAAGAAGATCCACCACTTAAAAATGCCTTCAAATTGTTCTGAATTTTTCCTTTACTTTTAAAGATTTAAGAATTTAAAGAAATAAATTGTATCAAGATAATAATAAAGTAAGATGGTCAAGCTTATATACACCATATGATCAGGATAGTCCTTTGCAAATTAAGTTAGAAGGGAAATCCAGAGAAATATGACCAACAATGCTTTTACAGAAACAACAAAAATTGGCGTAAACATACTCATGCAAATAACGCTTACAGGGTCAGAGGTACGCAAGAATTCTTTTAGAACCAAAATATAAATCATTAAACCCTTCGAATATGTTCTCAATATTGAGGACACTCTTCCACATTGGTGCTGGTGTCACACCTTTGCACCAAGCTTTCCAATCTTTGATTGAAAATTCCTCATGGGAATAGCTTGCAACATTCAATTGGAGGTGGATTATCAACAGGCAGTTAAAAATACAAGTGGCATGATATTGACTGGTAAAGTAATGTGTTCTCACAAAAATACCTTCAAGAGTGCAATAAAATCTGGAGAGCGTTGAAATGCCGCAAGCATGAACTCCAAAAGCCTTTTGCGGATCTGCAAACAAAAATTCTTTAGAGATATATTGTCCCACTTTCTCGAAATATCATATCAGTTTGAAATATCTAAGTACCCAAAGATAAACCAAGATTACAAACAGCACATAATCATACTTCATTTACAATTTAGTGAGGAACATACAAAATATCACCAGAGAAATATACTTCTTCATGACATTAGACATGCATAGTTTTGTTACTTGAGATCCAACTGCAAATGCATTTTCTCAGTCCTAAGACTAGAGGGATAATACCTTTCTGGTATCAAATCATTTTTTCCTCAATTTAGGACACAGAAAAATTATAACATGAGAAAAAGGATTTGAGACTTCTGAAGACAAGTTTAAGGGAAAAAGAGGAGAAAGTAACAGCCAAAAAAAAAAGTTCTGGCATCAAAATATGTGCACAAATCAAAGAAGAAGGATATTGATAAGTAAGCAGCAAGAATCATGTTTAACGTGATCACTATTCTTACAAGCAATATTCAATCTCTTTGATAGTTCAAGTAAGTTTTTCTACGTTTTTATCTTACTACTTCACATTTTAACACACTGACACAACGCATAGCATCCTAATAGGACTGCTGCTGAGACCTCATACTTCACGCATAATTTCACTGTAGGAGGAGATGTCATTTGGTCCAAAGAACATTGCTTTTAATATCGTACATTTGAAAATAAGGTGTACCTAAGGTGAAGCAAGAAACACTATTCAATCAGCTCTGTCTACAAGCTTACTTAAATTAACTTTATCAACCAACTTTCTCCATAAACTTACCTAAATAAACTTCATTTGTTAAGAATTAAGCCTGCTGAACGGCATTTTCTTCATTAGGTTTTTAATACTGGTCATCCGATACATATTACAAGATCATCGATCCCATCCAAATCCCTAGTTACCTGGGGATCTAGATATTCATATCTTATTATACCTTTAACAGTCAAATGTACGCAGCACATATAGTAATAAACATCAAAGGAAAGAAACTTCAGGCATCTTTAGCTATACACATACCTCATAAGAGTAACTTTTGTCTGGAAATATTGTAGCATTTCTTGACATAAGCAGGGGTATCAATGCACAGATTAAAGCTGAAAAAGGAAACAAACACAAATCTCATAACTATCAGTGACTTTCGGGGAAAAGGTCATGATGCTTCAATGAATAGCTCTAGCAGAATATGACATTTCCATTCCACTTAAAAAAGTGCAAAAAGGATAGCAATGTTGAAAAAAGACTTATGATTGTATAAACATACCATTATTAACATCACGCAGGGTTATGGCGAAGTACACATCAAGAATCTGAGGTGACATTTTAAGAATTTGTTTTAGCCTATCAGATTGAGGGGTGTTAATTGCAGCCTGTAATGCTGTGGTAATTCCAGGAGAAGTCAAATGGCGTTCCTGAAATACAACATTAATCATAGTCAGTAATTTCAAGCATCCAGTGAGACGTATGAATGTAAAAGCTAAGACACCCATTGGAAAAATTGTCTCATAAAAATGGTTAATATAATATGATTGGGGCAAATGCGCATGGCATAGAAAAAACTTACACAGCCTGTACAAGGCAAATAACTAACACAAGTGATCTAAGGAGTAACCATAAAATTGAAGTTTGCTTTCAGGGAAGCCGCAGTTATATGGCAGTGAACTTGTACGTAAGAAAAATTGCTAAATATAGATGTACAGGTGTAGAAAGTTAAGTCTCACATCCAAAAGACTCAAATCCATAAATTTAAGCTTTTGGAGTAAATGGTATTTCAATGTGTTCATTCTCATGTCACTAGATGTGCGAATAAGAATCATATTTCCCATTAAAAATGATTATGATATTGTCCTTATAAAATCCACGGCATATCAACAAACAGTTTTTTATGTAGGCTGAAAAACAAGAATACTTATATACACAAGTATCAAATTAACCCATTCACAAATTAAATGTACTTCCTCTTGCAATATGAAAAACTCTTTTTCTCTTTTTCCCTTTTTGTGGTTATTTTTTTATAAGCATTACGATTAAAATAAACCCAATTAGAAATTATTAATTGGAGATAACTAGCATACAGCAGCAAAAACAAAGATATAAGCAGGCTAAAGTAAAAAATATTGTGTTAATATTAAATGAGAAAATAGCCATGACAGGACAAAATGAAGATGCAAGAAACTTTTGTAAATATAGTGCATATATGTTTTAGAGGGGATAGGGAGAAAAGTAAAAAGGAAAAAAAGGAGGAAAGTAGGGAGATTTTTCTTTAGCTGTCAGCAAGAATACTTTATGACTAATAAATAACAGCATTTACTAAGTAACACATCACCAGTATGCATCTTGTGAGATGCTCAGAATATGCAAAATGGCAATTGAGGCATAAGAAGGGGACATACAGCAAGGCCATCATTTTCATCCTTTAAAAGGTCAAGGAACAAAGAATCAGCAGCATCTATGACGTTGGTATCCTCAGACTCAGAGTCACCACCTCCATCTCCAATGGTTGAACCAGTATAGGCTTCATCCATGAGTGCAAGTAGCATCTGCTTCCAGATATGTTCAATATCATTAATTACGTCTCAGATGGACACATAATTTCTTAGGCTCCCATAAAAATAAAAGAAAAGAAAAAAGACCTCAGGAGCCGCACTCTTCTGGATTGAAGCTATGCTGCTTCCAATTAGTGATCCTGAACCCCTTTCTACCTTTTCCAATGCGACTATCAAAACTAATACACGTCAATAGAAAAGGTCAAAAAGGACATAATTGTAAGGAAAAGTAATATATGTACATATGTACCAACTAATGCCAAATTTGAGCATCACTAACAACTTTTCTTGAGTGCTTTATTAGTTGCAGACATGTGAGAAAGAAAAAAAAATCATGGATTAAAATATTGCAAAAAAGGTTTATTTCTTTCTTAAGTTTAAGTTGGTTTCTTCATTGTTTTAAATCAACCATAAAGGAGCTAGCTCTGCATTCTACTCTAAAATTATATGCTCCAATGACAAGAGGCAAAAATCTTTTCACTTCATAAAATGCCTCAAAGAGTTGGCTCACACATATTTCGCTTAACAATCTTAGATACCAAGAACAAGCAGCACAAGGCCCAATCAGAGCACATTTTGTGGCCATAAAAAAGACATGGATACAATAGAAAAAGTACTGACGAGGAAGCAAAATACACTCACTTGGCAAGTCCACTAAAGATGGAAATAGTGGAAGAAATGAGCCAGGTGAAATTAATCCAGGGAAAACCTTCAAGAAGGATTTTTCTAATCTGCAAGTGCAAAACAGATAATGTTATCCTTTTCTAATACAAAGAATTCTTTTGCTACTTGATGTAATTATGTCCAGCATCAATTGCATCATAACTCCAATTCTGGCATCATGAAAAATTTACAGACAAAGGCCTTAAGAAAATTATTCGAGTGTGAGAATAACACAAAAGTACAAAGGAACTTCTTAAGAATTCAAAAGGCATCGTGAGCAAAATTAGATATATACTAATTTGCATATTAAGCACGAACCAAGACATATTTCCAGATAATAGCCCCAGTTTGACAATGAAAAGCATTTTATACATATTAAGACATGAAGATGTGAGCATAGCTAGCTCTACATGGCAGGTTACAACGTAACCAGTAAAAACCAACTTCCCAACAAAGAAATGTTTTAGTTACTGTCACAGTATCTGTGACATTGATCAGCAATATGGATAAACTGACTTACCTTTCGCCATTCCATGCAATCAACTTTAGCAACAATGGAAAGAACTGCACAGAAATTATGAACATTACTAGCTGCCCTCTCCTGTATTTTAATTTAGTAATTTCAAATCAATTTACTGTGTGAAATATTCTTAAAGAAACAGAAAGCAAGTCATAGGTTTGTAAAGTGCGATAAGAGAATAGATTGCAAAGATGCATATTTCGTATGAATATATTCACATACTTACTAGCCTACCTGAGGCAGTAAGGTAGGGAAAGAAGATTGCAGTTTTTTCTTGTTCATGTTCAGAAAATCAAGGGTTGCCTCTGCAACAACAGGATCTGAAAACTCACTGCAACCAGATTAGAATAAAACAATGTGTGCTGATAATAGAATGTTAATGAGGTATATCTGAAGAAATTTCGTATTCATCTGAGCAGAAATAAGAGAGAGAAAAAAAATTCTGAAGAGAGAGAGAGAGAGAGAGAACACAAAGTTAAACTTTTGTTAAAAATATGTAGGATCAGCGCATCAAAGGGGCCAATGTCTCATTTTCTTCTTGTTATTCTTTTGCCTTCCTCTCAATGTTCGTGTCTAAGTTACTAAAATAGAGATTACTGGACCAAGAGGGACCTAATGCAATGACCACAGTGAAAGGAAAAAGAGTTTACAATTAACTTTCTTTCCACATAAATAATCGAAATGAGATAAGTATCTCATTACCGGCTCAAGCATGAACGAAAGAATGTCCTGAGACTTGGATCAGCATCATGTAGAACCACCTCTCCAAAGTCAAGGTAAAATTGAAGAATAGCCTGCAAGACAAACGACAACACAGGCGTGCATGTGATCATGTTAAGAATTACATCAAATTATAAAAACAGGTATTTCAAATCCCGGAGCCCAATCCTGTCAAAATACCATAAATCAATAACGCACTGTATCTAACCAATAGCTGTTGGTTAACTCAGGCTCGAACATTAAGATTAGCCAATTTTTCCTTCATAGAAGCACACAGGCAATGAGAAGGAAGAAAAGCAGATTTTTTTTAAACAAGCATATACAGATCCATTATAAAACTAAATTTTAAAAAATTTATAGATTTGCCTCAATCCAGCTTGAAATGCCAGCCCCAAGCATCAATAAACGCTTTCAAATCAGAAGGTTGCAAAGTAAATTGAAATCTTCTAAACCACTTTATATTAACTACTTTTAATTTTTGGTATCAATACCACAATCCACGGCGACTCTGAACAAAAATTAGGATCTCAAAACAACGAACACATTACGGAGAATTTTGGAGACATGAAGCTAACCAGCAAAAGAAGGCCATTGGAGGTTCGAGACTGAGAGAGGGACGCCACTGCCCGCTGAAAGAGCTTGTTGATCTGCGGATAAAACCTAGCCACCAAATCCTCAGAGTTCTCAGCTCTACACAATTCATAGAGCTTCTTTACCTGAACAAAAAAAAAAAAAACAGCACATTATAAAAAAGAGTAGACAGAAGACATTTCTGAAAGCGTTCCAGAAAGAAAATTAAAGATTCAAGAGGGAGAGAGAGAGGTACGGATTGAAGAAGAGCGGGGTCAGAGGCGGGATCGTTGGCTGCAGCGGAGTCTCTCGCACTGCTGGATAGAGTTCGGAGATAGAAATCCCAGTCTCTGTCTCGGTTTTCCCTCATCTGGAGACGAAATTGGAAGTGTTGTACGTGTTTCCCTCAAACCAAAAACAGAGAGAAACACAGAGAGGTTGCAACTAACAAGGCTTGCATAACTGCTGGATAAACTGGAGAGGGCGCGTCTCTTGCATGAAACGGCACCGTTCAACGTTTTGTCAAAACTCTTGGCCTCTAATAAAATAACAATACCTTTGTTCCTTTTCTTTTTTTTTTCACGTTCATAACTTTATCCAACTTTATTTAATCGTTTAAATTGGAAAATCTTACCCAACTTTATTTAAAGTCTATAAAATCTCGCTTCCACAACAAAATTTAAAATTCTTATACCAAAAATAATATACTTTAATGATGTATAAGTGAAAATTTATTATTCTTACTTATGAGTTAATTTTTAAATTATAACTTTTAAGTATAATGGATGATTGTAATGAAACAATTTTGTATAACTTGGGCCAAATTCAATTTATCTTTCATTCTCAATTTATGAGTTCTTGAATTCAACGCAGCAGCAGTCAGACATGTCATCTATTTGTCTATTTAATTTAAAGAAACCTATCACGATTATCTCATAAATTTATAAATCTAACAGCAATTGATTTAAGGCTTATTACGGGATCATCCCATATTGTCTTCGAATACTTGGGACGCCATTGAAGTAGTTCAAGCATTGTTTTTAACGGTGCTCAAATCATGCGCAAAGGCCGGGTGAATGATTAACCATTGAAGTTATCAAAACATTGCAAAAGACTTACCAATTTTTTTCCCTTTATTTTTTAGTTTATTTCTATTTTTTTTCGTTGATTATAAAGTCAAATTGACAACGGTCTTATTAACCACAAAAGGAAAAAAAGATTTAATATAGAAAATCATTTTGCTTCTAACCCATATTAAGATGTGGATAATAAGTTTCATATTGTTAATAAATATATTGAAAACCCTATTTGTATAATAAAAAAATTATATCAAATTTAAAGTCAACCTTTTGAGTTTAATAATTATTTTTTTAATATAATATCAAAGCCTAGTATACTTCAAAGCACTCCCCAAATGCTCATTAACAACACTCTTTGAACTTTTATTGATTAAGTCCATGCATTCATGCAATATCATTTTACGATTGTTAAAATGATATATAAATATTTTAATTAAAAATATATTAAAAATCTTATTTGTGTGATAATGGATTCAAACAACTTTAAAGTCAACTTTTTTATTAGATAATAAAGTTTTTAACAAACATTGTTAGGAGAGTTTATAAGATTGTTTTTAACTTTTTGGTTCAACTTTGGAAACCAATTTACTAACTTTTCAAATTTTTATATCTTCTAATCCATCAACTTTATCTTATAAATTTTGTGGCAAACAATTACATGGTAAAAACCCATCATTATCAACAAACACTTAATTCAGTGTAAAGCATATATTAGCTTAAGATTAAGAAGTGATACCAGGCATGTGAGTTTGAGTGTGTATTAAAAAAAAATATGGACCATGAGAAGAAAAACACTACAAACTGGAACTCACATACTTTATGAATTTTGACTTGTCAAAATTCAATTGTTTCTATAGAGTAAAAAAAAGAATAGAAAACAATAAAAAAAAGTTTAAGATTGGACTTTTAAATATGTTTTATCTTGTCCTTTGGTTGTTAGTGACATGGATTTGGGTCACTTGTTGAATAAATATATATTTCAACTTGAAATAAAGAATTAAGGTGTTTTATGTCGGCTAATAGCAGTGATAAGGTTCCCGGAATATGCTCCAACTTTATAAGTTTGGTTCTTTTTTCTTTTACCTTTCCTAGGAACCTAACTCGTATTATATCAGTGTGTGAGTTGTAATAAAAAAAAAACTCTTATTATATCTCTTTAATTCACCTCTTCCTTCCCTTAAATGTTCTTTCTAAAATGTTAAGTCTCTTTTCCTTGATTTCTCTTAAAACTCAAAGAATTCATTTTTATTTCTTTTAAGATTTCAATAATCACAATCATATTTATACATTTAGTTGATCGCCTAGCTATATATTCGTACATTAAAAAATGAATATAACTTAAAGATATTATTTTTAATCAATTATTTCTCTGTCATCTTATTTGATCAAACTCATTTAATCAACTTTTACCTAGTCACATTCCTTCTCAATCATTGTGATGCGCTACTCCATCAAACTCAAACCATACCATTATAAGAGTGAACCTTAAAATAAAAAACATTTAATCCGAAATTTGCAAAACTAATTACTAAATAACATAAAAAAAACAAGTTTTCAATTCTGACTTCTCATCATATAGAAGTTTTCTATCAAATTTAACAGTGCAAAACCTATTTTGATTAAGAATATCGAGAATATCAATAAAACCCACTTTTTTCTCCAAAATAAAATTACCCAAAATATTAAAATATTACAGAAAAATTCCAAATGCTAACAAATCGAGGTTTAATCGCCGTGATGACCCTGGAAAGCAGGATCAAGGTCTCAACTCCTAGAAACGCTGTGATCCGCCGTTGTTCTTTTCGACCCAATAACCTCTCTGTAAGCTCGATTTCTGAAAATCGAAGCGTTGGGGTAAGACGTCGTTGGTGAATGCAACATTCAGAAGATGTACTCCACCGCAGCGTAGTAAAACCTTAAGAAACCAACTTTCCTTCGCCTTTCCGACAGTGAAGGTTGTTCGAACACTTCAATGCAAAGATTTACAAGTCACATGAATATTCGTTAACATAGCGTGGACTGAGGTTTCAGAGTGGAAGCCCATTGGAGATTTCGACGCCATCGAAATTCACCAACCTTTTCTGAGTTTTAAACCGTCCGGTAAACAGGAGAAAGGAAGAGAAAACGTAGAGATCCTCTTTTCTGCTTTCCTATGCTTATTTATAGATCACACTCAGAACATTACTCTCGCACTTGGTTATAGTATTTGTGGATCACAACCCAAATCAGTTCTTTTTTTGGGGGCTTGATCGTCGGGGGTTTAGGTCAAGACCCTAGCTTTTGAAAAAAGGAAAAGTTTTCGGAGTCGTAAAGGTTTTGGCGTTCCCTTGTTGACTTTAGGCTGATTGATCTCGTCGAAACTATATATATTTGCTGATCGTTTGTGTTTTTGTTTCTGCAGGGGGATTTTCGTTTGAAAACTCAACCTTTACGACATGATTTGCTCCGTGAAACAGTCTGTCACGACACCGATCAATGGGTCCGAGTCGTTTCTCCGAAGAAGGTCACTGGCGTCGCCGATTGGGCGATCCTCGCTTCTGTTACCGGCTCTGCGGAAACCGGAGAGATTGAGCGTGTCGGTTTCGAAACCTCTGCACGTGTCATCAGTTGAGAATCTGAGTTTGAGGACTCGGAGGGATTTGATCAAGTGCGAGGCCTACGAGGCGGCGGACCGGTCGCAGCCGGTGGAGCCGGAGGTGAAGTCGGAGGCGGCGAAGAAGGTGAAGATTGGTGTGTACTTCGCGACTTGGTGGGCTCTGAATGTTGTGTTCAACATATACAACAAGAAGGTTCTGAATGCATTCCCGTATCCCTGGTTGACCTCCACGCTCTCGCTTGCATGTGGCTCTCTTATGATGCTGGTCACTTGGACCTTAAGGATCGCCGAGGCACCCAAGACGGATTTTGACTTCTGGAAGGCTTTGTTTCCGGTGAGTGAAAACTTGGGTTGTGTTTGGTTGGTGAGAAACTGTAGAAAATAGGCAGAAAAACGAGTTTTAGATCTCTCTGTGTTTTCTTCAGTGTTGTTTCAGGTCCTTTTTGGTAGTTGCTATTCTTTTAGATACGTGTTTGAATTCTTAAACTTGAGAAAGTAACCCCTTTGTTTGGTTGCCGAGAAAGTTAAGAAAAGAGAAAGAAAGTGACGTTTTGAATTGTGTGTTTCTGTGGGTGATTTGTTAACCACGTTGGCCAAGAGGTTGATTTTCTTGCAGTTTGGTGGGTTTTTTTTTTTTTTGGGTAATTTTTGAGATCATGAATTATGATTTCATGTCTCTACCTCCGTATTATTGACAAGCAAACAAAATAGTCAGGGAATTTCTGTTTCTAGGGTTTTATTATTTGGCTTAGAGATTTTATTTTCTTTGGGCTTTGGCTTCCGGAAAGGATTGGGATCTTAGCGTCTGCTCGCTCTTGAATAGGTTGCGGTGGCGCATACAATTGGGCATGTTGCAGCTACTGTGAGTATGTCAAAGGTTGCGGTTTCATTCACCCACATCATCAAGAGTGGTGAGCCTGCTTTCAGTGTTCTGGTTTCAAGGTTCCTGTTGGGTGAGAGCTTCCCGGTGCCGGTTTACCTGTCCCTTCTTCCGATTATTGGTGGTTGCGCTCTTGCTGCTGTCACCGAGCTCAACTTCAACATGATTGGTAAAAAGAGAAACTTTATTTTGTTAAAAGTTCAATCAAGGAATTTTTATCGTCTTTTCTTGTTCTTTCTTCATTGGTTTCTGTTCTTTTCCTAATATTTACTCTGCTATGTGTGGCTGCCCAAAAGTGGCAGAAAAAAGAGAGACAGTGACTTTTGCTTAATCAAGCTAAGCTCCAGTCTGTTTTTGAGATTTTCTGTGTTGTGGTAGCAGTGTTTTTGGAGGAGGTTATGTTCTGCTTTAGGGGTTGTTCTCAGAGCCATGAATTTGTTCTTTCTTGAACTTTTACTGCTTCAGGTTTTATGGGGGCGATGATATCAAACTTGGCATTTGTCTTCCGAAACATATTTTCAAAGAAGGGCATGAAGGGGAAGTCCGTCAGTGGAATGAACTATTATGCTTGTCTTTCTATGTTGTCTCTTGTGATCCTCACACCATTTGCTATTGCTGTGGAGGGACCACAGATGTGGGCAGCTGGTTTTGAAACAGCCATGTCTCAGATTGGACCCCAGATTCTATGGTAAGTATGTTATAAATGTCAGTTCTACTGTTCTTGTTCTGTTCTGTTGCAGAACACTACCTCATCCGTTTATGCATGTTTTACCGTTGTAGAGCATAGAAATGAATGATAAATCAACTGCTGGAACCAGTATTTAGACTGGATGGGCTGAGACAGTATATGACAGTATTATTTCTTTTTCAAGGATGTGAATATATCTGCTTTTGCAGCTTTTCAGCAGTTTCCCATGTCATATTAGCCATAAACTTTAGCATTATAAGGCTTAAATGCTTTTCAATTTCTGATTAGTTGACTAATTTAAAGCTCTTCTAGAGGTTAGTTGGATCTTCCTGGTAGCATGCACTTAGAACAGGTATGTTCGCTTAGAATAACCTACTCAAGTTGCGTGGGTTGACTTAGATGTTATATGCATGCTAGCCGCAATCCCTCTTTTATTTTATTTTTAAAACTTTTTTGGTTCCTTAAGTTTAATTAGAATTGCAAACCAAGTTTGATATTCAGCCTATTGCGTGTGCATGCAGTGATGCTGAATCAATATTTCTTAATGCCTAATTATTTGACTAATGAATTAGATTAGTAAAAGAACTTAGTGTTTTGGTCCTCAGGTTTGATTTCAAGTAAGAACTCAGTTAATTGGGTAATCAAATCGTAGTGTTTCTTGCTGTTCTTCACTTGTGTACGAGGGTGGTTCTCCTGATAGCATATGCATAATCTAGAGTTCTGCTCTAGATTCCAGGACTTGATTTGTAATAAGTTTGGGGTCCTATTATTTTTAATATAATTGGCCTCAAATCAAATGATCAGATGCTAGTAACTTTTCTGTCATTCAGAAATATTGTCATACTGAAACTATTTCTGAATGTTTTGGATCTTTGCTTGTTGTATCTCTTGTTTGGATTTCGTCCACTGTTGAAAAGTATGATTTGTTTTCCTTCTCCTTCGCCGTTTATTAATTATGTGGCTGCTAATTGTCAACGTAGGTGGATGGCAGCCCAGAGCGTGTTCTATCATCTCTACAACCAGGTGTCATACATGTCCCTGGATGAGATCTCTCCCTTGACATTTAGCATCGGAAACACCATGAAACGGATATCTGTCATCGTCTCCTCAATCATCATCTTCCACACGCCAGTCCAGCCCATCAATGCTCTTGGAGCCGCTATTGCTATTGCTGGAACCTTCCTTTATTCACAGGTACTGTCCTGGTTCTCTCTAGATTTAGTGTGATTGTTCAAAATTTGTTGGTAGCGTCATTATATGTACTATGCATTTTCAAAATAAGGACTTAGATGAACTAATCGTTTAACGACATAGCAACACCGACAAAACTTAACTTTTGTTTACTTTTACTTAGAAGAGATGATAAAGGAATTAGTTTATCAGGAAAAGTGAAAACTGGTAGAGGGGACACGGCAGATCTACCCCCAGCTGCTGTGTTCGTTACCTACTCCTTGATGCATAGAAAGTGTATGGTATGAAGGTTAGGCAGAAGCATAGAGATGGGGTTACTCATTTGGTCATTGCAGAATTGGTTTTGGTATGGTGGTTAGGTGCGGTAGAAGGTTCTGGTCACGATGGGCCTTAGCTAGCTACCAATCTGTTGCTTGATTTGGTGTTAGGTGAATGTGGTAAATCAAAGGGTCATTCCTTTATTTATTGTTTCTGTAAATCGAGGAAGTCGACCATAGCTGTATGTTACAGGAATATGCTTTTGCAGCAGACTGATGAACAAAGTGTTTTTGATTTTGCAGGCAAAGCAGTAAGAAGAAGTTAGTTTTGGTTCGTAGCTAAAGACGATGGAAGAGATGAAGATCTGCTCCTCCCAGAATGATTGATTAGAGTTTATTGGATTTTTGTTTAGATGGACCAACAGTTTGTCTTGTTGTAGATAATAAATAATGTTTGTCATCTAGAGAGAGCATTTCAACTACACGAGTTTTTCCAGAGGGTTGGACGGGGATTTTTCTAATAAGGAAGGTTAATGTCTCGAATCCTTCAATGTTTCGAGGAACATTAATTTATATATAATATCTGCTTCGATTTGGTAGCATTTCTGTGTGGACAAAGGAGTTGGTGGAGAAACTGTGGAAGTATGCGAATCTGAAACAGCATATCTTCTTGTTGCATAGCGACGCCAAGTTGGCCTCAGTGCCTTTCTTTTTCTGCTTCTGTTGATTTGAAAAGTTTGATGGTGGGGTTTGGTGGCACATGTTTGTGCTTACAGAATCAAATGGGTAGTCAAGAATGGCCATCTATAAATCAATGGTCAGAATGTCTACACACTTTTCAGACCAGGAATTAAATGGGTGGCTTTCTATAAATCAAAGGTTGATCTAGAATAGAACACTAAGTTGGACAAAAAAGTTCAAGTTTTAAATAAACTGTTCAACTTCTATCAGAATCCAAGTTCATTCAAAAGGTTGACTTGTAATTCAAAACGGTCTGCAAAAGGATTTATAATTATGCTGGCTGAAAAGGAATATGTTAAAAATCAAATTTTGAAAATTTATCTTGTTAAAACAAGTTCTTGTGTGAACTTTTAATTAAAAGTATTTCTTACCCCATGAGTATTGAAGGTTGGAAGAATATGATTACTTTGTTGAAAGGCTTAACTCTAAAGACGGATCACATTTATTATCCTACATGGGCTCCCATAAGCCCACGTGGCCTGATCTCCGAGAAACTAAAGAAGATGTTGATGTTGAAGAGCAACTTCATCTTTCTCCTTTGTCTTCTTGATATTGGATGGGGCTTCGTGTCCTTGTCGATCATTCAGAAGGAAAGGCAAGTAGGAGAGCAAATTTGAATTCAGTGAAAGAAGTTAAACCAACAATGATGGCAACTCCTCTTTAACTTTTTGGCCCCTTCCAAGGCGGCTTGCCTCACGATAATTTGAGGACCTATAAACCGTATTTCCACATACCTATCATTACCCGCTTACCCTCAAATTTTGGATATCTATTCCTATTATTTATACATGAATAACACATGAGACAAACGAAATTAACATAATAATTGGTTGCTAGAAAACGATTCAAAATTTAATATCAACCATAACGAAGAAACGATATGGAAGTCATAATCGGATTTACACACTCCAAAATTTGGTCTCGCTTCTACAAATACAAAGAAGTGAAAGGGAAGCTGGTTTCCTTTGTTATTCCTCATGCACACATGGATACTGGCATCAGAGCTTCAAATGCTTGATTGCTGTTTGAACATCCTTATCCCCTCTGCCACTGCAATTTACCACAACCTTGGTTCCGTTAGGAAGAGTTGGGCACAGCTTCTCCAAGTATGCCAACGCATGAGATGTCTCCAAAGCAGGGATTATGCCCTCTAGTCGTGATACTCTCTTAAAAGCTGCATAAATCAAAATCAAGAAGCTTAAAATGAAATGAGTTCAAAGGGTATCAAAGGTGAATCTTAAAAGCAACTTTATCCATGGACAATAGTGAAACAAGAAGGTGATTGCAGAGTTCATCAGAGAAAGTAGAATGCCCCCAGAACCACCAATGTAGAATGTCCCAAATGAAAACAGATTCTCGGTAAACAATTTGAAACAAGAATCTTCTGCCGCCCCCCAGCCCTAGGGGCACCTCTCTCTCTCTCTCTCTCTCTCAAATGCAGAAAGAGATCAAAAAAATGAAACCAGAAAATGTAAGGAAGATACCATACCTTCCAATGCTTCCTCGTCTGTGATGTAATGATATTCAGCACGTCCTGAATCTTTCAAATAACTATGCTCAGGTCCAACCCCAGGATAATCCAAGCTATGCAAGAAAGCGAAGATATTAATTAGAAGGAATGCAATATAATGACGCACCAAAATTGACATTGAAAAGATAAAAGTCTTACCCTGCACTTATAGAATGAGGTTCAACTATTTGCCCATCTTCATCCTGTAATAAATAGCTCATAGCTCCATGCAAAACCCCAACTTCCCCTTTTGTCAAAGTGGCAGCATGCTTACCACTTTCCACTCCAAACCCCGCAGCTTCCACACCAATCAGCCTAACTTCTTTGTCCTCAATGAACTCATGGAAGAGTCCCATAGCATTTGAACCTCCACCAACACATGCTACCAGAATATCTGGTTTTCCTCCCCATTTTTCCAGGGCTTGTTGTCTGGTTTCTTTACCAATTATGGCATGGAAATCTCGAACCATCATGGGGTATGGATGGGGTCCAGCAACAGAGCCCAAAATGTAATGGGTGGTCTCTACATTAGTTACCCAGTCCCTAATAGCTTCTGATGTGGCATCTTTCAGGGTGGCTGTCCCAGAATGAACTGCTCTAACCTGGTTCCAATTTAATTATTTTAAGAAAGGGTGACACTGTAAATAACAAAGTAGGATACGTGCAGCTAAAATCTATTTAATCCCTTTAGCGTAAACACGGGACACACCAATACATCAGGCAGTCTTGCATCCAAGGAATTAACATGATTTATAGATGGCATTTTAAGGTGGAGCAAAGCAATTCTGTACCGACAAGGAACTGTATCATCATATTGACCAACATAAGCAACGAAAATGACATGTCAAGAAAAGATTAGGAGATTGCTAATTATCAGCAAATGGCATGCGCAACTTTTTCAGTGAAATATGGAGTGAACTAATCGCTTTAACAAAAACCACAGAAAAAACAATCTTCCTAGAGATGGAGAGCCCCTTGCCTCGCCTTTGTCTAGTTTCTCTAAAGGAAAGGAAAAGAAAGAAAAGAAAAGAAAAGAAAAGAAAAGAGAAGTGGCCAAGACTGAGACTTCCATACAGGAAATGTTTTTCAATCTAGGCAATGAGCTTATTCAGCAACTCTGCTTTTAAGAACAGATGGAAGTATGTTTAACTATTCAACCTGCCTTATACATAATAAAACGTTTGACTTAGGGTGGAAGCAGATTATCATCCCTACAAATCAAAAGCCAGTGGACCAACCCATTACAGTTAAGCCTGAAGATAAAAAGCATTCCAAAGAGAGACCCAACAAAAGCCTATAGAACACTAAGAGACTACTTAAGACAAACAGGCGTACGAATTACTGGTTAAGGGTATTCGCGAACATATATCTATTAATTGCCGTAAAGGACTCAAATGACACACAGGGAGGTCTATGCATAAATTAGGCAAGATCACACAAAGGCTTAAGATGTGACTGTGACTGTGACTGTGACAAACAAACCTCAGCACCAAGAAGCCTCATTCGGAATACATTAAGAGCCTGCCTCTCCATGTCTTGTGCGCCCATATAGATGATACACTGCAAGCCAAACCGAGCACAAACAGTGGCTGTTGCAACTCCATGCTGACCAGCTCCAGTTTCAGCAATAATCCGCTTTTTCCCCAACCGCTTTGCGAGCAAAGCTTGGCCAACAGCATTATTGATTTTGTGAGCCCCAGTGTGGTTCAAATCTTCCCTCTTGAGGTAAATTTGAGGCCCTTCACCATTAGGCTGCTTATAATGCTCAGTTAACCGCTCTGCAAAGTACAGAGGAGTCTCCCTTCCAACATAGTCTTTCAGAATCCCACTTAATTCCTTCTGTAATATCAAAGAAAAATTCAACTTGTAACTGAATAACTTTAACACAGAAAAAAAGAAATAGAGAAACACAAATGCTAAGTTATTTTTACAAAGATGATTAAACACTCAAGATTATCAAGAAGCTCAAACTGAGACCTGTTACGTTTCACTCGAAGAACAAAATGGGCAGTTTCAGTTTCAAGGTCCAAGCTTAAATCTTTTTTTAATAAACAAAAACGGTCGAAAACTAGCTAAGAAGTGTCTGCATCTTATTATTCTCACACAAGCCATTACTCCATAAGACATCACAACAACGAGAAATTAACGGAAACGAAAGCCTCAACCAAGACAAACATTTCTTACTAAAGCCTCCCTTCAGTGAACGAGAAAATGGACAATCCAAATAAACCATTACGCATCTTTTTCTCTTTTTATCTTTTTGATAGATTGAGCAACTGAGTGAGGGCGCATTTCAAATGGGACAGGACCAACATAGCACAAACACCCGCACCGCTTCCGCATTTGGTTCCAAAACTCGTTGGTTGATTTTCCACCGCAGCAGCAAACAAAGACAATAACATTAATTTCAAGCTAATCACAAGAATAATAAAATAAAACCTGAAACTCCTCGTCGCCGGAGAGAGTGTGAAACGCAGACTCGAGCTCGGTAAGCGCGTACATCAGGGTCTCGGGGACGTACTTACCGCCAAACTTTCCGAAGCGGCCAAATGAATCGGGTCTGGGAAGGAGGGCAGCTCCCGAAAGCAGGCCATTCTCGTTATTGGAGCGATTCTCCATCTGCAATGCCTGGTCCCGGGTCCCAAGCGTGCAAGAGATGGCGCGAGAAGAATATTTCACCGCGGAAGAACCAAGTCTGCGGAACCTAAAGGGCAATTTAGAGGAACGAGAGGGTTTGGGAAGAGTGCAGGAGCAATGGGTGGTTGCGCTATTCGTCGCGTGCGTCGTCACCACAGCCATTCCAGAGACAAGAAGGGGATGGGTAGGGGAAGAATCGGCAAGCGGGCTGTCTTATAGGTGAACTGGGCCAGCCGTTTTTGGCAACTTCGCCGTTCTGGACTTATGATCTGATGACGGGAACGGAACCGGCGGCTAAAAGAGACGACACGTGGGAAGAGGGCCCGTTCTACAGAAATCGAAATCCTGCATGCTTGCCACGGTCCCCATGTAGGACCACAAGATCTCGAAGGCATTCTAATATTTCCATTTCAGTCAGAGATGCAAGGGAGTTTTATGCTGAAACGGCATATATTTTGATGGAGATGGATAGAGATACGTGACATAAAGGTTTTTGCTAGAAACTGAGCGTTCAGATAGACCCTTGATTGGGTTGATTCGCCAGTTTGGAGTCCTGAATCAATTACCAACCTAATTGTGAAGATTGTACGTTTATGTGTACTATTTATATCAACCTGTACATAAAAGATTGTTAAAGATGAATGTTATCCTATATCAATAACAAGTATACAGAAACTTGAACTTGTTAAATGTTATGGGTGAAAACTTCTTATTAGGCTAACTTTTTGGGAATATAAGAACCGGAATACTCAAACGGTGTAACAATTGGCAGCTGGCGGAATATGAGAACCGACCTTGGTTGGGTCATGTGAATCATTCCCAAGCAAGTGCACGTTCCAGGATAGTAGAAATCAAAGACAAATTTTATATTAAGTACTAGAGTTGAGACAAAATAAGTGTTCCTTTCAGCAAAGTGGCAAAAACAGAACAAAACTCAATTGCAATCATGGAAAATGCAGCATAAATAGGCGTCATCGAGTAAACACGCTCTAAATGCTGAAAGGAAACGCATCGCCGCAGCTGGGTTTTGTCCGCGTCTAGGCTGAATTCTCGTGCAGTAGGACATACTCTCGGCTGCAAAAACCCACACATGTGAATGAATTAAAATGATGCTACACAACTTATTATTCTAGTTGGAAGTTTTGAACAATAAAAATCGAACGGGGACAGTACAAGTAAACTCATGAAAGGCAGAAGCAAATAAATAGCATCCCAGGTAAGGAGGAATCGGAGCAACAAGATGCGCCATATTGCAATAAAAACCTGCTTTCTGGTTTACTCAGCAAGAACTCATTTTACAGAACTAAAAAAAAAATTGATTCCTTATTCCCTGTAGAGGCAATAGGAACTTTTTTCTATGCAACAAGTGGAAACTCATAATTAGTATCACCTGTATCCTATGGCTTTCTTAAGCAACAAAATCCATAAGTTCAGCTGTTCCTAAATATCCTCATTCCTCAGGCAGCAGACAATTTGATAAAACCCATCCTCCAAGATTATCAAAATCATAAAGTCTTGGGTGAAGGAGAAAAGGAGAAATTTTTTCTCAATCTAGTCCTAGTCAAAAACTAGAAAATGAAGAGCAAAACTCATCAATCCGAAGTCCCAAGCAAACAAAGCTTTGCATACTAAGAATATAATCATGTTAAGCAAGTTTGCTACACACATTAACTACATGAATACAATAACATGACTCAGAACCAATCGTGCATTGCAGATCATACATCTAGGAACCGACAAAGCCATAATTTAAGTAACAGTCTCCATATCATTACTTACAGAAAACACTACTTTGATGTGTGCGCGTAAGAGAGAGGGAGAGCATTGCATCTAAATGGAGACATTATTTCACCAAATGAGCATTAAAAACTGTTGGTTTCCCCTCAATAATTAGTTGTTGGTCATGGGCCTCCCAATTCCACTCTCTTTACCCTTCTTTCCCTTTAAGCATTATTGTAAGGAATTTTCAATAACTAGACCCGCCCATCAATTTCCACAGAAAACCAATTACGCACCTAAACAAGGTTTCTTAGGTCAGGGTAAACTGGGAACCTAATTTGAGATACAGAAACTGTAAATCCACTGATCGAGCTTGGATACACACGCAATTCTACTTCTTTGGGTTCAAACTTGAACAGACAACTTGATATTGCTCAAAAGCCTTCAGAAGGTTGACAGCTTAGAAACCTCAAGAACCATATCTAGTCTAGTTGTCACTAAGGATTTCAAAAAACCTAAAAGCATGTATTACTCATTCCTATAGATTCACCATAAAATAACTAGGTTCCCGGTACTAAACTGAAAAAGTATCAACATTGTTTCGCTTAAACCAGAGCAAAAGAAATCTTTATGTATCATGAACTTGATCGATCAGGGGTCATAGATACTACGAAACAATTCAATGATGCTTTATATAACACAACCTAGAAAGCGGGCAAAAGCATATTGCATGTCTCAAAACAAATATCTCAGAATCAAGTCCTTAACTACTAACATCGTTCAGGAAAAAAAAGTGACATTCAACTGCTATTCTAGTCAGAAAATTGGATAAAGCATTAAAATCTGCTCTAAACATTTGAAAACATAGATGGGATACTAACTAGCGGCCTACCTACTATTACCAAACCTAATAGTGTCTTTTTCAAACAGTTCATAATAGCGTTGAGGCTCAATAGCGTTGTCCTGCAAACACCAAAGATGATGTTAGAGACAAAATTGCCAAAAAGACACAATAAATCTGTTAACACTATGTATCCAACGAAAAATTAATAAAAATTAAAACAAGATACCAATATAAGCAACTTACATTAATATAAGTTTTATTTGTGCTTCCAAGGTCCATTACGTAAGGCCTACCAAGGTGCAACACAGATCTTAGATATCCAATTGAAGATATTCTTTCCCACTTAGTAAAATTTCTCACAAATGAACTTCATCTTACCTTACTTGCTTCGTTAATGTACCATCATCTTCCTCCTTCTCTACTTGTCTGACAAGGTAGGGAAAAAAAATTAAATAATGCTCACGAAAATCAATTACAAAATGGAACTGCTAAATATAAAAATACCGGAATTGAATGACGGCATGTTGCTTGCTGCAAGATGGGTGGTCTGTTGGAATGTCTGCCACCCTTCTTTCCCTCCCAAAAAGATAACAACTTTGTCGGTGTATATAAAGAGGCTCTGTTAATATTAAACAACTCTTAGAACGCATATACCATTGATCATCGCTACAATTTTCTCGCAAACTCAAATTAATAATGCAAGAGGAACCACAGTAGGCACCTAGTTCGCCACAACAAGAAAAGATACAGATGGAAACATCACCAAATACAAGAGTTTTCACTGAACCAAAAAAAATTAGGAAAAGTTTTAAGTAGAGCATAACTAGAGTTATCAGAAAATCATACTATTAAATGAACTTATAGAGAAAAGAAATCACCATCCAGTCAGGAAATAACTAATATATACTTAACAAAAGTTTAAACCCATTTTTCAGCTGAAGTTAGTGGTGCAAGAGATCCTAACAGTAAGATACATGAGAAGGTTTTCCATACGGAAAAAATGGCGAAAGGTCAGTTGAAAAACAGACATTCACTGAAGTAAGATGGTAAAAATAATAATAAAAAAAGAAAAGAAAAGAAAGAATCTTTCCAAAGAGTTCAACCACATAAACGACTTCTTTAAACACACTGAAAAAACTTTCAGACTTTAATGGCTATAACCCATGTTCTGTCAGCAAGAGAAAGGGAGGAAGGAAAAGGGTAGAGGGAGAGGTTTTTTTTTCCCTCTGTTTGGTTAAAACAAGTTACTTTAACATCTTCATAAAGACATTCATTGTTTTATAGGGATGAAAGCACCAAGTTATTTCTAAGGTCACTTTTTCTTCCTCTCCTATTTGCTAAACCAAATAAGAAAAGCACTAGTTGCTCTATCCTAACAAATGAAAGAAAGGACACCGTCCTTTCCCTTCCCATTCTTCTCAATTTCCATTATCCATTACCTTTCGCTACCCCATCCATCATGCAACCAAGCTTGGTTCTGAGGGAAGAAGCTGAAAAACCAGCCAGTCAACAAGAGGACGGACATTTTTATTTGCAACAAAATAAGCAGGAGAGATGCATGTTCCAAGAAAAGGCAGCAAGTAAGAGGAGAGATAACTTGCATGCATATTTAAGCTATATTTAACACTTGCCATTTAGCGCTTCACCAGCCTTGAAAACATAAAGCCGCCATCTTATATCAGGTTTTCGAGCATCTGGGGGTTCATTGAACAGCAAAGTTACACCTGACGAAGGAACACCCACATTAGCAAAGGAATCAAAAATTCAAAAATTCGAGGTGAAAGAAATACACGTCCAGTGGACAATGAAATCAGAGAGTCCGTAACCACCAAGCAGACAAAGAAATGGGAATAGCATATAAGAACAAAAGAAAAAAAAAAACCACCTCTGACTCTATTGGTTTCCGCAGCAAGCTTTCCAGAGAGTTCAAATGAAGGTTTTTGCTGCAATCAAGGTATCAACAATAAGTTGCATGATCTTTTCAAAAAAAAAAAGATGGCATGATAAAGGTTGAGCTTTAAAGGAACAAACAAGGCTTGTGTTTGTCAAACAATATGTATAGGTAGGTGCAGATGGCTCAAAAATTATAATACAAAAATCCACAGTAATGGAATAATGAAAAAGCCCAAATAACAAGCTAATCATTACCGTCTCCTTTGCTTCGAGAGCCTCCTCTGCAGCCTTCATCTTAGCTATTGAATCATTTTCATTATCCCTGCCCAAGCAACAACAAACCCAAATTAAAAGCTACATCAAAATTGATCTCAATAACAGCCCTGCATTCTTAAGCTTGAGAGTGGAAATAATGAAATGAAAAGAAAGGTTTGTTAAAGTAAAGTGTAATAACTAATATATGCCTCATTTAATTACCACAGGTCCGAATTCAATCTGCATTTTTGGTGTAACATGGACTTCAGACCAGAAGGTCACCCCTTTCTTTTCTTTTCCTTTTCATTCCCCATCTTTTTTTTGTTCTTTTTCTCTTTTCATTTCTCTTTTGATTACGCCAGTTAAGTTGTAATTGAGTTATCAAAACGTTATCCTTCCAAACCACTCATTCCAAATTCTTGTGAAATCAACTTCTATCTGCTCATGCCACTTGTAATGTTTTTGTTTTATTTTTATGGTATCAATTTATTTTGCACGTCATGAGGCTTGACACCCGCTGGCAGGGGAAAAAGAAGAGTCAGCAATCCAGACCAAAGGAGAAAACAGTTTTTAACATCAAACAAAAGCGAAAAATTTGACATAGCAAGAAGCATGGTTATTTTTCATTTCTCATACCTCTTAAGGTTATCCATATGTTAACAATCTAGGGAGAAGGAAAAGAAGCCATTACTCCACTACACAGTCCACCATCCCATCACAACATAAACAGTCCAAAGTTCACTTAACGAATTGAAACCAGATTGGGAAGAGTGCAAATTTTTCAGAATATTAGAAGCTCATCAGCTTGGAATGCTATCACTGGGCCGCCTTTTAAAAGTTCACTACAATTGCCTAAGTCAATAATAAGCAATGAAAAGTCTACCACCGAACAGCTGCATGGTAGCTTTGTCAATTTAGAATCAGAAGCACTCCTGAAAAAGCCATGCCCTAAACAAGACGGCATTGGTATAACATATTGCTTCTATATGTCTTCGCTATTCGGCAATCACCTTTATATTACAGTGTGGCTTCAGATACCCAATTACAAAGCTAGTTCATATATCATGACTGACTCTGTCTTTTATTTTTTCTGCTCTTGCCTTATATCATGCATCTCAGGAGAAAGGAAAGTTCTACATAACCAGAAGATGTTAATAAATTCCTCATTGAATATTAAGTTAAAAGAATTAGAATGTCATCAGCAGCTTACCGCTCTTCAGCACCTCCTGAATTTGTAACCTGGAAAGATTTGGAAAGTAAACTCAGTCAGGAACTGGCAAGGAGAAAAAAAAAAACAACTAATATTCATCAATGAGCATGTGTCCAGAAAACAAGAATCCCAATTTCCAAAGTAACTTCTAATTCAATTTAATTTCTATTTGAGTGATTAACACAATGCTCTATGCATGCTAAATGATTAAAAAAAATTCACAAATGAGAGGCCATGCTGAAATTAAATCTTCAGAACTGATGGAGTTCTCACCCTCTGCATGGCCTCTATTCCAGTTGGTTTCTCTCACACACGATCTTACTCAGGAGCAAATCATTATATGTCAACTTTATAACACTGATTTCTACTTCTTTTGAAGCATTTGGTCCAAGAAGACAGTATTAATCAACCCTATGTCAACAGCAGCCACATGAATAGACAACAAAAGAACTTAACTCAGCTAAACAAAGCCTTGAAAACCCAGTGCAACTCCCAAGTTTACCATGCATCTCCATTAAGAATATCCAGCAGTGCAGAGACAAAAAGAGTTTGCTCCTCTCACCATCTTGAATAACATATTAAAATGTTAAAGAAGTTCAAATGATTTTTCCTTATTTCCTTAAAACTTGGTGCGCACACTATGATTAAGTATCCTCAATTATCAAGTTCCCGAAGTTGGACGCAATATATATGAAAGTATGCTTGTAAGACTTGTTATTACTCTTAAAATTTCTCTATTATAGAAGTGCACGTCCATCATTGATTTGGATAAGCAAGTTAACACACTAAGTAACTAGAATAAGATTTTAATATCATATGGGCAATAGGCTCCAACATCCAATGGTCTTCATTTTTTTTTTTTTTCTTTTTCCTTTTAAATAATTTTTATACATGAAACATATCACTCTCTGCTTTCTTCTTATACATAAAGTGTAAGTTGGCTATCCTTAGCTTTATAGTCATTCTCATCCAAATCACATTGATGACAAGGAAAAGCATTTCAAGGAATGGATACACCAGACACCTCTTCACGAGCTCTGCTGTCAGCTGCTAGTTGAGGAGATCGAGATCTATGCTTGCTCCTCTGATGATGATCTGATGGAGAAGTAGAACGCTCACGCCTCGATTTAGAAGATTTCCTATCATCATCTCTGCCCAACCTTCTCTCTTTTCTATCAGCCCCAGCTTCCCTGTCAGACCCCCTTTCCCTATGTGTTCCTATATCACTCCCCCGGCCATTATTAGTTTCATGCCCTCTCTCGGTTTCTCTTTCAACCTTATTATCATCTCTTCCCAACCTTCTCTCTTTTCTCTCATCCCCAGCTTCCCGCTCAGAACCCCGTTCCCTAGTTGGCCCCCTTTCACTCCCTTTTCCATGATTTTTTTCACGCTCTCTTACAGTTTCTCTCTCAATCTCATCATCATGCCTCCCTAGCCTTCTCTCTTTTCTCTCACCAGCAGTTTCCCTCTCAGAAACCCTCTCCCTTAGTCTCCCCCTGTCACTCCCCTTGCTATGATTCTTTTCATGCTCTCTTTCAGTTTCTCTCTCAACATCTCTTTCAGTTTGTGCTCTCCTCAAGTTCTTTGCCTGCGGAGAAGGTGAACGAGCTCTCTCAGTTTCTCTCCCTCTTTCAGCTTGAGCTCTCCTCAACCGTTTTGTCCTCGGAGAAGGTGAGCGAGCGGCAGGAGACCTAACCCTGTTCGAGTTCCTATGATGGGTGGGTGATTTCTCCCTTCGAGATGGGCTCCTTCGAGACGGGCTCCTATGAGGAGACTCCCGACCCCTCGCCGGAGATTCCGAATGACCGGATCCCTTACGCCCCATCAGTGATTCCCAATACACTGATGGACTTTTTCCCCACTGAAACCAGTCAAAAGCAACAAATTAGAAAAAACCCATTGCAGAGACGCATGAAAACATATATTTATAGTGCGCGTCTGAAACGTATTATTTGCCATATCCGACGAATTCTCTAAAATTTCCGTAACGAAAAAGCCATCTATTCATTTTTTCCTCAGATTTTCTCAACCCGAATGTCATATACTAGATTGAACCCTCCCCGCAACATACCAAGCTCAACAAACCTTACACTATCAGCCTCCTGCTCCGTCTTTCTCTTTAAAAAAAACTCAAAAACCAAATATCTCCAGAAGCATGAGACTAAAAAGCATACAAACCTAAATTTAGAATGAGCCCTAAGTCTCCGTTTGCTTCGACAGAAAATCCTCGAAAACGACAATTAAACGAGACAGAGAAATGAGCATGACGAGAATGAGGCAATGGAACTTACCAAGTCTGAGAGCTCGTAGAACCGGAGTGAGCTGGACTGAGCTCGGTGCCGATAGGGTTTGGGCCTCTAACGTCGTGCGGATGTTGAGAGGGGGGATGCGGCTACGGTTGGCGAGTTTAGTGGTTTGGTCTAGTTGGTTTCGGTGACCAATGGGAGCGTGCCATGTTAAGATGAGGTCTGATTGGACTGAGCCCGGAAAATCCATGCCGTCTAATCAAGGCGGCTTGGAATGAACGAACGGCTAGAAAAAAATTGCGCTCCCGAGGGGCTGACGAGGATTTTCGTCGTAACAGTAGCAAAGGCTTTGACCGGCCGATGTTGTGCCGAAAAGTATGTCGTTGACAAGAACTTAATAAATTATCTATTGTATTTTTTCATAAATAAATATTATTTTCTTTTTAAGTCAATTTTCAAGAGAAAAACCTTCAACCATGGAAATAGAGTCACGAGTATGCACTTTTGTGCTCGTGGACTTCATTGTGAAGAATATTTTTCTTCATTCAAGAATGAATGATTACATTAGAATTTAATTTGCGTCTCATATTATTAGTGTACTAATTTATTATATCTTCATCTCTTTTTATAAACAAAGAGCTTCTAACAAATTTCAAGACTCTTTTACCCTTATATTTACAATGATGAAATACTTACTTTACTACCACATTCTATTAACGGAAGATGCAACATTTAATGTTTGATAAATTGAATATTACCATTTATAGTATATACAAAGCATTGCTTTACATATTTAGGTATCTATTTTCTTTCTGTAATTCATTTTCATGTAAGAAATTTTAGGATTTTTCATGTATGAAAAGCAATGGCAGATACAAAATAAGACAACAAATTCAATATAATTGAATGCACTCAACTTATTTTGCTTTCTTCTTGTTTGCTTGATAATACGGTAGTAAAGCAAGTTTTTGCTTTGGGAGATATTAGCATCCATAATAATAATAAATAAATAAGGTGCACTAGAGTTTTTTTGTCTTTTCAAAATCCATGTTACCTCTCTTGAAATTGTGAAAACCAATAGCATCCCTTAAAGATCTTACCCAACCTAGTCTCTTATTCTCAATCTCGTTCATAACTCAAAAATTCTCAAACTAGACTTAACCTATGAAATTACCATTTGACTCCATTGCACGTCGTATTTGTCAGTCCTATGACAATTGCTTCTCTTCACAAAGTCACTAAGGAGTTGTCTTTTTACTATAATGATTTCTATTAATGACATTACAATCACCTGAAATAATGAAGTCGCTATCTCAAACTCAAAGCATTATCTCTATTCCACATTTTTTATGAGGGACTTTGAATGTTCTAAGTTTTTCTTTGTTATTACAGTTGCACCATTCTCTATAAAGGATTTAACTTAGTCAATGCAAGTAAACTTTAAAGCTTATTCTCAAAGATAGGATTTTCTTAATCCATCCCATGTTGATTCCTACATAGCAAAACACAAAATTCACAATTGTGAAGCACAACGAAGAAGTGAAAAAGTAAATTACTAATTTTTCAATTGATGGCATTTTAGAGTATTAGAGATTGGTTGGGAAGTTAATGTATCTCACACTTTGCAACTTGATGTTTGTTTTTCAATGTAATGCCTCAATTCATACATGTGTTGAAGAAATCTTACATCAGAGCAACCACAAAGGTCATTAAATACCTTAAAAGTTGTCACCCCATGGCTTGATGTTTCCATCCTCCAAGTTGATTTAGTAAGTTATTGTGATTTTGATTGTGGTACATATTTTATGATTGGAGGCTCATCACAAGTTTTTACATAAAGTTTGGAGATTCTTCAATTTCTTAAAAACAAAAAGGCTACTCACTATCTCATTATCATCTTTAGAGTTAGAATATAGAACAATGACTAAGACAAGAATAAAGATATTTTGTATTATGATTATTTAGGAAATTTTGATGTATTTATTAAACATTTAATTCTTTTTATTTTTGTAATAGGAAATTAGTAGTCAATCCCATCAATCATGAGAGAAACAAGCATGTGAAGATAAATTGTCATTTCATGCATGAGAAAGAATAAAAAAGAGTCAATAAATTAGGCCACATTTTAATAGAAAAGGAGCATGTGGATTTATTGATGAAGGCAATTTGCAGCAAATTACATTGACATTTTTTCTCTATGGTTAGAGTATTTAACTTATTTAAACTTCTAGTTTGGGGAGAAGTGTTAAAGGAAGAGGAGATATCCTAGATTAGTTAATTGATATTAGCTTTTTTGGAATATACATAATATTTTCATATATAATTTGTGTGTCTATTTTTCTTATGTAATTAGTTGCCATGTAAGAAATTATAGAATCATTCTTGTATAAATAGTAGTAGCAATGTACATTGTAGAGCAAAATTAAATTCATAAAATTGAACCCACCTAGCTTGTTTATCTTTCTCATTTCTTTGGTTTTACGATAATTCCATTCTTTTTGCTATAGGCTATTTAGAATTTAATACACAGATTTCAATTTTTTGTCAGTAAAACTTAGCATTTTTACTATTTCTCAACCAAATAAAATTTCCTTTTCTCTTTTCCTTCCTTTCCATCATCATGGCTCAACCTCGAACAAAATCTATTTTAGCTTGTTCTTTTTTCATTTGATTTATGGTAGGCCCTCAGAAAAATCTACAATTATTCAAGAAAGTCTTCAAATACACAGCAACTAGGCTAATTAGAATTAAAAAATAAAAACAACATAACTTTTTTACCTCTTATTTCTGGCCCCATTGTCTTACATCTCGCGAAAGAACAAAATCCCATAAAAGCAAAACAACAAACTAAACGCGCCATGGAACATACTAACTAGACATGGTGTGCTTCAACACAGTACTCACCAATTTAGGCTCTTGGGCAAAGATTCAAAATTTTTTGTCTCGATAAAGAAAACAAAAAGAACGCGGGAATAAGATTATGTCAACTTTCAGTCATAAATGTATAATAATGAGGACGGAAGATATGGTGTTCAACTTTACTTATTTCAATGCATGAAGATAATGGTTGGCGGCATCCCAGCTGAGCATGATTATGTTCTTACCATGTAAGAGGTCACTAGTTATTGGTGGCAAGTTGTGGGTGGAAATCATGAAAAGAAACTGAATTTGGCACTATATGCATAATGATGGGAATTGGAAGACATTAATTGTTTGGTTTTGAGATGTGGTTAACAGGTATGCTCATAAAAGCCTTGCCATAAAAAGCTATTTCATATTTGGCAATGTATTGTGTCGAAGAAGATAAGGGAAGTGAAAAAAGGTTAAAGCACCTAGAAACGAAAAAGAAGAAGGAAAAATAGTTTCATTTTAGTAGTCTTTGCGATTGACTTTCATAAATTATCCTTTTATAATTCACCTGAGTTCCATCCTAGCGTAAGTTTAAAACCTTAAAATAACGCCATTGTGCTGTTTTTAAAGAGCACGGTAAACAAGTTTCATTGACATTTTTTTTAGTTAGCAAGTAGCTAATCCTATCTTCATTTTGAATAACTAGTATATAACCTAAAGATCTTTCTCTATTCTCTCTAATCTATTGAATTATGCCTTTTTTTTAATGGATTTTCATCTTTGACATAAATAAATAATATTGATGTGTTTAATTTGAGTAGTTGTTTAATAGTGTAACTTATAATAACAAATCAATCTTAAATCCAAATATTAATATATAAGTTATTTAATTAAAGTAAAAAAATTAATTATTTTTAAAATGTGATACGATCAATTGTTTTAACTGTATATAATTGTAATATATGATTGAAAATATATTTTATCGGTCACATGTTTTAGTATCGCAACTAAATATAACTGTTTACCGGTATAAAGATATATGCATTAATGTATTATAAGATGTCTTTTCAAAAATATGCAAAGTAATTTCAACTATTTGCATGCAAACTAAACCTTTAATGTTGTTTTTGTTCTTAAAAACATCAATAAACCTACAACATGTTATTTATTTCTTTCTAATATGGTCAAAACTTAAGATCTATTCTCATGTTTTTGTATTTTCCTTTTATTTGATGTGGGTCGAAATGGTTAAAGTAGTAAGTAAAAAAATACATAAGCATCTACATCTTTCAATTTTATGGTTTACCAAATTTACAGAAGGTTGCCCATTGCTCTCCCCAGCTTAAATTCTTAGATATCTTCTTTTCTTTTATGAACCTTGTGCTTGCTTAGAGCTCTAACTATCGAAGTGATGCAACCTATCGTCAACTCCCATGAGAAACGCATAGCAACGTTACAGTAATCTCTGGTATAAATACCAATCAAAAGTCTTCCTTTCTCTTCTAAGAACCTTGTCCCGGCGTGTAAAGCTTTAACCATCGAAGAGACGCAACATTTCGTCAAGCAACTTTCCAGGCATCTCCAGCATAAATACCCATCAACTCTTCCGACAAACCCAGGTTCTTTCGAAGAAACCCACAGTAATCTCCATCGGGACGCCCAACAACATGGACAGGTTTATGAGGTTGACAGACCAAATCCTCTTCATCATCGTCTCCTTCTTATCCTTCAAAGAAGCCGCAAGAACTTGTGTTCTGTCCAAGCGTTGGCGTCACATATGGCGTGCAACAAAGAATGTAGAGTTCGATGAGAGGTTCTTTGTAAAAGTTGGCGAATCAGAAGAAAAACAAGCAGCTCAGAGGCTGGTTTTTCTCGATTTCGCACGACAGTGGATGGAGAACTATAAAGAAACGTACATAGAAAGCTTTCATCTCAGATGCTTGAAGCCGGGAAATTTTCGTGAGGATATGGAGCGCTTCGTCGCATTTGCCATGAAGCTTGACGTGAAAGCGCTAAGCCTTGATTTTTCCGACCCAACATGGATTGAAGAAGATCTTGAAAACCCTGGACCATTGTTTGATCTGCCATTAAACGTGTACGGACATGCAGTTCTCGAATCTCTGAAGTTGTTCTCTTGCAGTTTCCGCCTGTCTGCGTTCATGAATTTCGGGGCACTCAAGCATCTTTCCTTTGGTTGGCTTGAGCTGAAGGTGTCGACCATTGATGCAATCTTAGGGAACTGTCCCCTGCTTGAGAGTTTGAGTTTGAAGAACTGTTGGGACCTGGAGTGCCTTCGTATCAGGGGGCCAAATCTGCAGCTAAGAAGCCTGACCATCGACAAGTGTGACTTTAATCAAGAGTTCTATTACATAGAAGCACCGAAGCTGAGGTTCTTCAAATATTCAGGGTTTGCAGGCATTTTCGAGATAGAGATAAGTCGGAACTGCATGAAAGAGGCAGATCTTGATTTTGATCTCGAGGCCGAATTTGATGAAGCGGCCGGTAGTGTTCTCTATAAACTCCTTGAAAATCTTTACCCTGTCAGGGTTTTGACTATTTGCAGCTACATGCTTCAGGTATGATTCCTTCAATACAACTAAAACTTTTTATTCCTACGTTTCTCCTTCTATATTCAACTTCTTTTTGTATGTCAGGTGCTTTTTTCTCCCAATGAAAGCAGTGGGAGTTTACTTTCATGCATCCATCGGGAGTTCTCATCTCTAAGCAGCAGAATTTTCACTAAACCCACATATGGTTTTATGTGGTATCTATCAACTTGTTCCAAATGCCCAAAACAAATTGATTATTGTTAGAAATGATACGGGTTATCCAGCGTTACTCATGTTTTATAAGAGAATTATTTTTAAAACGAAAACCATATTTTTTCATTACCGACTAATTTGAAGAAAGAATAAATTTTCTAATTTGGTATCCGATTTTAATTTTAGGGGGCATTGTTTTGTACAAAATCTGCAGTGTAAAAATAATTTGTAAGAGATGTATTACCCATATAACAAAGTTGGTCGCCTAAGTTAGTGGAGATATGTTAAAAAAAAAAAAAAAAGGATGTCTTGGTCAATTATTGCCTAAAATCCTATTCGAGTATCCTCTTTAAATTAAAAAGAACTTTATCTCCTTATAAACCAATTTCAAAGAATAAATGAGTTTTTTTTAGAGTTTTGTTCATCTATTTCCAATACATCACCTTCTTCTGTATATCTTCTGCATATCTTCTGTATATCTTCTGTATTTTCTAGTCCGTGGCTTACCAAGAAGAAACTATCCCTTCCTCCCCTTTACTAACATCACTTTGATTGGGTTTATGATTTTACATTTTTCATGTCGTGTCCACCTTGAAAAGAGACAAAGCAGAAAGAAAGCAGGAATTTGAAGGTCAGAACTAACATCTCTTCTCCTTGTCTTCACCATCTCCAGGTAATTCCCTGTGGAGACGAACCATTTGGCATGGGTTTCCCCCTGAATGTAATGCACTTGATAATGAAGACCGCTATGCATGAAAATGAATTTTACGGGATAAGATTTTTCCTGACCAGCTGCCCTTATCTGGAGACTCTTACAATTCAAGTAGGTGTTGGAAGAATTTTTGAGGTGAGTGACAGTAAAGGTTTTCGGAAACACATACTTTAGCCATGAACTCAAAAACCCAACATTTAATTATCCTTAATTTTGTCCGTCTTAGGTATATGAACCTCCATTTGAGTTGGACCCTGGGGCGTTCTGGCGCCAGTGCCCAAGCTTCGAGTGCCTAGGAAACACTCTCAAGGTGGTGGAGGTAAAGGGCTTCCAGGGGACAAGTCATGAACTTAGCTTGCTGCGCTATCTGCTTTTCAATGGCCGCGTCCTGCAACACCTGAATATTACCGTTGCGGAGGAAGGGGAAGCCGATGGTGGAAATGTGGAAAAATACCATCAGAGAGCTCGGAGAGTGCAGATGTTCAAAAAGGCCTCCGCAATTCTGCAGATATCAATTCATTAAATCAGAGTAGAGTCTCCTGCTTAATAAATTGCGTAATTTGTTCTAAAACTTATGAACTTGCTGCTTTCAAGCGGTTTATGTTGTAATGTTCTGCTCAAACTGATTTATGTTGTAATTTTTGTCTTATATCATATCAGCAACAGCTTTCTGATTTACAGACTGTTTTATGATAATTATGTCTTGAAGCTTCAACTTCCTTTGGTATCCATTAGAGGAGTCAAAAACATAAGGGTCTACCGTTAAGAGACTCGAAAGAGTCATCTTTTCCTTTTTTTTATCTATACACTGGATCAATGAGTTTTTGTTAATAATTCCGAAATCGTTAAAAAATGTGAATTAAAAAAATATTAGTTTGTGTATCTTTTATCACGCTAAAATTAGTCGGATATTACTCTTTTATTTTTATACTTTAATTTTCATTAATACAATTTATCATTTAAAAAGAAAAATAGTATCCATTACTAAACTTGTGATCCTGGTAAGGCAGGAAGTTGGTTGATGGATTAACTTTCTCGCTGCCTGCATGCAAATCCGGCGCCAACTATTCTTGTTGAATTAATGGTAGAAAGTTCTGTCTTCTTCTTCTTCTTCCATTTTCAGATGGTGCTTGAAAATTCATTTGTTTGCCGTTACTAAGCAAAGATAGTGGAAACTATTGACGATTTGTGCTGTGTTTTGATTTATTAGCTTCCACAATCTTGTTTACTTTTCTCATGGTATTAGACATTAAGTTTAGGAAGTGATACCTCACATTCACGAAGACTTCAACCCAAATTGTGAAGAAATAAAAATGCTAAATTGTTAATTATAAATTATCTAATATATGTCAAACTTAACAGCAAGATTTTGACTTGAAATAATATTTTTTATGTGTAAACATTATTTCAATAAGAAATTTTTATTTTAATATTTTTTAACATATTAAACATACATTAGACTGAAGATTGAATAAAATAAAATGAACACTCAATCACACATTGAGTATACTTAAAGTGAATAGAAGAGTAAATCAAATTAGATATTAATATTAATTTAAAAGTTATTTTATAAATTATTAAATATTTCTACATTAAAACATCATTCAAGATCGTATATTTCTAATGTAAGATTTTCATTGTTCATGCTTCATAAGCTAATTTGAGGGAAAAATGAAATTCTTAACCTCAAAAAAAAAAAAAAACAAATATCGTTAACCAACTATAATGAAATCAATAGAGATCCAATCACTAATCTTTATATTTCTTTGCTTGTAAAAGCATATAAAATGCTATAACCATTGAACACCATCCTAAAAGCAAAGATAGAATCATTACCATCTCCGGCTGTTAGACGGCCAAAAATGTGTCACCCCACTCGGCCCTTTCACTATAAAATTAGATATTAGAATCCGCTTTTTTTTTTTAATAAAAAAAAAAAAGAAAAGAGATACAAACCATGAAATGGACTACTAGCTGGTTAGCCCTGGAGTCAATCTTCTGGGATCAAAACCCTTCACTTATTTATTTTCTTGAGCTTTGTACACATGGATGAGTGGAAAATACACTTTAGAAGTCGATGATGGGCTCCCCAATAGTCAAATTCCGCTCTACCGTCCATGGCAAGTTGAACAGCTTGGCCATGATGAACTTGAAAATCTTGTTCACATTGATGTTGTGGGTTGCACTTGAGAAAAACAGAGTCGCTTTCATTGCCCTTGCATATGCTCTTGCCTGCACGCGGAAGGAGACCAAACTTGTAAAGGAACAAACTTTAAGAAAAGTCCTGTGTCTAAAGTTCTCCCCAATTCTTTCCCCATCTTTATTCAGCATGTGGCCCCCCCCTTCTCCTTCTCTAACGCGGAGAGAGAACAGAGGGTTTGGAAATTGTCAATTTCCAAATATTGACAAAGGAAGAATTTGAGTCTTCACAATTTTCCCCCACATTCTTCCACTTGCTAGACATGGCAGCAAGGAAGTAGACTATGACAGGAACGTATTATTTGCTCCAAGACTAAAGATAAGTGTGTGTAGAATAAAAGTTCTACACCGAAAGTGTGACCCGCACTTTTAATTTTCGAGCTCATTTATGAGATTTGGTCTAATTTTTTTTTAACTCTCGAGTTAATTTTTCAGTCTTTAAATAAATAATCATAGAATATTATAAAATGTTAGAATAATTAATAACAAATTGACACATTACTTGTGAGCGGGTTAAACACACATACTCTTTCTACCATTCCAAAACCCAACAAAAATTAACACAAGTTCTTACTTCAGGGAGAAGGAACAATTTTGTGATGACGATAAGAATCATGTGGGATCACTTAATTACCTGAGTCACGATTGTCCATTGCAAATCTGGAGGAAGTTTCACAAAATCATCAAATTTTGTTCCAATCAATATGGGAATTGCCGTCTGCATATGGACAGAATGAGAAAAGGAATCAGATGAAGTAAAATGATGTTGAACTTTGGGCTCCACTTTGGAAAAAGAGAACCCAAGGAATCATAATCACTCATTTTTCAGACCAAGGTGAATAGTTATTGCATCTGATGTCATGTCCTTTATGCCTTTCCTTAAACAGACGGTACTCTTGAAGAGGTCAATTTTTTGTCATTAAACATGAATCAAGGCCTCATCGTCGTTAATGAAGTCCTTGTACTCTGGGCAAAGGCCATACCTGATTCCACTTTCTTGCTCGATTATACCACCCGATAACGCTGTAATTGCAGAAAAAGAAGAAAAGCATGAGCTTCCTTGAATATAAGTATGATAATCAGTTTTATTTTCCAGTTCACAAGGTAGAAATTAGTACCATACCTGTTTAGTGTACTCCGACTTGTCAGATCAAACATAAACAAAATTGCTACTGCATCTTTGCAAGCAACTGGAACATGGTCGAGGGATCCACGGTCGCCTACATCCAAATACATATGGAAGAAATTAGCCATAATTATGAACTTGTAATCACCAAGAACAAAATCGGATAAGACTAGTAAACTCACCTCCGACATCCCATATGTTGAATGAAATCCGGGCGCCTTGAACAGTTAAAGTCTTGTCCATCAAATTTAATCCTGCCATATCCAAGCTCCTCTGTTCCTGCTCAGTTCCTACATATTTTACCTTCACAAGAAGAAAGAAAGGAGAAGAAAAAGCTAATCAGCTTCTGCAAGATGTTCCGAAGCAGAAATCATAATCACCAAAAATCGAGAAGAGAATCATAAAGGCGAAATTCAGGAACCTGGTGGCTAAAAACTGGATCTAAACTTACCACAAAGCTTGTTTTTCCAATCTGGCAATCACCCAACAAACTAATCTTCAGGGTCACCAAATCCGAATCCGAATCATACCCACAGCACTCCGGCGAGGACTCATCCAATCCCATGACTGCCTCCAGTGCCTCCTGCGGTGTTAACGAGCCCCGGCGTGACAACCTCCGGTACCGCGGCGACTTTCCGATTGAACAAACAAGAATCCTGTCCCAAATGAACCGAAAAAACTGTCCAATAACCGAGACCCTTTGGAGGATTTCCCACCGAACTCTGATGTGAACAACTTTTCTGCAGAGCTGTTTCATATTTCTAGCTGCTTCATGGATAAGTTCGGCCATGAACGTAGGAGGCAGCTCCTAATACTTTTCTCATCCTCTATCTGCAACGAGTGAAACTTCTTCGGTAGGCTTGGTTTTCTTTAACTAACGAGATAACTACGAAGGTGACTTGCTCTGAGGGGACGGTTGACCGGTATTTCTTTTTTATTCGGAATCCCGAAACAGTCCAGATTGCCGGTTCCTCGGGTACTACGTAGAACTGGACAGTTTGGTCTGTCTATATACTTCAAGTTAAAAGACAGCCACTGTGGAGGGCAGCTCGGTCTTGGTCCAGAAAAGTGGTAGTTTGGAAATTTGATGTCTCGGGGTCACAAAACATTTGTCGACATGCACAGTGATAAAGCATCTTCTGACGTGTTTTCTGATAAGCTTTGGAAATCCTTTTCTTGCGTCTAACATGGGTCTCTAAACTTGTTTTCTAAGTTTTCACCTCATTTTATAAAAAAATAAATTGTCAGATAAAAATAAAATGGGTAGAGTCTTAGAAGTATGATTAGGTTTTTAAGGTTCAAAACTAGAGTGATTGATGAATGAAAGTGAAATTCCACCATACGGCGATAATATTCTCCATGCTAAATATTTAATTACCCATATGATTACTAATAAACTTTCCTCAAAAGGTGTCGTTTGATTGGTGGATCTAGATCAAGGGGTTTAACTAACCCTTTTGAAACGAAAGGCAAAAGGCTGCAAACCACTAAGAACAGTGCTGTACATTTCTCCCATTAAAGACACGAGAGTAGAAATTCATTGATTGTTTGAGTGATCAGGGATGAATCTTCATCTTCACTCCAAGCATATCATTCTCCTTTTGCTCGAATTGGATGTTGCTTCAACCTCTATCATATTGGTGTCGTTCCTTTCCCACCTCAACACTTTCTGTTATGCTACTATGATGGTGATCCACTGTGGATATGTTTCAAAAACTTGTTGTTTATGGAAAGTAAAATGGCTTTGTTTATGCTTCATCAGTATGACACAGACTCCATACTTGTCTATAAAAAAAATGAGAGAAAGAATCTCATCTTAAACTATGCTTTTCCAACGTTAAAATCAATTTGAACATCCAAGGACAAGGTATTAAAACCGCCCAACTGATTCTGATTGTTTGGTGTTCGTATTTGGTGGAGTAGGACCCGAGGAAGGTCCAACGGGACGCGAGGACCATAGATTTGGTCTTAGCGACTAGTTTGGTGAAGGTGGGCGGTCCTGGTTGGTACGTAAGGTCGTGTTCCAAACCGCAGCGATTAAAGAACGCAGGATGATCCTACGAGTCATACTCAATCATGATTGCGCCTGCAAATCTAGAGGGTGATTAAGGATGTCGTGGCGGAACTGAATCTTTTTGAGTCATGAACCGGTTTGAATTTCTGTGCCAGGTTTGGTTGCTTCTACACGTGGTGACACTTCAGAAGAATGAAAAGCTCGCGAGTGCAATGATGGGTGCACTTGGCATGCAAGCTCGGTCATGGGTCCGAGGAAGAGAACTTTCGGTCAAAAACAATGGCAAGTGTCGAAATTGAACGCCTCAAAAACTTGGGTGCATCTACCTGCCACCTTTTCTGGTTGGCGGATTGGAGAAGCTGTTTCAAACACTCAATAAACAATGTTTTTTAAATGTTAAATTTGTGAACAAGAAACAGTACTTATCGACTACGTATTTATAGATTAAGTTGATATATTTTTAAGTACAAAGTTATCTTTATAACATTTTAAATCCTAAACGTTTAATTTTACATCAACAAAGCATGATAATGATTGTGGCACAATTATCCGCTAATGGGTGTGGTTAACAAGCCCAAATGATAATTGACGTGAAACTGACTCTCCCTTGATGTGAAGTCATATATTTGTTACTAGGTAGAAAACAACCACAAAGGGAGTAAGAAGATCACAACAGTTTGATCAGATAATTAATTTGCCTTTGGACTCTATCTTATTGTCTGTTGTCCTTACAAGGTTGCCACCATTTGAAGTAGGCCCTGTCCACCTGCAGTGGTTGGACATATGCAATTTGGATTTTGCTTTTGACAATGAACAGAACTTTTATGTTACCAAACCAAAAGAAAGTATTGATGCAAAGCATTGGTCGGCATGGGACAACCCTTTGAACATCATAGAAGGTCGCTAGATGTTAATATGGTCTCTCTACCGCAAAAAAAAGATTGACCGGAAGCTTCTGCGGAACAAATAGTTTTTTTAATCTTATTTTGTTAGGTTTTTCAAAGGGCAAGCATGATTATGACCCCGACCAACAAACTAAAAAACAATTCGATTAGTGAAGGCCCAAGGATTAACAAACTAATTGACCATTTGGATCAATCTATTCCCATTTTTTTTTTTAATAATCTCCTAAACAAAAAAGGTCGACAAGGATGGTTTAGAGGTTTACATCTTTAACCCGAATACTTTTAATATAGCAATCACCCATAAAAATACCAAAAAGGAAAAACACAGATAATTTCTTTAGAAAAATAAAAGTGTGAACAATCAAGCAGTAGTTTAATTGAACTAAAGACATTTTAATATGTATTATTATTTTATTTTATTTTATTTTATTTATACATGGTTCTACAATGTGCAGCATCTATATTATATTGCTAAGGAATGAATTTGTAGAGTTATTTATAAGATAATGAACATTATTAATTATTAAGTTGACTTTTAAGTTAAATCTCTTAAAATGGCATCAAAACTCAAGCTTCTCTATTAACATGCCTATAGATAAGACTAAATCCTGAGTCTATCATAAAAAGCACTATAATGATTTGATAATTATCTATCATAATAAGAGGAGCATGTTACGATATGTGGTATTTGTTAGGTTTTTTTAATCTTATTTTGGCTTTTTTATTTTGTTAGGTTTTCCAAAGGGCAAGCATGATTATGACCCCGACCAACAAACTAAAAAACAATTAATGAAGGCCCAAGGATTAACAAACTAATTGACCATTTGGATCAATCTATTCCCATGTTTTTTTTTTCTTTTGTTTGATTTCTATATGAAAAATATACTTACGAAGTTCTTTCCTTTTTATTTTTGCTTTATTTTTATTATTATCTTTTTTCTTGTTGTTGTTGTTGCATTAAAAGATGAAGAATTTAGTGTATGAGAACAAATTTTCTAAATATATAATCAATATTCTTTGTTTGATTCTTTGTGTTATGTGTTTGTTCTAATAGTCAGCTTGGTTTTGTTCATGACAAAAAGATAGTAAGGTTGTATGCTAGTACTTACATACTTAGAAATTTTGCCAATTGACTTGTTTGATGTGTAACTTTTCATCTTAGTTGCATTATAAAAGGTTTCTTGATTAATATTTGAAGCTTTGAAGCAAAACTAAGAAAGATTGCTTGAAAATATCGACAATTTTGGTTGGGGATTGCACTTCCTGAAAGAAATAACAAGCTTCACTCCGGCTGTAGTGATGAAACAATTCGGGTTCGGGATGTTGATCTTGGTACTGAAACGGATCGATTATTAGTGAAGGTGGTTGGGTGTTCAGTGTTATGGGATGATCAAGAGTGTAATTTCCAATTACACTAATAATCAATCCGATTTCAGTACCAAGATCAAGAGCGTAATTGATCCGAAGTTTACCCGAAGTTTTTGACATTTTGCGGCCCTGAAAGGAAATAGGTAAATGTAACATCAAGATGCAGGACAAGCATAAACTACACTGATCTGCTACACAAGATGCCATACAGCTAATGGAATAATCAAGATCTGAATCAAGGAGAGAATCAGTTATCCACTCATCTCGTAGATTTTGTTCCCTAAACAGTTCATTGAAAATGTTTGTGGCTGCAAAAGCTTGCCAAAGAAGGATCTATGGCCCATAGTGTGCCCCCCCCAAAAAGAAATTAGGTAGATCTCCATCCAAACAAAAAATTGAACAACAAGAAAGCAAAAGAGACCGGGCTTGGAGCTTCCCTTTTCAACCTTTTGCACAGTAATTAACATCCAACCACCGTCACTAATAACTAATGTTACAAAAGCTTTAGCCAAGCCATTTTTTGTTTTAGTTCCTTTAAGAAAACTGTCTATGCCTAAAGTTACCAATTCACATTAATCTGTATTATGTTGAGCTATCCATTGGTCTCCAGGGTTTTGTAGTAATGATATAGACTAATTAGCAAGATGTGTAATGTTAGAAAGGAGTGTGTGATATATTAGCCATTGTTCTAGTTAGTGCTGAAAAATTTTAATGCCAAAAAACAAGAAAGTTGGCTCAGGACGACTCTTGATATAACAGCAGCCACTTCTATGACAGATGTTCCCATGTTGGATCGGGAGCGTTGTTGAACTTGATTTGGCTCATCGATTTCATTCTCCATTTTGTACTTCATCGTTGGTATGATGGCATTTACCAAATGTAACCGGAGAGAGTGCAGTTAATGAATTGTTGTTTGATCACTAAGTGGAGGTATTGAAGTTTTCCTTTTATCACTTAGGTGGGTTTAATGATGTGACACTTGGGCTGCTAACAAATTCCAAACTTCCATTTCTTTCTTTCTTTCATTCCTTTTGTTTTTTAATTAAACCAAATAGATAAGATTCAGTGATACTTACTTGCTCCTAGAACAGGCTCAATTTCATATCCATGACTAAAAAGCTCTAAACCAGGAGAAATGATTTGCAAGGCACTAAAACTAGAAAGACTGTTTATTTGGTATGCCATTTATCTATTGCTTGGAAACCCCCAAAAGTGTGAAAACAATGATTCTTTGAGAATAGGGTTGTGAAGGCTTGGAGCTGAAAATGATAGAAAAAATCTAGTCTCTAAAGAGTCCGGTAATACAAGATCAAAGTTTAGTTATCATAAACCATGAAATGGAATAAAAGGGTGTTAAAACAAACCTGATTTAGGCTCCATAGGTTTGGTAAAATAGCTATCTACCTTCCCTATTCCCTTCTAGAGCACAAAAGCGATGAGACTTATTTCTAAGTCACTGTAAGTATGAAAGAGTGAAAAGGACGGATGTGTTTTCTGTTCTGTATTGTATCAATAATAGTGTTCACGGCGTCTTATAAATAAGCCTTTTGCTTAACCGTAAAGTTAACCGTAAAGTTAATCGTAAACACTTATCTGTAAACTTAACCGTAAACACTTATCCGTAAAAGACCATTATAGCCCAATACTTTCAGACCCATGACTAAATTGTCCATACCTTTTAATGTGACTTATATGTGCATAATTTAAAGCTAGGGAAAGGACTTAGCCATATAATTTATGTGTTACTCAAATAGGCCTGACTCATCACAGTCCTATTAGGTAAACACTGGCCTACACCAATACCTCCATATTTGTTAGTAATAAGAACATTTATGTCACCTTAATAGACCATATTAACATATCCAAGTAAAAGATATTTATAATGACCATTGATGTAAGCCCATACATAGGTAGGCTATGTAAATAGTCTAACAATCTCCCACTTGGGCTATATCAATAAAATAGAAAAATAAGTATTAAAAATAATGATTAAACTTTATATATGAATCTAGTGACAATTCTTATAAATTGATCATATCCCATAGAATTTCAAAACCTTGAACTATGGCGGTAACTACAATCAAATAGCAAAAGCAGAACCAACCATAATCACAAGAGTTTTTCAAAACTATTGACATGAATCCAAACATGGTAGTGCAACAATTAAATAACACTTTAGAGTGATGCTTTATGTGTTATCCACATTATCAGTCAATTTTCTTTATCTTTATCTTTTCTGATAACTAGTCATCAGGTAGCAAACTGCATAGTTCTAATGAACCAATATGTCTTATACAGATTAACTAGTATTGTTCAATAGTGCTATAAGACATTCCCTTATGGCCAAAATTTTAATGCCCCTGGCCAATAACATAAGATTACACTTATCTTAAAATTTCGTTTATGTATACTTGTATGATTTAGCGTACATATTTGTCTGTTATTATATAGAACTACCAATGTTCTACATAACTGTATGAATTCAAGCATAATACAGACAATTATACATGTATACGAAAAAGAGTTACTTTATAATAAAAGTATACAACAACTATTATACATAATAGTTAAAATAATAATACAAGAACTCCCACTACACGAAAACATCCCATGATGCTCCTAAGCCTATACTAACAACATGTCTATCAAATATAGAAGGACTAAGGCCTTTAGTGAGCGGATCAGCTATCATATCATCTGTTCCAATAAAGTCAACTGAGATGTCACCATTCTTGACCTTTTCCTTTATAGTAAGGTATTTTATCTCCATGTGTTTAGACCCTGTGATACTTTTGTTATTATTAATATATAACACAGCAACCTTATTATCACAGTACAATTGGATTGGTCTATTGACAAACTCATAGTTTGCCAATTCTTTTATCAAATTTCTTAACCAGATAGCCTGAATAGCAGCATTATAACAACTTACAAATTCAGCCTGCATAGTAGAAGTCATCAATGTTTGCTTTGCACTTTTCCAGGAAATTGCCCCACCAGCTAATAGGAATACATAACCAGATGTCGACTTTAAGTCATCTTTACAACCTGCATAGTCTGAATCTGAATAACCTATTAATTGCAAGTTTCCAGCATACCTATAAGTCAACATGTAATCCCTTGTTCTTTTTAAGTACCTTAAAACTTTCTTAGCAGCAACCCAATGATCAGGACCTGGGTTAGACTGGTATCTTCCAAGAAGACCAGTAATAAAAGCAATATCAGGCCTAGTACATACCTGAGCATACATTATGCTGCCTACTGCACAAGCATAAGGTACCGTTTTCATATATTCTTTCTCATTTTCAGTTTTTGGACATTGTTGGCGGCTTAATTTCTCATTCTTGAGAATTGGAACCTTCCCAGGTTTACAATCTTCCATATGAAACCTGCTTAATATACGATCTATATAAGCCCTTTGAGAAAGACTTAATAAGCGGTGTGAGCGATCTCTTTGAATTTCTATGCCAAGTACAAAATTTGCTTCACCAAGATCTTTCATGTCAAATTGTGTAGATAACAATCTTTTAGTATCATTAAGTAACCCATTATCATTGCTCGCAAGCAATATATCATCAACATAAAGTACTAGAAAGATGGGTATACTCCCATTGATCTTGGTGTATATGCAACAGTCAACTTTATTTTCCACAAAGCCGCATGATGTGATGAAATCATCAAACTTTAAATACCATTGTCGAGAAGTTTGTTTGAGACCATAAATAGACTTCTTAAGTCTACAAACAAACTGACGTGAGTCACCTTTTATAAATCCTTCAGGTTGCAACATATAAATTTCTTCATCAAGGACTCCATTAAGAAAAGTAGTCTTCACATCCATCTGATGTAACTCCATATCAAAATGAGCTACTAATGCCATAATCACTCTAAAAGTACCTTTTGAAGAGACTGGTGAGAAAGTTTCATTATAGTCTATTCCTTCTTTCTGAGTGAATCCCTTGGCTACCAGTCTAGCTTTGAATCTGTCAACTTTTCCAGTAGAGTCCCTTTTAGTCTTAAAAACCCATTTACAACCAATAGGCTTGTATCCTTTAGGCAATTCAATTAAATCCCAAACATCATTATGTTTCATTGATAGGATTTCATCATACATTGCATCTTTCCACAATTGTGATTGAGGACTAGAAACAGCTTCTGCATAAGTCACTGGATCTTTCATAGTACCAACATCAAATTCTTGTTCCCCTAAATAGACAAGATAGTCTGGATGAATAGCTGGTCTTCTCTCTCTAGTGGATCTTCTAAAAGGAAGAACCTCTGTTGTCAGATCTTGATCCTGTAAAGGTTCAATGGAAACAGGCGCTGACGGCACAACATGACTATGGTCTGTTATGCTAGGTTTTGTATTTAACTGAATAGAGAGAGGATATGAAGTTCCAGCAATATCACTATCAATTAAGGTTTGAGAACAATCATTTCTTTCTGCTACATCTAATTCCAAAAACTTAGCTGTTTGTGATTCTACAATTCTAGTACCTCCATAAAGATTATAAAATCGATATCCTTTTGAATAAAGCGGATATCCCACAAAGTAGCACCGAGTAGTTCTTAAATCCAATTTACCCAAATTTGGATTATATAACTTCACCTTTGCTGGGCACCCCCAAACTCGCAGATGGTTCAAACTCGGTTTCTTACCTGTCTATAACTCATAAGGGGTTAATGGGATAGCTTTAGAAGGAACACGATTTAATATGTATAGTGCTGCCTTTAGGGCTTCACCGCACAGAAAAGTGGGCAAGTTTTTCCTACTCATCATGCTTCTAACCATATCAAGCAAAGTCCTATTTCGTCTTTCAGCAACTCCATTCTGCTCAGGGCTTCCAGGCATAGAATATTGAGCTACTATCCCAGAATCTTGTAAGTATTGGGCAAACGGGCCTTTTAATTGACCAGTATCTCCATGTTTGCTATAATACTCACCACCCCGATTAGATCTTACAACCTTTATACTTTTCCCTAATTGTTTCTCGACTTCAGTCCTATACTTTTTAAACTTGATAAGAGAATCAGACTTTTCCTTAATCAAGTAAAGATAGCCATATCGGGAAAAGTCATCTATGAATGTGATGAAATATGAATTTCCACTCAAAGTTGCTTTATATGGACCGCTTATATCAGTATGAATAGCTTCTAAAAGGTTAGAACTATGGACTGCACTTTTCTTCTTAGTTTTAATCATTTTGCCTTTATAACAATCCACGCATACCTCAAGATTACCTTCAAGAGTAGGAAGAATGTTAGACCTTATCAACCTTTCTACTCTTTCTCTAGAGATATGGCCAAGTCTTTTATGCCATAAGGCAAAAGATTTATCTTTAGATAAAGACCTTTTGGGAACAATATTTTCAATATTATATGTCATATAAATATTATGAGGAGATAAACACAATCTATATAATCCATCGTATAATACACAACTACCAACTAAAGCTGTATTATGGAACATATTTACATCAAGGTTCCGAAACTCAAAAGTGTAGCCATGTCTAGCTAATACAGATACGGATACTAGATTCCGTCTAAAGGACGGTACATAAAATGTGTTATACAAAGTCATTCTGTGACCAGTTTCTAAAACTAGGATAATATCTCCTACATATTCAACATTAGCTTTAACATTATTCCCAACTGTGAGATGTAGTTCTTCCTTATTTGGGCGCCTCTTGCTTATGAATCCCTGAATTGTAAAAACAACATGATTAGTTGCAGCACTATCAAGCCACCAAGTATTAAATGGTGCTTCTGAAAGATTAGATTCACAAACTAGTGCATAAGAACTACTACCTTTTCTCTCACGTTTCGCTAACCAGTCCTTATATTTAGCACAGTCCTTCTTGGCATGACCTTTCTTTTTGTAAAAGAAACACTTAATAATGTCTCTTTTGCGGATTGTATTCACGCCCCTTAATGCTCTACTGGAGGACCCTGCATCTTTAGATGAGAATTTAAGATTTTTAAGAGTTGAAGGCAATAACTTACCTTTTCCTTTACCTCTTATTGCTTCTGAACCTTGAACATGCATAGTTATTGCAATTCCTTTGCTATGGATTCGATCTTCTTCAGCTACAGCTTGGGAAAGTAAGTCATTAAAAGACCATGCCTCATCCTGAGATGTGTACGTAGTCTTAAGCATATCAAACTCATATGGTAAAGAGTTGAGTGCATGATGGACAATACAATCCTCTGGTAAGGTAACATTCACAGCTGTCAACCTTGATTGTAATTCTATCATCCTTATGATATAACTACGTACATCTCCCCAGGCTAAGTCATATCTTATCCAAAACAGTTCCTTCATAAGGATGGATATCTCAGCCTTTGATGAGACTTTATATCGCAGAGTAATAGCCTCTAAAAACTCCTTAGCTGTACTACCAGTGGGTAAACCACTCCTTAAAGGATCAGTGATCGCTCTCTTCATGAGCAATAAGCACAAGCGATCGCATTTTTCCCAATGAGTTAAGGCTTGTTTCTGCTCTTCAGTACTGGTTTCAGTTATGGCATCTGGCTTCTCTTCAGTGATGGCTTTGTCAATTTCCGCAACTTCCATGGCAAAGAACACATCTTCTTTCCATTTTATGAAATTTCAACCAGTAAGAACTTCAATGGTAACAGTATTACCATTGATGGAGAAAGTAACTGAAATAAGCATCAATGAATTAACAAACAATAGACTCACAACTATTATTATGCAAACACCTTTGGGCTGAAAGCATTATAATTGTAAACTTACTACATAATGACAGTCAAGAAAACATTCCAAATCCTCATAATCTACCACCTTTGGGTTGATTAGATCACTTAGATTAGTTTGTTTTCCCACATGTTTATTATGTATCCCTCCAAACTTCAATACACAATTATTTCCTTTGGGCTAATAATTATATATCAAAATTAGAGACATTCTCAAACCACATTAAGACCGATATTTCATAATCTAATCAAGAAAATGCTGCTTTGGCAATCACAATTCGATTAAATCACAAAATTCTTTCATGTTGCATAATTTAAACCTTATGTCATTCATAACCTTTTATGCAATTTAACTTTATAAACTAGGGGCATTTAATGTCTAAATTGCATGACTTTTGATGCTTCATAAATTAAATATAATTGCATGTATTTAAAATAAATCATGCATTTAACAAAAAAATTAATTCATGCATGGCAAAATATATTAACAAACATCAATACATTGATTCTTGCCATACAATCAGATAATAACTATAATATGCAATTAAATCATATAAATATTGCATAATTAAAACTTAAAACAAATTTAAATACTTGAAACATTAAAATAATCACTCAAACATGCATCAAGAATTTAAAATTTTGTCATAAAAGCATGTAGATTCTGAAAATAAAAAAAAAATTTGGTCGAAATCTGAGTTCAAAAACACGTTCTACGCGCCTACACGCGCCGCCGGTAACCGCTGCCGGTTTAAAATAGCCGGAAATCGGTTCAGGCCGATTTAGGACCGTACAGGCCGAAATATCGGCCGGTTCATACCCGATATTACCTGTTCACCACCATAGAGACCGGTTCTCGTCTCGATTCTAACTCCAAAGTGTGCGACGGAACACGATAGACCTTCGAACGGTAAAACAGCCCAACAACGATCACCAGAAGGCGGTCATCGGCGGTCTTCTTTGATTTTGACCCGAATGGGTCGGGACAACCCGCCTCCGATTTGGTTTCCGACGGCGATTACCGGTAGATCCGGCGATGCCAAGACCAACGGCGGTGTCGGTTTCTTGATCCGACCCCTGTAGATGCCGGATTTGTTCAAAATGGGTATTACGATACCCACAAACCCGAATGGAATAAAAATCATTTTTTTTTAATTTTAAAAACTCACATTTTCAAACGATTTTTCTAGATTTCATGATTTAGATAAAACTAAACCTAGCTCTGATACCAATTGATAGAAAAAATCCGGTCTCTAAAGAGTCCGGTAATACAAGATCAAAGTTTAGTTATCATAAACCATGAAATGGAATAAAAGGGTGTTAAAACAAACCTGATTTAGGCTCCATAGGTTTGGTAAAATAGCTATCTACCTTCCCTATTCCCTTCTAGAGCACAAAAGCGATGAGACTTATTTCTAAGTCACTGTAAGTATGAAAGAATGAAAAGGACGGATGTGTTTTCTGTTCTGTATTGTATCAATAATAGTGTTCACAGCGTCTTATAAATAAGCCTTTTGCTTAACCGTAAAGTTAACCGTAAACACTTATCTGTAAACTTAACCGTAAACATTTATCTGTAAAAGACCATTATAGCCCAATACTTTCAGACCCATGACTAAATTGTCCATACCTTTTAATGTGACTTATATGTGCATAATTTAAAGCTAGGGAAAAGACTTAGCCATATAATTTATGTGTTACTCAAATAGGCCTGACTCATCACAGTCCTATTAGGTAAACACTGGCCTACACCAATACCTCCATATTTGTTAGTAATAAGAACATTTATGTCACCTAAATAGACCATATTAACATATCCAAGTAAAAGATATTTATAATGACCATTGATGTAAGCCCATACATAGGTAGGCTATGTAAATAGTCTAACAGAAAATTCCTCAATTCTTCTACTGTTGGTAATGATGCAATACTTTGGGAAAAGGATGCATCGGTGATGCTTAAAGGCAATTCTACTTGACTTAGTTGCATGGTTCTAGATATTTTGATGGACCTGTATTCTCAGCTTTTGGTTCTTCAATGTGAAGTAAACAAATCTAGAGTAAATTTCAACAATTTACAGAAACTTATCTTTGCTAGCATACATATTCAACTAAAGAAAGAGAGAGGAAGAAAGAGTCAAGATGACCAGACTTAGATGCTTTAGGGCTTTCTTTGCATATGCAAATGCATCATTTTCACATTGGCCCACAAATGTCTCATGTAGTTTTTAAAGCTCAAACTGAGTTCTGGCTGTGAAAAGTCTCGTGATATGCAGACAATGAAACAAGTCAATTTTACAACATTTTGTTGAAATTTCCTTCTTAGCCCATTAATGGTGCATTACACATCCATCCGTGCATTATTTTTCTTCCCGACTTTGTTATCATTTGAATATCTTCCCTAAGTATTTAGGATCAGCTGATTTTATAGTTCATGTTCTCACTGAGATGTTAAGGATTTTGTAGTTCAACTCATTTCTCCCCAATTTCATGCAATTCCTTTGCTATTTTGTTTTGATGTCAGTGTCTTGTTAGACATCATGAATGCTTTCTGACCTGGTCTTTCATATCACCTTCTTGTTCATGAATTTTTTTTTATTCTATGTTTCTTTTAAATGGTTGGCTTTGTTTGGATATTATGGTTAGGTACCATCGGATGAGAGGAAGGCCAACACTCTGGCTTCCTAGGACTGACCATGCTGGTGCAACCCAGGGTTGTATAACCATACCTTTTTATGATGCAGAAACAACGGGAAGTTCTAGCGGTTCTCTCCCGGCTAGAAGCTAAAAATTTTCACTTTATGAATTCTCCTCTTGGTATATTTTCTTTCAAATCCTTATCCTTTTGGCCAAGAGCTGGATATATACCTCATCTATTTTTAGGCCCATGAGTTTTATTTTTTCCTTTTCCTTTTTGTTTTTTTGGGTTGGGGGTGGTGGGGAAGGGATTGGAATTGCCTTCTTTACAAAATGCTGAAAACTGTCCTTCAATGGATGTAATATAAATACATCAGGAGATGCAGAACAATCAATCCATTTAGTCGCAGGTGAAGGACTAGAGGCCTATCTTCCTCTTGCTGATATGATTCATATCTTTGCTGAAGTAGAATGTCTTTCTAAGCGCCTTTCCAAGATGCAGACAGAGTATGATGGACTTAGAGCTCGCCTAAGTTCCCCTAAGGTACGATTTTATTTACTCTTTGTTAATGCTGTTTGTTGTAATATGTATTTGTACCAAGTATTCTGCATTCTGAAGGATACAATTTTGATAAGGCAGGTAATAGATACACTAAATCCTACTTTAGAGGTATTAAAATAGGATTCTTCATTGTTATCCTCTTGTTGAGTCCCTTCTTTATCAAAGAGAAGAAATGAGGAAGACCAAAACTTTCCTAATCAAATAAGAATCTTGTTATTTAATGTAGTAATGGTATTCAGACCTTGTTGTCCCTGATCCACCCATGGACTCACCATGAAGAGAAGAGGAAAGAACGACCTGCTCAACTTCTAGAATTTTGGAATAGCTTATCATGTTTGTTAGTGGGTGTTTGCTAGAGGAACTGTAACTATTTCAGCTGCTAACTTTAATAACACTTGAAGGGGTAGGGATAATGACCTCCCATTCCAAGTACACTTTTGCTTACTTATTGTCCTTTACAAGCTTTTTTTGGATGAATATCAGCTCATAAGTCCTATGAGGAAAGAAAATTCATTTTAATGCATATTAAATCTCTACCAGCCAACGCATGTTATGCATACTTTGGATGTCATAACAGATGGATCCCTTTTCTTTACCTAGAGTTCTGATAGCTGGAGATAGTCATGTGGGATAGTATTTCCTATTCTACCATTAGTGAGCAAGAAGTTGGTCATAGCTGAGGTAGGGATCTATCACCATCTTACTGATGGAAAGCTTGGATAGGTTATGCTATTTTGTACCAGGAAGCGTCATTGCAGTGCCTTTTCCTTTTAATGGTATGCGCGAGTCATAAAATTTGTATTTGCTCTCTGCAATTTGTGGAGAAAGCTCCGGAGGACATTGTCCTTGGGGTTCAAGAAAAAGCAGCAAAAGCGGAGGAAAAGATTATTCTCACCAAAAACTGACTAGCTCTCCTCAAATCAACTGCCCTTTCTCTAAAATAAATTTGTACTAGGGGTTGAACTACATATCTTCAGAGCAGAATCCTCTTTATGATGTCTACACTGCAAATCGAACCATTCGGAATAGTCCTCTCATCATATCCTAGTCAACATGGACTTCGTGGTGATTAATCATTGGTCTAGGTGCTACTTATGATCATCCAATAACCATTCTTGTTGCAGCTAGCTCTTTAGCTTCTTGCCTTGCTTCACATATGAGTTGAGTAGTAAACAGATTTGGCTGTGATTGACATTAACGCGTATTCTTCATTGTTTGTATTGCTAAATTTATGGCTGTGGCCATCTATTAGTGCCCTTTTCCATCTAGAGAGCCGAAGCACTGTTTTTGTTGTCTGGATCTGGGGTAAATTTTTGTTAGTTTTCTTGTAATGTTGCATTTTTCTTTTATACCTTTAACATGGTCTTTAAGTTTCCTACTTTTAGTCCCTTTTTCCAACTAGAGAGTTGAAGCACTGTATTTCCTCACAGTTAAAAATCTTTTAGGTGATGGAGATCAAAACTATTTGCCGATAATGAAAAAAGTTGAAAAGGTTAGTGGCAATTATTGAAGTGTGATGGTTATGTAATTGCTTTTGTGTTTATGCCTTACTGCAGTACTCATGAACCCACTATTATTTCACATTTTGTTTATCACAAGTTGGGTTTTCTTGATTTCATTCTATCATTTGCTCATAAATTAAGGTATTGTAATTTTTTCTTCTTACCATAAAAGGGTGTTAGAATGAAACAATGTCACATTGTTAATGTTTATTATAAACAAAAGTAATACTAAAGTCCAAAAGAACTCTCAAAACATAAAGATTAAATTATAAGTGTGTATTATGGTCTATGACTCAATTGTCAATTATGCCATTGAAGCTGGCTAACTCTCAACGGATAGGATTTCCTTTTCATGCTTTAGTGATATCTTGCATGGTGAAGGTCCTTGCTTTCAATTCGTTGTTAACCACATCCCATATGATATGTCATTACAATAATTTCCAGTTGTTGTAGTATTACTTGATATGGTATATGATAGTATATGAATCCTAACATGTATCATCATTAAAGGTATCATAAATAAGCTTTAATTCCTAACATTTTTTAGTTAGGTTTCTATATCCAACAACCATTTCAATCCAAGGATGTTAAGTTAATTGCTTTTTGTGGCATTGTAATGAAATTAAATAGTAAGAACTTGAGAAGTTGTACTATAATATGGTAATAAAACCTAGATTTAAATGTAATACTCATTTATTCATGAATAAAAATTTTAATAAGACATATTTTCCTATACTCAAATAAAAATGAGTATTAAAAACAATATTAAAAAATGCATTGAAGCTTGAAGTTGCATTTACAATGATCACTACTTTATTTAATAATATATTAATAGTAGTATATAGACTCTACAATTGAGTCATAGATTATAACACACCTTTGTTTAAGTTAGTTATTCTTTTAAGGAAAAATAAATTTCTATTCTTAATTGTGTTGGGAACTAATAAACAAAAGCATATCAGTAATTTAAAAATTAAAGAAACCACTATAACTAGCAATTTTGGAAAGTAGTCCGGCACAATATTAAAAGAGTAAAAAGAAAAAATGTTTAAAGAGTTAACGGCAGTCCGGCCCATTTTGTTTTATTTCAATAAATTATATCTTTTTGGAAAGATGAAAAAATAAATAAAAATAAAAACCCCGCCGATTAGGTCCCAAGGGTCTCTCTGACGGTCATCGGCTCTTTCCCTCTCTGTGTGTCTCTGTTCCACTCTCTCTGCGCTTCTCCCTCTGCGATCAGCTCTCAGTCGGTTGCCTCGGACTCTGTTGCTCTGTCTGCGTTCGTCCCTGCTCACTCGACAGGTTAGTTTATGGAACTCCAGGTCTTTTTTGGATTTTATCTCCTTAGGGTTTTGAATATGGCCTTCGATTGTCTTGCGATCTTTTCTATCTGCCGTAAACTTGGCGAGTCGCCGAATATCTTTAGGATTTGGAGCAACTCCGATATTTATTATCATCAACTGTTAACAGATCATTCAATTACTTCCCGACTTCTTTGTGTATTCGAGTTTCCTATATTTCCTACGGTTTAATGGGGTTGATCGGAATTTTCGGGGGGGGGGGGGGGGGGTGGTGGTGGAGAAAGGGATACGCGAAAACTTATTCGTGCGTTATGGTATCTGCTGTTGCTTGGTGGTTTAAATTGGAGGGTTTGGAGAAGTTCTGTTACTAAGAACTTGCTAATTTTGCATGCATAGGAAGAGACAGCTCTGCATTAACTGATCTTCAACGCAGGAATTCTATGAGATTCCTTACATTTTTTGGAGAGTTCAAACTTGAGAATGTATGAAAACTGGGAAAAACAAAATAACAGAAATCCCCTTAATCTTAACCAATAAGACTTCTCTATATATAGTATAACGCCATGAAACTTTCTTCTCATATTTGTTTACGGCTCAATTGGTAATCAAGATGTTCGAAGCTTGTCTTTCATAACTACTCTACTTTTACCTCTTGTTTGTGTCTCTCTCTAATTTCTCTACCCAATGTGTTTTTGTCGATAGTTAAGTTAGTGAGGAATATTCAAAGCTACTATATTTTTGCTTAGCTCTAAGTTCAAAGAATATACATACATCCACATCCACATAAGTTTAAGATATGTACATATATCTGTAATGAAGAGTCTAGGACCCATGTATGCTTTCCACTTAACATTAGAGCTTCAAGTTTATAACACAAATCTCATGTTTGTTTCTTCCTGATGCTCCCTTGAAATGAACGTAAACCCACTCTTGCATCACTTAAAACTTCTCTACAATGTATCTTTCAAACAATCACCAAGGAAAAAAAAATACAACGAAGAATTATCATCTAGGGGAAATAACCTGGCATATTCTGTCGTTATATATATATAAGCTACAAAAGCACAGGAAAATCTGTCGAACAGAATAAGCCCTGAAAAAGTTATGCCCTGAGAGCTTCTTGAGAGGGTCAGTACGGTTGAAAATGGATGAAGCTTTGAGGGCCTTCCGTTCTAGATCATAATTGAAATCGTCATAAATCTTGAATATTTCATGTCATCAACATTCGTTAATAAGTCAGTCATGAATGTTTTGAGATCAATTCCCAAAAACAACGAGTATAGCTTGTTAATAGGTGAATGGCTAAAAAATATAAAGGAAAGAAAACCAGTTTTCTGTGGAAAAATTATGAATTTACTAATTTAGGGAAACTAGAGTAATCTAATGCTAATTCTAATAGCATATTGGGTAGCAATAGCTAATCACAGACCTCTTGAATAGAAGTATAGCAGCTGGATTTTATCATGAGAGTTCCCACCTGATCAGGTACAATACTGTATAATTTTTTGCATTCGCTTCTCTAATATTGTATGATTTCTTTTTGTTTCAAATGTCCATAAGCGACACTTTCTTCAATACCAACTGGTATGAAAGTAAATAAGGAATATGTTACGTACATAACGTCATCTGTGTGAACGAGTCCTTTTTGGTCACTAACTCTCTGCTAGCAGTGGGATCTGAGGTAAGATTTGTTGTAAGGGATGTGACGGTACTTAAATCTGAGGTAAGATTTGTTGTTGTGGCGGTGAAATTGAACTAAAAATTGCCACAAGAGGTTGCGTGAATCCATGTAAGCGGGAAGCTTACAACAAGGCGGAGCGACGTTAAATTTTTCGCAATTCTTTTATGACCCTCGTGTAGTGAAGGGCAAGGATGGAAAACACGTAAATTATCTTACTTATCAAATGCGGTGCGTTTAAGGTGGAGGCCAGTGTAGTCATTTGTGAGGATACGGAAACGCAGAGAAAAGTGAAGGGGATAGTGCCGTCGTCGCCGATGAGAAAATTCTAGCTTTCTACTACTACGGTCATCCTGGAAGGGGCCTGGCATTTTGTTGATTTAGAGTTTTCTGTTTTGGTTGTCTTGTTGGTGTTTGTGTCCAGTTGTTTGTGGTTGGGAGTTTGTATTTGGGATCAAACGATTTCTTGCTGTTATGCTGTCTATGTTTTCTAGCTAGTTTTGAGTGTTGATTTTAACACTTTCGTGGAAACCGACTCACCCTGACGGCTACACTCAATTGCTTTGGTATTCTTCCTCAAGTTTCTTACAACTTGGAAATTTTTGGGCTTTTGTTACCATACTGAGAGTTCCTGTTTTTAGTCAGAATCAAGTGCGGAGAGACTGCATGGGTTCAGAAGTTGAAACGCTTGAGGATAGGCTGAGGTCTATGCTTGGTCAGCTCCAAGCAGAGTGCGGCATTCTTGGAAGAATGGTTTACAAGAACAAGAACCAGCATCGGCGTTGCTCGTATTTCCAGTATCTTGTAAAGGTTCCTATTCCTTGCTTTTCTTTTAAGAAGCTCACTCTTTATTTGATCGGTGAGAAAAAGAAAAACCAAAGACCTGAAAAGAGGAGCAATTTGTCACTATGATGTGCAAAATATGGATTGCTTCTAGTTGGCCAATAGCTCTAAGTGGGCTAGGTTAAATGGTGGTTTTATTGGGTGCCATCTTACTTTGAGTTTAGGAACTATTTACCTTTTTAAGTTTGTTTTGATATCTACATTATTACTTATATCCAAATAAAGCATTAGGTTGTACATGTTATGGAGTTTTTATGGGTTTATGCACTTTACCTTATTTTTTTGGGATGTCAGGTGAGGAGGGATCTAAGGTTGCTGCAATCAATTAAGTTGGAGGAGTTAGTAGATTCCTGCTTTTTAGTTATCAAAGGGAAGAGACCTAAACAAAGGGTGCATCTTTTAGAAAGGTAAATTTTCTCATGTCTTTTGAACTAAATGTCTTGCTTGGCGACTCCAGATACATAGGCCTAATCATTCAATTGATGGATTATGCAATATGGATGTTTAAACACTTCTATTAAAATGAGAGGTGAGATCTATATTCAAAATCAGGAATGTCTGGCACATAGATTTTACATTATAGAATGACATAATTAATTCTACATTATGGATACCTGCTAAATAAATTTGATATTCTGATGCTTATTGTGGAATCTGCTGTAAGTTGTTTCTTTTCTATGAAAGCTAGCTCTTGATGCTGGATAAGAAGCAGGTTTTGGCAATATTAATGTTTCTATTTGTCTTGGTTCTCATGAGCTTGGTTGTGCATATGCTTTGGTAAGTGTTTATTTCATTTGAAGCGCAACACATGTTCATGATAGTATATGATTTCTTTCCCTCTGAGTGGGGATGCCTGTTAAAAGATTTAGGCAAAGACCAAATCCTGTGGGCTGTCTGCTGAAACTTAGTCTTTTATTGATTTTTTTCTGGTGGGTTAATGGCGTTTTTGGTTTACTGAAATTAAATGCTCATATTGTGTTTGAGATCTCCTTTCAAATATAGTAGTTATGGATATAGGATTTCCATAAAGGGCTACATGGATTTGATGAGCATTTATGAGATTTTGGGGCAGATACTGATATCTATGATGGGGTTGGGGTGAGCAACAAAGAACTTGTGTATCACGGGAAACAAATGATTATGTTGATGAGTCTATGTCTAATAAAGCACTAGCAGGTTTGATGGCCAAAACTCTGTTTAGGCATTTAGAGTGGTCATTCTTGGCTTGTGTACTTTTGTTAAGGGTGGTGGAGGATAGGGAAGAAAATGGAGTCTTTTTCACAAGAAGGGATGCCTTGGTGATAAGAAGTAAGGATAGCAAAGAGTCAGGTTTTACCATTAAGGAATGAATATGTTGGGTATAGATGAGGTTTAAAGACCACAAAGGCAATTCACCAGTTATTCTATTATTGCTCTGCACAATTCAACTTGTTATTGTTTGGCCAATTTCTCAGCCCACCATCTAAAGAGATGGGGTTTGACTTTCTTTCTATCTGGATTTGTCATGTATGATCCCATTCCCAAGTGATTTATGTCATAACTTGCTGTTTAAATTTTGAATCTGCACTTTGCAGTGAGAAATGTTGATAGGCTTGCTCACATAGTCATGTGATTCATTTTTTCATAGTTTAAAGATTAGAAAATGTGATGGTGAAAATTACAATTTTATGGAGCGACTGTTGGGAGCTGCCCGCCTACTCTCACAGGTTTGGTCTTTGCACTCATAATTCTTGTTTTCTTATCCCACTACTGGGTTTACTGCTGATGTTGTTCATGCCAGCAGGCTTATTTTCACTCACCAGGGTTAATGCTTATCAATTAAACTGCATGAGCTAATTAAAATTTAGAGCTCCCAAGCTGAGCATTTTACATTAAATTTTAGGGTAAAGAAAAATTATGATTTAGCCCTTACAAAAGTTGTTACAGTGTCTAAGAGACGTTATGCTATGGCAAGTAACTCTTTTAACATTCCTAAGTTGGAATAAACAACTTAGCTGAAATCTCTGCTCAACTTCATGGCTTTCTAACTATTTGGGCGGGAGCCACATTTGAATACTGCTTCTACAGGAATTCATGTTGCAATCAGTTATAAGATTTTGTTGAGAACATTACTGGAGCATTTTAGCTACTTACTTGAGTTTGATATGGTGACATGTGCCACTTTCTCCTGCAGATGGTTGAGCCCATGCTGATGGCAGCTACGTATCCTTTATCTACTTGTTATTTGTTATCCATATTTTGGAAGTAGGCCTTCGAATATGTGTTTGGGTCATTTTGGCAGTTATTTCAAGGTCATATGTTTCTGTCATCGAGCATCTACACAAACTCAAATCCTGCCATTCTAACACCTAGCACAAAAGGGGAATATCTTCCCTTACTCATATATTATCACCTTTACTTACGCCATTACTGTAAGATGCTCCTGTGGCTTTTTATACCAACAAGAAAGTAAAATATTTCCCTTTTGTATATTTGAATGATTCAAGAATAGATTTTAAACTTGTATTAATTAGTAAACATTAGAGAGAGATAAAAAGTATTAGGCAATGCTGTCACCCTTGACTATTCCACAGTGAGATATCTGTGTTGCTTGCTCGTTCATTCTTCATGGGGTTTTCTGTGACAATTTTGGGACTGCTTGCACGCCTTCGAGTTTTGGTTCAACAAGTAAGTTTCTATTCTTCTTCCAGAATTTTTTTAAGATTTTACATTCCTACTGTAGATTCCAGGCTGAGTTGTGTTGATTTGAGGCATAGGACCTTGCCATCTAATAGTCCAATCTTAAAAGACTGATACTCCTTAATGTTGAAATTTGGACGTTATTTGTGGAGAACAAAGAACATGGATGCCTGAAATGGGTACTTGGACCATCTTCCAGCAGTATCTAGAAAATAAAATCGACAGAAAATAGGTTGGAGTCTCAAGCAAGGATCTCAGAGCTGCTCAACTAATAAGGATACTATTACTTTATCTTTTAAATGAATGGGCTTTTACAGCCTTCAGTTCTTAGATTTGTTTCCAAGACGCCTGCTGTAAGCATGGAACTAAGCTGTGTCCTATTAAACTTATACTTGTGTTTCTCATACAGATATTACTCGATGTTGTGTCATTATTCAACATGGTTTCTTCTCTCTCCCAGAAAAAGCAATATATAAAGATAGACCAGGAAGGAATTGAGGTTGGTCTGCCTCTTATTAGTTTCTACTACTTCCATTGAACATCTTACTCTTTTAGATGCCTTTTTGCTTACAAGTTGGTTTCTTCTTGTTTATCTTCTTTTAATTTGTTTCCCCTCGTCTTGCCAGGTCTTCAGGGAGTTTTACCCGACTAATGATGAATTTGTCATCCTAGAGTGCGTATGGGAGTCAGATAAGTTTGTATTACATGAGAGAAAGCATATGAGCAAGACTGAAAGTCAAGATGGGAGTCTTAAAGAAGATGCTTCTGTAGGAGCACTAGATATTAAGTATGAAAGTATTGAGTCCATTCTGGAAGGTAAGCATTTTCATGTTCTTCTTCTGGAACTCACCCCTCACCACCCTTGTCTCTGGGGCACCTTTGCTGCTTTCTTCTTTCAGAAAAATTAGCTTAAGGTGTAATTTGCATGTTCTGCATGTTCTGCATGTCTTAGAACTACCTATGGGGCAAAGTGTATCCTGCTTCATTCATTGGTGTAGCTTATGTTTGTATTATTCTGATGCAGTAAGTTTGATACTTCTGTCTGTTTTGTTCATCGAGTCATCATTACCCAGTCTCAGTTCATGCTACATGTAAATATGGCCTTATTTAATGATTTAAAAGATGGTGCTCCCTCTTAGAAGCCGTTTGCTAGGATCAGAGCCACATGAGTGATCGCGCATCTTAATAAAGTCTATCATGGATACAATAATTCAAACTAAACGTGCAATTATCACTCCATTAACCATTGGTTTCCTGCTGTCTGCTGCTTTATGGAGTCTTGGTGCTATTTTTCTTACCAAGTCATGACACTTTTGTAGATGATGAATTTGTTTCCGAGAGGGTAGATGCTGAAAAAGGTCCGTCTGACATCAAGGACAAGAATGATTTATTGGCAGGCCCTTGCATGGAGAGTGGCAATGAGAAGGCATATGACGATTGTACAGAAGTGGGGGATGCTATAGTTGCTGCAGCTACACCTAGGAAGGAACTTCTGGGAGATGGTAGTTTGCTTGAGGACTCAAAGTTGTCTCTAAGTTCAGATTCTTTGAGAATGAAAGCTGGGTCAAGAAAAGTAGCTTTTGTCTCGGTGAAAAATCCTCCATCATTAACAGCGAATGTGGAAGATCCTCCACCATCAGCCACAAACGTGATTGCCAGCATCAAGGAAAAGGAAACCAATTCAGGTGAGCAAGAAGATCCTTTTTTCAATTTGCTTACCGGTGGCAATGTAAAGAACAGTCTCTTCTAATTGTTAATAACTTTAGCATTTCTTTTTGAAAGTAATCATATTTTATTCTTCTTCTTTGACTTTGAGAGTGGAGGCAAGTTGCTCAATGAAATCTCAAAGCCATCTTCTCAAGAATTGCCAAAGTTTTGCACCGTCAGTCATTGATTGGACGAGTCAAAATAGTTGAAAATGGGGATTGACAAAATAACTTGACGTGGAATGGTTCTCTGTGAGAAAGAATGATCTCAGGAATGATTGTTGGATTAACTGAAGGGTCAGGTTACATCCAAAGAATCAAATCATTTGCCAACCACTTAATTAACTTCTTTAAGCTTTGAATGACCTATTAAATTGACTGATTAATTCAAATGGGCCCTTTGAACCAGATTTTAACTCCGTCTTCCTAGAAGGTATATTGAACAAATTCTTGGGTCAGGACATTTTTCTAATGATTTCCTTTTGATTGAGAAGCACTTCCTATCAACAAATGATAGCTTTTCGATGTGGGGAAACAAAAGGAACTCTACATTGATGGCTTCAAGGACCTTTGTAATGTCTTCCTTGAAATTGTTCTATATCAACATCAACAAACCTTTTAATCATTCCTGTTAAATAGTTTATAAATTCAATCTCAGTAGGGCTCCTGAAGCGAAGAAAGCAAAGACCGTAGTTAATGTCTGGCTCTACATTTTCACTACAAAACCAGACTGCATACCTTTCCCACCAATTTTTTTAAAAAAAGAAATTGACTTTGATGTGATATCTGGAATGTTGATAAAATCAAAGAAAAAAGAACTAACAGATCTTTTTTTTAGGAGAAAAACCAACCTGGGTTCCTAGATTTCAAAAGTTAAACTTTCTCTTTAGATGGTAGGCCCTTGTAAGAGCTTCCCCATCCTCCAACATATGGGACGTTTCCCTTACTTGTTTACCTATTTGCAGATGCAACCCGTCTTTTGCCCAATCTCCCACTACACTTTGATTTTGATTTGAGTAAAGTCACATCCCTTACAACAAATCTTACATCAGATCCCAGTGCTAGCAGAGAGTTAGGGATCAAAAAGGGCTCATTCAGACAGGTGACGTTATGTACGTAATGTATTCCTTATTTACTTTCATACCAGTTGGTATTGAAGAAAGTGTCGCTTATGGACGTTTGAAGCAAAAGGAAATTATACAATATTGGACAAGCGAATGCAAAAAATTATACAATATTGGTACGCGATCTAGTTGGAACTCTCATGATAATATCCCCCTACTATAACTTTTGCTACTTCCATTAAAGAGGTCTGTGATTAGCTATTGCTACCCAAATATGCTATTAGAATTAGCATTAGATTGCTCTAGTTTCCCTAAATTAGTAAAAGTATATGGTTTACTCATTTGCTTCAAATTTTTGTCACATAAATCTTGTTTTCTTTCCTTTATAATTTTTAGCCATTCACCTATTAACAAGCTATACTCATTGTTTTTGGGAATTGATTTCAAAACATTTGTGACTAACTTATTAACGAATGTTGATGACATGAAATATTCAGGATTTATGACGATTTCAAGTATGATCTAGAACGGAAGGCCCTCAAAGCTTGATCCATTTTCAACCGTACTAATTCTCTCAAGAAGCTCTCAGGGCATAACCTTTTCAGGACTTGTTTTATTCGATAGATTGTTCTGTGCTTTTGTAGCTTATATATATGGAACGACATAATATGCTAGGTTATTTCCTCTAGATGGTAATTCTTCATTGTATTTTTTTTTTTTTTTTGTCTTGGTGACTGTTTGAAAAATACATTGCAGAGAAGGGTCCTAGACTATACATCAGGAGCTCAAACATGAGATTTTGTTATAAACTTGAAGCTCTAATGTTAAGTGGAAAGCATACAAGGGTCCTAGACTATACATAACAGGAGTTTATGATATACATATATACATTTGGATGTATGTACATTCTTTGAACTTAGAGCCAAGCAAAAATAGAGTAGCTTTGAATACTCCTCTCTAACTTCACTACCGACAAAAACACATTGCGTAGAGAAATTAGAGGGAGACAATTTTTTTATCAAAACATAACAACTGTCAAGGTTTGATTTTTTCTGACAAACAAGAGGTAAAAGTATAGTTAGGAAACACAAGTTTGAACATCTTGATTACCAATTGAGCCGTGAATAAATATGAGAAGAAAGTTTCATGGCGTTCTACTATATATAGAAATGTCTTATTGGTTAAGATTAAGGGGCTTTCTGTTGTTTTGTTTTTCGCACTTCTCATACATTCTCAAGTTTGAACTCTCCAAAAAATGTAAGGAATCTCATAGAATTCCTGCGTTGAAGATCAGTTAATACAGAGCTGTCTCTTCCTAAGCATGCAAAATTAGCAAGTTCTTAGTAACAGAACTTCTCCAAACCCTTCAGTTTAAACCACCAAGCAACTGCAGAGACCATAACGCAGGAATAAGTTTGCTTGGCTTTCTATTCAAACCTAAGATATCGACTCAGATAGAACTACAATTTGCACTGCAAAAATGCAGCCCACAGTCGGGCAAGAAGAGCAGGAACGTGAGATTAATGGCTCCCCTGAGAATCCCCGGAACCCGTACACGAGGCTGGAGAAAGGTGGCAGCCAAAGCCGGAGCCAAAGGACTAACATTGGTAGCAACATAGTGCGGTCTGTGGAAACCGCGTACGAGGAGAAGGCGATTCCGCCATGGAAAGACCAGCTGACTATAAGAGCTCTGGTCACGGGCCTTGCCTTGGGGTCTTTGTTCCTGGTGCTGCTCATGAAGCAGAGCTTGATTGCAGGGTTTGTTTTTCCTGTGAATCTCTATCCTGGGCTGGTGGGGTTCTCCTGCGTCAAAACATGGATCGAGATCATCGGCAAATGTGGGATTATTGGCCCTCCTTTCACCCGGCAAGAGAACGCCCTGATTCAAGCTTGTGTTCTTGCTATCACCCGTCTTGCTGACAGTGGTATTCTCAAAAATCCATGCAAAACTCAACAATGTCTTTGGAAAAATGAAAAATATCTTTTGGTTCTGTTTCATGATAAATTCCAATCTACTTGTACACACAGGAGGCTTTGCGGATTACCTTTTCGCCATGAGCACTAATATTCAGCAGCAAGCGGAGATTCCAGAAGATGACGCCAAGCAGACAAAGGACCCCAGAATCACCTGGATAATCCCTTTCTTGCTCGTAACGTCCTTCGTCGGCCTCGTCGCCATGCTGCCTCTTCGAAAGGTTTGTTATACGAATTGTTTGGCTCCTGGAAATCACAAGGAACAGAATCTTCTGTTCATTTTGTCCATTGTTGATTGCAGTCAAAGCCAACCTGCTCTATGGTTGAAGTACGACTTGAATAATTAGTTCTTGGTAGTCTCCAGCCACTGAAAAACAGTATCAGTTGCTGAAACCCAATCCAAAACATTTCATCTTCTTCTTTATTTGTTCATCTTTTAGTATGTGGTAGATGCTGCTTTTTCCAAGTTCTCTCTTCAAGGAGCATAAGTTTTGATATACATTCTGTAACTTGTATAATATTTTATCAACAACACTTCTCTCAATGCAACTTGTTTTTAGGCCTACATACTACTAAGTTTTAAAAAAATTACTTGAACAGGTATATCCTGTCTCATGCTCAATAATTTTTATAATCTATCTATTTAATTAACTCAAATCTTCACATATATTCAAGATTATAAATCTAATCTCTGAGGACCGTAATAGGACTTCATCCTTAATGATGTATCCTCAGATCTCAATTTTGTATGTACTGTTTACCTGCAGTGTCTGCTCATAAACCTTAAATTGGTGTACCCAAGTGGCCAAGCAGTTGGTCAACTTATTAACTGCATCAACTCTCCTTTTACGACCAAGTTTGCCAGGTTCTTCTCTCTCTTTCTCTCGCTTTCTCATGCATACACGGACAGGGACAGAGCATCATGAAATTCTCATTCTTCGTTTGTCTTGTGTACTGTATAGGAAGCAGTTGACAACTTTTGGAAACTTCTTTACCTTCAGCTGCGCTTGGAGTTGTTTCCTGTGGGTCTTTAGCGGTGGCGCCACCTGTGGCTTGTCTTTCATGCCTATATTTGGTTTCACAGCCTTGTTTAACAGGTGATTTGCAGTTTTCCGGCATCACATGGTTGATGTGTCGAACTAGGTTTTAAATATTGTACCTCATTACAAATTGGGATTTATGCAATCTTTGTTCAATGACTCCTCTAAATTTTCAAACAACGATTATCCTTTGTGGCTAATGTATATGGTTGTTTTGTGGCAAAAACAGATTCTCTTTTGATTTCTTCGGGACAGGTGTAGGAATTGGCATGATGTGTCCATTCAACACGACCCTATCGGTAGTGTTTGGATCAATCATCTTCAACGCCTTCCTGCGTTTGTTTCTAGAAGGGAAAAGCGGAGTGTGGTACGATGCAGAAATACCGACGGGCAGCTACCGTGGCAAGCGTTCTTACCAAGTAATGTCTTTCTCCATATTCACAACTCTCATTCTTTCTCTTATATCAGCAATAGTGATACAACTTTCTAGAACCCCGTGTAGGAGTTTATAGGGTTGTCATTGATGCTTAGCGACAGTGTCTACAACATCTTGAAACTTGTTGTCGTCTCATTGTTCCACAAACTCCGGAACAACGACGCCGGCGGTACTTCTGTTCATGCCGGTGATCCTCAGGCACCTCCTCAGGGCTTAACTTTCGGTGACGATGAGGAGATCAGGACCCAAAACTTCGTCGACGATGGGATTCCAACGGGGCTAGCAATGGCGGGTTTCGCGGCACTTGTGGCCGTTTCCACGGTCGTACTTCCTCTGATCTTTCGTCCTCTCAAATGGTACCACGTCGTGGCCATGTACGTGATCTGTCCTCTTTTAGCTTTCTGCCAAGTACGAGTACGCGGGCTCTGTGACGTTTCGTTACCTTCAACCTTCGGGAAGGCATCCATGTTCATATTTGGAGCATGGGCTGGAAAGGATGGCGGAATTATGGTTGCCTTAATTGGTTGTGGGGTCGTAACGAACTTCGTCACCTCGGCTTCTGACCTCATGACGGACCTCAAAACCAGTTACTTAACCATGGCTTCCGCCAAGTCTGTGGTCATCTTCAAGCTCATCGGGACTGCGTGGGGTTGCTTTATCTCGTCTGTAATCTATCTTTACTATGTGACGCGTTATGGTAATGACGGGAACCCTTCATCTACGTACGGGCTTTGGTTTGCTCCCTTTTTTCGACAGACAGCCATCGATACTCTTCAAGGATTTTCAGCCTTGCCCAAGTACTGCCTTCAGTTTGCTTACGCCTTCTTCACCTTCGGCGTCGTCATGAACGTGATCAGAGAGGTTTCGCCGAAGAAGGTGTCGAGATTCATCCCTCTTCCGGTGGCAATGGCTATACCAATCTATGCAGGAGGTAAACTTGGAATTAGTCTCTGTATTGGGAACTTTACAGCTTCGCTGTATAGGTGGAGGAAGAAGGATAAGGCGGATGCAGTGCTACCCGTTGTTGGTGCTGCTTTGATCTGCGGAGACGGGCTGTGGACTTTGCTGAATTCCGTAATGGATTTCATCGGCTGGAGGCCGCCGCTGTGCATGAGGTTTTTTGCAAGCGATGATGCGGTGTAGAGTGTCTTCCGCTCATGAGATCCACTGACACTGTCTTCTTCCTTTCGTCTTCTCACCGGAGTTTGTTTACAGAACATCGAGTAACGTGATCGTTAATTCTTTTGGCTTTCTGTAACATAATCTAAACGCAAAAGACTTTTGTACCGTTTCAGTCATGAACAAGACAATGGGCGTTCATGGCCGGGCGTTTGAAGCAGAGGATTATACAATTCTCCAAAATTTCTCTTCCAAAACCGATCATCAGGTCTTAGTGATAATTAGCTGTTAAACTTCTAACAATATCTTTTGTAGTTTGGATTTATTGTATGAACTGCATATTACAAAAATGCTTTCAAAATAAAATAATTGACATTTTAATTTTTTTTAACGAAAGAAAAAAAATTATATGAATGAAGATTTCTTAGTTTAAAAATATAAAATACTTTTAAAAAGTTATTGTTTTAAGTAAAATTTGAAAGCTTTTAATTTTTAATTTTTCATGACTATAACAATTTTTATAATATTAGAATATATGATAATTACTTTGTATCCTAATTCTATTAATACAAGTATAACATTCCATTTTATAAAAAAAAAAGATATCAAGTTAAGAAATTAACAAGTTTAAAATAATTATTAATAATTTGAGTTTTGATATGACATTAAAAAGAATAAAATTTTGTTAATTAAAATTGATTGTTAAAAGGATAGATATTTAAATACATTAAAAATTATCTCATATCAAGATATATAATGTAGAAAAATTACTATTCAGCATTGGTTATAAAAAAAATACAATAATAATATAATAATATAAATTTTTAGCACTGAATTTTCACGTGGAGGAGAAGAGAGTTTACAAAGATAAATGACAACCTCGCTTGGCTTGCGTTTACACATTAACACGTTTATGTCAGTTTTCAAAAGCTTTTCCTAGACTTGTTTATCTTAAATGCTAAATTTGAATGCTCTAATCCTTTGTCAAGTCCTAAAATCATTGAAAAGAGCTAGAAAAATACTCTTCGAAATAATTTTCATCTTCTTCAAGAAATGAATATTAAAACAAGTTTGTTTCCAGTAATTTTTTTAAGAGCTGATTTCTTATTGACAAAAGAAAAAGGAAATTCTCTTTAGATTTATGTTTAATATTTGAAGGTGTATAAAAGAAATCCTATGTAAGAAAATTCTACTCCCTGGAGCTCTGATGTCGACGTTTTGGGAGGATTTTTTCTCTCTAGGATCTCGTGGAAGACAGAGAGCGAGAAAGACAGCAAGAGAGAGAGGGCAGACAGTGGATGACACGGGTACGCTGAACTAACCCAGAAACACAGCTGAGAAAGAAAGACTGAAGCCCACGGGAAATGGTACAGGTTCTTCTTCAAACATCACCGGTGCCCCTTCAATGCTGTTCCTCTTCTCCTCCCATCTCCAGGTTGATCTCTGTTTTTTGACATAAATTGTCACTTGGGTTCCAATTATTTCTGGCTGTTATTAACAAAAAATGATCCTTTGCTTAATGCTTCTCATTCTTCAGTGGCCCTTTGTAATGTTACTCTAATACTCCTTTGATTCTTGAGGAAACATTCAAAACGAATTGAAAACTTGGGTCGCATCGATTGTTGCAGTTTGAGCTTCGATTGCCTATTCATTTGGCACTCTAAAGTTGGAGATGTTGCAATATTCGACATGGGAAATTAAGGAATGGGAGAATTTATTTGAAAACATAAATAAAAGAGTTAATGCAGAAACATGAAGTTTGATTTTGAAAATTCTACACTCTTATTGATTGGGGATGGTAATTTGTGCGATGGTAAGGAATGGGAGAATTGTTTTAAAACATAAGTGAAAGAGTTAATGCAGAAACATGAAGTCACTCTTATTGATTGAGGTTGGTAATTTGTGCGATGGGCAAACATCGCTCAGAGAAAATGTTCTATTTAGAAAACCTTTAATGGCGGTATTCATGTATACTGGTGCGCTTGGAATTTTGATTGAACAGATTTTGGATACCTGGTGCAGGACACTGTCAATGGTGAGTAATGAGGCCTCATTAATCATCGAAGTGCGCCAATTGTGAGGCGCTTAAAGCAACACCTACTCCATTCTAATAATATGCACCACTTCCATGACTCTGAAGCATTCCAACCATTATGTTTTGCAATCATAGTGTAGTTCTAAGTGTGGAAGTGCATTTGTTATCTTTCCGCTTTTGTAATTGCCAGTAATTTGTTGTTTTAGCGAGTTGGCTTTTCCTTCTGTCTATTCCAATAAACTTATGGAGTGAGAAGTTGTTTGCCGTAATACAGGGGAGGAAGATTGACGTTCAAGTGCTCTTCTGAGCGCTCCATATCAAGTAAGGTTGTCACCAAACATGTAATATCTGGAATTGCTGCTTCCATCATATTTCTTTCTCAGACAAACCAGGTTAGTATCCTTGCTAGTGCAGCTTCTAGCATCCTATAGTTTAATTACTAACCTAGAGGACTTAACTTTAAAAGAAACCTAAGATTTCTGTCACTATCCAGTATGTGGGGTATGTTGCATTATGCACAGAACAAGAAGCACATAAGTAAGAACAATCATTATAATGGACTCCTTAAAGCAGAATTACAGGCTAAGAGTCATGATAACATTATTTTATGCTTTCCCATTCCAAATATTTAGAAGCTTGTTAGAAGATATACTCTGTTTTATGTTTAGTTTTAGATGTTGCTCAACAATAGGTTGATCTCATGGAGATAAGGAATCCTATCCTAAATTACATGAAGTCATTAGAGCCAGAGTATTCGAGATTGTTCAATAAATACTTGGCAATATCTCATGTAAGATAAACATAAGCAATTTCTAAGCCAGCCTCTCATTTCTTGGGAAGGTTTTTGCAGCAAATTTATCCCATCAACAGAATATATGCCAGCTTGCTAGTGCCACAGATGGTTCAGTAACTCTTCCACTTGCTGAGGACTCTGATGGGAGAAGTGGGAAGCTAATGATGATGAGAGGTATGACAGCCAAGAATTTTGACCCCATTAGATATTCTGGCAGATGGTTTGAAGTTGCTTCACTTAAAGGTGGATTTGCTGGACAAGGTCAAGAAGACTGTCACTGTACTCAGGTATGCTAATTGCAGGTGTAATTTTGACATGCAATGAAAACAATATGGGAGTGTAGTTTCCTTAAATCTCCCCCACTTCATATTGTGTTTTACATTGGCCATCATATCGAAATTTACCATTATATAAAAGCCTAGAAGATTTGTGCAGCAATCCCAAGCTTCCTCATCATCATAAAAAGGTCTTGAGCTGCGGAGAGTTCATCTGACAACCTCTAGTTTGTGCTGTGCAATCCAGCGATTATTTTCATGTCACATATTAGGGACAGTACCAAAACATGAGCTAAAAAAATATATAAGGTTTTGTCATCATCCTATGTACAAAATTATTGCTTTTTGTACTTCAGTCAGTACCTTATGCCCACAGATTTGTGTCTGCTAAACATTATTCTTTATTCAAATTTCAGGGTGTGTATACGTTTGATATGGAGACACCCTCTATCCAGGTTGATACTTTTTGTGTTCATGGGGGCCCCGATGGCTATATCACTGGCATTAGGGGAAAGGTTCAATGCCTTTCAGAGGAAGATTTGGGGAAAAATGAGACACAGCTAGAAAGACAGGAGATGATAAAAGAGAAATGCTACCTTCGTTTTCCAACACTGCCATTTATCCCCAAGGAGCCTTATGATGTGATTGCTACAGATTATGACAATTTTTCTCTTGTTTCGGGGGCAAAAGACACAAGTTTTATTCAGGTAATTATACAATGGGAGAAGACAACTTTGAAAACTGATCGGGTATCTTACTTAGCCCTTTTCTCATACCCAGTAAAAGATTTCTTGCTAGTTATGGAGGTTTATAAACTTTTTCGGTATTCAATTTAAGTTGTGGAGGAAAGAATTCCGATAACAATTGTTTAGGTACTGCAACTTTTGCTGCTGCTACAAGTTCCTGTGATTAATTTAGAGTGCATTGATCAGCAAATATGTAAACTTGCTCATAATCCCAGATGTAGGCAGGTAAATAGATGCATGTTACTCAATATGCTATTAGAATTAGCCTTAGCTTTTTGCTGTTTACCCTTAAGTTATTTGATGGATATGATATACCCATCTTTTCATTACCGTTCATAGGAATTTTTCTTTCTAGTTTTTGTCATCCAAATCTTGATAACTATACTCATTGACTAGGGAATGTGATTTTATAACTTGTTATGTCCGACCCGTGAATGACAATTGTTGGCATTAATTAAGACCTCTTGACTGAAGGTATGTTCTTTGGAATTGATAATTTTCAGATCTACTCGAGGACACCCGATCCCGGACATGAGTTCATAGAGAAGTACAAAGCTTATCTGGCAAACTTTGGGTATGATCCAAGCAAAATCAAGGATACTCCACAAGACTGTGAAGTAATGTCAAATAGTCAGTTAGCTGCAATGATGTCCATGTCTGGAATGCAACAGGCTCTAACAAACCAATTTCCTGATTTAGGATTGAAAGGTCCGATCGAATTTAATCCATTCACAAGTGTGTTTGACACTTTGAAGAAGCTCTTAGAGCTCTACTTTAAGTAATTTCTGTGTCCAATAGATTTTGGTGTTATCTTGTAACAGAATGTGCCAAAGTATTTTGCGTACTAATGTTAATCCAATTGTTCATTGCATTATGCATACCTGATTGGCAAACACATTATAGAGACATCGATATGTTGAAAGAATTGATTGGTGTAAATGTTATTGCCTTCTCCTCTGGAGGTCAACTCCAAGAAGATTAAGGTTCTATTAGAGCACAAATTCCTTGTACCAGGATAGTCCAACAAAACTTGCAGAAGAACTCCTCCTGAAACCTTAGAATTCCTCCTGAAGTTGTAGAAGTTATATGCCACGAATATAAACCCAGATATAATTGACACAAACTTCCACATTGCTTTAAGGATCTAAGTTGTATTTAAAATTGATGTAATAGGGGGATGGAGACGAAGGGTACGGGCAAATTAACAAAGTAATATTTCTGATTAAAACGAGTTTTAAAGAATAAAATGGGATTTTTACTAGCTATTGATATAATCCTCACCAACCTTTAAACACTGATACAGATAAAAATGGTCATTTTTTTTTTTTTGAAAAAGTAAACAAATATTCTGTTAATCAAGTATCTCAATCCATTGCTCCTAGCCTCAAGCAAACTAAACACATTTCTCAAATGTTTAGCCATAAGCAATGCGTAAATCAATCAGTGTAAGACCTACTAAGTATTTCAAAACATCAAATCAAATAGGAAAAACAAAACTTATCCAAAGCAGTCAATATTCACTCTTTCATGTCACGTCTCTTTGGAAAAGATAAATCAAGTCCATGTTTCCTATGGTCTAAATCAACTATGCTATTAATGAAACGGTATTGTCTGAAATTTATACTTCAAGGCACAGCAACTTGAATGATCAAACTTGCTGCTATGAAAGGAAGCTTGCAAGATAATAGTGACATTCTAATAAAAAAATCATAGGAATGACAAAGCATAGATATTGTCTCTACTTCATGCCTTCTGAACTGAGAAATTAAGAATGAAATCCTTGATTTCATCACCAGCAGCCCTCTCAATGGCGGTCCGACCATCTGCATCCTTGACATCGTACCTAGCACCAGCTCTCAGCAACTCTTCAATTTTTGGCTTGTCCCCTTCTGAGGCAGCCATCATCAGTAAGATGTCCACAGGGTGGATGTTTTGGCTTAAGAGAGCATTCATTTTATCATATGAGCCCTCGACAGCAAGCATTCCCATGTAATTAAAATACTGTAGAGCAGAACAAAGTCAGCAATAAATTTCCCCATGTAGTTTTGTTGAGACAATTCTTGTTAGCTACAACAAAATTTCGGTCAATCAACACAAAGATTACTTAACTATTTTACCAGTCTTTGTGGTATTAATGAAAGGAAAATATTACCAACAGCAATCAGAAAACGTTTATGAGTACAAATAGGGTCGTTGTTATATTTTGAAACTTTCATTAGAACATAAAGAAACTTTGAATCTCAGATTACCTAGCAACCCCAACCCAAAACAACTCTCAACAACAATGGCAAATCCTATCTCAATAACATCAACGTTTCTGAGATCCTTCAGCATTTGATAGTGGAAAATCAGAATTTACACCACTATTAAAAAAAAATGATTGTGTAAGTAAACTAGAACCGAGACAAACAAGCAACCACAGACACGATTCAATTATTTGAAACTTCCTTTTCAACTTTTAAGATATTAATTCAATTCAAACGTCAATATCTTAACACATTCGTTGGCTTCTAATTTGTTGACTCAGCTCCATATTTAGGGAACATATTGCAAATGCTAGAACAATCCTTACAAGTGCTCATTCTCATTGCCAAATCTACTTAGCTTTCATTCCAAGCTTTTCTAGTTTGTTGGGAACAGCGAATTGCTTGACAGATCAAGTTCTAACGCTTCCTAAATATTTCCATTTAATTTCTGAAATAACAGGCAGGTGACAGGGCACCACACAGAGGGTGCAACAACATATAGCACAACACAAGCAGAAACCAAAGCTTTAGCACTCTAATTAATGTGGTCACCTACTACATCCCAGCGACTTCAGACGTCTCTCCATCTATTATTGTGATGCTTTCTTTAAGAAATACAGTTAATCCGATCGGAATTAGTACTGGCAATGCACTTCTTCTGTGTGAGTGCAAAGTTGATACAGAAACTCGCTAGCAAAAAATAGTAACCTTCCAATGCTACCAAGAACAAACATCTTTCTGATAACCTGTAGCTCCCTCACAAGTTCAATTCAGATCAACACTAAAATATCGTAGTAGCATGCTAGCACCAACTCATCCTTATTTTTCTGCTATCTAATTTCCACAAATTTCATGCAGTTAACAATCGCATTTTTACAGAGTCCTACGAAAACAAAATTAGAAATCCCTGATAGCAAACACAGCCATAAATACCCAGACCTACAGAAGTACACATGCAAACAGAGAAAGCTCAGAGAGAAAGAAGAACCTGTTCAACATCATCTCTATCGAAGTCGTCGCGGGATTGACTGCCATAAATGCCAGCACCTTCAGCATCAACACCATTTTTACCAAACTTGAACCAGCACTTGGTTCTGTAGCCATTGGAGGGCCCAAGTCTACAGGGTCTGAGCCACCCCAGCCTATTTCGGGTGCCCAGAAACAGGGTGTTGAATTTAGACAAAGAAGAAGGAGAAGTGGAGGGTTTGAAGGTAAAGGGTAAGTGGGTAGTACATGGTATTGAAGCCATAGCTGAGTTTCGAGGGAAGAAGAATTGAACTCGGACAATTCTGCTTTACCACACTCCCAGCTCTATCCACCGGTGGCTGGCGGAAGAAGAAATGTTACGGTGTGCTCAATTATTTTCAAGCTGTCATACATATGTGATCTTTGTCGTTGATTTTATCTTTTACACGAATCCGCGGTCAGAAGTTACGTTTCTAGAGATGTCAGTGAAAACGATTCCATTGTTTCCATTGCATATCTTTACTGCAATTTTCTATTTTCCTTTCGGAATAAAAGAATGTTGATGTTCTTGAGGCACCCAAGTGATGATCTTAGATTTTATTTTATGTGAATTTTTCAAAATTAAATGTATGTTTTGTTTTACAAGTTAATTTTAAGAAGAAAATAAAATTTTATGAAGTTTTGTAAAAATTAACTATTTACATAAACAAAATCTCATTATAACTCATGGTTTAGTTAAAAAAAAATCCTATAATTATGTTACTTCTAAAGCCCATAATTTTATTTTGCTTTAATTTATGATTAGTGTGTTGAAATGTTTCATATTTTTTATAATATGTTGTAAAACTTCTTCAAAATAAAAGACATATTTCATTTGTTACTGGTTGATTTTAAAGAGAATAAAATTCTTAACTTACTCCAGAATTAAAGAAGTCCAACTACAATGTAATACAATATAATTCTAAACAAGCAGAATGATCAAGTAGTAGACCCCGGTTCATTCATTTTTCTGTCTTCTGGCTTAATGAGTCAATTGAATAAGGCAAAGCCCGTGCATAAAATACCACTTCTTACAAGTATCTTGACCACAAGCAAAGGAACAAAAGATAAAATTTAATTTCTAATAAACTCACTAGAAGTGTAAGAGAATAACTTTAATTATTTAACATACTCCTTATTAAGTAAGTTCTAGACTTGAACTTAAACATGTGTTGCTATATAAACATGGACTCTAAATTGGGAGACAATCTTTGAAGGTGCTAAAAAAGAACTTAATATCATGTTTAGAAGTTAAATACAAGGTTTTTTTTTATCTAATTAAAACTTTAAAATACTAAGTAAATATATTCATCTCTTAATAAAATTATTTTCCCAAGTTCTTATATTTCTTATGAGGTATGTATCACTTATAGACTGAATTATTGTAATTTTTTTATAATTGAGATGAAGAATGTATTAATAACAAAGATTGTCCTACATCATTGATACTTTGATATTTTAATATGATACATTTTTTTACATCTTTAAATATCATTTTTTAGTCAATTGACCATCATTGGACACGTGAGAAGTACGTGGTTTACAAAGGTCTTCACTGTTCAACAGAACCGAAGGAATTAACTCCTTTGCTTGTGGCCTCACCTGATTCACCGGTTTCGCAATTATGAGATATGGACTTATCCACGGGGCCACATTAAATAGTTTCGTGTTTCTCCATGTTCATTTCCCCTTCTTGCCAAGCAATCTAAAAGAGAAAACACCAAGGGAATGTTCCCCAAGAGAAAAGGAAGCTCCCATGAAACGTGGAATCAACTTCTTCCCCATCTTTTCTGTGATGATTCTGAAGCTGTAGTGCTTGAGACCCACACATGGTCTGATACAGTAAAGGAAATGGCTTCCCTCCACCTTTTTCTGCCAGGAAAGCACCCAGCTTAGCTCCTTTGTTACTGATTCTGTAGTGAAATGTTAATGGTTGAACTTAAATTTTGTTATTGTTTGACAAAAAAGAAAGATTAGGTTGGTTATATCAAAATTAAATAAACTACTGTAGAATCCCTGTCAACTGCTGATCACATCCAAGTTAAAGACCAGAGTGTACTGTAAGCGTTGAATAAAGCCCAGAGAGTTAAGAAAAAGGTAAAGTTGTTGCAACATAAGTGCTTTAATTGCAAGCACATGAGAAAAATGAACCTTTGCCACCCAATCCACCTATCAGGGAGAATCTAAAGCTGTTTCACTTTAGATAAAGAACATGAGGTAAAGAGTTCCTGTGAAACAACAGGTACATCGAAACCCAGATAACCCAAACTCAGAACAAATTTCCTACCTAGGCAAGATGCAAATGCACTTCTCTTCGTCCACAAGCCTCCTTGACACTAGCCTAGCAAGCATCAACATTTCCAGCACCACAGCCACAGAAGCCCCTGAAGAGACAGCCGCAGGTACTCCTGTAGAAATAGGTACCAGAGGCACCATTGGATCCCTCATACTGAGAGAAATCGAGTACTTCAGTCAGCGTGAATTAAGCCGCCAAGGAAGCTCAAAGAAGCCTGAACTCCGTATCACAGACTTGGGTTCCTCCAGTGGTCATTCCAGACACCATTCTGGATCTGTAATGGCAAATCAGAAGAAGAAAAAGAAAGGCAGCTGGCTCCGACCAAGTGTGTGTTCTTTGGTGGAAGTCGCAGACAACAATCGGTACAGGAACCTGAAATCTGATCTCAAGAAGCAGCAAGCCTAAATGATGCTTTCTGATAGCTTCGAGAAACCCAGCTTCTTGAGACGATTTGTTATAGGGCTAGCCCATGCTCTGTCCTGGTGCCCACACTTTATGTCCACAATTTCAACAATGCTAGATGATTTCTTCTCCGTTTTCTGTATATTAGGAGTAATATCCAGAGGAATCCCATTTGAGTTAAGCATTGGAATTCGATGGGTGTTTCTTGTATAGCTTTTCATTTTCCTGGAAACCTCAGGGCTTCCATTAGCAACGCAGCTGCTGCTTGCCTCATCAGATGACTTTCTTGGTTGTATTTTCTTGGGAGCTGAAACACCAAAGGAATCTGAAACAGGTACTGCCCTGGTTTTACGCCTGGAAGATGCAGGCATCTGAGGAGTAGATTTACTGGATTCCAATTCTCTTCTCATCAGGGAACTTATTGTCCCTGTGGATCCTACCCTGATGGATCCTCCCCCTACTTTGGTAGCTTCTAGTTTCTGAACCATGTTTACTATAGTCTTCAAGTGAAAGCAGATACCAAAGCTTGCCGACAGAGATGAAACTGCAATGAAAGCAGACACAGCATCTAGATGTCAATTGCATGAAATAAAGCTTAATTTCTTTGTGCTGTAGTCGTTTTCATGAAACAATTTAGAGCACATACGATCAATTTCACCAACAATAATGCAAATTCAACAACACACAAACATGCCAACATACTACTGCTGATAGATTCCAAATGCAGGTCCATAACAACGGTTATGGAACATAACAGAAAAGACATACAGAACTTAAACGACTTAGCATCAAAGAATGGTGATTTAAGCCCCAGAAATGCCTAAATCACGGATCTGACTGATCTGAAAAGGTAAATCCATACCGAATCTTCTTAAACAAACCCAAATAAGGAAGAGGTTTAGAGCCTAGGGAATCACAAAAGCATTCCACCCGCCAGAAATTAATAATCGCTAGTAGAACCCAGCAAAATCTGGGTGAATGGAAGGACAGGGAAACTTCCACCAACTTCAACGGCAGGGTGCTCAGCGGAGTCGGAGTCATTTATGGCAAACCAAGCAAAATTTCTACAAACATTTAAACTTTTCAGAACCAAATGCCTTTAAAAAAAAAAAGAAGAGAATACACTTTCATAGTAGATCTTCAGAGATGATAAAATTCGAAGTTTGAAGACTACAGATGATCGAGGATGGAAAAGTACCACAGAAACCTACCTCCTTCCGTGGTAAAACAGTGAAAATCACCCAAACATAATCAAAATAAGTTCAAAATTTTATTCAAGGATGGGGGTATCAACATGATAAAAAAGAACTCTCTAATCCCACTGGTTTATGTAAATGGCTATCCAAAAATTACAGACTTGATGCGTAAAAACCTGTCATACACCCCAAACCAGCGATTTGAATCAAAAACTAAACAACAAAAATTCAAGATTCTCATCAGCATATCTCATAATTTCCCCAACCAGAACGGCAACTGCAATCTAAAAACACTATGCAGATAATAGGCCATGAGATTTAAAGCCTTACCGACAAACCAAAAGGTCACGATGTTCGAGTTCCAAGTGCTTGGACATTTCAGATTGAAATTGATTGACAAAACAACAACGAGACAAACCCCACAATCCTTAGCATCTCACTGACTCGAGATCTCGAAGGACTGGTGCTAAATTTGCACATGGAAGACCCTGTCACCTTCAAGAAGATCTCTAAATCTAACTTTAATCTAACTTTAATCTAACTTTTTACTAACTGGTGTCTTATTTGGAGCCCTCCAGACCAGTCAACGCACGCCCCAACGCAGTGGATCTGACAGAATAATTGCATGTTTGTATGACTGGTCGGTGTGAGTTTTCTTTAACGGTTTCTTTAAGTGGTGGCTGCTGGTAATCAAGCATGGTTGTTTTGTTCCGGTTAACCAAGCTCAACATTACTGCGTGGCCCTGTTAGGTTGGTTTTCCTTTGTCAAATTGATGGACATACTCATAGGTTTCTGTCCCCCGTTAAAATCTTTGGTTAGATATTGAAAAAGACCATTTTTGTACGCTCATTCCTCTTTGTCCCACTCATAACTATTAAAATAAACATTATTCTTTGTTAAAAACTTTCATTTTCGTCTTAAATCAGCATATAAAAAGAAAACAAGTATTTCATTTTAAATAGGATTCAAATAATATAAGACACTTTATCCTTTACACATTGTTCTTAACATGTCTTATTGTATTAACATAAGTTATGGACTTCATTATGAAGATAATACCTCTTTTTCTACTCGTGATATATTATCTCTTGAATTTAAATTCCAACACCATATATTTCGAAGAGAAGCTCTAGACAATGGTAGAGATTCTTGGCCAATTGGCCACCTCAAGAATGACCATTAGTATTAAGTGGAACAAAGAAGCATGATTGAGTAGAAATGGTGAAACTACTTTAATTCTTAATCAAGTTGTGTGATACAAGGTTGTTCAAAGAACAAGCTAAAATGAAGAAAAATGTATAGAGGGATATAACTTGGTGTTGCGTTGTAATGGACTCATGTGTGTATGGGTATGCACCAAGTTGGGCCTAGAATATCATTTACAACATCCCTCTTCAATATCATAAATCAAATGCACCAAGTTTGCCAATAATGAAGTAATGTTATTATATACCCAAATGCCTTTATCAACAAGTTAGCTAATTGATCTCTTATGGGATATGTGTGTTGTATGAATGATTTGCGTAGTGATATTTTCTTGAATAAATGATGATTGATTTCAATATGTTTGGTCTTCTCATGTAAGACTAGGTTGGCTACAATCTTTATAATTGACTCATTATCAAAGTAAGGTGTTGTAAGTCAAATCAAGGGTACCTATAGGTCTTTAAAAAGTCCAAGCAATAAAATAATCTCACATGTTGTTGATGTCATGGCTTAGTATTTTGAATTTGTAGAAGATTAGGAGACATGTGATTGCTTCTGATTTTTTTTTTTCATGAGATTAGAGAGTTAACAAGTTTAATGCAAAAATTTGTGGTAGAACATCAACCCATGGGGCAAGGGTCATAAGTCGCACCACAATAAACACATAATTTTAATTGATTATCAGATTTCATCAATAAACTTTTAACAAGAGCTCATTTAACAAATCTAATAATCCTAAGTGTAGTTTCAAGATAAGATGCCTTGGGAGCAAACATGAATTAGCTTGGAAGATGTATCACAAAGTTGATGTTAGGTTGAGTGATTGTGAGATATATTAAATGTCCAATAAGGCACTAGTAGTTTGTAATGTCCTTAATTAGGGTATCCTCTTCTTTTTGTAAGAACTCATCGTACTTAGCATTGGCAAACTTAGTATTTTGTCCTATAGGGGTGTTTGTATGTTTGTAGCCAGAAAGTTGGTAATGTGATATTAACGCTAGTGCATATCTCCTTTAATTTATGATAATTCTAGACATTGATCGTGTCATTTCCACACCCATAAAATATTTGATGAGACCTAAATCTTTCATAGAGATCCTAAAATAAATAAATATTTATTTAGTGATGTTGGGAGTGATGAAAACCAACTTAGAGAAGGGCCTCTATTAATTCTTGGTACAATCATCTCAATACTTGTTTGAGTTTCTTTAGGAATTTCTTCAATTTACACACTTTGTTTCCCTTTGTTTGGCTAATTCCCTTTGGAAGCTTCAAATAAATTTCAATGTCACATCATCGTAGAGAAAAACATTTCTCATGTCCATCTTATGCATGTTCCAATTGAGAATAGTAACAAAAGGTAGTGAAGATGCGAATTGAACTAGCTTTCCAACATATACAAGGGTATCCTCATAGTTAACCCATTCTTTCTAGTTATAACCCTTGGCCACTAATTGGGTCTTATAACAGTTTGTTGCACCATTAACATTATGCTTAATTTTGTAAACTCATTTGCAACCAATAGCTTGTTGACTTGTTGACAAAGAAAATAGTTTCTATGTCTTGTTTAACTATAATGTTTTAATATCTTCCATCACAGTATCTTACTATTTAGGATCTAACATATCCTCATAATTAACTCATTCTATTTGTTTATACCCTTTGGCCACCAACCAAGCCTTATAACAGTTTGTTGCACCATTAATATTGTGCTTGATTTTATAGACCCATTGGCAACCAATAGCTTGTTTACTTGTAGGCAAAGAAACTAGTTCTCATGTCTTATTTGATTATAATGCTTTAATCTCCTCAGTCATAGCATTTCACCATTTATGATCTAAAGTAACCTCTTGGTAAAAAGTTAGTTTAACAAGTGTAGAGATGCAATAGATAAAATAATTATGAGGGGTAAAAAGTTGATGATATGATATAACATCATATGTAAAGAGTGCAATTAAGGATGTTCTCTGAAAAAATATAGTCACGAGTCCAAAATAAAAGGTTTCGATGTTCTACTTGGTCAAGAAATAAAAGGCTAAGGTGGCTTTGTGATAGGAGCAATGTTGGGGCTATACCTAAGAACTGAACTAGTGTACAAGATAATAGCCAATGAATCAAGTCTTTGCAAATCAATATCAAAAAGTGGTGGAGGAATACAAATATAATGTGATGATGGAAAAGAATGATTAAAAAGTAAATGAGTCTCATAAAAAATAATGTCAAAACTAACAGAGAAATGATCTTTCTTTGTTATTTTCTCCTTAAAGCTAATCTTTTGTACAATCTTTATTGAAATACCAATCTCATATACTTTTTGGTAAGCATACCCACTAATCAAACTTTGGGAAGACAAGCTTTAATCCTTTCAAATGAACAACATTATAATTTTTTCAATTCATGCTTTGTTGAAAGCTTGTCAAGCTCTTTATTAACTCCAAACATGTATCAAAATCACGAGATGCTTTTATAGTACCCTTAGCATGGAGATATTAATTAACTCTTGTAAATTAAAAATCATTGGCTTCAACTTCATGAGATATTTAAAGTCCTAGATCTTGAACTTTTGATCATCTCAACTATTTGAGAAGCTTTTTGAACATTGTTGAAGAAGGATCCTAAAATAAAACATGAAATAAATATTAACTTATTGAACTTTATCTTAAAATAAAAGAAGGATGAGAAAAAATAGGTCAAAGTTTAAGATTGTGTCATAATTGGGCTTATTAAAGACATGATATCAACTCTATCAAGAATTTTTGGCATAGACAAGCAATTTAGTGGAACATTTAAGGATTAGAACATGTAAGTATTGGAGTATTTATAGCATCTCACCATTTGGGATCTAAAGTAGCCTTTTGGTAAAAATTTGATTTATTAAGTATAAAGATGCAAGAGACAAAATTATTATAAGGGGTAGAAAGCTAATGGTATGATATAACATCATATGTAAAAAGTGCAATTAAGGATGTAGTATGTGAACAAATATAATCATGAGTTTAACATATAAGGTTTGAAGGTTCAACCTGGTCAAGAAATAAAAGGCTAAGGTGGCTTTGTGATAAAAGCAATGTTGGGGCTAGACCTAAGTGCTGAACTAGTGCATAGGATAATAGCCAATGAATCAAGTCTTTACAAGTCAATATCAAAAAGTGGTGGAGGAATATAAATATAATGTGATGATGGAAAAGAATGATCAAAGGGTAAAGGAGTCTCATAAAAATAATGTCACAACTAACAAAAAAAATGATCTTTCTTTGTTTTTCTTGAAGCCAATATTTTGTACAATCTTCATTAGAATACCAATCTCACATATTTTTTGGTAAGCATCCCCACTAATTATGCTTTATGAGGAGAAGCTTTAATCCTTTCCAATGAACAACCTTTTAATTTTTTCAAACCATGCTTTGTTAAAAGCTTGTCAAGAATTTTGTTAACTCCAAACATATAACAAAATCACAAGATGCTTTTGTAGTACCTTTAGCCTAGAGATACTAATTAACTCTTGTAAATTAGAAATTATTGACTTCAACTCAACTTTATGAGATATAAAATTTAAAGTCCTAGATCTTGAACTTTTGATCATCTCAACCTATTTAAGAAATTTTTTGAGCATTGATGAAGAAGGATTCTAAAATAAAACATGAAACAAATATTAACTTACTAAACTTTACCTTAAAATAAAAGAAGGATGAGAAAAGGAGGGCAAATTTTAAGATTGTGTCATAATTAGGCTTATCAAAGACATGATATCAACACCATCAAGAATTTTTGGCATAGACAACCAATTTAGTAAAACATGTAAGGATTGGAACATGTACGTATTGGAGTATATATAGCATCTCACCATTTGGGATCTAAAGTAGCCTCTTGGAAAAAAGTTAGTTTAACAAGTATAGAGATGCAAGAGACAATGATTATGAAAGATAGAAGGTTGATGGTATGATATAACATTATATGTGAAACATGCAATTAAGGATGTAGTATGTGAACAAATATAGTCATGAGTCCAAAATATAAGGTTTGAGGGTTCTACCTGGTCAAGAAATAGAAGGCTAGGGTGGCTTTGTGATATGAGCAATGTTGGGGCTAGACCTAAGAGTTAAACCAATGCACATGATAATAGCAAGTGAATCAGGTCTTTGCAAGTCAATATTAAAAAGTGGTGGAGGAATACAAGTTAAATGTGATGATAGAAAAGAATGATTGAAGGAAAAAGGAGTCTCATGAAAAATAATGTCATAATTAACCAAAAAACAATTTTTATTTATTATTTTTTCCTTGAAGCTAATCTTTTGTACAATCTTTATTGGAATACCAATCTCACATACTTTTTGGTAAGCATCCCCACTAATCACACTTTGGGAGGACAAGCTTTAATCTTTTCCAATGAACAACATTTTAATTTTTTCAAGCCATGCTTTGTTGAAAGCATAGACAAGCAATTTAATGAAACATGTATCTAGCTCTTTATTTTTTTTTTTACATTGCTCCATTTCTCTACATAATTGAGGTGTTTCGATTTTTTGTGGTTGTCTACCAGTAAAATGAAATCTCTGATTTATTACTCGTTTGGGAAAATTAACCTAGATTTTTATTCTAATTGTACATAACCTGTTTGATTGCTATTTCGCTTTAAAGTCCACACCTATGTTTTACAATTAGTTTGATATCGAGCTTCGTAATTCTTTTTTACCATTAGTTTCGGTTTGTGAGCCATTTCTAGTATCAAGTTCTGTACTATTTTTTACATTGATCCATTTCCCTATGTAATCAAGGTGTTTCGATTTTTTGTGGTTGTCTTCCAATAAAAGGAAATCTCTGATTTATTACTTGTTTAGGAAAATTAACCTAGATTTTTATTTTGATTGTACATAACCTGTTTGATTGTTGTTTTTACGTTTTACGATTAGTTTGATATCGACCTCTATAATTCTTTTAACCATTTGTGAGCCATTTCCAGTATCGAGCTCTATATTCTTTTTTACATTACTCCATCTCCCTACATAATTTAGGCGTTTCAATTTTTTATGGTTGTCTATATGTAAAATGAAATCTCTAAATTATTACTCGTTTGGGAAAATTAACCTCAATTTTTATTTTGATCGAACATAACCTATTTGATTGTTGTTTCGCTTTGATTTCCACATTTATGTTTTACAATTAGTTTGATATCAAGCTCTGTAATTCTTTTAACCATCGGTTTCAGTTTGTGAAATAATTCTAGTATCTAGCTTTGTATTTTTTTTTTTTACATTGCTCCATTTCCCTACATAATCGAGGTGTTTATGATTAGTTTGATATCGAGCCCAACCCTAGTGCATTTCTTTCCATCTGCCTTCAAGTATCACCTCTGTAATGTTTTTGATTTTTTGAGCAATCACTTGTACGCTTTATGCCTTTGGTTATGCTTTTATGATTTGTGGGTTCTTATTTTCTCCTTTCATTGTTGTGGTAGAATGGCATCAGATCCACAACTCCATCTTTGTTAACTCCAACATGTATCAAAATCTCGAGATGCCTTTGTAGTACCCCTAACCTGGAGATGTTAATTAGAAATCATTGGCTTCAACTTTATGAGATATACAATTTAAAGTCCTAGATCTTGAACTTTTGATCATTTCAATCTCTTTGAAAAGTTCTTTTGAGCATTGATGAAGAAAAATCCTAAAATAAAACATGAAACAAATATTAACTTATTGAAATTTACCTTAAAAAAAAAAAGATGGGAAGAAGAGGTCAAACTTTAAGATTGTGTCATAATTAGGCTTACCAAAGACATGATATCAACACTATCAAGAATTTTTGGCATAGACAAGCAATTTAGTGAAACATGTACGTATTGGAATATATATCCATCCTAAGAAAAACACCCCTTTCTAGATAAATTTTTGCTTGCCACTTTAAGAATTCTTTTCAACATTGTCATCACCTACTCATTATAATCAAAGCCAATGAATGTCACCATAAAAAAGAAACAAAAATAATAGATCATTTTTGGAAATGTATATGATATTTAGGATATGGATTTAGTTTTTAGGTTTGAGACCTCTACAAATAATCCTTTGACTCAATTAGATTTATTCCATGAAATTCTTTAATATGTATTACAAAGTTTAGCCAAATTATATAGCCATCAACATATTTAATTAAATAACTCATGCCACAATCATGTCTCAAACAAACAAGAACAAATAAAAGTAGTAGTCAATCATGGCCAAAACATGCCATAAATTAAAGTTATGTTAGAAAATATGATGTTATAACCAAATTATCATGATTATAACATATCATTACTACATATAAGGTACTCATATGAGCGCCAAAGCCATTATCCTATGCTAGCAAACATGTAAAGGCAACCATGTAAATTACAATTTCAAATAGTAAAAGGATCACTTTTTCTAATTAAATTAATTAAAAAATAATTAGCAACAACTATATAAGTATACATGAATTTCATTTAAAAATCATAAAGGTACTAGTACGAAATAAATAAGAATGAAGGATATCCAAATAGTTGTACCTATGGATGTCTATTTCTATGCGTATCCAAACTAGAAATAACATTATTACAATGTAGAAAAAAAGACATGAAACTCAAGGTAAAACAAAAAAATCATCCTAGAGCTTACTTCTAAACAAAGTAAATCAACAAATAAGAAGTTGATTTAAACTTAAAGATCTTTGCCTACAATCCATTAATGTAGAAAGCTAGCTTCAATAGTGCCATCATAACAAATATTAAATGTAAAATAAGAGGTGAAAGCAAACCTTATAATAAAGTAAAATTTGTTGAAGTCATCACCATGTCTTTCTAACCTTTGTAATGAAAACCTCTGAAGCATTTTAAAACAAGAAAAGGAAAAAAAAATTAGGAAAGAAAGATAATAATCATTGTAAATTGAAAGGATTTTATATGAGTAAAAGTTTTGGTTTTATATGTCATGAGATGCAGCTAGGTGCTATGGGTATAGTCATTGACTATTATGAGGCAATAGTGAGCACCTAAGTTTGATAGGGAGTTGTAAGGCCCTTCGATATCAATGTGAATCAACTCAAAGGTGTTTGAGTTACCATAGTGCGAAGGGGGAGAGATAAACATTCATGCTTAGCTATAGGGCAAATGTTGCATGCTTTAACATCATGTAATGAAGACATATCAACATTAAAAATAAGTCTCATGGCATTAAAAGAAGAATGCTTTAAGCGTTTGTACAAAATATTATAATATGTGGATACAAAAAAGTATAAAAATTTTTCAACTTCAAGTGTACAAAATTATCCATTATAAATTGATGAAATAAAGAATTTCAAGCGTTATCAAAATTAGGCATTAAGAAATAAAGGCTACATCTCACTTTATCAATCCATGTCATTATCCCAATCCATTACTCTTGAAAAAGGCAAAGAGTGGGAAGCAATACAATGACACAGTCATTATCACGAGTATATTTGGTTGTTGATAGTAAATTATTAGTAAAATCAAAGGCATTTAAGATACCATAAAGATAGTATTTATTTTGGACTATCACAAAGTTTATTTGAGTAACTCATATATGTTTACCATTGAACATTTTATTAGTTATAGATTCATGGATGCATGATTGAAATAATATTTGGCAATCAAAGTCACTTGTGATATGATCATTAGCTCTTATGTTTATAAGCCAATTTAAAGAATATTATGTTTGGGGAAGGTACCTTTCACATAAGGCATATAGTAGAGCAAATGTGTGATTGATTCTTTATTCTACAGGAAGGCTATAATCTCATTATGTTCCTTTTTGGTGAAGGTAGACGCAAAGCTAAAATTATCATCCACTTAATTAGTAATAGTATGACCTTTTCTGTTTTTTTTTTTTGGGAGGATAACCATGAAATTTGTAGCATTTCTCCTTTATATGCCTCAGTATTCCATAATGTTGCATGTAGTGAAGAGAAGGCAACCCATAATTTAATGGCCACATTTTATTGCAATGTTCATAAGTGTCTATATGGGTTGCCATATCAACAAAGTTGTTGGATGATAGGTATTTGGCCATAGCATTAGCTTGTAACATGAACAACACATTGTCTATGCATGGGTAAGTAATGCATCTATTAGGTTGGTGCAATGTGCCTAGGCCATATGGGTATCAGATGCACCTGAATGGGTTACCTAAGTAGTCATGTGAGTTGCTTAGGCCAAAGGTGGGTCACAACAATTCAAGATGACTTGGCATAGCATAAAATGTAAATCCAGCCAAGGAAAGACCGAACATGCCTAATTGTAAGGAAAACACCATAGATTTCAATTGATGGACGTTAGTAAATGATCAAAGAGATGATTCTTCATTGAAATAATATTTAATAAAGTAAGGCTAGACTTGATATTCTAGATCTTTTAATGATAATTGCATTCATCCAATTCATTGAGAAACTCAACAATTTTGCTATCATCTTGATAACGCTTGAAAGATAAGAGAGCTAGAAGATTTAGGTAGCATATTGCAATGTAGGAATCAAAATGATTCTATAATTGTTCAAGGAAAAACATAGATCGGTCCAAAGTTTCCCTTTTTTGTGTAGTTAAAGCAAAAGCTCATTTAATGCTTATGATTTTCTTCCTCCCACCCTTTAAGATTTTCTTGGAAATGAGTCCAAACCTTACGAGCATCATCAAAGTAGGTGAAGGCCTTATAGATATTAGGAGAGAGGGAAATGAGTAGCTAAGAAAAGACAACACCATTGGAACATTGCCAAGGTGGAAAAAGTGAGGAAAGGGCAATGGGTTAGGGCACAAGTGGGTCAACAATCCCTCATTTATTCTTACCAAAGAGAGCATGTTTAATATTCTTGCTCCAACTAGCAAAGGTCTTATCCTTTTGCTAGTTTGCTTGTTAAGGTGGAGGTAAAAGGGATCTTTAAGTTGAAGGAAGGGTGTGGGTGTGGTTGGCGAAGGGAAACATGGGTAGATTTATGATAATGGGACTGATGTTGATGGTAGCATTGATCTTTGGAATAGTGTTGGCATGTCCTCCCTTAATGAGAGTTGTCTAAATCAAAGCTTTAGGCCATGAAAATAGCAAGAATGAAGGTTCCACTACGGCATACTAAGTGTTTGATAAAACATTTAAATGGAAAAAAAAAAAGAAAAAAGAAGAATGGAAGGAAAAACTTAATAAAAGGCAATGGAAGAATGGATCAGGAAATAGAAATTCTTGTGTGATGCCTTGTTAAATGGAACAAAGAAGCATGATTAAGTGGAAATGATGAAACTACTTTAATTCATAATCAAGTTTTGTAATATAAGATTGTTTAAAGAACAAACTAAAACAAAGAAGAACATATATAGGGATATAACTTGGTGTTGGGCTATACTGGCTTGTGTGTGTAGGGGAAATGCACCAAGTAAGGCTTAGAACATTATTTACAATAATTATAATTTGGGAAAAGCTTACCAAAGGTGAGAAGAAAAGGTTGGGTTGTGGAAAGACAAAGGTTTTTGTCCTAAGCTGTTTTTATTAACCAAGATGAAGCTGGAACAAGAATTAGCTAAGGAGGAATAGGAGGTTTTTTTGCCACCAAAAACTACCATAGTGGCAATGGAGCTTTTGGGCAATGTTAACTAGGGAATAAAGAAGCTAATTAGACTTCTTTGTCTGAAGAGCTACTTCTATTGTAAGCTAAACTTATATGATGGGGGAGGTTGACAAAAAAAAGAATTTATGGAAATAATAGCTATTATTAGGTTTAGGGATGGTCCTCTCTTGAATAGGGGGCAGCGACAATGTGAAGGGTTGCTATTCTCCCATTAAGGACAACCCACGCCTACAAAGAATTAGTAAAATCTTTTCCTATTTTCAAATAGAGTTCTCTTTGCTCTCCTTCGAGACTTGTTGTCTACAATAACTACCAACTTGGATTTGGCCAATTTGATTGTATTGACTATGGCTCATGTAGGAGATTGTCATTTTTTTGTCTTAAAGTTCAAAAATTTGTGAAAACAAACCCTTAACAATTTGCAAGGAGATTGCCTTTCTTTTTTTTTTTTTTTGTTCTAAAGTTCAAAAATTTGTGGAAACAAACCCTTAACAATTTGCAATCATAGGTTGGACAATGATGGCCAAACTCAATAAAATGTTTAAAATGTTGAATGCTTGTATAAACACCTAAAATGGAGGTTGCAACTTCAATGAAAGGTGTTCTCTCCTTTATTATGACTTACATTGTCTAGTAAGCATACCGTTTGTTTCTTTTGTCTACGCCTTTAGCTAGGAATAGCTTTGCACATAAAATTGTGAACACACAAAAATGGCTTTTTATGGTGGAGAAAAAAGATTGACTCTTTTAAGATTATGGATTCTCCCAATTTTAATTGTAGGCCTATGATTCATTTTGCGCATAACTTTTAGAATAAAGATATAATGCCTTTAAATACTTTGTAATAGTTTGGATCTTCATTTTGTAACAAATGGTTTATCTAAAATACCAAAAAAATTTAGCGGTATTTTTGGTTTCAATGAGTTCTACTTAATTTGCAATGATTCTTTCTTAGGACATGTAACTCCTTTTTTTTAAACACATGTCAAAATTTGAAATCAAGAAATCTTAAACAAAACCTAATCCCAATTAAGCCATACACATATTTAGCTCATTTAGCTTTTGTTCAAACTAAGCAAAACCATTCTCATTAATTCATTTATTTTTTATCATTTAAGAATGAAAATGATATCTTCTTCTAAAGACGGCCTTTCAATGGTGATTCACGGGCTCTGCCAGGTCCAAGATGACGAAGCCCAATAACTAACTCCATTGATCATGACTGTTGAACCAAAATTCAGTTGTGACAAACCGGAATTTCCATCACCTGAATGAATAATTTCCAATCATCGGATGTGCTGTCTCTGTCTCTCTCTCTTTCATTTATCAAAGCAGGTCCTACAAAAATGAAGAGTCAAGATCACTCTTCCCCAACAATGGCCCCACGCCGTCCCCCCCTTCATAATTTTCACGCAAATCCAACTTCCAAAAGCCAAGTCTCCAAGTAATTGCCGGTGCAGCTGTTCACGGAAAATCCCAGATCTCTTTTTTTTTTCAAAAACTCACACTCTGCTTCCTTTCCCTCACACAAAACTCTGCTTCCAGATCTCATGTAGTTACCACATTGACTGCTACGATGAGTTCCCAAGAGCCTAAGTCTTCCTCCAAGTCTGGGAAGACCTCCACCCAGTCTGCCAGATCCTCTTCCGTCTCTTCCCACCTGGCAATGGTGGAGCTTAAGCAGAAGATCCTGACTTCTCTCGCCAAGCTCTCCGACCGCGACACCCACCAGATCGCCATGGACGACCTCCAGGCGACCATCCATTCCCTCTCCCCTGACGCCCTCCCCATGCTCCTCAACTCCCTTTACGACGCCATCTCCTCCGACCCCAAGCCCGCAGCGCGCAAGGACTCCCTCCGCCTCCTCGCCTTAACCTGCGCTGCCCACCCCGACCCCGCCTCCGCCCACCTCACCAAGATCATCTCCCACATCACCAAGCGCCTCAAGGACAATGACTCTGGCGTCCGGGATGCTTGTCGAGACGCCATTGGCTCCCTCTCTGGGCTGTACCTCAAGAACTTTGGTAATGGTAACGGCAACGAAAGCGTGGTCGGGCTATTCGTGAGGCCGTTATTCGAGGCGATGGGGGAGCAGAACAAGGGTGTGCAATCCGGCGCGGCGATGTGCATGGCGAAGATGGTGGAATGCGCCGCCGAGCCGCCACCTGTCGCGGCGTTCCAGAAGCTATGCCCGAAGATCTGCCGGTTGCTTAACAACCCCAACTTCTTGGCCAAGGCCTCGCTCTTGGCCGTCGTCTCCAGCTTATCTCAGGTCTTCCGACTCGCTTTTGCTTTCACTATTCGAATTGTGGTACATTTGGTGATTCTAACTGGAAATGTGAATTATTTATTTCGTACAAGGGACTGATTTTCTTTTTTTCTTTTTAGTTAAATTGTACTACTTACTGATTGTAGTGAACCATAGGGAAAATATAGAAAGCTTGGTATCTTTGACTGAATGGTGCTACCCTTGGGATTTAGTTGTGTCATTTGGAGCTTGAGTGAATCTGATAGAAATTTAACACCTGTACTAGGAAATGTAGGAATTAGAAAATGATTTTGGGACTTGTTTCTTACTACTACTACTTTATGTTTAGGCCTGAACATTTCCTTTTGTTTTTTGATAATTAAGAAAGTATAGTTGTTCATGGTTGACTCGATTAAGAACTGATGGATTCCATGTTCTTGAAGCAGCTTCCTGGTAGTGAAAGACCATTTTTAGCTAAGTGTCAAGAAACTAACAATTCCACCCATGATTTGCTTTACCTGAGGTGGAGTCTGCATAGCCGGTTATTTATGCATTGAAGTAATTAGCTTGGGTAGGATAAAGAAAAACTCTTTCAGTCATTTGGAACCCAGGATAATAGAACATATGGCCTATGAATCCAAAATATGAAATTCAAATATAGTTAGACCTCCATTGAATTAAGTACTGCAAACAAAAAGAGTTCAATGATTTTATTCTAATTTGTCTAACTTGCCTCCCTGTTTTACTAATGAAGCAGAGGGTCCTATATTTCTCATTACTTCTAATTTCTTTCCCAATTATTCCATTTTTCTTGCGTTACTTTTGTCTGTACATGACTCATTCTACAAGGATGTTATCCAATATTTTTATTGCACTAGCCTCTTTATATGTTAAAAAAGGAAGTGAGGTTGGGAATTTTCAAGCGGTGAGTTTATTGCAGGTGAGAGCAATCGCACCTCAAAACTTGGAGAATTTGCTGCAAAGTAGTCATGAATGCCTTGGAAGTACAGATTGGGCCACACGGAAGGCAGCAGCTGATGTGTTGAGTGCCTTGGCCTTGCATTCAAGTGATTTGATTTTGGACAAAGCTGATTCCACACTGACAGTGCTTGATTCTTGCCGTTTTGACAAGGTAGCTTTTGCATTCATGTTTTGTTACTTGCCCTTGTTCCTTGTCTCTGTAATCTGTAGTTGTCTCATTTCTGCCTTCTTTTGGAGGTCAACAGATTTAACATATCTTTTCTTCGGGGTAATGCTTTTGCTAGTGATAGTTGTTATCTAATCTTCCTTCAGTTGGCTCTTAGTTGTTTGTCTGATAGGCATTTTACCTGCAATGCTTCAGGTTTTCTTGTTACGTTATTTTTTCCAATTCATATTTTATTGGAGAAAAGGGATATGAATTAGAAAGTGGAGATCCATTTACGGATATGAGGAGAGTATATTCTAAACTATCTTTACCTACTATTGAGTTGGAGTTAATTGATACAACTTGTGGTTTTCTGGACATTCAACACAGACCTGTTTTCCAAATGTTCATGCCTCTCCTTAATTTCTTATTTCTTAAAAGATAACTGTCTTGGTGATCTGCGCTTATTGTTTGTCTATATGGTAATTACTTTGAAGCTGTCAAAGTAAAACTTACATTAACTTGTACTGATTAGAGTGATGGCTTGTTGGTCAAGGTAATCATGATTAATTGATTTTTCAGATAAAACCCGTCAGAGAAAGCATCACAGAGGCATTGCAATTATGGAAAAAAGTTGCTGGCAAAGGAGGAGATGGGTCTCCAGATGGCAAGAAACCCTCCTGCGGTAACCTTCTGATTAATGTTTTGCCCTTCAAAATATCCATAGGTTTATATTTGTTCCTTTTGCTAACTTGTTTATGATGTGCTCAATATTTCAGAGGGGGAGATTCCTGTTCTAGCTGATTTGCCTGGAAAAAGTGGCCAGAAAAACCCAAATCCTGGTGAGAGCAGATCAGAGGAACCAGCTAAGTCTTCATCTAATGGTTCCTCACCTACAACAGGTTCTGTTTGTACTGCCAAAAGTGTCAGCATTCCAGAAAAAGCAGCTGTTATACTGAAGAAAAAATTACCTGCCCTTTCTGACAAAGAGGTAAACGCAGAATTCTTCCAGAAACTTGAAACAAGGGGTTCTGGTGATTTGCCAGTGGAAGTGGTTCTTCCACGTAGATGTCTTGGATCTTCAAACTCAAACAATGAGGAAGAATCAGAGCCAAATGATGCAGAACCAAGGGGAAGGTCAAATCGCATTGGAAATATCCAAACTGATAATTCTCATGTATCTTTCAACAGTAAATTCCGTAATATGGAAAGAGGAACAGCTGCTGTATATACAAAGCAGCGAGAGCATGATGGCCTTGCACGGGACAAATGGCCTGAAGAGAGGTTAAATGGAAAAGATTCAAGAACAAGAGCTCTTGATGGTGACGATAAGATTGATATAAGTCAGAGGGAGCCATCTAGCAATCGTGTGGGTTTCTCCAAAACAGATGCTCAATCTGAGGGATCCTTTATCAATAACAAAGGTAATTGGTTGGCAATCCAAAGGCAGCTTTTGCAGCTGGAGAGACAACAAGCTCATCTAATGAACATGCTGCAGGTACATTCAATTTAGGTATCAATTCAATGGTTCTTTTATATACTTTTTCTGAGTGAAAACTTATTATATTGTAGGATTTCATGGGTGGCTCTCATGATAGCATGGTGACTTTAGAGAATAGGGTAAGGGGCCTTGAGAGAGTTGTTGAAGACATGGCACGAGACCTGTCAATATCCTCAGGTAGGAGAGGGGGTAGTTTTGGAATGGGGTTTGAGGGATCTTCTAATAGGACTTTAGGCAAGTATAACGTTTTCCCTGATTACACTGGTGCAAAATTTGGAAGGGCTGGTGAGGGGCGGATTCCTTTTGGAGAAAGAATTGCCCACTCTGATGGAAATGCTATGGGCGTGAGAGCAAGGGGCCCTTCCTGGAGATCTGACACGTCTGAAGCTTGGGATTTTCCCATTTCTGGTGCTTCCAGAAACGGACAGATTGGCACAAGAAGAGCTTTTGGTGGTGGTAGTATGGATAGTAGGTCGCCAAGATCAGAAAATGGGAGTGATCAGGGTGCTAACAGGAGAGCTTGGGACAAAGGAGTTGGACCTTTAAGGCTTGGTGAGGGGCCTTCTGCAAGAAGTGTCTGGCAAGCTTCAAAGGATGAAGCTACCTTGGAAGCAATTCGAGTGGCTGGGGAGGACAGTGGGACTTCTCATGCAGCAAGAGTAGCAATTCCTGAATTAACTGCAGAAGCTATGGGAGACGATAATGTTGGCCATGACCGTGATCCAGTGTGGACTTCTTGGAGTAATGCTATGGATGCCCTTCAAGTGGGCGATATGGATTCTGCATATGCTGAGGTTTTGTCTACAGGCGATGATCACTTGCTTGTAAAGTTAATGGACAGATCAGGCCCTGTGGTTGACCAACTCTCGAATGAAGTAGCAAGTGAGCTCCTGCATGCCGTTGGACAATTTCTACTTGAGCAGAACCTTTTGGACCTATGTTTGTATTGGATTCAACAGGTATGGCTTTTTTCATCATTTCAGAACTTTCTTCAAACTGGTAATACAGGCAATGTATGTTTCTATTTGTACATTCTGACTTGCTTGTTTTCAGTTTTTTAATTTGGTAATGCGCTATGGTAACAATGATAACATTTTGGTACTTTGGACTTGATGAAAAAAAATGTGAGACAATGAATGTGGACGAGTGTCCACATCTGACCGCTTAAAAATTTTCTCCATGGTTCACTGACTTATCTTGACATGTTGGGTTTAGTTTTTCAATTTGGTCAGCAATATGGAAACAATGATAACATTTGGTACTTTGACTTGATTAAAAGAAATCTGTGAATATGAATGTGGACAAATGTTAACATCTGAGCTCCAAAATTATTCTCTACGGTTAACTAGCTTTATGAGACATAACTAGTGTCGTACTAATGAACCTTTTGAGACCTAAGTGCTAAGTTTTAATGACTCAAGTCTTTGAAGCACTGCCCTTATAGTAGATCTTTAACTTTCCAGCGCATTGAGTATACTGCAGCTGCATATAACTTGATGTTAACAGTTTCTTTCTAAGAATTAGCTGCTCAAGTTTTTCTTTCTCTTACCATTCAGTGTCATTGTGCTTTGTGTTCAGTTAGTGGAAATAGTCTTGGTGAATGGACCTCATGCTTTGAGCATTCCCATGGAAGTGAAGAAGGAGCTTCTGTTGAATTTACATGAAGCTTCTTCAACAATGGATCCTCCTGAGGACTGGGATGGTGCGATGCCCGACCAACTCTTGTTGCAATTGGCATCAGCCTGGGGAATTGATCTGCAGCAGCTTGAGAAGTAGTCCTCAGCTAACAGCTTATCGGTATGGGATTTCTGTACTTAGTATGCAAACTCTTTCTAACTGGGTGATTCAATTGATACCATGTATTCAGCACGGTTGAATGAAATTGTGAATGAACAGGCAAGACGTTGAACAAGAATGCAATTGCATTGTAGAGTAAGTAAATGAAGCTGTAAATAATGCGGTTCTTCGAAGTCATGATCTTATGAGAGATCATCCTGGCTGTGTGGTTTGCTGCCTTTTCTGGTCTTCTATCACTTAATAGATCTTGCTTGTTGGGTGGATCAACCGGAGTGGTACAACAAATGTGTGTGGCGTTTTAAGAAAATGGAAGTCAAAAGGAGTTCCGATTGAGGAGGCATCCAAGCTGACAATAAAGAACAATGCCCTACAGCACCGAAGTCTATTGGCCGAATTCTTATTTTGATGCGTTCTAATGGTGGTATTCTTGGTGGAAACGGCCGATTCCTTTCTTTCCTTTCTCAATATACCCAAATATTCTGTTCATATGGATTATGTATTTTCTGGCTTCGTTAAAACGCCAACACTATTAAAAATATTTTGGGAGCTTGGAAGTTATAACTCCATCAAGGTTATGCAACTGCACTAATTTCTTCAAATTTGACTTTGACAGGCTTTAATTGTTTGAATTTGATTGAGGCTCATTGGTTCTCTATTGCTTTGAATTACTCTCACATTAGTAAAGGTTTTATTTGTATGCTTGATTGTTGTTTAAAGGGAACTTTTGAATTGGAATAGTTGTAACAAAGTGCTAATCAAACAGAAACTTAAAGCATATAGATGGGACAAAAGATCGGATCGAATCGCTCAAAAACAGTGGAGCTTAGGCTTCCATTTTTGAGTAGAAGTACAACATGCCTACACCCAAACAGTTGCGAGGAAGAAAACCCCACGAATTCCTATATACAAAGAGCACCTCTCGGTAGCCCAACCTGACAACGCCATCAGCCTCTTTACATCCACGACCTGTCAAACCGGGAAAACTGCAACATCAAAGATAGCAGAAAATTTTGTATCTGCCCTACTTTGATGAAGCCTGACGTCCAAAGGAAAGACCTTTCAAGTTGGTTGCAAATGCATCGTTGGCAAAGATAACGCTCGATTGCTGGCACGAAACTCCATTCTCCATTGGCAAGAGCACCTCACTACAGAGATACGACCCAAAATCCACCCCCATTGTTGTACAACCCTACTTGCCAGCATACCAGTTTTTAGCACATTTGGCATCTACTGACAGGTCAACTTGAAGAATGTTCTTGCCATTGAAGGGTTTAGCCATGCATTCAACAACTATGGCCTTTGCAACTTCGGCTGTCTCTTCTGGTCCTTCCAAGATTACTTCATCATGGACCTGTTTTCCAGTGTCGTATCCATGAGTTTTCAGTGAAATATACTTGTACCAAGGTTGAATATATTATCAAATATGGTAAAAATTAAGCAACTGGGTCACATGAATACAAGCCGATGCGAACTTGTGATGGCCTCAATATGGACATTAAACACAGTGGAGAGCACAACAAATCATAGTGATGACGCACTGCGTATAATTCAAATAACTAAAATTACTGAGGGGGTAAAGGTCCAAGGTATTATATTAACCTGTAGAAGTAGCTTCCACCCAAGCTCCTTCAACCGGGCATTTTTTGATACTTCTAACATGGCGCACATGGCAACATCAGCAGCACTTCCCTGTCGAGTCAGAAACCAGTGAGGAGAGGCCAATCAGGATTTCTTGGGGTTGGAGGTTGGGGAAAGGAAAGACATGTGACTTATTTCTAAGCAATTGATATGTATATCTATACAACATCAAATCCCTAACTGATGGTTCTAAGCAATGGGGTTAAGGGGGGGATTTGCAGTTTCACCTGTTGAGGAAAAGAGTTCATTTTGTTTCAGATGAAAAATTCGAGAGTGAAATCTACTGACCAACATCTAGTAAAAAGCATGGGCCTCAATTCCACTTCTCTATTTTGGGTATCAGGAGTGTGTTGGCACTATTTGAGGTCTAAATGATGTGGTATATGGGTGGTACCAAAAAATCTTTTGGTTTTTCTTTCAGATCAGGTGGATTACAGGAGAGGAGGCAAGCTTAGTAAAATGCTAAAGAAGAAAGAGAGAGAGAGAGAGAGAGAGAGATAGAGAGGAGAGAATGAAGCTCTGAACAACCTGCACTGGGGTGTTGATAGCAGCTCGCTCAATGTGACCTTTCTGATAGTTTGTAACATGGGCCACTGATGGGAACCGACGGGCACGTCCTAGCAATGTGCGCACAAACTGTTTATCACGAGCCTCTTCTTTACGCTCTTCTTGCCAGGTCAGTACCTCCTTTCGGTCAGTGTACCATAGATCAACTGTTTTCTTTGCTTCTTTAACAGATACCTGGGAACAAAGATGAAAATTATCATGCATGGACAATCAAATCATTAAATTGCTCATAATAAAAGGTTCATACCAACATACCTTCCAATCCCGCGCAAGCCCCACTGGAGTTTTTCCATATGCAATAGAAAAGTTAAGCATTTTAGCTTTCCTTCTCTCGGAGCCAAAGGCATCCTGAAACCATTTAATAGGGAAAAAGAGAAGGAAATTGAGGTTGGAAGAATATATTTTTCTGGACATATTTGAAATAGATGATAATATTATTCAGCACGTTTCCACATATATCATTACCAACAAAGGATACATCAGTTTAATATGCAAATGGGAATAGTACAGAAAGTGCACTTAATCAACTTTCTTCATCTCTCAAAAATTTTACTATTCAAGCCTCAAAGGGAGAAAAATACGGCAGAGCGGGATCTGACTTCTTGTAGCTTTTATCATTAAAATAAAATGCAATCTCCAATTTCACTTTGAATCGTCATGTATCTGGTTGAAATTATAATTTTACATGAATATAGCAATTTATCCAAACATTATTCAAAATAATGGAGAGCGCACACATGGTATCAACTGGAGTTTATTCCTTCTACCAAAAACTGTGCAGTATGCAATTGTGTATGTATACATTGACTTCCAAACCCTGCAAAAGATCAGAACATTCACGCTTCTGCCCTCATTTGACGCGATATGGTTAAATCTTTCTGAAAACAAGATGCGCATAGTAACTAGATATAGGACTTAATTATGAATATTATTTAAAACCACCCAATAAGCACCAGACAGGCCAGCCTAAGAACACATTTCTAGCATCTTAGAAGCTACTAAACTCAAGACCATATCTATTTATACAAATAACCTCAGAAAATAAGGTCCACATGAGTCCTATGGCTTTCCTATTCTACCATACTGCAGTAAAGAACCCAACACTTGTATCAATGAGTCAATTCATAACAGCTTCAACCCCAAATTGTTTGTGAAAGACTCCAACTCTTTATAAGCCCTGCCTTCAACATATGTTTTAGGTAGGCCCCACCTGTAAGAAGTCCAAAATCTTTGAGACTTGATAAAGAAAACACCACCAACTCGCTCGTCCTCAACTTATGCATCAGCCACACTACCAAACCTTATATTGTAATTCAATGTGCTTCAATTTGCTTCATTATCTTTCATAATATAATCTACGATAAAGAAAGCTCTCTCTCCAATTTCAGTGAGAGAAGACATGCTAAGACTCTCTCTCCCTGGTTCCTTCTCACCGTTTCAATGTTACTCTTACATCTGCTACAGCATGCATTAAAAACAGAGGAGGCATCAAGCATATATCTCTACTTCTCTTATGGAAAATGTGTCGTTCTCGAACTGGGAAAGGAGAATGATTCACGTGCTACCATAACACTTGACAGCTTACCTTTAATAGTGGAACTGGGGGTTTCTCTTCACCAGGTTGAGGATGCCACTCAAGAAGCACTTGCTTTTTATCAACTGCCTCACGAATGTATGGATACATATTCATTGCAGTCCTTGAATGGAAATCACCACCAGCTTTAAAGGCATCCAGCATGCTCTTACAACTCGCAAGATGGGCAAGAATCCGAAGTTCAAGCTGTAACATGGACACACAACTCAATCAACATGCAATTCACTTCTACCATAGGTGCATAAGTATCACAATCACTTACTTGCCCGTAATCTGCCACTATAAGAGAGTTCCCAGGTGCAGCTATGAATGCCTGCCGGATCTTATACCGGTCCTTCTCTAAAGCAGGTTGATTCTAAATTACAGCAAGTAAGAACATTATGCTTGTAAGTCTCTATTACACTTACTCTTTTAGGGAAAAAAAATATCTAACACTTTAAAAATATGAAGCTATTGGATAGCAAAGGACAACAACCCTTCAAAAGAACACTACTCAAAAACATAATGGAGACAATTCCAACTGCAATCAAATCCCATGCTAAGGTTTGTGACATATTACAAATATGAATATTAAAGAATAAAATTCAACAAGAAAAAATCATAGGTGTTCAAAACTTGATCGTTTGCACTCATGAGATTTAGGACTCAGGTGTTCAAATGACCACCAGAGTTCAGTTGCAAACATGCATGGTTCGCCATCCAAGATATTCAATGATAGGACTAATATTCCATATCTTGCATTTCTATTTTTATTTTAGTGCACATTCCAAGAAACATGGAATTGTATAAAATATCTAACGTTAGAAGAACCCATTTATTCATAAATCAATTATAAAAAGTGACAAAATATAAAAGAACCTGTAAATTGGGCCTCCTAGCTGATAAGCGCCCAGTTTCTGTGTTGATATTCAAAGAACAATGAATACGCCCATTATTGCCCGATATATTACTGCCCTGTGATAGACAGAAACCAAATCTCCAGCAAGTTAACACATTGTAAGCCAAAAACTAAAAAAGTGAAGCTAGAATGACGAAATGTCAGCTATAAGATAACCCTCTGTGCTGAATGCTAATTCCGGGAATTAATCTTTTCCCAATACCATAGCTAAAATATCATATGAGTAGGATATCGCTTTCAGTCAAATTGAAATGTTAAAATGGAAGCACTGTAATTCACAATGATATCAATAAACCTAAAGTGCAGATTGCACAAAAACCAAAAGGAAAGATGGAAAACTAAACCACATTTGTTATAACCTATAGGATATTTTATGTACTGGTATTTTTTTCTGGTTATATATATCACGGTTGCAAGTGGGTCTACAATCAAGTCCTAAACATTGGGTTGCTTTTCTTAACTTACCTCACCTCTCTCCCCGTGAGGCATCATAGAGCCTTGTGCATTTTCAAATAAAGTGGTTCACTTTTGTAATCATTTTGGACATTTGACAGGCAAAGGTTCTTATAAAGTTAATAAAGAAAAAGCTATGAGTTAAATACTTTATTTCGTTTTGAAAAGAATACGTAACTTTTACCTCTTCAAGTCTAAGTACATGTATATAGATCACTTGGCACAACAAATCCAACTCATTATAAGGAATCTGCCTTTACAGTCAAAGATTCATTTGAGCACTTAGACCCACACATGATCTGATCAACATAAGGGAAACTAGGCAAAACTCAAATGGATAGGACATCATTCCATCAGCTTTCATCCCATAACAATTACGATGTTCCTTTAGAACGGAAAGTATATATATCAAGACATCAAGGAGCTAATCACTGCCTTGCAAGTGTAATATGAAAGACATCCATGCAATCAACTGACTTTAGTAAAATAGAGGGCATCACATATGTTAAAATACAACCCACATGCCCTCAAAATGCAGCCACATCAGGAGAATACGCCAGTACCAAAAAGGGACTGTCAGAAGATCCAAAAGAAAAGTAAATTCGGGCTTTGCCAATCACACTGGTCTTACCAACATCAGGCTCCAAGAAATTAATTTTAAGAAGTGTAAAGGAAGAAAGCACATATTTGCACATGTGCATTCGCAGGATCTAATAACCAAACATGGGGCAAATTATCATCTCAATCACCTTAATCATCATTATTCAGATCATTTCAAGACAGAATCCAGACAACCCCAATAGTCTAGCAGAAATTTGGACCAGCAAAAGCCTTCACTACATTCTTGATGCAGTAGGCAATCACAACAGTAATTCTACAAAATCTATCAACGATAATGAGATCCAGGTGATTTCACATAGGGGTATACAAGATTACCAGAATGTCATGTTAGAAGCAATTACCTGCAACGGGAGAAGGAAGTTGGATATCAAGGAGTCAATGGAGCAAACTTCACATAAAGAAGCAATGGCATGACAAGCCTCCCTTCCCTCCTCCTCTCTGTCAAAAGCCAGAAATGCTGTTCCATAAGCAGATTTGTCAAAGTCACCAGTTGATTTTTGTTTTTCTGTAACTTCATTTTCAGACACATTTTCAATATTGTCATCTAATTCCTCATCAGAAACGTCATCCATAAAATCATATTCTGCAGAAACCTTTCCAGCCAAGGTCTTCAAAGCATCACCACTAACTGAGGGCCAACCAGTTGCTGTAAATGTGTCAGCTGGCAGCGGAACATCAAGGATGCTATGCAACCTAATACTACGAAATTTTGAGGCAGTTTTCTTGCCCTCTTCAATCACTTTATCAACATTAGGAATCTTGATAATCCGCTCTTTTGGAAGAAACTCGTTGGGGTCCTTTCTGTAACAGAATATCAAAAGTTTATAGAGCACAAAACTTTCATCAGAATCCATTGGCACTGATAGAGTTCCGAAGGATATTTAATGATGCTAAAGTTAAGATATTATAACCACAACTTCCTTAATGCACGTGAAAATTTTAATTTTCCAGTTGCACCATATGTATAAGCATAAGACCCATTAAAGTTGAGGAAATTTTTTTACCAACAGAACAGATTACATTCAATGCATTTCACTTTCAAAGATCTCAAATTTAGGAAATTCAGAATTGTTGCACACATTGAAATGGAAATTGAGCTCTTAACTCTCTTTACACTATTCCAGAGTAAGCTAGATCTTGGAATTCTTTAAGATGCTGAGCATCTCTAATAGAAAGCCACATGAATTCATCAATGGCAGCAACACTTCCCCACCACCACAAACAGATAAGCATAATATCAAATTCACCAAAGTAAAATATAAGCAGAGTGTACCTGTTGGCAATGCCACCAAAAAAGAGTTGACGTAGCTGTGTATCACTTCCCACGTTCATGTACTTGGCATCAGGGCAATACTTAGATGCCCACTTCCTGAACATATTAGCAGCAACCTCTTGCTCAGCTTTGGCTATTTTTTCCATCTCGGCAAGATATGCTCTATCAACCAGCATTCCCTCCGTTTCCATTTTAACCAAAATATCACCAAATGGCCGCCAGTACTCCTCGTAGAAGTCAAACATGGATTTTCCAGTAACTAGTCTCCCATCAAGTATCCATGGCATATTTGATAGATGACTTTTCAAGCTCTCATAAAGCTTTAGTGTGCTTTTTGCATCCAAGGCAGAATAACAAATCCATGGTTTCCGCTCTTCTCTTTGTAGCTCTTCAACAGGAGAAATGGTGATCAGTTTGCCTTCAGACCCATCTTTTTTAATTTTCCTCCGTCCAAAGATGGTTTTCATTGAGACTTTGCCATACAGCTCTTGTTCATCACAAAGTTGAGCCCCCCTCATAACCTTTTTATTGCCGGTAAGTGCTTCAAGTGAGTACCCACCCTCAGTTCGTCTTGATGAATCCCACAACCGTGCCATATGCATTGTGTCAGCATGAAAACCAGAAAGCCTAAGCCCATAGTTCTCGATAACATGATTATCAAAGCTATAGTTGTGCCAAACCTACAGAAAGAAAGAACAAGAACAAGTGAAATCTCATTTTCATGTCTGATCCAGATTTATGGGCTTGCACTAGTTTCTCATAGTAAAACAGAAGTGTTAAAGAAATTGTTTAATACAGTCTCGATTGTTCTTCTAAAGAATTAAAAAGTAAGAAGAGGTTATATGTCCATGCTGTAACAATATTATTGCAACATCTAAGGGAATTATTACCACAAAAAAAGAGAAAGTGAACTCTTCTGCAGACAACACAAAGAAAAATCTCTTCAGCTCAGTGGCCAAGAAGGCTATGGTGATATTTGTGCATCTGGGTGGTCTTGAATTTTATCAGATTCTTAATACAAAAACACTACCAGTGTGAGTGTGCCTGTACTTGTGAACTACCTAAGATTCTATTAGAAGGAAAAAAAAAATCCTCAATTACACAAAAGATTTTGCATCCTCGATTGTTAATATAAAGTGTGAGCCAGTATTGAGTCCACACCAGGCATGTATGATGACTAGTCGTTCACACATAGAATTAGCACCTCTCTAATCACAACTCCCACTCCATAAAATTAGGCTACCCAAACGATTACATGAGAGAGGGAGAATAATGGACAAATGATAAGGAGAATAGTCAAACTATACCGGCAACATGAACAAAAAAATATACCACAGAAATTGAACCATCAAATTAGAGTAGCCATATGATTAGTCACTTTAAGATCTTTGAAGTGCCTCATCCAATAACGAGAAGTCACTTTTCCACAAATTCCCCAAGTGGAGCAATTTCATGCAAGCACCAACCTCTAAAATTTGCACCACACCTGTAACAACACATATATCATAACTGTAGTAACAAGGTGATTGCCACAAGCAATTTCTCAATACTTGTACTTCACTGATTACTTAAGGAGGCAACGATAAGACCAAAAGGTGCTGCCAATCTAAAGGACCACAGAGATATCTAAAAGGGAAACAATTACCTTTTTGATGGACGGGTCTTCAAAGAATGAAGCAAACTCCTTCAAAAGATCCCTACCACCACCATCCAGAACATCAACCCATAAACAGGACTTCCCATTTCCAAAATCTGCTTCTGGTCCAGAATATACACTGAAGCATATAATTTCCCCATGATCAACAGGCGTTTCTTGCTTCACATCTATCTTTGCAACCTGTAAATTCATAGTCATCACTAATGTAAAATTTAGCATGCAGCTGTAAGATTTTCAAATAGCTAAGTAATCCGCATTGCTAGCATGCATGGACATAGACATAAAACTACAACGGAATTGTACTTCTGAATTGCAAAAACAACCATATAGTAGCTAGAAAGTAGCATGATAAAGGCAGCCTTGCCAGAATAATACCTCAGTGTCACATGCATGGACAAGATGTCTGTACTTAGTTGTAAGCATTTTAACAATCTCCTTCGCCAAGGTGACATTATCAACAACAAGAACACTGTCATAGATGCTATTAAGCCTCTCAAGAAGATCTGGCTGGACACAACTTGAGGTTTTGACTGAACCATTGGTAACCCCAGAACTTGTTTCCTTTAATTCCTCCAAGTTCGCTGATGTGGACACACTGGCTTGGGCAACCTTCCTTAAATTTTCTTTTGAAGATACTTGCCTTGATGGATCAAGTTCAAAGCCATTCACATCTTTAAGCCTGGAACTTGATTCTTTTATTTCCTCCAAGTTTTCTAATGCAGACACACTTTGCCGGGAAACCTTTCTTAAATTTTCTGCTAAAGATAGACCCTCCCTTGAATGGTCAAGTTTGACATCATTCACATATTTCACGGCTACATTTCTATGCCCTCCATACTTAAGATCAGCAGAAGTGGAATTTAAAGCTGAAACAGGTACAACATGAGGTATAGGAGCAATAACATGCTCTCGGACATTTGTGGAAAACATGTTTGCTCGAGTATTCGTTTCATGTGCTGTAGTACTACCATTTTTCAGAGCTTGGAGTTCTTTGGTCATTCTCAGCATTTTTGTCTCTTTATCCCATGAATTTGCAAAAGTGGCACCGGAGCTACCAAGTTCAGTCCTTTCATCAACAGGCACAAAAGCACAAGGTTGGGCACGATTACTACCTCCAAATGCCTGAACAGGTGGTACATTAGAACTCCTTGAAACCTGTTCCCCTTCATTATCAACCCTTTGAGAGTCAATAATAGATCTTTTTAAGATACTTCCATTAGAATTATCCTGATCTCTTGAGTAAACTACCATCTTAGCCGTTGAATTTGAAAGACGCACAAGCCTCCAACAATTAGACGTCTGGTAATTCTTGAAAGTCTGGATTGTGCACCCTTTTTGTCTGCAATTTTGTGTGGATGCTACAAGGTCAATGACGTTGAAACAATACTAAACTGGATTTTTTATTAGTTCAGGCATGTTAAGCAGGAAAAGGAGAAGAATCAATACAAACATCTAGAGAAGTGACAAGACCATGGTATTTCATGCACAGTGAAAACAGCCAACATGCTAATTATACCTCAAACATAAAAAATCAGCTTGCTAGTCATAAACTTCAATTGGAATCCTCTGATCTGCCAAGTTAAATATTTGTAGTGATGTTCCCGCTCAAAGGTCCTACTACTCAGACGGAGCATTATAAAGTGCAAGTATACCAACAACCGCTAATAAGAAGACATGAAAATATCTGAATTTCAATACCATTCATGAAGCACTAGCCTAAAGGACCCCGGAAGGGCCTAGCACTTATAATTTGGGGAAACATTTTGAGGTTATTCTTGAATACAATCTCAAATTATATGCACACTCTCTGGCAAACAAAATACTAATAAATACAAACCCAGGATTTGTAAATATATTCCACAAGAATTCTAATCCGACACCCAATTAGCATTAAATTCATCCACAAGCTGCAATTAGAGAACTCGTGTAAATCTTAGTTTCCAAGATAAGAATACCAAGTATCCAACAGCTAATCTTATGTTAAAACTAAATTCCTTTTTCTTTTCTTTCTAACCATTTGCCAATAACCCACATGGGTGACCATCATGAAGAACCTAAGGTAAAAACCCAGACTCGCTACAATCATTTAGGCAACTATAGGTAAAAAAATAAAAAGAGAAACAGAAATGAGAATGACAAGCTTGCGCCTTATTCCTAGTCCTAGCCTCTACTCCCTCCTTCCCTCTCTCTTGCTTGTATTCTAGAATGTCTACTGAACTTACATTTTAAAACCAACCTAGAACCCTAGCTTTATGTGCAGTCCTGGCCCCGTTCCATATAAACAAAGCGGCTGAAAATTCCCCGAGCAATAAAGATTACACAATCGGAGAACAGCGCATTTAACAAAAAGAAACAAATAAGCAGAGCCAAAATAAACCCCATACAACCGAAAAATAACTGAAAGGTTTTAACCAAAACCCAAGAACCTCTCACACACAACCAAGAAACAACAACAAGAAGAGGCAAGCAAATCAATTATAAAGGTATTACACAAGCCAAAAACCCACCAAACCAAAACACCAAACATCAGACAACATGAGAGGAAAGGTACACTTTGAGCGAGATAAAACCTCCACCTGTGCAGGGCTTTAGAGGAAGCCAAGAGAGACCAGGAGGTGGAAGAAGACGGAAAAGGGCGGCTACAAGACCGCGAAAACAAGGAGTATGAAGGGCAACACGGTCTCAGGGGACCGGTTTGGGCAGAAACACCCATAGCCATGACTCTCCCAACTCTGCCCAGCTTGCTTCCCCAAGTGATAATACAACGAGGTGCCGTCTTGGTACGCTGGGTGGCAAACCTGTGAAAACAGTGCGGTGTTGAGGGCCTCTCTATTTCCGGTATGCGAAGGAAGCAGAGCAGAGTGACGCCATAAGACACAGGAACAAAGAAGACAAAACGTCAGAGAAATGATGACCCTAAACCCTGGGCTTCTCAGCTAAAAACCCCCAAAATATTAACGGCCTTCAACTTGCCTATATTTTATTACCAAATAATGGCTACACCCACTTTCTTTCCCCCTTTAGGGCTTTCCAAGATTTAGATATTACATATGTGCCATTAAGAAAAACAATTTTTTCTTAAATTATAAATTTCTGAAAATTTTGATAATTTTCAAAATTCTCTTTTGCCTCCACTTGAAATTATTATGTTATAATTAAGTGCTAGCAAAAGCCTTAAAAATACGTATTCCTCATAACAAATTTAAGTTTCTAGCATATTTTTTAGAAGCTTTTATATTTGGTAAGTACAAAAGGCAATAAAACTATACTGTTTATATTACTTTTTTTGAATTTATTTCTTCTTATAAAGCCTGTGTCAAGACTAGGTAACGGCGTCCATGCACGGCATTAATCGTGCACTAAATAAGTGACTCCTGAGGGTCAAGAAATGACGTGCTGTCTTGCCATTGGATACCAGAGGTGTGATCCTGTCTGCGTCTGAGCAGAGCGGAACCCGCGACCGTCTGTCGGCGCGAAACAACGCCACCGGAGGCGGCGTAACTGCGCATGAAGCCCGCAACACGTATGTGGTTCAGCTTTTCTTGTAAGAATTTGTGGGTTTAGCATGGTAAATATTGAGTCATTTTTTCCTCACTAAAATCGGCTTATACGAATTGTGTTTATTTATTTTTTAATTAAAAGAAAATATTAAGATAAGCTTTAAGTGATGTAAAGCGTAAATCATTTTCCATATGTTTCTTTGTTAGATGCTATCTTGAAATTGTGTTTTGATACTATTTTGGAATTTTTAATTTTGATTAACAAATACTGGAATTTTTTTTTTGGGGGGGGGGGGGGGCGGAGGGGGCAATTTGTAGATTTGATTAATATGCTCAAATATCTCATTTTGATTGATTCAATTTGCCAATGAATGAGAACTTGGGTAATTAATATATTGGTAATTTATGTAATTGATATTTATAACTTGGGAATAAGTTATTGCGCGGAACCTATAACTGAAGTAAGGATCTAATGTTTAAATTGAAGATTCAAGAATTTATATATGGATATATCATATAGAAGTTTATCTATAAGATTTTGTAAGATAAGAAAATATATAATGATTATGTAAGTCTTAGAGTATCTTTCCACTAAAAAAATTTGCAATGAGGTATTCTTAATTGTATACTATAATTGAATGTCAATCACTTGTTGGCTTAGTAATATACTTGTAGGTATCATATTATTTTATCATAAGTTTGACAGTAGGTACATGTACCTACTGTCAAACTTATGGTATTCTTGATTCTATGCCCTAATTGAATGTCAATCACTTGTTAACTTAGCAATATGTTAATAGGCATGAGCCTTATTGATCGTAAGTTTAACATTGGGTACATGTACCTAATGTCAAACTTATGGTATTCTTGATTGCATGCCATAATTGAATGTCAATCATTTGTTAGATTAGTAATATGCTAGTAGGTATGAGACTTATTGATCATAAGTTTGACATTAGGTACATGTGTATTAAAAAAAGATACCATAATTGAAATAATTTCATGGTTATATTTCAACCAACAGCCTTTGAACTGATGGTGTTTAATTTGTTCTTAATCCACAGAATTAATGGAGTTCTAAGAAAAAATTAGAAGGAAGGGAGAAAATGGTAATGGGGGTTAGTTTTTGAAAGTCTTAACAATGCAGTCAATTTAACTACAAACATGTTGAAATTTCATGAAAACGGGGCTCAAGGTTCCTTTAGGCCATCATCTAGCCATCAGAGTGGATCTCTCCGTAGCTATCTGTCTCGAGAGAAGCTTCACTTTCTTTGTCCTCCTCAACAACGACTTCGCTCTTGCTGTTCAAGAACAAAAACTCGAGAGCTGTTACAACATCGCTTATCAATGGCCGAGTATCAGCTTCCTCCTGGAGACACATGGCTGCAACTGCCAGAGCTTGGTACAGACCCTTTATCGGGTACTGCTCTTCCAGATAGGGGTCGGCCATTAACGTGAACTTCCTTCTGTCTCTAAATAATGGTTGTGCCTGCAAAGGAAGAGTTTCATCAAACTTCCATCTCTGGTAAAACGAAGCATCTTTTATAGAAGAAGAATCTGAAGTCGGCATACCCAAGAAACTAGATTCTGTTCTTCTGTCGGTCTTGTATTGTCAATCACTCTCCTCCCTGTAATGATCTCCAAAAACACTACTCCAAAGCTGTACACGTCGGACTTCGTTGTCAACTGGCCGGTGAGTGCATACTCAGGTGCACAGTAGCCGTAGGTTCCCATCACCCTGGTGGAGACATGAGACTTGTCGCCGGTCGGACCAAGCTTCGCAAGGCCGAAATCGGAGAGCTTTGGATTGAAGTTCTCGTCCAACAGAATGTTTGATGCTTTGAAATCCCGATATATCACTGGTGGGTCGGCTGTTTCATGCAAGTATTCAAGCCCTCTTGCAGCTCCTTCGGCTATTTTCATTCTGGTATTCCAATCCAAAGGCTTTCTGCTTGGAGTTAAATCTGGAAGGACGATTTTCTTGTGTTAGAAAGAAGTTGTTTAGGGGAGAGCTGAATAAAAGACGGGCACATGCAACAAAGTTTTGACAGCAAGCAACATTTGAAACATAAAGTTTCCATCTTGGATATGGTTTGGTTGATTTGGAAACATCTCCATTATATGCATTATAATAAGAAAACTTATTTTCTTTTATAAATTGACTTTTAAAGAAATGACATCTATTTCACTTTAAAGAAAATTCTTAAGTATCATTTATGTAATCTAAGATAATCTACACTAATCTTAATGAATATGATATTTTGAACTTAAGTTTTGATAAATATGTTTAGAATGCTCATACTCTAACTCCTCTTAACATGCAAAATTCATCTAGAATCTCTTTCAATCTCTTGGCATGAGACAATGCTGTCGATAAAAGATTGCAAGTGAAGTTGTTTGGGGCTTACCAAGAAGGTGATCCTCCAAGGAACCATTGGCCATGTACTCGTAAACTAAAATCCTTTGATCTCCATCAGCACAATATCCAACCAAATTGACAAGGTTGGGATGGTGAAGAAGACTCAGCATCAAAACCTCTACAAGAAATTCTCTGTTTCCTTGGAAACCATTCCTGTCAAGTTGCTTCACCGCAACAACCTAAACCAGAAAGAAAACACAGAGTTAATAATCTTTCGAGATCTCTGTGTTTGTACATGAGAAACTACGTAAATGTTGTAATGGTACCTGATCTGTGCTCGCAATATAGCCTTTGTACACCCTCCCAAAGCCTCCTTCACCGAGCAGATTTTCAGAACGGAAGTTTTGTGTTGCCACACAAAGCTCCCGGAAAGAAAAAATCTTGGCCGAGATGTTTCCCTTTCCAATCTTTTTAATCTCTTCTGTTATGTAATGTCGCCTGCTGCTATCTGCAAGATAGAACTTGTTCAAGCAAATACTGACAAAAAGGGTGAATTTCAATGAAGACCCTCGAAGATCTTTGACAGGGAACAGCAAAATACAGATCTTTGAACGTGAATGTTGTTCATGGAAAACCAAGACAGAAAACGAAACCTGATTTGAAGGAGAGCTTAGCGAAAGAGGCTAAAGTTTTCGTGTCATGGTATTCCCTAATGCTCTTTCTCAAGGACCTTCTGTTGAGTTTATCATCCGACATCCAACATCTGAAGCAGCTCATCTTTCTGCGCTCCCTCTACAACTTCAATACCTCCACAGCCACATTCAAAAGATCATCAAAATCTGGCATTGGATCTCCAGAAAAATTTAGATGCCATGGCAATAATAGTTTGAAAGGGAGAAATCAATCCGCTTAGCCATCAATTCTCTAGGCTCAAGAAAAAACCAGAGCCTTGTTCTGGTCTCTCAGAAAGAAAAGAGCATTTTCCCACATGGGTTGTTCTCCTTCATTCTCCTCCAAATCCATAGAGTCCGAACTGGCAAACGACCAAGTCCAATTTGCTATATTGGGGGGGAAACAGACGGGTATCCCGTCTTCGTTTCACTAAATCTCTCGTTTCCAAAAATTCCGTTAAAGGCGAAATGGTCTTTGTACTCTTTTCGTTACAATGACTAACTGTACGAAGGCTCTCCCTCCTGTTTTTTAACAACTAAAACTTTGCTTTTTCATGCTATTTCATTGCTTTCGCCATAATAGTTACAAGGTTAGGAAGTTGTGGAGGCGATTATTGTATTTATCAAGGCGAGAAAAGTAGACTTAAATAAGTGGCTGAATTTGAAGGTGTCGTAACTCTATCCCTTAGGACATACAAACCTATTACTCATGCAAAGGCCTTTTAAAGCAGTTGTCTGTTTTTAACGCGACATTCAAGTCGTGAAATAATTAATAATGATCGAAATACAAAGAGTCATAGATTTTTGTTTCGTATTCAAGCCACAATTTCTTTTTTCCACATACTTTTTCTGGGTTTGCTTAGCACCATGATAAAATTAGTCTATCACCTGCTAGTATGCCTGTGTTTCCCACTGAGCTAAATTTAGCAGGCAATTGGATGAACCCAATTTGTGCCCTTCGAAAAGGGGGCTGCTAAACCCATTTTCACTTCAAGTTTCGTTGAGAGATGATCTTTGGACATGGCTTTTACATGGTGCTTCTATAGTCTATATGGCTCAATGCCTCGGGTATCTTCCGAATCGCTAACACGTTACGACTGGCACAAGCAGCAAAGAAAGGATCTAAGTGTGCTAAGGTTGATATGATTCTGCAAAACGTATTGAAGTTGAGCAAAGTGTTTCCGCCATAAGAGCACCAACCATTGCGCTTTCTCCAAGGGTAGAACTGATTTCAAAGGACACTGTCTACATGTTTTACAATTCTTAGAACTCACATTTCAGATAAAAGTTGAAGTTTATTGCAAACAAATGGCCTTCCCTTCTTATTTGAACATTTACATCATTGCTCTCCCAACAGATGACAGTGGCTGCTGATCAATCCAATCCACCCAAGTGCAAACCAAGAACACGAGCAACCATTCTGGATTAAACTAGACCATTCGGTTATCCCTTACATCTGTTGTAAATCAGCACACACACGGAAGACCCTCCTCCATTGGCTCCGCAGCAGCCATCTTCTGATCATACCCTCTACAAGCACCATCATATGCTAGGCAGCGTAATAGGAAACGCCCAGATCCAATGATTTACCTACCATAATATGTGCTTTCTTCCTCTGTCTCACATTGGCCAGTCCAGTTAGTTGTGTTCTTTACAGCAAGGGTAGACCAAAAAGGCTCTGATCCAGGAGGAAATTCCAGGTTTAGGGGGTCATAACATCAAGATTTTGGTAAGTCACCATTTTAAACTCACTGTGATCTTGCTTTAAAATGGGAACGTCTCTGAAATCACAGATTATAAAGCCAAACTGCAATATACCCACGACAAAATGAGTGAAGTAAGCCCTGAATTCTCTTCAGAAGCTCCACATATAGCATTCACAGAGGACAAACAGACGGGGGAAAGGGGAAATGGCTAACATTGCAAAGTGATGGCATTGGCTTCAAAGGAAAATGCATGGCATAATAACACAACCCAAAAAAAAAAAAAAATCTAATCCGTCTGAATCGCCCAGAATAGACAATTTAATTTACAAATAGAATTTGTTCTTCAAGCAAGGCCATCCAATGGCTCACTACTGAACAACTCCCACGGTAAAAAGCAAATAAATTTCACATCTTACAGTCAAAGTTGGCTTTAACCGTAAGAGTAGATAAATTCATGCACCAGTTCAGATTGCTTGTCAACATTGAAATTTCCTTATAAGAAGGAGATAAAGTGGTGAGGCCATATGTTCAAGAACCACTGTGTGTGCAGGTCACCCACCAGAACGGGTAGGATTGTTGGTCAAAGGAGAACCGTTCACTTCTTTTAACTCAAGGCTACGTCTCAAAGGAATGCAAAGTCACTTTCAGAAACCACTGATGAAAAATGGGTTCAGAAGCAGGTTAGTTCTTTCTCATAACGGATGTAAAAAAATAGATGATGCAAACCCAAAACTAAGCACATCCCTCAGAATCCATTACTCATCAACAGAATTCTGTCCACCACTTTCAAGGTCATTCCTCGTTGGGATGCAAAATTTTATCTTAATAGAAGTTCAAACATAGATTATAACCCTCTTACTAAGCAAAACTCTGATTGGTGCGATCGATTGGAATAAGTTGACATGCCAGATCTTTCCTTCTTTGGTCACAATGCATAATAAAATAAAAGAAAACCCAACAGGACCACTCCTTTGAATTTGCACCTCTATAATGCCAAAAGATATCCCTCAGAATGCATTGCTCATCAAGCAGAAATTCAGTCCACTACTTTTAATTTTCATATATTCTTCACTGGGATTCAAAACAAAATTCTTCATCAATGCACAAGAACAGACAACAAAGCACACACGCGCACACAACCTATTGCATTCCGAAAATCAACAACCAGAATGCATAAGACACGCATACAAATCAGCGACAATACCAAGACCATAAACTCTAAATATTGAACCCAAGACCGTTGGCAAAAACGAATCCACGTTAAACAGTGCATTTGGCTACTGAGAAAATAAAGCAGAAGCAAAGACACTAAACTTCGGGGAGAGTCTTTCACTCTCAGTCTTCTCGGCGATAAGCAGCAGAGGTCTGACTTTAGGGTTTGGTTGTATATATAGGAAGAAGAAGAGAGGAATTTCACGGTTAGTCCTTAATATTTAAATTAATTATATTTGAATCCCTAAACTCCCAAAATGTTTCCATTCGTACCTCTTTTGTGACCAAATTGCTGTTTTTCCTATACTATTTTCAAATAAAAAATAAAAAATAATATTTAAAAATTGTCAAAAAAAAAAAAAACAAACGTATTTTTAAAATTTTTTTTTATTAAAGATTTTCACACTAAAAGTGGAAACTATCTTCTCAAAGGGGTGTTCCCTTGCCCTATTGGAAAAATCGCCAAGTGTTCTTTCCATTTGGGTGAGTTGTAACAAAAACTTAAAAAAAATTTAAAAATCTCACGCGAGGCTTTCTCCCAATTTATACGAAGGCCTCGCGTCTGTGAAAATTTTACGAAAATAATGGAAGCTCAGCAGAAGAAGCTCTTGGTGGTTTTCCTTCTGTTCTTAGTCTTCGTATCCCAGTCTGGTGTAAGAGCTTGGACTGGTCAAATCCATGGAAGGGTTATCTGTGATGTTTGTGGTGATTCTTCCATTGGACCTGAGGACCATGTTCTTGAAGGTCACCGAACCCTCTCTCTCTATCTGTTAGCTTTGATCTTGTATTTTTTGCTCTAATTTTATGCTGCGTTTCTTCTTGGGGCCGCGATTGTTCATGGGTGGGATTACGATGTGGATTATGGCAAAGGTTGATCCTTTTGTTTTGGGAAATTGGCGATTTCTTATAAGATTATTAACCTGTTGATTTTTGTAGTTAGGTGTGATTGATCTAGACTGCACCTGGGCTTCAAAAGATTTGCACTGATTTTGAAGGGTTTTTTTTGGGTTATGGCTTTGTGCATATAAATGATTGTCTGTGCTTCGACTGGAACAATCAAAGTAGTAATGGTTTTCTCCCTTTCATACATAGAGACAGATTTGGTGTTTGCTTTCATAAGTGACAACAAATTCGTTCTGATCAACTTGTTGGCCAGTTTAATGTTGTTTGCCTGCTGAAATCTCTGGTTACTATGTCGAAATCATACTGTTGGGGTTGTTCTATGCGGAAACAAATGGATAATCCTCTTGTGACTGGGAGACACTTATCATTTTCTGTTATCTAGTATCTAATAGAAATTTGAATCTTTCTCTATGTTCTGGTACTGCTATGATATGTTCTGATTCTGTTCGTTCTGGTTGCTTCGATCTGGCGGATGACTGCCCTGATGTTAATTAGTCTATGCGTTATAATTGGGTATTCTTAATTAGTACAAGCTTTCTTCACGTAACTGTCAGCATGTTAGTGAGGATGAACATTTAATAGCTTTTTCTTGTTGTGGCTCTTAAAAGTTAAGCAACTCTAGTTTGCAAATTAAGTCCTCCGCAACTTTTGAGATGTTTTTGGAACGTTTATAAACATTGCCAACAGCTTTACCGATTAGGATTCTTAGAAACTTTTGTCAACAATGATTTTAGAAAAGAATAATAGATCAAAACTTCACCTTGTTGCGGCTTGTGTATACATTTGTTGGGTTGCTGAAATGGGGATGGTTAATTATCATGATGCAGGTGCCGAGGTAGCTGTTCTTTGCATTACAAAATCAGGGGAAGTCTTAAATTATCAGGCATTCACTGATGCCAAGGGGATATACACCGTGGCAGAGACAATGCCCGAGAGCGACCGCTGGGATGCTTGCCTTGCACGGCCTATCAGCAGCTTCCATGAGCACTGTACCCATCTTGGCGAAGGCAGCTCAGGGATCAAGTTCAGTTACAATCATCTTTCAGGTTATTCTCACACAGTCAGAACCTTTGTCTACAGGCCTGCCAGTATGCCAACCTACTGCATTTGAAATGCCTAATGCCAACTTTTAGATGAAGTTGGTGCATATTTATCAGGAATATGTGCTTGTATCTTTGTTTGCTCCTTGTGGTAGATCATGTAATCGATTGTACTTGTGCTTAGAGACACAAACTCTTGCTGAAAGCAGAGTATTTTTGTTATGTAAATGTTAAGAAAATATATAATAAATAAAGTTGGAAAAAATCAGTCTATCCTGAAATCTGAGTGTACTTTATTGTGCAAATTTGTTAGAAAATTGTTTAATAAATTAATATGAAAATTTTTAGTGAATTTGAAATTAAAAAAAAAAAAATCTTAATTATGGAGCGGATATGTTGTAAAATCAGACAAGCAAGTCAGCGGGCGGTGGTCAACGACTCTAACTGTTTAATTGCTCTAACGATCCGTTTGTGGGGCCACGTGCCATGGTGGCGAGCCCTGGTTGGAGGGGTGATGTGTTCTGGAAGGACGAAAAAGCCCATACGTACAGTAAATTCGGCGCACACCGCAGGGGCAGAAAGGTCAATGAGGTCAACCGCGAATAGGAAACAAAAGAAGCCGTTGAAGAGGGAGGGCGTCATGAAGCGAAGCATGAAATATATGAATACCCTCCAAAATCGGAGCAAGACGCAGGGATGAAGTAGAGGAGCAATCCACAAGAATCCAAAGAAAGAGAAAGGAAAGGATCAGAGACGCATATGCAGAGCGGTGGAACATGATGGGATCGTTGAGAAAGTTGAAGGCAGCGTTTGGGGCGTCGTTTCTTTGGCTGATTTGCTTGGTTTACTTCACCCAGGTTTCCATTCTTCATCTCTCTTTCTCTCTCTCTTAGCTGAAAATGGTACTGTAAGTTTTTCGTATCCTGTTTTACCTTTTGCCCTTTTGGGTTTCTTGGACTTGGAGATCTGTTTGGGTCTCTTAATCCGTTGGTTTTTGCGTGGTTCTTTGGAAGATCTGGTTTGGAGTTCTTTACAAGATATTATTTGTGTTTTTCTTTTTCTTTTTGGTAATACGCACGCACCCAATCTCAGAGTGCTGAACCGGGTGTTTGTCGACAATTATTTGTAAGGAAAAGATACAAGTTATTATTTGTATCGGGAGACTCTTCAGGATTCTTCTTTTCGGACTTCTCTCGAATTCACTGAGAAAACATGATTTCTATTTGTTTTTTAATATTTATAATGTGATCAGCTGTTAAGATGAATGATTGGAGCATACATAATCTTGGAAAGGCTAAACTTAGTTTCGTTGTTTAATTATTTAGCATTGTTTTGTTAGTACTTTCCGACTTTCAGATTCTCTCTCTTTCTTTCTTCTTCTTATTCTTCTTATCTTTTATTTTTTTCTTGTCTTGGTTTTCCAGACCGAAATAAGTAGTTCTGATATGTTCAGCAAATGATGCTCAACCAAACAAGAATGTTTTTTGAATGATCATCTATTTGATTCAACTTACACACGCACGTACGTGTATATGTGCATATTAATATATACGGATTGGTACGCATGATTGCCTGAGTCTTAGGAACAATTTTCAGTAAGTGGTTATGGCTTCCCTTTAATTTTTTACTTCATGTTCCAATTTCACCAATTAAGCTATTTCTTCTGTGGATCTTTAAATATAGGGTTTTAGATCCTTTGTTTGGACAGCAGTTTCTTACCAGCTGAAAGACGGGCTTAAATTGTCGCCCTCGGCCTCCCAGTTTGTGTCATCAGTAGCATTTTTTCCATGGAGCATCAAGCCATTATATGGGTATGTGTCTTTGATTTACACATATGCAAACACACATATGAATGAAGTAATCAGAGTGACAAATGATTATGTTTGCATTTACTTGGGGAAAGTCAGGAACTGTCAGTTACCTTTCGAATCAAATTGGCAACGAGATTCATCAATGCTAGAATCAAACAAAATTCTGAGGGCACTGACTTCAACAATCTCGATAATGCTTATTTACACGGTTATGCATTTGTATGATTGGTGAACTATTTAGCTTCATGTTGATATCGTTGTTCTTATGGCATGCTTGTTAATTGACATGAACAAGTCTGCTTGGCTCTCAGAGCTATTTGAGGTATAAAGCAATGCTTGTAACTTTGTCAAACATCAATCTTGGAACAATTTAGTTAGATTCGAATAACCGTGAAATATGATGTTATAAGGTGTGCATGATGCTATATTTCTGTTTATTTAACGTTTTATCGATGACTATGGGAGGCTAGATAAATCCGTTTCAGTATATCATGCGTAATAAGATACACAGAAAGTTTTCATGGGACTTTTTATCAGCCCTAAGAATTTTCCTCACAATCCTAATGAAACATGTCCATGTCTATCTAACCTAATAATAAAATAAAAATCATAAGGAAATATGTATTGGACATAATAAGTAGCAATATACTTGGAGAGTCTAAACAAACAACCTTGATAATTGTGTTGTGTTGATTAACATTTTTATGGATTCTTTACTTAATCTCATATGCAGAATTCTCTCTGATTGTATCCCAATTAAAGGAAGAAGAAGGATTCCATACTTAGTGATTGCTACTGTGCTGTCGCTCGTGCCATGGCTGATTTTAGGCCTAAATGCCACCCTGAGGAGTTCCAGATGGTACCTCATGATCTTCTTAACAGTGCAGAACCTGGGCTCAGCAATGGCGGATGTTGTAGTTGATGCAATGATTGCTGAGGCAGTAAGAGTTGAGCGGTATGGAAACAACCTTGAATTTCATCTCCATTTCAGTATTAATGCAATTTAAGAAAAATTGAGAACTTCAAAAAACAATTTTCCCACTAGATTACCTATCAATGGCATAAAACGTTCAATTACTTAATTTCTACTTGGTGATTGAACATGATAGTGGCAGACTCAATAAGAGCTTACCAATTAATTTGATACGAATGAATATCATCGGGATCCACCCGATATGATGGGTATATTTTGTTCTTGTGTATATTATTGTAGTGTGGATATCTTTGGGAGGATAAACTAATTTCTCTGTTGGAAGTACTTAAAACTGATTATTACACTCAGTACATGGTATTAATGATCTTATCGGGTAAAACTATGATCTCACAACTAAACTTGATCAGGGCCTCATTTGCTGGAGACCTCCAGTCAATGTCTTGGTTTGCAATGGCTCTGGGAGGAATATGTGGCAGTATGCTTGGAGGACTTGCATTTACCAGCTTGCAGATAGATGCAATGTTTCTGCTTTTTTCTGTACTCCCCACTGTACAATTACTATCGTGTGCCTTGATAGAGGAGAATTCTGCAGGCAGTGGACTGTTGACCGAATTTTCTAATTCAAAAAGTTCCCCCATGGTCAATGCGAACGGTAGTGTCCTGGATGAAGTTGAAGATAATTTCTTAGCAAAGAAGTCTAACACCAGCACTTCAAGGAGAAAGAAGAGCCAACAGAATATCAAAAAGAAAGCAGCAAGCCCTAGTAAATCCCAGATGAAGGAGAAAAACAACTCGGAATTTTGGTGGTTCCACTCTTTGAAAGCAGCTACTTACAGTTTGTGCCACACTTTTAGGCAACCGATCATTCTGAGGTAACAACTAAAAGATAAAATTTATACTCATTGGTATAATTATATGTGAATGTCACAAACCAACAAGCCCCTCTCCCGTGGTTTTGCCATCTCTAAGGCTATATCATTTGAGATGATCATGACCGCTCAAATAGATCATGTTGCATGTTCCAAGATGATCTAAATGGTGGCCAGTTAAATTGTCTTATAAGATCAATTTCTTTTTCCATAAATCTACCTGGTAGAAATGCAATTCATGAGACTATGCCCATTGGTAATTGATGTCGATTTAATTGATTCCCTGGACTTGTTGTACTTCTTGTGGATTTCTTATTCTTTCTAACGAGCTTGCTTTTGGTTTTTTACTTCTTGTGGGAAGCCCAGACCAATGACTTGGTTTTTCCTTGCACATGTCACCGTTCCAAATCTATCAACAATCATGTTCTATTATCAGACGGAGGTCTTGAACTTGGAAGCATCTTTCTTAGGGACCGTACGTGTTATTTCATGGTTTGGACTCATGCTTGGAACCTTCATTTATAACAAGTACTTCAAGATGATGAAGTTACGAAAAATCCTCTTGTAAGTATATAATCTCCAATTGGTTTTCGATGGCTGATGGGTTCCCTCTCTTTTTCTATTATTAACTCTGACTAATGATGCTGGATCATGATCTATGCAGGTCAGCTCATATTGGTTTGTGTTTCTTGAGTCTCCTAGATATTGTATTAGTATCTCGAATGAATGTTGCCTTTGGGATATCAGATAGGATCATGGTGCTTTGTGGATCAGCTCTCTCTGACGCAGTCAATCAACTTAAGTATGTTCATTTTTCTTTTATTGCAATCTTCTCTTCTACCTTTTTATTAGACCAATTACCCGGGAATCTCATATTAATGTGCTTGCATATGAGCCTGAGATATGAATTCTTCCATTCGGCTGCCCATCTATATTTCTGCCCTCGCGCATTTGACAATTATGTCCACGCATTTCAGGAAATTTGTAGTTTGTGAATCTCTCCTTATCCTTAATATTGTTGACTTTGTTCATGAACTGCAGGTTTATGCCATTCCTGATCTTATCAGGCCTGCTTTGTCCTCCGGGAATTGAAGGAACTTTATTTGCCCTTTTTATGTCTATAAACAACTTAGGATCCACTTTGGGATCATTCGTGGGTGCTGGGTTGGCTTCAATTTTGAACATCTATTCTGGTTCTTTTGACAACCTTAGTTTAGGCATTGCCATTCAATTACTCTGTACTTTCATTCCGGTTGCTCTTCTTTTCCTGATACCAAAGGAAGCCACTGGGATATCAGCATAGATAGTGATTGATTCCACAATGGAAAAAGGGCCATCAGCGACAAAAATTTACAGGAAGTCTTTTCTTTTCCTAAGCTTCAGTGATTGAATAGCAGTGTAACTAATGCTAGGAATTAGAAGTTATGGGCTCTCCTGAATTGTAATTTTCCCATTCAGAACATGGCCTTGGTGATACTTTTTTTTAAAAAAAAAAAAAAAAATTATGTAACTCATGCAAGGTGTCAGACCAATGACTAAGAGGTTCCTAAACAGTGGTTGTTTACCACTGAACTAGGTGTTTGTCAATACCTTGGTGATACTGATTATGTATAATATAACAGTTTGATTTGGTAATATAATACAGAATACAGAATGTTAGTTTCTCAACAAGTTCATGAGCTAAGAGAAGGCCTTCTCTATGTTATCAACCCCAAGATACTTCAAACTACATCACAAAGGGACGCGATCCTGATTCTATTCATTCTCTCGAGTCATCCAACTACTAGATTGAGGAACATTTTCTGCAGTAATAGTGCATATGCAATCAGATTCTTGAGCTAGTAGCTTTTAACATGGAAAAGGGTAAAAGGGTTGTATGCTAAACATTTTTGTAGAGTTATAATGGGTTTGCACAGTGATTACTTCACTAATTAAAATCAAACAAAGGGAAGTTTTCTTACAATTGATTTAAAGCCATTATTGAACCACACTTGGTAAAATATGAAGATCCTTTTAATAGAACTAATTACTAGTATGGTCTTTCAGAGCAAAATCATTAATAGATTACCTCTGAAGTTATCATTTGACATGTTTAGTAAGAGTTTAGAAACCCATACACAAGACAAGAGATTGATTTGTTGACTTGGTAAATGAGCATTTTAATGAATTGTTACAGCAGAAATTTAGAAATTTTTATTTGAATTAAGGAAAAAAAAGAAAGAAAGACAATAACTATTAAATTAGAAGCTGCAATAGTGATTGCAATTGTTTAAACAGTGATGGGCGAGATTATTAAATAAAACTAATACAATGACTGCCAAATTATAATCTTCAATTATGATCTCAGAATTTGAGAATTTGATAGCAAGGCAAGACAACCGTGACGACGGTTGAGCATCCGTCATAACAAAACTGTTTGGCTAACATTTCGACGTAACAGGTGATGACTTCGTTGGTATAGAATACTCTCACTATTGTCGCGATAGTGCTCGCGGCAAGAAATTAAAATATTTGGAAAAGCAGTAGCAGAAGCGAAGTTTAACCATTGGAGCCAACCTCGGACCTCAAGTCGTCGCCCAAGATCAGTTTCTAAGCGCACACACAAACATCCTCTGTTCCTCTCTGGGTTTCAAATCCCCTAGAAGAAGAAGAAGAAGAAGAAGAAGAATAAAGAAAACGACGAAAGAATGAGAAGACGACCTGGGATTGGAGGCTTACAGACCGCCGCTGCAGCTAGGGTTTGTTCCTTATTCTTTCAACGAACCTGTCTTTTGTATTACGATCGTCATACTTTTGGCTTTGGTTGGGTTTTATTTTTCATTTGTACGATATATGAAATGAAATGCGAACTTATCTGTAGGATCAATACCGGGTGCTGGGCGAAAATGTTGCCAAGATTAGAACCGATATGATGAAGGAACAACTTGCCACGTTTCGCTCTCAGCTCGAAGAATTTGCTCGCAAACATAAGGTCTCAACTTTCAATATTCAGCTGAGATTAGGCTTTGTGGGATGAGTTTATCTGAAATTGAGACATTTTTCTAGCTTCTTAAGTCTGAGGATTTGAATATCGTTGATTTTAGTGGGTTGGAAGGTTGTGATCGATCGTTCTTGCGTTGTTTGAGCGATTGAAATCAACGTCGTAAATTGTAATAAAAGTTGGTGTTTGTTTGTTTGTTTATTTCTATGAATTTAGAGTTTTAATTTGACAATGCCGCTAATTTGATGCAGAATGACATACGGAAGAATCCTGCATTCAGATCGCAGTTCCACGAAATGTGTGCAAAAGTAGGAGTGGATCCCTTAGCCTCCAACAAGGGTTTCTGGGCCGAGCTCCTGGGGATCGGTGACTTCTACTATGAACTTGGTTGGTTTCAACTTCTTGATCTTGTTTCAGTCTTGAATGTTGTTCCTTTCCAATGATGGGGCTACGATATGGGTGTTTCCAAAGTATTCTGAATGAGTGAATCAAGGGGGTGGGGATGGAAAGAGAGAGAGATTTTATATTACTTTGACTATATGATGATAGTCCGCTTTTCTTAGTTATGAGCTAATTCATTACTTCGATTTTATTGATTGGTTATTAAGTTCACTATTCATGTCCTAGTTGTTCCTAGCAATGAAATGGGTTGCTTGTCAATACTTTTAAATAGAATGCTAAATCGTTGGCTACTTGGCTAGATAGGAGTACAAATTGTTGAGATTTGCTTGGCAACACGGCCTCACAATGGAGGCTTGATAAACCTGCCAGAACTCTGCAATCTGCTTCGTCAGAGACGCAAAAGTGATCGTGAAGCTGTTTCTGAGGATGACTGCCTTCGTGCTATAAGCAAGCTGAAGGTATTGCGTGTTGCCTTTATCCCATTTGCTTTTGTGAAGAAGATCCGCTTCATTTGAACTTCGAAAAAGTCACTGGGGGGACTCAGTTCCTGTGCCTACCAGAACCTTGAGTGGCTTTGCTTGAATGCTTATCATTTGAGCCACATTTTTGTTTTAGGGCTTAAGCTGCCACTATACATGTTAGCTTGGTGATCCCAGAGGCAAATGATACTTTGCTTTTTAAGTTTTAGTAACTTTTCGGCTTATTGTTGCATTTGAAAAGCAATTATGTGATGTTATTAATATTAACATCTAGTTTATGAATTCCAGGTAATGGGCAGTGGTTTCGAGGTGATTTCTGTTGGCAAGAAAAAGCTTGTGCGATCTGTTCCAACTGAGTTGAACAAAGATCATAATGAAATTTTAGAGCTGGCTCAGGTTACAAGCATTCTTTATTTTCTTCTTCCACCAGATTTAGTATTTTGTTTAATTAATATGATTACCTTTTCAAATATGGCCTCTTGAGAGTTAATGGAATACTTGGATGCTTTTTTCTAGGATATAAAGGTCTATTGTCGTGCTTTAGATGTGTGGTTCTGCATGGTAGAGGAGGAGGAATTTCGGTGTTATATTTCAACCTGTGGTACAAGCTACTATGCAAAATAAAATGTAGATGCCTAGCTGGCTGAGGTCTTAAGGTCATCCGTTGGAATTCTGAAATAAATTTCTTTCAAAAGATCATTAACATACAGTTTTTGTTGACTAACTAGTTTTAGAATAATTAGAGCGTAAACTTTATGATAGTAGTTAAAGATGTGGGTTACTTGAATTTCACTTGTCACTTATCATAAAATTATCTCTTTTCAATTTCTTTTTAATGTCAAATTACTTGATGACTAAAATGCAAACTGCAGCTATCATGAAACATATGGTGTTACCAAATGGATCCTTGCAGACATACGCATACTAATGTGGAGTTTTAGGTTTTTTTTTTTCTCCCATTCTTGTTTGCCCCTTTGTCACCCATTATGTCAATTTGAACACGTGAAGCTGCATTAAAGTTAAATTTATGTTGCCTGGTTTGTGTCATTGGGATGAATGTACATTTCTTTGAACTGAGGAAAATGATATCTCGGATTGCCATTTCCTTTATTTTCTCTTAGGCTCAAGGCTTTGTAACTGTTGATGAAGTAGAGAGACGGCTATCTTGGACCTCTGGCCGTGCTATCGACGCCCTTGATACTTTATTAGATGTATGTATTGCCATCAATGGCTCCATACCCTCGTAGTTCCTTCTCCCCATATATTTGGTTGGATTACTGAGGGTCAAACAAACATTGTTGGTTTGTGCAGGAGGGTCTTGCAATGATTGATGATGGTCACAGAGATGGTAAACGCCGGTACTGGTTCCCCTGTGTTTCGTCCATCTCAACTTCAGCATCTGATACATGAACCTGAAGGTTTCAAATTATGGCAGCTTTTGTCTCTCGGGCTAGAAGCCAAAGAAAGAGGAGGAAAGCTTCTATGTGTTGTTATTTCTTTGTAATACTAGCTGGTCCAATTGAAAAAGATGACCATTTATACATCTTTCTCCATCCCTCTGCAATCAACCCCTCTTAGCCTCTTCCTGGGGAAGGAAACCAGATAAACGATACAAAACTTATCTTACAGAACTAAATTTTTGCTTAAGATTTTCACCGACAGAAATCTGATAATTTGCGAACATATCCATCCATGAGCCTCTCTGCTTGCGACGAAAGGAACCTGGAAATTTCGTCCTACGACCACTTACGGAGAGCCAGAGAGTGGCTTGCACGTCGCAACTACCCAATCTACCAATCCTTACAGGTAAACAAGCTCGTGGATCTTCAATGGCGTTTTTGAGCACTCAAAACATAAATTCTCTCATGTTTCATGTATGGATAAAACATAAAATGAAAATGTGTCATACTTAAGTCCTGTCTTGCCAGTTAGAACTTACACTGAAACATTTTGTTACATTCAAGTAACTAAATCTTGCAGCGAGGTGGGCAGTTCTTGGCCTTGATGGGCAGTATTTGGGTTAAATGAAGACGGATTTTGGATGTTTTGGGTTAAATTTGAATTTGTGGAAGCCATGATCCTTAAGAAGCCGAAGGTTTCATGAGATAAGGGAGAAGATGCAATTCTAATTAAATACAAAATATATTCTAAAATCCTAACCAGAAAAATGTTAGGTGCGTAATACATTTACACGAGCCAATCAATCAAATCTTGTTCTTCAAGAATGAATCATCATGAAGAATCTTCCTATGCAACTTAAGTTAAATCACCATATCATTTACCTTCCTTTGAAAGGTAAAGCAAGAAAAGGGGATGATGATACATCAATAGAGAATGCGGAGTAGGTGTAATATTATATCTTGTTTGGACCAACTTGTTTCGACAAAATTATTACGTGTGGGTCCGGGTTACAGAATGAAAGCCTGTTTGTCTTTCATGTGAATAAGCTGACCTACCCGGCACCTAACGTAGGAGCAACCGGGAAATTTCCTTGTTTTGACTAGACTTTTTCCCAACGCGTGAAGCCGGAGAATCGCTGGCATAAAAGCAATAATCCTGACTTGCTAGACGAGGTCAGTTGACGAGGAGTTTTCAATGGCGTCCCAGAGCAGCCTGATAGCTTCTTCACCTTCTTCGGCTCGTCGATGGACATACGATGCTTTCCTTAGTTTTTGTGGGAGGGACACTCGCATGGGTTTTGCAGACCATCTATACACTGGTCTGGTTGAGAAAGGTCTAATCGTTTTTCGAGACAACGAAAAGCTGGAGCAAGGAGAAAAAATATCTGAAAGTCTTCTAGGGGCAATTCAACAGTCTAAATATGCTATTGTTATAATATCTGAGCATTATGCCTTCTCTAAATGGTGTTTGAATGAATTATCTGAGATCGTTGAATGCAAGAAAAATGGGCGGCTGATAATTTTGCCAGTATTTTATCATGTGGATCCCTCTGATATGCGAAATCAGAAGGGGATTTTTGCAGAAGCTTTTACTAATCACACAAAAGCCAATGAGAACGACAAAATGCTATGGAGTACTGCTATGGAAGAAATAGGACATCTTGCTGGATGGCATATACATGACAGGTATCATTTTTTTTAAAAAAAATTTGTTACATTAAATTTGCCCACTCTCTTATAGACTAATGTTACAAATTTATTTATTTCCTAGTGAGGTGGAATAAGAGCATTTTTGAATTTGTTTTAAACTTAAGTTGTTATCTATTTACAGGCCTGAAGCAATTGTTGTTAAAGAAATTTGTAAAAAGATTCTCGACGAAATGAAGTGTGATTTACCAAATATGTTTTTGAATCTCTATGGAATAGAAAACAATGTGAAGGAATTGATGTCTTTGCTTTGTCTAAGGGATGATGATGTTCGTTTCATTGGAATTTGTGGGATGGGAGGAATTGGTAAAACAACTTTGACAAATGTTATTTATAATGAAATTTCTTTTAAGTTTGAAGATAGTTGTTTTATTAATAATGTTAGAGAAAGGTCTGGGAATCTACTTAGTTTACAGAACGAAATCCTTTTACAAATCTTCAAGAATGAATACATTAAAACATGGAGTAGTCTCCAAGTAAAAGCTGCACTGGCAAAGAGACTACAAAATAAGAAAGTTTTGGTCGTTCTTGATGATGTAGATGGAGAAAACCAACTACAAGAATTGGTAGGAATTGATTGGTTTGGTTTAGGGAGTAGGATTCTCATAACAAGTAGAGATCGTGGCTTACTAGATAAATATAAGAAGGAGGTTTTTGAAGTTCTAAGCAAAGATAGTCGGCTATTGAACAAATATGTTGAGATTTATGAGATTAAGGAGATGAATTTCAATGATGCTTTGCAACTTTTTAGTTGGGAAGCTTTTCGAAAACCTTATCCAGAAGAAAATTATATGGAAATATCAAAGGAAATTGTGAGATATGCCCAATCTCTTCCTTTGGCTCTTAAAGTTTTTGGTTCTTTTTTATTTGGTAATACAATGGCTGCATGGAAAAGTGCTCGAGATCGATTAAAAAAGGAGTCTGTTACTGAAGTTTTGGATAAACTTCAAATAAGTTTTGATGGATTGGAAGAATGTCAAAAAAGATTATTTTTAGATATTGCATGTTTTTTCAAGGGAAAATCTATAGAAGAGGGATCTTCTAAATTAAAAGCTCTTGGTCACTTTTTAGATATTGATATTCCAATTCTTGAGCGCAAATCTCTTATAAATATTTCAAGAGATCAAAGATTTGAAATGCATGATTTATTACAAGAAATGGCTCACCGAATAGTTCGTCATGAATTCCCAAATGATCCTGGTAGATGGAGCAGATTGTGGAGATGGGAAGATATTCTTTATGTGTTACAAAATGATACTGTAAGTATAAATATAAACACTTGGTGGTGAATTTGATAGTAATTCTTTTTGGTATTTGTTAAAAATTTATGGTCTACTAATTTTGCTTTTCTTGATTTTTAGGGCACTGACGCTGTTGAAAGCATTGTCGTTAAAACTTCTTACAAAGCTATTGACACAAAAGTAAATGTTGAAGCCCTTTCAAAGATGAAAAAGTTGAAAATGCTTGTAATTACTGATTATCATTTCCTTGGCTCCATTGGAGTGAAATGGATTGGAAATCCTTCAAAGCTCATATTAAGCAATGATTTATGTGTTTTGGAATGGGAGAGATGTCCTTTGGAATTCTTGCCAATCAATTTTGAGCCAAAAAATCTTGTTATGCTCAAAATGATTAACAGTTGCATTAAACGATTATGGGATGCAAATAAGGTAAGATTTTAGCTAATGCAAACTCTTTGTTCTTCTTATTTTCTTTACTCTTCTTATTTTATTAATAATTTATTATTTTATAACAGAGATTTAACAAATTAAGGTGCATTGTTGTTCGAGGATCACGTAATTTGCTTGAGATGCCAGATTTCAAGACAGTTCCAAACCTTGAGCGTTTTGATGGCAGTGACACTCTTATAAGACGATTACCATCGTCCACTGTGCAAATGACAGAACTCCATAGTTTACGTATAGGCGGTAGATATCCTGTTACTATTTCTCCCCCCATTTCGTTTTCCTGTTTAACGTCTTTAAAATCTCTAGATTTGAGGGCTTGCAATTTGGTTGACGGAGTACTGCCTGATGATTTGGTTTCATTATCCTCACTTGAGAAGTTGATTCTACATCAAAACAATTTTACCAAAATATCAGTTGACATCTCTCGACTTTCCAACCTGTGGTATCTTGGGTTGCTAAATTGTCCTGAGCTTCGAGAATTGCCACCAAAGCTACCATTGAGCCTTCATGTAATTAATGTACATCTTTCGTCCTCGCTGGTTTCATTTTATGACCCAATGAACTTATTGCCTTCAAGTGAAAAGTGGGTGGGTGGTGGTTTATGTCTTGATGCCTATTATTTTGGTTATAACGGCAAATATAGCAGGACCCTACATTTGATTCAAAATTCGGTGAGTTTCTTATCCCCTTTTTAAAGTACTTGTGCCATGTTACTGAAATAAACACTATTCATTCGTGTCTCTTCTTGTTTTTCAGTCCAATTATTTGCTTGGCGGCTCGACTCGAGAGAGTTTTAAAGGGGCAGCAGCGTGGGGCCCTACACTGGTATCTGAAATCCCAATGTGGTTTAACCAGAGAAGTACCAATTTAGTTGGCGCCCCTGGAACCAGAACCATTCAATGTCGTATAGATTTGAAGTTGGATGATTTCATTAGTGATACAAGTGTGTCAACTTCACACTTTCAATTACGTACAGATGGGCCAGTGATTGAAGATTGGGGATATGCTCTGTTTATTGTTTATGAAGCTCTCGATCCTAATGATTGTCAAAGAAGAAAAGAACAAAAGATTGGCGTAGATGAGAATTCAAATTCTAGAATTATTCGGATGATTTTTTGCGAGTTCGAAGATAACGAATCTGGTAGAAGAGTTCCCTTAGTCTTTCGTGTCCCTGAAGTTTTTAATGGGCAACATGGAGTTTGGGTGTTTATGAATGGTCATTGCTTCTATGAATGTAAGCGTTATCATAAATTGTCCAAGTCATATTCAATTACCATAAGCGGTCTGAATGTGAAGGTAAAGGAACGTAGGGGTCGTTTTTTCCGCAAGAATGATTATTTAGAGTATTACGAAATTCTTAGAAGCATTTCTCCGCTTGGTATGGACTCAGAAAGTCTCAAGAATGCCTTCTTTCGCGATGACTTCAAGCTTGGCCTTTTTCGGGAGTGACTATGAACGATTTAGTCGCCGGTTTGAGCAGATGTTAATTGAAGAGAGAGCTTTCTAGCATAACCATTGCCCTCGTCTCTTCAGCTACACGGTTCTTTCTTCTCCAGTTTCTGTTTCTGTTGCAACTTGTATCAGTGAAGAGAGGAAAGAGGAAAAATAGGGCGGAAGGGGCGAAAGAGGAAGAGGAAGGTGGATTGAATTGATTAGAATTATATTGATAGAGCTGATCACACGTATGAAAGGACCTGACCTGCAGGAGAATAAGCACAGTTGTGGACTGGACTCAACACAGAGGGGAAGAAGATCTTGAAGATTTTAACCAAGTCTCAGAACTAAACTAGGGCCATTGGAGGACAAGAACAGGGAACGTCTCCTTTGCTGCCTAAAGGCCAACGCCATGAAGAAGTAGAGGATATGGGTAAGAAAAACTATGGAGGACCATTCTACTGATTTGATGAATAAACTAGATGAGGTATTTTAGACTTTTTGGATTTTTATTTTTATGTGCAATTGAGTTCTGCATGATGCTGGACTTTGTTCTATGTTTTACCTGTTTAGAAGTTTGTGGTGACTAAGTAATCAAAGAGCCATGATTTTCGAGATATAAGATTTTTGTTTCGCATTGATTTGTCAAAAGTAACTTTGTTTTTCCTTATAAGTAAGGCACAAGATTACTCATTTGATCTTAGTTTGAGAATAAAATGTTTCAAGCAATTTCTAGATTTGGTTGTTGAAACTTGGTATGTCGGATTTTGTTGGGATCAATATTAGGGGTTTACTTTTAATGTTAAATGTTTATCAACTTATATGTATATACCCATTGAGCATGATAATATGTTGGCAAGTCCATTAAAAAGATAAAACTTGTAACAATTTTCTATCTACTTTTTATTATTAAGTGTCATGGCTTCATTTTTCCTTTGGTTTTATCCCTTTTGTCTATATCTAGAGTTTACTCCTTTTCTTAAAGGCCATTTCCATTCCTCGGATGTTGGGCGTGCCATATTATTAATTGTTCGTTGTGATTTTCGGTTATTTTATTTTATTTTTTTAGTGCCTAAATATCTCTATACCTTCTTTTATTTCCTTTTACTTAAATTGCTTAACAAATTGTGAGGTACTATGTGGATGGGGCTGATAATATTTATACTTGTATGGGGATTATGAATGACAGAAGAGTAAAAATTGGATGTTCTCGCTATTCTCGTCATTCTTGCCCTTCTCACTAGCGCATTTGAAGGGATATCCTCCCCCCCCCCCCCCCCCCCCCCCCCTCTCTCTCTCTCTCTCTCTCTGTCTCTCTCTCTCTCTTTCTCTCTCTCTCTCGTTAAGAGGATCTTAGAGTCACTAGCTCGAGTTATGCATTTGCTTCTACTTGGATTAGATACTAACATGATAGTACAATTCTTTCAAATCAAGGGGTCAATTTTCGAAATTGAAACTCTAGCATAGAGATTTGCATATCAAGTCATGGTTCCTTCTCTCTTTAGAGTGGGGAATGTAATTTCTAATTTTTTTAATCATAAAGTGGCTTCATTTGAAATATATGAATATAGGTAAGTGTTTGGCATTTCAAATACAAGTTTTCTCTTTGTCAAGTGCTATCTAAGTTATACAATCACTTATATTTTTGTGTGTACCTTTATAACAGCATTGCAACGAAATTCTAATACTTGGTTCACAAGAAATATGAAGAAGGTCAAGAAGTGAGATGGGCTGCCTAGCTTGGCTGTAGGATAATAAAGGAACAATGTAGGAACAATCTTTCTTGATCCTTTTATACATCTTCCATTTCTTATGTATGTCTAAGTATCTCGATGCTTTGATATTGAATGTAGGTGATGCATGGAGAAGATTATGCCTGTTTGGGTTTTCTATTTAGTAGCAAGTGTAAAGTGGCTTATATATCCAACCGTTCATGCCTACCTTCAAGTAGAGAGCATGGTAGTTGTATTTAGTTCTTTTGGTTTTCTTCATGTTGGTGACATTATATTTCCTAGAAAAGCATGCAAAAGTTGATATTGAGATAAATCCCATCTTAACTTTGTAAGATGTGGTCCCAAGGTTTAGGGGTCTTCGGATTACTTGGATTAGCATCCACCTTGCTGATTGTAAGCAGCTACTCCTACGCTCAAGTGCATATGCATCCCTTGGCTCTAGGATTCTATTTTTCTATTGTTTTTTATGCGAGCTAAAATCGTAAATTTGTTGACATATTGGAGGCGGTGGAAGTGATAGTTGGGTAAATTTGTTCCATCTAACTAACGGTTGACTTCCAAATAATAATTTTAACAACTCATGCAACTACCATCATCAATTATCCAACTAAATATAATTTCTGCAAAATTAAACCTCATTAGCTATTTTGGTGTGGAAGTTATTATCCAAACCTATTTTGTTTTAGGGATCTAAGACTTAATTCAAACTAAAAGCAAAACAAGTTTGGTTGCTTGTTAAATAGGTGTGTTTATGTGGGAATTTTTGAAATTAATATTTCATTTCAACAAAATTCTTAAGCAGCATCAACAATTTTGTTTGTGCAAGTATTACCTAGTTGATCATAGAATGACATTAAACTCTTATTTAAGGACTTGGCCATACTTTTTTAACTTTCTAAGAAAAAATCAATACCAACATTGGACTTCAAGGTCCAAAAATTTGATTTATATTTAGATTATGTTTTTACAAAAAAAAAAAAAAAGAATTTTGTTGGTTTAGGGTCTCCTGATTACTTGGATTAGCATCCACCTTACTGATTGTAAGCAGCTACTCCTACGCTTAAGTGCATATGTATCCCTTGGCTCCAGGATTTCCTCCTTCTATTGTTTTCTAGTCGTGAGCTAGATTTGTAAATTCGTATGAAACATTGGATGTAGTGGAAATGATAGTTGGGTAAATTTGTCGCAGCTAACTCACGTTTGACTTCCAAGAATGATTTTGTGATTCGAATATTTATTGTATTACTCCCAACTTTAACTTCTTCGAATAATTTTAACAACTCGTGCAAATATCATCATCAATTATCCAACTAAATATAATTTCTGCAAAATTTAAGCTTCATGAGCTATTTTGTTGTGGATGTTATTATCTAAACATGTTTTGTTTTAGGGATCTAAGACTTAATTCAACCTAAAGGCAAAACAAGTTTGGCTGCTTGTTAAATAGAAGTGTCTATGTGGAAATTTTTTAAATTAATATTTCATTTCAACAAAATTCTTAAGCATTATTAGCGATTTTGTTTGTGCAAGTATCACCTACTTGATTACAAAATGATAGTAAACTCTTATTTAAGGACTTGGTCATAGTTGTTTTACTTTTTGAGACAAAATCAGTGCCAACATTGGACTTCAAGGACCAAAAATTTGATTTATACTTAGATTATTTTTTTTTTACAAAAAATGGAATTTGTTGGTTTACTAATATAGAAGTGTTATGCTCTTTTGCATTAACATTTAGCTTAATATAGATGACATTCCCTATGCTATAGATTTCTTATCACCCCAAAGACATATATGCTTGCTGTATGTAGCTAACTGTTCATATTATGGCTTTGATATTTTGTGAAGTCCATTAGTTATGGATATGATTTCATGCTTGAATGGATTTTTTAACCTACGAAATGGATGAAGAAATACAAGGGCACACTAAACACCCACCCAAGAGTCCCAAAATTTTGTATAGACATAAATTCATTGAGCAACCTTTTCTCACATTCAAATTACCATGACCGTTGATCTATTAGTTTTGCATCTTTCTACACAAAGGAGCATGAATTGAAGTTCTTTATGACTTAGTCAATGCTAATCTTGTGCTCTTGGTTCCAAGATCACAAAAAATTGAACATATCTTTTTGTTGGGTCTCTCTTATCTTCTCTTGCCAAGGAAGTTATAATTCTAATACAAACCATCAATTATTGTGCTACTAGAATTTGAAAATCTATCTAACATTTTTCCTAGAATTGCACATTTTAATTTTCTCTTCTAATCAAGGACATGTTAGGATTGATCTTAACTTATATGAGGTATTAACTTTGGTTTGTGATAATTTGATATTTTCTCTTTCACTTGTGTAGATATTCTTGAATTCCTATGTTTATTACTTGCATTCTTTATGGGAGAAGAATTACCATGTTTGATAATGTGTCTTCTTACTCTTTATGTAGTGGTGAACTTTGGATTTGTAGTTATCTCCAAAAGTGGGGTTGGACAGTTGGGTATTCTAATATTGGATTCACTGTATAAGGTCTACAAATACGTTTTATGCTTGTAATGGATAGGATGAGCCAAAAACAAATGAAAATAACAACTCATCTCTGAATACATGTTACTAAGTTTGTTTGAAAGATTTTAGATATCAATTAACAACCGGTGATATTATCTGTTGGCAAGAAATGTAATTGTGGAAGCTCAAGTCACACAATCTTATTATGTTCTACAATTAATGAAAATTCCCCCAATCTGTACATTCTGGTTATCTCTTTTTTATATCTTCTTATATTTATTTCCCTTTTTCACGTTGATACTTTTTATGCATTTTATTTTCCTTACCTGGGAGCTAGTCTAGTTAGATTCTGATGCCTTTATTCCTTTTGCAGAATGGTTGCCATAACGCTCTCTTGTGTTTGCCACAACTCTGTTTATGTACTCGTGAGTTTGATCACTTCTGTTTGTAAAAGGTCTTTATATGACTTCCCTCGATGTCATATCATGCTTGTGTTATATTAACTAGTTTTGCAGACACTTGAACTGATAAAGAGGATGTTGTGGCGTTAATTGCTATGACTTGTGAGTTTGATCACCACAAGAACGATGAATTTCTTATGGAATATACTAAAAGGTACGAGCTCAATGTTTCTTTCCTTGACTTGGGCATTGACCTCTAATGTAGAATGATTTTAATTCTAGATTTTCTTGCCACATGGTGGACTTAAAGCTTATGGTTGTCAATTTAGAAGATCCCACACTGTTTGGGGGAGTGAGATTTTCCTATGCAGTCTCTGTAGATGCTGCAAATATGATAACGATACTCATGATTGGTTTACAGGAAATAAGCCTGTAAGCGTCGATCTTCTCTTTAATAAAACTATAGCAACCCATAAGGTAGATGATTATTGGTGGTCCTTACGTTATTAACAAATCTAACTATCTTCCAGTAAACGGGACGGAATGTGAATGAGGCACCACTTCGGCACCTGCACGCGTCCGAACCGAACCGAACCGAACGAAAGCACACTGGGCAATCTGTTTAGTCAAAATAGTTACGTGTGGGTCCGCATTACAGCATCGACTCTTGTCCCTTATAATTAAAATTTTGACTAACTCCCCACTTGCGCTAGTAGGCTAGACGCTAATTTCCACGCATTAAACGTTCAAGTGGAAGCAATGGGAAAATTTTCCTTATTGTGACGTGACGCGCTAATTTACGCGCAAGTGGCGTTTAGTTGGGAGCAGTTGAGACATTCCCTTGTTTTGACGTAATGCGCTATTGAGAAACCGGTAAATTTACTTGTTTTCACTAGGCTTTTTCACAGTGCTCGAAGCTGGAGAATTGCTTGCATAAAAGCAATTACATGGCTTGCAAAGTCATTGCGTGAGTAGTTTATGCGGTTGCGAACAGATCTCTTCGTCAGCCGTTGTGCACTGGAGGTTAGTGTATTTAGTTTTCACTTGTTATCTCTTTTGCTTCTTTTGCTCGGTTTGGTAGTATCATCTCGGTGAATGGCTGTATGTGAACTTTTGGTGTAATCTATTATATGTTTGGTACTGGATTTCATTTGACAGAGTTTTCATGGCGTCCCCGAGTAGCCAAATAGTTTCTTCATCTTCTTCGGCTCATCCACGGACATACGATGCTTTCCTTAGTTTTTGTGGGAGGGATACTCGCATGGGTTTTACGGACCATCTGTATACTCGTCTGATTGAGAAAGGCCTTATCATTTTTAGAGACGATGAAAAGTTGGAACAAGGAGAAAAGATAACTGAAAGTCTTTTGAGGGCAATTCGAGAATCTCAATATGCAATTGTTGTAATATCTAAGCATTATGCCTTTTCTAAATGGTGTTTGAATGAATTATTTGAAATTGTTGAATGCATGAAAAATGGGCGGTTGAAAATTTTGCCAATATTTTATCATGTGGATCCCTCCGATGTGCGAAATCAGAAGGGAATTTTTGCAAAAGCTTTTGCTAATCATACAAAAGCCACTGAATATGACAAAATGCTATGGAGTACTGCTTTGAAAGAAGTAGGAGGCCTTGTTGGATGGCATATACATGACAGGTATCATTTTTTTTAATTAGTTACATTAAATTTTCTGACTCTCTTGTAGATTAATGTTACAAATTCATTTATTTCCTAGTGAGGGATAAGAGCATTTTTGAACTTATTTTAAACTTAAATTTCTATTTATTCACAGGCCTGAAGCAATCGTTGTCAAAGAAATTTGTACAAAGATACTTGACGAAATGAACTATGATTTACCAAATATGTTTTCAAATCTCTTTGGAATAGAAAACAATGTGAAGGAATTGATGTCTTTGCTTTGTCTAGAGGATAATAATGTTTGCTTTATTGGAATTTGTGGGATTGGAGGAATTGGGAAAACAACTTTGGCAAAGGTAATTTACAATAAAGTTTCTTCTAAGTTTGAACATAGTTGCTTTATTAACGATGTTAGAGAAAGATTCGGGGATCTACTTAGCTTACAAAAAGAAATCCTTTTACAAATCTTCAATGACAAAAATATAAAAAGATGGAATAGTCCCCAAGTAGAAGGTGCACTAACAAAGAGACTACAAAATAAAAAAGTTCTTTTTGTTCTTGATGATGTGGATAAAGAAAAGCAACTACAAGAATTGGTAGGAATTGATTGGTTTGGTTTGGGGAGTAGGATTCTCGTAACAAGTAGAGATCATAGTCTATTGGATAAATATAAGGAGATTTGTGTGGTTACAAATGGAGATAATCAATTGTTGAACAAATGTGTTAAGATTTATGAGGTTAAGGAGATGAATTTCAATGATGCTTTGAAACTTTTTAGTTGGGAAGCTTTTGGAAAACCTTATCCAGAAGAAAATTATATGGAAATATCAAAGGAAATTGTGAGATATGCCCAATATCTTCCTTTGGCTCTTAAAGTTTTTGGTTCTTTTTTATTTGGCAGTACAATGACTGCATGGGAAAATGCTCGAGATCGATTAAAAAAGGAGCCTTCTGTTGAAGTTTTAAATAAGCTTCAAATAAGTTTTGATGGATTAGATGAATGTCAAAAAAGATTATTTTTAGATATTGCATGTTTCTTCAAGGGAGAATGCATAAAAAAGGCTTATTGTAAACTAAGAGCTCTTGGTCACTTTCTAGATATTGACATTCCAATTCTTGTCCGTAAATCTCTCATAAAAATTTCGAAAGACAAAAAATTTAAAATGGTTAATGTGTTTGATATGCATGATTTGTTACAAGAAATGGCTTACCGAATAGTCTGCCATGAATTCCCAAATGAGCCTAATAGATGGAGTAGATTGTGGAGATGGGAAGATATCCTTTACTTGTTAAAGAATGATATTGTAAGTGTATTAGTTGAATTTGATAGCAATTCTTTTTAGTATTTGTTAAGAATTTATGTTGTTGTTAATTTTGTTTTTCTTGATTTTTAGGGAGGTGATGTTGTTGAAAGCATTGTCGTTAAAATTCCTAATAAAGCCATTGGAATAGAAGTAAATTTTGAAGTCCTTTCAAAGATGAAAAAGTTGAAAATGCTTGTAATTATTGACCATCATTTATCTAATTCTATTGGAGTGAAATGGATTGGAGATCCTTCAAAGCTTGTATTAAGCAACGATTTATGTGTTTTAGAATGGGAGAGATGTCCTTTGGAATTCTTGCCAATCAATTTTGAGCCAAACAATCTTGTTAAGCTCAAAATGATTAATAGTTGCATTAAACGATTATGGGATGCAAATAAGGTAAGATTTTAGCTAATGGAAACTCTTTATTCTTCTTATTCTCTTTACTCTTTTTATTTTATTAATTATTAATTATTTTATTACAGAGATTTAACAAATTAAGGTGCATTGTTGTGAAAGGATCACGTAATTTGCTTGAGATGCCAGATTTTGAGACAGTTCCAAACCTTCAGCATTTTGATGGCAAGGACACTCTTATAAGACGATTACCATCGTCCACTGTGCAAATGACAGAACTCCATGATTTACGTATAGGCGGTAGATATCCTGTTACTATTTCTCCCCCCATTTCGTTTTCGTGTTTAACGTCTTTAAAATCTCTAAATTTGAGTGGGTGCAATTTGGTTGACGGAGTACTGCCTGACGATTTGGTTTTGTCATCCTCACTCGAGGAGTTGATTCTACATGAAAACCATTTTACTAAAATATCAGTTGACATCTCTCGACTTTCCAACCTGCGGTATCTTGGATTGCTAAATTGTCCTGAGCTTCGAGAATTGCCACCAAAGCTACCATTGAGCCTTCGCGTAATTAGTGTAGATCCTTCGTCCACGCTGTATGCATTTTATGACCCAGTGAACTTATTGCCTTCAAGTGAAAAGTGGGTGGATGGTGGTTTATGTCTTGATGCCTACTATTTTGGTTATAACGGCGAATATCGCAGGACCCTACATTTGATTCAAAAATGGGTGAGTTTCTTATCTCCTTTTTGAAGTACTTGAACCATGTTATTGAAATAAGCACAATTCATTCGTTTCTCTTCTTGCTTTTCAGCGCGATTATTCACCTGAAGAGAGTTTGAAAGAGGCAGCAGCATGGGGCCCTACACTAGTATCTGAAATCCCAATGTGGTTTAACCAGAGAAGTATCAATTTAGTTGATGCCCCTGGAACCAGAACTATTGAATGTCGTATAGATTTGAAGTTGGATGATTTCATTAGTGATGCAAGTGTGTCAACTTCACACTTCCAATTACGTACAGATTGGCCGGTTATTGAAGATTGGGGATATGTTCTGTTTATTGTTTATGAAGCTCTTGATCATGATGATTGTCAAAGAAGAAAAAAACAAAAGATTGGCGAGGATGAGAGTTCAAATTCTAGAATTATTCCGATGATTGTTTGCAAGTTGCAAGACAACAAGAGAGGAGGAGTTCCCTTAGTCTTTCGTGTCCCTGAAGCTCTTAATGGGCAGCATGGAGTTTGGGTGTTTATGAATGGTCATTGCTTCTATGAACCTTGGCGATTTCTTAAATTGTCCGAGTCATATTCAATTACTATAAGCGGTCTGAATGTGAAGGTAAAGGAACGTAGGGGCCGATTTTTCCGTAAGGATGATTATTCAGAGTGCTACGAAATTCTTAGAAGCATTTCTCCGCTTGGTATAGATTCAGAAAGCCTTAAGAATGCCTTCTTCCGCAATGACTCTCGGCTTCTTCGTGGTAGGATTAGAAAAGAGGAACTGATTCGCCTTCTCGAAGGAAGGGATTGAGATGACTAATGGTGAATATGTTAATGTTGGGCCTTTTTTAAGTATTTTGACATTGGCCCAACATTGGAGGCCCATCCTCTTTCACATATATTGCCTTTTCTTGTTGTTACTGGCTCGAGGAAATGTTAATCGAAGAGAGAGCTTTCCGGCATGCCCATTGCGCCCGTCTCTTCTAGCTTAATCAGTGTGGCTGCCTTCAGCTACACGGTTCTTTCTTCCCCAGTTTCCGTTTCTGTTGCAACTTGTATCAGTGAAGAAAGGGGAGGGGAAAAATGGGGCGGAAGAGGAAGGTGAAGGTATATTGACGGACAAGAACAGGGCATTGGAGGACAAGAGCACGGAACGTCTCCGTTGCTGCCTAAAGGCCAACGCCTTGAAGAAGCACAGGATATGGGTAAGAAAAACTATGGAGGACCATTATGCTGATTTGATGAAAAAACTAGATGAGGTATTTAGACTTTTTGGATTTTTATTTTTATGTGCAATTAAGTTCTGCATGATGTTGGACTTTGTTGTATTTTTTTACCTTTTTAGAAGTTTATGGTGACCAAGTAAAACAATCGACAAAAAAGGAATCAAAGAGCCATGATTTTCGAGAAATAAGATTTTTGCTTCGTATTGATTTGCCAAAAGTAACTCTGTTTTTCCTCATAAGTAAGTCATAAGATTACTCATTTGATTTTAGTTTGAGAATAAAATTTTTTAAGCAATTTCTAGATTTGGTTGTTGAAACTTGGTTTGTATGATTTTGTTGGGAGCAATATTAGGGGTTTACTTTTAATGCCGAGTGTTTATCAGCTTATAACTATATACCCATTGAGCATGATTACATGTTGGCAGGCCCAGTAAAAAGATAAAACTTGTAACAATTTTCTATCTGCTTTTAATTATTAAGCGTCATAGCTTCATTTTTGCTTTGATTTTATCCCTTTTCTCTACATCTAGAGTTTAGTCCTTTCCTTGAAGGCCATTTCCATTCCTCGGATGTTAGGTGTGCCCAAAACGCACAATGATGGTGGCCATGGAACAATTTTCTTTTTCTGTTTCCCCTTCTTTGTTCATGTTGACGGTGATGCTGTTGTTGTTTTGTTATTTATTACTCTATTATCATTAGTATTATTATTACTACTTGTTCATAGTGATTTTTTGCTATTTTTATTATTTTTTGAGTGGCTAAATATCTCTTTACCTTCTTTTATTTCCTTTTATTTAAATTTCTTAACTAACTGTAAGATACCATGTGGATGGGGCTGCTAAGATTTATACTTGTATGGGGATTATGAATGACAGAAGAGTACAAAATTGGGTTTTCCCCTAACATTTTAAACTTGAGTTCAGAATTGAAGGAGGCAATTGGGCCATTTTCATGCTTCTAAGTTGTAAGAGGATCTTAGAGTCACTATCTTGAGTTATGCATTTGCTTCTACTTGAATTGGGCATCTAATTTAGAGGCCAGCATGACAGTACAGTTCTTTCTAATCAAGGGGTCAATTTTCGAAGTTGAAACTTTAGCATAGAGATTTGCATATCAAGTAATAGATTCTCTCTTTAGAGTGGAGGGGAATGTAATTTCTAATTTTTTTAATGAGAAAGTGGCTTCATTTGAAATGGTTTAAAATATATGAGCATAGGTATATGTTTGGCATTTCAAATACAAATGTTCTCTTTGTCGGGTGCTATCTAAGTTATACAATCACTTGATATTTTTGTGGGTACCTTTATAACAGCATTGCAGCGAAATTCTGATACTTGGTTCACAAGACATATAAAGAAGGTCAAGAAGTGAGATGGGTTGCCTAGCTTGGCCATAGGATAATAGAGGAACAATGTGAGAGACCATTTGTTGCATCAGACATAGAATTTGTTCCTTTAAAAGTTAGTATCTCCACATCTTTCTTGATTCTTTTATACATCTTCTATTTCTTGTGTATGTCTAAGTATCTTGATGCTTTGATTTTGAATGTAGGTGATGAATGGAGAAGTTTACGCCTGTTTGGGTTTCCTATTTGGTAGCAAGTGTAAAGTGGCTTATATATCCAACCTTTCATGCCTACCTTCAAGCACAGAGCATGGTAGTTATATTTGTTTCTTTTGATTTTCTTCATGTTGGTGACATTATATTTCCTAGAGAAGCATGCAGAATTTGATATTTAGATTAGTCCCATCTTGACTTCGTAAGATGTTGTCCCAAGGTTTGGGGGTCTTCGGATTACTTGGATTAGCATCCCCCTTGCTGATTGTAAGCAGCTACTCCTACGCTCAAGTGCATATGTATCCCTTGACTCTAGGATTCTATCCTTCTATTGTTTTCTGATTGTGAGCTAGAGTCATAAATTCATATGGAATATTGGATGTAGTGGAAATGATAGTTGGGTAAATTTGTTGCAGCTAACTCACGTTTGACTTCTGAGAATGATTTCATGGTTGGAACATTTGTTTCATAACTCTCAACTTTAACTTCTTTGAATGATTTTAACAACTCATGCAAATACCATTGTCAATTATCCAACTAAATATAATTTCTGCAAAATTTAAGCCTCATCAGCTATTTTGTTGTGGAAGATATTGTCCAAAACTGTTTTGTTTTGGGGATCTAAGATGTAATTCAAACTAAAAGCAAAAAAAGTTTGGTTGCTTGTTAGATATAAGTGTCTGTGTAGAAATTTTTTGAAATTAATATTTCATTTCAACAAAATTCTTAAGCAGCATCAGCAATTTTGTTTGTGCAAGTATCACCTAGTTGATCATAGAATGACAGTAAACTCTTATTTTGGGACTTGGTCGTACTTGTTTCACTTTCTGAGACAAAATCAGTACCAACATCAGACTTCAAGGTCCAAAAATTTGATTTATACTTAAATCATGTTTTTACCAAAAAAGGAATTTGTTGTTTTACTGACCTATAAGTGTTGTGCTCTCTTGCATTAACATCGAGCTTAATGTAGATGGCATTCCCTATACTATAGATTTCTTGTCACCCTGAAGACTGATATTTTCCTGTTCTAAAGATAATGGGAACTTGCCCATGTTCTTGGTGCCAGAGATGTGCCATTACACCGGCCTAACATAAATATTTAGTTCAGGTACACTCACTTTGTTCTTAATTCTATGTTGTCCATGTCTTGTCAATTTTTGTATTACTTTTGAATCCACATTGTGTTATGTCTTCTGAGCATTGTTGGAGTAAAATATAAATGAATCTGAAGTGATGATTAAAATGCTGTTTGATGTAGCATGTTTTATAAGTGATTTCTCCTCACCCCCCAATTCCATGATTTCAAACCTGCAACCATACGTCAACCAGCTACAAATTGACAACTACCTTTTCATAATCTATGGGGGTTCCTGCTTGAGCTGAGCATAACTATTATCTTATGGACTACTTGTTTGGGGCTTGACTCATTCGGGTTCTCTTCTTTTTATCTTTTTTTTTTTTTTTCATATTTTCCTGTTATCCCCCATGTTGCTAGGAGGTTTCGTATTTTGTTAGAGCCCGTGGCATGTACTTTTGACAACAATAGTGATGTTCTTAACTGATGCAGGGGTAAATGAGCTAGTTGATCTATAAGCCACTTAGGAGATAAAATAACCCTGCTCTAAGAAAAGACTTAAATGGAAGTATAGGCGACCCTTTGCAACTTATTTAGGACATTTTAAGCAAGTTACTTGCCTTGAGCTTTCACAATGGTATGCTGGGTCATGCTTCAGGTTGGTCGCACCGATGGACTTAGTTTACATAGATGTTTTAATCATGACTGTAACTTGACCAACTCCCAATGTCGAAAGGGTTTGGTGATGGTTCTCTTTTGGTTTTTATCTGTCTTTCTCAACAATCTAAATAAAAGAAAATTAGATTACACATTTTTGGATTACATTGTTTGCTGTTAACTAGATTTTTTTTATCCTGGTACTTGTGCCTATCGATGTCAATGGATTCACTTGGAGTTAATGTTCTTGTAACCAGAAAATGGTTGGAGTGAAAATGCCTATCCTTACGTACCTAGATGCTTTACTTATCTAAACTGCAGACCAACTTTCAACCCCAATCCAAACTATGAAACAGAGTAAATAAAAATGATGACTTGCATTAACTAAATTAAACTTATGCTCTTACTATTTACGTCCTGCTTTTTTTATTGGTATTGTCATTCACAAATGAAGGTTTATTGGATTCAATATAATCTTTTAATTGTATTTGTCTTCATCAGGGAAAATAAGCTTCATGATGATCTTCAAACTTGTGAAAGACGTTTACAAGAGATGGTATACTGGGAGACCACTGAAATTATGTAAGGAATGAAGCAAACTTCCCAGATTGACAGTAATATCAATTCAACCGGAGAGATCCTTGTTTCGATGGCTGCTATGTTGAATAGCTTACTATGGTAGCTTTTGTAAATGGTCTCTCACTACACGTACGTTATTGTAAGGAAATAGAAGCCCACTTTTGTGACTATTGCTTTCTGGAATTTTCGTTGTTTTGTTGTCGTTCCCACACACATGGATGGGTGGGAAAGGAGCCTTCTGATTTGTTATTTAATTGATAAGCCATCTGAAAATTTAACAAGTTCATGAATTATTTGAATATGATTATATCTTTTTCCCTCATCCAAACAATGAAGGGGGGAAAAAAATCATTTTCCCCCATTAACTACCAATGTAACTTAAAGTCTTCAACATGAATTGGCAGCATAAAAATTCACAGGTCATGCATCATGAATTCTAGCGAGAAAAACTAGGCCATGGAGATGAAGAAGAGGAAAGAAAAGTCAGTGGGCTGTACTTTCGGAAGGGCTCTCGGTCTCTTCGGTCCAGTCGGAGCTGGGGTCACTCCAAGACCGGGGTCGGACTCCCAGCTTGAAGAACAATACCATCTCCAGTGCCTCAAAAACCCTTTGCCTGTCCAAAAACTCATTCCAGACACCACTCACTATGCAGTAGTTGTTGTTATAAGGTGGACGATGATGTGCAGCATGTTGTGAACGTGACACGAGAATTCCTCCATCCTGCAGAGCAACCACTAATGGCGGAAGTCGGCTTTTGGTTGTATGAGCCCAAGCATGAAATTGCTGGCTAAACATAATGCATCCGGAGCAGATGCCAACGAACCCATGAACAATCGGATCGTTGCAGAAAAGGTCTATTGGGAGCACTGTGAAGGTCACGGCACGAGCAAGAGCATGCAAATTGTTCGCAAACTGGCGCCTGGTGATTGTCCACGGCCATTTATGGTGGCCCTGGAATGCCTCGATTTGGTTGCCGAAGATCGGAGTTGAAGCACCGCCGTAGTTGTCGATACCCCAGTGGTAAACACCAGACCCAAGGTCAGCTAAAATGTAGCCAACCAAGCTCGCTAAAAGGGGCTCTAGCCACATATGTGATTGGACCGCTCCTGCCACAGCCTTCGCCAGAGAGACCAGCACTGTGGTACATCCACTTGCGACCCATGCACGATGAGACCACGTCGATATCAGTGACGGGTCATTAAGCAGGGGGCGGTCGGGAGCTGTGACAACACTTGGTGGGGGGCTGAGCCGTGGCTCGATGACTAAAGGGTCAGGGCCGGACCTGGACTTGGTGGTGGCGGCCAAGCAATACACGTTTCTTCGGAGGAACCGAGAGTGGCAGCTTAGAACATAGTGCCGGGAGCTTAAAGGGTACTTGTGCTGAACAAAGATCGACATCGGAATTGTTAAAGAAAAACCATTTCCGGTGCCTTAACAAGAGAGTACATATACGTCTGTGGAACAGAAAATGGTGGCTGTGGACAGGCCAGGAGGCATTGTGGATGGAAATGCAGAGGGTCATCCTGTGGTGGACACCCAGGATTCGTGGGACAATGGAAGTCTCAAGGTGACCGGAACTGAACTTGTGTCACACGTTCGTTTCCGTTTTGCATTCGTTTGCTTATTTCTAATTCTCCTGAGCCGTTGGATTGATCTTTCAAAGCAAGTGGTGATTGGATGGTAGCCGATGACCAAGTTTCCTCCACAGCAAGCAAAGATAGCACCAACTTTGGTATATTCGAAGCATCATCTACAACATTCGTTGAAGCTCTTTCCATCTTTACTCTAATAATATAACCGAAAAATAAAAAAAAATAAAAAATTATGATGAAGAGCTTTGGAAACTCCCAAGTCATTCATGAACCCACGTTATTTAACTTGAACATAAGACAAATGTACTTGCAAAAAATGTACACTTAGCTTTATACGGACCGTGGAGTAATAAAGACACAGAGGATCATGCTTGGCCTTAAAAGTAGGAAATCCAAATAAGTTTTGCATCCAAATGGGGAGAGAAGATTGGGAGATGAAAGATCAGTTTGTCGATGTTGGACATGGGATTTCAAATTTACTTCGGTTCAGTGCTGGTATCACCATTTTCACCCAGAAAATTACAGAGAAAAGGAACTAATTTCCACGCGTCCAAGAATATTCATAGCAAATCGGATCTTGATTGAGATGGGTTCTGGGTGTGGGTAAAACAAAAATCCCACGCTCATTGTCACGCATTTTGAGATCGGGATCGGGGAAGGAGTTTGAATTCTTTACTCCAGCTCTCGCTTCCGCTTTCTGTCTCTCTCTAGAGAGATATTCGCCGTGTTCCAGTGTCTTTCTTCCAACCTACCATGGCTTCTTCTCCATCTTTGCTTTTAGCGTTCTGCTTCATCATCACAGTTCCTTTCTTGTCTCTACTGCACGCAGCGAAGCTGCCATTTCACCCTCGGGATGTGCTCCCTCTGCTGCCTAGACAGGCCTCGTGGCCTATCCTCAACTCGCTCCACAGCCCAGTGGACCTTCTGCCAAGTTTCGTGGGCGCCGCCTCGTCCCCGAACAATACTTTGGAGTGGAAAGGTGCGTGCTTCTACAAGAATCGGGCTTGGATGGAGTTCCACAACAAGAGCGGCACCGAATTTGGAGGTGGGACCCTTCACATAAAGGTCTGAAGCTTGAGCTCACTTGCATTCTCTTTTTCTTTTTCTTGGGGTTTTAATTGTTTGTAATACATAGTTTTTACCCCCTTTTTTCTTGGTCTTTTTGAGTTCAGTTGGTTGTTTTACTTGGATTATGGGGAGTGTGGGTATTAGAGTTTCGTTTGGTAGTATCTGCAGTTTTATGTGTTTATGTTGTAAGATTTTAGTTAATTTTGTTGTGTTTGGAATAGGAGCTGTCTGGGTATTGGACATTCTGTACTTCATAGCTGAATTCTGTGAGGGAACCATTTATGTTGAAGTTTTGTGGTGAACGTAATTTGGGTTGTTTTTGCATGGTTTCTCGTAATTTAGCTGGTTTTAAGTTCGGGTATCTGGTATTGTCGTTGTTGGACTTTATTGCTGGTCTGGAGTTGAGCTTCTGTCAATGTAATTTTGATGGGAAAGTTTTAAGGTTTGTGGTGTGGATGATTCTTGATTAGGGCTATAATTTTCCTTAGAATAATTATAGATGGTTTACATTTTGTTATGTTCAAGGGTAACTTTGAAAATGGAGAATTTTGCAACATTGGATCGTATAAGTATTCCTTAGCTTCTTTCACATCCACAGGTTGCTAGAGGGCTGGGGTGGTATGGATTGACGAACTACCTGTATTGGAGACTTGATCTCATTGGTATCAAGTTAATGAACTTTTCTGTATAAATTTGAGTCTTGTAGGGTTTCATTCAATTGCTTATTTGTGGATTTAGCAACTTAGTCTTGTGGTTTTGCCTTGTTCCTTTTCCATTCAAGTTTGTTTTAGTCTATCTGGTAACTTGAACGCCTTGATGGTTTTTTCTTCTTATTATGGGGCTTGAAGGTATTGAAATCCATGGATTGGTGATTGGAACTTGGAAATTTCATCTATTTGTTCTGGCTATAGTTCCATCAATGTGTTATTACCAAGTTGAAAATCAAGATCATGTTTCTACAGGATTGGTTTTGTCGCTGCTCATTTGCTTGATGATTGTCCTATGGAGTGCTGTATTGAGACATGTAGTTTCTCTTGGTGATAAAACAATACTGTTAAAGAGTTATCTATGTGCCTGTCCAGGTTAGCAATGCTCATAGTTGGACATGTATGGATATTTATGTATTTGCAACTCCATACCGTGTGACATGGGATTACTATTTTCTATCTCGGGAGCATACATTTGAGTTCAAACAATGGGAAGGGAAGGCTGAGTATGAATATGTAAGTCGCCACTCTGCGTTGCTTAAGATTCACTGCTCGTTCTATTTTGTTTTTAAGCATTAATCTTGTGTTGGATGTGGTTTTTACTTTTATTAATTCAGGTAAGAAACAGGGGAGTTTCAATTTTCCTCATGCAAGCAGGAATGCTGGGAACTCTTCAAGCGTTATGGGATGTCTTCCCATTATTTACGAACACTGGGTGGGGTGAAAACTCTAATTTAGGATTTCTTGAGAAACACATGGGAGCCACCTTCACAAAACGCCCTGAGCCCTGGGTAACAAACATCAGCGTTGATGATATTCACTCTGGAGATTTCCTTGCAATATCCAAAATCCGTGGCCGATGGGGTGGTTTTGAGACGCTGGAGAAGTGGGTCAGCGGAGCATATGCTGGTCATACTGCTGTTTGCTTGAAGGACTCAGAGGGAAAGTTATGGGTTGGTGAATCGGGGCATGAAAATGAAAAGGTAAAAAGATTGAGAAGTTTCTTATGCATTTGTAATCTACTATCTCTAATTATACAAGTTCTATTGATCCCTGAATATCATTCTCTCTCCAATATTTTCTCCTTGTAGATATCTTTTATATTTTTAAGATATCTATTTCAGTAGTGTATACTGGAAAGAATCTGTGGATAAACTTTCTCACCAATCTTCCAGTTGAAAATTTCAATGAGCTGACCAACCTTAGAAGTTACCAATGAACAGCACTGGAAATATGTTCTTCTCAGAATATAGACTTCCCGGTTTTGATGTGAATTGAATATATATATATATATATATATATATGTATTTCCATTTATTTGAGCTTCTCTCTCTCCCCTGTCCTGGATTTCATCGCTATTCCAGTGTTTTACAGTGATCATCTGTTCTGTGGCTTCATTGCCACTACCACCTTAAGAATAACTTCTGCCCCTTAACCGTGACTGCAAGGGATTAGGCAGAGCTTGACATGGAATTTTTGTTGGGGTTTTACTTTGTATGGTCTCTGTTATTCACCGCTTGGTGGTGAAATATATGTGGCTGATATCTTGGTTCCTCTAATGGAAAGTCTTCTTCTTTCCTTGTTTCATGATAGAAGTCAGCTCTAAGTTTGTCTTCTGTTGGTCAGGTTGAATTCACCTTAATGTTGATCTCCTTGCTGGATTTCTGTAATAAATGCTTGACTATTTCTCTAATACCTAAAGCCCTTAGTATCAGTTCTTCTTAAATCATGCTTTAGCCATGCTTATTAAATCTATTTCAGTTTCTTGGTTGGCATCTTAGTTCATTGCACAGAAGCACTCTTCTTCTGGATCTTTTGCTCCAAAAGAAGCTAAAGATCATCCTCTTCTTCTTCTCTTTTTTCTTTTGGTTTGTTTTCATCAATCTCCGAAGTCCCTTACTGTTACTAATCAGGTTAACATATTCTTGATAGTTTTCTCAAGCAATTCATCATTCACACAATATTTTCTTGACGTAGATGCCCATAAATGAGATTTAGTTGCATATCTTGGACTGTTGGCAACTAACTCTCTCTCCACTCAAGTTTTAGCAGTTGACTTTAGTTATGAAGGGTACTTTGAGATCAAATTACGATTTGGGGCTAATATATCAGTATCTTGCCTATCTTTTTTTTGATATAGGGAGAAGATATAATTGCTGTGTTACCCTGGGATGAATGGTGGGATTTTGAGCTGAATAAAGATGACTCCAATCCCCATATTGCATTGCTTCCATTGCATCCTGATACGAGAGCGAAGTTTAATGAGACTGCTGCATGGGAGTATGCAAAGTCCATGGACGGCAAACCATATGGTTATCACAATATGATATTTAGTTGGATAGACACTGTAGATGGCAACTTCCCTCCTCCCCTGGATGCTCATCTGGTATGTATGTTTTGATGTTTGATTTACAATTTATGTTACGGTGTGGTTGATGTCATGAGAATTACTTTGTTCTTTCACTTCTATCCTTGTTATAACGAACTCTAATGTTTGACAGTTTTGTGGTTCTTGATGTAATTGTGATCTAGCTGACATCCTTTTTGTTGTGTTTTTCTTGTAAACATTAAGTCAAAGCCCTAAACTGTGATTTTCATTTGGAATCATCCTAGAGATGAGGATCTATGTCAAGAAAGAGTTATTACTGCTTTATTTTGGGTTCATCAAAAAGTTAACAAGTGCCTGGGAAGTTAGGAGAAAAAGGCTTTGTGATTTTCTTAATCTGTCAAAAGTTGAATATCTTTCAACAGCATTGTGATTGATAGATGTAATTCAAACATTGCATTCACCACTGCTGCAGCTCAGTAACCAAGCTAGTAAAAGAAGGGAGCTTATTAAGAATAACCTTTCTGGTAGTCGTGGTAAATTATATCAGTCATTGTTATGTATAAAAGCCAGTTTTGCTCTCTAACATGCACCTTTTGCTCTGACAGTTCTGCTTTCTCTCTCTCTTTCCTCCTCCCTCTCCTCTCTCTTGTGCGTGCTTGTACTTATGGCTGTGTGCTTCAATAAGTGTGCTTCGGTTATTAGTTCTGACTGTTAAACTGTGAATCTGCAGGTTGCTTCTGTGATGACAGTTTGGAATCAAATACAGCCTGAATATGCTGCTAACATGTGGAATGAAGCCTTGAACAAACGTCTTGGGACTCAGGTATTACAACATCTCCTGCTTTTTTGATATTCTGCTTGTCATCTTGGCTTATAGAGGTATAGGCTGACACTTTACTTCTTTGTAAATGTGAAGTATAAGAAATAATTTAGTTTTTGATCCCTCACAGTTGCACATACTCATCATGATTAACCCTGTAGAGTTTCTTACCTGGAAATTTGGGCTCATGCCTGTGTTCTTTTGGACTAAACATTGGTGTTATAGCTGATCTAAACTCTCCTAACTATCCAATACGAGGGAAAGGTGATAAGAAGAGAGTTTATGGATCTAGGTCAAAGAACCATATTTTCAGAAACTCATAATGCAAGTTGTTTTTCCTTGGTTATCTGATGTAACTTGTGTTTTATGCAGGGTCTTAGCCTTCCTGATGTTCTTGTCGAAGTTGAAAAGCGGGGGTCATCGTTTGATGAATTGCTAACAATTCCCGAACAGGACAATTGGCTATATGTTGATGGGAAGTCAACATCATGCGTTGCATTCATTCTTGAAATGTACAAGGAGGCAGGACTATTTGATCCAATTGCTAGCTCTATACAAGTCACTGAGTTTACGGTGAGTCTGAATATTTGTGGATCAACATCGATAAACAAGAAAAGACTATCATCTATAGCATTGGAACTAATTAGAATTTTGTGATCAGACTGATAATTGCACGAGGATTTCTTATAGCTAATATAGACTACCATCTCCTTCACCTCCTCATGGTTGAGTAAACATCATAATATATGGAAAGTAAAGTAGATTGTTAGGGTGATTTCCATTCCAGACTTGACTTTTTATAAGATATAAATGTTTGATGCATAGTTATTCATTATATTGCCACAAAATTGCAGATAAAGGATGCTTATACACTAAACTTTTTTGAGAATAATTCAAGCCGCCTACCAAAGTGGTGCAATGATGGGGATGATGTGAAGCTTCCTTTCTGTCAGATCCGAGGGAAATATCGAATGGAATTACCAGGATACAATTCAATGGAACCATACCCACATATGAATGAAAGATGTCCATCTCTGCCACCGAAATACTCAAGACCACGGAATTGCTAGAAGTTTCTGATCTCTTTTTCGTTCCCACTGGAATTTGTATACACATGGATGACCTCATTCCAGGCTCCTCAACTGGCAAGTCTACTTTGTTTTGTTTGTTTGATGTGGTTATGAGAAATCCATATGGAAAGTATTGTGATTTCAGTTGTAAATATGCTGATACAGTACGAAAGGAAAGCAACCAACTATTCAATTGTTTCATAGTATCTGTGAAAGGAAAGAAATTAACGAATTAATGATTGGCATGGTTTTGGTCTCTTTTTTGGATCTGGAATTTCCAACTATAATGCATGATTAGCTTCAGAGCTCTAAAGTTTCAATGTGAAATCTTATACATTTTGAACTCACTTTCACAATTTCTCAAGAGAAATTTTGTCTATAGGGACAAGAGCGGCCTTGGAGACTATAGCTTCCACTTTTTTTCCCATGATCTCTTTAATTCTAATGACACGTTTGTTAGAAATGATTCAACATCTTCTTGTAAAATGTATTATTAATAGATGATGAAACGTGAACTTATATATAGAGATGCCAAATTAAGATACTGTTCTTAACAAGTATTTTTGTTTTGAGTAAGTTTGAGTTTACAAGTGATGGAATGGATAACATGAAGTCTTAATTTGTAATAAGGTGTTATACTTTAATTTTTGTTTTGATATTATGTCAAGAAAAGTCTAATTTTCTTTCGTAAAATTGGTTGTCAGTAGAGGATGACACTTAAACATAGAACAAGGATATAAAATCAAGATATTGACAGTGTAAGACAACGTTTGGCTTTAAGAATATTATGATTAGAATTAGAGTTAGAAGTATTGGATGTCCTCGTGTGATGCAATCAGTGTAAGGCTTCTGATTTGAAGTTTCCTTTATTTGACTGTAATTCATTTATTAAAGATCCATGACGACAATACAAAGCAAGATAGATATGACAGATCCATGACGACAATACAAAGCAAGATAGATATGACAGCACCAAAGATCCTAAGAGCTAATATAGTTTCCCTAATACAAGTTCGACAATCACGATACTAAAGATCCAACAGGTTCTAACATGGTTTCCTTGGAACAACTTGGATTGGAAGACCTTGACTCGGCACAAGCATGGGCTCCCTCCTGAAAGAGCTGTCGGCGCATAGCTTCCATGTGAACTGAGTTACCAGATAATGAATTGCGACTAGGATTTCGATTCTTACAAACTCATATCCTGGACATACTCGAGGACCTCCTCCGAACGGAATGAATGAGTATGGCGGAACCGATGCTTGGTTTTCAAATCTACTTGGGTCGAACTTCGACGGTTCTGAGAATATGCTGCTGTCCATATGAGTCATCGACGTAGCCCAGAAGATCTGCATGGTGAAATGGAGGTTTTCAACTTTATACTTGTTTGAAGAGTGATACATAGTGGGACAACAAAAAGAGGTTTTACTTACCTGCCACCCTTTAGGAATTATGTATCCGCCGTATTCAATGTCTTTTTTGGTCTTCCTGAAGCCACCAAAGACAGGAGGTAATAGCCTCAGTGTTTCCAAGGCTACTCTCCAGCTGTACTTCATTTTGGTTAGATCTTCCCATTTAAGCAGCTCTCCCGAGGGCTTGCTCTTTGCTATCTCTTCATGTTCTGCAAAATCATGATCACGCCACCATCAATCTTGTTTGAGCAAAGCTTAAAGAACTAGACCATTATGGTGCAACAATTGGCCTTTAACAATTGAGATAGACTTTTATGAAGAATACCTTGAAGAACAGCAGCACGCACGGTAGGTTCAATTGCCAGGAGCCTCAAGAGGAAAGTCATGAGAACGGATGAAGTATCATGTCCTGCAACCATGGCAAGCATCACATTTTGCACGATCTCAGCCTCGGTAAGTACCTGTTCATTCTCCTTATGGATGTTAAGTAAGCAAGTGATGAGATCCCGATGAGGAGAAGCATCTTTTTGCTCCACTTCTACTCTCTTCTCACGAATGAGTTCCTTAATAATGTTTTGAACCCTTGCACTTGCTTTCAGGCTGCAGTTATAGCTTGTGAACGGCAGGTTAATCGGAATGGACCACAGCCCACCCGCCATCTCCTTGAAGCCAGCCAAGATTTTATCTCTTCGAGCTCCTTCCTCAACTCCGAATAGAAGAGAGCAGATTATGTCAAATGTGAGGGTCTTCATGAGGGGCAACACCTATAATAAGAGCATTTTGGTGTTTATATAGATACCAACATCAAATCTTAGTATAAAACTTAATTTCATCTTGAATTTTCAGTTTGAACAATCAAATTTTGAGATAAAATCAATTCTTTAATCATAATTTTTTTTTAAAAACTGAAGTGTACTCAATATGGTCACATCTTACCTATCGTTTGGATTACAACAAGAATATCCCAGTTAATGGGGTTCTTTATCCTTTAAAAGTCTTACCATTAGACATCCATAAACTTCATTTGCATGGAAAATGACTTTTTTTTTTTTAACTAAAATCAACTTTATGCAACAAATTCCCTTTAGAAGAAACTAATGATAACCCCCCAAAATAAAACATGGAGTAATTTTGACGTTTTCTGCATTGAAGGGAAGAAATTAGAATCCTTATGAATGGAGCTATAGTTCTTAGTAAATTTATCAAACAAACAATCAAAATTTCACAATTCCCTTAATAATTATTGTGTCATAACTGCATGATGTGCGAAACCTCATAAGAACATAATTAGACTTCATTGTTCTACTAAATTAATCTTTTGGTTCCAACCATGAAAAAAGTTAAAGCAAGCCATGATCATATTCTAGTACCATATTCCTGCATTAATTTAGTAGTTAGTATCCTGTTGGGTGACATCGACATACCTTGATCTCTTGCTTGCCATTCCAATGCATTTGAATATGCTTCTTGACTTCTTCATCCATTTTCCCCACATACTGCTTTAATGATTCAGGCTTCAAGAATGATACTAGTGCACCTCGAACACGCTTGTGATCTTCACCACTCAACGACAGTATATTCCTCTCCCCCAAAATCTTTACAATTGACTCGGTTTGCTCGTTGCTAATTACGTTGCTATCACTGGTGAATACAAACTTGTTTGCAGCCTGTCCGTGGATGAACACGGTTGGTTTACCAAAGAGGTTCATCTTCGATATTGGACCATACTTTTTGACTCTTTCTTCTAGCCATTTTTCTGCAGTGTTAGACTTCATGGTCTGAAGAAAGACAAGGCTTTGGCCTAAAATGGGTACCCCAAGTGACCCTGGAGGCAGCCTCTTTGATGATCTTGTCCCCCTAGTCAAGAGAAAGAATATGGGTACAAGGAAGAGAAATATAACCAGGAAAATACCCATTCTTCTTCTTTAGTGAAAGGGAAGGAGACTCGGAGAGGGATGGCAAGAAGGTGATGCAAATGAACCTTATATAGGCTCAGAAAGTAGTTGACTTCTTTTTCTTCTTCGTTTTCTATTTTGTCTTTGATCAACTATCTTTATACTCTATGCCGAATGTTGCATTTTTATGTCATATAGAATTCCTCAAAAAGAAACTGAACCTTCCTGTCCTTCTCCCTCTTAAGACATGCTATGAAACATATTCCTTGAAAAGATCAGATGAAGTTTTCTTTGTTGTGATATACCTTAAATGCCAAACACTAGGAGATGCATCATGTTTAGATCCTCCTTTCTTAAGTCGGCAACGATGTGGGAATGATTGAGACCTCTTCTCTTTTGCTTTCTGACATAGTCTTCAAGAAGCCTGAGATTATGATGTAGGAGTTCTATAATCACAAAATCCAACAATCTGCCGACCGAAGGGAATCATTTAGCAACAGCTTCTTTGCATGGTTTGGTAAAGTCGAGGAATGACTTAGTTTGATAAGAACATTGCAATAGAAATATAAACCATTTGGTTTAGGTTTGATAAGGATGTTGTAATAGAAAAATAAACCATACCTCTCAAAATCGTTTGCTTTTTCTTCCTGAAGAGGAAGGACATACATGTTTATCTAGGAAAAGGTCCCTTCTTTTTTCAAAATTTTTAGTGAGTTATGTCAAGAAAACCCCTTTTTTTAACCTTAAAAACTAGCTTATAAGAATTTAAAGGCTAGCCTCAAGCATGTTAGAAGTGCATTTGTTTTATTTTTAAGGCTTGAGTTGCTATAGTCTGTGAGATTATTGTTGCTAATCGACAGCAATCTACTGGTTGTTGGCTGCTAATTATGATGTTATCACTGGTGAATACAAACCTATTTGGAGTCTATGCACCATTGGTTTACAAAAAGGCTTATCATGGATATTGAACCATACTTTTTGATTCTTTCTTGTAGCCATTTTTCTGTTGTCTTTGCCTACATGGTTTGAAGAAAGACAAGGCTTTGTCAGTTTTTTTGGTTGTCTTGCTATCTAGGCCGAATTTTCCATTTTTATGTCACCCAGAATTCTTAGGAGAAAGACAAAACCTTCCTATTCTCTTCTCTGTTAAGACATGCTAAGAAACCATGTTCCTTGGATGATCGGATGAAGAGGTTTTCTTCATTGTAATGTGTTTGGTGATAGATTCAAAAGACCTTTAAGGGCCAAACACACAGAGATTCATCATGTTTTGATTCACCTTTCTCATGTCGTCCCCAGTGTGGGACTAATTGAGACCTATGATCTTTTGCTTTCTGATGGTAATCTTCAATAGGCTTAACATTATGATATGTTGGTCTTATAATCACGAGCCAAATAGAATTATTTAGCAACAACTTCTTTGTAAGATTTATTAAAATCAAGGAGTGACTTAGCTTGTTAATGACATTACAATACAAAACAAATTAGACCTTCCAAAACTTTAACCTTTCAACATGAATAGTATTTTTTTAATAATAGGAGCAAAGTTCCTACTAAAAATACAAAATTCATATTTAAGCCACGTGTCATGTCAACGCTAGCAATCTACTTCAGCATAACTTGCATGTGTTACTCCACTTGAGCAATGTTACTCGCGTTGCCACGTTAGCCCTACATGAGGCCAAACTCAAGCGTCATCCCTTACCTTAAGCTAACTTAAGCTCGACTACTTCCCCAAATCTCGTCGGAATCCTCCCGTCGACGGCAATGTATCAACCAGAAGTTTGTAGTTTGATGATGGCTTTGTCTTGTTGTCTGACTGTGATAACAATGATGGATGGGGTTAGGGCTTTCTACCCTCTCCTATTTCTTGAATTTAAGAAGTAAAAACGGAGTTAGAGAAAAAAAATCTTTGGTTTTAGTTTTCATCTCCTGAAAAGAAAACGTAGTTGACTTTAGTTTTGAAGGATACTTTGAGATCAAATTATGATTTGGAGTTAATATATCAGTATTTTGCCTATCTTTTTTTTTTTTTTTTTATGTAGGGAAGATATAATTGTTGTATTACCCTAGGATGAATGGTGGGATTTTGAGCTGAATAAAGATGACTCCAATCCCCATATTGCGTTGCTTCCATTGCATCCTGATACGAGAGTGAAGTTCAATGAGACTGCTGCATGGGAGTATGCAAAGTCCATGGGTGGCAAACCATATGGTTATCACAATATGATATTTAGTTGGATAGACACTATAGATGGCAACTTCCTATTGGGTTTTATGGCTTAACAAGAAAGGGGGTTGAATTGTTTAGGCCAAAACTTAATCACAATTTTTTAAGATACTTTAGTACAAGAGTAATACATCCTCTTTCTAAACTTGGTGTTGCTTCCTAAACTTGGTTGTGAGACTATTTTAATCAGCACATTTCTTTTTTACAAATCTACTTATAAAAAAAGAAATATACATTTCATTTTAAGAAGTTTTTCAAGTAAGATTATGCGATATAAGGTACTTTTTTACACTATTTTTAACACACCCCCTAAATATAGTCAATATGGGTAGTGGGCTTCATCATAAGAGTACTATATTTTTTTTGTATATATGATGACTACTATATTCTATATTCAGAATTTTGATACTATGTTAAGAAAACTCATTTCTATCTTACAAATTAACTCATAAAAAATGGTACATATATTTTATGTTTTAAGAAGTTTTTTATATATAATTTAATTAATGTGAAATACTTTTAACATTGTTTTAACAAACTGCTTAGGAAATTAAAGTGGACATTTGTGTTCCAAGACTCAACAAACTTTACATGATTTACATATTGAACATGGGATATTAGTAAACAAAATTCAAGAAATGGTGTTCTTCCAATAACTTGGGGTTAAGTTTGCTTTGTGGAAAAAAGAAGTTCTCACAATAATCTAAGTGTGTTTTATTTTAAGGTGCTAATATTCATGAAAGATCACACCCTATGTATTTAAATATGGTATGGAGATTCGAGTTTAGGTTTGATTCTATGGAGGTATACAAATAACATGGCTCTTCCAATAATTCCATGTTGTCCAATATTAGTTGAAATTTCAAAAAGCTTATTTCACATATCATAAGAATGGAATGAAGCTTTTTGTAGTGATCTGTGGGAGCATTTTCTCCTTGAACAATAAGTAAAAAAGGTCCAAGACCTCCTTTGTGTTAATTGATGCAAAGAAAAAAAGGCTATGGGCATGTATACAGGAGAAAGAAGAAAAAAAGGAACAACAAAAGCTCATCCTGAAAATAAGTTTTCTTCCTTGTTGTCCAAGAACATAGAGGAAAGTTTAAGAACGTCCTGTGGAAGCGTTTAGATGAGTAATGCATTTGTATAAGAATTGAAATCCTCGGCATGGTAGCATGCCTTGGCTGGCTATTACATTCTTCAATCACATAACAATAAAGTTATTTTGTGTCTCGACCACTTTATCAAAAGACCTAAATTTAAAGGCTAACCTCAAACAAGTTAGAAGTACATTTGTTTTATTTTTCAGGCTTGAATTGCAATAGTATGTGAGATTGTTGGTTGCTAATTGATAGAAATTCGCTAGTTATTGGTGCTAATTATGTTGTTGTCACTAGTGAATACAAACTTGTTTGGAGCCTATTCGTTAATGAGCACCATTGGTTTACAAAGAGGCTTATCTTGGATATTGAACCATACTTTTTTAATTCTTTCTCCAGCCATTTTTCTATTGTCTTTGCCTTTGTAAGTTTTTGGTTGTCTTGTTGTCTAAGCCAAGTGTACCATTTTTTATGTTACCTAGAATTCTTGGGAAAAAGACATAACCTTCCTATTCTCTTCTCTATAAGGACTTGCTAAGAAAAACATGTTCCTTGGATGATCAGATGAAAAGGTTTTGTTCATCGTAATGTGTCTGGTGATAGATTCAAAAGACCTTAAGCGCCAAACGTACAGAGATGCATCATGTTTTGATCCACCTTTCTCATGTCATCCCCAATGTGGGACTAATTTAGACCTCGATCTTTTGCTTTCTGATGGTAATCTTCAACATGCTTAGGATTACGATCTGGTGGTGTTATAATCACAAGCCGAATGGAATTATTTAGCAACAGCTTCTTTGTAATATTTATTAAAATCGAGGAATGACTTAGCTTGTTAACAACATTGCCCTATAAAACAAATTAGACCTTCCAAAACTTTTAACCTTTCAACATGAAAAGCAATTTTTTTAATAATAGGAGCAAGGTTCCTATTAAAAATACAAAATTCATATTTAAGCCACGTGTCATGTCAACGCCAGCAATCTACCTCAGCATAACTTGCGTGCATTACTCCACTCGAGCAACATAGCTCGCGTTGCCACATTAGCCCCACTGGAGGCCAAACTCAAGCGTCATCCCTTACCTCATGCTAACTCAAGCCCGACTGCTTTGCCAAATCTCGTCGGAATCCTCCCGTCGACGACAACGTATCGACCAGAAGTTTGTAGTTTGATGATGCGCTTTTAGATTCAAATAAATATGTTATGTGCTTTAACTATTTTGCCAAAAAGCTCAGATCTGAAGAATAGACTTAGTATGTTTATTTGAATGTCATTTTTGAGTTGGACTTTGGCCAATGTCTCAGTGACTTACTTTATTATGATGACTCACACTCTAGGCAATTGCACTTTAGTTAATTCAAGTATTCTTTTTTGAGGTAACCCTTTTCAAAGGTCACCTGTTTAATGGTTCAAAATTGAGATATGAAGCTAACTTTAATATTATTTCATTTGTATCTCAACCTATATTTAAAGGTTAGTCTCAATATATTTTTTAAAATAGCATCTTTGACTTAGACCCTTACAAGCCTAAGCCTGTCATAGGTCCCCATAAACAGTAATAGTTTCTTGGATCGTTTGCAATCCAATCCTGTGAAAACTTCAGATTTGATCGCAATGAGAACATTCGACTCCACGAACGTGCTTATTAGGCTATGTTTGACAGTAATCTATTTATTGATGATCCATGACGAAAATACAAAGATAGAAATGATAAGAGTAACAGTATAAAAGATCCTCTAGAGCTGAGATAGATTCCCTGGTATAAGTCCGACAATTGCAATGCTGAAGATCCAACAGAGGTATCCCGGTTTCCTTGGAACAACCTAGATTGGAAGACATTGACTTGGTACGACATGGGCTCTGCTGAAAGATTCGTCAGCCCATAGCTTTGATGTGAATTGAGTTATCAAATAATGAATTGTAACAAACCCATATCCTGGACACTTTCAAGGACCTCCTCCGAATGCAATGAACAAGTATGGCGGAACCAATGCCTGGTTTTCAAATCTACTTTGGTTGAATATTGATAGTTTTGGAAATATGCTACTGTCCATATAGGTCATCTATCCGGCCCAAACGACATGTACGCTTAAATAGAGACTTTTAGCTTTATGCTTGTTTAAAGAGTGACATATAGTGGGAAAGCAAAAGAGGTCATACTTACCTGCCACCCTTTAGGAATTATGTATTGGCCCAATTAAATGTCTTTTCTGGTCTTCCTGAAGTCACCAAAGACAAAAGGCAAAATCCTTAGTGTTTCCATGTCTACTCTTGTACTTCTTTTTTGTTAGATCTTCCCGTGTAAGAAGCTCTCCTAAGGGCTTGCTCTTTGATATCTCTTCATGATCTGCAAAATCATGGGCATCCCACAATTAGTGTTGCTCTTTGCTATTGCTATGTGGATTTAGGCTTTGATGCAAGTTAAGAAGCATATTTTTCCATTTTAAATTGACTTATAAGAAGGTAACGTGTATTTATTTTTAATTTTTTTTATACAATATGGAATACTCTTCACTCACATTCCATCCACCAATCAACATAAATGAGTTGTAGTTGTAGTTGAACTTGAAATTTGGCACTATTTCAAATTTATGTCTTCCTTAGAAACTGACTTGTTAATTGATGATTTATTTTATTTTAAAGAATTTTTCAAATAAGATGTAAATGATGTAAGATACTTATTAAACTATTCCTAAAAAATTGCTTAAAAAATTGAGGCTTGCATTTTAAGTTCCAAGACAATAAAATTTACAAGAAAGCTATTATGGTAATAAAAACTAAAAATTTGTAGACTTAACAAGAGATATTAGTAAAAGAGATTCAAAAAAATAGGGGTTTTTCAATAGTTTAGAATTAAGTTTATCTAGTAGAGAATAAGGTTCTCATAATAATCTAGTCGTATTTTAGTATGAGGTACCCATATTTCAAAAAGAATACATTCCATGTATTTTAAATATGAGATGGAAATCCAATGTTAGATTTGATTATATGCAGTTATATGAACAAGTATCTTTCTAATAATTTTCTTGGAGATCCATTGACTTGTTTTGATAAAGAATTTGATGAACTCTTGTATGTTTGAAACAAAAGCTTGTTTGTTGATCAAGCAAAACCAAAACTAGTTACAAGAAAAAACAAAAACCATAAAAAAAGAACTCTTAGTGTGCGGCTATTATGATTTACATGTTAACTTAAGAGGCTATATATAAACATGAATGAGGCTTATACAAGGAAAACCCTAGAAATATAGGAAAATATATTGGGCCTTATTTTAGGCGTAATATATGGTAACATAAATATAAAATCGTTAACCTTCAACACCCCCTTTCAAGCTGAGAGTCGAAGGAAATCCAAGATCCCAAGCTTGCTAAGAAGATGATAGTGTTGATTTGTCCCTAAAGCCTTGGTTAGAATATTTGCAGGTTGATCACCACTCCCAACATGTATTGTGCTAATTAAACCATGACGTATTTTTTTTTCGAATAAAATGACAAGAAACATCTATGTGCTTGGTTTTATGATGAAAGACTAGGTTTTCTGCCAATTTTTGCACTACTTTATTATCACAATATAATAGCACTAGCTGTGAAACATTAATTCTCATATCTTTTAATAGACCAACCACCCAAACAATCTCACAAGTAGTGGTTGTCATGGCCTTGTATTCGGCCTCTATTGAAGAAAGAGTCATAACTGGTTGCTTTTTACTTTTCTAAGAAATTATTGAATGTCCAAGTGTAAGACAAAAGCCAGTAGTGGATCGACGTGTCATAGGGCATTTTGCATAGCTAGCATCACAAAGAGCTTGCAAGAGAAAATCACCATATGAAGGAAAGAATAAACCAAGCCCAACTCTTCCTTTGAGATACTTAACAATGCGGAGAGCTGCCTTCCAATGGGATTGCTTGGGAGCGTGCATGAATTGACTTAAGAGGAGTACTGGAAAAGTAATGGCAAGGCGTGTCATATCAAGATAATTCAGCTTACCAATCAATTGCTGATAACTTAAAATGTTCTCAAATGGTGGATCATCTATTTATGGACGAACTCGCTCATCATATTTCAAGTTAGTGAATAAGACATTTGTCTCCATAAGATTTCTGACAGACTTTACAACTAATAGTCCCAATTTAGAAATCAATTCTAAGATATACTTACGTTAACTAAGTTGCATGCCATTTAAATCTCGAAGGATCTCAATTCCAAGAAAATACTTAAGTTATCCCAAATCTTTGATTCGAAATGTAGAATGAAGATAGGCTTGTAAAGCCTCAATCTCTTGTGTGTCATCATCGGTAATTAAAATGTCATCCACATATATGAGCACTAAAATAATATTATCATCTTGTTCTTTAGTGAAAAGAGAATAGTCATACAATGACTGTCGATAGCCAGCAGATACTAAAACTTCTGTAAACTTCTCATTCCACTGTCATGAAGCTTGCTTTAACCCATACAAAGATTTTTTTAACCGACATACTTTGGACCCCCCTTCGAAAGGACTCTCAGGTGGTGGTTTCATATATACTTCCTCATCTAAGTCTCTTTGTAAAAATGCATTATGGACATCCATTTATCGAATAATCCATTTGCGTTATGAAGCAATAGATAATGCACTTCTAACTATCACATATTTTACTATAGGAGAGAAAGTCTCATGATAATCAATGCCTTCTATCTAACTATAACCTTTTGTTACCAGATGAGCCTTAAAGTACTCAATACTCCCATCAGCATGATACTTAATCTTGTATACCCATTACATCCTACGGGTTTTCTCCGTGGTAGTAGATCTACCAATTCCCATGTTCCATTCGATTCTAATGCTTTCATTTCCTGATCCATGGCATCTCGTCATCCAGAATCCTTAACTACCTCATGGTAAAACAATGGTTCTATCTCAAGTGAAATGGCTGCTATGAAGTGTTGATGTGGAATGGGTAAATGTGTATAAGATACATAGTCAAATATGAGTACTGTATGGATGAACTAACATTGTTGCAAACATAATTTTGAGTCCATATGGGTGGCTTGGAAATTCTAGTAGATCATTTAGAAAGTGATAAAGGGACTATGGGATCAGACATGGTTAGTGAGAAAGGATCATCCTCTATTTCATCATAAGTGAAAACATGAGATGATGTAAAAGGAGGATCTATAATCTCCAAGGTAAAATCATTGGGTTAGTTGCCTAATATATTGAAAGTGATAATATCTGGTGTAGTATGAATGGTTGTATCAAGAATGGAATTTGATTGGGTAGGAGAGATTACCTAAGCCTCTGAATTAAGGTTAACTCTAATAACTTGTTGTGCAGGTTCCTTGTCTCAAGATGACATCATAGGAAATTCAGAAGAATGGGACCCAGTCTCTATGTTTGTAAAAGGGAAAACATTTTCATGAAAATGAACATCACGGCTCACAAAAAATTTCTTTCTTTCAATGTCATAAAGTTTATACTCTTTTTGCCTAAAAGAGCATCCTATGAAAATATTAGGAATAGCTTGAGGGGCAAATTTGTCTTTATGCCCCACCACTGAAGCATAACAAAGGCAACTGAAGACTCAAAGTCTAAAGAGATCAGGAGCTTTCCCATGAATCATTCATAAGGAGATTTTCCATGTAAGAATGAAGAAAGAATGCGATTGATAATGTGTGTGGCAGTGAGTATACACTTACCCCAAAAACATGTAGGTATAGGACTTTGAAATTTTAATGCTTATGCAACATCTAATAAATTACAATGTTTACATTCTACCACACCATTTTATTATAAGGTATATACACATGAATTTTGATGCATTATACCCTGTGATGAAAACAATTTGTCACATGAGGAATTAAAGAAATTAGTTGCATTATCATAATGAATGCGTTTGACTCCAATGCTAAAATGATTTTGATTTGTGTTAAAAAAAACGTTCCAAATGTAATACTATTTTAGTCTTATGTTTCATGAGGAAAGTCCAAGTCTCTCATGAAAAATCATCAACAATGGTTAGAAAATATTTCGAACCATCATAATTTGGGGCATGATATGGTCCCCAAATGTTTACATTGATTAAATCAAAAAGATTTTTGACATTCTCAATGCAAATAGTGAATGAATCATATGTTTTCTTAGCAAGAGGGCAAACTGAGCAATGAAAATCAGAAGACGGAAAATCTTTGAAATCATTCAAAAATTTAAATTTTGATAAAGACATATGACCAAGTCTTGAATGTCATAAATGAAAATTAAGATCATTACATGTTGAAGTAATTGAAAAGGCCAGTGCAGTACTGAAAAATTTGCTAACATGCTTATTCCTAGGGTGCAAGAAAAGATAAAGTCCATGTCGCATTCTACCAATTCCTTTGACGTCACCCGTTGAGAGGTCTTGAAACACACACAAATCAACACAAAAAACCATTAAACAATTATTCTCTGCAGTGAATTTAGTTACAACAAAAAATTATATTTAGAATCACGAGAATAAAGAATGATATGTAATTTTAAACTGTCAGCTAGGGTTATGGAATCAGTATGGGTGACTTGGGTTAGTTCCCCATTAGCAGTTTAACAGATCTAGACTTAGACATGCATTTAATTGAAAATTCTAAGCAATTAAAATCGACAGTAATATGATCACTAACCCCACTATCTATAATCCAAATGTAAGGAAAAGATTATGGAATACCTATTCCATTAGCATGAGAGGTCCTACCATAGTCTTCCTTGATTAGATGAATACGTTCATACTGCTCTAGTGTAAAAGTGTAGCTACTAGGCTCAACAGTGGCCAAATTGACAGTAGAATTACTAGTAAAATTCTTGTGACTCGGGGGATAACCATTAAGCTTATAACAAGCCTCCTTTTTGTGTCCAAAAAGTTAACAATGCTCACATTAAGGTCATTTAAGACGATAACAATTTTTCTTGTAGTGCCCTTTTCGTCCACAATGCTCACATTTAGGTTTGCCAAAAACTCTAGACGACGCATCATTTTGCCCTGCTTTGAGCGAAAACGATGTGTCATTTTTTTTATGCAAAGATGTTGTCCCAGTTGATCACTTAGGCCCTAGTGCCGCAACAAGTGGCTTAAATGCAGACCAGCTTGTTACGTCAGTCTCATATGTTGCCGTAAAAGCCTGAGAATCACCATATGTCTTCTCTGGTCCTCCATATCGATATTCAACATTGTTGGCGATGGAATAAGCTTACAAACCGTCAGAAAGTGGCTTCATGAGAAAATTTTGGCCTTTAAGATGAGAAAAGCGGTCATCTAGTCTTCTCAAGAATTGATAAAACTTCATGCGTTCTTGATAAAGTTTCCAACCATCAGTTTTGGACATCACCAATGAATCTAGAGCCATCAATGTTGCATACTCACCCCATAATGCTCTTAATCGATGAAAATAAGAAGCAATTGATCCACCCAATTGTTTTGTGGAGCTTAATTCATTCAGAGGGGCATAGATTTGGGTTGGGTCAACCTGGCTGTAACGAGTACAGAGCTCCTTCTAGAGATCAGTAACACTAACTGTGTAGATTAAGCCCTCATAGAGTTGCCTAGATAGCGAGTTAAGGATCCAAGAAAGACAAATTGCATTACAACGCTCCCAAATAGGCAAATAGGGCAAATTTTCAGCCGGAGTAAGGTATTTGTCATCCATGAATACCAACTTGTTCTTAGAGAGAAGAACAAGTTTCATAGCACGACTCTAAATAGCCTAATTACTAGAGCCATTAAGTTTGAAACCAACCTAAGGGGCTTCACTAGTGTCACCAAGTGGTAGATATAGGGGATCATTTGGGTTTGTGATGATCGGAATTGGGGAAACATAATCCTCATGATGATCCAATTTAGAACCTGATTAATCCCCTTTCTCTTTGTGAGTTTTTTGAGCATGAGGAGCAACATATGGAGTAACCAGTGGTTGAAGAGGACTCGATTCAGTAGCCATGACAAAAACAAAAAAGTCTCCAAACTACTCGTACTAGGAAATATCCAAGAAAAAATAAATATTTGACAAAGTATCCGAACCACAACAACAAACCAAAATAGTCACAAAGTGTGGAAGCAAGGAGGAAACAAAAAATTACCAAAGATCGTGTGGCTGCTTGGTGTAGTCAGAAAAGTCAAATTTGTTTGATCGGAGTAGTGCCAAAGAGGTAGAAAACCTATAAAGCAAAAGACAAAACTAGGCAGTGGCAAAGTGTACCTTTTTGGAAAGAGAAAACCAAGTGCACTTTTTCTTGAAATTGAGAAAAGGTATGAAGAAAAATAAAGGCATCAAGTCTTTCATGCACAACATCTTTCTTTTTAGTTCGGAGAAAGAAAATCGTATAACAAAGACAAATTACTAGAAATCCAGAATTGTTTGCTCGGCAACGTAAACAAAAACTAACCAAAGAATTCAACAAAATCGTTAGCTCTCGATACCATGAAGAATTTGATGAACTCTTGTATGTTTGGAACAAAAGCTTGTTTATTGATCAAGCAAAACCAAAACTAGTTACAAGAGAAAACAAAAGTCATAAAGAAAAGAACTCTTAGTGTACGGCTATTATGATTTATATGTTAACCTAAGAGGCTATATATAAACATGAATGAGGCTTATACAAGGAAAACCCTAATAGCTCATAATATAGGAAAATATATTGGGCCTTATTTTAGGCGCAATATATGATAACATAAATATAAAATCGTCAACCTTCAACAGATACCCCACACACGAGTAAGGAAAATGGCTTTAATACCAGTTAACAGTCAGACCCCACAGTTGACCAACCAAAATCCATAAATAATGGTAAAATGAGGTTCGACACTTATAAGGTCATGATTTTCAAGCTCCCTTACCAGTGTAGGACTAATAGTTTTACAGATACTAGTGTAGGATTGCTATTAAAAGAATTTTCTGCACATGGCTTCCATTTGAACTGAGTTAACAGATAATGAATTTTTACTAGGGTTTCAACTTTTGCAAACTTATATCCCAGACACATTCGAGGACCTCCTCCGAATGCAATGAACTGAAGAAAATCTATAAAAGTAAGAAACATACACGACTAAAGGTGGTAAACACAAAGATCTAAAATCTTAGAAAATAAAAAACAAGTGAAAGCTAGAAAGAGGAAAAGAGACACAAGAAAGCTTATTTGAAAAGCCATGGACGTAAAGCCATTCGGACTTGCTATGAGCTACCCAAAAGAGAACATATTTCTTCCCTACAAAGGTTTCACTGCATTGTATTGTTTTGGTTGAGCACATGATTTTATAGCAGCCTTACCGAGTACATGAAGCAGATTTGGTTAGACAAAGAGTACACATAAACTAGTCCCACACTTGACAAGAGGTCTCTTTTTGCAGAGAACGTAGGATGCTCTTGTCACTTTTCTCTACATGGTTGAGTGCCTTTTCGGACTTGTAGTTTTACGTGTGCAAGTGGTCTTTCTTTAACATGAACAAGTATGGCAGAATTGATGCTTGGTTTTGAAATCTAATTGGGTCGAACTTGGCTTCTAGGAATATGCTGTTGTCCTTATGGATCATCACTACAACCCAGAACATAAGAATTTCAAATAGAGAATTTTAGTCTTATAATTGCTGTAGGACGGCGGAAGAGGAAATACAACCGAGTAAACTAAATATGTGATTCACTTACTTGCCATCCCTTGAGAATCGGGTACCCACCATATTCAACATCTCTTAGGGCCTTCTTGAAGCCGCCAAAGAAGCAACCATAATTAGTGTTTCCATTGCTACTTTCCTGGTGTGCTTCATTTTGCTTAGATGGTCTCATGTAAAGTACTCTCTTAAGTGCTTGCTTTTAGCTATCTCTCCCTGTTTTGCAATATCATGAGTTTCCCATCATCAACCAGTTGAATGGAAAGTGAAATAGAACCGGGCCACCTCAGTTCCACAACCGAGCCTTATAAATTGTCCCGATCTATTTTCTTAGATTTTGCTTTGCTTACACACTGTGCTCTTAGAAGGAGCACCTACAACTGCAGATGTTGGGGTGAAGTCAAAAGTAGGAATAAGAAAAAAGTTATAATTTTACCAATTATGGTTTGTCTAATAATATCTATAAACATTAGGCTTTTTTATTTTTTTATTTTTAGAGAATGTGAATAATAACTTAACAAATTTTATTAATATCAATAAAATTAAACATAATAATTATATCTTGAATAAATATAAAAAACAAGATATAATCATAACCCTTAAGAAAAGGTAAAACACTTGTATATTAAGTTGTCACGTATGAACAAAAGTAAAAATATAAAATATATTGGACAGCTTAAGGTTTGAGAAAATTCCAGTTGCATTATATTATTCAAAGAAGAGAAATTCTATGACAACTCCTTGGCATCTAAAACCTACCAATGGATCAATTCTGGGGTTAGCAAGCGATCGTGATGGTCACTGTGGTGAGAATACAAAGCAATGGAGATCGGAGGGGAATCACCCTTTTCGAGGTTTATGCGGTGGAGTTCCGCTTGGAGAGATGAAATTCAGCCGTCTATGTCGGCTTTCGCCACTCAAGATTCTAGCTCTTCTAGAATCCGAGAGGCATCTCGGCCGTTGGATTCCATTGGACTTGGGTTTCAAACTCACTAACTCTCAAGCGAGCAAGCGTCAGAGAAACCCTAACCAGAGAGAGTTAGACCAAGTTTGGAATTGAACTGCACGGAAGTAGGGACGAAGGTGGACCGTTTTTCAATATCAATCTCTTATCCATGAGCTTTTGTGTGCTATTATTCTTGAAATTTACAACTTTTATAAGCTTTTGTCTATAATCAGTGGGGATAAAAAAGAAAAAAAATCACACTATACTAGAAAAGAAAAAAATAAATAAAGCACAATTTTGAACTTTCTAAAATTAATTATTAACTAAATCTTAGTTGTCGTATTACGTAACCACATGATACATATCAATTTCATTTTTATCAAGAAAGTAGGGGGTGGAGGAATTTAATCCTAACTAATTTGGTTTATGACCATGACAACATGGCACAAGCAAGGATTTTAAGTTTACATTTTATATCTAGTTAGGATTTAACTAAATTAGTGGATTTTAAAGTTATTTAAAATCCCATCAGCCATATACTTAAGTTCTCCGCATGCTGGTAAAGTTGGTATTATGGAAGTTCATAACAGTCATGTAAGACTTCATATTACGGTGGTCTTACAGTCTTTTGGCTTCTTCTTGTCAACATTACCTCTGCATTATCCATAAGGGATTAAGAAGATAAAGCAGATTATGAGGTCCAAGATGGTAGCCAAAAAACAAGTCTTCAAAACGATCGATTCGTACGTAAAAATTGCAAATCGTATGCAATACAAAATGCCCATACCTATTCTTTAGCACTAAAACCCCTTCATCTTTTTCCTAGCCTTGGTGTCATCAAATAATACTACAAAATATGGGGTAGAAGTTGAAAAGAAAGTAGAGCTACCAGGTCTCTACTCGGCAAACTCCCTTGTGATGACTGCAATAAAAGAATGCAGATTGTCTGAACTAACACTGAATTAACGAAAAATGAAAGTATTTTAGTGGCACCAAAATCACCATTTCAAATTCTTCAAGAAAATCCAAGAATGGTGTGTCATTTGTACCTTACTGTACTTAGGTAACCTTTTCTTTAGACACCCGGCTGCAAGCATCCTCTTTCACTTCTTCCTTCGTTTCATGACTCTCCTCGTTGATACGATAGTTGTTTTTGCTAATATCGTTTGAATCAAGTGATGGTAAATCTGCTAATATGATAATCAATTAAAAGCTGGGAGCAATCCTCAGATATATCCAAAAACCCAAAAAGAAAAAGGTTCTAAACTCTTAGCACATATTGTACAGAATATATTTTGCACCAATCAATGAAGAGAAGGACCAAAAAGTTGCAGACATGCAAATAGGCTCAGTGATCACAAGGGGCTAGATCATAGGGCAAGGCATATACGGTTTTGCATTTGCTAGAAGCAACAGATCCACAATAAATTTACCGGAAGTCGGGAAGGGATATTCTTCGGGAGAGTTCTCTCCACCGTTCTCGAACACAACCATGGTCTTGTTATCGTTTTCATCCGATTTGGTAGACTCTTCTCTTTCCCAAGAAGCTCGAAGTCTAGAAGGCAAATAATTGACCACTGAGAAGAATTTTATCGCATTGTCAATTATCACAAATCCCACAGGTTGGACAACTAGAGTAAGTTTAGGCTTCTTTTCTGGCAGGTGTGCGCTATGGAGGAAAACCGATCTCCTTCGAGACCGTTGCATTCACTGAAGGATGACCACTTTCTGCCATAGCCGGTGCATGTTCTGACGGTATATCACGCACTATTTTGACCCCCTGCAGTTCTGGTGGAGCAATAGTTGGCATCGCGCCTCCGGAGGAGAATTAGTCTCTGACGCTGCGGCTAATGTTGGCTCTTGAGGTTGAGAGGCCTCTTCTTCCTTTGCGTCAAGGGAAGGTGGATTTATTCTGTAGAGACAAAGATTAAGCTTACATAAACAACAGTAGGCAGAGAAGAGAGGGGGAAAGACAACACGCAAGAAAGTTCTTTGTAGGTGCGTTGATAAGGAGTGCCAGTTGGCTTTGACTGAGAATCGGGAATGGCTGATGGTTTCTTGCAGTTTTAGTTTTGGCGGTTGGGGAAAGAAATTCAACAAGTACCCAATTTTGGCGGGTCGAAGGGAACTCAAGACGCTTGAGGGGGCAACTATGTTGTGGCATGGAATATAGTTATGCGACAAAGATTGTACAACTCCGTACAATCAAGCTCCAAAACAAGTAAGGCAACATGAAGGTGCAGTTTCCAAAATTCAGAAAGGATTGAAACTTAATTTAAAATAAACGCCAAGGCCAGCTCTTAAGCAATAAAATCTCTCAGCTTTGGTTACAAAATTGGTATTTCATTAAGCAACCCCCCAGAAGGAGGTGCAACTAAGAAGAGAAGCTGGTCTCTTGAGGGGAAACTCTTGAAATGCCACCCAAGCTCTACTTCTCGAACTCCCATATGATGCCTCCATCCTCTACAACCTCGAAGCACAAATTTAGAATAAGGACAACAACAATGAAGAACAAGCGGTCTGATTGACATATTAAATAATCAACCAGAGTAGACAGAAAGTTCAATTTAAGAAAAAAGAATGTAACAGGATCCAAGCATAAAAGGAATTAGCCTCCGATAGTTTATGAACAGAGCTATTCTCCATATTGTAAGCCAGCTACATATACCTGCCGATTAGTTCATCATAACTAAAGTAGCAGATCATATCATCATTCTTACAGTAGGAATTTGATTCTATTTGTTACAACTCAAAGGAAGACAAATTCTAACCAACACGATGAAGAACCACGTTTTTTAATCTTTTCCCTTTATAAAATACCTACAGGGCTTGCGTCACAGGGCTTAATGCATGGCAGAATGCATCGGTGATCGGCCGATGCTACTAGCTACATCAGCCCTTTTGTTACAAGCATTTAAATCCTACACTATTACTTGACAGGCACATATTACCATTTAAGATTTACCAAAAACGTGGAAATACGCTGTTAATAGTTCTCAACAGACCAATGACTAATGCGAGAGATGCAGAGAATAAATTGCCGTGACCTGAACAACAATCCAACAACTTAGATAGAAGACAAGTTGTTCAATCCTACATTATAAGGAAGAATTAATAATCGCCAGGCAAAAGGAGCATACCTTTGACTTTCTTGTTAATCCAGATCTCTGCCAGCATACCGGCACCAATTCCACCAGCAATACATGCTCCATAGAAGGCAATGGCAGATGGCAGGGACCTTCGAGGAAGGAAATAGCATTCTGGAATCTCTCTAATCCTTCTTGGCCGACGCTTCTTTACAATTGGTTCAGCATTGGGGTCCTTCTGCAAGTCACTGCCAACAGCTTTCCAGTCAACCCCCCTGAATGGATCTTTTGTCTCTTCGGATGCCATGAAATACTGTGGTAAGCCTTACAGCTCAAGTCTGACAAACCAAAGCAATAAGCCATAAGCCTTGTACAAAAGTCAGAGGATTAGGTGGGACAGAAAACCATTAGAATATGAACCAAGAGATTATGACACTGACAAAAGCAACTCAGAGTTAACAGTAGCACAAATGGGCAGATGCTGGCAGTAACAGAAACTTCATAATATTAGTAAAATACCCAGAAAAAAAAAATCCAGTTAAGTGTCAGAATATTTGACTAGTTGGTCAAATTTATCATTTCTGATCAACATAAGATGTTGGAATATGTAACAATTTATATGATATAATAATGTCATAAAGCAATATCTAAAATAACTGAAGAACTACCTTTAGAGAAAGTGTTAGAACATTAACAAAATAGTTAAATTCATTACTTCATAAAATAACAATTCAGTATTGAATAGAACTTTCATTCTATAATCAATCTCTCTAAATTATATGTAACAGGTCTTTGTTTCCAAACATAAACAAGATTTTTAAATTATTTTCCATCAACTTAAATTGTTAGGATAATAGATAGTATAACAAGAAGCAACAAATGTTATAAGAAGAACACAGTTAAAAAGAAAAAAAAAAAGTGTCACCCAAGTATGTAAGAAATCATCCAAAGGTTTTAGCAACTCTAAAAGATCTAATGTATAAGGTTAAAATACCTTAATTATACAGACAAATAATCAAGAAATCGATTCAACCTTATCAAGAATGAAAGAATTGGATGGTACGATTAAAAGACCAATTCACTACTCAATTTGGAAACTTTTCCACGTTGGCCCTCAGTCGCAGCAGCAGCTGCATTGTTCCTCCAGAGAGTATCCAAAGCTAAACGCATAAAGGAATCAAGGAGATCTGGATGGTTCTCAAAAAGGATAGTGACATGAACAACAACGTCGAGAGTCAAGACCTCTCCCCTTCGCAAAATTGCCAGAAGATTGTGGAAATGCTCGTAAACATATCCTCTTCTGGAAAACGCTGACGCACATTGTTCAGGAACTCGATATGTGGGATCCACAATGGATTTATTTGCCCCTCCATGCCTCCTCTGCGGTTGGTTTGATCATCATTCATGGTGGATTATGTCGCTTAAGGGTTTCCAGGTCTTGGTCTTGTCTTAAACGAAACCAAGAAGATCCACACCGTCTCGGACAAGATGAAGAACTCCATTCCCTCAAGCGACATCATCCACCATGAGTGATGATGAAAACAAGTGCAGAGAAGGCATGGACTCGCAAACAAATCCATTTTGGATCAATTTTTTTTCCCCCTCAGTGACATGTGTTATTCCTAAACTCCTACAGGCTACAACCATAGGAGTGACATAGGAAGAGAAGAGGGATGGAAAACAATGGGGGATACCTTGCTTTTATAGGATCTTAAGGGAGGACAAGAGAAAGATACGTTGGTCTACAATAAATGTAAAAAAGACCTAGCTTGAAGAAGACCCATCAGATAAAGGATGCTACAGCAATACCTGCGTACGTTGTTATTCATAAACTATTTCTTTCATGCTGACATAGCATAGTGTCCTCAACCATTAAGCCATTTGAAAAAAATGAATATACTGCAGCTACAGCAGATACAATACGGGAAAAATTCAGTCTTAGAGATGATGGAAAATCACTTTCTCTTCACCAAAAAATACATCAAATTTAGAAAAGCAAATTTCAGAACTTGCCTGGTCAAGTGACCATCTCCCGAGAGAAGACTTTCACCTAACAACACCATACGTAGATTTCCTACAAAATCAATGGGAAAACGCGATCGTTATTGATGCAATTGTTGGATGGAATTCTTCTCCGGGAAGATGGTTACTTAGCTAAGGCAAGTTCTGAAATTTGTGGACAGTGCTTTTCTATCATCTGTGAGTCTAACTTCACACGCACTCATTGCCGTAGGATCATTTAATCTTATGGATCTTCTCTAACCTATGTTTTCCTTTTCATGGTTCTACAAATATTGTAAAGCCAGCAGCGTTTCTTACTCTGTCCTCCCTTAAAATCCTACAAACTCAAGGTATCCATCTCCACCCAGATCCTCAACCATCCTTACTGGCAACTCTTTCTACATCAACAATCATAAAAAATAATCCATTTGCAGCACAGTCCTACCACTACTTCTCAGCATCTCCATTCCACTTTCTATATCTTTTAGATACCTTTTGTCTTTTTCATTGTTCGATAAGCGGATATATAAATAAAAAGTTCCATTCACATGAAAACTTCCCCGAGATCCATATTCTTACAAGTTATTGTTTTTTTTTTTTTCCTCAAAATTCACCCGAACCCTATTCCGTCGCCCATGAAACATTAATCATAACCATGGATCTTCGCCAGAGATCCATCCGACATCATAAGACTCAAAGCGCAATCCAACTGTAACCCATAATTGACCCATCGTTGAGGAAAAATCCAACAATTCAAATCCAATCTTAAGTAAACTACTAAGAGCATTTCATCCAACATGACCTTTCTCTTTAATCAGTAACTCAAAATTTATCTTCAGCATCCTCGGGGACGTGTCCAACATAATAGAATGCCAGGCATTTGGACATCAATGTTACACTCGAAGCCCCAATTTGAAAATAAATTTACAGAACACGAATTACAGAGTTCTTCTAGTAAAAAATAGCAGTAGAAATGGTTCGAACTGACTAACAAATAAAACTGAAAATGGTGATAGAGATAATCCAAGACAAAAACAGAAAACAGACCAGACGAAAGGAAATGATGAGTTCGAGATGAAACTGAAATACCTGGTGGTGATGATTTGGCTGAAATTGTGGTAAGATTTTGAGCGGGAGTGCTACAATTTAACGGATTTGGGTAGAGGTGCTGTAGAGGATCCAAAGGGTTTCGAATATTGTATTTCCAATTGGTTTTGAGTTGGAGTGGACGCGTGAGCACGAGTGCTGGCAAGGTAAATGGACCAGAGAAGTGCGGCCCATGCAACCGCTGGGCAAAAGATTCCCAATTTGGGCTTGGGTTGGGTTGATATATTAAAGAAGTATTGAAAATTTTAGTCAAATACTCGGGCTTAAGTATTGAAAGAAAGATGTATACAAATGCAGAGAGATGTATTGGCGGATGAAGAAGAAAGTCGCCATGGTTGGGGGCCAAAGATCTAGTATCTCTCACTGAGGAATATCAGGATGGATGACTGAAAACACTGGCAGTAAAGAAAAAGATAGAGGCCGCCGCGACCAAATTGCCGCATCCTGCTTCATTTGTTGTGTCAGTGAGCTGTCGTCGTAATACTGAATCTAAGTGATATTTGATTTTCATATTAATAGATAAAAATTGCCCCAATAGGTAAGAGTTTTCGAATAACTTGCCTTATATACCAATGATTAATAATTTACTATAAAAGAAGGAACTACCATATACAGCATTTGAACGTTTCCTTCTCCTATTATATTAATCCTGACTTTCTACCAAAATTCTTGGGAGAAAGATAGAACCTTCATGTTCTCTTCTCTATAAAGACATGCTAAGAAAAACATGTTCCTTGGATGATCAGATGAAGAGGTTTTCTTCATTGTAATGTGTCTAGTGATAGATTCAAAAGACCTTAAGTGCCAAACACACTGAGATGCATCGTGTTTTGATCCTCCTTTCTCATATTGTCCCCAATGTGGACTAATTGAGACCTCTGATCTTTTGCTTTCTTATGGTAATCTTCAACATGCTTGAGATTACAATGTGGTGGTCTTATAATCACAAGCCGAAAGGAATCATGTAGCAACAACCTCTTGGTAAGATTTATGAAAATCGAGGAATGACTTAGTTTGTTAATGACATTGCCCTACAAAAAAAATTAGACCTTCCAAAACTTTTAACCTTTCAACATGAAAAGTAATTTTTTAATAATAGAAGCAAGGTTCCTATTAAAAATACAAAATTCATATTTAAGCCACGTGTCATGTCAACGCTAGCAATCTACCTCGGCGTAACTTGCGTGCATTACTCCACTCGAGCAACGTAGCTCGCGTTGCCACGTTAGCCCTACAGGAGGACAAACTCGAGCGTCATCCCTTTCCTCGAGCTAACTCAAGCCCGACTGCTTCCCCAAATCTTGTCGGAATCCTCCCGACGGCAACGTATAGACCAGAAGTTTGTAGTTTGATGATGATGGCTTTGTCTTGTTGTCTGATTGTGATGATGATGATGGATGGGGTTAGGGCTTTTTGCCCTCTCCTATTTCTTGAATTTAAGAAGTAAGATCACAGTTAGAGAACAAAAATCTTTGGTTTTAGTTTTCATCTCCTGAAAAGAAATAAAAGGGTTTCTTGTTTCTTATTCTCTTGGTATTTGGTCATAGAAAAATAAGAATGTTTGATTTCCATTAAATTTTTTGCAAGTCGAGAAAAATAAACAATACCTCTTTTGTTTTTATTTATTTATTTATTTAATAAACGGGATGAATCGTTGTAATTTCATTAAATAAAAAGTTTGACAGCATGACAAGGCCCTAACGAGCCATTCTGATGGGCCATACAAGCTCTACATACCAAGGGCCGTTAATGGGTGATTCGAAGGAATCATTTTTAACAATTGCCGGACTTGGTACGACATGGGCTCTGCTGAAAGATTCGTCAGCCCATAGCTTCCATGTGAATAGAGTTATCAAATAATGGAATTGTAACAAACCCATATCCTGGACATTTTCAAGGACCTCCTCCGAATGCAAATGAACAAGTATGGCGGAACCAATGCTTGGTTTTCAAATCTGCTTTGGTTGAATATTGATAGTTTTGGAAATATGCTACTGTCCATATGAGTCATCTATCCGGCCCAAATGACATGTAAGCTTAAATAGAGACTTTTAGCTTTATGATTGTTTGAAGAGTGACATATAGTGGGATAGCAATACTTACCTGCTACCCTTTAGGAATTATGTATCGGCCAAATTAAACGTCTTTTCTGGTCTTCCTGAAGTCACCAAAGACAAGAGGCAAAATCCTTAGTGTTTCCATGTCTACTCCTGTACTTCTTTTTGGTTAGATCTTCTCGTGTAAGAAGCTCTCCTGAGGACTTGCTCTTTGATATCTCTTCATGATCTGCAAAATCATGGGCATCCCACAATTAGTGTTGCTCTTAGCTATTGCTATTTGGATTTAGCCTTTGATGCAAGTTAGGAAGCATATTTTTCCATTTTAAATTGACTTATAAGAAGGTAACATGTATTTATTTTAAAATTTTTTTTATACAATATGGAATACTCTTCACCCCTTACATGCCATCCACCACATAAATGAGTTGTGCTTGTAGTTGAACTTAAAATTTGATACTATTTCAAATTTAGGTCTTAGAAACTAACTTGTTAAATGATGATTTATTTTATTTTATTTTAAAAAAAATTCATGTAAGATGTAAATGATGTAAGATGCTTTTTAAACTATTCCTAAAAAATTGCTTAAAAAATTGAGGTATGCATTTTAAGTTCCAAGACAATAAAATTTACAAGAAAGCTATTATGGTAATAGAAACTAAAAATTTGTAGACTTAACAAGAGATATTTGTAAAAAAGATTTAAAAAAAAAGGAGTTTTCAATAATTTAGGATTAAGTTTATCTAGTGGAGAATAAGGTTCTCATAATAATCTAGTCGTATTTTAGTATGAGGTACCCATATTTCAAAAAGAATACATCCCATATATTTCAAATATGGGATGGAGATCTAAGGTTAGATTTGATTATGTGCAGTTATATGAACAAGTATCTTTCCAATAATTCTCTTGGAGATCCGTGACTTGTTTCCATAACTCTTTTTTTAAAAAAGAAAAAAAATATTCATGATTGTTGTGTGTTTTTACTACACAATCCATGTTAATCTCTGTAATCTCACCAAATGGCGTTGTCAAATGACTCCATCAATTAGCGTCAAGCCTTGTAATCTTGCCACACTACTATACTGTGTTGTACTACTCCGAGTAACACGATTTTAAGCTATCATCATTACATCGACATTGAAGGTTTTATGTACACCTTGAAGAACAGTTGCATACAAGGTAGGTTCACTTGCTAGAGCCCTCACCATGAAAGTCATTAAAATAGATGAAGTATCGTGTCCTGCAACCGTTACAAGCATCACACTGTGCATAATTTCATCCTCCGTTAGTTCTTTTGCATTGTCTTCCTTCATGATGCTCAGCAAGCAAGTGATGAGGTCTTGGTGAGGAGAAGCACCCTTTTCTTCAAGTTCCAATCTCTTCTCCTGAATGAGATCCTTAATCATGTTTTGAACCCTTACACTTGCTTCCAGGTTGCGGTTGTAGCGTGATAAGCGCAAGTTAACTGGAATGGACCACAGTCTTTCTGTCATATCGTGGAAGCAAGCAACAAGTTTTTCTCTTCCAACTCCTCGCTTAATGCCAAATGGAAGGGAGCAAATCATGTTGAATGTAAGGGTCTTTAGGAAGGGCAACATCTATAATAATGCAAACTATTTTGTCCACAAAACCTTGAGGTGGGAACTTACTCTTTTTGGGGCTTTTGAAAAAGTCATCCCCAAATCTCATTATAATATCTAATCTCATCTTAAACTTTTAGTTTGAACGATTCATCTCCAAAATAAATTTTTTTATTGGAATTTTCCACTAAAATCTAACATATATAAGCATGTGATATACATAATTGTTATTAGATCATCATTAGTTTTTTATAATGTCATTACTTTTCACCAAATAATATCTTTAAAATAAATCTCTAACCTATGCTTTTAAGTACAATAGAAGATCCAAATTAGTGAGATTCTATTATTTCTCATAAATGACCTTGAACATTATGTGTAAGACAAAATTTGATATCAAATATGTGATCCCTAGTGATAAAGTTCAAATAAAAGGAATGCTCCCCCAACCTTTGAACTAGCTTTTCAATTGGTTTTTTAAGCTTTTGAACTTATTGGAACTCAAGTTGAATATGTTGCATCTAGTGTGACTTTGAGTTCAATGTTACTCAGTGTACAACAACATGTGTGCAAGACTAAAGTTCCATATTGAGTATACAATTTTTTGTAATAAAGTGATTCTATAACATTTGAGTTAGTTTTTGGTTGGGCCTTTGGGTCTTCTAATAAACATAAACAAACATAAACAAACATATTTGGTGTGACAAACAAGAAGTCCTTACTAAAACTAATTTTGAATTATGATGATGACTTAAATTTGACATTAGCAATTCCTACAACTATAAACATGCAATAATTGACTGTTTCTATATTGGAAAGTGGGATTTAAAATCCTTATGTTCATATGATTTTCTCTTAGGAATTTTGCAAACAAACAATCAACATATCACAAATACTAAAGGTAATGATGTTTCTTATCTTGGTTGCATGATGAACAAAGCCTAATTGAAATACCAGCATTTGGTAGACTTCATTGTTCTATAAATAGTCACATTTGTGTCCATATATTTAAAATTTTGAAATTACTTCATTTGTTTATCTCCCAAGCCAAAAACAATTTGAAGTTAGCAATGGCCTTATTCAACTATAACTTTTACATTAGTAGTTTTTTAGGAACATCAACATACCTTGATCTGCTGTTTGCCATTCTAATGCATCTTGCTCTACTTCTTGACTCCTTAATTTTCCCCACATACTATTTTAGTGATTCAACCTTTAAGTGTGAAACAAGAATGCCTCTAACATGCTTGTGATCTTCACCATTTAGCTTTAGTAGATTTTGTTACCTAAAAGTTTTTGAGGGAACAAAGTTTGATGATTGCTAATTATGTTGCTTTCATTGGTGAATACAAACTTATTTGCAACTTGTCCATAAATAAGCATTGTTGGTTTATCCAAGAGGCTTAGCTTTAAATATACATCATACTTTCTAATTCCCTATTCCAACCATTTTTTTACTATATTCACTCACATAACTTGAAGAAAGCCAAGGCTTTAGCTTTGTTAGAAGGCTTTAAGGTCAAACTCAAAAATTACCTTGAAAGGAGGTGCAAACTTCTTTAATTTAAACAAACCTTCATATATATGTCTTCAAAGGGACAAATTTTTTTTATTGCTAATTATGTTGCTTTCATTAGTAAATACAAACTTATTTGTAGCTGTCCATAAATGAACATTGTCAGTTTACTCAAGAGACTTAGCTTTAATATTAGACCATACTTCCTAATTCTCTCTTCTAGCCATTTTCTTATTTTTGTTTTTTACTATATTCACCCACATGGCTTAAAAAAGGCTAAGGCTTTGGCCTTATTATAAGGCTCAATGGTCTAACTTAAAAATTAACTTGAGAATGAGAGTAAAATTCTTTAAATTAAACAAACCTTCATATATGTGTCTTCGAAGGGACAAAGTTGCTACTTGCTAATTGTGTTGCTTTCACTAGTGAATACAAACTTATTTGTAACTTATCCATGAATGAGTATTGTTGGTTTATCCAAGAGGCTTAGCTTCAATATTAGACCATACTTTCTAATTCTCTCTTCTAACCATTTTTTTTTAAATTGTATTCACCCACATGGACTAAACAAGGCCTAGGCTTTGACCTTGTTATAAATTGCAAAGGTCTAACTTAAAAATTAGCTCAAGAGTAAGAGTAAATTTCTTTAATTTAAGCAAATCTTCAAATGCATGTCTTCAAGGGGATAGAGTTTACTTGTTGCTAATTTTGTTGCTTTCACTTGTGAAAACAAACTTATTTACAACTTGTCCATAAATAAGTATTGTTGGTTTATCCAAGAGACTTAGCTTCAATATATAATAAGGATACTTAAACATATAATGAGGATATAAAATGAAAACATTGACAACGTAAGACAATATTCAGCTTTAACAATAATATGTTTCGAATTAGAGATAGAAGTATTGGATGTCCTCATGTGACCTAATCCAGTGTATCCTTTGATTTGAAGTTTTCTTTGTTTGACAGTAATTTATTTATTAAAGATCCATGATGGAAATACAAAGTAAGATATTAAAGTACCAAATATCTTACAGAGCTAATATAGTTTCCCCAGTACAAGTCCGACAATCACAATATTAAAGATCCAACGGGCTCTAACATGGTTTCCTTGGAACAATTTGGATTGGAAGACCTTGACTCGGTACAAGCATGGGCTCCCTCCTGAAGGATTTGTCGGCACTAAGCTTCCAGGTGAACTGAGTTACCAGATAATGAATTGCGACCAAGATTTCGATTCTTACAAACTCATATCCTGGACATACTCGAGGACCTCCTCCGAACGCAAGGAATGAATATGGCGGAACTGATGCTTGGTTTTCAAATCTACTTGGGTCGAACTTTGACGGTTCTGAGAATATACTGCTATCCATATGAGTCATCGGCGCAGCCCAGAATATCTGCATGGTGAAATGGAGTTTTTCAACTTTATACTTGTTTGAAGAGTGATACATAGTGGGACAACAAAAAGAGGTTTTACTCACCTGCCACCCTTTAGGAATTAGGTATCCACCATATTCAATGTCTTTTTTGGTCTTCCTGAAGCCACCAAAGACAGGAGGTAACAGCCTCAACGTTTCCAAGGCTACTCTCCAGGTGTACTTCATTTTGGTTAGATCTTCCCATGTAAGAAGCTCTCCTAGGGGCTTGCTCTTTGCTATCTCTTCATGTTCTACAAAAACATGATCACCCCACCGTCAGTCTTGTTTGAGCAAAGCTTAAAGAACTTGACCATTATAGTGCAACAATTGGCCTTTACAACTGAGATAGACTTTTATGAAGAATACCTTGAAGAACAGCAGCACGCACAGTAGGTTCAATTGCCAGGACCCTCAAGAGGAAAGTCATGAGAACAGATGAAGTATCATGTCCTGCAACCATGACAAGCATCACATTTTGCACAATCTCAGTCTCAGTCAATACTTGTTCATTCCCCTTCTTGATGCTAAGCAAGCAAGTGATGAGGTCCTGGTGAGGAGGACCATCCTTTTGTTCCACTTCCACTTTCTTTTCACGAATGAGTTGCTTAATAATGTTTTGAACCCTTGCACTTGCTTTCAGGCTGCAGTTATAGCTTGTGAACGGCAGGTTAATTGGAATGGACCATGCCCCACCGGCCATATCCTTGAAGCCGGCCAAGATTTTATCTCTTCGAGCTCCTTCCTCAACTCCGAATAGAAGAGAGCAAATTATGTCAAATGTGAGGGTCTTCATGAGGGGCAACACCTATAATAGGACAAAGCATTTTGGGGTTTATACATATATCAACATCAAATTTTAGTATAAAACTTAGTTTCATCTTGAATTTTCAGTCTAAACAATCAACTTTTGAGATAAATCAATTCTTTAATCATAATTTTTTTCACTGAAGTGTACTCAATATAGTCACATCTTACCTATCATTTGAAATTACAACAAGAATATCCCAGTTAATGGGGTTCTTTATCCTTAAAAGAGTCTTACCCTTAGACATCCATAAACTTCATTTACATGAAAAAGGACTTCTTTTTTCTTTTTTAACAACAATCAACCTTATGTAATGAACTCCCTTTAGAAGAAAATAATGATATCCCCCACAAAATAAAACATGGAGTAATTTTAAAATTTTCTACACTAAAGGGAAGAGATTAGAATCCTTATGAATGGAACTATAGTTCTCAGTAAATTTATCAAACAAACAATCAAAATTTCACAATTCCCTTAATAATTATTGTGTCTTGCCTAGATGATGAATAAAACCTCATTAGAACAGAATTAGACTTCATTGTTGTACTAAACTCACTTTTGGTTCCAACCATGAAAAGGTTAAAGCACGCCATGATCATATTCCAATAGTTTAGTACTTTCTTGGATGACATCAACATACCTTGACCTCTTGCTTGTCGTTCCAATGCATATGAATATGCTTCTTAACTTCCACATCCATTTTCCCCACATACTGCTTTAATGATTCAGGCTTCAAGAATGATACTAGTGCACCGCGAACACGCTTGTGATCTTCACCACTTAGCGAAAGTATATTCCTCTCCCCCAAAATCTTTACAGTTGATTGGGTTTGCTCATTGCTCATTATGCTACTATCACTAGTGAATACAAACTTGTTTGCAGCTTGTCCGTGGATGAACACAGTTGGTTTACCAAAAAGTCTCATCTTTGATATTGGACCATACTTTTTGACTCTTTCTTCTAGCCATTTTTCAGCAGTGTTAGACTTCATGGTTCGAAGAAAGAGAAGGCTTTGGCCTAAAATCGGTACTCCAAGTGACCCCGGCGGCAGCCTCTTTGATGATCTTGTTCCCCTTGTTAGGAGAAAGAATATGGATATGAGGAAGAGAAAGATAACTATGAAAATACCCATTCTTCTTCTTTTGTGAGAGGGGAGAAGACTCAGAGAGAGATGGCAAGAAGGTAATGCAAATGAACTTTATATAAGCTCATAAAGGAGTGAATTTTTGTTTCTTCTTCGCTTTCTATTTTGTCTCTGAGTTTATTGTCTTTATAATCTACGCCGAATGTTGCACTGTTAAGTCATATACAATTCCTTAAAAAGAAACAAAACCTTCGTATCCTTCTCCCACTTAAGACATGCTGTGAAACATGTTCCTTGAAAGATCAGATGAAGTTTTCTTCGTTGTAATATACCTTAAATGCCAAATGCTTGGAGATGCATCATGTTTTGATCCTCCTTCCACATTTCGGCAACGTGGTGGGAATGACTGAGACCTTTCGTCTTTTGCTTTCTGGCATACTCTTCAGCAGGCTTGAGATTACGATGTAGGAGTTCTATAATCACAAAATCCAACAATCTGCCGGCCGAACAGAATCATTTAACAGTAGCTTCTTTGCATGATTTTGTAAAGTCGAGGAATGACTTAGTTTGATAAGAACATTGCAGTGGAAATATAAACCATTTGATTTAGGTTTGATAAGGACGTAGTAGAAAAATAAACCATACCTCTCAAAACCGTTTCTTTTTCTTCCCGAAGAATAAGGATATATGTGTTTACTCATGAAGAGGTCTTTTTTTTTTTTTTCAAATTCTCTAGTGAGTTAGTCAAGAAAACCCCTTTTTTAACCTTAAAAACTAGCTTATAATAAAGGCCATATATTTTATTTTTATAAAATTTTCTCAAATAGGATACTCTTTTAAGATACTTTTAGTACAAGGGTAATTTATCATCTTTTGTACGTTATGGATGTTGCTTCCAAACTTGGGTTGTGAGACTACGTTATTTAGTACATTTCTTTCTTACAAATATGATTGTAAAAAATAAATTTACATTTCATTTTAGGAAGTTTCTTAAATAAGATTATGTGATATAAAATACTTTTTCCCACTATTTTTAACATGCCTGCTTAGATATAGTCAATATAGGCAGTGAGCTTCATCGTAAGGGTAATAGATTTTCTTTTATATATTGATAAGTGCTGCCTTCTAAATTCTGGATTTTGATATTATGATAAGAAAACTCATTTCCTCCTTATAAATTGGCTTTTAAGAATTATACATATATTTATCTTTCAAGAAGTTTTTCAAATATAATTTAAGTAATGTGAAATACTTTTAACACATTTTTTAACACATTGATTAGGAAATTAAGGTGGACATTTAATTTCCAAGACACAACAAACTTCACATGATTTGCATATTGAACGTGAGATATAAGTAAACGAAATTCCAAAAATGATATTCTTCAAATAATCTAGGGTTAAGTTCATTTCATGGAGAATAAAGTTTGAGGTATTGATATTCCTAGAAGATCATATCCTACGTATTTTAAGTATGGTATAGAGATCTTAATATAGGTTTGTTTCTGTAGAGGTATACAAAAAACATGGATCTTCCAATAATTCCATGTTGTCCCATATTACGTGGCATTTGGAACAAGCTTATTTCACATATCATAAGAATGGAGTAAAGCTTTTTCTAGTGATCTGTGGGAGCATTTCCTCCCTGAACAGCAAGTAAAAGAGGTTCAGGACCTTCTCTGTGTTAACTGATACAAATAAAAAGGGCAACAGGAATATACAGGAGAAAGAAGAAAAAAAAGGAACAACAAAAAGCTTGTCCTGAAAAAAGGTTTTCTTCTATGTTGTCCAAGAATATAGAGAAAAGTCAAAGAACATCCCATAGAAGCGTTAAGATGAGTAATGCACTTGTATAAGAATTGAAATCCTTGGCATGGTAGTATGCCTTGGCTGGCTATCACACTCTTCAAGCACACAACATAAATTTGTTATGTGTCAACCACTTTATCAAAAACCTAAATTTAAAGACTAGTCTCAAACATGTTAAAAGCGCACTTTTTCTATTTTTAAAGCTTGAATCACTAAAATAGTATGTGAGATTGTTGGTTGCTGATCAACAGGAATTTTCGATGGTGCTAATTATGCTGTTATCATTGATGAATACAAACCTGTTTAGAACTTGTCCATTGATGCACACCATCGGTTTACCAAAGAGGCTCATCTTCGATATTGGACAATACTTTTTAACTCTTTCTTCCAGCCATTTTTTTTTTGCAATATTTGGCTACACGGTTTGAACAAAGACAATGCGTTGTCAATTTTTTGGTTATCTTGATGTCTAGGCCGAATGTTCCATTTTTATCTTATCTAGAATTCATGGAAGAAAGACAGAACCCTCCTAGGGTATTCTTTGTGATTAAGACCTTAGATCTTTTCTGATGGTAATCTTCAACAAGTTTGAGATCCTAATGTGGTGATTATAATCAAAACCCAAATGGAATCATTTAGTAATAGCCTCTTGGTAAAATCAAGGAATGACTTAGTTTGTTAATGACATTGCCCTACAAAATAAATTTACCTTCCAATGACTATTATTTTTAAATTTTTTTGAAACAATAATAAGAACGAGGTTCCCATTAAAATAGAAAATTCATATTTCTACCACTTATGAAAGCCATGTGAGCATACCTTGTGTGGATGGACAACAACGTAGCTTGCATTGCCATGTTAGCCCTACAGAGGCCAAACTCGAGTATCATCCCTTACCTCTAGCTGGACTGCATTTCCACAAATCTCGTTGGAGTCCTCCCATTAATGGCAATATCGACTAGAAAAGGAATCCTTTTGATCGAGTAAATCATACTTGACTATCAATCGACCAAAATGGAAAACATGGGCAAATAAATCAACATATCAAAAATTTTCCCTTTTTATAAGATTAGCAAATATTCATGGGAAATTAGCTTACTGCCGATTACCACGAATTATGATTTCTTTCCTTTATGCATTATCCTATCGACTCCTTATGATACATATGTCCCGTTGTAAGGTAAAAGTTCTCAAGTTGCATAGATGTACGTTCACTATAAATTAATATCTTGTCACAATGACCAACTTGAAATTCAATTTTTGTGTTATTTCCTTTGGGTATCTTGGTCATATTTGTTGAGAAAAGAGCACAAATACCGCATTTAATATGAAGGATGCATTGTACAAGCCCAAATTTGAATTAAATGCTTTCAAATTTCAACTTGTACTTTACGCCTAAAAGCTTCTCAACTACAAGTTTCATGTTACACCTACTTTAGCTTTATATGACCACTGCATGTGAATGTTTTAGGCTTACTTTTTGCTTATTATCTATCTCACCTTTATTATAATACACATGACTTTGACATAATATTGTTACAATCAAGCCACTCCTTTATTGCACAACACCTATAAATATTAGTCATATGTATGCCCCACTAATCAGATGTTGCTATCTTTGTCCATGGTGGGTCTCATGCCTTTTGCACTTAGAGAAAGCAATTTTTGAAATCACCAATCTATACACCAATTACATTTGGGGGTTACTATGGTTTTCTAAAACCACTGTTTCTTTTCCTTCCCCATTCTCTCTCTATAAATGTTATGGTTCACCTCATCTCCTTCCCTTTCTTCTCCATCTTACTCTCCACAACAAGTCTCTTCCTCTAATAATAAAGTCCTTTCTTTTCCCTTTCCATCCATTTCACTATTTCTCTCATAACTTTAAAGCTAGTAAGAGTGTAGACTATACAATATAAGTTATGGTACATACATTCCTCTTTGTCATAAAGAAACCAATGAAGAAGAATGGTCATACAGTATTCATATCTTGTACCATAACTCATTTCACATAGTATTCCATTTTACATTGACATGTGTGTGTGTGTGTGGCTAATGTACATGTGCATGACTTATTTTTTTTCATCATTTGTTAACTAATTTATGTTTTCTCTATATGTGAGAAACTAGGAGAGCTCTTTCTATGCATAGAGCAAGACAAACCCTTGGTAGCTAAAAAATTATGATTTCTCTTGGATTATAGACAAAAGTTTATAAAAAACAATAATAGCTACTTCACACAGAGATCTTACTCACTCATGATCAACGTAGGCCACATATATTATATGGCATAGGACTCAACCAATAAACATCTTTTTACATTTCTCGTTAAGTATACACAAGTAGCACAAACTAAAGAATTGTGAACAAATTGTGTTCATGGTTTGTTTAGGTCATTTTTGACCTAAATAAAATGAGCTAACTTGATTCACGAGTCAACTTGATTTGTAACATGATTTAGATAAACCGAGTCAATATAATCCATACCCAAGTCAATTATGTTTAGCCCACCATTATGGACCCAGTCAGGCCCATTGGGGTTAGCCTGGTCTAGTCTATCAGGTCAAGCTAATCAAGCCCATTAGGGTTGGCCAAGTCTAGTCCATTCAAGTCAGGCTGGTCAGGCCCATCCGAGTTAGGTTGATTAGGGCCATTCAAGTTAGGCCAACTAATCCCATTATATACTGGTCTATTCTGACCATTCTAAGTTTGACTAACTTCGAGTCTAGCCCATTGGAGTCAGCCCAATTTAGCCCATTCGGGTCAAGTTGGTTTGGCTCATTAAGGTTAACCTGATTTGCCCATTCAATCAATAGGCCACTCTGTTTGGCCCATTTAGTTAATAGGCCAATCAACTTTAGCCCATTATGTTAACTCCATTCAATAGGTTAGCTCATTCATTCAATGGGTCAACCCATCCGGTCAACGGGTTAGCCTATTTAGGTCAATGACCAACCTATTCAAGTCAATGGGTTAGCCCATCCGGTCAATGGGTCAACCCATTTAGTCAACAAGTCAACTCATTTGGGTTAATCTAGTCTAGTCAACCCAATTAACGGTCAATGGTCAACAATCAACTAAGTCAACTCGATTTGGACATAAATAGATTTTGCCTATATGAATGACTCAATGGATCACATTAATTGAAATAGTATGGATACATAAAAGTTGGTATATACTACATGTTAAACAATTAATTGCACTTGAATACCATCCATGAAGGTGTTAACTTATAATTACCATTATGTGATTTAATGCACTGTTAAGGAATTAATGAATCAAGTGGCATTAAGGTTCTTTGCTTAATTAAATACTCCCATTAAAATTTGGTTTTATGCTTTTGAAGTTTGATAATTATAAATATATTGGAAACCATATTAGGGGTTGATAGATTATTAAACTAAGTTAGGTTTAATACTTATAAAGTTGCACATAACACCACCAAAGATTTTGAGATATTTAACATAGTGTTAGGGGTTATGATGGAATCCTTCAAAAGGATAGTGACTATTACTTCCTATGTAAGAAGAAGGGTTACATAAGGAAAGATTGCAACCACGACAAAATTTATTGAGGGCAAGGAGTCTTTCAATGCTTTAGTACTAAGTAGTTGTAAGTCTTAAATTAACTTTCCAAAAAATGTTATCATTGGAAAGGGCCTCTCGTGCCTTTTGCATGTAGAGAATATAATTTCTAAAACCACCAATTTTATATGTTAGTTACATATGAGGGTGTTATGGTTTTGTAAAATCACAATTTCATTTGCTTCCCCTTTCTTTCTTTATAAATGCATGTTATCTCTTCAAATATTAGGGTGCCATGGTTTTTCATAAATCTTTTTCTTTCTCCATTGAAAGGGGGTTATCAATGCATCAGTTTTAGGTTGGTACTATGGCTAGTCATTGTAGCTTTGGCATGAACTATCTCTAAGAAATACTTGAAAAAGTTTCTTTGGTCCTCCTCTTTCTCCTCCTCTCCCTCTCTTAAAACTTTGAAGTCAGTGAGAATATAAACTATATAGGATGAGAAATGCACGAATTGGCGAATCATGAACGAATTGCATTTGTAATTTGTTCAGGTTGTTTTTCACCCAAATAGGAGGAGCTAACCCAATTCACAGGTCAACTTGATTCTTGACATGATCTGGATTAACCAAGTTAGTAAAATTTAGACACGGGTCAGTTGGGTCTAGCTCACATTTATGGACCCAATCAGGCCCATTGGGATAAGCCTAGTGCAATCCATTTAGGTCATGTTGGTTATGCCCATTCAAGTTAGGCTAGCCTAGCCAATTCTAGCCCATTATGGGTCTAGCCAACTTTGAGTTTGGCCCATTAGGGTTGGCTTGGTTTGGTCCATTTAGGTTAGGCTAGTTTGGCACATTAGGATTAACTCAATCTGACTCATTCAGTTAATAGGCCAACGAAGTTTGGCTCATTCAATTAACAAGCCAACTTGTTTTAGCCCATCATGCCAACCCAGTTCAACTTAGCCCATCTAGTAAATAGGTTGGCCCATTTAGTCAACAGGTAGCCCATTTGGCCCATTTAGGTCAACAGATTAGCCAATTCAAATCAATGGGCCAACCCAATAGGTTAGCCTATTTGGCCAACGAGTCAGCCCATTTGGGTTAGTGTTGTCCAATCAACTCAATCAACAATTAACGATTAACTAAGTCAACCTAATTTGGACATATATAGATTTTTCCTATATGAATAAATTAATGAATCACATTAATTAAAGTAGTATGGATACATAAAAGTTGTTATATGACATATGTTAAATAATTAATTGCACTTGTATACCATCCATGAGGGGTCAACTTAGAATTATCATTTGGTAATTTATTGTATTGCTAAAGAATTAATGAATCAAGTGGCATTAAGGTTTTTTGCCTCATTAAATACTTTCATTAAAATTTGGGTTTATGCTTCTAAAGTATGATAATTATAAAAGTATTGGAAACCATAATGGGGGTTTATAGATTATCCAACAACTTAACCTATTTCTCTACCAATCTAAGAAAACTTTGAAATAATCCATGATGTTATTCCAATTTAATTCGCTAGTTTAGGTATTAACATCAACATACCTTGACATGTTGCTTGTCATTCCAGTGGTTCTCAAGTTGGCTCTTCACTTCTTCATCCATTGATAACTCTATTTTTATAGAGTTATTTTCACTATTTTAGGATATAAATAATACAAGTTTTATAAAATAATATTTAAGTTTTTATATATTTATGTAAATTTGTGTTATTTATGCAGCAAACCCCAAAAGAGCATGAGAAATAAAGGAAAAGAAAGCTACAAGAAGGCACGTGAAGAATAAAAGGAAATGAAAAGAATAAAAAGAAGGCAACATGTAAAGTAGCAAAAAGAAGAAAAGGAAAGAAAAAGAAGTCAAAAGAAGAAAGGAAAGGTAACATGTAAAAGAAAAGGAAAAGAACAAAAAGGACAAGAAAGGAAATAAAGGAAAAGGGCAAAAAGTGAATTATTAAGGGAGAATCATAGGGCACGCCACCTAAGAGGAGATAAAAAGAGAAAAAGAATGTGAATTGAAGAGGAAGGAGGCGCCACACAAGAGAAAGAGAAAGAGAAAGAGAAAAGAGAAAAAAAGAAGAAAACGTATGTTGCCATTGGAACTAAGGAAGAAAGAAAAAATCAAAGAAGAAAGAGAAAACCAAGAAAAAAAAAAGAGAAATAGAGGCATGATAGCTTCCCTCCACTTCATATCATTCTTAATTTGTAGGAATTCTGTAAAGAATTCTTAAAGAGAAGATAGTGTGGTGATAACTTTCCTTTTTTTATTTAAGATGTTTTGTTTAATTTTTACTATTGCTTTGGTTTGTTATTTCATTATGTTCTAAACTTCTTTTTTTAGAGCGAAGATGTAACATAACTATAATGATGTGAATTTTGTAAGTTTTTATGCTTTGCAAGATATTTTATTTATGTGAATTATATATTATTACGCCTAATACTTTTAAGTGATTAGCCACCACTTGAATGATTTAATGTGCATATTTGAGACTGAGAAGTAATAATATGCAATTGCTTCTTATAATATATAACTATGAATTAAAGATGGATAGACATATACCATGTTATTTGTGTGGCTTTTGGTGATAAAATGATCAAAAGATTTATTGTAAACCAGAAATGTTCATGGATCTTAATGCATTTTGTTTGTTTCAATTTACATATAGAGATATAGTGAATTAATAAACTAAATAGGGTTACTATACCTAGACATAGGATAGTAAATAAATTAAGAAATTTTGTTATCACATAAGTATTATTATTCTTCTAAGCATAAACTATGGAAATTCATATCTAATAGTTATGATGAAATTGAAAGCTCTAATATGTTTCTCATCTTGATTTGTCTTGCTTGGATTCAATTTCAATTAGTCTTGAGTTTTCGTTTTAGAAATTTTAAATTTTTTTTTTTTTGGTGAAAGGTCAAATTATATATCACCCGGAAAAAAAATTTATAAGATTGTTCGATTACAAAATATTATCATCTAAGCTCAAATATTGCACTTGGCAAATTCCAAAGCTCTTATAAAAATTTATTACAATTTGTAAGCTTAACTCCTCTAGTAGATGAAATCTTGCCTCTCACATCTTTCTTGATTTTAGCAATAATGGTTGAGTTTTCTAGACTTGTATTGCTGAATCTTATTCTATTCTTTTCGCTCCAAATGTGATACAATACGGCCTTGAAAGATATACTAAGCAAAGTAGCTGCAAAGCTCTTCCTTTTAACAGTCTTGATCATCCAACATATTTCAGCTCTCCAGTTTTCAATTCTTTGAGTTAATCCATTCATGCCTAACAAAGCCTTCCAGATGTAGTTTGTGAACCTGCACTTAAAAAATAAATGTTCATGTGATTCTTCTTCTTGTTGGCAGAGGTTGCATTGTAGATCCACTGAACTATTCCATTTAGCCACCCGATCTGCTATGGATAATTTGTCTCTTAAAATGATCCAACATATAAAATTATGCTTCGGTACTCCTTCTTTCCAAACAAGTGTTGCCCATTTGGAATCTTCTCTGTTCTCTCTTAGTGCTACATAACTTTTGGCAATATTGTATTGAGTCCGTCACTAGTTGTGTGAGTTCACTTCTTACTTGTAAAATATTCTTAAAACTCTAAGCTAGTGATCCTTTCATCTCAACTTCTAATACATTCCTTTCCTTCAAATTTTTTGTTATCATCCATTTAATCCATAAGGAGTTTGAATTAGGGTGCGCAAGAGACCATAAGAGTTTTCCAATTGCCGCCTTATTCCAAGTGTGAATGTCTATCAAACCTAGTCCTCTAGAAATTTTAGGCCAACAAACTTTTTTCCATGCCACTTTCGCTACACATCGTCCATTAGATTTACTTGTCCAAAGGAAAGTTCTAATCCTTTTTTCAATTTCATAAAAGGTCTGTTTTGGCAGTAGAAAAATTTGCATCCAATATGTTTGCAATGAGAACAGAACACTTTTTGCTAGCTGCAGTCTCCCCCCATAACTAATATGCTTAGACTCCCAACCTTCAATTCTACTCAATATCTTTTCTGTCAGGATAGTACAATCTAGGTTGGAGAGTCTTTTAATAATCAATGGCACTCCTAAGTATTTTATGGGAAGTTGGCTTTCTTGGATAAGAATATGATCAAGTATTAGAGCCTTTTCCTGTTCAGACAAGTATGAAAAGAAAATTTGACACTTCTCTGGATGCATCTTCAAACCTGTTATATCTTCAAACTCTTGCATAGCATCTAGTAAACACAGTATGGACTTAATATCTCCATGAGCAAACAAAAAGAGATCATCAGCAAAGCATAAATGAGTGATCTTTTCTTTGTCACATTTCCAGTAAAATTTAAACCTTCCAAAATATACTTTATTTTGTATAATTCTGTTACGAATCTCCATCACAATAACAAAGAGAAAAGGAGAGAGAGGGTCTCCTTGTCTAAGTCCCTTTGCCCCCTTAAAAAAACCTGTATGAAAGCCATTGATGTTCACAGAATATCTCACAGTAGTGATGCAGCTTTCAATCAGCAATCTAAATTTATCTGGGAACTTCAAAACTTTCAGAGTATTTAGGATTGCATTCTAGTCTATTGAATCATATGCTTTCATAATATCAACCTTTATTGTCACCCTTTTCCCATGAATATCTTTATGATAATTGTGCATTAACTCTTGACACAATAAAATATTTTCCTTAATGTTCCTTCCTAGCACAAAAGCTATCTGACAATGATGTATGAAATGAGGCAAAGCTAAACTTAATCTTCCTACCACAATTTTTGATATGATCTTGTACAATACATTGCAACAAGATATTGGTCTAAAATCTTTCATATTGGTGACATTAATTTTCTTAGAGACAAGAGAGATTACTGTTGAATTTATGCTTTGCAGTAGCTGTCTCCTTTGAAAGAAAGCTATTACTGCATCTTCTATGTCACTCCCTATAATACTCCACGCTTTCTTAAAGAAGAAGTTATTATATCCATCAGGACCTGGAGCTTTGTAATCACCAAAAGTATTAAGGACCTTTTGTATATCTTCTCTTTGAACGTCTGCTATAAGGCTTCTCTTTATCTCTTCTGAAATTTTCATAGGAAATAACTCTCTTAATCTTGTTTCTGATGGTTGAAGTTGGTTTGCCCTCTTTAGCAAGTTTTGATAGTAACTTAGAATTTTATTCTTTATCATTACAGGATCTTCAGTAAGTTGCCCATCATCTAATTCCAGCTTGACAATGTGGTTTTTTGCTCTCCTCTTCATCATGCTTTTGAAAAAGACTTTACTATTACAATCTCCCTCTTTCAACTAATTATTCCTTGATTTTTGCTTCAGAAGTATTTCTTCATGCTTGCTATGTATTAGTAACTTTTCTAACCACTCCTTTTCTTCATTGCGCAATTGGGTATTTGAAGGGTCATCAAAGAGCTTTACTTGTGCTATTTGTAGTTGCTTCCTTGCTATCTCTGTTTTCCTTGATAGTTCTCCAAATTCCTCTCTATTTAGCTTTCTCAACTCTTTTTTCATTTCCTTCAACTTTATCATTATTCTATACATTATAGTGTCATCAACCTCTTGTCGCCAAATATTCTTCATTATTGTCATAAATTAGGGGTTGTTTAGCTAGAAGTTGAAAAATCTAAAAGTCCTTTTTTGACTTGGCCTATTATTGCTCACCTTGATAGTGCAAGGACTGTGATCTGACAATCCAGGAGTACTAAATTCAATAGAGAAATCCATATTACTTTGCAACCATTTAGGGTTTACCAAACATCTATCCAATTTACTACCTTTGAACTCTGTTCCTTTACCTTTGTTCGTCCATGATAGGAGTGGTCCTACAAAGTTTGGTTCTATAAGTTTTGCATCACTTATAAACTTGTTGAAATCTTCTATTCCTTCTATCCATTTACTAGCTACACTGACCCTCTCATTTAGATTCCTCGCTGTATTAAAATCCCCTACTAGTAGCCATTGAGTGTTCTTTCTATAACTGTTATAACATTGTGTGAGGTTACTCCAAAGATCCTTTTCTTCATTTGCTGCATTTACTGCATAGATGGCAGATAAGTACCATACTTCATGTCCCTCTTCCACTTTACAATTCATTACTTATTTAGAACTACTAAGCATTGTGATGTTGAGCTGTGGCTTTTTCCATATAATCCAAATCCTTCTATTTTCATTATCTCTATAATTGTGGACAAACCCCCAATAGGGAAAAAGAGAATCTATCACCCATTATGCTTTATCTTTTTTTATTTTATGTTCTAATAGAATGACAATGTCAGCTTTAGCATTCTTGATAACTTTTCGTACCTCCTTTTGTTTAGGGTTTTTATTCAAGCCCCTAACATTCCATGAGAATATGATCATTTGTCTGAGGGTATAATGTTTTCTCCTTCAACACCTTCAAGACCTACAATATCATTGCATGTTGCTTCATTTGGTTCTTGATGATTACTTATCAGCACACTAAATCTATTACTGGTATTGTCCTTCTCACATGTATTCCTTTTAGGGCTCCTTTTGTTTCCCCTTCCATTCACACTTGCTTTATTGCTTTGTTCTAATTTGGCTTTTGGACTTGTGGTAGATTCAACTTCATGTGTTATTGAATTTACAATCTTATCTCTTATATTCTCATGTCCTTGGTCCTCATGAACTTGATCTTCATTACCTTTATCCAAATTTTCTTTATCCTCACATCCTTCATCATATTTCTCCATCTGACTTAATGGCTTTTATACTGGAACCCATATCTCTTTTTTCTTTATAACACACTCCTTATGTCCAAAGCAATCACATTTCTTGCATATTTCAGGTAACCAACAATACTCCACTCCTACCTCAAAAATAGCACCATTTCCCATGTCAATTTCAAATGAAGTTGGTAGAGAACACTTTGTATCTATTTCAATACATACTTTGCATATGATATCCTCTGTCTATGTTTGGTAGCTTTATCCATGTATAGTGGCTTTCCAACAACACTAGCTACATAGCTCATACCAATCTCATCCCATAGAGCATGTGGGACATTGTGTAACTTTATCCAAATTGGTATTAAAGTGATTTTTTCTTTTTGCAGTCTAATAGTGTTATGCCATTTTTGCAGAAACATTGGTTTTCCTACCACATCATAAACTCCAGCTTCTAATACTTTCTCCATCTTTTGTTTATAAAAAAATCTAAAGAAAAAGAAGCCACTGTCTGTTGCAGAAATATCTATTAAGCTTTGTTTTCCCCATTGCTTTTCTACAATTCCTTTTACTACAGAAAATGGTAATTTTGAACCTAAAAAGAAATCCACAACACAATTTTCATAGAATTTACTTCCTTCTTCAATAACTTCCTTAGGAGGGGCAACTCTAATTTTCCCATCATTTAATACCGGTGGCTGGTATTTCATATGAGCATTTTGTGCTAATCCTCCTACTACAACCTTACTCCAAGATTCATGTTTTCCTTTACGTTCAACACTCTCCTTAAAGATAATGTTGTTTGTCTCTTCTAGCCTCTCATTTTTCTCCTTATTTCTTGTAGACCCTTGGAATAAACTTTCTTGGATTTCTTGTTCAATTCTCTCCTTGTCTTGTTGAGATAATACATTATCCTTGGTCATACTTCCTTTAGCCATGTTCCTATTTGCAAGGGTTATTCATCCAGATTTCATTATTTTAACTTCTGTATCATTATTTTCTCCTAAAGATTTCCAACACTCTTCAAGTTTCCTTATTTTTCTTTTCTCTCTTCTCTTAAACTCAGCACTCTATGGGTCTATCCTCTGGAAATCCTTGACCATCAGCAGTTACCAACTTAGTAATTAACTAATTTGATAGGCAAGATTTTGGTAAGATGTACCAAAAGTTCATAATTTAGTCAGTATATAGACTTGATAGATTCTGCCTTCTTCTACTAACAATCTACTTAAATCCCTTTAACTTAACTTAATAGAAACATGGCTTTTGGTAGGTATATCCTTCTCTTATCACTCCAAAATAAATATCTTAACTAAGCAATCAATAAATTAAAACAAACCATGAATAACAAAATTCACACCTAACACTCACTACACCAACTTCTACTTCTAAATTGCAAATCCAATATAAAAAATAAAAATAAAATAAAATAGAAAAATAGAAAAATAAAACACACAAAAATAACACTCACTTCAGCAGAGTCTATTCTAATTATAATCTAATATGCAGAAAAAAAAAATTTTGCATTTTTTTTTTACACTTACCTCCGAGCCTAGGAGATCTGGCGATCAGCCATCAGGATCTTGTCTCCCGCTAACCTGCTCTACCTCCTACTACCTTCTGCCAGCGACCACACGATGGGGATGCGATGTGGGGAGCGTTGGGATCTAGGCATGACGGGGAGTCTGGGGACTGGGCCGATGATTGGGGGGCCAAGGGACGAGGCGGTAGGGTGGGGAGGCGATAGGGGATGGGGGAACGATAGGGGGGCGGAGGGATTAGGGAGAGGGTTGAGCAAGGGGGTGCAGTAAATTTTAAATTTTAATTCATCATCAACAATATTTTGATTTGCTAGATAAATTTTAGGATTAATTCATTGTTAGTACTTAATTAATTTAGTATTCATCAATCTTCGTGGGACGATACTTTTTTTATATTATATTAATTGTTCAACATGTTCACTTGCATCTAAATTTTACCAAACATCCATCTTTTCCACATACTACTTCAATGATTCATGCTTTAAGAATGATACAAATGCACCTTGAATGCACTTGTGATCTTCAAAGCTCAGCTCCAATATATTCCTATTCGTTAAAATCTACTAAGTCAACTAGGTTTGCTAGTTGCTAAGCATGTTGTATCATTGGTGAATACAAACTTGTTTGTGGCCTATCCATAGATGAAAATTGTTGGTTTACCAAAAAGGTAGCTTTGATATTGAACCATACTTTCTAGTTTTTTCTAGCAACCATTTTTTTGCTATGTTTGCTCGCATGGCCCGAAGAAGGCCAAGGCTTTAGCCTAAAAGGGGTATTCCAAGTGACCCTAGAGGCAGCCTCTTGGAGGATCTTGACCCCTTGTTAAGAGAATGAAGATGGGCAAGAGGAAGAGAATGATGACCGGGAAAATATCCATTCTTCTTTAAAGGTGTCATCTATTAGAAAAAAAAATTGAGAGAATGTAGTTAAAGATATGCATTTAAGAAAGTGAAAGACTTTTAAATAGCAAAGAATGAACTTGTTTTTGCTGTTTTTTCTTGTGTTTTGTTTGTTAGCTTTTTTTTTCTCAAAACAACATAACCTACCTAACCTTCTTTGCTTCAGATAGACATTAAAATAAATAAGTTCTTGCTAGGTGTAGCAACTATGGTGGATTTGTTGTCAAAACTTGGCACCAACATATTGTCAGTCAGTTACTATCAAGAATCCTAATTGTTAAAAGCAAAAGACATGCCATTCTTTGTCATTTCCTTTCTCAATTGAAGCCCAAAAATCAAGTTTAAAAGGGTATTTACTATAAGTGATTGTCTTAATAGCCTTTAAATAAGTTCAAGGAAGAAATTGGGTATTTTCATCACTAGTATTTGTTTACTTCTTTTGTATGTTTCAAGGTTACTTTTTGTATCTCTGCCCACTTGACAAAATTTTTGATTCTCTCTATCATATTGAATTCTTAAAAAAATGATTAAAAGAAATGCAAGCAAACAAGTTTCTTTTTACAAAAAGACAAGTGTCCTTGAATGATCTGAAGAACTAGTTATCTTCATCTTGATCTCTAAGAAATCCATCGGCTAGTTAGTTCGACAGATCTTAAACAACGAATGCATAAAGAAAGGCCACGTTTCTCTATTTTTGATTCTCTAATTAGGATTATAAGGGAAGAATGACATCATTTGCTGTCAACATTTTCCTAGAAATTAAGTCATACCTTTTACAATTATTGGGTTGCTTACTATTTAAAGGCCCATAAGACATTATTTTGTTTATATATAATTTACCTTTATGTCCTTATTTAATGTTGTATATAAGTAAAACTGTGTAGCTATTATTTTTTAAGTAATTGCAAATAGTTTGCCTAAGAGAGACTCCACAATACTACCTTTGTTCTATCTTTCTCCTTGCTGCAACTAGTAAGGAAGTTTACTTCACAGGTTTCCTTGTTTCTCAATATGGTACCAGAGCTTGCAAGTTCCTTGTTCAACCTATGCTGGTCACCACAGAGTTACCTTTGCTTCCACTTATTTTTTTTTTTCACTCTTCTTTACTTTTCAACTTGAAGGCATTTTTGTAGTTCAGCTTATCATAAAAAATAGTTCCTTTTTTACCCTTTAATTTAGAATACCCTCATCATCCTAACCATTGAATGTTAAAAAGGCCAAGGTCATCCTTGTCCAATCAAAACCCTAAAAGCCCACAAACAAAAAGATTTACCAAATTACCACATGGTACCTCTCGAAATTACAACTCTCACACACCACCTTCTTCTTCCCCAACTGTTCGGTGAATTTTAAATGCAAGTGAACATGTCGAACAAGTAATATAATGATAAGAAAAGTATCATCCCACAGAGATTGGTGATTATTATGCCAACTAATTATTAACGGTGAACAACTCCTAGAATTTATCTAACAAATCCAAATTGATAGAGAATAAACTAATCAACTAAATTTAATAAAACTAAATACACAAAATAAGTTAGAGTGTCCGATTTCACCATAACTATGAGGTACTAATGTAGATTATGTATGCTTGCAAGAGGGATAATATCTATATGATGGCAGAACTTCTTAATTTATTTACTATCTTATGTCTAGGTATAGCAAACCTACTTAGTTCATTAATTCACTATATTTCTATATGTGAATTAAAACAAACCAAATGCATTAGGATCTATGAACATTCCCAGTTTACAATAAATCTTTCGATTATCTTATCACCAAAAGCCACACAAACAACATGGTATATGTCTATCCATATTTAATTCATGGTTATATATTATAAGAAGCAATTGCATATTATTACCTCTCAGTCTCAAACATGCACATCAAATCATTCAAGTGGTGGTCAATCACTTAAAAGTATTAAGCATAATAATATATAACTCACATAAATAAAATATCTTGCAAAACATAATAATCATAAGATTCATACCATCATAATTAGGTTACATCGTAACTCTAACAAAAATAAACTAAAGCATAAAGAAATAATGAGGAAGAATAATAATAGGGAATAAAGAAGGCATCTTGAATCCAAGAACAAGAAGTCTGTCACCCTTTTTGCCTTCTCTTCAGGAAAACCTTGAATTCTTGGCCTCTCTCTTGAGTTATGCTCAATTTCCTCCTCACCTTTTCTTTTGCCTCTTCTCTTCTCTTAAACAGAGTTTAGGTTTAGACCTACTCTTATCCTAGTAGAATTAGGTTTTAGAGATCTAAAACAATTGGGTTTTGAACTCTTAATTTAATTAGGTTTTGAACTCTTAATTTAATTAGGTTTTGAACTCCTAATTTAATTAGGCTTTGAACTCCTAATATGATTAGGTTTTCTAATTATTTAGAAAACCCAATAACAATAAAATCTAATAACAATCATTCAAAACCCAAACTCATCTTGACTCTCTTGATCTTGATATTATAATTTTGCCACACAATAAGCATCAAGCTCTCCATGTTCATCCCTTTTCTCCTTGCCTCCTTGTGCTACATAAACAAGATAAATTTAGGTGAATAAAGAGGAATTCAAATGTTTTATCACAATTATTAAAGTTATTTATTGCCTAAAATAGGTAAGATAACTCTATAAAATAGAGTTATCACCAACCTCACCTACAATGGTTTCTAATTTACCAACACCAACCCCTTTCGAGATTCTTTTTTCCTCTCACCCACTAACTTCCCTAAAACAGCCTTATCCACCATCAAACTTAAGAGTAAGGCTAACTATGATGTATGGAACCGCTAAGTTAGGAATAACTTAAAAAGGAAGAATAAATGGGGATTTTTTAATGGATTTTTTCCTAAACCTAAAGATCTAGTTAAAATAGCATAATGAGACCAATGTCATGTTCCCATTATCAATTGGTTTGAGAAATCTGTGGAATCTGAACTTGTCTCGTTGGTGACCATTATTGGCAATGTTCAAGTGATTTGGGAGACATTCGAACTCATATTTAGGTGCACCACAGCTACACAACAGTACAATATAAGATAAAAACTATATGTGATAAAGCAGCTGAAAAAATTGGTAAGAGAATATTATAGTTCTTTTTTAGATTTTTGGCCAGAGATTGATATTCACAAACCCTCAACGTAATGTATGTGTAGGGTTATGCATATGTAAAGTGACTGAGTGATTGAAAGAACAAAAGAGAGATATCCGAGTGATGAGTATCTTATAGGGCTCAATGAATGTTTCAAGCCCCTTAAAACTATGATTCTAGCTAAAAAATCACTTCCCACAGTTGATTTAACCTATAATCTAACCAAGGAAGATGAAGATCAGCTTCAAAAGATGGATGAGTCCAATCTTACAGCTTAAAGAATGGCTTTTGTGGTAAATTGAGCCTTAGAAACTCTGAATCTTCAAACAAGTTCTTTTACAAACATTAATCATGACTCAAATCTAGGAGATGTTAGAAGAAATCGCAATAATGAAGTTGTCTATACTTACTGCCATAAACCCAAACACACCCAAGACAATTGTTATTATATTATGGGTTTTCCCTCTAAATGGAACCAAAAAAGAAAAGGATGAAGTATATCGGTGCCAGGAAATTCCACACCTATGTAGGCCTACTAAACTACCATAAATGGAAGCCATATAGGGGGCCTTTTCTCCAGCATCAAGGAAGTTAGAAACCCATTAGTTAGGAACTCATTTCCCTTTATAAGTCCTTTAATTAGTGTAGGACAACCCACATGCCCGCATGTAAGCCATGTGACTTATAGGGGCTTGGATGCCAACCACATGGCTCACAGGGCCTAGCATGCTAGGCCTCTACTAGTCAGCTTACGGGCCAACCCACTTAATGGGCTGGCAATGTAATTACTTGCAAGTCTATCATTGCAAGACAACCTATAGGCAACTCCAGCAGGTTTAGATCTCAACCCGTTAGACAGTGACCTATAGCCCATTCTAATCATGGTCCATGAAATTCAAATGTACCAAGATATGGACTTTTAACTCTTGGACTAATGGGGTAGACAAGAAACACTAGTGGGGCCATGCAAGAAGGATTGTCAGCATATCAATTCCAACAACTATTCAACCTTAAACAACATGGCAAACAGTGATATAAGTGTTTCATTTGCAAGTAATAGCTCAAAACCTCATTTTGAAGTTGATAATTATAGATGGATTTTAGATTCATGAGCCACATATCATATTACTTGTAATTTCCATTATTTGATTTTGCACTCTCTTAGTCCATCTCAATTATTTTCCATACACTTACCTGATAAGACTCATACAATAGCCACACATGTAGATCTAGCCACCCTACATAGAACTTGACTCTTAACCATGTTTTTTTTTTTTATCTCTAGGTTCAAATATAACTTGATATCCATCATAAAATTAATAATGGATAACAATTGCATTGTCATCTTCCTTCCAAGCTTTTGTGTTTTCTAGGACAATATAATTGGGGTAGTGATCGGTTAGGGTAAAGTTGATAGAGGCCTCTACTTCTTAATGTCTTCCACAAAAGTTAATCCCAATCTTGTTTCCATTTTGTCACGATTTCGCTTTTGTATTCCGAAACTGTTTTCTGATGTAAAATTAAACATTGTTTGTAATGACTCAATTGATCTAGTTATGATTTATGACAAAAGCATTTTAGTCATCTTTCTACTAAATACCTAGTCATACATGGAAAAATGTTAATTCATCCACATGATTTTTCTTGTTCCATCTATCCATTAGCTAAAATAACTCACCTATCATTTAGTCATAATCAGATATGGACTCACGCAATCTTTCAATTAGTCCATATGGATCTTTGGGGACCTCATCGAGTTCCAAACCATGATGGAGCTTGATATTTCTTAACAATAGTTAATGAATTTTCTAAAAGCCACATGGACTTTTCTAATCAAGTCTAAGGATCAAATGTTCCCAATTGTGCAAGCCTTCATTCTTATGATTTCTACCTAGTTTAGGTGTTCTCCATTCAGTGTATTCAATCCAACAATGGAACCAAATTCTTTTCCAACATATTTTCCTCCTTCTTAACTTCTCAAGGGATAATTCATTAGAGTGGTTGCATTTATACACCTTAATAGAATAGTGTTGTAAAACATAATCATTGCCATCTTCTAAACATTGCTCGAGCCTTGTTATTTCAAAGTCACATCCCTCCTCACTTTTAAAGGGAATGTATACTCACAACAACCTATCTTGTTAATGGATTGCCATCATTAGTCATCTCACATAGTACCCCTTTTAAGGTTTTCCATGGTCATCCTCCCACACTTCATCACCTTCATGTTTTTAGATGTCATTGTTATGTCACCACTCTCTGTCCAGCAAGTAAATTCGCTCATTAAGCAGCACCTTATGTTTTTATGGATATTCCTTTATAAAAAAGGGATATCGTGTTTATGATCCAGTGACTGATAAATTCTTCATCAGTTACATGTTGTGTTCCATGAGTCAAAATTCCCATTTTCTAGTAGTACTCGTGAGTTTGATGCTCAAGTTGCCCCTGACGATCATTCAACCCCATTGATTGAGTCCTTGCCTCCATAGACAGAGGAGTTACTGACTACCCCCCAACATCATCTGACACTTCACCAAGACCACCTCTAGTGCCCACATTAGAGACACCCATAGATACTTCAGCCTCCCTTGTTGGGTTTTATGGCTTAACAAAAAAAGGGGTTGAATTGTTCTTGTACCAAAAACTATGCTTTTGTTTTTCTTAAATAATTTAATCAAACAATTTAGCAATTTATATAATAATAAGTAATCAAACAGAATTATTTAAGCAAGTAAATAGTAAGAGTATCAATACTCAATTTACCATGGTGGTTCGGCACTCTATCTTAGAGTCCTACGTCCACCTTCTTCTCCTTCAATCCAACCAATTGAAGTCACCTTTACTCAACCTGATTAGAGAATATGTTCTCCCTAATCTAAATAATTTCTTCTCAAAGGAATTATCAAGTCCAAATACAAATAATGATTAAAAGATCACATACAATAGCAAATCTCCAAATAATGTGTTAGTTTATGGGATATTGCTAATCAGAGGAGCTATTCAAACAAATATATCAAAATACAAAGCTCCTATCACAAAATCCTCAATTTGAAGAAATTAGGGTTTTGGATTTTCCTCAAAATTTATGTGCAAAAAATGTTTATAAGTGAAATCAACATATAAATAATGTTATACAAGCTATGATTGAAGATATAATCAAAGATCAAACCAAATAATCGAGTATCACCGAACCTTATGAATCACTGAATGATCAACAATCTTGAATCAGATGGTAAGTAAGCTTAATAGATTTTCTTCACAAAGAGAATGCTACAAATAGATGTCAATCATCAAGAGAAAATCTTCACGCACATATCTCCTTTAAATAGATGTAGATCTAAAGCTATTCTTTGAATCAAACCTGAACCATAGCCTTCTTCCCATTAGGAATAGTAGGCTATCTATCAAATCAGCTTAATATCAACCTTCATATTCGAAATTTGATTGTTCTGACAACCCATCTCCTCCAGATTCCTCCTGTTGAGGTTTTGGCGTTTGAAAAAAGTGAAGGCAGCATTGAGGAGAAGTGAAATGGCTAGAGGCTAGGGCAAGCTCGTCGAAGAATAAACACCTCTTATATGCCCTTAAGTGAGACAACGTCGTGGCCAGAAAACGTAACAAGGAAGCTTCAATTATGATCAAGACGACACTGAAACATGGAAGCTTTAATTATGATCAAGATGACATCGTAACACAGAAGCTTCAATTATGATCAAGATGACACCGTAACAAGGAGCGGGATCGGGCTGACGTGAACTTGGGCTGCACCCATATTGTCTTAGTCCAGTAGCAAGGGTCTAGTCTAGTGATAACATATTCAGCAGGTATATATGGTCTAATATCAACAAGGTCCAAAAAAATGATCTTTTGCAAAGTTCATATTTTAATGTATTGCATATATTGATTTTGAACTAATATTAACATAGAGTTAATGTCCCTTATGTTCTTGCAATTTCATCAAACCAAGTATCATATTCCTAAAATAAAATATATTCAAGTATATTTTATATTTCTTAAAGAAATATTTAAATAATCAATATATTCAAATAATTAACATATATTAGAATATATGTCACAAGAATTTTAAGCATATATTTTATGAGAAAATGTAGGAACCCAGTTACTTTATAATATCATTAATTGATATTATAATTTGTACACCTTTTACTTCCTATAGTTTTTCTTTTTACACATTTAGAAAAAACATATTTTGAGAATTGATATTTACAAGAAAATATTTTCAGTCACAACAAAATCTTATTTTCCAATATCCCTTCCATATCACCACCAACCGCATCCATACCCTTGAGCCCTTAACCTCATAGATCCTCCAGAATCACTAGACCACTAGTTTGGATGACTAGAATATATATGCTCCACATTACCCTCAGCCTTCATGTTTACACGTTATTCCATGAGCAATTATATTTTCTTAGATAAACTCACCCCACACTACAAACAATTTGTTGCCTCTATTTATGTTGTACAAGAACCCACCTCTTATCATGAAGCTGTCATGGACCTTAATTGGGTTGGTACAATGGAGTAAGAATTAGAGGCCTTGAGGGCTAATCATACATGGGACTTAGTCCTATTACCATAGGGGCGATGTGTAGTGGGTTGCAAATAGGTGTATAAAATCAAATACAATTTAGATGGGAGTGTGAATGTTATAATGCTTGATTGGTAGCTAAGGGTTATCACCAAAAGGAAGGCATTGATTATGAATAAACTTTCACCCCCACTATTAGAATTATCAGTGTGAGAGCAGTTTTCTCACTTGTAACCAAACATAATTGGCCCTTACACCATCTTGATGTACAAAATGCATTGTACATGGTGATTTACTAAAAAAGGTATACATGGAACTTCCACAAGGGCTTTGTCAATAAGGGAGAGCCTAGTATGTTGACTTCGCAAGTCCTTTTATGGTCCAAAACAAGCATTGCGTCAATGGCATGCAAAACTCATCAAGGTGCTCAAGACAATTGGATACTCTCAATCATAGTATGATTATGCCATGTTTACTCATTGATAGGGCAATAGCATTGTCATCATACTTATATATGTTGATGACATATTGATTAGTAGTAATAATGCAATAGCCATGGCCAGCCTCAAGACCTATATGGACTTAAAGTTTTGAATGAAAGATTTAGGTCAACTAAAATACTTCTTAGGATAGAAGTGGCTCATTCAAGAGAATGGATTTGTATTAACTACTATAAATACATTCTCGAGTTAATGTCCATGGTAAGGTCAGCAAATGCTAAACAAGTAGCTACACCAATGGAACAAGGTTTAAAGTTGTCATCAATGAACATGACATTGAGATTGGTAGTAGATATCATGATCCATTCCTCTATAATCCATCATCTTATAGATAATTGGTAGGAAAATTGATGTACTTGATTATGACCAAGCCAAATCTTACTTACCCAATTTAACAGTTAAGTCAATTCACAAATGCCTATAAACATTCACATATGGATATTGCACTTTAGGTTATAAGATATATTAAAGGAGCTCTAGGTCTTAGTCTTCTCTGCTCTACTTCATCACACCTAAAGCTAATAGCCTTTTGTGACTCCAACTATGACACTTGCCTGATGGCAAAAAGATCTCTCACAAGATATTGTGCCAAGCTTAAAGGTTCATTAATATCATGCAGGACAAAGAAGCAACCGATGGTGCCAAGATCATCAGCAAAAGTAGAGTATAAAGCCATAGGAATCATAATGTGCGAAATTATATGGCTCATTGGACTATTTTGGGATCTTGGGCTTAATGTTCGATTACCAGTTACTTTGTTATGTGATAATGAAGTTGCAAGAAAAATAGTAGCCAATCCAGTACAACATGAAAAGACAAAGCATATTGGGATTGAGTGCCACTTCATATGAGAACAAATACAAAGGGGAATAATGTGCACATGATGTATATCAGGTTCAAAACAACTAGCAAATCTATTCATCAAGGCCTTTAGTGGTAAGCAACATCATTATCTTTTAAACAAACTTAGAGCATCTGATTTCTACAAATCTCCAACTTGAAAGGGAGTATTGGGTTGCTTACTATCTAAGGGCCTATGAGACACTATTTTGTTTATATATAATTTAACTTTATGTCCTCATTTAATGTTATATATAAGTAAAACTATGTAACTGTTATCTTTTGAGTAGTTGCAAATAGCTTGCCCAAGAGAAGCTCCACAATACTGGCTTTGCTCCATCTTTCTCCTTGCTATAGCTAGTAAGGAAGTCTACTTCACGGGTTTCCTTGTTTCTATATAAGAATTCTAGCTTAAGCAAGAATTAGGTGCTTAATTTTTTTTTTAAACAAAGGTTATGAAATTCCATGATTTTCCCAAACGTTCTTGGTTTAAATACGAGCCAAAGTGACTATTTTCAAGTTAATTAATCAATGGATAAAAGGTTGTATATAAGTTCCAAGATCAAACAAATTTAAGATATTTCTTGCTTGTTTGCACACTACGTGAAATATTAGTTAAGGATACTCTTAACAGATAATATAACATGCAATTTTTGATTCAATGGACACAAAAGGACAATGCAGCTCTTCCAATAACTCCATTCATCTACCAATTTGCGTGGCATTTGGAGCAAGCCTTTTTTGCATAACAATGGAAGTTCGACTATCCCTAGTGCATATGAAGGAGCATTTTCTTCCTACCTAATCATTACCAATGAATACAAACCTACTTGTAACTTGTCTATAATTAGCATTGTTGGTTTACCTAAAAGGCTTAGCTTTAATACTTAACCATACTTTATGATTCTCTCTTTCAACCAATTTTTTACTATAATTGCCCTTATGGCCTAAAAAAAGCCCAAAGGTCTAACTCAAAAATTAATTTGAGAGTAGAAGTAAACTTTTTTAATTTAAACAAACCTTAATATACATGTTTTTGAAGGGATGTAGTTTGTTGGTTGCTAATTGTGCTACTTTCACTAGTGAATACAAACTTATTTATAGCTTGTCCATAAATGAGTGTTGTTAGTTTACCCAAGAGTCTTAGTTTCAATACTAGACCATACTTTCTGATTCTCTCTTCCAGCCATTTTTTTATTGTATTTGCTCACATGGCCTAAAGACAGCCAAGGCTTTGACTTTGTTAAAAGAGCCAAAAGTCTAACCTAAAAATTAGCTCAAAAATATGAGTAAACTTTTTTAATTTAAACAAACCTTCATATATATATTTCTTCAAAGGGACAAAGTTTGCTTGTTGCTAATTGTGTTGCTTTCACTGGTGAATATAAACTTATTTGTAGCTTATCCATAAATAAATCTTATTGGTTTACCCAAGAGGCAATACTTCAATACTAGACCATACTTTTTAATTCTCTTTTTCAACCATTTTTTTATTGTATTCACCCATATGTCCTAAAGAAGGCTAAGGCTTTAGCCTTGTTAGAGGGCTCAAAGGTCTAATTCAAAAATTAACTCAAAGGTAGGAGTAAATTTCTTTAATTTAAAACAAACCCTCATATACATGTCTTTGAAGGGAAAAAGTTTGTCAATTACTAATTGTGTTGATTTGATTGGTAAATAAAACTTATTTATAGGTTGTCCAAATATAAGCATTGTTGGTTTACCTAAGAAACTTAATTTCAATATTAGACCACACTTTCTAATTTTGTCTTCCAACCATTTTTTTACTATATTCACCCATTTGACCTTAAAAACACTAAGGCTTTGCACTTGTTAGAAAACCTAAAGGCCTAACTCAAAAATTAGCTCAAGGATAGGAGTAAACTTCTTTAATTTAAACAAACCTTCATATACATGTCTTCAAAAGGACAAAGTTTGTTGGTTGCTAATTGTGTTGCTTTCACCGGTGAATGCAAACTTCTTTATAGCTCGTCTATAAATGAGCATTGTTGGTTTACCCTAAAGGCTTAGCTTCAATACTAGGCCATACTTTCTAATTCTCTCTTCCAACCATTTTTTTATTGTACTCGCCCACGTGGTCTGAAGAAAGCCAAGGCTTTGACCTTATTAAAAGACTTAAAGGTTTAACTTAAAAATTAACACAAAAGTATGAGTAAAATTTTTTTATATAAACAAACCTTTATATATATGTCTTGGTGATATAAAACGATCCACACCATTAACATATCCCTTTACCATAATAGATGAATATTGCTATTAATGGTGCCAAATAAAGGAGAAACTTAGGATGAATATTGGCTAAGGAAAAACCTAGCTTTAATGCCATGTTAAGATATTAAGATAAAAGCCTCAAGTAAAAAACAAAACAAAGATAGAATGCCTTTATAGAAATCAATATGGTGTGGTGAAGGGTAGTAATTTTGACCCCACTGACTATGGCTTCGTGGAACAATCCACATCATTAATAAGCCTATAATGGCTATTCAAAGTGACCTTGGTGATAGTCTTTTTTATATCGTTGTGCCTTTTGTTAGGAGGAAGAAGATAGATATAAGTGTTAAAGAGAGTGCCAATCCTACATTGGAACAAAGACTCAAAATTTGTGCCTTATAAGACTTAGGCTACCTCCTACTATCACTCATGAGGGTAAGCCTGGGCCCATTCTTACATGGTATCAAAGCCAAGTTACTTCGTTACTGATGGTAGTGGACTGTCCCCTTTCTCCCCCCCCCCCCCCCCCCCCGACAAGAAACCCAAAAATGTGGGATTGCAACTAAGTGTTAAGAGAGAGCCAGTCCCACATTGGAATGGAGACTCAAATATATGTGTCTTATAAGGTGTAGGCTACCTCCTACTATTGCTCATAAATTTTGGTAAGCCTAGGCCCATTCTTACGTGCTATCAGAGCTAGGTTACTTCATTACTGATGGTGGTGGACTAGGTCTCCCCTCACAGGAAACCCAAAAATGTGAGACTGTGGGCAAGTGTTAAGAGAGAGCTAGTCCTACATTGGAATAGAGACTCAAACATTTGTGCCTTATAAAGCTTGGGCTACCTCCTACTATTGCTCATGAGTTTTGGTAGGCCTAGGCCCATTCTTACAATAAGGAAGAAAAATAATTAGAAGAACACCCATTCTTCTTTCTTGGCTGTCACATGTTGCAAAACGGATGAAAAGAAAGCCATGGTCTTCGTAAAATAGCTTAAATCAACGTTGTTGATTCTGTATACACACCAAATATAAGATCTAAGTATAAATGAAAGCAATACTTTTCAATTCAAATTACTTTTTAAATTAAATGTTGAGGTTTTTAATAGATATTAGCGTCAAGGATGATTTCATGTTTACTTTTAAACTCCTAAAGCATATTAGGTATGCATAAGAGCGTCTATTCTAGTGAACTCAAGGTATACTTGGTGTGATAATGAAAGTTTTTATCCCACATAAGAAAGATATGATATTTGGAGTAATATTTGAATTTTTTTTAAAAAAAAAAATAGATCTGATATTTGGAGTAATATTTGAATGTGAAAGATATTTTTTCAGTTCATTGATTAAGATGATTGTTAATTACGATATCCTCAAAATATCACACTAACATTCGTGTTAAGTATACTAAAGGAGATCCGAGACAAAGTTTGATTCTTTGTATATATAAAATTCTCCTTATAATTATATGCTTTTTCTTCTCAAAAGATTACATCACGTGTATTTTAAATATTGTACAGAGATCCAAGATTAAGTTTGCTTCTAATGTCTTGCATGGCATTTGGAATAAGCTTTATTCATATACCTAAGATCCCATAAGGCTGCTGTAGTTTCCCCAACACAGGTTGGATAGTGATAGAACTTAAAGATCCCACAGGACTAACACAGTTTCCTTGGAAAAAGTTGGATTGGTAGTTTTTGACTTGGTACTGGCATGGGATCCCGGCTGAAAAAGTTGTCGGCGCACAGCTTCCATGTGAACTGAGTTACCAGATAATGGATGGTGACAAGGGTTTCGACTCTTGCAAACTCATATCCCGGACATATACGAGGACCTCCTCCGAATGCAACGAACGAGTAGGGTGGAACCGATGCTTGGTTTTCAAATCTACTTGGGTCGAACTTCGACGGTTCTGGGAATATGGTACTGTCCATGTGGGTGATTGGAATAACCCAGAATATCTGAATGTCAAACAGAGGTTTTCAGTTTTATATTTGCTTTGAAACTGAGGGAAAAAAAAAAAAGGTGGGATTTCACTCACTTGCCATCCTTTTGGAATCAGATATCCAGCATATTCAACATCTTTTAGAGTCTTTCTGAAGCCACCAAAGATAGGAGGAAACATCCTCAGTGTTTCCATGGCTACTCTCCAGGTGTACTTCATTTTGGACAGGTCTTCCCAAGTTAGAAACTCTCCCGAGGGCTTGTTCTTGGCTATGGCTTCTTGTTCTGCAAAACCATGAGCATCCCACCATCAGTCTTATTTGACTACATAGTAACCTATAATTGGACCATATCCATGCAAAAATAGCCTCATAAGTTTTCCCAGTTCTTCCGATCTATTTTCTTTCATTTGCTTTGCTTAATTCATAGTACTATCAAGAGCAGTTATAGGGTACAAAGTGAAAATTGGGAGTAAGGCAAACCTTTACAGTAATGAAAGTAAAATCATCGTCAAGGAAAAAAAATTCTGACAATTCCTCAACGTATGAATTTCTCAAAAAGTAATAAAATTACTTCTCAATGAATATATAAACTGTTTTCTTTTAAACTACATGAACTATCAGTATTTTTTTATGATCATTGTGTGTATATGATTACTGTAATACATTGATCTCTAAGCAAGTGGTATCCAAGTCTAAATCTATCAACAATAATATATTGTGGTTACTTTTTCTAGCTAATGTAATTATAGACTGCCATCATTAGAAATTCTCCAATGATCCTTGATGTTTGGATTCCCCAAATAGGAGACAATTACTTTGTCATGAATATACAGACAAAAAATATCCGGTGTTTTTATATTATTCTCATATGTATTTGTTACATAATTCACATTAATCTCCTAATGAATAGTATTAAAACCCTGAAATCTCCTAACAACAGTATAACGTGTCTTTATGCTCTAAATAACACGATTTTCAGCTATCATCACTAAATTGACAAAGAGTTTTAGGTAATACCTTGAAGAACAGCTGCATGGACGGTAGGTTCATTAGCTAGAAGCCTAACCACGAAAGTCATCAGAACAGATGAAGTGTCATGTCCAGCAACCATGACAAGCATGACATTGTGCACAATCTCGTCCTCAGTTAGTGCTTCTTCACCGTCCTCCTTGATGCTGAGCAAGCAAGTGATGAGATCTTGGTGAGAGGAAGCACCCTTCTGCGTAAGTTCTTCTTTCTTCTCACGTATGAGGTCCTTGACCATGCTTTGAACCATTGAACTTGCTCTGAGGCTGCGGTTGTAGCGGGTGAAGGGTAGGTTAACCGGAATGGACCACATCCCTTCTATCATAGCTTGGAAGCAGGCTACAAGTTTCTCCCTCCGGGCTCCTCGCTCAACGCCAAATAGAAGAGAGCAAATTATGTTGAATGTGAGGGTCTTCATGAGGGGCAACACCTATAATTGATATTTTGTAGAAAGTTGATAAATTCTTAATAATAATGAAGTTCTCATCTTGGAATCAGCTGGTGGGAAAAATTAAAATCACTTAAATCAGCTTTTCTACCAAACCAATAAAACTTTGAAGTAATCCGTGACCTTATTCCAATTTAACTTGGTAGTTTTTGGTATTAACATCAACATACCTTGACCTGTTGCTTGCCATTCCAGTGCTTCTCAAGGTGGGTCTTCACTTCTTCATCCATTTTCCCCACATATTGCTTCAACGATTCAGGCTTCAAGAATGATACAAGTGCACCTCGAACGCGCTTGTGATCTTCACCGCTCAACTCCAGTATATTCCTATCCCCCAAAATCTTCTGAATCGATTGGGTTTGCTGGTTGCTGATCATGCTGCTATCACTTGTGAATACAAACTTGTTTGCAGCTTGTCCGTAGATGAAAACTGTTGGTTTACCAAAGAGGCTTAACTTTGATACTGGACCATACTTTCTGGTTCTTTCTAGCAGCCATTCTTCTGCTGTGTTCGTCCGCATAGCCCGAAGAAGGCCAAGGCTCTGGCCTAAGAGGGGTATTCCAAGTGACCCTGGAGGCAGCCTTTTGGAGGATCTTGACCCCCTTATCAGGAGAGTGAAGATAGGCACGAGAAAGAGAACGATGACAAGGAAAATACCCATTCTTCTTTCAAGGTGTTGTGTATTAGAGAAGGATTGAGAGAGGGCAGTTAAAAGATATGCATTTAAGAGAGTGAAAGGCCTTTAAATAGAAATTGAACTTGTTTTTGCTGTTTTTTCTTATGTTCTTTTTATCGGCTTTTTGTCTGGTAAGAAAAGAACCCACCTAACCTCTACTTTGGATAGACATTAAAATAAACAAGTTCTTGCCAGGTGCAGCAGCTGTGGTGGATTTGCTGTCGAAACTTGGAGTGTCCTTCAATGATTAAATGAAAATTTTGTCTTCGTTCTATTGTCCAACATATTTGTCGGCTGGTTATTGTCAAGAATCCTAATTGTTAAAAGCACAAAGACACGCCATGGTTTGTTATTTCCTTTCTCAATTGAAGCCCACGAATCAAGTTTTAAAGGGTATTTACTATGAGTGACTGTCTTGTTGGCCTTTAAATAAGTTCAGGGAAGAAATTAGGTCTCTTCGTCACTGATATTTGTTTACTTCTTTTGTATGTTTCAAGGTCGCATCTTGTATCTCTGCCCACCTAATAAAATGCGTGATTCTCTCTATCATATTGAATTCTTATAAAAAAATGATTAAAAGAAATGCAAACAAACAAGTTTCTTGTTACAAGAAGAGGAGCGTCGTTGAATAATCTGATGAACTAGTTATCTTCATCTTGATCTCCAAGAAATCCGTCAGCAGGCCATGTTTCTCTATTTCCAGTTCTCAAATTGGGATAATAATGGAAGAATGACATCATTTGCTGCCAACATTTTCCCGGAAATTAAACCATACCTTTCAGAATTTTACCTTAAGCTAGAATTGGGTGATCAATTTTTTCTTTGAACAAAGTGTTAGGAAGTTTCCTGATTTTCCCAAGTAAATACGAGCCAAAGTGACTATTTTCAGGGTAATTATTCAGTGGACAAAGTCCTGTATACAAGTTCCAACATCAAACAAATTCAAGATATTTCTTGTTTGTCTGCATACTACGTGAAACATTAGTTAAGGATATTCCCGGCAGATAATATAACATGCATTTTCTGATTCCGCGGAGACAAACGGACAGTGTGGCTCTTCCACTAACTACATTCATCCTGCAATTTGCGTGGCATTTGGAGCAAGCCTTTTTTGCGTAACATAACGTCTGAAGGAGCATTTTCTTCCCAACCAATCATTACCAAAAATCCAGGCTTTCTTAGTGTTAACGAATACAAAGAAAAAAGAGCTACAGGTATATAGGAGAAAAAAGAACAAAAGACGAACAAAAGACTTTGAAGAAAAAAAATCTTCACCTGCAACCTTGTTTCCTTCCATGTCACTCAACCAGTTATCGTAGCAGTTAGCAATACAATATCTATTAAAAAGATAAGAAATCAAAGAAAACCCAAAAGAAACATTTAGATACGTATGATCCCAGTACAATTCTGGACACTATTAGAAGGATTCTACAGTATTAGAAGGAAATCCTCCACACTCAATCAGCCTTGGCTGGGATATGATTGCCACCAGTTGCAATTTTGTACGCATAAAATCCGGTCATAAGAGCACTGCAAGAAAAGCCAAATCACATTAGCTCTGGAGATTCAATTTGATACCGTATTCACGAGGAACATCACTCAAAAATCTAAGTTTTTAGCCATCTCTAACGTTGCATGGTAAGGTTTCACAAAATACTAGGAACATACAGCAATGCAACGATTAGAAAATTGCTTTATAGTTGAACAAAGGTACACACAATCATCATACGAGCATAATAGATTTGGAGCAGGAAACGTAGGCAAAAGCCTGTAAGGAAGCACAATTTAGATGGGCTGCTTTCATATATTAATGAATTCATTTGTGCGGAAAGTTCTCTTCCGGCAAAATTTAGCACTTTCCACCGTCACGTCCCTTCTCCTTACATGTTGCAAGGACATCCAATGGAGGATCGAACTTACATGGGACACATCAGAGAAAGCGTAGCTCTGATCTAACGAAGCTGAACAGATCTAGCAAGATAAGAAGGTGAAACTGATCAACAAAGTTGATGTATCATCTTCTGTGGCCAAGTTTCTTATGTGTGGGATATCTCTGAATACGGTCCATGATTAATCATTATGGGTGTAAGTAACCAATTAAAGATGATGTAGTGGTTAGAATCAAGGTTAATCAATAATTGTCATAACCCTCACAAAACTAAATTGCTGAGCCCAGAAGAAGAGAAGTTTAGTGGTGCGGAGAGGAACTATATTATGTATTGGTTTAGGAAAGGGATTCCACCAATAGTGAAGATCAAGATATGGGTCGATAGCCTCAAACTTTAACTGATTCCACAAGAAGATGCTGGTATATGGAACCATGGAAGATATCTCTCCTTGTAAAATTTTGAGGGACAGTGGGATAGACCTACATATTCATGCTCTTGATCTGGGTCCATAGCCTCACCCTTCAACTTATTCCACAAGAAGAAGCTGTTATATGCAACCATGGAAGATATCTCTCCTTGTAAAATTTTAGGGGAAAACAGTGGGATAGATCTACATATTTATGCTCTTGACCTGGGTCAATAGCCTCACCCTTCAACTGATTCCACAAGAAGATGCTGGTATATGCAACCATGGAAGATATCTCTCCTTGTAAAATTTTAGGGGAAAACAGTGGGATAGACCTACATATTCATGATCTTGATCTGGGTCAACAGCCTCACACTTCAACTGATTCCACAAGAAGATACTGGTATATGCAACCATGTAAGATTTCTCTTCTCGTAAAATTCTGGGAAAAAACAGTGGGATGGACCTACATACTCATGCTCATGGAAAGAGGATTAATGAATAACTATAGCTGCCCATGACGTGGGATGGGAGGGAGCACACTCCATTTTCTTCAGGATTGTCCACACTCGAGAAATATCTTGTTGCAAATGACTGATGAAGGAACTGACTCAAGAATTTTCAGCCCTGATATTAAAACCTGGGTTATTCAAAATTAGGGACACAACCCTGATATTAAAACCTGGGTTATTTAAATTAGGGACACAACCATCGTTGTCCTCATGGTCACCCATCCTAGTCATTGATGCTTTCAACTACATTATGGTACAATGTCTTTGGCATAACAAATGTCTCTTTGATAGCAACTTTAGGGTAAGTCAAGCTCAAAACAACATCCAGTTTAAGCCCTATAAAAATTCAAAGGGTTTGGCAGAGGGACCACTCTGTGTCACTCACACTACAGGTTCAAGCAGGTTGGATCTTCACGAAGCATGGTTAGGTCAAATCCAACAGTGAAGACACTTCTAAGGATCCTAGAGTGGCTAGGAATGGATGCCTCTTGCAAAATGACAGAGGACTATGAATTGTGGGCTTTAGGACATTGAACGACTACTTACTTTCTAAAATTGATATCCGTAGAGTTCTTGTGGCAGAATTACGTGGCATTCATCAAGGGCTATAAAGATTACTGGTGAAGGTGGATAAAAGAAGTTTTGATCAGACAATGGTAGTTAGAAAAATGGCCAACCCCATTCCGAACCAAACAAAGCAATTGCTCAATCTTGTAAAGCATTGGCAAGAACTAGGCAGGCAGGACTTCATGATTGTGAGACCCACTCACCATCTCCCCACATCCCCCACCCCAAAAAAGGGAAAAGCAAGCAAAAGTTCATTTTGGAAATGTAAACTGACCTCCCCACCCAGGAATAGCAGCTTCATTTTTTCTGCAGATTGTTTAAGTGTTCACAACAACGTAGGGTGTCTTAGATCATCATTTCAAAAATCATTTCACTTCAGAAGATCATCAAGGATATAATGGTTCAAAGGAAAACCAAATCAGTAGCATGACATGACAAATGGAACTAACTTATAGAGAAGCAAGGTATTGTTGCCACCAAATGCTTGAAATGCATTTACCTTTATACTTCCAGCAATGGCAAGATACTCTTCATATAGATTGTATATGAGGGTTGAGGTAATAGCACTATACTAAATACAAGGGGAACATAGTACTTAAATGCAGAATAATATTGAATGTACCTGATCCCAGCAACAACCGCAGCTGGCATAATCTTAGAGGTTTGCATATAGCGCTGTCCCATGACCCATGTGAGTATGGCTGCACAAACTGTTTGAAGGACCATGTCTCAGATCAAGCTTCAATTGGTTTAAAATGAAAAGTACAGCAAGAAAATAAGAAAAGGGGCAAAAACAAAGAAAATACTGGAAAGGTGATTTTCTTTCAGGTTTGTCTAGCAATAATATCCTTTCAAACCAATTTCAAGGGGAAACAAATGAAAAGAAAATAAAGGTTTGTGTGGTAATAATATTAGACTTGTGAAATTTCCCTCTGCGTGAACACAACACCCGCGCCAGTTAAATCATTCTCTTCATCCGGCAGCATCCAGCAATCCATTATAAACTTTTTCTTTGACCAGATCGAGCTGCCCAGTCTTCTTTTTTACTCAACAAGCGTAACATCCTCTCCCCCCTAAACCTGTCCTTAGCTACTAGAGTTACACGGAAGCTGGACAAAAGCTAAGTCAACTGCTATATAATCTATCCTTCACCACTGGCTTACTAGGAGAGAGTCATATTGAACTATATGATACATTGCTTTTTCAAAAAAATTGCATTATTTATGTTATTATCACCAAGTATTATTTCTTTCAATGTATGGATATCTCTTCATTTCCTTCTGTAGAGAACAAGTTAAGTATTACTTGGCATATATTTTTAGGGCTATAACTCAATTTGATTAAACGTTGGCCATAGTAATAAGCAGTTAATTTTCTTATTTAGGGTGGGGGACCCCTGGTCGTTACATGCTTCATAACTGTAGAGTCCTGAACAACTAACCTACGTCTGCAACTTCACATCAATAGTTACACTATGAGCTGCTATGGCGCCAAATCCAACAGAAAATACTGCAACACTAAGATCTGCTTAAATCTGTCGTCTACAACAGAAGAAGGAATAAAGCAAGAGTGTTGAAGAGGAATACCAACCTCCTGCACTTTTCCATAATAAAGTTGCAAGCAACTATGGAAAATTTTCTTCTTTAACAACTCATTCTTGCCTTATACTTACCTCATACCGTCAACCATACACCTTCTTCCTCGTATGGTAACCTTTGTACCAACTTATCAATAACATGACTAAACAAGCACCTTCTCTAACTCATCTAGTTAGTCCCAAGGCTATGGACAATCTTTTGATATCCCCTCTCGATCAATATCCAATACAAGTGTAACCACAATAACAATTTTGGCTATCTCTTGGCTATAAAATTTCATTACTAGAAAGACAAAAAGAAGTCTAAAGTCTCTCGGCCATAGGAAGTGCAAGGCTTAAGTTAAGACCATAGTGATATTTACAAGGAACATATTGAAAGGAACAAAATCAGAAACCGAAACAAACAAAAAATTAAGAGAAAGAAAGGGAAAATATAGAAGCACCACGACCCTTTTCCTGCATATCGGCAAAGTCAATGCCACCGAACTGCCGACATAAATCCAAACCACAAAGGAAAACACCAGATCAAATTTTCCCTCGTTTAATTTTCCATAATCTCGCTAAACCAGCTCGGTCCCATAGCACTTACAGAAACTTCATAAAAAAACACAAGAAAGTGAACAAACCATACCAGTCTCGAGAATCAAAGCCAGATACGAGTTCTTCCTCTTCTTGAAAGCTTCAAGGCTCAGATACCCTGCAAGAAGAAGCACCAATCCGGTGCCGACACCCCCAGCCAGAGAAACCGTACTCCCCTTCTTCATATACCCAATAACTCCACCTCCCACAAGGACCAAACCATACGGAATTGTGAAACAGAAGTCGTGCATTTTTCCCCAGTTGGATTTCTCGAGAAAACCTCAGATTCTCAGAAAATTTAAGCCCAAGTTTCACAGATCAAAAGCGAGAATATGTAGGATCTCTGGATCTCTGTTCTGCTCTGGACTTTTCTGTAGTTTAAAGGTTCAAAGGTCACGTCAGCAAGCAGTTAAAAAAATCTTCGCTTTTTTCCGAAATTAGACCTTGACTGGGTGTAAACTGTCCACTTCATCGTACGATGTCGTTTAGGTTCATCGCCTACCCAAAATCTATGCTTTAGGGCTTCGTGTCTCTCCCATGGTACCACGTATCAGTCCAGAATCAGAACTCTTGTACGCCATGGTGCTGAAATCATGGTCTTTTTCCAGCTCCGGATCCGATTACCGACCGGTTGCAACCCGCTTTATCCCGTAGTCAACCGTTCACACGACCTAAAACCTAAACTTTCTAAAACCCTAAAAATGGTGGCGACTGAGGCCAATTCCAAGAGACCCGTTTGCCCCTCGTGCTCCAAGCCCACCTGGCTCTGTCTCTGCACTCGGCTCCGGATGCCGGGTCTTGAGAACTCGGTAAGGGTGACCATTCTTCAGCATAGTTTAGAGAGAAAGCACCCACTGAACTCTGCGAGGATTGCTAGGCTGGGCCTCAAGAATGTAACCGTAGCAATGGTTTCCGATGTTAATTACGAAGCCCGGTTTGTCATTTGGTTGCGGGAAATGAATGCGGAAATGATTTTGGATCAAAATAGTTTTGATGGTTCAAACTTTAAGCAAGCTGGGGGAAATAGGGAAACCCGGAAGCTGTTTGCAGAGTGTCCAACTGAGGGAACTAGTGGAGAACGCAGTTGTGCGAATGATCTCAGTGGTAATCAAATGACTCGGAACCATGAAGAAGGTGTTAATCTTGCACCACTTTTGGTTTCACATGCTTCAACATTGTATGAAGCTGTTTTGGATAACGAAACTGTTGTCAGCAATGAGAGTGAGTCCTCTCAGGTAGGTGTTGATCCAGCTGCAGTTATCCAGAGAGATCACCAAGCACCAGTTATTACTGCATCAATAAGAAAATATGGTGCCATTATCTCTCTTTGGCATCTTTGGATGCCACAAATCCATATACAGAAGCCAAAATTTGAAAAGATTCTTGCTTCTCCAGCAGCTTCTGATGCTCTGGGAAGAGGCTTTTCTGTGAAGAAGCTGCAGAAACGGCAGTTGAGTGGAAGCACGGAATTGGAAGAGTATGAAGAGGTCGAACTCGAGGTTCCTCCCGGATCAGTACTTCTGTTTCCATCAGATTGTGCCATTGGCATTGATGGCCTTCATGAGGTTGGTTTTGAGGTGAAAAATTTGATTGTGTTAGATGGTACTTGGGCAAAGGCGACAAGGATGTATAACGAAAACCCCTGGTTGAAGCTTTTGCCGCATTTGAGGTTGGATTCCAAGAAGATGAGCTTGTTTAGTGAAGTGAGGTCTCAACCAAAGGCAGGATATTTGTCTACTATAGAAAGCATTGTGTATGCCCTGAAGGACATAGGGAACGAGCCCGAGGGGCTAGATAATCTGTTGGATGTCTTCCAGTCTATGGTTGAAGACCAGAGGCGATGCAAAGATGAGAGGTTGAGCAAAGCCTCTGCAGTTTGAGCAGTCATCCCCACATTTGGTTCATTGATACAGTTTTTGTAGCGATCTTTGTATACCACTGATAATTAGTTGTTACATCTTAGTAATTGTTATAAAAGAACAAAGTTAAAACTTTTTCTAGACATAATGTCACAACTTATTACCTATTGAATGTTCGTGTCATTGTTTTATCTTATCATTCATGAATTAATCACGCGATAGAGTTAGGAATATATATTATCTAAAACTAAAACCTCTAAGTTTAAAATTTAACACCAATGTGTACATACTCTGCATATTCAAAATAGCTCATGAATTAACCTATAATTGAGATAAAGGATTAAGTTACATTGTAATTATCTCTAATTTTTAGTATTTTAACTTTGTAGAGTTGGACCATATAAAAAAGGTATATGCCGTTTCTAGTTTTAGCCATTCCACCACCTTCAGCTCCGGTCTCTGACCATAGCCTTGTGCTGAAAAGCGAGAGCTTTCAATGCTGAGAAAGCTCCTTTCATGGCGTCCCTTCAGTCACAATTCTCAGACAACTCTCGCCCTAATCCTACGATCAAACACAACAGTCCCTTCTCTTTCTCGTTTCAGTAGCCGCTCCCTATCTGATGACCCTTACGACCCTCCATTTTCTACCACTTCCAAATCCCTGAAACCCAAGAAGACCCAGAAGAAGGCTCCGACCTCCGATAAGCACCAGACACAGAACCGGCCTCTCAGTTCGGACCTTCCCTTCGATTTCAGATACTCCTACTCCGAGACCAACCCGTCCGTCGAGCCCATCGGGTTCCGAGAGCCTCCGAGGTTCTCACCGTTTGGCCCTGGCAGGCTCGACCGGTCATGGACCGGTACCTCTGCCCCGGCCCATCAGGAAGTGGACCTGGGGAGAGTCGAGCAGGCGAGAAGCCAGGTTCTCGGGGACCCGCTATCGGAGGAGGAGGTCGCAGAGCTTGTGGAACGATACCGGCATAGTGATTGCGCCCGCCAAATCAATCTCGGTGATTCCTTTCCCCAAGGAAAAACGGGTTTGCTTGTTCTTCTTTTTTTTTTTTTATCTTTTCTTTTTTTTTTCGATTTTCCATGAGGTACTCTGGGAATGCAAGATGACTTCATTGTCGTCTATTTGATTCGGATTGAGATTTGAATAAAACAATTGCAACTCTTTTGCCCCGTTTAGACTTCGTGTTATTCCAGAACATAGATTGATATGTTAATTTTAAGCTGCTATGCAAGGAGCTTGATGGCAAGAGAAAGCTCCCTTTCTTCTTCTGAAGAAGTTAACGGCTAGAAAAACTAATGGCGGGTTGGATCAAAGTAACTATATAGAGGAGTTCTTGATATACTAACCATTATCCTAAAGAATGTATGCATTTCTGCATTACTAACTGCAAAGAAGATTCTTTTGTAAGGTGAAATCTGAGCTATTTTACTTAAAATAATCTTTAGGATTTTTATGAACTTCATCTTGATGTTACACACCTGAAAATCTAGATATTCATATCCATTTGTAGTATACTTGTATGGTTGTATGGAGTATGCATGGAGAGACCTCTGTTGGAGTAGTAGCAGTGGGTTATGGGGTTTAGGTTTATCTATCTATCGTTAAACGCAAGATGGCAAAGATTGTGAATAATTATGTGCTTTTTGTGGAGTAGGAACCAGTGTGATTACTTGCAAACTGCTCTTTTTCTTATTGTAATGGATTATTGGTCTAATGGTTCTATTCGTGTTAGGGAAGGGGGGAGTTACTCACAACACGTTGGATGACATCCACAACCATTGGAGAAGGGCCGAAGCTGTGAGGATCAAATGCTTGGGTGTGCCAACTCTTGATATGGATAACATCTGCTTCCACCTCGAGGTTTCAACTTTGTTCAGTAGACATACATTTTACCGAATTTTCCTGTTTTTGGTCTCCAGAAATTATTAGCTGATGTAGATAGTAGTTCCTCTGTAGGATAAATGTGGTGGGAAGGTTATCTACCGGCACATTAACATCTTACTCTTATATCGGGGTCGAAACTATGATCCAAAGAACCGGCCAGTTATTCCTCTAATGCTGTGGAAGCCTTATGCTCCGATATATCCAAAGCTTGTGAGGAATGTTGCTGATGGGTTAACATTTGAAGAAACAAAGGAAATGAGAAACAGAGGACTGACTTCTCCCCCACTGATGAAACTTAGTAAGTGAACTCAATGATTGAAGGCTAAAGATAAATTATTGCTATTCTTTCTTGTCGTTATACGAGTGACTAAATGCATGGAGGCATGATTCTATCCACTTCAATTCTTACTGATGATATATCTCTGTAGCCAGGAACGGCGTGTATGTAAATGTTGTGGATAGAGTGAGGGAAGCCTTCGAGACAGAGGAGGTGGTAAGACTAGACTGCACCCATGTTGGTACCAGCGACTGCAAAAAAATCGGCGTAAAATTAAGGGTATTACTACATATCGTAGAATCACGTCGTAGAAACTTATGAGGCTCTTTGGAGGAAGTTTTAAGTTTTCTACTCCAAGTTGATATGGTAGTGGCATTTCTTCTGCTCTTATTTATTCAGGATCTGGTGCCTTGTGTCCCTATTCTATTCAAGGATGAGCAGATAATACTTTGGAGGGGGAAGAGAGATCAAGAAAAAGAGCCTAATGTATCAAGTTAGTGGAAGTTACAAGCGCACAGATGCTCGAGTGAGGTCCAAAAATTTGCTGGACTAACTTATGTCGGCTCTTGTGAACAGCCCCCTTTTTTTTTTCTTTGTTCTTTCCTTCTTTTTCCTCAGGAGGCTGGTAAAAGAAGAGTTGTTCCACACAAGTCATACATAAATGCAAAAGTAGGATCTTTCCTCTCTCAGGTCCTCTCCACAAGGTTTCAGGTCTACTATGTCATCCTGAACAGAGAGATTGGCAATTCTAAACTCGTGTCTCTGCCACTATTTGATCTCATGCCGTTTCTTATCTCTACATATCCAAAAGATCTACAATGCAATACTAATGTCATTTTTGGGACCTCTGCAAGTCTTTCATCCAAAAGAAATTGAAAGGAATTTCAGTTTTTGTATGCCTTTCGACCTCTTTTTTAAGAACGCTGGAGTAGATGTAGAGTTGATGTTAACAATGCTTTGTCCCTTTTACTCTTGCTTTAACACTTCGCCTTTCTGTTTTCTTCTGTTTCTTTTTTTCTATTTTAAGTTACAAAGGGATGGCTCTGTTTTTGGTCGACACAAACTTGAATCTGTAGCCAGAAGGGGGGGACGGGAGTGAAAAGGCAGAAACTACACAAGCTTGATACAAAACTATATTTTGGTACAAGTTTTCCTCAGCAAATGGTTCCCACAGCTAACCTTACACCCATCAACCAAGATGGTATACACCCAGGCACACTGCACTTTTCTAGGATACCAAACCAAAGCATCAAAGCCTTCAGATACATCAAGATTAATCAGGGTATTTCAGATACTCCAGTAAACTCAACAAGAAGATTGTGACTTACTGGGAATACAGACAAGGCTATTGGCTGCTTGAAATCAATGAATGACTTTCCCAGCCCTTTGAACAAACAAAAGAAAGACTAAAGCAGAGAAGAGCTGAAGATAGCTCGAATTCCATCGGTGTTCCCAGTATCAAGGGATATGATGTTCACCGATTTAAGTAGCATCCATAGGACAAGCATAGCTGGTACATATATCTTCCAATATACAGGGACTACTTAGCTAGAGAAACTTAAGTCCTTCCAGCTGAAACACGAACTACAGATTTACAAGTTCTAAGGTGCCATAAGTATTTTCCTCCGCTCATGCATCTTCTCAGCAACACATCCTGAACTCACCAGTGATGTTATCCAGACCTGATCGGACCTTACGGGCTCATCATCATCATTTCTATGCCAGCTCCAGAAGGCATGAGTTGAATTCACAATCTTGAGCTCACCATGACCAAAGCTTGCTTCACGGAAGACTGACCATTCAGGCTGGGGGTTTTTATACCTGACCATTTACGAGAATTTCATGAAAGTCAGGCCTCTTGCCGAGGAATCATAAACGAGATAAACAAATTAATATATCAACACAAGTTACATAGATAGGAAATACATACTCGGATACATACTCAGCAAAATGATATAAATCTTAGCTTTTTGAGTCTGACAACACAGCCACACCCCATCCACTGGTGTGCGACTGCCTTTTTAAAAAAACAAGTTTGGAGAGTAAACACCCTCAGACAACTTTAAGTTGTCAAAACTGTCCCTTCAACCAACCATAATTTACAAAACAAATAAAGAGTGATTTTTACTTTAACTGTACTACTTTTAGATTGAACTCATTTGGTGGACAGTTACAGTTCAGAGAGAACAAAAGGTGAAAAAGATTAACGTTTTCCTGACTTTATCCAAAATATGTAACCATGATTTGCAGCATCATTTCTATATGCACATTGGAAGTCCATAATTTGTGTGTGGGCTTGCGCACAAGTAAATGAATTTACAGATTCAGAAAATTTATTAAGTTGAGGAGATACCAGTGAGCTAAACCTTCTTTGTTTCCTCCATCACCAATAGTTATGTGGACAGTGCCACAAGGATCAAATTTTCCATAGCTGACACGTTTCTGTCAAGCGGACTTCATAAAGTTAAAAAAATCCAAGCACCACCAAATGAAAGCAATAAGAAACACTAAAGCAATCCAGCATACCGAGCGTTCATAAGCATGCACATGGCCAGCAAACACTAGATCCACATTGGCAGCATAAAGCAAGGGTTCTATGGATGCCATCATATCATCACCTTCACCTTGGTGAGCCTTGTTACTGTTATACCAAGGCACATGGAATATCACCACCAGCCAAGGTGTCTTTTTCCGGTCCACCTTTGAAAGATCACCCTATGGAAGAAGAGAAGATCAGATTATAATTAACTGCCCTTCATTTCTTCAGAACCATTGACTTCACATAAAAAGATTCAATGAAAAAAAGAAGAAGACGAAGAGGTCCAAAAGTTTTTTGTCCACCGTCCTATCTTTAGGCTCAACCCAGAGTTGGGGATGGGAAGTTCATAATCAACCAAAGAAATTAAGCTTCAATTATCCGTGCAAAAAGCTTCTACCTTGGAAATGCTCCTACTAAACTTATACAGGTCTAAGTATTGCTTAGGGACCGCAGCAGCCAGAAAACATACCTGTGCAGCTTTTTCCAGGTGCTGACCATTTTATAATGTAGGTCTACCAAAGATATTAACAAGTAGGACCTAGTTACAACACCTGTCAAATGCCTAAGGCTGGGTGTGGATAGAGAAGGCATAGGAGCCACTTACTTTATATCGACTAACACATTTTGGATTGTTAGGAGCATGATTCTTTTAAAGACTGTCCTCATTTTCAGCCATTTCAATTTACACTGGGAACCTGGACTCTCATCTATTTTCCTTACAAAGCAACAGGTTTTTAGCATATAACAATGTTAGGTATTACCAACAGAGACCCCCCCCTTGAAAAGAGAGGGACACAAATGACTAACCTTCAGCCATCTGTATTGATCTGACTGCTCATCATAATCTGTATACGAACCAAGCATGACAACATGAACACCAGCAACTTCAAACGAATAATAAAGATTCGAACTTGATCCACTCTCTGCATAAGGCATCTTCCATCTAGCGTTATAGGATTGAAATCCATCCTTTAGAAATGGTATATGTTCCTTCTCATGGTTCCCTTGTGTAACCATCCATGGCCTCGCACTGGCAAGGGGCTGCACCAGTTCACCAAATGTGTCCCAACGGGGTTGTATATAATCAGCATACGAAAGGTCCCCAGGAAGCAAATGCAAATCATATTTGCACAGGCCAATGTGGTTGAGAGTTGTTTTAGTCCAGCCAGTTTGACCCAGATCCCCCGCCACGGCAAAAGTAACCGGCAACTGCGCTGGAGGGGTCTTGAGCTGGAACTCAGGACCTTGTCCTCCACATCTGTAGAAGTAAATCGTGTCATGCTCCAGAGGCCCAATGACCGTGTGGTGTATCTTCCCCGAGCTATATATTAGATAAGTATAGGATGAACTTTCTCCCTGAGCTACAGAACTGTATTTTCCAGGTGATGTTCCATACTCAACAACTGAAGGAGCAGATTTATCATCAGTGATCCACGTCACTCGCATGTGCTGGTCACCAGCCAAAGAGATGTGCACCTACAACACGCATTTTCACAGAAGTACTTCAAACAAACGTCAACATAGCTAAAACTCGATACCGCAGGCAAAAATAGAGCCACAAAGGAGCAAATACACATGATCAAATGTCCCAGGAAACAATTATTGGATCACAAAATCATTCCTCAATAAAAAAGATAACTGCATCTGCTCAAAATCAAACTAATTTCTTGACAACGCGACATTCACGATTTCATGATGTTCAATCCAATCTACAGGACTAACCCACACAAAGTAACTACTAACACTCTCAAATCGTCTACGTTTTACTATCAAAGAAAAAGGATGGTTTTTTGCAATTGGAAATAAGCTGCCACACTTCTCTCCCATTCATTCGCACATAAATTTTGTCAAAGTATACACTTGTTAGTACAAGCGACTACGTTCAAATTCAGTCACTAATCCCAAAAAGTAGTCGATATGAGTGCATCAGAATTCGGATTGAATTAGTATCCACTACGCTCGTATTTCTCAAAGCTTCACTTGGACAACGCCACTCGGTTACCACCATCATCTTCCACTTCCACTTCCAATTCTGTTACAAGACTAATCAAAACAAATTCTCATAACTCACCAATCATTCCTCCCTATTTCCAACTACGTAGTGGCGTTAGAAGAGGCAAGATGACGGCGTTACCTGCTGGGGCTCAGATGACGATCTGTCATTCCACGGGAATTCTAACGCTTTGCGAGGCGGCGGTCGAATGTAGTCGGCGGCGACGGTGGCGGAGACCACCAACAGGCCTAACGCCACGATCAGATGCACCTCCATCCTCCCCCGATCCCGTGCACAACCGAGAAAACCTCTGCGGTTTGAACGAGTATAGAGATTAGTAGAGCCGTCTTAAAGCAGAGAATGAATGTCCGGGAAAGTATCAGCGTAGTAAAATGACCAGATAACCCTTCCCGACTCTATTTTTGTCTTCACCAACACCGCCCAGAACTCACGCGTCGGAGCCAAACCGACGAGGTTTGGCCTTTTTCTGGCACATCACCGTTCTTTCCGTAATTTTGAATCGAAAAAACTTGATCGAATCACGACGGATCTGTTGTTTTTAACTTCAAAAATCTTTTTAGCTTCAGTTTGAAAAGTCGAGAAGTGGATTTCAACAGTATTTAGAAACTTATTCGACTAATCAATTCCGTATTTCTACATGGGAATCTGTTTAGTTTCTTAAAAGCTACTCCACGCTAGGTATGTATTGTGTATATGGTAGGACCTTTATGTCAGATCAAACAAAAAGACAAGAGGAGGCTTGAGAATCAAAAAGTCGCCATTCTTTTCCACCGGATTCTTCTCTATCCAAACGATTTCTTGCGTATAAAAAGTTCTGCCCACCCACCAAGCACTTTTTCCGTAATGGCCGGCCATTACCACATAATTTCCCAACCTTTGTTTGTTTCCAGGGAATGTTTTATCCCTTGGGTTTCTGAAATGGGTAGGTGATTTTTTGAATTTAACTCGAGAAAACCATAATTGACAAAACATGTTAAGTTTACGCGTAACGTATGTCCTCCCCATCTCCTGACATAGACAGAAGCAGGTTGGTAATTGCATGCATACGTCTTCTCAAGATTACTTGTACGGTAAGCAAACCAGGGACATGGTACATGAGACCGTTCTTGACCGTGTTCCTCCTGTCCTGTATGAAGAACAGAAAGATGGGACATCCCTATCTTCTCTATTCATCATGACTCTTTGCTTTCTGTATTTCTATTAGGACGGCTGAGGGCAATACTTATATAAAAATCATGGGATCCAAGTGAACTGATACTGATACTGATACTGATACTGATACTGTACATAACTCTCCGGGCAAAATTTGATTCAAAATCTCTGTTCATGAATCAGCGTTGGAATTTGCACAAGTCTCTATACTACTTTTTTCCCACTCATATACACCACATCTCTCCACATCTTCAGGAGACAACAACTTCAGATCTGATGATTTATTTCTAAGCGAATTTGCAAAGATGATTAAAAGAGTCTGACAAGCATGGAGTTCTTCCATCTTCTGTAAGTCAGTGGGTTCCAGTGAGAGATCCTTCCATGGCTGGTCGAATGACCTGTAAATGGAACAATCCCTAGATTAGTTTGATGCATGGATTAGAGGGCATAAGTTTTATTCCGATCTGTCCAGGAAAACATCACCCAAATAGCTGTAAAAACAAAGGTGGATTCCAAATCCAAGCTAATCAAGAGATTATAAATCCACAACCATCTTGCAGTACATGTTGCCAGTAATTTTTATTTTAATTTATTAATAACCAAATTAAACAAGACCTCAAAGATGACAGAAATGGAACATAAGATTAACTTTCTTTTGAGAACTACTATCCAATTTGATTCCACCGAGCAAATTATAGATGTTGAAACCCAAAACCAGATCAGTAACCAAGAGGTCGAAATGAAGTATTAAAAACAGAAAAATTACCTTAGCTCATACAGGTCAATGAGCCAACACCAGCAAAATACCATCTTTATGCAAAAATATTATCAAATTAATTTCTCTCCACATCTTTTTGACAGAGCAGGAGATTGAGAAGGGAAAAAGAAAAAGACTGAAGGATACGATATATTACCACCTCCATGCAGCATTTGCTTCATCAGGACAACGTATCTTCAGGCATTGTGATGCCACAAGAGTTGTATCACTACCGAAGAAGTCTGATCGGGCTCCAACTGAAATATGAAGTTAAAATTCAGTATGATTTCCTAAACTTGACCAACAAACAAGTAATCATATAAATGCAAAAATATTTATTTTGGACACTCCAATTCTAAATTTTCTAAATTTACTGTTGGCAGAGATATTCGAAGTCTAACTTTGTTAGAAATGAGCATCAAACCACAGCAATTACAGCACCGGATGTAGAATTAACTCGTGACAACATAGTTGAGTTAAATGAGTCTCAAACAAATTTTCAGACCCCACCACCATCTCATGACAAATTAACAAGTAATACTGGGTGTAACACATATATTAGAGAAAATATTTATATGCAACTCAACTTCAGCTTAGTTCAGCTAAAAGGGATTGCCTAGACCAGCTTGGATCCACATTCAATTTCAACCCCCTCACTCCGGATGTGCAAAACAAGAAGACATTAATTACTAAAGTCTTTTGTCTCACATGCCATAATGGAACCACCTCAAATGACTCCATCTCTAACTTCTCAGAATCATATATTGCTGTTATTTTCTTGTTTCTTCCAGAATCAATCTAGACATCCCATTTCAATCAGCCCATGCCTTCAACAAATTGTTTACCGGCTGATAAGCAATTTGCACCCTTCCAGTTACTTGGCCTAAGGACTTCATTAGTTGCTGCTTTCCTCCAGAAGTGTTCTAGTTCATTAATCCTGACATCCCATTCAATTGTCTTCTCTATGGCAGTCACCTCCACAGGAAGAAAATAATCATGCAAATCTCCGTGTGATCAATCTTTAAGACTTCTTATTATCACTTACACTGTACCATGCAACATTTATAAACGGCATGGGATCCCAATATGCTGAAATCTTCCGATTCGAAGTCAGCCCATAACATTGCTTCCCTCACCAGTAAAACAAATTCAGTAGAAAATATATATCATGTAACCTGGACAATATTCCCCTTCTGTAGCATGTAGGCCAATGGGCGACCAAGGGTCCAAATAGACAAGTTAGAGCTTGCCGCATGAGTTCATTCTAAGAAGTTCCAGTAAGAGAAATCTCCCGTAATGAAACTGATTGATGCCAAGACAAACCAAACAGACTTGATGCCAGAACTGATGGACAATGAAACTATTACTCAAGGATCAGGTTAACATTTCCACTAATTCCTACCTTGATTGCTACGCAAACTACAGTGGCTAAGAATACCCAAGACCCTCTTCCAGGTTCGGGTTCCCACTCAAAGACAGACAGATTCAAGAATCCAAATTCAAAATGTGCAACACAGAACTCAATGCAGTATGGCAAGCAACTAAACAAGCAATTACTCAAAATAATTTACCTTTAGAATTGGAGGCATAGGAGAGAAGACAAAGTGCAGATACAACTGACGCTAGCACACCACAGTTGATGCCAAGGAGCTGTTGGAGGTAGAAAATTGTAGAAACTAATAAATCCTCACAGCCAAATCTTTTTTGGATGCTCTCGTCACCTGCCTTTCCAGTAAGATATAATAAAGATTGCAGTGTGTGTAGTTCTGATCGATTTGAAAATATAGGTTCCAAATCAGAAGATATCCAAGTAAGCATCCCAAGAATAGCAGCAGCAGTTAGCCAACGTAAAAGTTTCGAGGTCAAGGACTCCCCATTGATCTCTTCCCCTGAAGAGCTAGAGAAATGAGGATGACACTTTTTCAACTGATGCCTATTTACAGAGTCAAATTTCAAAGCAGTGGAAACTGCCCACATAATGAAACTTGAAAGCTTGTCTCGATGCTGTGAAAACATTCCAATAAGATTTCAGTACATAGTCAAACCAGTACTGAAAAGTAATTTGGCTAAGTAGTACAAAAACTGATCTAAAAGATGAAATATACATGGATCACTTCAACAACTTGGATATGAAACCAAGTTATTCAAGAATGCAAGAAGTGTATGTAAGGATATATAGGGGAGTAGAGCTACAGATTCCATAAGGTTGGCAGTTTTAGCAGACTAGTTGAACGCTGTCCAGCAGCTTACAATGGAGATTTTTCAGGAAATATCTCTTGAAAAGTAGGATCCTTAAGAATTGCTGTTACTTTCCTCACTAGTCAAATATTTGATGTTTCAGCATCTTAGAATGACTTAGCCCTGATGTAATTCAAAGGAAGGCAACTACAAGCAGCTTCCCTCAAGTATTTTACACGGTAGCTTACATTATTGTGCTTAACAATCAAGCAAGTTATATTATCAACCACAAACTAATCCAGAGAATGTTACAATGTTTTCACTTTTTCATGCTAAAAGATACCAGCATTTGTTTCTTTCCCCGACTTCTTCTCCCTACCCTCTTGGTACTTTCAGATTCTACAAAGACTCTGTATCCGTTGCTCTCTTTCCCACCACATCTCCTATCAGACTCATCGTCTATTCTTCTTTCGATCCTAGCAATCATTTTTATCAGAGTTTGCATCATTCTTGTTTCAGTTGATTTAAAAAGAAAATGTGCAATAAAGGGGAGCAACCCTAACAAATTGAAAGTACTTGAGAAATAAAAATAACTAGCATCTAAAACTCAAACAACCAAAAACTACAAGAACTTTGAGAACGGAAAAGCAACACATAGCCAACGTCCAACCATAGACAGGACAGGGAAACAGAAACTTCAACTTCAGCACAAACAGTTTCTGATTTGCCCGATCACTAAAACCTAATAAACTCTTATCCCAGTATTTCTGCGCTTATGTCTACATAGCTAAGGTCTTTCTCCTCATTAGATCAACCACAACATTGCAGTTACTTTCTCCAACTCCTCACCACCTTTCAACAAGACAGCCCCTAGTATCATGGATAGTAAGGCTGTCCTGCATGAAGGATTCATTATCTAGTACAAAAGCAAATAAATCCAAAGAAGTCATAGATCAACACAGAGAGGAATACCATGTGGAGAAGAGCAACCGGAGGTGTACCCATAAGTACAGCTTTGAGCCCAACCTCAGCACAAGGGCAAGAGCCAGCACGATTATATACATCAACAACCTGATATATCTGATATAAACCATCAACTGATAGAGTAAAATGTGGCTGGTATTCTTTCCTTGCCAGTGACATCTTCATTGTTGACATCATTGTTTGTAGAAACAGATTAACCAAAGCCACATTTTCTTCCATAAGTGTCACATCACCAAAGAAGACTTTGTAAAGATGCGAAGAAAGTTCCATAAGCTGCTCCAGGGCATCTTTTTGCAGCCAGTCAGTAATGTTTCTAGATGAAATTACATCATTGACAACCTAATTCAAACAAGAGAAATTAATGGATGCGAAAACATAAAACTGACTAATTTTTGGCAGGGCACAGCACATATTTGAGCTTAAATGAGCAGGAATAATTGTAGTCTGATTAAGCTATTATGACAGTATGCTCTTGGAAGCGAACATGGAAATCTTGAAATTATTTTTACAAGAATCATATTGCAGAACAATGACAGAAAAGATGATTGTTATCATTGATGATCATGAGAATAATGGTAACAGACTTCAGAAGAGTTCAACGAGACCCTTGGAATTTTGCAAAGCAAGAAACTAGTTTCTCCAAGATACAGCAGAGGGAGTTATTAATACTTGAAACAAGATTCAATAACAGATCAAACTGTCTAATCTAGGACTGTAAGGTCAGTACAATAAAGCATTACTACAATATATATCTAATAGGATCAAGCATACACCAAGGAAAGAGAGAACAGATGGGCAGTCTTGTAAGGTACTTACAAGACAAACACATGTTAGTTGGGATGAGGAACAAATACAATGTTGCCTCTTTAGTACTGTGATTAGCACATTATGTTCCACCATTAGACTTGCATATTACAGAGGGGAATGATTAAGAGCAGATTGAGAGTAGGAAGAGATGCAATAAAATAGCTCGTAAACATAATATTCAGTAACAAGGACTGACTTGGCTTTTGTAAGGACTTTTATATAGTACGAGAGTATACACCATCTTCCAAGCATGTACTTGTAACCAACCAGGTCAATAAAAGGATTGCCAAAACCACAGTCTAGCATCTACATTTTTGACATTGTCAGCATTCCCGTACCAACAGAATATCATGCAAACCCTCCATCCAATAATTACCAAATCAATCCTTACCCCTCCGTGGACATAATATTCAGTAACATGGACTGACTTGGCTTTTGTAAGGCCTTTTATATAGTACGAGAGTATAGACCATCTTCCAAGCATGTACTAGTAACCAACCAGGTCAATACAGGGATTGTCAAAACCAAAGCCTAGCTTCTACATTTTTGACATTGTCAGCATTCTCATAGCAACAGAATATAAGTTTTGAGATCACGCAAACCCTCCATCCATTAATTACCAAATCAATCCTTTACCCCTCCGTGCCAGTGCCCCATACCCTACTCAACCCCCCCACGCCAACTCCCTCTCCCCCCTCTTTTATTCTTTCTTTCCCTTGTCAGCAAAAACTAGGGTGTCAGCATTCTCATATAGCAAGAAACTTTATACAAACAAAAGGATGAGTGAAAAATTAAGTGAAAACCATTTACCCAGTCAAATGAGCAACTTACCTCTAACACCACCAGCAACTGCATTAAGAAAAAACTTTTTTCATCTACAAAGAGCCTTCTGCTAGAGAATGAGAGGATAGACGATAACCATGAAAAGAGCCCACAGTGCTCAACTAGATAACGAGCCATCTTATGCAACTTGACAGACTTTTTCACTACCTGTGAAGTGCAAAAGAGAAGTAGTGTAAGATTACTTAGTAAAAGAAAACTGAAAAGCTAGCTCCACAAATAAGGCGAGGTTTTCAAAACATTAGCAAAGAACATTTTACAGATGATTTTAAGATATCATATTTAGAACATTTTAGGCAATTCTTTTGTCCAGTATATGCTATCAGTTTATAAGAAAATCTGTCACTCCAACTCCGAAGCAACTACCTCAGTCATGCATCAAGAGTTCTGGCTGACACATAATTTTCGTATCAGCCTAACAGTTTGGAAACAAACATAAAGCAAGAGATAAGGTTAAAGATAACATGGAACCATCTTTTATGTCAGCTACATGGAACCATCTTTTATTGAACATTACATTCAAAAGGTCTCTTCAAAATCCTCTATCCTAGTTCCCTTTAGTTTTCTGAAATCAACTTGACAATCACATTTCAGTGATTTATACATTAAAAAGATCTATTCTAAAAGCCTTGATCCAGCTTCTCTTTGGTTTTCTCTAATCCTTCCAACATTTACAACCCAAAAGATCTCCCTACAACTAGCTGGCATAAAGCAGCTGTCCAACCATAAACCAAAGTTGCTCAATCCAATTCAATCTTGCAACTCCCAAACTTCGTACACCCATTCCAGCCTACTAAATTCTTAAGTTAATAAGGATAAAGATAACAATGATGAGCTGCTGCTGATGTACTACTGCCTAATTTTATTTTATTTTATCTCTTGTCATTCTAGCATTATAAAATGCATTTTTCAAATATCACCAATATTGGAAAATGAGTTTGAAACAACTAATATCAAATTATTAAGAGGTACAGCCATCTGAATCTGAGATGGAGACACACATGCAGAGCCAGCTAGCCTTTTACCAATTTATTCCCATGTGCTCCTACAATCAGTTTGAAGTAGCCAAAAGAATATTTTTTAAATTGCTTTTACAGGGTGAGTTAGACCTAGAACTAGCTAATTAATTGGCAAGAAAGCCAGAACATTTTTTTTAATTACTTTTATACAGGTAAGTTACATATACAACTAGTAGATTTTAGACAGAACCTCACTATCTACCTGTTCTTATAAGGTAAGAAGGTGCTGAACTAGAACTCACTAGCTCTTTGGTTATTTATATTATGAAAGTAACAGATAAAAGAGAACTGAGAAAATGGTAATCTCTATTCCCAAGATAAATACACAGTCTATTTTGAAGAAAACCTTTGCTCAGAAAATATCCATTTAAAATCTTGCTTCACATCCTGAACCAATTTCATATACGAACTACTTGCCAATCTCAACCCAGCATGTATCTGGGGGAAACAAAAACAAAGGCAAAAAATATAAAAATAAAAACTCCAAAATGCTTGTATGAAACTTAAAAGGGACCTAAGAATTGACATCGAGAATGCAGTTCCCAGAATTTTAAACAAATTGAACTACCGGAAGCTGATGCCGGAAGGCAAATCAAAGTGATATAAGACCAGACTCAGTATCATGGGCTAGTAAATTACCTGAAGAATAAGTGCCTTTGAATCATTATCTGAAAGAGGGGAGACATAAAAACTCACTAGAGTCTCAATAATAGAGTTTCGAATATATATTTGAGCATCATTATCTGAGTTCAACCCAGCATACAGTAGGCGAAGTATCCATAACCTTTCCGCTTTAAAATTAACAGTGCTACTGAAGAAAAAATTATGAAAAAATGGTACACCCTGCACATTTGATCAAAGATGAAGTATTAAAAAGCAGCAAACAAATAAACAAATGTATATGGTTATAAATTAACAAAAAACATTTCTGTAATCAAGAAATACGTTTGGGTCATAATATACCTTCATATTTACCCTAGAAGACTGCATCAAAAGCTTGCTTATGGTTGTATAGTGATCATGAGAAGGATCCAAAAATATGAAAGATACTTCTGCAGCAAACAGAGCAATGATAGAAGGAATTTTCTGCCATGGCTCTTCGACACCATTTTGTACATAAGTCAATAGAAGCCGGAGTTGCATTACATCCTTCCTCTTTTGACACCTCTGTATATAATGGTTTGAACTATTAAAATACATCTCCATCAAAACTTGTTACAAAGGGTAAATTATGCATCATGATAAGCAGGAGGATGATATGTAATTATCCTTTTTCAAAAAATTCTAGCAAATCAACTGAGAAAATTCTTGCACATATACACAAATGAGGCTCTAGAATCAGTCTTTCCAGCTATTTAGACACATTTTCAGAACTTCTTTGAGTACAATGTGTTGCATGGAATTGGTCAAGAAGGACTGGCATGCTCTATACACAGGAATTGCTCTTTGCTGTCATGCAAAAATCCTTAAGACAGTTGCAGAATATGAAAATTTTATCTAACGAGCATGCACATAGGCTGTATGACAAAACAAGCAATTAAATTAAAAATCACCTCCAATGCATTCTTAAACATTCCGAGAGTTTCATAACCCAATTTTCTTATCCTGTCATCTGATGAGGACATGCTAGTGAATGCAATTGCAAGCAATCCTAGACCAGCAAACTCCACAGGTTCAATATACCCCAGTGATAGACTATGGATTGAGAACCTCATGATGAACACTGGATTATAACGTTTTGTATTTTCATCAACAGGAGAATATGCCTGCAATATATTCAATGAAATTATTAGGTAAGAATTATGAAAAGTGCAGTGGAAGTGAAAAAGAACAATAATAACAACAAACAAAAAGACCTCCCAGAACTTCTGCCTCATTGAAGTGGGATTAATGCACTAATGAAAGTTAATCATACCTCAAGCATCTCGCTGGTACAATCTGATCGAACCTTGTTCAACAACAAAGATTCCCCGGTTGTAGTTGCATCATATGGAAAATATAGCACAGTTGACGCACATATTTTAGGGTCAATAGGAAGGCTTTCTCTAAATTGACTTTTCCGACACTCTTCAATTGCTTCAGTATCAGTCACAATACCAGAAGATATATCTGACTCCATGACCCGTTCTTTTTTGACATTTAAAGCAGCACTTCCCCATAGGTAGTCTGTTTCAGCGACACATGAAACGCCTGATCCACTCATAGACTCAATGTCATTGATTAGACCATATATCTCTAAGTCAAGTTCACTGAGGGTTGCACCATAAGAAGACAAAAGCAGTAGATGCAACTCTTTAAAATTTATGCCAAAATCTTTTCCAGTATCAAAACTAGACTGATGGGTGTTTTGCAGGAAGAGCATACGGAGTAATTTAAGAACTTCCAATTGTCTCCCATACAGCTTAGCCGTTTCCATATCACTTTTGCTACTAACTGCTTTTTGTTTAGTAGGAGGGATAACAAGTGATCTCAGAATGCTGGACATAGGCCTTAAAAATGCACCAATCGGATTATAAACTGATGATTTGGAGACCAAATTAATGGTAGAGGCAAACTGAGAGTGAGCAACCAGTAGCTGGAGATATGGGACACGTGAAAATTTTCCATCAGACAGCAAGGTTAGGATACCTCGGAGTGCTTTTAAAGCAGCGGTATCCTCAAATCTATATAGAAGAGTTGATCTCATCAATTGCTCAAGGAAGGGAACGGAATGCAGTTGGACAAGGCTGTCATGCATCTCTGCAGTTAAGTCTGAAATACTGTTCAAAATGAAGACTCCCAAGTGGTTGTACAAGGTAGAACTGTCTATGCTCTTTTCTTCAACAGAACTATCAGAAACTGAAGGAAATTTCTTAATAATCCATTGCCAAATGCTCACCAATAAGTTTATAAACCGCATTCTTGATGACTCTGGAATTCCTTCAATTTCCAAAGAAGCTTCCTTCAAGTCTCCATTTGTTTCCTTTGGCCGAGGCACAATCTTATTATTTTCTGGAAATAATAACATCCTGCATACAGATATCTTTGCAACAACTCTGCTTATATGGTTTAATGACTGGTTCAGTGAATGAGAATCCATCTTGCCAACATCACAGTCTAACAACTCATTGGGTGCATTGGAATGTGGGAAAATTTTGTCAAATACTTTCACTCGCTTCTTCATTTTCATTGTAACTCCACTGAAAGCAAAGTGATACTGCAGCATATGAACACATTTTCCAATAAGACTACCGTCCACCAGGCTGTGAAGTTCTTGAGTCGATGATGGTAAGACCTCTCCATATTCTACCTCAAATATATCTCCAGAGGCAAAGCTCTTCCAGTGAAGGAAACCATTCAAAAGAATTCTTGAGTATAAAGAACATATGGCTTCAAAATGCCTATGGTACTGATTTCCAAATTTCATAAACATTTTGTCCAGATATGACAAAGCAGCAGGGAGAAGCATCAATAATTCCTCATCAGAAAGAGCAATGCCACCGCTTTCTACCATTACTTTTTCCAAAAACAAGTGCCCAAACATTGTCAAATGTGTGGAGCTTCTCTCAAGAAGAATAAACAGTATTTTAGCTTTCATTTTGCTTGCCCCATAAATACAATGAGAAATCAATTCCATAGGAGTGATTGATATAACCCTGGACAGTGCCAAACTTAAGGGATGCATGCCACCTTTTTGTTGCTCATTATATTTCTGTCTATAACCAGTATTAACGGCTTCCAGTAAGCTTATATCTACAAAATCTTGTTGAGAACATGTGGCAAACTTTACTACTTTAATATATATCTCCTCAATTATGTCAATGTTTATCTTCTCATCTTCTATTTCCCATAATAAATTGTATGCTACTCTCTTTGCAAGAGGCTGCCCCAAATAACTGGACAAAGATCTGAAAGCATCAGCAGCAATAAAAAATCCAACAGAGAGAGCAGATATCTTGGAATTTTTCCATACTGCGAAGTCTTCCATGCCAACTCTATTAAACATCCATTGGACTAACTCAAGAAGCTCGAAAGGGGATATAAAATGCGTCAGAACATGTAAAGCAAACAGTGTTGGGAGGAGGGGCATCAGATCTTTAGTACAACAGCACAAGTCAAGCTTGTCCCTGGCTTCCACAAGAAGCCTCTGTGTAAGGGCTCTAAAAGCCCTCACAAGTTGCTTATTAGCATGTTTTCTAACTCCAACTACAGAATCTTGATCATTGCATAGTGCCAACAAGTACTGAGAAGTTGTGGTCAATATTTTCAAGACATGGTGATCCAACTTATGAAGGCTTTGCCTGGACAAACTAGTCAGCGTATCAGAAGTAACCGCTATGTTTAGGTTCACCAAGTCTTCTCTACAATCCAAAGTAGAGGATAATGAACCTAGCACTGCAGGATTGCAGAAGATCGATTCAACCACTTCTTCAACATCTTTTCTTGAAAAAGGTGACCCAGAATCTCTGGCATAATTAGAATCAGATTTTGAAACCAGTAGTTGAACTAACAAGCTTTCTATGAGATTAAAGCAAATCTCTGCTAGTTGTTGGAGTTCAACTGATGGTTCAATTTTGTAAGATGACCGTATCCGGTGAATCCAGAATAGCACAAGTCGCAGATAAGAAAGAAGGTGGCGATCAGCTGTTGAGTCAGATAATTTTGCCAGAAGCAGGTTTTGTATTTTTAAGGGCTCTTGCAAGTAAGGACCATCAGTTTTCATAATTGCGGGAAATAGCACATGGAAAGGTGCCTGCCTCAAAAAGAAACTAAATGCAGCAGCAGATTCTCCGGCACCAAAATTTCCATTATCAATTATTCTCTGAGAATACATGGAACGACCAGAATTTTCATTGGCATCATCTTCTTTGCCTTCACAATGAATAGTAGATAAAGCCATTTCCAAACCACGAAAGAACAGCTCAGGCCACAACTTAGAAACGCTTGTAAGAACGCCTTGTTCAAGAAAAAACACTGATGACAAGATTGACATAGGAACTCCAAGAAGCTTGTGTGAAATGGTCATAATAGATTGAAAATTCTTTAACATCACATCAGGCGATGTACAAACAACTGAGGAAGAAAATGCTTTTGTTATATCAGCCATATTGGCACTATCCCCAGACCTTAAAAATCTTTCAACTTCATCAAGTATACTAGCAAAAGAACTATCAACAGGCAGAGCTGTTTTATCTGTGGAAAAACTTAAAGAAGTATGCTGAGCTGAGATGCTCTGTGAGAAGATCAATAAGTTGTTCAATGGCTTCCACTCACAGTAGAAATCCGCAGAATCATCAACTCCACAGCAATGGTCACCAAGTTTCTCAGACAAGACTGATTCAACCAAAGCACATAACAAACCCGCATCTACCTATCAGAATTCAGTCCTAGCATTAGATTGTATGCAACAAAAAGCAGTCACAAATGAAAGAGACATGATGTGTACCTGGGTTTGCATGAGATATTTTATTGTATTGCATATATATAATGATATCACTGACTTCTCAGGCACCGTAAAGCTTCCAGATTTGGAGGTTAGCAACCTTAGACTCTTCTGCAGGACACACATGACAAGAGGGCTGAAAGTAGGTGCTCCATCTGCTAGAACAATAACGTAAAAGATCAAAAGGGGAATAATAACCACCACTGATCAGTGAAAGCAAGCAAGGACAAAAGAATGTGAGTTAATAAGCAAACTCAGATATTGTTCTTTTTCTTATTATTCCTCCTGTTCTTTTCTCTCTCCCTTCTCTTTTTGAGCGTAGGGAATAGATAAAACATCAAAGCAATTCAATCACCCAAGTAGCCAGTAAAAATTGAAAAGATCAACAAGCAGAGGACAATAACTCTCATAAGCAGAAAATTTCCGATTTGACTGTTATCATAAGGTTTGATCAAGGAAGAGGTATTTTTGTGCACAGAAATGATTAAAAGGATCACTATCCGATTCAAGGAAGATCTGTGAGTCTGTGCTCTTTTTTCTTTATATAGGAATACGTTAAAAAGCAGAAACACGTGTCAAATAACAACAGATCTCCACCCATAATCCTAAGACAAGCAACATACACAGTACTTAGGCTCATGAAACACTAAACTCTCTCTTAGGGCTTATTAGAACAAATCAGCACCATGCCATATAAGATTAGCAGGCTCTTCCACTCAGATAAATTTAATACCATGGTCAAGGCAAGAAAGAGGGCAACAGCAAGGGGGAACGATGTAATACTAATATAACTTTCTATGCTGGCAATAAACTTCAAACTCAAGATCTGTAAATAAAGAAGCAACAACAAAAGGAAACCAAAACAATAAAAGGCTAATGATGCAGAAAGCAAGATTGAGGAAGTTGCTGTCAACCTTGTATTTACTTTTCACCATTCCCTGCTACACTGTTTTCCAAGTTTGTAAATCATATAAATAGGAGTGTCACTTTTGTTTCTCTTACAAAATCAATAATTTCAAATTATACCACAGCCATCTTGACCATATCAGAATTCATAAAGTTAGATATGATTGCAGCAAGAGATGGGAAGAGCATTACACATGATACCGATACTCAGCTCAACAATAAGGCACATTCAGATGGAACTATAAAACATGATGCAAGAAGTAGGAAGCACATTATCACCAATTACCTTTGACACCTTTCAGATTGTAGGTGTAATGCTTCACAATATCCCAATATTTGAAAAGATTATTTCCAATGGTAGATATGGCATCACATAAAAAGGAGATGACAACTCTAGACAAGCTGTGCAATAGTTCCAGCCTTGGGACCTCAGCCAATGTCTTTCCATTGTTATAACCTGGTAAAAATAAGAACCATGCACCAATTTCATCTATATTTCCATCAAATGCACCAGTGCTAAACATGGCTGCTTCTGCCAAACCATATGATAGATCCTTTATGTTCCCGGTTGGTGAAAAAATCAATAAGCTAATCAATGACTGTAGATGCTTGTACATCAATGGGGGGGTTCTAATGCGGATATCACTGCTTGGAGAGAATCTAACGTACTCTGATAGCAAAGACAAAAGACAGCACTGCTGGCTGGCTGGTAATGCTAAAGGATTGCTGAGAAGATTTATGAAGAACTCAAATGATCCCTCCAACACGGTAGGTACTGCATGCTGCACAAGAAAAAGATTTAGGAAAACCATCGCAAGAGATCATTAATGGGGAAAGCATTCAAGCAAAGTAAAGCAGCACTTGCTCTTGGCCCTTGATGAATTCTCCTACAGACCCAGTCATTTTTCTGCTCAGCTGGTCATGATCGATATTTAGAACCAATACACAAATTAATTTGGGTTCATACGGAGCAGTGGAGAGAAGGCTTTGGGTAAAGACTAAAAAGAGCTAACGTGATAATGAATTAAAGAACTATTAAAAAAAACCGTTAAATTGAAATGAAGCCTTTTCTTGTTATAAGAATTCCCAAAAAAGAAAAAACATCAAGAAGAAACCTTAAAAATGAGCAATAAACTTTTCCCACAAAAAAAAGCTAGCAAACTACGCCCTAAAGGCCAAATCACAGAAAAGGGAACAGAAAGTCAACCATTCAGAAAGATTTCTTCTTCACCTCACCAGATAGTCTCACTAAAGAATCATGCTACAAGATTCATAGAAATGAAACTTACAATATAAATTTTGAGAGCCTCAAGCAACTTAGTTTGAAAGAACATCTCTATGTCCTTCAGTGTGATAAGAGGCACCGAGTGTATGTCTAAACCCCATATTTCTGCTATGACATCCATAAGATCTTTACCATTGTCTGTCCCATCTGCTGCAAGTGAACTGACAACTCTTTCACATTCTCCAGGAGCAGCAATGTCTGAAACAGAACTTATTCCACTCACAACAATATCTGTGTCCTTGTTCTCAAAATTCATTTTCCTCTTTTTTTTAATGTTGCTGCCATGTTCAGTAACATCTCCCAAGTCTGCTGTTCTCTTTAAAGATGATCTGTGTGTGGAGGGGCGATTCAAAGAGGAAAGAAGATTAAGTAAAACTTGAGCATCAGGGAGCAAACTTCGGAGTTCCTTCTGAATTTCTTGCTTAAGAGATTCCCAACCTTGCATCATTTGACTTTTTGAATAAGAAACATGGTTCAAAGCAATTATGAAGGAGTCCAGCAATTTCAGTGCCTCCAGAAGAAGTCTTAGAGTTCCATGTTTCACAAGAAAGTCTGAGTGAAGCAACCCCTTGTTGATTGCAGATCGGCTGAATGAACGGGGGAACAAGCATTTCAAGATACTTTGTACATCCTCGTCATCAGCCATAGGGGGGTGATATAGAGGATCAAGGAAATCAAAAGGATGGCCAGTGCCAACTGCGGAAACCAAGTTTGCTGCCAAAGTAACCATAGAAAACCTGCAAATGCTTCAGTCACTATGCAACAAGTGTAGGAAAACAACAAGAAACATTATGAGAGTTCATATTACACATGGAGTGGTATAAGGAACTGACCAGGTAGGTGATGTGAAATCTTCCAGGTTGTAAGGGAACTCTTTCATGTATGCTGAACCAAAAGAGGGATTCCCACCAACAACAGCCAAAAGCAAGTCTCTGTGGTAGCCAACTTCAGTAGCATTTAGCTTCTTCATGAGTCCAACAAGTCGTTTTGGGTTACCCTTCAATGGGTTTGGGCGCCTCTTCAAACATGGCATTAAACCATTATAAGGATCGGTACATACAAGGACCAGTATATGGTAAGACAACTCTGCAGCAGGCCCTCCATTTTCTCTACCAGAAATGCTGACTAATTGTTCCAAAGTTATACTCCCAAAAAGAACACTTCTAAGACCTGGAGGAACCAAGGACTCCTCCACGAGAACCCTATCACGTAATGTGGACAAAACATAAATAACAGTCTCATCATCATCGTTTCCAAGCCCACGAAGGACAAAAGAATACATTTCCTTCTGCTGCAGCACCCACCTCAACAATCCTGGCCTTCCCACCTCTAAAAATGACATTGCAAAGCCAACAAATGCCTTTCGCAAAGAGTGCTTAATTCTCCTTTCGTTTTGGCTTTTTTCATATGACATGAGCTTGGAAAACGCCTTGAATTTGAAATCAAACTTTTTTGCAAACTCAGAAGCCAATCCTGAGCCTCGCCTAACAATTGAAGACATCAGCAAAAGAGCAGCTTTTTGGCACTTAACTTCTTTATTATTCAGTTCCTTGTAAAGATCTGCCATGTATTCTTCAATAAGCAATTTTGCAAACTTATCAAGAACCCTACTAATAGCTATTCGTTCCACATCCTTTGGATCATATATCCCATCAGGATGACCCAGAATATTAGAAACCAACAACAATACATATGACAATCCAGACTTTCCTCGTCGAAGCTTCCAAGCATCTAGAAGCTCCGAGAACTTGGAAGAACTCCTTACATAAAGACGCAGCAATTCACCTCCACTTTTTCCTTTCAATAAGTTAATGAACTCCTTAACACCTTCCGAACATAACTTTATTTCAATGGAATTTATCTTATGTAATAGTTCTCTAAGTTTAGCTTCATGGGTCGCTTTCACTTGAAACATTGGAACCTCTTCTCCTTCAACCTCACTGTTGTAATCATCGTCTACCATAGCTGCAATTGAAAAACACAACACCAATCAAAGAAAATTATTTCCCTTCCGTGCAACTCCAAGAACAAAAATTTGATAGTTTACGTAGTTCCTTTGACCAACAGACAATCACTTGTCACTTAAATAGAAAATAGGTAAAACATAACCAACTAAACATGACCGAGTTTCTTGTTCTCTAATTTTGTTACATTATATTTTCCAGCATCCAAACAGTTAAGAATAAGCGCATTGAAAGTGTACCTCGATCTTCGGTGGCTGAGCTTGGTTCCTCCATCGAGGAGGGAAGTGAGACGTTCACTTCTACGTGATTGTCCGTGCGAGCTGGTAGGGTTTAAGGGCATGGAAGAACGAAGGGTTTTTCTTTCAGACTTGCTCTGGCCTAAATTATGCAAAAGAACCCAAAACCAATCTCACCGCAAGAGTGGACCCAGCCCAATTTGGAAAGCCAATCCCAAGCCTCGCCTATCAAGCAGCTTTTTGGCACTTCACTTCTTTATTATTTATTTGGTTCCTTCTAAACATATGCTTGTGATATCCAATGAGCAATCTGTCAAGATTTGTAGAAGAATTAGGTTAATAAATATGATTATAATGTTTTATTATAAGTAAATTCATCTATTTAATTATAAAAATTATAATTTTTCTATAACCAAATCATAAATAATTTGTTAGATCAACTATTTCAAAATAACAATAATACCTAGACTAGTTGATTGAGAGAGGTCATTTGAAAGTTGGTGGCAAAGTTTCACCAGTTTATGATGAGTGTCTTGTGGATTATAAGCAATAAGATGATTATATGTTTTGTGAAAGAAAAAATAAACAAAAATGTATGGAAAGAGATAACATAAAATATATAATTTATGTTAATCTAGATCTCTTGAATTTTCTATATTGAGTTATGTGTGTTTGTATTGTTTTTTATTCATTCCATACACAATGCAGTCTAATAAATCTCCAATGTGGATTTTATAATTCTATGCTCAATTTTAAATAATTAATAGGACATCCTAAGCATAATAATAGTGAAAAATAAAAACAAACAACTCAAGTGCTTTGTTATTGGGTTGGGTCCGCAATGATTTAATTGGATCATAGGAGTGGTGAACTTCTTCCACCTATCATGTTTATTGTCTCCTCGATGTGTCATGCAATATAAGTTTACTATTAGGGTAAACAATGAGACAATTTTATAAAATAATTGCTTGTTTGATGGAAGAAAAATAAATAAAAAATATTGAAAAAAGACTACAAAAAATATAAAATATTATATTATCTTGAATCTCTCAAATATGCTATATTTAGTTACATGTGTTTGTGTTGTAGTATATTCAATTCATATACAATGCATCTCAGGGTTGGTGAACTTCTTTCATTTATTATGTTTATTGTTTTCGATGTCTCTTGTAGTGCAAACTTACTATTAGTATATGAAATTTTACAATTTTTTCTTTTGTTTTTTACATTCATATGGCGTAGTAATATATATGTTTTTATGTCAATACAACACATATGCAAGGTTATCATTCAAAAATTTAAAATATAAAGAATAATTAAAAAATTATTTTATTTTGCAAGAACATTATAATCTTTTGCAATTGGATTTATATACACATTAAAATAGTAAATAAAATATTTATATAATTTTTTATTCAATAATTATTCAACTACTGTATTTTCACTTAAATACGGACAAGAAGGCTTAGGGTTCATCCACATGATTCCACCATTAGCTCATCCTACTTGTTTCTATCCAAAATAAATCCTATTTTTAGTTGAAAATCGAACAAAATATTAACAGAAAAATTTTCATAATTTTACCTGATCATTTCTAATTCTCTCTTTTTATTATTCTATATTTCAGCCTCGTTACTTAATTTTTTTTGTTTGATGGTGAAGTTATTTTCAAATGATTACGACTCTTAAATAGAGTAATAAATTATTCTGTATTAGCATTTATTAATCATCATATCACTCTAGATTTAGTTTTTCAAAATTAATAAGATTTTACCATATATTAAAGATCCCTATCATTAAATTTTAATACTATAAATTACTAATTATGATCTAAATTACAAACCATATATTAAAAGAAAAATCTGTTCAGGCAGGGCAGCTAAATTTTGTCTACGCAACCTAGCACCGCCTTGCCCTATCACAACCGGGCGAGTGGCATCAAGACACGTAGCACTGTCAGAAACCTACTCCTATATAATCCCCACTCGCGGATTACAAAAATATCTTTTTCTGGATACTCCTCTCTGGGATTTGGCTCTCTGCCCCAAATCCCGCCCTAGGGTTCTTCTTGTTTCCCCAAAGCCTATCATCTTTTGATTCGAATTAGGTTCCTCGTCACCATGATGCAACAGCCAGCACCGATGCCTGCGGATCAGCAGGCCCAGCAGTACCAGCAGCAGCAGCAGCAGCAGTGGATGATGATGCAGCAGCAGCAGCAGCCGGTCCCGCCTCCCGCAGGTTGGGCCCCGCCGGCCGTGCCTCCGCCACAGCTTGCCCAACCCCAGCAGCAGCAGTACCCCGCACAGCAGACTGTCGGGTCTGACGAGATCCGGTCCCTCTGGATCGGGGATTTGCTACCCTGGATGGAAGAGAACTATCTCCTAACGTGCTTCGCTCACACTGGAGAGGTAGAACCTAATCTATATATGTATGTATATGTCCTTTAGTTTTTGGGCGTGAGGTACATGTTTGACTCTGTTTAGGGTTTTTTTATTTGTGCGCGGCGGAAAAAGATTTGAAATTTTCGATTGGGATGAGTAAATACGTAGGATTCTGGTGCCTATTCTTGTGTATTTTTTTTTTCGGAAGATTGGTGTTATAGCTTTGTTGTGTGCCGTGGGAAAAGATTCGAGTGTTTTGATTGTGGTGAATTAATTGGAAGAAATTTTGGTCGGTTACTTTTTCTTTTGGTTGATGTGGATTGTGTCCAATGGGACACTTTTTCGGAAGATTGGTGTTATGATTTTTTTCTCAATGAATTGGATTGTTGATGCTGGATCGATTATGTAGGTTTTTGACCATAATTTGGGTTTGGCAACACCTAAAGGATACAAGCTTTCTGTTTTGCATATTATTTGGTTTGTTGTGTGATTGGTTCTTTTCTTTTTGTTTGACTTTACGCGGTGGATTCTCTTGGATTGGAGTGGTTTTCTTAAATCTAATCTAATTGTTTTGTTTTGCTTTCATAAGTAATACTCTAAACAATTGAATCTTCATTGCATCTGTTGGTCCTCAGGTAGTTTCAGCCAAGGTTATCCGTAACAAGCAAACGGGTATATCTGAGGGTTATGGTTTCATTGAGTTTCTAAATCGTGCTGCGGCAGACAGGGTTTTGCAAACTTACAACGGCACACTGATGCCAAACACTGAGCAGAATTTTCGGCTGAACTGGGCCACTCTTGGTGCTGGTGAGAGGCGGCAAGATGATGGTCCGGATTATACGATTTTTGTGGGAGATTTGGCTGCTGATGTTACTGATTACTTGCTTCAAGAGACCTTTAAAGGTATGTACCCTTCCGTGAAGGGTGCAAAAGTTGTCACTGACAGGACCACCGGACGTTCTAAGGGTTATGGCTTTGTAAGGTTTGGAGATGAAGGTGAACAGTTGCGTGCAATGACTGAAATGAACGGCCATTACTGTTCTACAAGGCCCATGCGCATTGGCCCAGCAGCAACAAAAAAACCTGTAGGTGCACAGCAGTATCAGAAAGGTATTTAGTGGCGCTAATAATGCTTTGTAGTGATTGCTTCAGGAAAAAAATTTAAGTTCCAATGTTTCTTCTTGATTTTAGCATTTGCTTGGTCTTCTTGTTTGTTCTCTGTCTTTGTCGCTTTTTTTGGTGGTGTTCCTTATATATTATGATTGTTTGAAATGGTAAGTTAAATGTTTGTTGACTTATCTTGAGGTGAATTGTGAAAACAGTGTCCTCAATTTGACGCTTTCCAGTTATTCATTTGAAGCTTGGCGGAGCTTACAGTCATTTCGTTCCAGTACTTACCTTTATAAACTTGGGCACATTTAAATTCTCTTAAAACATGCAAAATCTTATATAAAACTCATGTTGTCTTAAAGCAGGACACCGAGAGGCTCTCATTTTTGGGGGGCCTGGAACTGATTTCAGCTGAAATGATTCCACTTTAATGCGTGGCCTCATTTTAGGTCAGTTATTTTGTTTATGTCATAAAGTTGATACTTCCTTTTCTTTTTGTGGCATTTTTTATGCTACATTCAGAATTCATTTCCAGTTCCTTATATATATTAAAAGATTCCAGTTCCTTTTATATTAAGAGTTGAGTTGCCAGTCAAGTTTATTCATTCCCTTTTCCATTCTTTTTTTATTTTTCCTTTTCCATTATTCTAGCTCAGTTAATCATGGAGAGCCTTTGGTTATTTCCTACCAGTGTGAATCAATTCCCTTGTGCTCTTTCCGCATGAGGTTGTACACCATTTATTTAGGGATTTTCTGGCCCCATGCATGGTTCTGCTGTTATTTTTAGGAATTTATTCTATAAGAAATCTCGCCCTCCTTTTCCTCATTGGTCTTCCGGTTAGATATTAAAACTACACCTAGCTGCTAAGAACTAGGTATCTTGTTCATTTTGGTGAACGATCGTATGGAACCTGCCTTGAATAGGTTAATAATTCAAAATTTGGAACACAAAATGTCAACACAATATGCTTTAAATTGTTGCTTGCGTCCTCAAACTTGGTGTTCTTTGATTCCCCCTGTTTATTTATTTATTTATTTAAGTAACTATTACTTTGTATTCCTTGTTTGTCTATATCTGTTTTGTGAGAAATCAGAGTCTCTGTAAAATGCTTCTATGTTGGTGTTTTGTGATTGGGCCTTAGAGTATCAAATTTCTGTTTTATGTCTAAAAGGGTGGTTGATGTATTTAACTTCTGAAACAAACCTGTCTATTCCCCTTGTGTGCAAGTTCCATTGCATTTTGGAATGTTTGTTGGGCATCTGGGTAATCTTTGTTATGAGATGCTCACTAGAAAATAAATGCATTCAATGTGGTTGTGCTATCAATTAGTTGCCGAAATTGTTTTCACAAACCTTACAGGTTAGAATGGTACTATGTGTTGATGGATGATAGGGATTCTAAAAGGAACAGCAAGGTGGATGAGTAGGGTTTGTAAAACTATAATAAGAATGCCTTAATGATGCCTTCTGATGAAGAGCTTACTTGGTCCTACCCACTTTATTTTTGATGATATGCTGTTTGTGTTATAATGAACTTATTTATAATCAATTCATTTCTTCAAGTCATACAAGTCCAGGGTCTTGTTTTCTTATTATAAATTAGAAATGAAGTTACTTGGATCAGTTTTATATAAATGGGAAAGCTACTTAAATTCAAATTTTGTTTTTAGGATACTTTGAGTTTCTATTTCTTTTTTCATGACGAAATTGATACAATGTGGACATTCTGGAATGAATGTTCATGGCACAATCTTTGAGTTTATCTACCTTGGAATGAACCCATGTTGCACGGAATCCCCTGAGAATTGTATTTTTTTCTGTTATCATTTGTTGGTTAGTTCACGCTCTTTGTCATTGGCAGCTACTTACCAGAACACGCAAGGAAGCCAAGGGGAGAATGATCCAAATAACACAACTGTGGGTAGTTTGTTTCAGTGTTTATAAAATATGTTCCCTGCCACATGATACTGAATCTTGACAGTCTTGGTTGCAGATATTCGTAGGGGGTTTGGATTCAAGTGTCACAGATGACTTGTTGAGACAAGTTTTTGGACAGTTCGGTGAGCTGATCCATGTGAAAATACCATTAGGCAAGCGTTGTGGTTTTGTTCAATTTGCTAGCAGGTAAAAAGTTGATACTGGTCTATGAATAGGTTGCATTGGCCCCTGTATTTGTTTTTTTTCCTTTTCCCCCCCCTCTCCATGTCTGCTGGCCTTGGTTGTAATGTTATCCTTGATTGTGGTACTTCAGGGCTAGCGCGGAGCAAGCACTATCAATAATGAATGGAACTCAGTTAGGAGGACAAAGTATTCGGCTTTCATGGGGTCGTAGTCCATCAAACAAACAGGTTTTTAGTTGCCACCATATTTTGAATGACTTTATGTTGTGGGCTTTCCTCTATGCAGATAAGTAATAGAATTTTTTGTGTTTGAATGGCTCAGACTCAACCAGATCAGGCCCAGTGGAATGGTGCTGGTGCATACTATGGGTACCCACAAGGATACGATGCGTATACATATGCACCTCCCACCCAAGACCCTAACATGTACTATGGAGGCTATCCTGGATATGGGAATTACCAGCAGCCTGGTGCTTACCAACAGCCGCAGCAGGTAATATATTGCTGTATAAATGCTGGTGCATAAAATGCAGCGGCCAGTGTGTTTTCAAGCTACGATGTCCTTTGTTTGTGTTTGTGTTTTTTTTTTTTTTTTGGGTCCTGTCTTATCAACTATTAATATTTACGTTTTTACCATCTGCAGTGATCTTCTGTCATGTCCTTCGCTGTGCATTAAGGTTGCGATTTTGCTCATTGGCTGTAGAATGATGATCGACGATCCGTATGAGTTTAGCTTTATCTATCTTTTTTCCTTCTGATTTCTTCTTCCTTTTTTTCCTTTTTTTTTTGGGGGGGTGACATCGAGTATGTGGTGTTGGTTGGCCATTGTGATCTTTCTTTTGGCTGTCTTATATACAGTATGTATTTGCCAGATATTTGCTCTTGTATGGACCAACTATTATTTGTCTAAAAGGAGATGGCTCTTATTTTCTGTTCTGCGATGTGGCACTCTTCTCATTTTGTCTTCACTTTCTTTTATTAATAGTCATGACTTCTTACACTGCCCAAGGTTATTGACATTACTCTTCGGACTAATCTTTTTATTTGGGCTTCCATTCCTTCACTTTTTTTATAAAAATTCTTTTATTAAGAAGCTAAAAAGCATAATTGCGAGATGTTATTTTATTTTGAATAGTTAAGTTCAATTCTTAACATAAATGTAATAAGCAGGAGTTAGAGCAAGAGATGGTATCTGTATTAAAGATAACCATAACACTTAACAATTCTCATATAAAATTCACAATTTATGACCATCGTCATAAGAGGTTAAAGTGATAACAGGGAGATGTGATTGGTACTCGGTTTTCGTCATTCCAAATTCTCAAGCTAAGGCTCCTTCCTTATCTTTGGGCAGTTACGGGTATTAGGAGAGAGCTCATAATCAAATTTTAGCTTCAGGACTTGACTTCGAAGAACGGAACTTGTGTAAAGTCCATTAGCTCCCAAAACTGGAACAGGGCGATTTGCAGGGAAGGTAGGCTGCAGAATAGGGGCATGGCTTGGCGCTGCAAAGGGTCGCCGTCCACTGGCCTTGAAAGGCGGAGAAGTCCGGATAGATGCAATGCTTGGCTTGCTGCACTTCCTGCATTTTGAGATATTTCAATGAAAAATGCAAGCAGTAAGTTCCAGAGCAAGGTTCTTGAACTTGGAACATGAAAATCAGTCCTAACCTACATAAAGCTGTACTAATAACGCAGGACAATCTGACTACCACGTGACCATAGGAATAATACGGGACAATCTCCCTCCCCATACCCCATTTTGTAAAATGTTGTCTGTTCCAGTACCATCCTACATTGATGATGAGACAGAGACCAGCTGAGCTTAAATTCCCAAAAGAAATGTCAAGGAAAAGAAACATCATATATTCTATGATTCTTTTACTCATGCCACCAAGTTATTGAGCTAATTCCGATGGTTGAAAAATCAACTCATCACTGAAGACATTGCTCATAAAAAATTTGCTAGTCAACGGTTCTCAAGTGCTAGGCCAGCGATACAATGAGGCCTCAAAGGGACTACTTAGAGATTGTTTTTGTAATCAAATGATGAAGTCATTGATGATCGAACTTTGATGATCCAAAATTAAAAACAGTCAAGACAGGCATTACTAGAAATTTCAAGACCAAATAAATGGCATCAGCATAACAATACAAGTTGAATTGAACATGTTTCTTTTCCAATTTTATGAATTACCTTAATATTTTTATTAGATTCTGGATTTTGCGGAGGGACCATTTCAGTGGATGCTGTTGATGAAGTAAGACTTGACTCCGAGGTGACATCAATGATTAGATTGGTAGAAGTTGAAAGACCTGGAGAAACAGTATCAGATGAAGAAGTCCCTGCTGAAGAGGGCCTTTCACAGCATTGGTTGTCCAGTTTGGCGGGAGTAGCAGCAGACTCACCGGTTGCTTCATTTGGAAAAAGCTGTGAAATTATCTTTGTATCCTCAACAGTTTGTACTTGGGTGGTGCTGGGATCCACTGCATTGATAGTGTCGAACAATATAATCATGCATGAAGAACTAAAAAAATAAAAAACAACACAATCAATTCTAAAGACAAGATTAGAACTATCATCCAATGATAGCATATTCAAAGAGATTGCCACTTGTAAGGGAAGTCATCATCAAAATGCATCTCATTATAGCAAATGTTCCATTTAAAAATTTCACAAGATAAAAGATAGCTTTTTCTTCCATCAGAAATTGATAACTTTGCAAAATGGATAACAAATCAGACACAAAATGAAAAGAAAGAACACAGCATGTTTAATAGTGCCCTTTCCTAATATCACGTGAGTGCAATGTCAGGCCTCAAAACCAAAGTATGCTCCTATTGAGATGGAAATGATATTGACAAACATTGCCTACTACAAGAAGTCATGTGATTTGTATTCTGAAGTGACTCAGATCACTCTAATGCATGCAAAGAGTACACGGTTTGTTGAATTTACCACTAGAAATAGATCCTTGAACTTCATTAGCCTGCACCATAAAATGGCCTTGGTGAGAATAACGAACAACATTGTACAAAAATATACTTTTTTCTAAAATCCATAATCTGAGCATACTCTTTCTTCCCTATGAAACTCAAATCTTATCTTTGTAAATATCATGTTCAACATGTGGCCTGTCATATCCAGCATGTTTGTCAGAAAAGCAATTTACAGGAATATGGGGACGAAAAGGAAATAGAAGGCAAAAATTATGTAAGGATTGGTTGTTGTAAAGAGTCATGACAGAACAGACAGCTTATGTCCATCAAAACTGAAAAAAGTTGCCACATGGGAGAAGTAAAGATTATTTTCATAACACAAAAGCTATCCAAGATATGTGCAATCTGGGTGCTAGTGCCAGGGGACAGCAACTAGGACCCAATTTTTAAGGTTGCATTCCGAAGACTTAATAACCTCAAAAAAAATGGTTAGGCATTTACCTCCCATCCGACAAACCAAAAACTTCTTTGACCTACACTGCGAAGAAATCAGGTGAGAAAAGAAAAAGAAATCCAAACTAACAGATGCAAAACAATCTGTCACAAACAAGGTATATGTCACAAAGTTACATCAGATATACACCAAAAAGCAACACTGGATCTATGCATTATGGGTTGGATGCACCAAGCTACCACAACATACCAAAGGTTATTTGATCAGCTAATAGATTAAAAGATGTTTTAAACATAAATAGCTGATTGATGAGGAACATAAAAGAAAAGGAAAATTGTATGTCCTATTTACAGATGCAAACATACACATATGTACACATAGCCATGCATGCATGCTTGCCTACATATAGCATACACATAAACAGAGATTGAAACAGAGAATCTTTGCAAAACTTACCTCATTTATTTCTCATTGTCAACTTCGAAGGCATTCCCAATCTAATTCGTGGATGATCTTCTTCTTCATGCTTTCTTCCAGATATTTTGGGCATAAAACCTGAGAGAACAAGCAGAAGAGGTGCTATTTCCTTAAATGAGTTGGGTTTCAGTTTCTCATTGGAGCATTCAATGATGTTGAAAAAGGACAAGCGGTCCTCATATGCATGATCGGGAGGAAGGCTGCCTAGAGTTTTCATGCCTATCACTACTGCCAGAAGAGGTTTATGTCATCGAATGCCTCCTTAGTCATTCATATGCCAACGTAGACAAAAAACTAATAACTAACTTTTTTTTTATTTTTTTCTTTTTTCACTTGACTTTTCCTGGTTGACCCTTTTGAATTGGAGTATTGGTTCTCTTAAATCTAATCTAATTGTTTTGTTGCAGTCATAAGTAATACTCTAAACAATTGTATCGTCATTGCATCTGTTGGCTCTCAGGTAGTTTCAGCCAGGGTTATCCGTAACAAGCAAACAGGTATATCTGAGGGTTATGGTTTCATTGAGTTTCTAAATCGTGCTGCGGCGGACAGGGTTTTGCAACCTTAAAATGGCACGCCGATGCCAAACACTGACCAGAATTTTGGCTGAACTGGGCCACTCTTGGTGCTGGTGAGAAGCGGCAAAATGATGGTCCTGATTATGCGATTTTTGTGGGAGATTTGGCTGCTGATGTTACTAATTACTTGCTTCAAGAGACCTTTAAAGGCATGTACCCTTCCGTGAAGGGTGCAAAAATTGTCACTGACAAGACAACCGGACGTTCTAAGGGTTATGGCTTTGTAAGGTTTGAAATGGTAAGTTAAATATTTGTTGACTTATCCTAGGTGAGACGTGAAAACTGTCCTCAATTTGACGTCTTCCAGTTGTTCATTTGAAGCTTGGCGGAGCTTACAGTCATTTCGTTCAAGTACTTACCTTCATAAATTTGGGTACCTTAAATTCTCTTAAAACATGCAAAATCTCATATAAAACTCATGTTATCTTAAAGCAGGATCTCATTTTTGGGGGGCCTGGAACTGATTTCAGCTAAAATGATTCCACTTTAATGGGTGGCCTCATTTTAGGTCAGTTATTGTGTTTATGTCATAAAGTTGATACTTCCTTTTCTCTCTGTGTCATTTTTTATGTCATATTCAGAATTCATTTCCAGTTCCTTATATATATATATATTAAAAGATTCCAGTTCCTTTTATATTAAGAGTTGAGTTGCCAGTCAAGTTTATTCATTTTACTTTTTTTTTTTTTTTCAATTTTCCTTTTCCATTATTCTCGCTCAGTTAATCATGGAGAACCTTTGGTTATTTCCTACCAGTGAGAATCAATTCCCTTGTGCTCTCTCCACATGAGGTTGCACACCATTTATTTAGTGATTTTCTGGCCCCATGCATGGTTCTGCTGTTATATTTAGTAATTTATTCTACAAGAAATCCTGCCCTTCTTCCTCTTTGGTCTTCCAGTTAGATAGTCAAACTACACCTAGCTGCTAAGAACTAGGTATCTTGTTCATTTTGGTGAACGATCGTATGGAACCTGCCTTGAATAGGTTAATAATTCAAGATTTGGAACACAAAATGCCACAACAACATGCTTTAAATTTCTTGCTTCTGTCCTCAAACTTGGTGTTCTTTGATTCCCTCTGTTTTATTATCATTTAAGTAGCCATTGCTTTTTATTCCCTGTTTGTGTATCTCCGTTTTGTGAGAAATTGGAGTCTCCGTGTAAAATGCTTCCATGTCGGTAGTTTGTGATTGGGCCTTAGAGTATTAAATTTCTGTTTTATGTCTAAAATGTTGGTTGATTGATTTAACTTCTAATACAAACCTGTCTATTCTCCTTGTGTGCAAGTTCCGGTGCATTTTGGGAATGTTTGTTGGGCATCTGAGACATCTTCGTTTGCAAAAACCTTGCAGGTAATAAGAATGCCTTAATGATATATCTTCTGACGTAAAGCTTACTTGGTGATATACACTTCCTATTTGATGATATGCTTTTTGTGTTTTAATGAGCTTATTTATAATATCAATTAATTTCTTCAATTCATACAAGTCCATGATTTCATTTTCTTATTATAAATTGGAAATGAAGTTACTTGGGTCAGTTTTATATAAATGGGAAAACTACTTGAATTCAAATTTTGTTTCCAGGATCCTTTGATGAGTTTAAAACTATTTCTTTTCATGGTAAAATTGACTCAATGTTGCACATTCCAGAATGAAAGTTCATGGCACAAGCTTTTGAGTTATCTACCTTAGAATGAACACAAGTTGAGAGAGTTCCAATGTCGTAAATGTGAAGATGAACAAGGCAAGAAGGCGATGGTGTGAAAGGCGTGGTATTTTGAAGCCTGTCCAGGCCATAAAGCCAACAGCCCATCCGCAGGTGCCAAGAGATAGCCAGCCAGTAATCTGGGAGGCTGTATGAAAGTTGATCCCCAACTTCAGTTTAAAAGGATGAGTCCTGAAGTACCTTGCGACGATTGTACCGATGGACAAGGATGTTCCCACCCCCACGCTTTGTTTTCAAGCGTCCACGATTTTTGCAATCCATTCCAGCCACAAGACTCATATCTTTCCTATAGATAAGGAAGAGAAACAGAAGAACAGTTAAAAGTATTTATTTTCACGTGAAACAAACAGTGCCATCAAGTTGGCCGGGTTGGAAATCAAAATCTGGATTTAGGGAGTTCAGGTTTTGTTTTCCGTCTGAATCGGGGACCAGAACCCCACATCGACAGGAAAAGAGTCAGAGCTGAGTGATTGAGGGAGAGAACAAGAGCTGCGGAGCTGGACAGACCCTCGGTTGCTGAAGAAACGGAGACTTCTCACGGAGATCTCTCACTCGCGACCGTGGCGATCTAGCATCCACTGTATCTTGCGATCAGGGCGGGCCACGTTCACCACAGTGCACGGGACACAGCCGCTAGGCGTACATAAGTAGCATGGCGATTTCGCAGTTTCCTAGGTGGGAATAGAACAGTCTTTGTTTATTTCTTTATGTACTTATTTTTTTTTAATGAAATAAAGATAATGCCTTTGTTATTTATATTAATAACACATATGGATTGAAATATTAGACTTACTAGAAAGATACATAATGTAGGACATAACACTTAACTCATGATATAAATTCGATGGACAAGTATAAAACTTCAAAGAAATAAAAACATAATCGACTAATAAAATTGTGTAGTCATTAGTAAAATATAAAATATTATATTAATTAAAATTTAACATAAAGTGAAATTGATTGTTCAAGGAGGCCTATAATGCTTGAAGCCTAGTTGATTTTCTTATGAAATTTTCTTGCATCAACTTGGTAAAAAAGCTGAGAGTTGTAAAAATTTATAATCTTGTTATGAAGTATTCAAAATTAGTCAATCCATCAACTTCTAAGATGTAGAACAAATTCTTTTTATATACTAAATCATAAATTGAGAGTTTACTTTTATATTTGATAATACAATTCCCTTCTAATTATATATTTCTAGACTTTTAAGCAAAGCCAAGATCTATGTAATTGTGCTATCTCTATTTCCTAGATTGACCCCATTTTCTAGGAGCATACTTCCCTTCCAATGGTTTTTTGTTTTTGCCAGCTTGTCTTTCAAAGGTCAAGGGTTGGTCTTTATTTCAATCATTGTTTTTATTTTTTCCCCTAATTGTTGGTGGTAATTGGAGGAATAAAATTCTGTTTTAACTTTGAATATGTAAAAACATTTTTTTTAAAAATAGAAAAAGTAGTTACATCATTAAAACTAATTTCTTCATTAAAAATGATATGTTAAGAGATAGTGACACATAATTATACAGACATACATACATATACATATATATATATATATATATTAGAACAAGATGCTAACATTTAAAATACTCTCATAAATACCTTAGGAGTAGATAATAGAAATATGGTCTGAGGAGGACAGAATTCCAAAAATTCAAAACAACGCCCCCAGTAAAAACAGAAAACAAGAACATTGACTAGCATAACAATTGCTTGGAATGAAAATGATATCTATTTCTCCAATGTTTTGAAATTCTGTTGAAACGAAAAGCTCATATTGAATGAGAACTCCAAAGTATATAACTCAGCCGGAGTAATGCGGCCGCGTGCTGGCACAAGAACTTCCCTCGGTGACCACCCCGCAGGGAACATTCTTGGCGTTTAGGATAGGCAAAGCCATTGTTAACTAATGGGATCTGGCCACGTCAGGGAATCTCGCTCGTGACCGTGGTGACCTAGTGGTGCTGCCACCTCAGCCTCCAGCTTGGTACACATGGCTGAATTAGACGAACAACTTAACACACTTTCTGTTACATTTTGTTATCCTTTAATTCTGTAATCATGGATTTTACTCCCTTAGTCATGCGTTTCATTAGCAGTGGGTTAGCAAGAATAAAAAGGAGGTCCCTGTGATTTCTTTTCACCTAGTAGACCCATTCCTTTCTTTTTCTTATATTTCTTTCCTATTTTTATCTCATGCCACTTGTTGGACCTTTTTGACTCATAATTTGGTTGGTCAAGTTGCATAAACTTTCTTTATCCTAATGACTAGCAATGGAGGTGATGCAATAGCTTGTTTTTTATTCAAACAGCTGAAGCGGTGCAAGGTGAAGTAGCTGCTGATTTGTCAACATTAGTGTTACCGGTGCTGTTTGGAGTTGCTGCCACTTGCCTGTACGTTTTCCAGCTCATGCTTGACATGTCGGTGGATTGCATATATGTATGTAATTCAAAGAGAAGGAAGAAGAAGTAACTGAAAATGTGAAGAACCAAGAGAGAAAATTCTGCAGATCCTATGAAGGCAGAACCTGTGCAGGGAAGTCATCAATTTTGATCCAGCTGTGAAAAAGTTAGCAGAAGGTTAGTAGATTGAGCTGAATATTGTGATACACTCTTTGATACATATTATAAGGATGTTGTGGATGAAGAAACTGAGTTGATATCAAGTGTAACCTTATGTACTGCTCTTTGGACAGCTTAATAAAGTTCTCTCCTACTTGTCCCATGGATATAGGCAAAAGTTTAGCCGAACCATGTTAAATCTCTTGTGTTCTAATCTTATTTGTTTGCTATTCTAGTTCCATTATCTGTTATGTGAAGAAAATACCACAGATAAGTAAGTAAACAATTAACAAACGACCAAACCAACTTCCTACCAAGAGTTTCAACTCAGTACTCTGCATACCAGTCCAACACCACCCCATTCCCTCATTTCTTTCTCTTTTTAATATCAAACTTAATTGTCACGTGGGGTGAGTTGTCAGTACATAAGAAATGGTAACGTATTTTGTGTTTAATTTTCCTCTTAGCACGAGTCTATGAAGTTAAAATGACTTTTAAAGCATTGTTTCCTTAAGGGAATAGAAATGCTTTAACTCTTATGTGAGACCTAACTTTAACATACTAACTATTTGTCATAAATAAAAGAGCCAGTTCTAATTTAAGGCCTTTGCCCACCGAATGCTAACTAAAATGCCTTTTTTAACACTCAGGTACTCTGTCTCAGTTAATGACAATGTTTTAGATCAGCTTGGTGAAGGAGTGACAAATATCAGTGGATACTATTCATAGTTGTTACAAGAATATGATGCAATAATTCTTTCTTCCAGTTTATTTACTAGTAACTTTTCCATGCCGTCTTCACAAGAACATGGAGCCAAGCAGGCCCTAAGGATTATAACAGGAAGAACTCCTGGTCCTCCCATCAAAATCCCATGTCTCACTGGGGATGAAAATTCTAAGGTTATATTCTTTGTAGACAAGGAGATTGATGTAGAGCATGAAACATCTTAACAAGGAATTGAATTGGTGGTATTGGATCATATAAGCCTGAAGGCAATCTTGGAATACTATTATTACCAAGGGTGTTGCAGTGTTTTGCGCAATTTGAAGGGTGACTTTGGAGATCTTAAAGAGCTTCTCGAAGAGGGTATTGAGCAAAATTTGTTGTAAAAGATTGTGATTGAAGTTTTGTTAGTTTGGGATGAAAAAAATGGTAAGAATTTCCTGGTGGAATTGCAGAGTTTGGATAAAAAACTCGAAGTGAAGAATTTGAGACCCCTAATCATAGATAAGAATTTGGTGCTTGAGGCTTATCTTTGATACAAGAGATTGGGACTTATTTTATACACAATGAATACGCAAAAACAACGTTGTTAAGTGGAGAACTGAGATAGACCAAAATGATAGCATTCGCGTTGAAGGGCGAAAAGCGGTCATTTTCGGGACTAGATAAAAATGGCATTGTTCACGTTGAAGGGCAAAACGTCTTCGTTTGGTAATACAACATTGTTTGTTGTGGAGCAAAACGTCATCATATCAATAAGGGCATTGCTGCATTGTGAGGCAAGTGGCATTGTTCAGTTTAAATGAGGGGATAATGTTGTTTAGGTCATCTTCCTTGTTGGATCACATCGGATTGCTGAATACATAGAAAGAAGAAAACTTTCTTTGCATTGGCATTATAGAGGCTAAAAAAACTTGGAAACAGGGGAGAGAAATTAGAAAAAAATAGCTGGTATGGGTTGAGTGGAAGCGATTTCTTTAGGATTGAATGAAAAATATGAAAGAACTTAGGATTTTAAACCTGGCTCTGATACCATGTGAAATAGCTTGAAATAATTTATAATGTGAGAAAAAGTTTTCTTCTATTAAAGAGAAAACTCATTACAAAACAAATGAGAGAAGTAATTCCCATGATAAACCAAAACATTTACAATGGCATTGCCTTTGTAGACAATGGAAATCTAAATCTAATGTGAGTGTTTACTGGTCCATGAGGGGTGCTGAGAGCAAAGTAGGTATTGCTCTGTGAGGAGGAATTAAAGGCTAAGGGCTCAAGCGTGTGCTTGCTTTAGTTTCTGCAATCTTGGTTCCCTTAATAGGAACCTAGTGATGTGGCAACCATGTGGCCTATGGTTGCAACATGTAAGCTCATATCTGAACACTCATTGTTTTTGTATGCACAAAAAACACATGTATTGGGCTCAAAAGAAAGAAACTAAAAACTTATCTTTTCATTTTTAATTTATGGCCAAATCTTATCATCATTCGAGGAAAGAGACGGATGGTGGAGAAAAGGCAGCAAAATGAGCCAACATACCACATTTTTTAAGCATATTTTCCCTTAAACCAAAATGCATAGCTTTACTTTGCCACGGCCCGAATTTCCTCCATTTCTGCGGATTCCTATAATTTGAACAAACCATTTATCTTGCAATATGGATGCCTCCCCTAAACCAAAATGCACAGCTTCACTTAAGATGGATGCTTTAATCAAATTATAGAAATCTACAAAAATGGAGGAAATTCACCAATATTTTGCATATTCGGCTTTTGAATCTTCCATAATGATAAGAACAAATGAAATTAAAGGCTGAGGGCTCAAACGTGTTGCTTGCTTTAGTCTCTGCAATCTTGGTTCCTTTAATAGCAACCTAGTGATGTGGCAACCATGTGACCTATAGTTACCACATGTAAGCTAATATTTGGATACTCATTGTTTTTATGTACACAAAAATCACATGTATTGGGCTCAAAAGAAAGAAACTAAAAACTTACCTTTTCATTTTTAATTTATGGCCAGATCTTGTCGTCATTCGAGGAAAGAGACGGATGGTGGAGAAAAGGCAGCAAAATGAGCCAACATACTGCATTTTTTAAGCTTATTTTCCCTTAAACCAAAATGCACAGCTTTACTTTGCCACAGCCCAAATTTCCTCCATTTCTGCGGATTCCTATAATTTGAACAAACCATTCATCTTGCAATATGGATGCCTCCCCTAAACCAAAATGCACAGCTTCACTTAAGATGGATGCTTTAATCAAATTATAGAAATCTACAAAAATGGAGGAAATTCACCAACATTTTGCATATTCGGCTTCTCAATCTTCCATAATGATAAGAACAAATGAAATTAAAGGTTGAGGGCTCAAGCGTGTGCTTGCTTTAGTCTCTGCAATCTTGGTTCCTTTAATAGCATCCTAGTGATGTGGCAACCATGTGGCCTATAGTTGCCACATGTAAGCTAATATCTAGATACTCATTGTTTTTATATACACAAAAATCATAGATATTGCGCTCAAAAGAAAGAAAATGAAAACTTGCTTCTCATTTTTAATCTCTGGCCCGATCTTGTCATCACTCGAGGAAAAAGACAGACGGTAGGGAAAAGGCAGCAAAATGAGCCAACTTACCACATTTTTTAAGCTTATTTTCCCCTAAACCAAAACACACAACTTCACTTAAGTAAAGCTAATTTGCCATGGCCTGAATTTCCTCCATTTTTGCAAATTCCCATAATTTGACCAAATCATCTATCCTGCAATATGGATGCCTCCCTTAAACCAAAATACACAACTTCACTTAAGATGGATGTATTAATTGAATTATAGGAATTTGCAAAAATGGAGGAAATTCGCCAATATTTTGCATGTTTAGTTTTTGAATCTTCCATAATGATATTTTTAAGAACAAATGAAATTAAAGGCTGAGGGCTTAGGGGTGTGCTTGCTTTAGTCTCTGCAATCTTGGTTCCTTTAATAGCAACCTAGTGATGTGGCAACCATGTGGCATATAGTTGCCACATGTAAACTCATATATGAACACTCATTGTTTTTGTGTACACAAACATCATAAGTATTGGGCTCAAAAGAAAGAAAATGAAAACTTGTTTCTTCGTTTTTAATCTTTGGCCTAATCTTGTCCTCACTCGAGGAAAGAGACATATGGTGGGGAAAAGGCAGCAAAATGAGCCAACATACCGTATTTTTTAAGCTTATTTTTCCCTAAACCAAAATGTACAACTTCACTTAATTTGACCAAACCATTTGTCCTGCAATATGGATGCCTCCTCTAAACCAAAATACACAGCTTCACTTAAGATGGATGGTTTGATCAAATTATAGGAATTTGCAAAAATGGAGGAAATTCGCCAATATTTTATATGTTTGACTTCTAAATCTTCCATAATGATATTTTTAAGAACAAATAAAATTAACCTACTATAGACTCAGTCGCATAGGCTTCAATACATAATATAGTTTGGGTGGCTGTCATCGTGGAAAAGCTAGAGAATAATGCGTTAATGTACATTTACGAGAAGAAAGAGCATTGTTATATCTTTAAATGGATTTGTTTTCAACTGCTACCTTCAAATGAAGTAACACCATGCAAACTATGATTGTATTGTCACGTGTACCAATGATTTGAATTTCTTTAGTGACTTTCTCATATGATAATCTTAAGTACCGGTTATCATTGTTATATATTCTCTTATGTAATCTATCTTATGGCTAGTGATTCCCATTGCTGGAAGTCGTTTAGGGAACTCATCTTGGCAAGGGAAATGACTATCACACTCCATTACATTTTGTCAAGCTCTAACCTAACCTTTAGGCTAACGTTAAAAGGGTAGTATCAAGTAGTTGATGCACATTAAGGCTTGAAGAAGTAAGTTTATGTTCCCCCCACCTCCTATTTTTTAGCCAAAAATAGTAATACACGAGCAAAGGAAGATCCGATCCTTTACAGTTTTCCCATTGTTCACAAAGCAATAGAAACTGAAACGTTATCCCTTTTGCAAGGACCAACTATTGTAAAGAAATCTTAAGAATTCTCATTAAAACCTAGAGGTTGTATAACCTGTCCAACCATAATCCAAGATTCTACTAAGAAAAGATGAAAAAATGGGTAGTCCATCATTGTGCATTATTTCCACTCCCGATGAAACACATCCTCAACAATTAAGGAGTCATTCTCTTTAATGATAAGCCTTGGCTTCAGCTTTCTTATGAGATTTAGCCTTTGCTCTAAGGTACTTGAGCTTGAGGCTACCATACATGAGTCCAACAAAGAAGGTGGAAACATGAGCCACCATAGCAAGGGTGTTCATCTTGAAATCGGGTCTTAGAGGCAACAACATTGGAAGTTTTTTCTTCTTCCACTTCTTCTTTCGGTTCTTTATATTATATCTTTTATACATGCTTCTTTTATTTGTATGAACTATTTTCAATTTTATTGTAATAGTCGTTAATTTGCAACGAACAACAAGTCTAATTCATTTAGAAGTAATGTGGCATCAATGGTTAAGCAATTTAGTCAATTGTCAAACTATTGTCAAGTTGTTAATTTTGTTGTCAATTCTATTAAGTAGTTACAGTAGTTGTTATGCAAGTTGTTTATGATTTTTGTCATGGATTAGTAAAAGGTCTTAAGATGCTAGTGTTTAATTCAGAGTCTATATTCATTTCAATTACTAATAATTGTGTGCAAAAGGCGGGGGAACTAGTTGGTATAAATAAGGGAAGGGAAATGAAGGTTGGAGAAAGAGTTCTTTGTAAGTTTCTTGAATAAGAAAGGAGGTTGGGATTCCCTCGAAGAATCCCTCTTTACATAATTTTTCTTGTGTTAGTCAGAATAGGTTGAAGAAGTAAGCCAACTCATTCTTATGATATTCCATTTAACTTTATTGTTCATAAACTAGTGACTAGATCACTATCTAAAATTCCGTCTAGTTCTTTAAATTGCTACAAACTGGTGACCACAATGGGAGAAATGGTAGCAAATGAATAAAGTAGAACTATAAAATTGGAGAAAAAGCTTAAGGCTATGAACATGACCATGCAACAACTCTTCTTAGCCTTGAATGCCAAGGTTAATGGTGTATTGGACAGAATAAAGTTTGGAAAAGAAATTGGTGAAAGCTCATTGGGCTAGATTGGGGGAAATCAAAGTAAAGGAGAAATTAAAGGTTCAAATAGCTTAGTTCAAACCAAAATGGTCCATTTAGAGTTCCCCAAGTATGGAGGTAACATTGATCCTTCTTCTTGGATTGATTGTGCCTCACAATTTTTTGATTTTCATGAAACTATAGAAGAAGATAAAGTCAGGATAGCATCCTAGCATTTGGATGGTGAAGCTCAAATGGTTTATCAATTAATGAAGAAAGATCATTTTGGAAGGCATCTATCTTGGACAACACTAACCAAAGAATTGGTGAAACAATTTGGTCCAACAATCTTCAAGGATCACTTCAGTGAGTTGACTAAACTGAAGCAGATGGGGATAATCTAGGATTACCAATCACAATTATGTAAGTTGCTCTTAAGATTTAGACATCTAGAAATTGAACATCAAATAAGTTGTTTTGTTAGTGGTTTAAAGGATTGTATTAGATTGGACATTATCGCATATAATCCCCCCACATTATCAACTGCTATTGGATTTGTTAGACTATTTAAAGGTAAAGAGTTTGCAAATAAAAGCAATCTTGGTGTTATGATGAAGAAATTGAATGTTAGTAACATCGAAGAGGAGAAATGGGAGAGTAATAAGCATAGGTTACTAGTCAAAAGGTTAACTCAACTTGAAATTTTGGATAAAAAAGCTAGAGGTTTATGCTTTAACTATGATGAGAAATATTCCCCAGGACATAGATGTCAAAAAATTTTCTGTTGGAAGGGTTGATGTAAGGGGAAGATGATAAAGATCTTGCAAAAAAAGGGGTGGAACCTACAGTAATGTCTCTAGCTACAAAGTTTAATATACATTGTCCTAGAACCATGAGGTTTCAAAGAACCATGGGCTAAAATAAGATATCAGTGTCAGTGTTGGTAGATTATGGCAGCACTTATAATTTTATAAGTGATAAGCTAGCCAAAAAGATGGAATCGAAGGCTGATGATTTAGGAAATTTTAGTGTTGACGTGTCTAACGGTGGAAAGGTCCAAGGATTGGGGTTGTGCAGAAAGGTTCCATTAAAAGTGCAAGGAGTGATGCTAGAAATGGTATTTTGGTACTGCCATTATTGAAATTAAGGGTGGTTTTGGGTGTTCAATGGTTGGAGACCTTAGGACCAATTAATTGAGAGTTTTCTCACTTAAAGATATCATTCATCAAGAAGGGCAAATTGGGTAACCAATTTGATGTTCATGTTGGGAGAAGGTATACAACATAATAAGATAATGGAAGGTGCTGAGTTGAGTAAGTTGTTGTGGAACCAAAAACAAGAAGTTGTTTTGCAATTGAAGACAGTAATTCCTGCATTTGGTAAGGTAATTAATGAGTCTTGGCTGAAACAGTTTGTTAATGTGTTGGCTAAATATCAGGTGATTTTCCATAAACCCCACAAGTTACCTTTTCCTAGAGAACATGAACATCATATTCTTTTGAAAGATGAAACAAAGGTTATTAAGAATAGACCCTATAGATGTCCTTATGTACAAAAGCTAGAAATTGAAAAACTCCTGCAAGAATTATTGTCTGAAGGTGTGATCTATGATAGCTGCAACCCATTCTCTTCACCATTAATCTTGTTAAAAAAGAAAAATGGTTCTTGCAAGATGTGTGTGGACTATAGGTCCTTGAATAAAAAAAAATAGTGAAAGATGGATTTCCTATTCTAGTTATGGATGAGCTTTTAAATAAATTGAATGGGGCAAGCTATTTACCAGACTAGACTTGCAATTTAGATACCATTAGATCATAATGTGTCTTCAATATGTAGGCAAAACGGCATTCCAAACCCCACAAGAGCACTATGAATTTCTTATTATGCCCTTCGGTCTTTGCAATGCTCCTTCTACATTCCAAAGTTTGATGAACAAGGTATTCAAAGATTATCTTGACAGTTTTGTTTTAGTTTTTTTTTTTATTTTTATGATATCTTTGTGTTTAGTAGAAGTTGGCAGGGACATATTAAGCATGTTAGGTTGGTGTTTGAAAAGTTAAGAATACATCAATTATTTGTTAAAAGGAAGAAATGTGCCTTTGGAGTCTCCTTTGTACATTATCTCGGGCATGTCATTACTGGTGAAGGAGAGTGGAACCAAAAAAAGTTTATGCAATTTTGGATTGGCCAATACCTAAGAATATAAAAGCTTTGACAGGATTCTTGGGTTTGACAAGCTACTATAGAAAATTTATAAAAAATTACGATATAGTAATAGCTCCCTTAATAAGGTTATTGAAGAAGGAAGGCTTCTTATGGAATGAAGCAATAGAAATAACCTTTAATGAATTAAAAAGGTTGTTGATTGAAGCAACAGTTCTCAAACTACCATATTTTTCTCATGAACTTACAGTGGAATATGATGCAAGTGGATTAGGTGTGGGAGTCATCTTGAGTCAGTATAATCAATCCTTAGCCTACTTCAATCATGCTCTCAAGGGGAAGAATATGTTATCGTCCACATATGAAAAGGAGTTGTTAGCACTGATCTTGGCAATTAAGAAGTGGCAATAGTACCTATTAAAAAGAAGATTTGTGGTAAAAACAGATCAACAAAGCCTCAAGAACCTATGGAATCAAAAAATCACCACTCTTGCCTAGCAAAGGTGGTTGACTAAGTTGGTGGGTATGATTTTGACATACAATATAAGCAAGGCAAAGAAAACTTAGTTGTTGATGCCTTATCCATCAAAGAAGTAGATCAGATCATCTTGAACGAAAAGCAAGATATAGCATCAGAGTCTTATCCAACCGTTGGTTCTTGGCTGCAAAGACTACATGAGGAAGATACTCAATCTGTGAAGAAGACCACTAGTGAAGAGGACGTGGGGAATAAGTCAAATAAAGGAAAAGAAATCTACATTTTGCCATAATCTCTTGGGTATGGAGAAAGTAACCACTCTACTATAAAAAATCTTGGGAAGCTCCAAGCTAATTCATTTAGAAGTAATGTGGCATTAATGGTTAAGCAATTCAGTTAGCTGCTAGACTATTGTCAAGTTGTTAATTTTGTTGTCAATTTTGTTAAGTAGTTACAACAATTGTTATGCAAGTTGTTTACAATTTCTATCATGGATTAGTATAAGGTCTTAAGATGTTGCCATTTAATTATGCGTTTCAATTACTAATAGTTGTGTGGAAAAGGTGGGAACTAGTTAGTATAAATAGGGAAGGGAAATGAAGGTTGGAGAGAGAGTTCTTTGTAAGTTTCTTTAATAAGAAGGGAGGTTGGGATTCCCTCGAAGAATCCCTCTTAACATAATTTTCCTTGTGTTAGTCAAAATAGGTTGAAGAAGTAAGCCAATTCGTTCTTCCGATCTTCCATTTGACTTTACTGTTCATAGACCAGTGACTAGATCACTATCCAAAATTATGTTTGGTTCTTTAGATCGCTGCATAATTTTTATGAATTGAAATATGTTCAAAACCTGAAAATGGTCCGCCTTCTATTTTATTTTTGGATGAGGGATGATGTGTCGACAAAAGGAAGAAAAATAAGGACAATTTGCTCGGCATCGAGATGAGTTAATTATCAAGACTTGCACGGACTTGAGCAGAGAGCCCAGAAAGCTGTGCTAGCCATGTGGCGTTGATCCTTTATCTTGTCCTCTTTGGTTTGGCTTAAAAACAAAAAACAACAAAAGAACATTGACATAGCGTAACAATTGCTTGGAATGAAAATGATATTCATTTTTCTAATGGTTTGAAATTCTGTTGATGCGAAAAGCTCATATTGAATGAGAACTCCAAAGTCTCTAACTCAGCCGGAGTAACTCAGGGCGGGCCACGTGCGTCACAGTGCACGGGACCCGGCCGGTGGCGCATGGCTCGGAACCGGTCCGTGATTTGTTGTCCTTGCTTTTTGATTCAAACTTCTTTTTTTATTATTGTTCTCTTACTTTGATTTCTTATCCCACTCCAAGTTTTTGTGGCACAATAAGAATTTCATTTCTAAATTTAGATATTTTATTGCTAAACTAACTGTGAGACATATTAGCAAAAAAGAAAGTAAACAAAAACTAGTGCAAAGCGGAATAATCTCCTAATAGAAGAAATGTCTTTTCCTTTCAAATTATCAGTAAACTCTTTTCTAAAGAGCTGGCTTTCAAAACTCGAGTGAAGGATCATCCTTTTCTCCCTTTCAAATTATCACCTAATGACCAAAAAAGGAAAAGACTTTTATCTTTCTGTCTTTCACGAAACAAGTAGGGCTCGATCTCTCTTTCAAAGAACCATCCCTCCGATTTCTTTTCACCTGGCAAGCCCATTTCCTCCTTTTTCTATTATTTCCATCCTCTTTTTATCACTTGCTGACCCATTCCCTCATTTCTTTCTTTTAAATGTCTAACTCAACTTTTCAATTGTCACGTGAAGTGAGTTGTTATCAGAAGTGTTAACATATTTTGTAATTAATTTTCTTGTTCGCGATGGAAAGAGTTTGTGAAGGTAAAAACTGACTTTTGAAAAACAGATTAACATTAAAAGGAACAAGACATCTTAACTCTAGAATATTTGCGTAGCTTGTAAGCCAACTTTTAGGGTATTGAGCAAATTCTTTTTATGTATTGAATCATAAATTAAGAGTATACTTTTATCTTTGACAATATAATTTTCTTCTGATAATATATTTTTTGTCTTCTAAGCATAGCCAAGACCTCTCTCATTGTGCTATTTCCATTTTCCAAATTAATTGCATATGTTAGAAGCATACTTCCCTTCAAATGTTTTTTTTTTTTTTTTGTCAGCTTGTCTTTCAAAGGTTAGGGGCTGATCTTTATTTCAATCATTGTTTCTTCTTTTTCCTCCCTAATTGTTGTTGGTAATTGGCGTGATAAAATTCTGCTTTAACTCTGAAGATGTAAAAACCTTTTTAATTTTAATTTTTTTTAATAAAAAACTAGCTACATTTTTAAAACTAATTTCTTCATTAAAAGTTATCTGTTGAGAGATAGTGACACATAATCATATATATTATATCAAGATGCTAACATTTAAAACACTCCAAAAAATGCCTTAAGAGGAGATAATAGAAGTATAGCCCGAGGACAGAATGCCAAAAAATCATAACAACGCCCCCAGATACGCAGAGACGTTTCTATCCTTCCCATTAAATGGTCTTGCATTCCTCATTTCTAAATTGAGAAAAACACAAACATTAAACACAGCCTGATTAAAAACTTCAATAAGATAACTGAGAAGCAATATTTCCAAGGATCCTTTCCTAGGAAGAAACATTTGGCAAATCATATTGACAAGAAAAAGACACGACTTCAGCTGTTATTTTCACAGGAAAAGAGGCCGAGAAAGGTCCTGAGCATGGCCAAAAGCAGCCACGGGGTAAAAAATGATCAAGTGGTTCCTCATCCCCAATCAGTGACTAAAGGCGTTGTCGGCGTATCGTCCCAGGAGACCAAACCACTTCGTACAAGAAAATCCCAAGAGCTCCGAGGACATAAATCTCAGCTTTTCTAGGCCACTCATTTTTTTAGTGCATTTAAGTCGCATGGTGGGAGACGTGCAATGCCTTGTTGATCCAAATAATTGGGAGCAAACTATTATGACGTGTCCAAGTTTCGAAGGCAATCCCACATTCACCATGTTATGCAAGAAAATTTTATTAAAATTTAGCAGAGGAGAGCAAGGGAATGTATTAAGTTATTATAAAGTTTAAATATACTATTAAAATACGATATTATATCTGGATTCTATATCCTTTTATTGTTATTTACTGTATATCTACTTACCCAAAAGAATAGCTCAAGTTAATGACAAAGGAAGTGGTATCCTTTTACAAAAAGTAAAGACGATCTGGAGTTATGGATGGCAACAAGATGCAGGAAATATCACGTTTCAATTTCTCGTCCTCGCACTTGCTATAAAGCAAAGCCCTCCACAACCCCCACTGCGTTGGCAACACCTCTTCTCCATCTTACGGGCTGGAGTATCTTTTTCTTCCCCTTTCCTTCTGACTCACTGCAACTCCGAAGCAAGTCTCTTCCTTCTATAATGGAGTCCTTACGAACGTAAGAGCTGCTTGGTTTTTCGAGTCGTCTTTTTGGGTTTTCCTTCCAACAATACAGACCTCCTTTTCAGCTCATCTTGTTTTATTTTCTCGTAAGACTTCCCATTTTGCTTGTGTTAACAATGGGGTATGAGAAGAAACAAAACCTAGACAGCAAGCCAGATTCAGTCAAGAACATGAAGCTTGCTTTTCACTTCCTGATCTCGAAATTCATGTATCTCATTCTTGTGCCATTGATCACCATACTCTGTGTTCGTCTTTCTGTCGACGATTTCGTCTCTTTGCTTCATCACTATGAGCTCAACTCCACACCAGTTATTCTATGCAGTGCATTTACTGTTTTCCTCGCTGTCCTTTACTTCTTGATCCGTCCTAGACCAGTTTACTTGTTGGATTTTGCATGTTTTAAGCCTGACCCAAGCCAAATGTGCACCAAAGAATTTTTCCTGAAGAGATCTGAGCTAACCGGGCGTTTCTCGGAAGAAAGCTTAGCATTTCAGAGGAAGATAATGGAGAGATCAGGGTATGGGCAAAAGACGTACGGATCAAAGGCTTTGATGGAAATCCCGGCGACTGTAAGCATCGATGAAGCAAGGAAGGAGGCGGAGATGCTGATTTTTGGAGCTGTCGACGAGTTGCTGGCGAAAACCAAGGTAAAGGCTAAGGATATCGGCATTGTTATCGTGAATTCCAGCGTGTTTAATCCCGTACCATCATTATCAGCCATTGTTGTCAACCGGTACAAGCTCAGAGGGAACGTTTTGAGCTATAGCCTCGGTGGGATGGGCTGCAGTGCTGGACTTCTTGCTATAGACCTCGCCAAACGATTGTTACAGGTTTGTACTCCTATGCAGTGGCTTCGGATAATGTTACCTCCTTCTTAATGCTACTAAAAATATTGTGACTTATCTAAGTATTTGAAATCCTTTCATGACCAAAAAAAAAAAAAAAACAGAAGATTTTTGAATAAAAATAAGTTTCTTATCATAATATTATAATACAAATTCAAGTACCAACCCCCTATTGCGGAAGAGTGTTTCTTTAAGAGTAAAAGTGTGTTAAAAGTAGTATAATGTTAAGTTCTGCACTTTTTTTAAGGTAAAGCAGGATAAAGTAAAACCCATTATTTGTATTAATTACTTTCTAAGTAAGATTGACGTACCCTAAGGCAAAAGCAAAACCATGTTTACTCTTGCTATGTAACAGACACAGCCCAACTCCTACGCTCTCATAGTGAGCATGGAAAGCATGAATCTCAACTGGTATGGAGGCAACAACCGCTCGATGCTCATCACCAATTGCCTCTTCCGTTTGGGTGCCTCCGCGGTCCTCCTGTCAAGCCGATTATCCGACCGCCGGCGTTCAAAGTACCAACTCGTTCACACTCTACGGACCCACGTGGGTGCGGATGATAAATGTTACAATTGTGTCCTTCAAAAGGAAGACGCCGAGAAAAGACTTGGCATTTATATCTCCAGAGATCTGCTGGTGGCGGCCGGAGAAGCACTTAAGACCCATATCACAGCACTGGGGCCACTCGTCCTGCCGATATCTGAACAAATCCTGTTTTTGGTGAACTTAGTGAGAAGAAAGCTATTCAATACGAAGATTAAGAAGTATGTTCCTGACTTCAAAATGGCTTTCGAACACTTCTGCATACACGCCGGCGGGAAGGCAGTGCTAGATGAGCTCGAGAAGAACCTTGGCCTCTGCGAGTGGCATATGGAACCCTCGAGAATGACCCTTCACAGGTTCGGGAACACTTCTAGCAGTTCTACCTGGTATGTTCTGGCTTACTGTGAGGCCAAGGGGAGGATCAAGAAAGGCGATCGGGCATGGCAGATTGCGTTTGGGTCCGGATTTAAGTGTAACAGTGTTGTGTGGCGTGCATTGCGAACCATTCATCGGGCCGATGACAAGCAGAATCCTTGGAAGGATGAGATCGATGAGTTTCCGGTCGATGTGCCCGAAGTGACACCCCTCGTTTATTAGGTTTCCTAGTTTTAGCAGATAAAATATGCAGCCTTGTGTGTTTTCGATGTATGCTTCTTCTTTGTTTTGCCTTTCGCCATGAATGTTTTCGACTGTGTGTTCTTCCTCCATTAACGTAAATAAATGCCCTGCTGGTGGTTAGGGCCTGTTGTGTTCTACAAGAACAATCATATTAAGTCATAGTACTCTTTTTTTAATAATCATGCGGGGGATGTTCGTCGGATATAACATGCAATAACTAGACGATTATCAAAATCCTCGGAACTGGAAAGTATCAACTCGACGGGGAACAACCGGGAAGACGAATGTCTAAGCGCTTTAATCTCAACGCTTTAATCTCGGAACTGGAAAGTATCATCACCGTAAGATACAATTAAAGGCTAGAATATTTTACAATTACTTGCAGCTTGAGGTGAAATGGGATATGTAGAAAGGAACTGTCTTGTTGCCAGCCAATTTTAGGTAAAAAAATCTCAAACATGAAATCATTTCAATGTCACACGTAGCCAGAGACTTGTGTAAGAGCTCGCATCATGAAACCGATTGCTTAAGACCTAATCTCACCTTAGGTGAGAAGCTGCCTCGAGAGGTGCGAAGGTGCTATAGATAACTTAGGTCGCAATGAAGACGTTTAGGATGCTTGAAGTTGCTCGAACCCTTCTGGCTGTGCAGAGAGTAACCGAGTAAGAGCTTTTCCTCCCACAGCTAGGACATTCACGTTGCAAATGTTCATGCTTGAGAAGCTCCCTCAGGTTAAGATGTAAAAGGATATTACAAAGATTGAACAGCCAAAAAGCAATTTAAAATCGAAAAGGGTATAAGGAAAGATCAAGTGCCAAAATTCATCATGTGCTTTTGAGATACGCAAAAGATCTATTTTAACTTTTTGTCATCTGTTTCATAGGATGAGTAAAGCAATTGAGGGATCTTCACCTAAATGGTAGGACTCGAAACATCTCAAATATTTCTTTACTTGACTAAATAGAGATACCCAAAAAATGAATTAGTTTTTTTTAAGTTCATCAAGATTTTTTACAGAATATTTGAAGTAAAATGATGTGAGTTTCTTTTGTTTTCAGACAAATAGAAACAACTCAGATGGAAGAGAATGGAGAACAAGAAGCTGAGCACAGCAACCCCGAAATCAAATTAAAGCACACTTATATAATAACATATAATGATATACTCTAAGCAGTCTTATCTCATCGGTTTCATTTGAAGACAATGACTACTATGTGAGGAAATTTCATAGAATACTACATAAATCCTTGATATCATCATCATCATCATCGTCAAATTAAGCACACAAATCTCCACAAATATAATCTTGTGAGAGAATCCTTCACACAATAGATTGAAGCCCACTGTCGTACTGTTAATAAAGCCAAGCTACTTCCAGCAAGAAAATGCAGACGTGAACGTCGCTTTCGAGTTCAGAATCATAAATGTGGGACGGAATTCCTTTCCAAGTTCCCAGAATTATTGGTATGAATGGATACGAGTCTGTTCTGAACCCGACAAGCCTCCTTTTGAAGTCGGAAATGCCATTAAAGCCACGGTGCTAGTGAAGATCATTTAAGATTGCAGTCAAAGTTGCCAGATTGATAGGTAGAGTATTTATTGAAGGAATAACAACCCCAACCGTCATTAAAGCCACTCTGCTATCAAAGGAGTTATTGGCTTCAATGCATACATGATTCGTCCAAGTTAGCTTCCAAATAAATTTATATGTAAGTATCATTTAAGGATTGTTTCTTTCAATTATTTAAAGGAATCAAAGTTAAGCGGAAGTTTAAATCCATTAACTTACACCCTAATAATCGTTTCTTTCTAGTGTAAAGCTTTTTTCTTCAATATGTATATAATTTCTATATCTTGCTCATGGTTTTCCTTTTTTTAAAAAAAAAAAAAAAAATCTGTTGAACGTTTTATTGATAGAATAAGTTGATAATAAATCAACATACCTGTGTTTGTAAAGGATACATAGTAGGGTATTGAACCTAACCCTTATTAAATATCACCCAAATTGGGGGTGTATAAAAATTACATTAATAAATAATTGTTACCTGAATCACTAGAATGGACAAATAAGAAATTAAAGATTATTTAAGATTGTGAAAGTTGTTAAGAATTTTGTATTCAAGTTTTCCCTTAATTTGGCTATCATAAACTGACATCTGAATTTTTTGTAGGTAAGGAGAACCAATAAAGATGATGTTAGAACCGGCTGATTTATTGATATTACAGTACTCACCACCGACATCACACGAAGAACACAATGCCCCAGGATGTAAATGTGTAGGCTGCCTATCTCCTGAGAGAATCTGAATAGCCATTAATAACAGGAGGTAGCATCACTGATACGGAGACTGGAGCAGCTCGAAGAAGAGAGGAAAAAGGGTAAACTTCATTTACTAATTTGCAGGGCAGAGCGATGGTAGAAAGTATACCAACGGTACAGAGATGAATGATGCCATTTGAAGTCTTTTCTCAAGCAGGGTTTACCAATACACTTGAGGAAAGGTGTCGGTGTAGGATGCAATAGGCTATATTGAGGCTTGAGATATTTTAGACGAATATAAACACATCTTCTATTTCTATACTATATTTAAAAATTAGTTTTTTAATTAATTAATTGATTAGGAAGCGTTGGTTTCAGCTTATTGAGTCATGCTTTAAACTTCTTCATGATAATAAATATTTGAATCAAAAGAAATTCAAGGTAGTCAAAAAGAAGAATAAATATTCTACACTTTGTTTAAAAATTATTTTTTATTTATATTTTTCCGTCTTACTTCTTTTGTACAACACAGTTTCCTATTAATATAGAAAATGGCTGTGATTTTTTAATTTAAATCTATTACCATTTATAATACATATTTAATATTTCTTTGAACTCAAATTCAATTCTTGATTTAAAATTGATGGCCGATTAACTTAAAGGAACATTTGCTATAAATGGAGAACTAATGTATGTTTTCAGTTGTCACCCAATTCTTATAGATTTGGGCTAACCTTGATTTATGGTGATCTTCGACTTTTTTAAAATTTTTGAGAATTTTAATTCACTACCTCACCCATGCTTACTTATTTTCATGCAAAATCAATTAGATATAAGTAATTATAGACTATTATAGGCTAAGTGTATGTGTTGCTTATTGTATTTTATGATTTCTTTTTATGTTTTATGCTATGGCTTGATATGTTTGTATTTTGTCTTTTTCTACGAATTAGGCTTATATCTTAATCTTTGTATTTATTAAAGGTATAGTTATTATACCGAGCCTAGTGATCATTAATAAAATATAGTCTTTTTTTTAAAAAAAATTATATTCCTCAAACTCCATAAACTTTGAGTAAATGTTCATTATCTATTAAAAAAATTAACACAAAAAATAAAAATAATTTTTATTTTTGGATATGATTCTCTTGAATAATGTTAAAGAGTATCAAGTCCAAAGTGTTGTAACTAGAACTTTTGTTTTTTCTTTTTTGGGGGCTATGTCAATTTATTGGAATAATTTTTTCCAATCAATTGAATTGCCAATAACTTTTTTCATTCTTTCATGAAAATGAAGTTCAACTAACATGAAATTGATAGTTCGACAATGATGCTAGAATATAATGCAATTTCATCGATGGTAGAGCAATATTGACAGACAATGTATTAAAAGACTCATATTAGGGATTATAAAATCATATATTTTATAATTATTTGACACTCCATCAAAATGAAAATTGATAGTCGACATGTATCTGAACATGTTAACTTATATTCTTTCAAATCATCATAACAGGGCAACAAAAATGAGTTAAAAAAATGTAAGCTTAAAACTAAAAGAGGTGTATAAAGTTAAGGAAAATATAACTAACAAGTGCATATGAGCATATTTACTGCCTTTATATAATTAAGATGTATGTTAATGATGTTATTAGTAGCCATTTAATGCTAAAATTTATTTGTCACTAATTTATGATAGGAACTGACAGGACACAAGTACCTCCAAACTTAATCACTAGCAGTTAATAATGAAAATTATTGTACGGAAAATTAAAAGTCACTCTAACAAATCATTAAGGCCTTGTTTGGGGGCATTATTTGATGTCTATCTACCTCGACAAAATGCTGTCTAACGATTTATTGAAAAAGATAAAAACTAAAAAAACCAATTGGCACGTACTGTTTTCTCTCGACCTCATTAATGTTGCCCAACGACAAAATTCCAAACATAGAAGCGGCTCTGGTTCAAGAACGTGCCCGTACTATTGTCGGAAAGCTAATAAACGAAATGTCAGTGAAGGATAATCGCCATTAATGGGGGAGGATGGGAAGTTGCTGGCCAACCATAGTATTTCGAGTGTGTACAAATCAGAAGCCTTGAAAAACTGCTAGGAGAGGACAAATCTGCCGCTCTCTATTTTCTCTTCCACCACCACTGGTTTTCATAGCCTGACAGGTGGAAAGAGACGGCTGCCGCCCACTGTCTTGATAGTCTTCCGGCAGCCATCAGATAGAAGTGGTAGTGCAGTTTTTTCGGGATATGAGGAATAGTAGAAGATCTGCGAAAGGAAAGTCAATCAGCTGCTACCCATTTATTTCTCTCCTGAGCACCATTCATGATGGAGATGGGGGCCCCTTACAGGCATGTGGGCATGTGGGCATGTGGGCATGTGCGAGACTTAAAAGAGTTCCTGGTACAGCCGGAAGTTCGAGGAAAAGCCGAAGGAAAATAAGTGGGCAGGAGGAGGGTTCGGCGAAACAGTGACTGTCAGAATGAACATGAATGAACAGAAACTCTGCAGAATTTATTTGAGCAAAAGGTGGAGAGTGGACGATGATAAATAGTGTGTGGACTCTGTTCTCTGAAAGACCGTACAGATATTTGACTGTCCTAGTAGAGAGTTCCCACACTCTAACGGCGGAAGCAGAATGCTTGCTTCCTCAAAGTTCAGAAGATCTTATGAGGAGAAATACTCCTTATGTTAGAAAGTTTCAATCCTTCTTAAAAGTTTGATTTGGAAAAATATGATGTTTTCATTCATTTAACCAATATTTTTAATGAGAACTACACACACTTGACTAGCAATGTTGACTAATGTTTTCGATTTTGAAGGAGAACTATATTTCCAATCATGAGAGATTTTGGAATTGAAACTAGTAAAGAAAAACTACGGAGCTCATATTTTGTTTTAAATTCATGACATAATGAAAGTATATAAAGAAAATGCACTCCGATAGATGCTAAAAAGTTACGATGAAAATGATAGAAATTCTAGCAGATCTTAAAAAATCCAATAGTCTCCAAATAGCATGTCAACGAAGACACATCATTGGCATTTTTATTTTTCTATATGTGAACTCTTTTGCAAAACAAGTAATTAGTGCAATGAGTAATCCTATCCCATGATCAAAAACAGGATTCCGCATTTTTTTGAGAAATTATACCATCCAACTATCCATCTACTAAAAGGAGAATGTTGAAGAACATGTGAAAAATGGATTTTATAGTCTACTAGTAAAGTTGAAAGCAGCACAAGACTGGTTATGTGGTTTATTGAAGACTAAACAAAAATAGGATTCTCCTTTAAATTCATTATCCAGGAGCAAAGAATGGCCTCGTCAATTACAGCTTTGAATGACGCACTTGCTGGTTTTCCAAGTGTTACTAATGCAAACACTTGGTGTAAGAAGCTGTAAAAAGCTGTGTAGTTTTCTTCTTACACGAGACAAATATAATTTGAAAAATTCTTAAACGTATATTATGCTTGCCAACTGAAAACACAACTCCATCTGTGCTTTTCCCCCATGATCATTATAAGTAACATGGACAACTCTTCGACTTAAGCTACCACTCTCCCTTCCTCGACTTGGAGATCCTCCGTGATATGAGCTGCCTTCTTCTCAAGACAGTTTGCAGCTGGTTGGTCCTGAACTTCGACCATTTTAGTGAAGCATTCGGCTTGTTTTTCCTCTAAGAACATCATCCACTTCATGCACCTCACCTAGTGCTTTCCTGTCCATTCGGCTTGTTTTCCACTTCATGCACCTCACCTAGTGCTTTCTTGTCCATTTGTTCTTTGATACACCGATTTCTTCCCGAGTTTGAGTCATCTTCTTCCAGAGCATATCCCACTTTCCGTCTTCTTGGTTTGACTTCTGGTTAAACAATGGGTTACCAGAAAAGGCAAGATCACGAGAAGGAACCAAACCCAATTAAAGTGAAGTACCTGAAGCTTGGCTTTCACTTCTTAATATCCTATGCCATGTATCTCTTGGTTGGGCCCCTCACCATCGTCCAGTCTTACCTTTCTGTCGAATTCCTTGTCCCATGCACCGCGATGACAATTATCCTTGTGGCCATTTACCTGATGAACCGTTCTAGACGAGTTTACTTGTTGGATTTTGCTTGTTACAAGCCCCCGCAGACGCTAATGTGCAGCGGAGAAACTTTCATGAAAAGATCCGAGCTTAGTGGTTGCTTCTCGGAAGAAAGTTTGGCGTTTCAGAAGAAGATCCTGGAAAGGGCAGGTTATGGTCACAAGACATATGTGTCGAAATCACTGTTAGAAGTCCCACGGAACATGAGCATCGAGGAAGCAAGGAATGAGGCAGAGATGGTGATTGTCGGAGCGATTGACGAGTTGCTGGCGAAAACCGGTGTGAAGTGTAAGGATGTAGGGATTCTTGTCGTGAACTGCGGAGTCTTCAGTCCAGTCCCGTCGTTGTCAGCCATGGTCGTGAACAGATACAAGCTCCGAGGGAGCATTCTGAGCTACAATCTTGGTGGGATGGGCTGCAGCGCCGGAATTATTTCCATTGACCTTGCTAAACGCCTGTTACAGGTCCGTACCCACAAAGCCAGCGTCTTGTCAATGTATCTGTGCTAAAAATCTATTTTATAAAGGAGAGGAATTTATTTTCTTACATGAAAACTATTTCTTTATCCTTTAGCAAGAAACATGTCAAAATCACGTAACACAAGTCTTAATTCCTTAAATTTTGTTTAAAAATGATTTTTATATTTGAATCGGATTAAACTTTTGAAAAATATGCATTATACTGCTCTTAATTAGAGGTTCTTCGTCATCGATTGAAAGCTCATGGCATCGATCTTTGTGTTATAGGTGCATCCCAATTCCTATGCCCTAGTGGTGAGCATAGAGTGCCTTACTCAGAATTGGTATTTTGGAAATAACCGGTCAATGCTCATCACAAACTGTCTTTTCCGGATGGGTGCGGCGGCGATCCTCTTGTCCAACCGGTCATCCGATCGCCGCCGATCGAAGTACCAACTCACCCACACTGTACGGACCCACAAGGGCGCAGACGATAACTCTTTCACTTGCATTTACCAAAAGCAAGACGCTGACCAAGAAGTTGGCTTCGCACTTTCCAAAGACCTGGTGGCCGTCGCCGGCCGAGCCCTTAAAACCAACATCACGACTTTGGGCCCGTCAGTCCTTCCTCTGTCCGAACAGCTCCTGTTCTTGGCAAATCTAGCCGGAAGGAAGCTCTTCAAGACGAAGATAAAGCAATACGTTCCGGATTTCAAGTCCGCGTTTGAGCACTTCTGCATACACGCAGGAGGAAGGGCGGTGATTGATGAGGTGGGGAAACATCTCGGGCTGACTCCATGGCATCTGGAGCCCTCAAGGATGACTCTCTACAGGTTCGGGAACACTTCCAGCAGTTCTGTGTGGTATGAACTGGCTTACTCTGAGGCCAAAGGGAGGATCAAGAAAGGCGATCGGGCATGGCAGATTGCAATCGGGTCAGGATTCAAGTGTAACAGTGCTGTGTGGCGTGCTCTGCGAACCATTGATCCGGCGATGGAGAAGAACAATCCATGGATGGATGAAATCGACGAGTTCCCTGTTCAAGTCCCTGAAGTTGCACCCATTGTTACTTAAAATGTTCTCTTGAGTAGATATGCTTGTGGGGGTGTCTTATCTATGAAGCCTGCGTATTTCCTATAATCTAAGCGTGGCAAGAAAAAAAAAAATTTATAAACTTGGATTTAATACTCTTTATGGCTTATTGCATAATTAAGCAATCTGTCATTAAAAATATTTAATGATTCGTCTACCTTTTATGGCTTATTGAATAATGGTACCTCATCTTTGACAGATCTAATCTCATCATCTTGGTTTACTTTACATAAACAAATCAGAAAGAGACAAACTGCCTTGAAATTATTGACACTGAAAAAGTCTTGTTAGGTAAGCGGCAATAGAAACATAAAATGATTAAAAAACGTGGGTAAATTATAAAACAAGTAAAACGTTGTTTAATGGAGAGCGACGTGTGGTTTGGACACACACCACTGAACTCCACTTATAATTCTACTTCATATGAGCCTTTCATTACCCAACCCATCAACCCCATCAAGGGTAAATATCCCTACCATTGCTCTATTAAAACCTCCTCCTCGGTTCATGGCTGGAGCTCTTTTCCACTTAAATCGCAGTCCCGCCGTCTATCGGCGGTCAAGATCAGGTGCTCTCCGTCCGTCACCCCCTCGCCGGTCTATGATGATCACCATGTCGATTAACCAATCCTACTGGGCCTCCATCAACGCGGATATCGATGCCCATCTTCAGCAGGCCATTCCCCTGCGGCCTCCCCGTGAAGTTTTTGAGCCCATGCGGTACTTTGTCTCGGCGTCCCCACGAAACAAAGCGCCGGCCTTGTGTATTGCAGCCTGTGAGCTCCTCGGTGGCCACCGGCACCAAGCCATAGCGGCAGCGTCGGCGCTCCACCTCATGTCCGCCGCTTGGTTCACCCACGAGCAGCTTCCGTTGACCGACAGGCCCAAATCGAGGCCCACGGTGGAGCACGTTTACAGCCCAAACATGGAGCTTCTCGTCCCGGACGGCATGATGCCGTTTGGTTTTGAGCTGCTGGCGAAATCCGAGGACCCGGCACAGGACAACGCGGACCGCGTTCTGCGCGTCATGATTGAGCTCGCACGTGCCATCGGCTCTCAAGGAGTGATCCAAGGGCAGTTCCACGAGTCCGAGTGGCCTCAACCGGACGGTGAGGAAAACTGTCGGTCGGGATGGATAGAAAAGGTATGCAAGAAGAAGGAAGGTGAGCTTCACGCGTGTGGAGCCGCGTGTGGGGCGATATTAGGTGGGGGAAGCGACGAGGAAGTAGAGAAGCTAAGAAGGTTTGGTCTGTGCGTAGGGATGATACAAGGGCTGTTGCATGAGGCCAGAAAAGAAGAAAAGGGATCGGCAAAAATGGGGGAAGAGCTAAGAAACTTGGCGCTTAAGGAATTGGAGGGATTCAAGGGAGAAAGGTTGAGGTAATTTCTAGCTTTGTTAAAGTTTAAGGGGTCGTCTTGTTCAGGTTCATGTTCATGTCCATGGGAGGACAGAAGAGGAACATGGGACCATGCATGACACGTGATGGCTGTCAGCTCCATTACAAAATGTCTAGGAGAAAACTTTCGTCTTTTGTTAATTGATATGTCCTTTTTTTTTTTTTTTTGGTCCTGAAACCTGCGTCTTTGCGATTTGTTATCCTAGGACTATTTCAAAGACTTGATTATTCTCAAAACGATCACATGAAGGAGACAAGGTCAACTTGTGGTGGAAATGGTCCCACAATAATACAATATGTTCAGTACTTGGCGGTCGAATGGCTACACAGCTCAGTTTTCTATAAACCCAATTAGACCATTTTGTATCTTGAGATGAGAGAAAGCTATGTCTATCATATGATGTTATTATGGAGTTGGATCTTATCCATTTACATTTATATATATATATATTAAGGGTATTACATCAAACAAATCGAGAAACAATGAATAATATGTTGAATTTATATAAATAAATAATTAATTCCAAACGCACTTATTTTAAATATAGACAAGATATCCATAAACTATAAGTGGGTAATATATTTTGTAGGGATAATGTTATATGCAATCTTTTTATAGATAATGTAACAATTAATCTTAATGTATCTCATCTTCTTACAACATATAGATTGGTGGCAATGTGTAAAGTAGTTTTATTATCACAATAAAAAGATACGAGAGTTAGAGCAATTACTTGTAATTCATCCATATGGTTTGAAACTCATACTACCCAAACACGTGACAAATGCCATAACATGATACCTCATTTTCAAAGAAGATCTAGAAACGGTCAACTATTCTTTTTACTTTTAGGATCTCCTGAACAATAGAAATGTTACCCTGTGAAAATCACAATAAGCATACAACACTATATTACTATATGACTTCGTTAACAAGCCAAGTCTTTAGGGAGCTTTTAATATACCCAACTACATGTAAGACATTCTTTGTGCGACTCCTTACGGACATACATCAAAGATCTCAAAGTAAATATCAATTGTAATCATCGTAAGATTTCAATTTCTTAAGTAATAATGTATAACAAAAAGAGATGTCAATCAACAATCGGTCCTTGTCATTCTTAATAGCAATGTCAATCTTGCATGGTGAATTTTTGATGTTGCTTCATAGGAGTTGTATGTGCTTGTAACCCAATAGTCTACATTTTAATTTGAGCTTTAGCTCATATTCTCTCTAATTTAGAACAATACTCAAGTTGGATCACACCACCTCAATTCCAAAAAGTTTTTCATAAGTCTCAAATTCTTCATGTGAAATTTCAAGTATAGATAGTTTTTAAACTCCTTAATGAATGATCTATTAACTTGTATAGTCATAATATCGTTAAAATATTCAAGTAAAAGATCACTCTCACCTATTTCTCTGGTCAATAATGAATGATTATGTTTGACTAACAATAGCTACTCTAAATTGGTGCTTCTAATAATTTATGGTATCACTTTAGTAACACTTACTTTTGTCCTTATAAATCTCCTCAACTAAAACATCTTCCCCTTTCCTTCCATCTCTTGCAAGACAAATGTTCTCTAGAATCATCATGCATACTTTTACATCACGTTCTCTTTGCATAAAAGCATTATATACATCCATCTTATGTAACTTCCAATAGCCAATCACTATAACTGCTATCAAGATCTGAACAATATTTATCTTTGTCATTAGATAGAGAAAAAAAAAATCCTAATAACCAATGGCATTTTGTTAGCTATATAACCTTTTGCTAATTGTTGTGCCTTGTAGTGTTCTATACTCTCATATATTTAGTGTTGGATCTTATATACATATTTGCAACCAATAGATTTTCTTTTTATAGGCAAAGTAAATTTGCTCGTATGTTTTATTTAATTTTAATGCTCTAATTTTCTCAATCATAGTATCTCTCCGCAGTAAGAAGTTGTTTTCTTTATGGTGTTACATGTTTTAGTGTGTGGTTTAGTTTGTTATTTTCGGGTTACTTAGTTAGCAGGTTTGTTTAGTAGATTACCGATTGTTACTGCTATTTAAGGGTCATAGTCCATAACTTATGGAATCAACTTTTTATGAAATAGAAAATTGAAAAGTCTTTTTCTCAAATATGTGATTCTCTGTGACAAGAGGTCAAGGTACGGTTGTTTTTAGAGGGCTAAGTTGTGGTAGTCCTTTAGAGGCGGAATTCTCTTTCAATTAGTTTCTTTTCTTTTTAGTTATTACCGTAGGGGTAAGACTTGACTGATTTTGATCAACTAGTAGTATCTCATAGGTGAATACCATGGAGCCCACTTGATAAAGTTCTTGGAGAGTAGGGGAAGAATGCTGCTAAAATCCATTAAAAAATGACTCCATTGTGCCTTTCCCACGATTTTTTAAGCATGGCGAATCCCAGGCTGGTTCCAATATCGTTCTATCAATAATGGACAACTTTTGCTTTACCAGTAGAGACATCTATCTCCATATCATGGCTCCAAGAGCCAAATGTTTTGGCCCCCGCCATCTTGTCCGCCACAATCATCTTTCCTGTAATTTTGCTAGGATACAAGTATGATGCATCCCCTAGTTCTATCAACACTGGTGAAACCCATGTTCGTAGTGTCCCAAAAGACCCTTGGGCGACGGTCAGAAATGATTTGCCCTTGCTACGCCATAGATGTCCCTACCACTACTCCTATTCATGGTCTAAAGTTTGAACCTTTAAGCGAAAAAGCAATCGGGGAGCCCTTGCGGACAAGAAGAATAGTCCACAAGACACAAAGCTTGAAAAGAAACAAGAAACATTATTGGATAGAATGTGAATAACGGACTTATTTTACAGCAAACTCCAAGAATGAAGTCGTTGCTCTTATATACCATGATAAAATCATTGCATTAAACAAATTGTGAATCAATGTATAATCTCTTGAAATGGACAAAACACATATGATGTGTAATTTTAAGCTTTTTAACATAATATTATAAGTTAGAAGAAGGCTAGATGAAAAGAAATATCTAGTAGGTGTTTCCTCACCTCTACATACATGATCTTTACATTTTACATAACATTGCCTAGAAGTTATAAGAAGCCTCAGATGAAAGGAAATACCCAATAGTTCGAAACATGCTGCATTTGTGTATAGGCCTGGCCCATCGGTATCAATTCTCAACAATACGCACACGTGTGTGTGTAGTTTTGAGCTTTTTAATATAAAATATGTAGTTTTGAGCTTTAATATAATGTCATAACTCATGATTCATGTGAATTTTTTTATAAACTCATCAAGATATTGTATGGCATATATGGAATAAGTATTATTTCTTCTTTATAAATTATCCATGTTATGGTAATGTTGTTATAGCTACACTAAAATAAATAAATAAATAAGATTCTCCCTTTGACTTAATTGTAATCCAAGGGGGCAACTTCAACAGGTTGGGTGTTTGTGGCCCCTCTCTCTTTTTGATGAATTAAAAAAAATAAAAAATAATAACATATAAGATGGGATTTAAAAACACTCTTAAAATAATATTGATAAGTATTTAGCCCAATCAAATAAATGTAATAATAAATTTTTTAATTTTAGATTTGACACTTAAGCATGTTTATTATTAAAAAAAATTATTGTAACCAGAAAATCTATTCTTCAATACCAATCTTAGTTGGCTCTAATACTAATTAATAGGAATTGGGTTTAATATTAATTAGTAGGCCAACAATCTATTCAGCATCAAGATGTTTTACCCCATCCTATATGGGATAAACACTATCACCTCATAGGGACACTTGCACTTATTGGCTTGACAAACACCATCGCAAAGATAAGGACACTTGCAATTATTGGCTTTTCTCCTATTAAACTGCCCACGTCAAGGTGATGTTGTTGCATACAGACATTGTGGCCCATGACTTAAGCAAAATGGACCGTTCTGGCACATGATTCTAATATCATTCATGAACTAAATTTACCTCATAATAATGATGAGGAAGCACTAGGATATCTTTCATTTTTTATAACTCTGTTATAGAGTCTTCTGTTTATGATATATCATCCCTTTCTTGTTGATTCTAAAGAAAAAGAAAACAAAAGACATCTTTTCCATTGATATCCAAAATCTGAAGAAGAACATGTGCTTGTAATTGCTCCAGCTCTTGACGGTAAGAGTCAGAATGGTTGATCAGACTGCTATTACACAGAACGGCTGCAGCCAAATAGTTTTCTGCATCATCAAAGCCAATTGACGAATATCTTCCTGTAAAGACAAGGAAACTGGGAAGCAAGTGGCCAAGTAGCGGTAGACGACGCTGCAAGCTAAAAACAAGTAAGATCCGCTTCATCTTGTACTGAAGGTCCACCTCGACGTCAAGAATGGTGTACTGATTTTTAGTGAAGGTGGAGAAAGTTAAAAGAAGCTGCTCGGGCCGAGCTTCTCTAAACTACTCATTTTCTTCATCAAAGTACTATAAAATGGAACCCAGTGCACCCTTTTCTCAATGGAAAATAATACAAACGAAGTGGGTGGCATGTCTCTTTCCACTCCCAAACTCTTTTGGTTCTTCTGTTGTTTTTACCTCGTAGATGCTTTCCAGGCTTTTATCAAATGGCTGCTCTTCTAGCCATGGTAAGATTATTGTTGTCAACATCATTAATATTAAATTAGTGTCATCTTTATCTTAGTTCTTAGTAATATTGGTCAAGGGTTAAGTGCGTTTTCTTTAATTAATATATTAAAAAACTGATTCTATTATTTGATGATCACTAATCATCCCATGACAGAATGGACATAATGATGGTTTTCTTCTACCTAACATCGAAATCTATGGATCCTTCAAAGACTTTTAATCTTATAAGCACAATAAGTACAAAAATGGGTCAGATTAGGATAGGACAAGCCTATCTAAATTCATACTCGTTAAAAACATACTTCTTAATCTCCTCTTAGGTTCTTTTAAATCCTACGAGATTTACCTCAAATCTGACCTACTTGTATTTGAAAAATTCAAATCCATTTGGTTTGATTATTGATTGTGCTCAAATAAGGCCAACCTCACATCACTCTCTTAAATCCTAAAACAATATTTAGCTATGCTAAGCATCAAACTAGCTCTCCTAATCACTTAAGTTAGAATAACTATTTTGGCACATTGTGTGACCAGATAATTTATGTTTAGAAAAATGTATAGATTATAAATGTAAGATTGTAAAGAGAGAGAGAGAGAGGCCCCTTGTTTGAGTCTCGAGACCTAAAACCTAAACCCATGTCAACCCCTAGCATGTTTTAAAACATAAACACAATCCCATCCCAAAACTTCTGAGAAATCACAAACCTAAAAATCAGGACGGAAGACAAGTCAAGAACCCCACCAAACCCATCAAAAGGAGGAGGGGCTTAACATAATCTGATATTCAGCTGCAATGATCAGGGCTCTTGATGTCCAGTTTCAATACTCTGGCCAACATATTCATTACTGTGATTTTGATAAACGCATAGTTGAGAATTGCCCATTGGTTATTTGGACCTTCGAGTTCAATTTGCGCATTCCCTGAACAAAACATTTCTAAAATTTCTCTCCACAAGTGAATACTACAAGGGGAGAAAACATCTTTCTAATATACTACTTCTCATTGCTCTGTAAATCTTTTGGTCCCCCGAACTACCCATGAATACAATGATAAAGCTTATAAAAGCAAAGGTTCCATGGAAATGGGATCCATCAATTGCCTTTTTACATGAAAAAAAGATTCTGCATACCCTAAACACAAACCAGAAAACGACTTCTAAGACTAAGGAACCACCAGAAATCACAGAAGGATAATGGCACAAGGAATCCATGGTCATGGAGATCTCCTTCATGGTGATTCAAGGAAGCCAGTTTTTGTTAGCACAGCATTCCTGACTTTGCTGAGGTCCCTCCCTTTCAGGGTTCTTCCAACACCTTCAAAAACAGAGAAAGAGGATATCTTACTTCTTGCAAGCCTTCTAGCGACTAGTTCATGTGGAGGTAACATGTAATTGCCATCATTCTCGTTATCATCTACATGGCTGTCTGCACCACCATTCACGATCCCTTCATCTTCATCATCATCGTCATCATCGTCATCATCATTATCAAGCCACGAAGGATTCTTGAAGGCCTTCTTTGACTTCTTTCCTGAGATCTGTGACCAGTTATGGATGTTGACAGGTGCTGATTGCTGAACAATTTTGGCTTCATGAGAGGAACTGTTACTGCTACTACCGCTGCTTGTCGTTCTTGGTACCATTCTTGCAGCAGTGGGCAAAGTCCTAGCAACAGAAACAAAAGATTCCTTGGATTTGTCAGCTATGGAGTTTGAATTTCCTTCTGCTCTATCTCTGAGAACAGCCCAAACATCCTCTTCCTCGAAATCTCCATCTCTCAAACACCTCCACAAACCGCTGCTCTGCCTGGCGAAACCACATCTATTCTCCATTGATGATTGCCTAAACACCCAAAAATCACAGAACAAGGAGAGAAAAATCTTAGAGTTGCTTCGTTTTACGTATGGGTCTCTTTCGGTTTCCACAAATTGATTCACACAGAAGAAATAATTACAAAACGAGATAGAACAAGATTCACAGAGTACTCTAATGGTTGAGGAAACGAAGAATCTACCTTTCCTCTGATTGAGAACCTCCAAAAGTCACAACTTTCCCCAGATTCTAAACGAATATCTGCAACACGGGAAAGGAAAGTCAGTTTAAGGAAGATAATCAAGTAGTTCTCTATTCTATTCTATTGGCTTCCTTCCTGTTTCCTTTCGTATTATTTCTTCTTTCTGATTTTCTGGGATGTTTCTTCTACATTCATATTCTCACTTTATTACCTCAAGACGTTTGAAGGGGTCTGAATATGATCAATTTTGTTGAGAACCAGTAGATCCTCTGTAACCGAATGGCAGCAAACGGGCCTCTTAAGGGAAAAAGAACACGACAGTCTTGACTTTTTTGTCGTTTAGGAGATCTCCAACTTTTAGAAAGCAGAAAGGGCGGTGGCTAAGGTCTTTTCCCACTTTCTTCCCTTACAGCATCTTCACAGGGCCACTGTCCAAAGAAGAAGAAGAGGAAGAAGTAGAAATGGCTGCCCAAAAAAGGACAAAAGGATGCGAACAACTTGGCTGACTTTGTACCAGGAGATTTCCTAGAATGAAAAATGTGGGAGCTGTGATCGTCCATGTCCCTTTTATAATCACCTCATGCAAGCGTGCTGTTTTTGGCTGAAATTAATAATATTTGCTTCCTAGATTTGCTCTTCATTTTCTTTTCCCTCATATTTAATTTAACGCCACAGCTTGACGACGACCACGCACACGTGAATAGTACTTCAATTGCATTCAATTCTTTTATCATTGGCGTGCTAACTAGATCTCAGAAAGACAGCACAGGTTTTTTTTTTTTTTTTCTTTTTTTTCCCACGATTGCTCAAATGGCTTCATCCAGTTCTGCTATGAATAAGTTTTGTTCTTATTGTATATTTAGTAGATTCATTAACTTTTTATAATTTTTTATGATTAAATTATAGGTTTAGTGCTTTTCATGTTACTAAATAAAAATGATACCATTATTGTGACTTTTAGTCACTTTATCGATGAAAGAACAATTTAAAGAGAGATAATCTTTTTTAAGAGTAATTTCATCTCTTTTAAGCATCTTTTTACAAAGTATGGTTTCACATCAATTCTGACTTTATTGATTAGTTAGAAGTAATAGTTATAGTCATATAAAAAATTTCTTTTGTTTAAAGAAAACAAAAAGTTCACAAGGTTTGTTCAGGACTAAGTAGATTAAATTTTTAAAAATGATGTGACAAAAGTGTTAAATCTTGTTTGAAAATTCTATTGATAAAATAAAAAAAATATCCGTATTCACAAGTTTATTCATAACTTTATAATGAAATAAAATCATGTTATAAATTAATATCAATCTTAAAACCTTAAAACAATAAAAAGTAATATATTATTAGTCAATAAGCTTAAATGGTGAGTTAGTAAAAACTCTAATAGTGAAATTTAAAATTCAATACCTATGTACTTAAAGTAAAAATATTAGTAACTTCATAAAGAAAAGCATGAATAGATGAATGTAGACGAACTTGGGAGTTGAGAGGGTGACGGCGTAGCCGCCTTCCTCGTACTCATAGCACACAGATTAGTTAATGTCAAGAAAGTACTGAAGGAGTCAAAAGTTTGGAGCAAAAGGAAAATTAAAAAGTTAAAAGGAAAAGGGTGAATGCAATGTACACACAGATGAAAAGGATGCTTCGGAAATAGATGGATGCAGACCACACGGTAACAACGTAATGTAAGATTATAAGGTAATTTCGAGCACTTGTTGGAGAGGCTTCGTGGGTTCTAGGAAATGACAAATCCTCTGCAGAATGAGTGGATGATTGGCTCGAGACAAGAAAATGGTGATTGAAAATGATTTCTCTCGAGTGAAGCTCGAAAATGGCAACGTGACCCATATGGCGTTCTGAGGCGGCAGTCATTCAACGCACCCGGCTAAAACTTCCAACGCCGAGATGAAAACAGAGCAACAATGGCCAATCAGATCTGTGTTGCTTTTACTTAAACAAAACGCCTGAGAATCTCAGCGGGATCCATTCCTGGACGCCCGAAATTGAGCCTCCACGGCTGCATTTGTCGGAGTGGCGGCTGTCGAGAATTCGGTGGGGTCATATGGGACTGACAGCAACGCACACGAGTGGTGGTGGTGGTGGGCAGCACATGCCAGGACTCCTCTTCCGCCGCTGGAAGTGCGTCAGAACAGCTTTTCGTTGTTTAATCCTGCAGCTTTTCGACTCAGCATGGCACGAGTGGTGGGCGGCGGAATCAGAGATGACGAAAGTCACAGCAACGCCTTTGGAAAACACCAAAAAGCGGCCTTCAAGCATAAAAAGAAATTTTAAGAATTTTTGGGTTAATATTTTAAAATTTTAAAATAAATTTTTATATTTTAATGTTATATTAAATTTAATAATAAACTTCTGTTTCATAAACCGTCACGTTCTAAAATTAAACTTCAATTCATTTGTAATATTTATGTTAGTATACAAGTGACGAAAAATGTTAAAAATAAATGAAATGATAAATTTGTAATCTTATAAGTAATAAATTTTTTTTACTTAATATCTTAAAATTTTAAGATGAATCTTCATACTCTAATATGATTCAACATAATTATTAACTTTAAAAAAACTTGTTAATACGAAAAAATATGTTAAACATTTTGTGAATTAGCTTCCCAAAGTGACGTGAAGAGCTTTGCTGCACTGATGGTGAAAGTGCGTAAAGAGAAAACGTGTTGAAATGGAATAAGTTTTTTACTTTTTCATTATTCAAAGCAGGTTTTGGGGAGGTGATTGAGATGGTAGAGCACTGTTCAAATAGTATCCCAAAGGTCAATCAGAAAGAGACGTCTGTGCTTTACTTCCTGTATCGAGTTTAAGTTTCTCAAAGCCCTCTATAATGGAGGACATTTTTTGTGGAACAGAATCTTTTCCCTTGCAGCGACAACTGATGAGACAGGCCAGATTCATGTCAATAAGGCTGCCGACTCCAGCTGGACCACTTTGAGAGGCGGCCACGAGTTCCCCACAGGCCTCCCCTGCGCCACCTGATTCCCCTTCGTTCACAGCGGCTCGCAACAACAGCTTTTTCCACCTTATTTTGCTTCTCCTGAATCATCATTATTTTGACTTTCAATCATTTTTTTTTTTAATTATAGCATACGCTTAACCTATATATATACCAACCTTTGGATTGAAATATCTATTAATTTATTACTGAATTAATTGATTAAGCGACTTAACTTTCAATCATAACCTCTTATGATTTGACATGATTGTTCTTCTCAAAAGTCACATAAGCTGGCTACAGGTTGACGACAAAAGAGAGAACCAAATCCAACGATGCATCAGGGAAATGTTGAATAACCCCGCTTCAGGGCATGCACTGGCCGACCAACTCCACAGCCCGGAGAACCTCGCCCAATAGACAGCGAGCAAGGCATCTGATTTCATCCTCTGGAAGTATCTCATCTTCTCCGTAGTCAAGAAAGATGGCGGATACCGCCACCTGCCCGTGTCCACAATGTGTTGAATTTTTCGTCTTCTGTGATGTCTGTACATGAAAGAAAAAAGAAAAGAACAAGAACATGATTGCAATGGGTTTATGAGCTGAATGTTGAAAATGACGTACGTTCGTCACATTATTTAAACGTTTTGTTCTATCTGTAACTTAACTCGGTAAAAAAGAGCAGTGTGCAGGCCTGTACGTTACGAATTTAATGAATTACTTAGAGGTCAAGATGGAAAAAGACTACTCAACGAGCACAACCTTGGCTTTGATATCAGTTATTGAAGCTCAACACATATTAAGCAATTCAGGTGAATAAATTGTCATTTTACCTCTGTATAATAAACTTTTATTTTTATCTTATCCCAAAATTTTACCTTATAAGTATCAGTCTACAGTTAACAGTGGTGAAGTGTTTCATAAAGGGCAGATCCTGTGTGAATCGACTGGACAAGTAGCCGTGCTAACGTCGACATTTGACTGGTAACTGAACCTGAATTTTGATAGTACGGTGACTGTCTGCCATTGCATGGTTCTTCATTTTCAACACATTTTTGGTTTGATAGTAGAGTGCCCATCAGCCATTGCATAACGATTCTTCATATTCAACACATTTCAAAATAGAAATGCGGTCCTTGTGGTGGGTATGTATTAAAATCTGATGGCTGTGAGAGTAATGAGCTGGTAGATCATATCGACTTTTTGTCTGTACTTCAACCCTATTGAAGAAAGTGGTCCTTAAGCAGGTCACGATCCTGACCATTTCCCCTTACCCTTGCCATGAGAAGAACCTGTTCCTTGTGACATGATCTTGACAAGAAAACGTGAGATATCGATAGAACTATCCACCATGGTGTTTGATGATGGAAAGGGTGATTACCTTGTAAGTCACATCTTCCAATCCTTACTGAACTATCTGTCAATAAAGGATTTATCTTTTTGGACAATCAGATGGCCTACTTCACCAAATGATTGGCCTAAACAATCTTCTAAAACGAGTTATTTATGCAGTTCAACAAAATCTTTCAGTTTAAGCCACAGTAAGAATTTCCCTTGTCATTGTTCTTCTTTTTCAACTTTTGGGGTTGAAAAAGAAGGGGGGAAAAAACCAGATATGCATGGATCAATCAATGAAAAGAATGAGATGTACATAAAAAAAAAAGTATAATATCTTTTCCTCATTCTAGATCCCAAGTATATGGCAAGTCGGGGATGTCAACCAGAAACTGTTAATCTATGCGAAGATTCACATGACAATCTAGACGAATCAACTAGAAAGGACTCAATTTCCTTTCCTAAAGCATCATCAAAAAGACTTTCACAATTGAACACATAAGAAATATATTGAGTTAAATATTAAAAATGTGAGACGACCCTACTTAAAATATCCCACCTTGTGTATGTGCTTGTCCGAAGGTAATTTAATGTCACAAGAATCCAATTTGTAATAAGATGCTACATTCAAACTTAAGCTTTGATACCGCAAGCAAAAATATTCAACTCTCTCTCTTACCATCAAAGGAGAGATACCTATTAACATATAAGGAAGGTAACATGCTGAAATATTGTAGATGTAGGAAATCAACTATTTGAAAGAGGTTTCAGACTCTAAACAAAAGTAATAAAGCACAAGATAGGAGGAATGGCAATCAATCAAGATGTTTTAGTGCCTCAGCTCCAGCAACAATCTCCAATAACTCACCAGTAATTTTTGCTTGCCTCTCCCGATTATAGGAAATTGAAAGAATATTCTTTAATTCCACTGCATTATCTGTGGCATTACTCATTGCGTTCATCCTTGCCGCAAGCTCACTTGCCAGTGATTCCTGCAATGCCCTCAAAATTTGACTATTCAAATAAAGAGGCATCATGGCATCAAGAATCTGAACTGGATCCTGCTCAAATTCCAGAAGTGGCGAGAAGGCTTCCCTCTTTCTCTTCACAATATCCCTTTCCACGACCAACTTCCCCTCCTTAGTTGTCAACCTAAAGAACTCATCCTCCATGGCGTCAACACAGTTCCCATTTGCATCACAAACAACTCCTCTTGGTGACAATGGAAGCAACGTGTGGATCACCGGATCACTCTTAATCATAGACACGAACTTAGCATATATAAGCTCTACTTTATCAACCTCTTCACTAATAAACAGCGAAAAGACATCATCGGCAATCGCCTGTGCATCTTTCGTGGTAGGGAAACTCCCTCCTTCAATGAACCTGTCCACAAATACATTATCCCTCCGCCTAAAATACGAATTACCCTTCTTGCCAAAACTGATCACAGTGTAATCCAATCCAAGATTCTTCAGTTCGGCGATCCGGCTCTCGGCCTTCTTGATAATTAAATTGTTGAAACCACCACAGAGACCCCGGTCGCCAGTGATAACCACAAGGGAAACTTTTTTGACAGTCCTAACGTTTGATAAAGGAAAATCTATATCCTCCACTTGAAGCTGCGCATTGATATCGTACAACATTTCTGCAAGAGCCTCCGAGAAGGGCCGGCCACTGATGACTGCCTCTTGAGCTCGTCGGATCCTTGCTGCCGAAACGAGCTTCATGGCTTCAGTGATTTTCTGGGTATTTTTTACTGTATTAATCCGCTCTCTTATTTCACGGATACCACAAGAAACTTGGGTCGTCCGGGAAAACTGAGAAGGATTAGGTGGCGGCAAGACATGTGCCAAACTAAGATATGGGTTTTGCTGGGAGCGAAAGGAAAGCAGAGAAATGCCAGAAATTGAAGGTTTCGCAGACACCCACATAGTTATATCGAGGAAAGCAACGGAATTACTGGGTATAGTTTGGGTCACAGCAGAACCAATGGCCAGGGTTTTAGCAACTTAGCTTGGGGTTTTGCATGAAAAGATAAAGATTGGAGCTTTGAGGATTCGAAGTTTTGTAAGTGTGTGACTTGTGAACAAATTTGAAGGGAATTACCTGGAGGAGACTTCGGGACCCGGTTCTATTTTCTCCGGTGAGGCAAACCACCATTCTGTAAGTCCAGTCCCCTCAATTGGGGTAACTGTTTGGAAACCGAGAAAACCGAGAGAGCAGCAGAGGACAGAGCAACACATCGGCCAAACTAAGCAAAAAGGAATCTAAACGACAGCACATTCCAATGGTAAGGTTGGAGCCAAACAGTCTCCTAATTCAAAATGCAATAACTATTTTCTCTTCTTGATCTTTTCCCGAGAGGTGTGCCATGTCAATTTACATAGCTCAGCAACAATAAATTAAGCAACCCTTCAACCCAAATTTAGGTGCTTTATTTAATAAAGAGAAAAAGTTAAGATCGAATCTTTTGTTAAGGCCTCTTCTATATACTAATTGATTAACAATTTGAGTCTTCAAGTTTAATGTTAGTAACTTTCTAGTGGGTTGTCTCGAGCTTTGGAAAACGTATAAAACATTTTTTAAAATATTCCCTTTGAACTGACCTTTAATTTGTAAACAAATCTTAAGTAAAGAGAGATTTATTAAAAAAATTCTATTATCTAATTTAAAAATCTTAATAATATGTAAGTACTGAAACTATTAAAGAACACCCAATAACTTGATGGGCATTGAATGAAGTATTAGAAATACAAGAAAAAAATGCCATTCGACAATATTTCCAAAGGAGTTGCAAATGGATCCGCGGCCTTGCCAATCATTGATGGTTCTAGAATTGCTAGACCTATGTTACATGCAATGGTGCCTAGAATTCCTACGGAGAAAATATAAAAAAGATAATTGGACCATGTGAGTTCTATGTAATAATTATGACTCATATATTTAGACAATTTAGCTTATAATATTTGATGAAATTTATTATCGCATAAATAATAATCTGACTATACAATTTAACAATATGAGTGTAGAGATTGTCCAACATTAATTTCTTATAACCTTATTAATAGTAATATTCCTACTTCTTACAAAACCTTTTGGAGAGATAAATTTGCTTATTATAATAAGACCTCTTTATTACATATTTACATAATCATTTATCATGATGGTTAAATTATTAGATTATTATGGTGTCTTGTTATGTATACTCAAATTAATGAAACTTCATATAAGTGTTCAGAAAATCTTAGTTTTAACATTATATTAAAAAATTTCTTGATATATTCTTTTATAATATGAGATTCATTATTCATATTTAACAAGATTAATCATTAAGTTTAGAATTATAAAATTTAAGTTAATTATATGACCTTATTTATAAAATAATTGAAGCTAAAACGAAAATCAAGTTAATTAGATTTTTACTAAAGTAAATTGCATATACATATGAACTTAAGTATTTTTACCAAACGAAGATTGATCTTTATTACTTACTTTGCATGGATCATTGGCAAGAAAAGGAAAAGGAAAAATGAAGAAGACTGAAGAATGAAAGAAAAGAAAAAGTTGGTTCGACCAGGAACGAGAATAGAATATTCCAGTCTAGGACCAAACGTCCCACATTTGCGTTTCCCAGACATTTGCCGCAAAACCAAACAAAGCCCAGATCTTCTCTATAACGCAGCAAACGACACTATCGTATAGGGAGTGAGAGTAAGAAAATTCATAATCTGGTCTCCGTTTTCGCCGTATGAAAGCTGTTTTTGGAAGAGGAACACGATGGGAATAGTGGGTAGCATTTGAATCTGACAAACAGGGATGTCGAAACTATTCGCTAGGATCGCTGGTTACTTCAGCAACCGGACTCTGGCGGGGATGGACAAAACAGGCAACCGTTACTTCGCCAGAAAAGAAGAGATTGATGGCGTCTGTGAGTGGGACTACACCTCAATCCTTCTACTTTTTATTTTTTATTCTGGAATGTTTGAGAATTTGGTAATTGTATGCATTTTGTATCACTAATTTTGCATCATGGGTTGGGTTCGAATTTGTGTTGATTCCCAGTGGATTGGTTTGTATTGCGTTGTATCTTTGTATTTGTTCATTGGGCTGTTGTTGTATGAATTAATGCGTCATCGGTTTTTCTTCCCCTCTTATCCGCAACGATGCAAGTGTTGACTATTACGGATTGGATATGAAATGAAGTCGAGCTTATGTATCATAGTGGGCGTTATTTAGTATGAAACTTACCCTGCTTTGAGTAATTCTAATGCTTTATACTAAATTGATCTTCCAGTGAAAGAGAAAAGATGGGTCGTATTCAAGGGAGAGGATGATCCAACTTCTATTCCAGGTAATTCGTTTTAGGCAAATACTTCTTCCCTAAAGTTCCAAAATTTCGTTTACTGCCTGCTTAAACATTATCCCGAACTTTTAATTGAGTTATTGTCTTTGTTTAATCGGTTTGGCTAGAACATCTGCTCTCAATTTGTATTTGAGTAGATGGACATCTAGTAGATTTAAATTGTAAAAGAAGTGCCAGACAAAACTTATTTTTGTTTCTAGACTCAGTGTTTGCTCAACATTTGCTATTTGTAGTTGAATGGATATGTTGGCTGAATGGGCAGCGCAAAAGAGCCCCAACGCCGGAGGTAACTAATTATTCTTCTCTTGACCAAAGCAATGATGTGCGCTTGAATCTCAGGATGTAAATTGGTGGGATATAAATTATATATATATACTTATTTAAAGAAACAAGAAAAGGCAGTTTCTTGAATTCATTACTCTGGAGAGAACTTGTGCAGAGTGCATTTGTATGCCCCTTCTTGGAAAAGTAATGTATTGACTGTTGGAACAGGAAATTTTGATTGAAAACATGGTTTTGCAAGTTGACTTAAATTATGACTGTTCTGCATTCAGTTCTATATTTGTATTTCACCTTGAAAGATCAACATTGTGATGAAACTGGTTTTCCTGGCCTAAGTTATTGTTTTGCCTCTTGGTGACCACAAGAGTCAAAATAATGGGCTCATGGAACCATGAGTTCAATATTATAGAAGTTTCTTATTGACGATTTGCTTTGATCAAATGTTTTAAAATTGGCTGATCTTTCTTTTTAATGTATACACTCTAAGCTTGCCTTGGAGGAAATAATATTACTTAGTCAAGATTATAGAATATTGGAACCAATTTCTGTTCCATCTGAAAAGTTTCTAGTGATGATTAATTTGTCACTTTGATGTTCTTACCATGCTAGACACTTGTTTATATAGAACTAACTCTTGCCTAAGAGACACATCCGTTCAGTAATGCTAAATTTATTTGATAATCCTGTTGGTTCCCTCTTCAGGAAATGTTGGAACTGGAGGCTAGGCGTGAGCTAGTTCGGCAGAATGTTGCTCGTATGGGCTACTTGTATTGTCACTTGAACGTCCTGTGTTTTTCCTTGCTTAGGCTGCTTTCTTGGAAAATGATCTCCATGACTTTTTTGGGACCATATACCTGGTGGTTAGTGGAAGCCTTATGCTATAGTCGCCATATAGCTGATGGGTTAATGAAATAAGCTTTTTGCCATTATCTGTAAATTTCACACAATCATAAAATGTCTTGGAAGTTCTTGTTAGTTGTGAACTTAAAATTCTAACGTTACTACCTTAGATTTTTTTCCCCTCCTCATAACCTGTTGATTTATGATGTGTTTTAAAACTGAAAAGCATCTAGTTTTTGTTATTATCTTATAAAAAACATGTTGGGCTATATGTTGCTTCTAAATGCTATAGATAAAGATGGTATTAGTTAAATTTCAGGGGAATATCTGTAAGGATTTCAATATCAGTGATATTAGTCCTGTTTTTGTAAGGTATGAAAAATGGTTGCGTTGCAGACATTTTAACCCCAGCGCGAATCATTCCTTCTTGTTTTTTTATGTCTGACGATATCTGTGTTAGTTTCTTTTGATTCAATGATTAAAATGCCTTAGGATCAAATGTAGGAGAAATTTAAAAGCTTGTGAGCTTTTTAAATGATAGTCCTCCATGGATGGCATGTATAAAATGAAGTTTAAAACTATTTTTTCCCCCATTTTTAATGCGTCTTTCTGCTTTTCTCTGTAAGTTGACGTGTTTTTAACTACTGTAATATTGTCAAAGGTTTTAATGAAGAATTTGGATTAAAATCTTTTAAGTTGGGATACTTTAGTATTGATTTTCAGCATCAGTAAAGAGAACTTAACAAACGTTCTGTTTATTTTATAAAGTTCTCAAGAAAGAAGAGGAGGAAAGAAGAGCCAAAGAAGGGAATGTACGCAAAACCAGCAGCGCAGGTCATTGTTTACCAGAAGATTCTTGGTCGTTGTATTTGCATGTTTATCAAGAACTAAATTTTCAGTTTATTTTTCTAGGTAAAGTCGGAGGTCCAGACTTGAAAAGTTTCATTCGGCAATTTCCAGCCAAATCAGAAGGTATTGTAAACTTTTAAAAGACGGTTGCATAAAGTGGAAAAATTCAATGAATGCCATCAAGGATTTAGTGTTGGGTCAAATGGTCTTAACTCACCAGGTTTTTAATTCAGTGATATGGGCATTGTTATAGACATGTTCTGAAGCATAAAAAGATTACTATCATGGTGGACTCTGAAAGGAAGATCATGCAATGTCCTGCACAATTTCATGTGCTTGTTTTCAATAATAGTGCAATTGTGGTCCAAGCATGTGTGTAGACAAGGTTTTGTAATAGTGTTAACAAACAGGAAATACTAGATAACACTTTCAGGTTGCAGATGTGTGAGCCGAACTCTAAGTCTGTTTTTTGATATGATGATATGACTGTATACTTTGTCATTTTAAAAGCACGTGCTTTTTTCTTATGCTACACTATCTTTTTCTTTTTCTGTTTTCTGGCCAACGTGAGAGAAGCAAAACATGATACATCTGCCAAATGCTAAAGCCATACAAACCAATGAACTAGATTGATTCAAAGAGTCCAACTTCAAATGCCCTGAAGTGGTAAATGATTCTGTTTTAGGAATTTTTTATGAGATTCTTCTTTTGAGCTACCTCTGTGATCCGAATGAGATGTATAAGTTAAGCTTTTATTAGAGCTTGGGACTTACTTCTTATCGTTGTAATTGGCATGAACCATTGAGGCCTATCTCTAAGTTGTCGACTTAGAGTAATTTTGGCTTTCCTTTACCCTCCTTTTTCTAAGCAGGAAATGGTTTCTCAACTGTACCGTTTATCTAATTTTTGTTTTTTTTAATCATAATGTCATTTATGCTTTTGGTGCTCATAATGTTTCCATTATGGCGGTTGTTCTTATAGGTGACAAAGCTGAGGAGGTATCTGATACGGATGGCGTGAGGTGGGTGTGCCAATTTTTAACCTTAACGAAGATAAAATAATGAAAAGCTACTCTTTGCTTTGAGCCTCATAGCATTTATTGTAATGCAGTGAGTTAACTAATTAAAAGCAATTTCGCAGTTTCTTTGACCCATTTTCTTTCTGATTTATTGTCTCTACTTCATCTTTCCCAAAAGCTTATTCACTATTTTCCTTTTCGTATGTTATACTGAATTCTAGACTTTCCAAGCAAATTCTTTTATCATCTGTTATAAATGGAATTTTATATTTATACATATGTGATGGCATCTCTACTTGTGTTACCCATTTATCATATCATATACTTCATTTTCAGGAGCTCCAAAGAACAAGCAGCAGAGAAAGAAAAACCAGACATAGAGTAAGTTCACTACTCCTAATGCATGTTATAGCCAAGACCTCAGAGATATCAGATAAAATGAGATGCCAATGCTCCAATGCCTTTGTTCTGTCTAACGGTATTCAGAAATTCACTTCTCATTTGCAATGACTTCATTAAGCATATTGTAAACGTTATTCTCAGGTCTTCAGAGCCAACAGGATCGGGTCAGTCGTATAAGCCAGGGACATGGCAACCACCCACATGAATGTTGATGATCTGCATGGTTTAAGCCTTCCGCCGGTCTGCATTTCCAATCTCTATGACCCTATTCAACTCACTTGACTGATAAAACTCGGCTGTGTTTCATGGAGCTAATGCTGGAGCAAACTGCAGCATCACATTCTTAGTACTCTTGTATTTTTTGAATCTGTCATCTCTTTGACTTCTGGTTATGATCCAATTTTCCCACCAGTTTACAAATTGAGCAAGTTTTCCTCGATGTGAACTTGTAGTTCATTGAGCTCTGGTTTATTGATTAATAACACGCTCATACTTCCTCTATGATAACCATTCTTTGGCGGCCAAAACTTAGCATGATGTGTGATAATTATTATTTTTTACACGTTATTTAGTGTATGAATAATAGAACAATGATATCTGAAAAGTACAAAATCTTTCCAGATGCTTCACGGAAACCTACTATTTTTTACTTTATCGGATTGAAAATATTAGAAGAAAAAAAGAAGATGATGATAAGAATCGTTCGTGATCTTCTAGAGTTGTGTAGGCCACGGGCCTGACGAGGACATGAGGCTCAATGGTCATGACAAATTGCGGGGCATTTTTAATATTGCCAAATAATTGTAGAAAAAGCAAAAATATATTCCTTCGCTTTCCAGAAAACTCTCAGACTGAGGCTGCGATCAGGGACGTTGTTTAGCACCGCTCCATCTTCAGCACCGACAGCCTGGTTCTCGTTCCTTTCCCATCCAACGGCAGACATAAATCCATCCCATACTGCTCCTAATTTACGCAACTGCCACTTAACGTTACTGTACAACCTTCTTCTCTCCCTGTCTGTCTGTCTGTCTGTCTGTCTGTCTGTCTGTCTCCGTGGTAAAGCCATGCATATGGCCACGTCGGCGTCTCGGCTTCGGTTTTCGTCGACGCTGTCGAGGCTCTCTACGGCGTCGTCTTCGGTGTCGGCTTCCAGGATCTCTGTTTCCTCATCGTCTTCGTTTTCGCGAGCTTCCGCTTCGTTTGCGAATCAGAAGCAGCGGTCTCTCAGCTTCTCCTCGGCGTTTCGGTCGCTGAGGTGTTCGGCGCCGCGGTGGAGCCACGGCGTCAACTGGCGGTCTCCTCTCAGCCTCCGCGCCCAGGCTCGGGCGACCGTTCCTATTCTCAAACGGCTTGAGCGAAAACTCTCCACTCTAAGTATTGTTCTTTTGCTCTGAATTGCATGTGCGCACACACACACGAACACTGGTTTTTACGTGTGTATTTGTTTACGTATGAGTTCCGAAGAAATCGTTAGATTGTTAAAGGCCGTAGTTTCGGAATGTACTCGGTAACTGAGGAGGTGGAAGTGGAAATGGTAATTTTTGTTCGCAAATTTAATTGTCTTATGTACCAATGCTTGTATGGCATGTTGCTTGCTTGATTGGTTTTTGTAAATTGTCAAGGTTCTAGTTTCTAATAAACACTCAGTTATGGAGGAACTCGAAATGCTCATTTTGTACGTAAGGTTCGACGGTACAATGAATCGGGCTTGTGTGGTTCGTTTGGTTGCTCAGAAATGTAGGACGGGAAATTCGGCTATCATCTTAAGTTTTTGTATTCTTGTTTGAGTACTTTTTAGCTGAAAAACATGTCTGGGTGGTTGCTGTTTATTTGCGAAAAGAGATCCGAGTTTTGCATTGTTCAAAAGTTTTGTGGTTTATCGGTTGTAGCTCTTTCTTTTCCTCAGTAGAGATCGTCTGATGGTGTTTCTACACAAAGCAGGGCACGTTTGAGTCTGGTGGGAATTCATATTTGTTTGGTCAATTCATCTTGATGTTTGTCACTGAGGTTTTTACTACGTAAACAGAATATCTGGTTAGAACCTTCCAGTTAAACATCGTCAAACTAACATTTGATTATTGTTCACCATTCAACGCATTCAGCTTCTGAAAATACTTTCAAGGGAATATTGACGAGTCTGCCCAAGCCTGGAGGTGGCGAGTTTGGGAAATTCTATAGTTTGCCTGCTCTGAACGATCCACGAATTGGTATGGTTGTGGAATTTTTTCTACTGATACATACGTAATCCTGTAGCTTAGCATGATTTAATTGCATTCTGGATTCTATTCTGAATCATTTTTAAATTTTTTCTTCTCTGTCTAAATCCACTTCATTTGCATCATCTAGCATCAAGTTTTTCCTGTCAAGAAATAAATTTTACCTGACTAAAATTGTATTCATGTATAAATCTGTTTACTAGATTTTACTATTTCTTTTTGATTTCCTAGCCAAGGTAGATATCTTGCAGAGTCAGATTGAGGAATGTTTCTATTCTGATTTTAATTTCTTGAGAAAATCATATTTGCCACTATTTTGATTGCAGACAGGCTGCCATACTCAATTAGGATACTTTTAGAATCTGCAATACGTAACTGTGACAACTTCCAAGTCACCAAGGATGATGTTGAAAAGATTATTGATTGGGAGAATACATCTCCTAAGCAAGTTGAAATTCCCTTCAAGCCTGCTCGTGTTCTCTTGCAGGTCCATAGTTTAAGTTCCCTGATTGTGTTAATTTGAATTTTGATACTTGTAGTCCACCTTGTAAGGCTTGTGTTTCTTTCACCAGGACTTTACTGGAGTACCTGCAGTTGTTGACCTTGCTTGTATGCGGGATGCTATGAGTAAACTCAGCGCTGATCCGAACAAGATCAATCCATTGGTTCGTAATCAATCTATGAATTCTAATATTGCATAGAGTATCAGCCAGTTTCAGCTGCTGGGTTTGTTGTCATCTACGTGCGATTTTTATTCTTTACTCCTATAATCAGGGAAGCACAAATAGCCAGTGATGAACAAAGTTGTATTCTACAAGAGTAATTCTTATTTTAGATCGTGGTGATATTTGAAAGAGTTGGATTAAAATGTGTTTGTGTCCCTGGCCCCGAAGTTGCAGTACATATGGAAATTAATATGACTATTAATAAGATACCAGATATGAAAAATAATTAGAGTCTACTTCAAACATTGGTTATTACATTGCACCTTGTCCATGTTCTATGATTCATTAGGGATTCCATCTCCTATGACTCATTCGGGATTCCATCTCCTATTTGTACCCAGGTTCCTGTAGATCTTGTGGTTGATCATTCTGTCCAAGTTGATGTGGCTAGATCGGAAAATGCAGTACAGGCTAACATGGAACTTGAGTTTCAGAGAAATAAGGAGAGATTTGCTTTTCTTAAGTGGGGATCATCTGCTTTCCATAACATGCTTGTTGTTCCTCCCGGTTCTGGAATTGTTCACCAGGTAAGGAATCTGGACTGATTTATTTGCAGAAAAGTATCTTTTACCACATGGCAACCTGGTTGAGAGGTGCTTTTCTCAGATTGGATCAGGGCACTAGGTTGCAACTTTTCTCAAATGTGAACCCTTTTCTTTAGAGTGTGAAATTTGTTACGTAATCTGTTCTTTAGAATGAGAAATTAGCTGTTCACGCCACTCTTAAGACTCTGAAATTTTCACCCTGCTCTGTAGATGGACTTTGCTTTTAAAGAAATTAATGGACTTGTATGTCTGTCCGAGTGATTGTAGGTTAATCTGGAATACCTTGGAAGGGTTGTTTTTAACACTGATGGCATTCTGTACCCTGATAGCGTGGTTGGTACTGATTCCCACACAACTATGATTGATGGTTTGGGAGTTGCTGGCTGGGGAGTCGGAGGAATAGAAGCTGAGGCAGCAATGCTTGGTCAGGTAACACGAAAGCTGTATTTGGAAGACAGTCCGTCTGACTTGACTGAATGTGACATCCAATGTATTTGGAAGACAGACCATCTGACTTGACTCAATTTCTCTGGACCCTACATGATCAATCGCTTCTGGTAGTAGGAAAAGAAAAATAAATTCTAAGCGAATATTTTTTCCATGCAAATTGAGCATTACTTGTGGGGATATTGTTGTTGGTAAAGGAATGTTCATGGTGTTGTCGGATAATTATCTGGCTGAATGTCATAGCATATTCCAATGCCATGATCATTTCTAATTAGCAGACATTATAGTTCTTTGGTTAAGATATGTGCATAACTGACTTTGTATCTACCTGGACTCTGTATTTGCAAATTGCTCAGCCCATGAGCATGGTTTTACCTGGTGTTGTTGGATTCAAGCTGTCTGGGAAACTGCGTGATGGTGTCACAGCCACTGACTTGGTTTTAACTGTGACCCAAATATTGAGGAAGCATGGTGTTGTTGGCAAGTTTGTTGAGTTCTATGGTAAGCTAACTATATTGGAACTGCAAGGGATCGAAATTTCACTGACTTTCATATTTGTAAATATTAGAAATTCCAGTCGGTGGACTTCATCTCTCTATTGTGTATATTATAGTTCTAAGTCATTTGCATACGCATGCAGGTGAGGGTATGGGAGAATTATCACTGGCTGATAGGGCCACTATTGCTAACATGTCCCCTGAATATGGGGCAACCATGGGCTTCTTCCCCGTTGATCATGTCACATTGCAGTATCTCAAACTAACTGGGAGAAGTGATGAGACTGTGAGATCTTCCTCCTTTTGGTTTGCCGCAAATTTTTAAGTTTATATTTAATGTCACTCAAAGACATCTAAAGGTATTGGTGGCTCAGATAAAATTATATTATCTGGTGTGACTATCATTTTCGTTATGTAGGTATCAATGATAGAGGCATATTTGCGTGCAAACAAAATGTTTGTCGACTATAATGAGGTACTGTCTTGTGTTTCTAGTTTTCTACTTTAATAATAGTCATTTCAAGGTGGAAGTTGTAGGTACAAGGTTAAGGGGACTTTTTTTTTTTTTCAATTTTATTCAATGCAGCCTCAACAAGAAAGGGCATATACATCATATCTGCAGTTGGACTTAGCAGAAGTTGAACCCTGTGTTTCAGGACCAAAGCGGTATGCTTCGTTTTGCTGTCACCTTCTTGCTTCTCCCCTTCAATGCACGTTTTTTAGTTTATTGGTTACTTAATGATTTATTATTTGTTAACAGGCCTCATGATCGAGTTCCATTGAAAGAGATGAAGGCTGACTGGCATGCATGTCTTGATAACCAAGTTGGATTTAAGGTGGGTTGCAATTAGACCTGATCATGTGCCAGGGCCAGGCTTAGCCCTTTTCAATATGAGCGTTTTCATGTTATGAGGAACAGTACCAAAGCCCTGTTCAGGCCTGGCACATCTTGGAGGTCACAATTGTTTTTTAAGTGAAGTCTAACCCTAAAGATGACTCTTAAACTTTGAGCTCCACCTAATAGACAGCTCTGAATCCCATGCCCGACCTTCTTTTTCTTCTTCTTTTCATATAGATCAATTACTTCCTCTGTTCCGTTATAGACAATGTCCTTCCCTTTTTGGTGGTCCTAAAAATGAAAGCATTTTATCCCTGATAACTTCTCATATTATCCTCAAATTTGATTTTTTTAAAATTATACTTTGAACCTTTTCCCCCCTCTTTTTTAATTTTGGATCTACCATTTTTGGCCCATCTAAGGCCATCGTAGATAGAGTCTTTATTTTATTGAAATGCACACCATTGCTTTTTTTTTTTTTAAAAAAAAAAAACCTTTGAACCTCCCCTTTTTAGTCCATCTTTGGCTATCTTAGACAGAGTCTTTGTTTTTATTTAAATGCTCGATGTTTTGTAAAAATTTCTTTATTGTCACATGTAGTATTGATTTGGAATTTTTAACTAAAAAAATCCCGTCTTTATTAAGGAATTTATTTTTCCTAGTTTCTGAAAGTGCACATATTAGCGGAATCCTGAGCCTCTTCTACTTATTGGAACTGATTTTGACCTTCGCCTGCCTTGTCAAGCCTGAGTTGTGAGTCCATACATACTCGCACTAATGAATATGGGCTTTACTGGCCCATGGAGACTGCTCAGTCCATGGTCAGGTTTACTTGCAATCAAGTGCAGTGTGCTGGTCCAAGTTTTTTTTTGGTTCCTTGTGCATTCATGTTTTGTCATTCAATTTAAATGTTCAATGGCTATTACATGTTTCCAATTTTCTGATAAATTGATTGGCTGACTTTTTTTTGTTTTTATTTATTTTATGTTTCCAAGGATGGGCATCTTAAACCAAATGATTAGATATGAAATGAATAAATTTAAAACTTTGTTCATTTTATTTGAGTCAACCTCAGGTTCGGAATGACATTATGGTATTAGAAGGACTAAGAATGTATAACATAAATACTTCTAGCTGTGAAGTTGGACACATTGAATTTTTTTTTGTTTTCAAGTTAAATCAATCTGTTTCTTGTCCCGGTAATTGTGGATTTTCTGTTTCTTAATAGGGCTTTGCTGTACCAAAGGAAGAACAGGATAAGGTTGTAAAATTTTCATTTCATGGACAACCTGCTGAACTCAAGCATGGCAGTGTAGTCATTTCAGCTATTACAAGTTGTACAAACACATCAAATCCTAGTGTCATGCTTGGGGCTGGTCTTGTTGCAAGGAAAGCCTGTGAATTAGGTTTGCAGGTCAGTTTTGGCTCCTGAAATGCCCTTTCTAATTCTTATATGGTAGGCACACTTTTTGATGTGTAGTTGGGATACTTATCAACCAGGTTAAACCATGGATTAAAACAAGTCTTGCTCCTGGTTCTGGAGTTGTCACTAAATATCTGCTCAAGAGGTATGCCTGGTTTGACTGTAGATTGTTTTATCGCTAAACGACTCAACTTAACTTATTTAAGCCTCAGCCTTTTGAGTGTATGATATCCTTCACAAAGAAGTCACATTTTTCAATGTGCATTTATAGTGGTTTTCAGAAGTACTTGAATGAGCTGGGCTTTCATATTGTTGGTTATGGCTGCACAACATGTATTGGCAACTCTGGGGAACTTGATGAGTCAGTTGCCTCTGCAATTTCGGAAAATGGTATTGCTGTTTTCGTCACTTGTGTAATATTTGTCCTTGATATCAATTTGGAACTCCTTTGAACATAAGGCATTTCTAAATTCCTTTTTTGTTCAGATGAGACTTCACTTTTTTCTTTTTTAACGTGCTCTATCTACAGCAATATGCTGACCATCAACCCTGTTTTCATAAACTTCTAATTAACTCCATTTTGGCCTTCTTCAGGCTTTAATATGTATGATGTATCTCTCTTGCTTTATTCAATCATATGCTGAACTTTGGTTTCAATTTATCAGTCTTTGCCTTGAAGTTTTGAAGTTACATTTCTTTTTCAGTTCTTTGTACTTTCTTTGGTTTTCCAATCCACTATATTTTCTCTTCCATCTAATTCCCTTTCATTTATCTGTGCAGACATTATAGCTGCTGCTGTTCTTTCCGGAAATAGAAACTTTGAAGGCCGTGTTCATCCATTAACAAGAGCTAATTATCTTGCTTCACCTCCTTTGGTTGTTGTCTATGCACTAGCTGGCACGGTATGTCCCTGGATTTAGATCAGCATTAACTTACGTTTTTTACCGCTGCCCTTTCCTGAGTGAGTCTGCTTTGAATGTTATCAAGATATCTTACAAATGATCAAAAAAACAACTTAACCAGCAGTATACATGAATCTGAAGTGAAGCTACATAGCAACTACTGTCATTCTTTGAAATATGCACGAATGGTATACCCAGATAAGGGATGGCCTTTGAGGACTAGCAAGAGTTTCTAAACCTGGCAGATGACATCTATACTGTTTACTTCGAGAGAGAGAGTTCAAAGTTCCTCCATTTTCTTAAGATCTGAGTGCTCATATTTGCTATTGTATTCTATCTATTATCTTAACCAGTGATTTGAAGTTGTAGAAATTAGGACACTTATAATGCTACGTAGGTGTGCGTTTGCAATTCACTTCCTAATCTCTAATTTCCTACACGCACATCCTTTTGTTGATTTCAGGTTGACATTGACTTTGACAAAGAGCCAATTGGAACGGGGAAGGACGGGAAGAATGTATACTTCAAAGATATCTGGCCCAGTAATGAAGAAATTGCAGAGGTATATAACTTTAGTGTTGATATCTTATTGCAGAAACTTATTAAGGAAAAATTTATCTAATAATTGCAACCTAATTAATGTCAAAAGTTCTTATGTTGTAGGTTATACAAGCTAGTGTATTGCCTGATATGTTCAAAGACACTTATGAGGCTATCACGAAGGGCAACCCTATGTGGAATCAGTTGTCCGTCCCTTCTTCCACTCTTTACTCTTGGGATCCAAACTCAACATATATCCATGAGCCACCGTATTTCAAGTCCATGACTATGGAACCACCTGGTCCTCATGGAGTAAAAGAGGCCTACTGCTTGCTCAAATTTGGTGACAGTATAACGACTGATCATATATCTCCGGCAGGGAGTATCCACAAGGATAGCCCTGCAGCAAAATATCTTCTTGAGCGTGGAGTTGCTCCCAAGGACTTCAATTCCTATGGTAGTCGTCGTGGTAACGATGAAGTTATGACAAGGGGTACCTTTGCCAACATTCGAATTGTCAACAAGCTCTTGAATGGAGAAGTGGGACCAAAGACAATTCATATTCCAACAGGAGAAAAGCTTTATGTGTTTGATGCAGCAATGGTAAGTTCAACAATACCAACGTTTTGGTGGTTCTTTTACGTTATTGAACTTTTTGGGAAAATCCAGTCAAGATCTTTCTTGTATTATTTGCCATCGGATTTTCAGTTTAATAGATTTGAAATCTAAGTTAGACTCATTGAAAGCTTTTTTTGGCTTTGAAAATATAATCGTTTCTAATAAAAGATAAAGAAAAAAATAGTTCAACATCTAATAAGAGGTGGCTTCTGGCCATCTTTCAATATAGGACTTACTCATAATCACCTGTAAACTTTGAAGAAGCACATAAATTGAGAGAGCCATTATGAGTTTTCAATCCATCAACCATTAATTTTTCTTATTATTTCTATAAAAGGGGCACAATTATATTCGTACATCTATTTTTATTACCTAGTTAATGGAAAAGCTAATAGAGGTTTCAAATATAGAATTAACTGAGTCTTAGACTATCAAGTTGAAGACTTAGCTATTAAACTGAAATGATACAAAGAAGAGGAAGGTCTTGTTGAATTCACTGTGTAATGCTTTTATGCAGATGGAGACAGGTAACCGAAGATGAATATAATCTTGCAACTAATCTGATTTCCGAAACTTTTCTGGTTTTCATTTTCAACTTCCATTTCATCTTATCTGCATGTTGGCCTTTAGCTAGAATAATCATGGTGGAAAAGCTGCTTAGTAGAATTATTGTTTATGCCTCAATCATTTTCCCTAACAGCCAAAAAAAGAGCGTGTCAAGCTGTTCGGTAGAATTATTGTTGATGCCTCAATCACTTTCGTTAAGAGCGAAAAAAAGTGCATGTCAAAATGCTGAAGTGCTCATTCAGTTTCAGTTCCTTCTTTTTGCGATGAAACGAAAATAATCTGTGATGCATATTTTTTCTGGTTAAGCTAGAGTTACACATAAAATCTACAAGCACACTTTTTTCCTCCTTTCTGGGACTACGTCAAGTACTAATGTTGTTGGTCGTCAAGTGATTGTTCTCAGAAGCCATTAATGGTTCCATGTGGTTTGTCATTTGACTGTTTACTGTCTCCTAACCCCACCAAAAACAGACGCAACTTTTTTGGTTATTTGGGACCCCTTTTGCAGTGTACCTGATGATGCCTAGTTGCTTCTTCATTTACCTTTTAGCTAACAACTAAAAAGAGTATTGTCACATCTCCAGAGGTATAAGGCCGCTGGGCAAGACACAATCGTCTTAGCTGGAGCAGAGTATGGAAGTGGCAGCTCTCGGGACTGGGCCGCTAAGGGTCCAGCGCTACTGGTGAGATTCGATGGCGATGTTCCTTGATGTATCTTCCTGATATTTGCATGGATTTTGCTCGATGCTCTCTCTTGTTATATTGCTTGGTTGGCTTCTGAACTAAACATATACATGTTAGGGAGTGAAAGCTGTGATAGCGAAGAGCTTTGAGAGAATTCATCGCAGCAATCTGGTGGGAATGGGGATCATTCCTCTTTGTTTCAAACCTGGGGAGGATGTAGACACGCTAGGATTGACGGGTCATGAGCGCTACACTATAGACCTGCCAAGCAACATCAGCGAGATAAGGCCTGGCCAAGATGTTACTGTCGCAACAGACACTGGCAAATCTTTTACCTGCACAGTCCGATTTGACACGGAGGTACTGGCCTTGCACTTCTCTCTTGTTTGGATTATGGATCTTCATAAAGGAATTGATGAATGTGAATCATCTTGTGGGCTGCTTTTATTTGTTCAGTTTGTAAATTTGATGCAACTGCTTGTGCAGGTGGAGTTGGCTTATTTTGATCATGGTGGCATTCTTCAATATGTCATCCGGAACCTGATAAAAACAGTTAACAACTGATCTTTTAGCCTTCTCACACCTTCTCATTACTCTTGTTCCGGTTAAAAAGAGATTATTTTTATTTTCTTGACTTGATATTCCAATTATATATGAATTTATGTTTTTTTCTTAAAGACTGATTTTTGAGGAAGATTGAAATATTTTAATAATTATGATTGTTATCAAAGGGTTCCTAGAAAGAAGATTTTGATGAACATAAGCTTACCGACGATTTTGTCTGTACACCAAAATGTATGATTGATCAAAATCAGAACACTGCTACTGTACAGACAAAAACTAGCACAAGCAAGGCAATACAGTATTATACAATGTTGCAACATGTAGAACATCACGTGTGACTGTATAGAGATTTGCTCGCTTGGGAGGCCAGAGCCAACGCCTTGGCTCTTGTGCTCGTCATCACCCACTTCCTCTCTGCACGTCTCTGGTGTTGCCTTAGATTCTTCGCTCGCTTTGGTGCAAGCCGAGTGTCTCTTTCTACAAATGCAAGTCTAAATTTCTCAGCGATGGACAATTCAGCTTGGCTTGAAAGAGATGGTGATGTAATCTTTGGAGTGAACCCACAAACTGCCCATGTTTTTGGATCTATGTCCTCAACAGCTGGATCATCCAATGCAATATTTGGCAATGCTTCTCTTGGGACTGCGTCTCCCCTGAACTGAAAGAGAGATGGCTTGGGATTTACTGTGATGCGTGGACATTCGGTGGACAATACCTCGAAAGAATCTTTATCAATCTTCGGCTGAAGAGAGGGAGAGAAAAAAAAAATCAAAAAATCGTAAACAGCGGATGAAGAAAATATCATCCGGGAGTTGGTCATATACCCAGACAAGCCAACGCAGTGACCCTGCGCCATTTGCAATTTCTGTAGCATCAAGCTCCTCCCAGGAATCGCCATCCACGTTAATCAGCTTTGGTTTGAATATACTCAAGCATCTACGTACAGTGTAGTCACTCCTTGGGCAACCTCTGCAAGATTAACTTCAGTTCATAACCTGTTATGAAGTTTGTAGCCCTAGTCAAAACCCAGTAGCATGGCCAAGCATGCTAGATGAAACAAACAGCAAAAATACAGACAATAGCCTATGAATTATGAAAATCATGACAAGAAAGATTTCTTATTTCATGGATTAATGACGTATTATATGATCTTTGAACCAATCTAGAGAGTGCAATTTCATTCGCAAGAGAATTCTCTTTGGTTGATTGATTTGTATACTATAGCAATGTAAGTTCTAAAACAGCATTTCCCATCTGAACGCTTCACATATAAAATTTCTTAGAACCTTTTCTTTTACAAATTATTGGAAGACCTTAATGATTCCAGCAAGGTGTATCTCGGAAGATGCACTTCAGTCAACTATTCATGTCTTTCAGCTTCTCATACCACAAAAATGATAATAACGAACAATACTTGCAAGGCAAGAGTTAAATCAAACAGTTCCTACTGATATTTGATTGCTATAAATTATGACATAACATCTATGGTTGGGACATAGCAATTTAGTGGCATCACTAAACAGCAAAAAATAACCAAAAGCTCTGCAAGACAACTTAAGTTTCAGATAGAACTGGTAAAGACGAGCCTACCCGCATCTTAATGTCTCTAAGGAATGGCAATTCTCCACAAGTTCTGAAAAGCCAGTGGTGGTAATTTTATCACACCGACTGCAAAGAAAAGGAAAAAAATGGTCAACATTGGAAACCTTCCAAGCCAAATAGGACCATCGTCACATAATATGCACTGAGCACATCAAAAGGTAAGGATATAAAACAGACATCAGATGTATCTGCGGAAGAAGACAAGAGCAGATCCACTAATCCACTAATCCATTAATCCATTAATCCATTAATTTTTTGTTGGGAAAAACAAGTTTATGGCATCTATCACTTTTGAAACCCACAAAGATCCGCTTATGGGCCCTCACGAATCATATGTTCATTGTATAGCTTATCTTTTGACATTGTGAACCAACAAAAAAATCTCTAACTCTTAGCATTAATCATAAAGATCGAATTATGAGAGAATATAGCCATCTCATTCAATAAATTTCTTTTGTACACAAAAACATGTGCGATTGATAGTCCAGGTGTGCCATTATTTTTCATGTCTTTGATAGTCCCACACATTGTGATGATTTGAAAGTTAAAAACTATCTGAATTGATCTGTCTGCCCAACAGAACAAAGTGTAAAGAAAACGAATTAAAACCATTCCCGTTCAACTCTATTTCCACATACAACCATCATTAACACTAAATGTCTGATGGTTGATATAACATGAAAGATATGAATTTAGATTGAGAAAAGTTGTAATTTCCCCACCTAATATCCACAGCTTGGAGCAATTTGCACATCTCCATCACTTTCAATAACCCAAGATCAGAGACATCCGAGCCAGAAATGTCAAGAACTTCCCAGGAACTATCAGCCAAAGAGATGATAACATCATCGTTGAGCAGCTTTCTCCTCCTGGCAATTGCTGCAATTGCCATCTGTTATTCATTGAAATCAGAAAAAAGGAATCTGTCAACCAAATATCCTTTAAAGCACTAGAGTTACATGCTAAACGTGTATACATCCAACACTGAAAACATTGAGATGAAAACATACATTGCAATAGAGTATCTTTTAAAACTTCCTGATAATGAATTTAATCTATAGGAGTCAAATATGACTCAGTTAGTCTCTTTTTCCTTCGGAGCCATGACTTTCCCTTGATAGAACTGACAGATGTTCTCTTTATAAACCACACAATTTGGGAACTTTGAACCTTATCTAGAACAAAAGTCAGTGCCTTAGTTTCGACCCAAAGAGTTCAATTGAATGATGAATATGGCCAACTGAATTTCAAAGTGAGAGTTCATTCTCCAAGCTTTAAATTTTTTTACAATTCTCCCTCTTATTGCCATCTCATCATCCTTATCATTCTTCTCTCTATACTATAGTTTTGATATTTTTTCGAGAGAGAATCTTCGTGGTTCCTGATAGACACCATTGTCAAATTACAACCAACAGAAGCTTAAATAAGGTAGGTGTTCATAGATTTTAAAGACAAAAGACAATGTCAAAAGAATCCATGAACACCTCATTTAAACATAACAGGTGTAAAAAAGTAAATGATTGTTCTTCAGGGACAAGGGAGAACTGCCTCAAAGAAGGCCAACGCTGAAAATCCGAATGCTTACATGCTATACAGTGTAGAACAAAGCCCAAAAGCCGAAGGATGAAATCTATCCCCTAAACCCCCGCGCGTGCGCACACACACACACACACACATGGATATTAGTATAAGCTGGAAGAACAAAATTGAGAATGTTTCGATGAGTAACCTTAACATCTTCCGGAAAGCTGCAAGCAATCTCACTCAAGTCTTCAAGGATATCCTCCAAATGCTTTCCAATAACTCCTACGCACAAGCTAAATAAACTTGGAGGCTTTGTCTTCCCAGGTAATCCTGTTATTTTAACGAAGTCTACAAGTAAGATCAGACAAATAATAGAATTTTCTGCTTTAGAACATTGCATACCAGTAACATGAATCGTGAGTCTAAAGTAAGATAAATTTCGGAAGACCAGGTCCTCTTTAGAAACCTAAGATACGATAGCACCTCCAAAGAAAAGGACCAGAACATTTCTAAAAATTACTTCATGATTAAAGAAAAATCAAGCTTTCCAACCATAATTATAAACAGAAGTGTTTGGAACACGAAGCCACGATTTTAAGTATGAAATAAGATAGAGCTACCTGATAAAAACACAGGATTAATATCCCACAGAGAGAGAAAGAGAGAAAGTGGAACGTACGAAAGGATTGGAGAGTGGTGGTGGTTGTGGGGAGTTTCCTCGAAGATTTGGAATTGGAATTGAGATTCAAATCCAGCTTCTCCACCAATTTCGTTACCGCGGTCACGGCTTCGACTTTTTCCATCAAGGCCCCAAAATCGCACGCAAATACCCGAAACGAGAGCCGGGTTGGGGGCGAGATTTTCCTCATTTTATAGGCGCTCCCGGAATTACATTTTAATCCTCGTACCATTCTACATCCCGAATACTTTGGGGGCCTTGTAGTAATTTCCCAGGTTGCCGGCCTGGGGATTTGAATGGTACCGAACAACCACCCCACCAGCTTTCCTGGAGCTCTAAGGGTGTTACAGAAATGGGGTCGAGGGACGCCGCAGGAAATGGCGGGGTGTGAGAGTGTGGAAAGGTTGGCTTTGTGCTGTTGAGTTTAGTATATGGGGTTGGCTTTCATGCTTGTTGTATTTTGAGAGAGCGCTTCGCAGAAGAATCGTGTGGCGCGGTGAAAGGTTTCCCATTGGGGTTTCCGGCCTGTTTCGAGATCAAAGAAGAACGAACCTCTGGCCTTTTTAGTGCCAGAACAGAGAAGACGGTTAGGCTTTTTCGTTTTCCCTTATCGTGATGCTTCTTTCTTCCTTCTGCTTGATAGAAATAAGGACCCCTTCGCCTTGTTCCCCGTCTCAGGTATACAAAAGAAAGAATATGTTCCTTCTAGTTTAGTGTGATTGCAAAACGGTGCCGTTCTTGTAAGGCCATTTGAGGGAGACGAAGTTCCTCGTTCTCAAACAAGGAAGAATATTGTTTGCGCCGTCGATCTCTCTCCCTCTTCGTCGTCTGGATTTCTTTTTCCTGCAAACAACTTCCTCCGTTTTCCTGACCATCGGGAAAAACAGGAGACGCCTCCGATCACTCCTCACGGAGGATTTCCGGGTAGTTGGTCAAAGGACCCGCTCGCAAACCGCTGCAGCTGCCGCCCGTAACAAAGGGGCTTGGATCTGAGTCGGAGCTCAATGGTGAAGGGTCTAGTGCTACAGGGAGGCCAAAACCTCCCGGCCGACGTTGCGCAGGTGGTCGATCAGCTAGAGCGCCACTGCCTGGCCCCCGATGGTTCCCTCGTCCCCAAACCCGCCTTCTACGACCTCCAACTTGTACACTCTCTCTCTCTCTCTCTTCTGTTTTGATCGCTGAAAAACCGTACACAATGTTTGCGAAGAAAGATGCGGCTCATTTCTATGTCGCCAAACATGGCCTTCGTTTTGGTCTTTCTTTTATCATTTTGAGTTGGTCGAGTTACTGAAAGTAAAAGCATGGATTTTCTCTGCGTTCGTTTGGTTGCCAGACCAAATTGTAGCCGGAGTTTGGGAAGAAACGCGCAAATCATTTCTACATAGCTGGACAGAGCCTTCCTTATTATTTTTCTGATCAGATTTGAGTTTGAATAATTGTAGGCTAGAGAGGAAATGTCGAGGGAAAGGCTACGGTATTTGGAAGCAATGGTTAGTTCTTGAAGTGATTTCATTTTCCTTTACTGTTCTTTTATTTTTTATCTTTAATTGTATGAGGTTCACTGTGGTTTTGAATGTAGGCAATCTATTGCGAGGCTACTGCGATTGTGGAGGAGTATCAACAGGCAGTTTCGGGGCGTGGTGATGTCCAGAGTTTGTACCCACAGCAGCTTGGCTTGAGCAACTCCCCTCAGGTTTTAGATGCTCACTTTTGGAACTTTTTGTTGGATTATATTTATGGTTGACGACAAGCTTGGCATGGTCGATGGGATTGTGTAGCTTATTACTAGTATTCTTGCGCTTAGCATAAAATTCAAGTCTCGAGCCTTTTCGAGTAGGACACCGAGTTGTTTCTTTTTGGTTTTGTAAGTTTCTTTTACTTCAGTTTGTTCTAAGAGAGGGATGCTCCTGCAAATGGTTGGGGTGAATTTTGATACAAAACCAGCGACTATCTTCTATGGTGGATGGGGAATGCCATAGAAGATACTTATGGGATGTGTCCTGGATTCTTGCTCGTATCCGACATGGATTGTACTTGGGTAAATGAAGAATTGAATTTTTTGTTGGCACTGGCAATTGGGAGAAGGGAAACGGTGAATGAAGTAAAATCCACCATCTAGTTTTAGATTTTTGTGTAATGGCTTTGTGTCGTGCACTTGTTTGTGTTAATTAATTAACTTAAAAGTATGAAAGAACAGCTGGTAAGTTCAGTTCACATAAATTGGCCGGATGTGTCCAATATAATCTCGAGTTTACAAAAACAGAATCGTCATGTCTAATGAATTTCAGGTATACAAGACTCTAGAGCATCGAATGGTCATTGCAGAAGCAGCTCAAAAGTTGAGGCTTCCTCTTATCTCCAAAGATGGTGAAGTTCAGGAGGATGACATTGAAAAGCTGAGTATAATGTCAAGAAGCTCTCTCGACAGTACGGGAACTAGCATCACAGTCAGCTCAAGCTCAAACTCAACGAATTATACAACAGCAAGTAGTATGGGAAATAATGTCGTTACCACTAGTGATACGGTAGAGCCTGGAGTTGGTGGTGTTCCTAATCGCTTTCTTGGGGTCACCCCTGCTTATTTATGGCAAACTCAGCAACAGCAATTGCCATTATCCATGGTATGATAACCCAGTTGAAGATGCATACAAACTGTTGTAATGTTTCTCCTCTCTTTTTTCAGCTTTGAATATTTGCTCTTATGCTATTGTGCGTTGTCCATCGAATATTCTTTTATTTTTCCTTTTTCTAACATTTACTATGATTTTGCAATTGTAGGATATGGCCGACTACCAGATGTCTCTTTCTCGAGAGATTGAGGCTCGTTTAAAAGACAAGTGTGATAAGTTAGGTGATGCCTTTTCAATGGACGATATCGGTAGGTTCTCTCTCTCTCTCTCTCTCTCTCCCTCCCCTTCTCCGTCTGGGGAGTACTCACTTTTGCCATACACAATGTGAGAATTCAGCTGCTTCAGTGTGGAAAACAGTTGATCCAGGATTCTCCATTACATTTATATAGGAGATGGACGAACTGTTTCCGAACACCATTGAGACTGATTATCTGTATCTTGGTTTTTCTTTCCTTTTTCTGGGTGGTTTGCTTTTGGGATCGTGGGGTGGGGGCTTTTTAGGAATTTCGAACAGTAAAAGGTATATTTGCGAGCATGGTGATTATCTGCAATTTATTTACCCGCATTTTCTGATGCAGAGTCATCATCTGGGCATCAATCTTCAAGTGCTCGGCTTCCAGAAAGGTTTGAACTGCTCCTCACTAGAATTCTTTACAGAATATCTTCCCACCTAAAGACTGTTCTCGACTAACCAGTGGCAATATTATTTGATGGGTAGTTATACATTTCTGCACAATCTTTTTTCCCTTGATATGTAGTTCCAGTCAAACCACTGGATACAAGGGGAAATTCAGTTCTATTTGGTAAAAACTGCTTCTTTGGAATCCAACGTTTAGTTTCTATTCTTGAGAAAATGCGAGTCAATTTGTGATTTGTTCATGCCATGGAGAAAGGTAAAAATATGTAACGTTTGGGGGTGGATGTGCATCGTCCTTGGCTCCTTGTATGATATAATCTAGAAGTCTTGCGCGGAAAGGGGGCTTTATTGATAGAACGTGTGCGGCTAAAATGATTTTTTTTTTTTTCCAATTTCTCTTATCAGAAAGAGACTGGCTTTCTAAGAGGATCTTCTACAAGGATGTACAAACCACTGAGAGAATGACTAATAATATAGCAAGTCAAAATAAAAGGGAAAGATCCGAGGATATATTTGGAACCCAAGTGCACTCCTTTGAGATGGGTGGAAGAGGATTACTAACTTTTGTTTGTAAAAAAGGTGTGTGAACTACGTAGAAAGCTCAATTTCTGTTGTTGAGCTTCAACTGGAATGCTTATGGTGAATTGGATGGTGACAACTGCCTTCTAACTGTCTGCTGGAAGGGTTGAAAATTTTGATATCTTATTGAAAAAATAGCACCTTTGCTAGATGCAGCGAATGGCAAAAGAATCTCATCTAGCTGAGTTAGCAGTTGGCATTAAGTTATTGTTTGTGGATGACTGAACAACTCCTTCAACTGCTTAAGGACGAGAAGAAATATTGCTATTTTTTCTTCACCTCATGCTGTTGTTGATCATTGATTGGCTTATTTTTATGCAATGCTTATTGTACTGAAAATTCGTGTTCCAATTGCCAGAATCAACACTCCCCATACTTATGTAGCCTTTAGTGTGCTTTGCTTATCTAATTTCCCAAAATATCAGGGTAAAGTTGATAATTGAGGAGATTGAAAGGGAAGAAGCTGCTTTGCGGGAGGACCTCTATTCGGCTGATAGAAAATTTGCTGAATACTATAATGTATGTGAATTAGCAATTTTCATAATATTAATTAGTATTTTGTGTTTTATTAGGAAAATTTTGTTTGTGATAATATTCACTTCTTTTTCGGCCCCAACTAGGTGTTAGAGCAGATACTTGGAGTTCTTATCAAGCTTGTTAAAGATTTGAAGTTGCAACATCAACATAAATACGTGAGTATCTACTTCACTACTGTCTTTTGATGGCCAGGTTTTCTATGTTTCTTGTGATTGTTATTTGATTATGTATTTACATGAATCCATTATTTTCCTTATTGAGGGAAGCTTGACCTTATTGTGTCTAAATAATTTATAGGATGAATTGCAAAAAACATGGCTGTGCAAAAGGTGTGAGACCATGAGCGCAAAATTGAGGTTTGTCATACCATTTGCTGCAATTTGATATCTGATTGTGACATTAGTGTCGCTTAGAAACTAAAATGATGCAATTCTGATCCCTTGTATCAACCTTCTTAATTTGACTCTTTTAGTGTTAACTGTTATATATGCCAACACTTATGTTGCTTACGACTAGTGAATCATGATGTGCATAACTTTCCCCCACTTTTTTAACCAAACACTAGAGTTTCTGAGGTTACCTCTGATAGAGTTCATGGTATTCATTTGTTTCCGAGTAACATAACTTGTGTATAAGCAGATACTGCATATGCTGAATTAATTACTCTTATCGAACATAGTTTCTCGGTGGCCTAAGTTTTGTTGTAAAAAGCTGTTTAGTTAGAAGCCATAATGTGATATGTGCCATCAATATTCAGGGTTCTGGAGAATGTTCTCTTGCTTGAAACCTATACTCAGGAGTCAATACCTGCGCTTCATAAAATAAGGTACTAAATGTTGACTCTTTGTTGATTGAATATGCTGTTATATGCAAGTTAAAATGTTTATCGTTCTACTTGTTTCTAGGAAGTATCTTCTTGAGGCTACAGAAGAAGCCTCTATTGCCTATAATAAAGCGGTATGTTCCTCTATTGGAGGTCTGATTTTCTAGTAAATTGCACGATATTCATTGTCATCCTAGTTGATTCTGGTTGCCATTCGGATTCTATTTGCTGCTCATAGCTCTTAATGAAATTTGTAACAGCCTAAAAAGGTTAATCTCTGGCTTATGTTTGTTCAATGTTTTTGTTGTTGTTCTTTGCATGAAATGCAGTCATGCAGAATATCTTATTTATTTCCTCACCCTAGTTTTACTCTAATGCCTTAACTGATTCCCTAATTTTGGGTTTTGTATCGCCTGCCTTTTTCTCCTCATTGCATTTCATAATAAATAGGAAATAGTAGTTTGACTCTTATATGTTGGTAGTGCGAGTCTGTATAATGCAATCATGGATATCATTATGCTAATCCGATTTGTCTATCCATTACCTGCTCCTAACTTCCACTTTGGATTGAATACCGTCACCAGGTCACACGTCTTCGTGAGTATCAAGGGGTTGATCCTCACTTCGATACCATTGCTAGACAGTACCATGATATTGTAAAGGTAAGAGCAATGCACTCTAAGTTGTTCACGGTTTTGTTGCTGCGGCAAATGGCAATTCTAATATCATCATCATTTCGTCTCAGAAACTGGAAAACATGCAATGGACAATCCACCAAGTTGAAATGGACCTGAAACGCTTACCGGATCAGCAAGCCACATGAACTTCTACTTCCATTTGCTTGTACTGGCCCTTGACATATTGATCATCTATAACTTCTCTGAGCTATTCTTTTGTTTGCGTATCATATAGACTTGGTATTTTCTCCCTTCATGGGAGATATTCTTTGGTTTATCCTAGCTTTTCTTTAAAGCTTGCGTGCTTTGAGCCTAGTGCGTGCATCCTAATGGAAGAGCACCATGCAAATCATCAGCACCACGTTTTCTTGTAAGTAACAAGAAATTCAAGGAATTCCATGCCTTATCTTCTTTTCTTATATATATATATATATATATATATATATATATAATAGATATGTATAATGCTGGGCTTTCTTCGGATGAAAGTAGCATATCCCAAATGAATAATAAGAAAAAGGCAAGTACCACCCACCATTACGAGCTCCACCATAGATGTCTATTCAAACAAGTAGGCTTGCTTTCTTGGGATGTTTCCTGAACAGCTTCTCTAAAAGTGCCTCATCTCAGACCTTGGAAATAAATTCCCTTTCATATCATTTTTGAATTTATTATTCGAATTCTCAATTATTATAACAAACCGTTATTCAATTACTTTAATCTAGAAAAGGTGCTAAGGTTGAATCCGATGCAGCGTGGTGCTCTTTCTTTCTAGTTGTGGTGGAGTCTGGATTCTTCTTTTCATTGGAAACCACGCGTACCGTTTATTCTTGCGTCCGCAAGTCGGATGCCAGCCTGGTTACGTTCCACGCGTTCCCCTACACAAAAAATTAAAATATATGACTCAATCTCAGCCCTCCAAAATCCCCACTGCTCCATCTCCACCGTCCACGACCACGACACCGACTTTGTGCTAATTCCACGTTCCTGGCTAAGCCGTGTCTGAGTCTCCCAAGCCACCTCCTATATATACCTCCACGCGCCCTTCGTTCACTCAGATAGAGGTCCACAGCGTTCGGAACATTCCAGTTGTTCTTTAGAGGTAAGCTTTTTCAGCACTTCTTGTTCTTGTTCTATGTTAGTATTTATCTTCATCGGTTTGATAGCTGAGAAGAAACATGGTGTTTGTTGGATTTTGTACTATGGGTAGCATGTACTATGGTGTTGCTTGAATTGGTTGTGTAGAAGCATGATCCTCGTTCCTACTTTATGGGGTGTTTGCGTTTATGGACAAGTCTTCCGTTGTTCGAGATGTTAAGTTTATAGTCATCTTCTTCTAGGGCTTCTTGAGGCTTGCGCAATCTGACTTAAATGTTTCTGTGTTGATTTGTATGTTCAGCTTCTGTGCCAAAAGAAGTGCTCTCGTTGGTCATTTGAAGTTTCGATCAGACAAAGTACATGGTTGAACTAGACGTTCAGATTCCCGCTGCTTTCGACCCATTTGCTGACGCCGAGAAAGCGGATGCCCCCGGAGCCAAAGAGTATGTGCATATCCGCATCCAGCAGAGGAATGGGAAGAAGTGCCTAACCACAGTGCAAGGCATCAAAGGGAATTACAGCTACGACAAGATCCTGAAGGACGTTAAGAAACAGTTCTGCTGCAATGGAAATGTGGTGCAGGACAAGTTGATGGGTAAAATCATCCAGCTCCAAGGGGATCAACGCAAGAACGTGTCTCAGTTTCTTGTTCAGGCGGGGATTGTGCCAAAGGAGCAGATCAAGATACATGGTTTTTAAGGAATTCAGTGCTGCTGCTGCTGCTGTTGTGTCTGGTGTTTGGTGTTTGGCGTTTGGTTTGTTAGCTTGGAGATTATCCTGGCAACGCTTATATGTGTAGTCATTTATGTTCAGAATGCTTTCTTGTTTTTGGTTGATGGGTTTTGTAATGGATTATTATAAATCTACAATAATGATAACACTGGATTCTATTCCTTTCGAAACGAACTCTCTCTCTTTAGTGCGCGTAGAATATATGGTAGCTTCTAGTTGTTGAGATGAAAGAATACATTGAACTTGGACTCCTTGTGATCTAGAAGCCAAACCTACCTTGGACGTGGCACTAGTTGGGTTAGATTTATATTTATATTATATAATATCTAATATCTAATATCTAATATCTAAGCAATGATGAGCTTGTTATTTATGACAATATTTAGGCACCGATGCCTTTCTGTTGAATTCGATTAGGAGGTCTTTGAGGACCTTACTTGTAGATTTTGTATCTCAAAACGAAAGCCTTTCTTGGGGTCATTCTCTTTGTTGTCAGCACCACAACAATGGACTAGAGAGCCTCTTTCTGTGTAAAGTAACATTTAGGCACAAAAACTGCTTAGAATATGTTTGCTGACACTCATTTTGTAGAATCTACGAAATTCAGATTTCTCAAATCTCTCAACAAGTAGTTAATACGTCCAGATTCAGAGTTGAATCTGGGTTCAAAACATTCTATACTCTTATTGCAACAGATAGCATTAACATCCCTTTCATGAAAACCTGTCGAAAGGGTCGTCGTGTACGTACACTACGAAGGAAATAAACATCACTCTTCAAATGGTCTGCCTCCAAACATCAATCTATCCCACCCAAAACGAGGGAAGTTGCACAGAAAATTCTATTGCGTACGGCGATTACTTCTGCACAACCCTTGCACCACTCAAAAACAATACGAATTGGAAGCTTTACAAGCTCAAGGGGGAAAATGTCTGCACTCCATGAGGACTAGGAAAGCGATAACACCATAGAGATGTTCCCACGTCATCCACATCTATGAACGTTATATTCAGGAGGCACTTGACCAGAACATCTGTGAACTAGAAGAGCTTTCCCTGCTGTTGGTTTCCACTTCTCATCATGGTACAGAATTCCTCGTAGTTAATCCTACCATCCTGCAAGTCCCGAAGAATTCAGTGCTAATTCAAGGACTTGAAAATGAGAGTGATCTGGGTCTAAAAGATAGCAAAATGACTTACATTATCTGTGTCAACCTCGGATATGATATCCCTGATTGTGGCATCGTCACCCATTCCATATTCTTTCATGGCTGTCTCTAGTTCATCTCTCGTGATAAACCTGCAACAGAATACCTCAAAAGGCCTCAATAAATTGATCATCAGCTACAGAAAATTCATTTGTATATGCCAAGCTGAACTCTAAGAGTTTTTGCTGGCACCAGTTTGAAGTCATCGATGACAATCTACTAGATAATGTTCAATCAGTGTAATCTGAGACTGCAAAATGACCCAGTCGCTGATTGGTTCACCTCTACACTATCTTAATACGTATTATCCATCAAAAGCTTCTACAGATGTCAGTTTGTGGTTTATAAATATCCAAATCCAGAAGTCACACTGAAAGAGAACATATGAAGAACATATTGCAGGTACGAGTCCCAGCAATCTGCCCAAACCCGTTATAACACCAATATTTTCTCAATCATCCAGGCAGCAATATTGGTACTAAGACTGAAAAAGAAAGCACAAATTGATGACATGATAGAATCTTTCTTGTTTTGCGAATTAAGCTGACCGAGAAGGCGCTTTATTGTTTTCAGAGATGGAAAGAAAAGACTCACCCACTATTATCCTTATCAAAATACTGAAAAGCCTTAAAAAGATGTTCATCTCTTTCTAGCTTGTATCTGTGCATTGTAGCAGTTATAAACTCAATGTAGTCAATTGACCCATTTCCATCTACATCAGCCTAAACACCAAAACAGAATGTTAGTACCAGAATAAGCCAAAATCAAAAGCTCAAAAGCAAAAAACATGCGGTTAGATATCCTACAGCTTCCATGAGCTGCTGGACTTCAGCCTCTGAAAGCTTTGAGCCTAGCCGAGCCAAACCAGCTTTCAGTTCATCATAGGTGATTGTGCCACTTTTATCAGTATCCATGTTTGTAAACATTGCCTTCAGACCTTGGATTTCTTCCTCAGAAAGATTTTCAGCAATTACCTATAATTTTTGGCAAGAAAATCAGTTTACTAGATCCAACACAAACAGATCCATAGCTGCATTGGGACTCAACTAGGATATGATGAGGCATTCACAGTAATTAATTGAGATATAGAATCCCAGTTCAGCTACATATATCATCATGAAGATTGAAATCCAAGTCCATAGGCTCGTGGATGTGCATACCTTCAATGCCAGTTGCTTTAGTTTGTTCATTGCTCTAAATTGCTTCATCCTGGAAAGGACAGCACTGTCTATTGGCTTGTCTGATGCTTCTCCGCCTTCTCTAATCCATGGGTGCTCTAGATATGCCATGCAGTTTCAGAGGTCAGTCAGAAGGGAAAGTAATGACAAAATGGGCGAGTAAATGACTTGTTGTCTTTGACCGAATGACAGAACAACTATAGAATTCTACCATAAGAAAAATGTCCACAGTTTTATCCTAAAGATTCATCCAATTAACCAGTCAAAGCAACATAAACATAGAGGATTTGGGAGCTCTAACAATAAAGGTATATCTTAAGCTTAAATAAAACAAAGTGTGAACAGAAAAGTTCATTTAATGGCTTAAGGATGCACTGTTTGGCGTAATTTTTAACAGGTGGACATTTCTCATCATGGTACCTCTTTACAGTTCTCAACCATGGGCAGAGCCAGTTCTCCCCTGGGTTAGAATTGAGGAAAAATACACGAAGTTGAAACTTGTGAGAATAATCATTTTGCAGCCACTTCCAGTGACTGAAGGAATCAGGTTTTTGTGAATGCCGTAGAAGAAAAGCTCTCTAAAGTGCTCCCAAGACATCTCATTCAAATTTGTTTGTCAAAAAAGAAAAGAAAATGAAGGGTCTAGATAACACCAGACAGGCCCTAGGCTTCTATTTAAAAAGTTTTTGGTTATTACTTCTAAACTCTATCACTCCTGCATCATTTACAAATAAAATTTCAGACATGAAACTTTTCTTCTTCTCATGTGCATAAAATGCATTTTCCCTGATAAGAAAAGATATTCCATTCAGGGATCAAGCTACCACCATACAGAATTAGTCATAAGAAACTGCATCATGAGGCATAATGATTAAAAATATACCAAAGACATGCATACCTAGAACCTGAGCAGAAGTAATCCTTTTCTTTGGGTCCTGTGTTAGCATCTTCCGGACCAAGTCCTTGGCGCTGTGTGATATAGATGGCCATGGGCTACTTTCAAAGTCAATATCTCCTTGCAATATAGCATCAAATATCCCCTTCTCTGTCTCTGAAATATGCATTTCCTATAAATTAGTAATTCCATCAAGGAAAACAAAACAGAAGATATGGCAATACAGAGTAATAATATTGAGCAAAAAGCGGATCTATCATTTTTACCGGCCCAAAATGGAGGTACCCCACTGAGTAATATGTACAAGATAACACCTGCACTCCAGACATCTATTTCCTTCCCATATTTGCGCCTTAATACTTCAGGAGCAACATAATAAGCACTCCCAACGATATCCCGGTACACCTTTCCTGGCAAGAGTCAGAAGAGATCTTAATATTTACTTTTCAAGCAGAAGCATAAAAATTAAAGTGAACTTGCTTTCTGATCAAGTCTGACTTTTTTCCAATGACAATAAACTAAAAACCCATACTATAGTGTCTTGTATAAGACGATAAAGAAACAATACAAGCGTGTTGGAGGATCCAGTTTTTCTATAACGAAAGCAGTTGTTTTGCACTTACACTTCCATGTTTCATTCTGAGGGATTTGGTGGGTACTTAATGGAAGTTCGCAAGGTCTATTAAAGATTCAGGCAGTCTTACAAAACCTAGTCTATAAACTATGAAAGACATCTCAAATTAGGGCACAGGTTAGCAGTGCAATTATTACAGAAATTAGGTGAATGTTGGATGTTAACCTTCGTGTGGCAAATGAAAACTGGCATCGAGACAAAGTGAAAGAAAAAAGGTAACCACTGCTTCTTAATAATATGGAAAACCACCTGTTACTGGTTCCCCCCATCCTCTCCCTCCCCTTTAACTACAAAAAGTATCATACGTACAGCAGAATCCGTATGTCAGGAGGCAGAATGAACTCAAAGTAAAACATGAAGAAGATACCCCAACAGAGATTGCGTAAAAAAGCAATGCTAACTGATATAAGGAATATATTCAAACTGCTACTTGGTTTCTGAAAGAGATTGAGACCTGCCGCAGAAGTTGCGGGGAAATTTTTTGGCTTGGCACAAGCAAAAATAGCGCAACAAATGCAAAGGTAATAAAGCAGCCATAATTTGCTGGAAGTCAATTCTCGTTATCATTCTAAGTCCTCTTTAAGGTGAAGTTTTCCACTTTCCCGATTAGATGTGAAAAAAACCAACCAACCAACTGAATAGGCAACTGAAAACGCTCCACAAGAATCACCTACTTACCGAGGGAAGAAAAGAAAGAGAAAGACAACCAACTTATTCTTCATTTAAAGTCTTGCAACAACAAATTCAAGCCTGTTGATTTCTACTACACGCTAAACAAAATTCATGGATTTGAACAGAAATTTGGTAAGAGTTGAAAACACTCATCCATACTTTTCATCTGAGAAGCAATGTGACTCAAGAACATATTCGAGATGAGAAAATAAAGTAAAAACTTTCCGGAAATAAAAGATTCGACAACCTCTCCGTTTAACATCCTCATGAAAAATGAGAAGCCTACAAGCAACTATTTAGATTTTCTTTCTACAGCTAAACCTCATGAAACATGACGGGAGACCTCACTAAATAAAATTACCTTCTTCAATGAAGACTGACAACCCGAAATCTGTGGCCTTCAAGAGTGCATTCTCATCTTTGCTAGACAACAAGAAATTCTCAGGCTTAAGATCCCTGTGCATCACGCCCATGAAGTGGCAGATATGAACAACTTTAACAATTGACCGGCATATTGAAGCAGCAGCCCTTTCAGTGTAATGGCCCTTAGCGATAATCCTGTCAAAGAGCTCACCACCAGCGCATAGCTCCATTACAACATGCACTGATTGCTTATCCTCATAAGAGCCCCTGAACTCAACAATGTTGGTCTGCCCACTCAAATGCTGCATAATCTGAATTTCCCTCTTAATATCCTCCCTATCATTCTTACTAACGAGCTTCCTCTTGGAGATAGACTTGCAAGCATACTGCCTGCCGGTTGAATTCTCGGTACAAAGATAAGTGACCCCAAATTGACCTCTACCCAATTCTTTGCTAATGTTGTAGAACTGCCTAACATCCTCATATGGTTTGCCAAGAATTGCATCAGGCCGGGGGGCAGGTTTAGGGCTTGAAACCGGAACGGATGGCTTCGGCGGCGGCTGTGCGGCAGGTTGGGCTGGCTGGGGCCTCCTTTCAGGCAATTGGTGGGTTTGTTGGACAGAGGTTTTGGATTGGTGAACCACTTCATGGGTTTTCTGGTAGTTCATACCAGAAACGGCTCCTGATCTGTAACCATTAGATTTTGGCTCTGAAGTTTTGTCTTTGCTAAAACAAACACCCATGTCTTGAAACAGTCAAATTCAATGGCTAAGAAACAAAATTTCAGGAAAGACAGAAACTTGGAGGTTTAGATCAGAAAGTTCAGCTGCCTTAGAAGGGGAAAGATGGAAAAGGAATAAGATAAGACCCAGACTAGTATCATGTGGATTCTACAGAATATGCTAGATTTCGAGGGGAAAAGTGCAGGAGACTTTTGGATCAGGATATTGTGAACCAAGCTATAGATTCATGTTCTCAATGGAAGGGAGGAGCTGAGAATGAAACCTAGATGGCAGCGATCCAGAGACCATACGAAGAAGAAATGAAAAAGAACCAAATTTTGGATTGTGGTTCAGAGAGTTTAGCGAAAGTGGATCAGAGGCTTGCCTTCGAAGTTGGGACCTTTCTGACAAGTCCGATAAAGAAAGACGGAACCCAAACGGGGGTCAACCATGCAATTAAGTTGAAAGGTTGAAAGGTTGAAACTTAGGGTCCCTCTCAAAGAAAACTGTGGAAAAGAAAAGGCAGAACGTGAGAGCAAATACGCCATAAATAAAGCCAGAGAAAATAAGCTGCAAACAGTTGTTCATTACAGCTCAATATTATATTGGCATGATAATATTCTACAATTTCACATCTTTGGATCAGCACATAATTGCTCTGTAGCTGAAATTGTTTAACATGAAATCATTAACGACCATTATCAGAGCTAGATTTTCCAAAAAATTTAATACGTTCAAGTTTGCTTTTTGTCAAGACAACCTGTTAGAGCTTCTATTTCAAATACACAACCCCTGAATTCCTCCTCGTCAGGCCTACGATAGTTACCGTTCTCAAAAGTCTCCATGATGAACAAAGCCGCCATGGACGCCCATTGGAAACCGTCACTTCTCTTTGTCTCTTTCCTTCTTTTTCCTTTCCCTTGTTTCCCCTTGGGTAAAACGGATTATTATCATTTGCAAATGACAGCATTTTAACCAAGAAGCTGAACTTTCCCGTTCGTCGATGTTGGGACCCAGGCAAACGTGTGTCACGGGGGTGAAACACATGTAAACGGCACTACCATGGTGGTCGGAGTACAGGGACACGTGGATTCTGTCGCATTTTCCTGTCAGAATAAGGAAAAGTGTGTAGCTGTTAATGGAATGAACGCGGTTTTATAGAGTGAAAGGCACGTTTTGTGATGTCCCCATCAATTCGTCCTACTACAGAAACCATGTCTGTCTTTAGGAACGACATCTGAAGCTTCATGGTGGGGAAAACGCATCTGGGGAGTTTGATTCACTCTAGAAATTGGATGCAAAGATCTCAGAGGCTCTCAAGTAATTCTGGCCTTCTAGAAGCAAACGGAGATTCTAAGAAATTACCCAATTTAAAACTTCTTAAAAAGAGAGGAACATGTGAACAAATAAGAATAAATATTATGTGAAAATTTTAATAATACAAGACAAATCATAGAAAAAGTTTATGTCCTTTTAGGCCTAATGGGTTGGTACGAGGCCCAGATACTGATGACAGCTCTTTCGAATTTATTTTATGGCTTGGAAGGTGCAATACCACCTGAAGCTGTCATGGCTGTCCACCCAATGTCTAAAGTCGCTTTCTTGGGAGGGTTTCATTGATTGTGTAAATTCAAGTACAAGAGATAAAAGAGGGTACTTAGGTTTTGCTGATAAGAAGCTTCAATATTTGGATCTTTCGGTGCCAGTATACTTTAGAAACAAGAAAGCATAACCTTCCAAAATCCTTTAATAGAGAGGGTCACAGCAAAGATTAAATAAGGGAAGGAATACGTTTCTCTTGTTTAATCTATGATTGACTTATGGGGCTAATGATATAAAGTTAGAATTGGGATCTCCAATGAGGTGGATAACCTCATAAAGCTTCGAGACAGGCTTGGCTGATGCTTGTCCATTACAGGGATGGGTAAGAGTTAGGTTTAGGTTTTCTAATTAAACCTAAGAGTTAGGTTCTCTAACTACTCTGCGAAAGAGAAAGGACAAAAAAAGAAAACGAAACAAAACAAGGGTGTGGTACATTTGGATCCCATTATATGCTTAGCATTGTCAATATAAAGGCTTATTGTACTTCTAATACCAAGGTGTTTCTTTTTCTTGTAAGGTAACTTTAAATGAAAAATAAGCCTTCTAAGTTTAAAACCCAAATTAAAGTGTATATTCATTCACTTACAAATTGGGTGATTCATACAAGAAATATTTTTCTACACTTGAACTAATAAGGTGAGTTGAAATTTGTTATATGTCTCATGTTAATAATATATAAAATTGTTAAACTCATCACATATAAAAATATACTCTTTCCTTATAGGTCGTTTTTAAAAGGTAAAAAAGAAGTAAATCTTCTTAGTATAACATTAAGTTCAAATGTTACACCATTTACTCGTCACTAAATATTACCATAGGAAATATTTTCTCCCACTTGCAATGAGAAATTATTTAGCATAAATCTCATATTATAACTAACTGATCATTTATCTCAAATCACCTCTGAAATAAAATCAAGTTCTCTAAGAATCACTATTCCTTTATTTTACTGATCCAGCTACTTTATATAATATGGTAGTTGCATCGCTGTCCTTGATGATAGCCATCTGTAGTTCTTTATTTTAGTTGTCCAGACAACCTATAATGCAATCCCACTGAATTGACATCGTGACAGCCGAACTTGCCCCAGAAACCAAACTCTTGTTAAACTACTTCACATGATGAAGCTTCATTTTCAAAGACAGCCACGATTCCCGGGGGTCTAAACTCTTGGAAGCTGAGAGGCACACTCTTCTCCTCAACAGATGCAGGTTTCTTTATGGTCGTGAGCAAGACAGCACTCACCAATCAGAATCCTTAACGATCCAGAATAGCTACGTGTAAACATCTGTACTGCATACATGTTCGGTTGATCATTTTAAGGATGTATATTAAGGTTAGTCAAATGCATCATCGGACTTTTCTTTTGGTTAAGAAACATATCTCCAAGGCCAAACTTATCCTTAAAATATTCTATGTATTATAAAAATACCATTGAAAAAAAAAAAAACTGATAGTGTTTCAGTCCATTTTGCATCACCACCAACCACCAAGATAAGGCAAAACTAAACACTAACTTGAGAAATGAGAGATGATGTGCTCCTGTTTTAAAGAATGGTTAGAAGTAAATGACACTATCACTAAGCTACTGCGATTGAAACCACTTTCTGGATAAATATATATGTATTTGGCTTAAAACTCTAATTTTGCAATAGATTGGATCATTATCTACACCATATGTCAAGTGTGATTGGTCGTAATATGAATTTAGAAAACTTCAAAATGCCCTCAGTGGTGGATCTAAAAGAACCTTTCAATAAATTTAGAATTGCCTCACTTATTTACCTCTCATCACAAACAATATAAACATTTAGTATGTGACTAAACTTGGTTTAAGAAACTGAATGCCAACAAGTGTAGGAATTACTATTATGATTACTGTAATACTTTCTGTACTAGACCTATACTATATAAGGTATACACGTGAATATAATAAATGCGAGGATATTACCCATAATATTTACATTTAATGGAGGCAATATATTTGGGATTGCCTCATGCTCAATTACACCTAGAAAAATCTCTCCAAATCTATAGTCAAAGAGCAAAAACCGCAACAAACAAATTTTTAACACTCCAGGGCTCCTATTATTAGCTGCTAACCAGGGTCTTCCAGCGCACTGATGATGAGGATGATATCCAAAAGTAGGAGATCTTTGTCCCCGAGAAAAGATTGTCCTGTTCACTAAAGAACGTATCATTTAGATATAAACACACACTCTCTGTTTGACAATTCACAGAAACTAATCCTCTCCTCAAACTATTGGGTATTGGACATTTATAAAAATCCGGTAAGGAATGTCAACTTCAATTAGGATGTAAATTCACCTTGATCTATAAAAAGCCCTCGAGCATGGGGACCTTGATCGAGATCTATTATGATGTTCTCTCTTGTAATTCCGATGTTGAATGTTTAATCTTGATGAGGACCTGCCCCGTCTGATCATTTAGGGTGAGTAACTAGTTTTTGGTTATGGAGATCTACCTTCACAAGAAGAATCATCTGCATGATGGGACCCTTGTTGCGACATTGGTGAAGAAACAAAAAAAACTCCTAGCAAGACAAATTTGATCCAGGATGGAAGCCCTCCATCCACGCCACGCCTTTTAGTTGAAGAAGGTTTATGCCTTTGTGATCCAGGTGAATATGATAATGGGTCCTGAAAGCCTTGTCGAAAAAACAGAGGCTTATGACCACTGGATAAGTGGCAAATATAAGGAGATCTGTCAGGGGAAACCAGCATCTGTCTCCCCATTACAGGTGATTATGTTCGTTTGGGAGTTCTCATTGGAGATCCCATGCCAAAATTGGGTATGTCCGGCTCTCTATTCTCTGTCGGGGAGTTCAAATGGGTCGTAGAAATTTCCTTTTTCAGGTACATTTTTGCCTCCAAGTGTACCTGAAAAAGATGTCTGTATTACCATCCCTTTCAAATTTACTATAGGAAGATGGCCTACCAAGGTCAAGAATCTTTATCTTTGTTCACCCTCGTTGCCCTCTGCTGGCAGAGGAGACTCTGTGACTTGGCAGAATCTTCAGCTCCCTAATTCTAAAAGTTTGTGCTCTTAAACGAGAGAAAATAAGGAAATTACTGCCATGCAATTCACCCATATCACCTTGGTAATGGCTGATCTTGGGTAGTGCTTCTCCTCTCATGATAATAGTCAAATTTTAAGCCCCCAACTTCATCATGATCAGATTCATTTGGCATAAAATGCAATTTTTCGTGAGAAGATTCTGAAGTGAGGGGGAACCCAATCTCCCATGCTGATCCATATTCACATTTAACTCAACACTTCTTGCTACATTGTCGTCAACATGATCTTGAACCTTTTTTTGGAACATCAATTGCAAAGTTAAGGTTGTCCCTGCAAAGAAATCCAACTTAATAACAAGTAAGTACTGTTCAATGCAAAGAAAGAAGTAAAGCTCCAATTCCATCACAGTGGCCTCTAGAATATTTCAAAGCGATCTCGGGCCTAATCAAAGAGGAGGATAGGCAACCTATCTTGAAAAATCTGGAGAGAATTCAATTCCAATTGTAACGAATTAGTATATAATAAAACCAATGAATTTGAAAGGAACTTTTGTAAGTAGATGTTAACAGATTACCTTGTGAAGAAAAGCATGACACTATACCACCATACAAAGCATGGTAGCATCATCATTTCCATTTAATCCTCCAATCATCGAAGAAAAGTTTGGAATAGCTACCCTTGTATTCCAAAAAAAAAATAATAATTAAGGTTATATGGGATGTGTGTATAAGTGGCTCGTAAGCTCAACATCCACCGTGTCCGAGCCAGCAGTCAATCTGAGCTGAATTAACACCCTTTCCCAGTGATAGTTCGAAATCTTTACTATTGGCTTTTCTCCAGAGGGAAGCCAGAAATGCAATTCCTCGTTAGTGTACTGTTTGTTCAGATAAATATCTTTGTATGAATATGCAGCACTATACTCAACCCACAGAGTGTGAGCAATTTAATATCCCTCATCATTCAGAGACCTCAGAACTTTACACCAAATATTCTCTCAAATTGGTTTAAATATGCCCTTTGACCTCAAACCCTGAAAGTGGTGCAAAGCAAGGCACCAGACAGTCTTGTTGACACCAACCAAATTCCCTGGACAAAGGGCCTCAACGGATAAAAGCAGCGCTCCTGACAGAGTAATGGGAATGTCTTGATTTCATATTAAGTTTTCCCATAATTGTCCTAGAAGATTCCTTAGGAGTAAGGGGAGGCCGCCACTTATAAGGCCTAAGATCACATTCTTTTATTCCAATGTGGATGAATCCAAGCATTTTTAACATTTCTCCTCAACATAAAATGGAAGAAACATTACTAGTGGACAAATGAAGGATACAGAGGAAATCACATCAAGAAGAGGATCCAACAATTCTAATACCATATTAAGTGATCCCATAATCATCTCAAAAAAGTACCTCAACAAGAAAGGGGAGCTACCACTTATAAGGCCTAGAATTATATTATATCATTCCAATATAAAATGAATCCAAGCATCCTTAAAAGTTGCCATTGTTAAGGCTCAGGAGTTTTACCCCACACATAGTTAAAGCCAACACTAAAAACACATCCAAAGAAAAAAAGAAAAGGAAAACAAGACAAAATTGGTTGGTTTCTCTGTTACTTGAAAACCTTGATACTTTTACCTATATAGGTACCATGATCCTATCCTCAAAACTAGTGGCATCCATATTGGAAGTTTATAAAACAAACAAGCAGGTACAAAAGAGGCTTGTAATATTCATCAAAATGGCTTAAAAATACAACTACAAAGTTTCTAAGCACATATTGGACTTATAGCCAATAGCCTCTTGTCTTAATAACATTTTCATATTACATTTGTCAAAGGCCGGTTAGTCGGTTTCCTTGTCATTTTCCTCCTTTGGATGGCCGACCATCATTGAGTTCTTCAAGGCAGTTTCTTCAAAGATAGCATCTTTTCTCATTATCTTGTTTCTTACATGTGTGGGCAATGGAGCAATTATCCTTTGGATAGGATATGTGGATGATTCACCTAGGTGGTAATTCTTAAGGTAGAGTGGTGGAGTCCACATTGTCTAGTAAGTCTCAGTAGGTAAACTTGATGGTAGCATGCTCGAGGTGCATGCAACATTTGAGTGTAATCTCTTACTTCATTCAACATCTGTTCTGAGGTGAGGTCTTGCATGGAAGGTGCTGGAGTAGGCAATGAGTTCAAGAAAGCCGTTAAAGCTTGTTTCCCTTTTTCTTCAAGCTCTTAATTATTCCTTTCGGCTTCCTTAAGTAGTGAACCAATGACTTCAACACTCTCTTGCAAAATTAAAGGGGTCTAACTGATCTTTTTTCTTAGTTCTTCGTATCTATCTTTAGGCAGTGGCTTAGTTGGGATCTTAACTAGCTGGTCACTTAATAGGACATAAGTTGTAACAATGGTCCCTTATGCGACCTTTTCTTAGACAAAATGAATGTCGATTTCTATATACTTTGACTTGTTGTGTTGCACTGGATTAACAAACATATGTAGAGCAGAAAGGTAATCATAAAACATATGTATAAGATGGTATTGACTTACCCCAAGAGCTCTAAGTAGATTCATTAACCAAATTGCTTTAGCCATCCTTTCAACTATTGCTTTATATTATGCTTTAGTAAATAGGCATGAAACAAAGTCTTGCTTTTGAGAAACCCATGAGATAAGATTTGCTCTCATAAACATAAAGAACTCAGTGGTTGATTTTCTAGTTTAATGGTAGCCTCCATAGTTTACGTTAATGAACCTATAAATGGTTATGAGGCTTTGATGGTGGAACTGGAAACCAAGTTTGCAATACCTTGTAGATAACACAAGATTCACTTAAGTTGGTAGAAAACCTTTATGTGTGGAGAGCTCATTTGTTGACATAATTGGTGAACTACTTGGCTGATATCAGACCAAGTATGTGACAAGTAATGTAAGGAACCCAAAATGCTATGGAAGATGATTGGTTGTGGGAATAGGTATTCTCCATTTGCTATAGTTTTGTCCTTCACAACCATTGAAGTTGAGATAGACTTGTTGCGCATCATTTATGCCCTTTAAAAAACATCCAAGGTCTATTAGTGTTAAAAGAGAAATAATCTAGTTTTATTATTTTGTACCTACAAACTGAGAATATAGTATAACTTTCCAAAATCCTTAATAGAAATACAATCACTAAGTTCTTCAATAAAATTATTGATTAATCGGGTAAAGTTTCTTGTAACAATGACATCATCTACATACAAAAAAACCTAGAGTTCATCCATTCCTCTTTGATATAGAAAAATAAATAAATAAATAAAAAACACATCAACAAAAATAGCATTCCAACAAGAAATTTAATAACCTTTCAAACTATGCTTGGGGAAATTGTTTTAACCCATACAATGATCTATGAAGGTGACAAATGTGTTTTGGATATCTAGGATCAACAAATCCTTCTGGTTAAAGCATGAAAACAGGCTCATGTAAGAAACCATGTAAGAATGAATTTTCAATATCAAGTTGCTTAATGTTCTAGCCATGGATGACAATAAGAGAAATCATTAATCTTATTATTGTTGGATGCACCATTAGGCTATGAGTTTCGAGATAATTAATCTCAGCTTCTTGGTGTTAGCCTTTTGCTACCAAGCAAGCCTTTAAACAATCAAGAGTTCTTTGTGGAGTGAGCTTTATCTTAAACATCCATTTGTTCCAATCACATTCGTGATTGGTAATCGTGGGACTAGTGACCAAGTTTCAATTTTTTGAAATGCTCTTATTTCATTAAGCATGGCAATCTGCCAACTAGCATGTGAGAGAATGTTTGATATGCTCAATGGAGTAATACGTATATTGGTTCGTGCATGCAAAGCATAGTGAGGGTTTGGACATCAAACTTTAACTTGGCTTCTTGTTGTCATTAGATAGTTTCTAGAAAGTGTTTTAGTTGGTATTTGTTTAATGGTCTCTTGTATGGAGGTTGAGGAAGTAATTTGGTCCAAATAATGGAGATTCTTGTCATGCTCAGAATGGAAAAAGGATGAAGGTGAAAAAGGATGCAAAGAAGGTGAAGTTTGGTTTATGTAAGGCAAAACATGTTGGTTTTCTTCAACTAAGGTGATATTTAAAGTGAAGTTTGTGTTGGCTTTTATGGTTTAATAAGAAGGAGGGTTAAATTGATTAAGTTAAGAACCAGCTACAATTTTTTCTGTCTAAAATAATTCTAGGAGTTCATACAATTCACACGGCTATAGCAAGAAAAACAACAAGCTAATAACACATTGATTTGTTTCAAAATAGCAAATTAAACTTACGGGTAAGGCAACAAATTAATAACAAGTCAATAGCTAAATAGTTATCAACAATCAGCAAGTTAGCTTTAAGCAAGTAAAAGGAAAAGAAACACCCAATTTATCATGGTGGTTCGACACTCGATCCTTGAGCCTACGTTCGCCTTCTTCTCCTTCAATCCAACCAATTGAAGTCTCCTTTACTCAAACCAAATTACGAGAAAATATTCTCCGTAATCTAAGCAAATCCTTTCTCAAAGGAATTCTTAAGTATAGTTACAAGATATGATCAAAAGATCATCTACAAATGCAAATCCCTAAATAATATGATAGTTTGTGGGATATTGCTAATTAAAGAAGCTATTCAAGTATGAATAATAAAGTTCAAAGCTCTTATTATGAAATCCCCAAATTACAGCAAATTAAGGTTTTAGATTCCTTACAATGTTTATGTGCAATATATAGTTTGAATGTAATTATCACATAAACAAGGTCATACAAGATACAGTAGATGATAAAATTATAGAATAAACGGTTTAATCACAATATCACTGTAACCTTGTATTTCACAAAGAGTGAACGAGATTAAATGATTAATCAAGTGAACTTAAAGGATGATTCTTGAAAGAAAGAGAACTTCATATACTCATAAATTGTCAACCTTTTCTTCAAAGATTACCTCTTTTTAAATAGAAAAAGTAAAGATAGGGTTTCAAACATTCAAACCTCAAATGTAGCCTTCTGCTCGTTAGAATAGTAAATCACACTTCAAATCAACCTCACATCTCCACTTTTAATCACATATCCGACTGTTCTAACACCAGTCTACTTAAGAATCCTCCCATTGAGGACTCGATCACCTGAGCAGCGCAGCTTTCTCTCTCTCTCTTTCTTAGTCGCCTTATGCTCAAAATTGAGGGTTAGGGCATCGTGGCCATGCAAACGGCTTAAGAGAAAGGCTACTTAAATGAAATAGTGAGTTTCATTCAGGTAATATGGGTTGATAACAAGTAGGCCAAGGACTTCCAACAAGTAAGCTGTAAGACTTTTAATAAGCGGACCGTGAGACTTTTAACAAGCAAGCCGTGAGACTTATAACAAACAAGCCGAGAGACTTATAATGAGCAGGTTGTGAGACTTTAACAAGCAAGCCGAGAGCACAAAGAACATAGGTTCTTGGTAGAACCATGATTTGCTCCAATAAGCTCTTAATAAATTAGCTTGTATAATCTTGATTCAACAAGATAGTTTTGCTATAGTTAATCACCTTGTGCATTCATCCAAACAAAAGCAAGTATCATATTTCTCAAATATAACAAACCATATATTTAAAATCATTTAAATAAGGCTTTTCTCAAGGCATTATATAATGATATTAAATAAGGCATTTCTTGAAGGCATTATATAATAATATTATATTAAGAAATATAAGAACCCTAGCTACTTTATAATATTATTAATTGATATTATAATTTGTACACCTTTTACTTCTTATAATTTTCTTTTGCACTTATGAAAAACATATTTCAAGAGATAATTCACAAATATATTTTGTCACAATAAAACCCTTATTTTCCAATAGCTTGTGTTGCATCATTAAATGTAGGTCCAAAATTTCCTTACCTTATTGAGTTTTCTTCATGGAAACTTACCAAATTTTGAGTTCATTTTATCGGGTGCTAGATGCATCAATTCCTTCATTGTACAAGGTGCTAGTGTAACAATTTCTTTAGTTGGATTTGTTGTGAAATAATGGTGTGGCTGTACAATTTGGATATTAGGATTATGTGTGATGTCCTCATGTTGTCCTTGGCCAGTAGGAAGTAAGACATTTTCCTAAAATGTCCTTGCATATCCAATAATTGCATCATCCAAAAATCGAAATCCAATCCATTCTCCATTATTGTTTGTATTCTTTTACGTGAATTCTTCTAAGGAATACACATGTTCGCTAAAAACAACTTGTCTAGAAATAAACAATTTTCTTGTTTGTACATGTAAACATCGGTATCCTTTATGATGGGTGTTGTATCTTAAGAAAACACATTGTAGTTATTTGGATGATAATTTGTCAATTACTGTCAATCTCAAACATGGAAAGCATTATGATCTAAATACTTTAAAGGTGCCATATTTTGAAATTTGATTATAAAGTATCTCAAAGGGTGATTTGTTGTTCAAAACTAAAGAATGTAACCTATTTATCAAATATACTACAATTGTAAATGTTTCCACCCAATATTTACGTGGAACTAAAGCTTTTCTTAATAATAATCTTCCAAGTTCAGCTTTATGTCTATGCTTTTGTTCAACTATACCATTCTATTTTAAAGTGTATGGACATGACATTTGATATATGATTCCATGATACCATAAGTCCTCCTCCAGTTCTTTACTTGTGTATTTTCTTTCATTGTCTAAATGTAGAGTCTTAATTTTCCTATCAAACTGTCATTCTATCGTAGATTGAAATTCAACAAATGCTCAGTAAAAATAAAATTTTCTCTTTATCAAATAAAACCAAGTATATTTAGTACATTCATCAATAAAAATTGCATAATACAAAAAAGTTCTAACATGATCTTTCTAGTGATAGTCCCCATAAATCACTATGTATGCATTCAAAAGGAACTTTTGATTTATGTGTCTAAGTATTAAAAGATATGATGACTTTTTGTTTCTAAACACAATACGAACTTTAGGTATTTCTCCTTTTAAATCAATAAGTTTTGTTTATGAAAATCCTTCAAAATATGTAAATTAAAGTGTCTAAGACATTTATGCCATATGTTATTATTTGTACCTTGCTGATGAAGCTGTAAGATAAGCTTGAACTCATTCACTTGGTAACACATAGAGGTCTCCTTTTCTATATCCCTTTAGCAAGTTTTGTTGAGTGGTTAGATCCTTAACAATAAATGAGTTCTTGTCAAATGTTACTAAACAAGGATTATCATTTGCCAATTTGGAAATAGACACTAAATTATATTTAATTGCCAAAGCAACTAAAAATGAATTTAACTTTATTTTTCCTTAGTTGAGATGTCCAAAACCAACATGTATAATTGGAATACATTCTCCATTTCCAACAAATATTGCATCAGGCCTAGAATATTTTGAAAATGATGATAGGATACCTATGGATTCAACCATGTGAGATGTCACTTTAGAATATATTATCCAATCATTCTTAGGCTCACTAACATGTAACGTTTTTAGGGCCTTTGAAATATTATCAGCCTAGAAGGAGTGGTTGAATTGCTGCCAACATGTAAGACCTATATGACCTTTCCTTCCACAAATTTGACAAGTGATGGGATATTGGAGAAAAGAATGAGTATCATCACCTATTAAATTGACAGGGTTGCTTCCTATTTATTTGCCTTGGTTAAATAATCCTTTATTGTTGTTGTAAGTTATTGGTGTGAAACCTCAACCTTGTGATGTGAACCTTTGTTAGAATGCCTCGCCTTTATTTCCTCTTCCTCCTCTATTATACCTTTGAACTAAATATGTTGCATTTTCAATTAGAGTTGTTAAGGTTGTTTTTGGATACCTAATTATGTATGATTCATATGCTTGAAGTTGTGATATCACGATGCTGAATTCTGATATTAGAGGTCAAAACATTGTAGTTTTAAAAAAATTCATAAGTTGCATCAAGACTTTTTAGAAGTCTAAATGATTTTGCAAAATCTGAAATAGTCTTGCCAATAAAGTAAATTGATTCAAAATACCTTTAAACTCTGTCATAAAGTTTGATAGCATTTTGCCTTCCTTTTTTATGTTGTTGAGTTATGAAAGTAAGTAAAACTCACATGTTCCTATTTTCTAGGTGAAATGGTTTGCCAACTCATCCCAAACTTGTGTAGATGTCTCTAGTTCAAAAATATGACCTAGAGTTTCTTCAAAGAAAGTGCTTATAATCTATGATTTGACTAATACATTGCTTTGTGACCATGAATCAAAATCAGGATTTGGGGTTTCAGTATCTCTGATTTTCTGTCTAGGTTTTGGTATTTCACTCGTAACAAAGCCAGAAAGTTTTTAGGTTTGAAAGAATGACTTTATTTGGATCATCCAGAAAAGATATTTCTCTTCTGTGAACTTGATTGTAACAAAGTTACTCACATTGATAGGGTTGGGAAATGGGTAGGTATTATTTTTACAAGCCATGTTGGTCTGATACCAACTAGAAGTTTATAAAACAAACAATCACATACGAAATAAGCTTGTAATATATATCAAAATGGCTCAAAAAATACAGCTACAAAGTTTCTAAGCACAAAATGGACTTATATAGCCAATAGCCTCTTATCTTAATAATATTTTCATATTATATTTTTCAAAGGCCGGTTAGTTAGTTTCCTCGTCATCTTCCTCCTCCTTGGGATAGCCAAACATCATTGACTTCTTCAAGGCAGCTTCTTCAATGACGGTGTCTCCTCTCCTTATCTTGTTTCTTGCATGTGTGGACGGTGGAGCACTTATCCTTTGGATAGGATGTGTGGATGATTCACCCGAATGCTAATTCTTGAAGACGAAGTGGCAGCTTTTCTGGAGTCTATGTTGTCTAGTAAGTCTTGGTAGGTAAACTTGACAGTAGCATGCTCGAGGTGCATCCAACATTTGAGTGTAATCTCTTGCCTCATTCAACGTTTGTTCTGAGGTGAGGTCCTACGTGGAAGGTGCTAGAGTAGGCAGTGAGTTCAGGAGAGATGTTAGACCTCTCTTCCCTCTTTCTTCAAGCTCTCGATTATTCTTCTCATCTTCCTCAAGTGGTGAACCAAGGACTCTAACATCCATTAAGTCAAAAAACTGGCCTGCAACCTTGCGGCCTACTCTAACTGCATGTCACCATGGTGGTCTATGGTATCAGCCTGATGCTAAAAATTCCCAACTTCCAGAACTTGGAACACCAATGCAAAGAGCACTACAGAACCAGCTTAAAGTATAATTATACTGAGATGAAACTTCTTTGCCCATCCATCCATCGCATTCAAATTTGTTTTTCCATCATTTAGATTACTGCATGAGGCAAGAGATTACATCTCTAGCACCTCAAAGAATTAAAACACGTAAAAATATTGAATGCTAAGTTAACAGTTCATCCCACGCCATTCTTACAGGGGAGCATGTGCATTTGAGCTTAAGCTTTGACCCTAGAATTCATTTTTGTCAACGTCCTCAACCTTCTTAACATCAAAGTCATAACTCAATATTTCAACAGAACTTTGTCAGTGGAATTTTGTAAGTTCGCTTTGATGCCAAACTACTGAAAAAAGTGCCAACTGAACAGGAAAACTAAGGCAACTTTTCTCCGTACGAAGCACCCTAAAATGCCCCATTTCAGAAGCAATTGCATGCAAGTAACAGATTAAGGTTTCTGAACATTCCAGCATGAACAATACCGGACATTTTACGTAGGCATGGACGTACAACCGTCAGCATAACCAGCCATAACATAAACCCTCAGCCAGTGTTTATTGCACTACTGAAGCGTCAACTTCAAATTCTAGCTCCTGTGTATTAATGCCCATAAGAAGACTACTCCTTCACGTTCTAAAGTTTTAGTTTAAACAATCAAAAACTCGCGAGATTTTTTTTTTTTTTTCTCTTAATGAAGCTTTCAAACACAGACTGAGCCCTCGCACACACACACAAAGGCTGACACTTGAAAAACGATATTCCTTCTAAAGGAATTAGAATCAGTTTCTTCATTTTAGTTCAAAAAACAAATGATGTGGCTAATCATCCAACTCCATGTAAAACTGTTTTTCCGTCAGACAAGAAACAAACAGGTTTAAAGTTGGGAAGCGATAAGAAATGCTCCTTTAAGACCCCAGTAGCCACCTTTTTGTACCCACAAGTTTAAAAACCTATCACTTTCAGATCATAACTTTATTCCTCTAGACTGGTTGTAATATCTGTATGAATCTTTTTAGGGGAAAGGCAAGCATCAGAAAATGCATACTTAGTGGGCTTTCGTTTCAAGGGTTTTGGACCAAAAAATAAAAATAAAATTGTGCAAAAGGACATTGTGGTTGTTTTTTATTAGTTCAGTTGATGAAGTTTCTCCAACTGTGCACTTGTATACATACAGCAAAGAGGGAGCACGCGTGGCCCTATAGTATCTGCTTAACACGCCTAAAATGACAAACTAAGAGTTTGCTTCACAGTTTGTATAACATCCACAAATGGAATTTGCTGTTCTTGCGTACCTTTGCTCGAACAGAATTCAAGCTTCGTGCCGTGGTTTTCACAAGTAGGCGATACCTTACTAAAGTTTCAACATGGGTTGGTGAAAAGCATTTATGAGTGGACCCTAAAGCCTTGTATTAGTTCACTGCAGTAGCAAAATATCTCATGGCCCTTCAGTGTAGTAGGAAATAAATACAAAAGTAGATGGAGCAGTTCTGAGCGCTGGATGTCCCCCAGAATGCCAGAAAATCAACTCTATCTGCCCATTAAGAACGCAATAAAAGCACCCCTTCTTGTCCACAACACAGCGCCCACATCTTTCCGATACTCACTCTCTCAGCCCACAGAACCGCCATTTCTAGCACCTGGTTTTGCTTCTGCTGTTTTCTCCTTGGGCTGCAATTCACGCCTCTTCCTTCTTTACTGACAGGCGACTCGTAATTGATTTGATTTGTACGTTTTTAGCAAAGGACAAGGCTTCTGGTAGAGGCTACCTAATCACTCACTTGGGCCTTTGCGAAACGTGAAGTTCTTGTACTTCCTTTGTTTCCACGTGAACGTGTAATTCCAAATACGAGCTTAGAAATGAGGGAGAAACCGTCTATATATCACCAACTTCTGGGAAACGATGGATAAAGTTTATACCGAATCTAAAGTTTTAATATATTAAGTAAAGAAACTTTTTTTTTTCAGATTGTTACAAATTATTTTCATCTAAAATATAAGAAAATATTTCTTACAAAAATTTTTGTTTATAAATAAAAATGCCTCGTATTTAAATTTAAGTTTTGATATTTACATTAAAATTTAAGTTTTTTAATAGTTAGTGATAAAAATTCAGGAATAGATGCAGCAGTTCTTTCATCATTCTCTAAAAAGATCAGAACCATATCTATATGTTCCCATACAGATAAGATCAAATGCAACACAAAAATATCATCTTCGAAGTTTGTAAGTATTAAAAACATGTATCTTCTTTCAAGAGCCTCGTTCCGGAAACCAATTTGTGAACCCACGTGCTCCGGGTGGTCCTCGCTTCCAGAAATATTTAATGCCTTCTCTGTTCCTCACCTTTAAGTGCTTACCTAAACCCAAGCTCTTTGCCCTGCTCTGCTCTGCATTTCCCAACAATGGAGGGGTGGGTTTCTTGCATTACAAACGCGGCATTAAGGTCTAAAGCGGCTGCAACTGGAGCTCTTCGAAGTGGGTTTTCCTCCAGATTGATGAAGAGAGTAGTCCTTGCTGCATTAACCTGCACGCTTGCCGTTGGTATGTTTTCTATTTAGCGACTATGTTTTACCAGGGAGCAGATCTCATGGACATGGCTAAGCGGCCCGGAACTCGCTGGCTTTCGGTTTTGCAGGAGGGGCTGTGGTAGGAGTATTTGTGGGAGCTATTAAAGGCCAGACTACAGAAACTGGGTTCCTGAGGGGAGCAGGGATTGGAGCAGTGACTGGGGCCCTGGCAGCCATTCAATTACTGGAAACAGCAGCTGATCGCGAGTCACTCTCCAAGGTAATGCAAGACGACATCCAATAATTTAACTTTTATGAAGATGAAGATTATGTTTCTGTACTCTGAAGAACTTTATTTTGGCAGGGTGCCCTCTTAAGTAGCTTGATGAATGGCAGGGTGTTCATGGAATGGGTTTCTCCCGCCGTCCTGAAAGCTTACCAGTGGCAAGTAAGTGAATTCCTGTATACTCCGCCATTGAGTTTCAGTCACTGACCACTGGTGGTGGATTCTTATTCATGTAATGTTCGATCCTATGAATAGGTTAGGCACCTTGAAGCAACTTACCGAGAAGTTTCAGATCTCTACGACGTCAGTGAGGCTAAAGGGCTATCCAACAACTGCATTCAGAAGCTTCTGATGCACAAGTTCCATTCAAGCGACAGGGTCGAATCAAATGATGATTCCTGCTGCTCCATTTGCGTGCAGGTGAAAGAACTTCTGTAAACATCCGTCCATAGCTTCGAAATCTGATATTCTTCACATCAGATTATCTAAAAATCGTCGACCCATGCAGGATTTCAAGGACGAAGACTCTGTGAGAGAGCTTCCGACCTGTGGTCATCTCTTTCATCTGGACTGTATAGACCAGTGGCTAACTCGACAAGGCACTTGCCCGTTGTGCAGAGTTCATGTTTGTGATCAGTGATAATCGGAATGAAATTATAAACGCCATGGATTCAAGCTTCAAAAGAAAAGAAGCGAGATTTTATATTTTTATTCATCTTAACAAATTGCTATAAACAAAGGTATTCCTTTTGAGATGACTTCATCCATTCCTCTTCTCCTTCTTCAAAACCACTCAGAAAAATTTCAGCTTCTCTTTCTCGAGTGCCTTCTAGGAATTGTCGATGTACTGTACGTGGGACGCCATTTAAGATTCGACAAAATCTCGTTGAATATAATTGAGTTTTGTCGGTTTTTTCGAGGATTAGTACGAGAAAAGAAGTGAAGTCTTTACTAATGTTTATTCTATATTCAAGGTGACCAAACGTTTAGAAATAATAAATATTTCACACCGCTAAATATGACGTCATGTTTGTAAGAAACTGAAAAAATGTAATTAAAGACAGAATTGAGAATGCAATTTTGAATTGGAATTATAATAATGAACAATTAAAAAATAGTTTATAACTCTACATGCAAAAATAAAAAACTTAAGAGCTTGACCATAAGTATCCTTTTTTAAAATTAATAGTTAAATTTGTCTATGATAATCAAAACCCTCCATAAATTTCAACGTATTCAAATGATTATCTTAGAATTAAATAATTAGAGTCTTATTATATTAATACTTGACAAAGATTGTTGAATTAATAGACTTGAAAAATGTTACATTATTATATCAAAAGGCTTAAACTGTTTAATAGTTATGGAATATTTCATTTAAACTCGTAACAAGTTATTAAGCTATAATTCAAGCTCGTGATATGGGTTTGTATGAGATTAAAATTTATTATTTCTATTATAGAATAGTGTGAAATTTAAATAATTGTATGGACAAAACACCCAAGACAATATTAGAGATCATTTAAGAATAAAAGCTTTCTAAACCTTATAAATAGGAAAAGGGCAAGACGGTAACGGAGTACTCTCTGTAGGGTCTGAGCAGCGAGAAGTCACGTACGAAGATGGCGTGGTGTGCGGCGAGGTCGATTCACGTGCCGGCGATTGAAGTTGGCGCGCTGCGCAAACGGGCTCCAATGGCCGCCAGCGTGGGCTTTGCCTCCGTCGCAGGCACTACCTTGTGGCGCTCCCCCTCCTGCTCTTCTCTTCTAAGCGCTCGGCGCCCTTCGCTTGCTTGGGCATTTCTACTGATTCTTGTAAGCTCCGGCCTTTCTTCCTTTAGCTTCATTTGGCCTCGCTTTGTTCCCGGGATTATTCTCTTGCAAAAAGAACGCTAGACATTGTTCTAGGTTAGGTTTACTGTCAAATGGTTCAAGGGCTAACATGGTTGAGTTAGTGTAAGAAATTGTTGGCTTTTCGTGAATCAAGTTTTGGAGAATTTAAGATATTTAGAACGTCAAACTGTAAAATTTTGTGTTTCTTTTTTTTTTTTTTTTTTTGCAGCAAAATTCGGAGCCTATTTTTCAAAGGTTTCGGTTGCAATCTTATAATTTTTTCTACTTAATTGTTCACTTTAGGAAGCTTCCACACCGGGGATAGAAATTGATCAATAATTTGTAGATTTTCTGTGGAGAAAATTTAGGATTTGTTTGTCCCTTGGCGTTTAAATGGTTCCAATTCATAGTTTAAATGGTTCCAATTCATACACAAAGTATAAGAGTATGTGTAAGTAAACTTGATTAACTCACTGATGTATTACCTTATGAGAAATACTCAAGGACAACCTAAAAGACAGAAAAGTACAAATAGGTTTTCATGTATATAAGCCATGGAATACGTGCTTGTTAATGTGTTTGGGAAGGTTTGACTCTAAGTCTGTAAAACATGTCTTGGAATAATCATCGAATAGAGGCCTGCTATGACAAGTCCAGTAATTTTTCCATCCTTGTTCTGATTCTCTGCGTGGTAGTCCTAGTTAAAGTTAGAATATTTGGTTACTTTATTCATTTTCTATGCGTACTTGCATTTTTCTTCCTTCAAACTTTCTTGATTTTGACTGCTGATGTGAATACTGGGCTTACTAGCAGATAACTCATTTGTTGCTTTGTTGGCATTTCGAAGTATTTATGGTGATTTTTTAGGGCAAAATTTTCGTTGAGTTTACATTAAAAAGCAACAGAACTACTTATTGAATTCTAAGTATCTTTCAGAATTCTTTAGTTGAGTCATTGTTAGAAGCAGTTCGTTCTATATAAGATTTTTACCTATTCTCTTGCAGACGCAGACATGCAAAAGACAAATTTAGTTGAATTAATGCTCCAGATCAACAAGATTTCTTTCTTCTCTCTAATATGTTCATGGTTGTGTCAACTAGAATTGTTTTACAACTCCACAACCACCATCTACAACAGATAATGCTACTACAGATATCGTCTTTCTTTGTTTTTATTGAGATATTCTTTTGTGACCAAAAGAAGAAAGAATAACTAAACAAGGACTATATATTTGGCTTTGAAAAATTCGTCAAGTGAGCAAAAGCATTTGCCTTCTGGTTTTATCAAAATACCCTTTGGCCAGGGTCTAAGCTACCTCATAAATAGAGAAGACTGTATGTGATCTTTTTGATGTGTTCGCACACACCGATGATAAGTTTTTTTGTTTAAACCTATTACTCAATGGCCAGCATCTAATCGGTTATAATAGTTCTGGAACTGTTGTCCCAACTTTTGTTTTTTATTAGCTGTTAGTTGCATTCTATCTTTTACGGTCACTGAATATGTGTGCTTGCTTAATTTTTGTCCTGATTTAGGTATAAAGGAACCTGTTCAAACAGAAAAAGCTCCTGCAGCACTGGGACCATATTCTCAAGCCATCAAAGCCAACAACTTTCTCTACGTGTCTGGTGTTCTTGGACTTGTACCGGAGGTTTGATCTTATACTTAGTTTTACCATTTGGCAGGTGGCTTTACGTGCTCACTTCTATTTGGCAACTGTACTGATGATAAGTAATTTCTCCACATACAGACTGGGAAATTCATCTCAGACTCTGTGGAAGATCAAACGGAGCAGGTAAAGTAAATGGCTCACTGACTTGGCATGTGAGAATTGGGAAGGTTTTTTGTCTTTTCGCTGAGTAGTGTCTTTGAGAGTTGAGTTACAAGGTAAACCGTTATTGACCTTTGTTTCCTGCAGAAAGCCACATTCGTGGGCTTGGAACAAGTACCACCTCAACCTATTTGGACTAAGATAGAGAAATACTAATTAACGCAGTTTGAGATAAAATAGAGAAATCCACAGCTGAAGCTAATATCTCAGATTTCTAATCATTCTTCTCATATACCCATGGAGATATGTCGATGCATTTTGTGATAGTCACTTTTGCTTATTTCTTCAACTTTCAGGTTTTTATCTTCTAAAAGTTGTCACAATATTATCTATTCAGCAGATTCTTTCATTTGTGCTGTCTGCCCCTTCCACAAATAAAAAATAAAAAATAGAAATTAAGCCCCTTTAAGCTCAACGACCTGCATGTTTCTTTTAGTAATATATGTAGTTAGGCTCTCTAGATGACACTTAGCTAGGCAAGATATTTGAATTCCATCGTTCTTGTTTCCAAATCTTAAAGCAGACTGTTTATAACATATTCAAGCCCCTGGAAAAACTGCAGCTTCTCAAAAACATGGGGGAAATACTGAAACATGGTGGTGCAAGTTATGCTGCTGTAGTTAAGACCACAATTATGTATGAATTCCTCAACTCTATTCTCCATGCCTTAGAAAGATTGACTGTTGCAAAGGGAATAAGTTTCTTTGTCATTATTTCTGCAGGTTAGCAGACTTGAAGGACTTTAAGAAGGTGAATGAGATTTATGCTAAATGTGAGTTCCATAGAATCATACTTGTTTTTATATCAATTGAAAGCTTGCATTTGCCCACCACCGTCTTTGTGCAATGAATGTTGTAACAGAACGGCATAAAAGTATTAGGCATGCTGGACTACAACTGTTGTTAAGACCATGGTTCGCAGGGATTACTTCTCACTACCGTTATGATAAAGGAATTGTCAATGAGTTTCCTCACATTAACGTTTTTCAAGAGTCCACCATCTAGGTAGCAGAATTACAATGGTGGATTCTAGATAACAGAGTTAAATTTGCTTAACTCACAAAAGTCTGCTTTTTTAAAACCAAAGCTTTCCTCACACCAGAAGAAAAGGAATTCAAAAAGTTCAATTCTCGGCATTTCTTTTCCTACGGAAACACATATTGTTTCTCAAACTATAAATTCGGTGAAGTTTTTCATCGATAGTTGACAACTAGAGAATCAACAGGTTTACTAATGTTACCACCAGCAATGACTACTGGGAGCATTTATAAAATCTCCTAATGACCACTGATGCTTAGTTAAATGCTTCATTTGCAGATTTTCCTTATCCTGCCCCGGCTCGTTCAACTTATCAGGTAGCAGCGTTACCCTTGGATGCCAAGATCGAAATCGAGTGTATTGCTGCATTATAAATTCCTTGGATGCATAGCAAGACTTTTGTCAGATAACTTGGAATAATAAGGTGAAAGGGGCATCTCAAGAGTTGGAGTTTGACCTTTGTTTTACCCTGGAATGTTGTTTTCATTATAAGAACAAATCATAATTAATCTGTGAACTGATTCGAAAGCATTGAGCTACTCTGGGACATTTGGATGCACTGTCTTTGTTGATGAAATAAAATTAAGAAAGCCATGTGTCACTAAATACCCTATGTTTGTGTTATTCTTCAATAATTCTTGTCTTGTTTATTGTAAGTGGAATGGTAGAGGTTGCCGAGGTGTCGCATATCCAAATTTGCGTATCCTATCCATGGTTCCAGTACTCAAAAACAAGCCAAGTGTTTGGATTCTGCTCGATTGAGGTATTTTGTAGCAGAAGCTGGATCAGTTGAGTTGATGGCATAAATTTGTATGGATGAATCAAATGGATTGTAAGGCATAATTCAAGAGAGAAAAGCATTTTGACACTGAAGAAAAAGTTGAAAGCATTGATCCCTAATACGAAGACTTTATAGTCAATGCAAACAAAGTTGGGAATTCAAACATATAATTGAAGTAATTAAAAAAAAATTAATGTGTATTTTCCAATTGAAAATTTGGCAACGAGTATAAAGGCAATATGCCCAGTGTGATGCCCAATTCTCAATAAGCACAATGGTTAGTTCCCGAGTTAAAGCTTTAGCCAATTAGGTGAGGAGATCGGTCTACGCACAAATAAGACGTGAAGGGCTGTTGTTGGGATAAACTTCACAAGTCAGAAATACTAAATCTTGTCATAATTTTTCCTCTCCACTTTTCCTGAAAGTTTGCTTTCTTTGGGTTAAAATTTCCAGCAATCTCTGTGAAAGAAGTGAGATCTTGTAACTTTAGACCAAGACTTCTCATGATTTGTGTTTCGTAGTTTCTCTGTCTTTTTTTTTTTTTTCCCTCCATTCCCTTCTTTGAGTTGCTTTTCCAAGAAACTTGCATTCTTGGGGCAATCGCGAAGAAAGAAACCAAAGTCCTGCAATCTTGAGGCGATATGGGGGGCCAAGATCTCTTGGTACCGTGTTCTTTTTCTGTAAGTGTGATCAAGATTCCTTTAGAACAAAATGGCTAAGTAAGAATGAGCAAGGAAGAGGCGAGAGTAGTGGCAGTTTGACAAAATATTCTAGAGTTAAAGCAAATTATCTTAAAGTATCATAAGCCGGCATCCCTCAAAACTGTTGCGGCTTACCAGATAAGGGTCTACAAACAACTAGAGGAAGCATTTACCCGAGTCTCAATGGAAGCAACGAGGGTGTTAAGCCCGACAAAGCAGTGTGTGCCCCTACCCAAGTCACCCACCATATTGAGTTAGCGATGTTTAGGAAGATTGGTTGGTCTAGTGAAATTAACAAAGGCAAGTACTAGTTGTTGTTGTTCAACCTCAAGGACCCCGAGAACCAGGATTTGCAAAGAAAAGTACTGCTTGGGGAGATCTTGCCAGAGTGCTGGTGACCATGTCTTCGAATGAGGTGACAAGCAAGAAAAGGCAGCGTAAAAATATCCACATCGAGCTAAAGTCATTGCGCAAACGCGTGCAAGACGTTGACAACAAGGAAAAAGCCTCCACCAATATGTTCCAGTGCGGTCGGTGCCATGAGTGCAAGTGCACTTACTATCAATTGCAGATTAGGAGTTTACATGAACCTAGGTAACATGTGTGAACATCAATAACCACTAGAAGTTCTGAGATTTTGACTCTCACCTTGTCATACCTTAGAATAGATGTAGTATTAATTGTTATGTCTTTGTCGGGAGGTCAATGAAGAACATGATAATTTTGATCATTTGTCATATAATTAGATTGGTATTTAAGTATTATAACTCTTTGTACAGTCATCCACCAGCCAATTTGCAAGTTTCTAATTGTTTAACTCCTTGTTGTCAATGTTTCTTTTGGGTGCCTGGGCATTTCTATTGATTTTTGCAATGTCTAAGCTTTCCTTTTCTTCCTTTGACTACCTTTAACCCTCGCTTTGGTCCCAACATTATTTCTCTTACAAAAGAAACACTAAACATTGTTCTAGGTTTATTATCAAATGGGGGACTCCCCTAGCTCAATGGTAATTGGGTCAAATTCCTGATCAATGAGTTCACCCAATAAGGGGTTCGAATCCCCATCTCCTTTCCATGTGCATAAGTTTGAAAAAAATGTAATTAAATATTAAATATTAAAAAAAAAATAGCTTACTATCCAATGGTTCAATGGCTAATATGACTAGTCAAACTCTTTTGTCCTAAAAAATGTCTATTTTATTTATAAATTTTGAGATAAGAACGTCATTTAGATTTCCTATTCATTGCTCAATTGACATTTATGACCCTAAATATTTGTTTGTAATTATGTAGGTAGAATGTCATTTACATTTATGGGAACTCAGCATTCTCATTCCCCTCATATACCTATGGAGACCACTTTTGCCTATTTATACATTGATAATGTATCAATACATTTTGTGACTATGATTTTTGCTTATTTCAACTTTCAAGTTTTTACTTCTAAAAGATATCAAACTATTATCTATTTAGCAAACTCTTTCATCTGTGCCGTTTGTCCCTTCGACAAAAATAAAAAATAAAGATTAAGCCCCCATCTAAGCTCAACTACCAACAAAACTAAAAGTTAAGTTCTCTAGATGACACTTTAAATAGTCAAGAAATTTTGATTCAATAATTTTTTTTTCCAAATCTCAAAGCGGACAGTTTATAACATATTCAAGCCCCATCTAAGTTCTCAAAACAAGGGGAAAATACTGAAACATGGAGGAAGAATGAATTCTTCAACTCTGTACGCCACGCCTTACAGATTTGACTGTTGCAAAAGGGAATTAAGTTTCTTTGTCATTATTTCTGCAGGTTAGCAGACTTGAAGGACTTCAAGAAGGTCAATGAGATTTATGCTAAATGTGAGTTCCATAGAATCACACTTGTTTTTATGACGATTGAAAGCTTGCATTTGTCCATCACCATGTTTGTGCAATGAATGTTGTAACTAAACGGCATAAAAGTATTGGGCATGCTGGACTGCAACTGTTGAGGCCATGGTTGGCAGGGATTACTACTCACAACTGTTATGACAAAGGAATTGTCAATATGAGTTTCCTCACATTAACATTTTTCAAGAGTTCACCATCTAGGTAGCAGAATTACAATGGTGGATTCTACATAACAGAGTTACATTTACTTAAAACTCGCAGAAGTCTGGTTTTTTAAAACCAAAGCCCCTCCTCACCTAAGAAGGAAAGCTACTTAAAAATTGAATTCTTGTGAGCAAGAACGTTCCAGAAGAATACTGACATAACAAAGGAATAACCTCTTTACGACCCGCCTGCAATTATTTCAGAATTATAAACACAAGTATTTCTTTCCAAACAAATATAAAATGCCACCTTTAAGGACTGACAATAACAACACTATTCTCCATGTTTTTTGTTTCCCCAGCACACCACGTCCCTAGTTTTCACGTTTTAAAATCATGCAGAGGGCCGTAATCAAGTTGCACACTTCTTTTCTGTCAAATTTCATGCTTTTCATGCAGAGGACCGTAATCCCATGTTTTCTTCCTTTTTGGTCAGATTGTTGCTTAGAAAGACAGGAATTAATGAGGTTTAGTTGTTGCAACTACCCAATCCACTTCAAAAAGATACGCTTTACAGATTACACACACCTAATAAAGCCACTGATTTGTGATGTTTTTAATCCATCTAAACATTTGTCAGGACATGACAAACAATAATTAATAATGTGGAGTCCTAAATCATTACTGCTGACCTGCCTCGCCCTCGACCAAGAAGACCATCTGCTTTAGTCATCTGAAGTCATATTCCACTGTTGACATTAGCCCCAAAAGAAAATGCGGCTAACAGAGAACTGGAATATGCGAATCGTTTTTTGTTATCTCACTTTGTTAAAATATTTGCTTCAGGCTGCTATCTGGGATGTTCTTATCGGATATCCTACTGCCTGGAGGTAGATCCTTGATGTTTTCCTTCATTTTCTATTGAATGTCTGCTGTTGTTTACCAAGTGGGTTAAGAGTATGCTGTTTAGTCCTAATCAGCATCACCCTGTACTTGTGGTCTCATTTTGTGTGAAATCTCTGACCACATGCAGCCTGATTCCAAGGAAAAGGCAGTCTGGACCTCCTTTAATAAGATATTAGGGGAACTTTTAACGTTTTCTTTGTTTTCATCTGCTGTATTACTTTTTGTGAATGGCACAACCACTGCAACCCTAGAAGAATATTCTGAAATGCTAGGTTTAAAAAGTTCATTCTTTTATCCTTTCAGTATATTCCAAATCGCAACCTTGAACCTGTGCCAAAGGCTAAGTTTCAAAGTCAACCATCTGATGTAAGAAACAAGATAAGGAAGAACCCAGCAAGAACATGTCTAATTAAGACTAACTGCGCTAATGTTCTAATGAAGTGAAAATAGAGGAATAACCATCAACCAAACCTGTATTTTGTCCCAAATTGAACTTTTGAGTATAAAATGGATTTTGCTATCAGTCAAACGCTTGAGTAAAAGCTATACAAATGCATATACAAAGAGTAAAGGGTCCGAGTAATCACTCCATTGCTGAAACTCATATTTATTTTCTTTTTTTGACTGAAACTCGTTATAGTCAATAATAAAAGACTAAAAAACCTAGTTAACACTGAATCTTGATCAAGCAACCTAGACTTATTGCAAGAGGAAGAGCACAATAACTCTTACCCATGCTAATTGCAAAATTAATTCAATATGTTTCTTGCAGTAATTGACAAGGGACTTCCTTCCACAACCTGAACCATCAAAAATACGAGGGTACCCAACTACGAACTAGAAGTATTTCTGGCACCTTCCACCACAAGCGGCCTCTGAGACTCGGGGAGATTTTTGACAAATATGTCATGCACCATCTGAACGTGGTCATTAATCTTGTCAGCTGTCCAATCAGTGGTACTTATCGGAGGAAGAAACTTCACAGCTAGAGGTGCTGGTCGGATATGTAAGCTGCCCTTTCTCCATGCCAGATGGGTACCAGTCAGGACCATTGGAACAATAGGAAGACGTGATTGCAATGCCAAATGAACAAAACCCTGAAAAGAAAGTGATAAATCAGCAACATCTTTTAAAATAGAGCATGGGCAAGAAAGTGCATGAAATTTTACTATGTAAACTACATAACCAAACAAATGTGCACATTTTTTAGAAACTATCTATGCAAAATCAACTGATTATTTGACTATCGTTTGGTTTGAATCTTCCAATTACAGGGGGCTCCCACTAAATTTTCCTCTATGCCTCACTCTGCAAGATTTTATGTGACATTCAACATCCAAATGAAGTAAAACCGACTTCACAGGAAGAGGAGTGGCAACCCCATTGGAGATTGCCAGCTAATCCATTCCATAATCTATTTCCAATTAGATCCATTGAAGTTGAGAACCACAACCAACTGAATTTCTGACCTACAATGATGGCCCTGGCAGGCTCACAACTTCTTTAAATAACAGAAGTATTTGCTCATTACACAAGCAGAGGCCTTAAGCCAATGCTTGGTTCAATGGACGATAAAGCCTCACTAATGCCTGCCACTTTAGTCCATACACAAAATCATCATAATTTTCATACATGAGGAAAAGAAAAAAGAAGGGAAACAAAAAAAATCATTCCAGCAAGGTAAGAATGATTGCCTTTTTGAATGGCAGTAGTCGTCCAGTTCTGGACCTGGTGCCCTCAGGAAAAATGATCAAGGATAAATTGTTTTTCACTACTGCACTGACAGCCTGGTGATGAGGATCAGAAGTTAGATATACGGAAGATGCCTGATAGAGAAAATATCAAAAGAAATGGATATACCTTTTTCATGGATTCAATAGCTGCAGTGGGGTTGGAGCGATCTATGCGAAGATGGTTTGCCAGAACATAAAGTTGACCAACTAGGGGGTACCATATGATCTGCATAAGATAATCCATAAGCAATGGAAGTCCTCAATCCAGTCCAAAAAGTATCGTAAATAAAGTACAGCAAAACCACTATAAGCACAACCCGCTCTAATGCATGTATCATTGCATAGCAAAGATAAATGTGCCATTAAGGGCAACAAGCAAGTCAAAAGCACCCGAGCACAACACAGTCAATCGGGCCGGGGCACTTGGAGACCATCTCATAAAACCAAATGACGGCTCAGATAGTGAATATTTATACACTTAGTGGGCCAATGTGCAATCAATCTGTGGCAACCATATAGGCTAATTAGGATTTTGGAGACTTTGGAGAGGCTAGGTCTCTCCAGGCCACCTCCAAGATCCATTCTTGACTGTAACCAATAGCAATTAAGAAAAATAAAAGCCATATAATTTCTCAATATGCAAAGCATAATCTTCAACCTAATATGTTTTACATATAATGTCATACGAAACAGAACCATTCCAGTGTGTGCTGGAGTGGAGAGCAGCCATATTCAAGGACAACTAGATCTTGATCAATCAAAATTGACAGCGGGTAATGACTATCTTGGGTGAGATGCAGATCTTCGCAAAGAAAAGACTGGCTTACAATTTCGCACAACAATGGCCAGAGTCAACTTAATAGTGATACAAAATAAAATTTAATATCTATCAATCAAACGTTTTTCAAAATACAAGACAAGACTTGCCATTTTTTTTCTTGAAGCATTTAACATACCTCCTTCTTGGCGATCCCAACAGTGCCTGTGGGAGTCAACCACATTACTAGGAAAAGGTCCAGAGGAGACGCATGATTACAGATATAAATGGCCTTTTTGTTGGAAAATTCAGCACCTTCAACCTTTATAGGACTTCCAAGGATCCACAACTGCCAACAATGCTTCAAAGCATTAATCATCCACGGCAAAAACCCTCAAGTCCTCTAACTAAATAAACTGCAGGAAAATAGTACAGGAGAATGTAGAACAGAAAAAGGACTATTGATGCATATTAATTTAAATCCAGATATGCTTGTGATTTGGTTTAAATCTTACTTCACGAAACCTAGTATATTATGGTCGGTTTGCTAACCATATTCTGTTTGCCATTGTGATAGCTTCAAGAATGTGGTACGCTAAAGCCACTGCTCAATGCCTCTAGTTGTTTCTAATTTCTTCAGATACAGCTTTATTTATTCGAACTTATCCTTCTTTGATGCTATGAATAAAGAGTTAGCAGTTGTACTTGAAAATATAGAGGTCCAATTACTTAAAGACATTCTCTGTGAGATGCTACTGAGGCAAGTTGTCTGTGAATAAAGTTAGAAAATCACAATCTATCTTATGACCAATCCGAGCATCTTCTGTTATCCACAAACCACTATTGATGATCCTCAGAAATTGGTGCCATACTGTGGTCCACCTCATGACCACAGGAGTAAATGCTCAGACTTGTCAGTATCAATGATCACGACATATAATCCTTTCTCCTTGGGCCTCTACCCACTTATTCCTTATGAATTCTATGGATAACTTCTCACAAAAGTGCTGTTTAGTGCAAGTGAAATGATTTGCTTACAGGAGATTATGATCTTCCCAAGTTCCTCTCATCGGTCATTCCCTTGGAGAAGAACTCTTGCTGGACTTTTCAATAGTGATGCTTGCTAATAATTGATATATTTGTATATAGAAGGCATATTATTTCAGTGTCTAAAAATGATAATAAAAACTGAAAAAGAAAAAAAAAAGAGAAAGACAAGAACAAGGAGACTGAAGAAGGTGAAAGGAAAAATGGCAACCAAATCATGATCACAAGAGAAAAGTGAGGAAAAGTAAGGAAAATATAAACCATTCTGGTCTTAGCTTTTTCTCATTTTTTAAAGAGAAAAGTAAGGAAAATATAAACCGCTCATATTGGCCTAATTTATTGAACTCTTTGGCACTACTTGGGTGTTATGGAAACAAGACGGAAAAAGCATAATATTCAAACCCAGGTGTTCCTTTCCCCAATTTTCTCAGCAACTAAACGAATGGTGAAACAGCCTAGAGTTCTTCTATACTCCTCAATTCGCCACTCAACCACTTGGAAACACAAAAAGACTTCTACAGTAAAGCTATCCACTTCCAAATTTCAGCACAAGTAATCATAAACCATAAAAGGTAAAAAAGGTATCTTACCATCAATCTCCCAGTCACATGTCCATAAATATTCCCCTGCTTAACCCTTTCATAAGGCCATGGTAGAAGGACAAGCATGATCAATGCCCAAATGGAGGTCGTAACCAGCATCGTGAAGAAGCATATGACAATTCTGACCCAAGAGGTCAACACTGAACTCCACCCAGCTTGGTCCACGTACATATCGGCCCTTCTCTTCAGTCCCAGTTCTTCTTTCGCCGAAGTTTTCAGCTTTTCCTTCATCCTAGGACTAGAACTTGCATCGAAGTAGCTTTCCAATCTTCTATTCCTCAGAAACGAACCAGTTCCAGTATTCTCCATAGGGAATGATCAAAGTCTTTGCTGTACTGGATTACAATGAAAACGCGAATACGTGAACAAGCAGAACAGACCAATATTTTACAGACAATCAAAGGAGAAATACAGCAGAAAAAGCTCTTTTTGGCTGCCGAGATGGTGGAGGAAGATTGGACCTCGTATTTTCCTTCTTTCGTTTCCGAGAAAACTAAACAAGTTTTGAAAAATAACAAGATTAAATGATGCTCAAGGCTTCGTTTTCTACTCATCTAACAAAAACTAAGGACCCCACTTTATTCAGTTCTCCAGGCAACCAAAACTGAATCCGGGTCAAACAAATGTTGCATAATCTAAGAAGAAGGTTCGGGAAACGAAGCAACCAAAGCCTTAGACCGTATAAGTAACTTTAACTTCAAGTCTAAGCCCACATTAAAGTTGATTCAACGAGGAAACTGATTACGGAAACCACTACCTGCGATATTCCGTTTGGTTACCGAGAAACGGAACGAACCTCTAGCTTGCAAGGAAACAAAAAGAGCAAAGAACCTAAGAAAAGATAAGAATTTCCTACGAAAACACTGCGTAGTTGAGATGGGTTGCGTTCTGTGTCCACTTTCTACGCATCGAAGTCTTTTTTTTATTCCTTTTCACGGCAGCCAAACAAACCAAGAAACTGATGCTACGACAAGACCCACCAAACGTTCTTACCAATTACCACTTTGGCTCACGCCTATCCCAGAAGGGAACGCTCTGGAGTCAGTCCTCGGCGAACCAATCCCAGAGAGGCTGAGAGAGTATATAGTAAAGTGGGAACAGTCCACAACGCGATCGGATTTGATTGGATGTGATAAAACATTATAGTGTTTGTGGAAAGACAAGGAAAAGAACAAGCAAGTAGACGCCAAGAAAATAAGAGAGAAAAAGCCACTCATAATTTTTGTGTCCTGCAGAAAACGAGACCGACATCTCTGGCTCTCTCTTTTCTGAGAACCAAAATATGTGTCGGCTGTTTCTGGTCCAACCTGCCTGAGTTTTGTTTGCAGTTCTCCTATGTTGGACATAGATTCTCATGTGCAAGACGATTGTCGTGGCCTAGCAACCAACACTGGCCATCGGATTAGGATCATAATTATGCTCTTGGGTATATTACATTTATATTCCTTTATCATTGTCAATAAGATTTAACTTGATTTTGAATGTACAGATAAAATATCTAATTAAAATACTTATAATGTAGAGTTAATTTATTAGTTCACAATAAAGTAATACACTTGAATTCAAACTCTAATATTATATATCTGAGCGCTTCATATAGCAAACAAGGAGACATGCATACCTTCAATGCAACAGATAGTAAAAAGATATGGTGCAAAAGTGGGTGTTCAAGTTCCACTTTGAGGTGGTGGAGTTGGTAATGAGATGGGTAAAAAGGCATATTCCGGCGACTCTAAAAGAGTGGAAAAAGAGAGCAGTATCTGCCCCTGTTTGATAAGAAGATTCTCTCTACATTGGGATGCTTGAAGCTGTCTCTATTTTAACAGTCTGGCTGCATCTTGGCTTGTCTTGAACGTCGGCACAGAGAATGTGTCAAATCACACTCCAACATACGAAACAGATGTTTTAAGCTACATACAATATATATAACTAGGCAAAGGAAATTACAAAAGCTACTGTCCAATATGATGCAAAAAGAGTTGCTTTGGAGCATGAAAAAAAAATCCCATGGACGTATTTAAATTTATACTTTATTACTATGTTAAAAATATTCTTTATTTTCCTTTAAATTAAGGATGACACTTGAACATAAAAGGAATATATTTAGCCATAATATTATTAAAGTATGAGAACCATTATTTTCAACGCATTAAACTACATCATACTCAAGTCATGAAAAATCATAAAAAAAAATAAACTTATTGATAAAGGTGATATCCGAATATAGTTAACAAAAACTTTATTACATATTTATGGCCTTAATTAAGATAATTGAGTGACGGCCAACAACAGAAGAAATGAAAACTAATTATAAAGCTAAATTAATCTACCCCATAGTTACAATAAGTATAAACTTCGAATATTTGATCCTTTTTGCGTTCAGGTATTAAACTAACTAAAAGATCCGAACCATGAAGAAATGAAAAAAGTATATCCAATCAATAATTGAGATAATTAAACAAAAATACAAAAATTCCACCCGTGTCTTCAATGATTCCATCAAGATGCCCATTATGAAGGGGTCCAGCGGACATGATGTAATCCAAGTCTCTCAAACCTTAGCTCCCACCTTAGAAAGAATCTACCATTAACGATCCGCATCTGGAGGATCATCTTTCAGTGTTTGGAATGTAACACCTTTGGCTGTCCAATGATGCAGGACAATCTATCATGACCTTAAAGTTCTTGAAACATCTAGAAAAGGTCAACCATCAAGACGTCTTGGATTGTTTAACCTCTGTTGGCTTGTGTTGGAGAGAGTGATGTTTTGGAAAATATTCTAATAAGATTGACAATATGGACACTGTTTGCCTTTTTTTTGTTTATTTTTTAATCAATCGTGGAAATGTAGATCGAGAATTTTAAGAGATTTATTTGGAGAATGGGTGTCTCAAACCCCCACCACTCAAGTAATAAATCTTTTAGGTGTTTGGACTACTATTGTTTTAGGGTTTATAATTTGTGGGTTTTGATTTAACTGTGTTGTATTTATTAAAATATAAATGTTTCTCCCATATTGCTAATATATCAGTGTATTGTGCTCCTTAATATGTAAAAGTATTTTCTTCTTTTATAGTTAGGTTTAAAGAAAAAAAATTTGATGCATTTCTAACATAGTACTAAAACTTATATTTCAAATGAATTATCTTTTTATTTGTAAGATCATAAACCAGGTTTCTATATGTAGTGCTTCCATATGCTTGGATAAAATGAGGTATTAAAATATAGTACATGTCTCACATTGTTAATATGTTAACATATTTAATATGTAAAATTATTTTATTCTTTTATAAGTTAGTTTAAAGAAAAAGAATTGATATATTTTCAACGTAGTACTAAAACTTATATTTCAAATGAAATATCTTTTTACTCGTAAGCTCATAAACTCGGTTTCTATATGAAGCATTTCCACCTATTTAAGAGAAAATGACATGTTAAAATATAATATTTATTTTACATTGTTAATATACTTGTAATGCACATCTCACATTATTAATATTACTTACATATTGTCTTCTTTTATATATAAAAATGTCTTATTCTCTACAAATAGGTTTTAGGGAAGAAAATGATCTTTCCAACAATATTAATCATTTATGAAGTTTAATCTTTTGAATAAGAGATTAATTTTTTTAATACTACTTTCACCTATTTAATTTATATAATTTTCGCTTTAGACTTGGGATAAAACAATTATTAATAACGTAAAACCAAGGAAATGGGTTTATTTGTTTAAAATTTAGAATAATTGGTGATTTGATGTGATATAAAATTAAAAAAGAATAAATTATTTGTAAGTGTGGGGCTAATATAATTAAATAATTATTTTATTCAATAATATCTACGAAAGTCAATTTTCGAAAGGTACTCATTTGGTTTTTAAAGTTATTTGTTGGCATCAAAAGGCATAAATCTTAAATCTCTTTATCCCAAATAAAAATCATTTATTGATATATATCGTCCCAATTGACAAACGCTATCTCAATGACCAAAAAAATAAAATTATTATGATGTTTTAAAATTTAAATTTATATTATTAAATATTTGAATGAATAAATAAAGTAGCAAGTTTCTTGCTACTAAGGCAACTTCTTTTGTCGTAATAGATGTTTATTACCTCAACAACAACCCTCTGACCAATGAAAGAAACACTGAGAACATGAAAGGGTGGTAAAATAAATACTCAAAAATTTACGGGAAACATTAGAAATACTATTATTTGTTAGGAGCCCCTCGAGAATCCATTATTGTTTTTACAGTTCGAGGATGGTCGGCGCATTCTTTGCTTTACCCAGCAAAGTGGAAGTTCTCTCCCCCGGCTACCATTCAGTTCCTCCATTGCTTCCGTCTTCATCAATTTCCGGATTTCCATTTTGATTTCTTCTCCCTTTTCATCAAAAATTTGTTTCTGATCAGGTACGTCAATCTTCTTAACCTGGAAAACTTTTCTTCTTCTTCGCTTTGAAGATTTTTTGGATTAGCTTGTGATATTGGATGTTTGTGCTGTTTGGATTGGTGGGACATGGAGGAAAGAAAAATTTTGAGTCTTCCTGTTTTGGTTTCCAAAAGTTGAAACGGTCAATACATGTATCCTAAATTGATTGGTTTGGGCTTCGTTGTGGAATGTGGTGAATTTTGGTTTACTGGGCCACTGAAGATAATTTTGAAAAATTTATGTTTGTTTTTCTTATCCCTCTTCTTTATTTGTTGGCCAACGAAACAGTGCTTTGGTTTGATTAGACAGAGTTTAAATTTCTTCGTGATATTCGTTTTCTGAGCTTAAGTAATTTATCCCCCTGTTATCTTTAAATTTCTTTCTTTTATATTTTGATGCTGAAATAGAGGTTTCTGTGACAGTTGCGAGGATGAAGTCTTGAGTTGGTTGGTTGTCGTAAGTGATAGTGTGGGGTTAATTTAATATCTTCTCATTCTGCTGTTGCTGAATTTGTGATTTAGTCTGATTCTGGATCAGCTGAAATGAGTGTGGTGGGTTTTGATGTTGGAAATGAGAACTGTGTTGTTGCCGTGGTGAAGCAACGGGGTATTGATGTTGTATTGAATGATGAGTCAAAACGCGAAACCCCAGCAGTTGTATGTTTTGGGGATAAGCAACGGTTTCTGGGGTCTGCTGGTGCTGCTTCTGCAATGATGAACCTGAAATCCACAATATCTCAGGTGAAGAGACTGATTGGCCAGAAATTTGCAGATGCGGATGTGCAAAGTGATCTAAAATTGTTCCCTGTTGAGACTTCTGAGGGCCCAGATGGGGGCATTTTGATTCACATGAAGTACCTGGGTGAAAGCCATACATTTACACCAGTTCAGATTATGGCAATGCTTTTCGCTCATTTGAAGGAGATAACAGAGAAAAGTATGGAAATGCCCATGTCAGATTGTGTGATTGGGATTCCGTCATACTTTACAGACTTGCAGAGACGTGCATATTTGGATGCTGCAACAATTTCTGGGTTGAAGCCTTTGAGATTGATGCACGACTGCACTGCAACCGCACTTAGTTATGGGATTTACAAAACAGATTTCCCCAGTTCTGGTCCAACTTACGTTGCATTTGTTGACATTGGTCATTGTGATACCCAGGTCTCTATTGCATCATTTGAGGGTGGAAACATGAGGATATTAGCACATACGTTTGACCAAAGATTGGGAGGGAGAGACTTTGATGAAGTTTTGTTTAGTCATTTTGCTGCCCAATTCAAGGAACGGTATAGTATTGATGTGCGCTCTAATGCCAAAGCATGCATCAGGCTGCGGATAGCATGTGAAAAGCTGAAGAAGGTTTTGAGTGCAAATCCAGAGGCACCTCTGAATATTGAGTGTTTAATGGACGAGAAAGATGTTAAGGGCTTTATTAAAAGGGAAGAATTTGAGCAGCTGGCTTCAGGATTATTGGAGAGGATTAGCATTCCTTGCAACAAGGCTTTGGCTGATGCTGGGTTGGCTGCTGAGAAAATCCATTCTGTTGAGCTTGTTGGCTCAGGGTCTAGGATTCCAGCTATAACTAGATTGTTTTCCTCTCTATTCAGGAGAGAACCCAGCCGGAAACTGAATGCAAGTGAGTGTGTGGCACGTGGATGTGCTCTTCAGTGTGCTATGCTTAGTCCAGTTTTTCGCGTCAGAGAATATGAGGTTTGTAGATTTTAAAGGAATACTAAATTTGTTGCATGGGCGTTGTTGCGTATTATTCTTCTACATATTTATCTAGATATATGAGAATGAAAATATTGCCTGCTTTCCATATCTGTTTATTGTATATGTTTTGTCAATCAAAGACAGATGGATCCATGTTGTAGCGAAACAAAGTGAACAATAATATTAAACATTTGAAGTGAAATATATCACTTTTGGTTCCCCAATCGCACAAGGTTACAAATTGTAAATTTGACTTGATGGAGTTATCTTTTGTTGGTTTTAGTCCCAATTTGGGTCTTTTAGAAATGTGCAGAACATTTTTGATATGCAGTAGATATTTTATTCTTGTTTCTTCTTCTTTTCTTTTTTTCCTTTTTTTTCCCCCTTATTTCCTTAAAAAGTTTTAGTCATAATGCTTAGCTGAAAAACAATTGAGGAACCTACCTCCAGAATTCTCCAAATTTTCATTAATTGTTTTTTAAGAGCGTGTGTCTCCCTCATAAAGATTGGAGATCTCTGCAAACTGCAAACGTATGCCTGTTTGGAATATCATAGCCAAGTCATTTCCGACAGAAAGCGCAGAAGTCCTTGAAGCATTCTTGCTATAGTATTGTACTTTTATTTTTTAAATGCGATGATATCTAAAAGCTTTTAGGCTTGATTGTTCAATACAATAAACTTTTGAAGATCACCCAACTCAACTCATAGGAAAGTGTGTTTCTAGATTTGGTCACCATTAGATGTTTGGACGCTTGACTGTGTCAGGTGAAAAAGGAAATATATTGAGAAGAACAAGTTAGAAGCAACTTTAGTTTGTCAAGAGCAAAGATATGACAACTTGCTCTGAGTGGCAAAGTTTAGGACAGTTAAGCGCTGTTGACTATTAGGCTCACAAGACTGCCATGTTACTAGTAATAAATATCTTCAGTCTCCAAACCCGATTAGTGGAGTGAAAGATGAGACAATCAAAAAGATGTACTCAAAACTAAAAATGAGTCTTCTGATATAATTCTTATTTTTACTTTTTCTTCTCTTCATTCTGTAAAGGGCATAATTCTGAAGTATAAAGTTTTAGCATCATCTGCAGGATGCTTTGGCCCACTTGGGAATCTATATACTTAGTTGGTGTATTCTTATGCTTGGCAAGTAACTTTCATAGTGTGTTACTATGCAGGTTCAAGATGTAATTCCTTTCTCCATTGGATTCTCAACAGAGGAAGGCCCAATTTACAAAGGGTCAAATGGCATATTGTTTCTAGAGGCCAACCCATGCCCAGTGTTAAAGTTCTGGCGTTTCAACGAAGCAGTTTGTTCCATTTGGAAGCATTTTATGCTAATTCAACTGACTTGCCAAGTGGAGTTTCACCAAAAATTAGTTGCTTCACGGTATGCATACTTTGAAGTATTTTGCTTATGTAAAAAGGTTTAGAACTCCCGCTTCTTGACTTTTATTAGCCATCCTTGCCTAACCAGAAGGAAAAAATGAAGGCGTTGGAGAGTTCTTGCATTCATTATATTATTCTATCTGAGGCATAGTTGTTTAATGATTGGTTCTTGACGATGATCACTGACAAAGGGTGATGGTGGCTTTGTTTACTGGACAGTTAAATGATGCATTTGCGAACCATTGCATAAAACTCTTAAAAGGGGTGTCTTGGACATAAGCTGATGATTGAGTCAGTCTACAACCTGTGCAGGCCCCAAATGGGAAAAATCATTCACCAATAGCTCAAGCCACAAGCCTCTTTTGTGTTCATTAATTGAAGAAAAAAGCTCACACTCACTTTCAAGTTCATTCTGACAGCAATTGGCTTAGGATTATCAGATAAGAGCACTTCAAGTTTAAACTGAGACAATGGTTTTATTGTTCACGGGTCCTATGTTTATTCACAATGTGGCATCAAGTTTATGTTCTCTAAATGAGTACTTCATTCTGGGAGAATGGTTATCATTGGAAAAGAGAATTATTTTACCATTATTGGTTTGGTGATCATATCATTTGTGATGCATTACACAGACCGGAACCTTATCAAACCTTGTTTTCTTTTTCACAGATTGGCCCTTTCCACAGCTCTCACAGTAAAAAGGCTAGGGTCAAGGTTAAAGTTCAATTAAACCTCCATGGTATTGTCAGTGTTGAATCAGCTACGGTGAGTAAGTAGTCTCAATTTCTTGTTGGCTTTTTTGAGTTTCATTTCATTGAAATTTACTGTGTGGTGTGAATGTTATTACACCTTCAGTTGATAGAAGATCATCCAGATGATTCAGTCACAAGGGGCAATACCCATTCTGATGCGAACAAAATGGATGCTGAATTTGCTTCTTCTTCTGGTCCTTCTGATGTGGTTGAAAATGGTGTTGAAGATAGTGCCCGTCCACAGTCAAAATCTTCCCATGCTTCTGTAAGTTTGGAATTAAATTCATTATTTCTGTGCAAAATCTACTTCTACTTTTTCATCCACGTGTTGTGTTTGCATGCACTCAGGTCACCCTTAAATTAGCGTGTGTTTTTCCTTCCTCAATCTCCTCTCCCCCCCCCCCCCCCCCCCAACCTAAAAAAAAAACGAAGGTATTTTTCATTGTCAGAAGTCTATAAGTAACTTTTATTCACATTGGACAATGCCCTTAATTATGGTACTAACACATGTTACAGAAAATTATAATTTTTCAATAAGAGTATAATTAAGAGAATTCTTAATTATAGAGCATAGGTGTGGATGCTTTAATCCACTTCCTAGAGAATGATGAACTTTTAAGTGGGAAACAGTTTTATAAAAATTCGTAGCTTTGCCTGACAGATTTAAAGTTGCAAATCATGGAGGCAATGTAAATTAAATCATGTAGTTTTCCTTCTGCAGGCTGATGGTATAAGAAAAGATAGAGCGACTAAGAGGATTGAGATACCAGTTAGTGAAGATGTATATGGTGGAATGACCAAGGCTGACCTCTCTGAAGCCCTAGAAAAGGAAATTCAGCTGATCCAACAGGACAGAACGATGGAGCAAACCAAAGAAAAGAAGAACGCCTTGGAGTCTTTTGTGTATGAAATGCGGAACAAGGTATAGCTTGTGTAATTTTCCTGAGACGTGTAGATGCTTTTGTTTTATTTATGATTCAACGTGGTCAAACACTTGGTTGTCATCTATTTGGCTCTTGTAAACCTCTCATGACTGCACTTAATTTGCTGAGGTCAGAGGACTTAATGCAAACACTACTAAAACAGCTTCTCCTGACCTGCAAGCAACTGTATATTTATGTTTGGTGGAAATTTGCAACATACACTGCATGGTGCCTATGCTATTAATTGATCAGTTTAACTTTCCTTATATTTGCAAGAAATATATCATTCGTTAGCAACTGTTATAATCACATTGTAGGTGAAGAATCTTCTCTAGTTTCATTCTATTTCAAGTTTTTGCTCATGATTCTTGTTTTGTCATCCTGAGATTATAGTTGTTATCATTCAAGCAACAATGAAGGTATTTTAGTTTATACTTACATCTTTCTCCATAAGCTAGCTTCTCAAATAATCATGTGCATGTGATAGCTGTTCAACACATATCGGAGCTTTGCAAGTGATCAGGAGAGGGAGGGCATCTCTAGAAGCCTACAGCAGACAGAGGAGTGGCTCTATGAGGACGGGGATGATGAAACTGAAAGTGCTTATACTTCAAAATTAGAGGATCTTAAGAAGGTATTTTCACTTATCTAGATTCATTAGTATATCTTTATATTTCTTCATCATGCTTGACTCCTTATTCCTTATAGTTGGTGGATCCAATTGAGACTCGTTATAAAGATGATGAAGCTAGAGCACAAGCTACAAGAGATCTGCTGAAGTCCATCGCGGACTGCAGGATGTCTTTGGATTCAATCCCACCGAAGGAGAGAGAAATGGTATGCTTTGGAATTAACAATGACTATTATATATCTGATGCTGTTTTGATGATGTTCTCAATGTCTTTGTCTTTCAATCTTTCCAGATAATTAACGAGTGCAATAAAGCAGAACAGTGGTTAAGAGAGGAATCCCAAAAACAAGAAGCGATGCCTAAGAACACAGACCCAGTTTTATGGTCAAGTGAAATCCGGGGCAGGAAAGAGGATTTGGACATGTACCACTCTCGCTTTTTTTATTTGCATGTCAAAAACCCAATCTATCAATGTTTGAATAGGGAAAAAATTGCCAATAGGGAAGGCTATGTTCGTTAATTGGATGCCTGTTTGTTTAACATATTAAACCAACATTTTACTCATTTGCATATTTTGCCATATTAACATTCTCGTCATTTAATCTCTAATTTCTTTTAGAACTTCTGAAACCTGTTATTTCTTTCAGGACATGCAAGCACATACTGGGGTCAAAGACTTCTCCTGCAGATCCAGAGGACATGGAGCCTTGACCAGCTTAAGAGTTCTTCTTACACATGAAGAATCTGACATGTTGTTGTCCATATAGGTTTGACAGATATTCTTCTGACAAATAGATCCTTTTTTTTTCCCAACTAATCTAACTCCTTTCTCTCTTATGAATTGGAAGAAGGGGTGCTAATCCAAGAGAAAACTGTAGTTAATAAGGCCTCAGTTTTTGGTTGTTCTTCACGGTCTGTGCTATTGCTTTGTAGATGATAGTACAAACAGTTCTTGTGGTTCCTGTTGAGTTGCTTCTGCTTGATGGAGAAAGACTTCTTTTCTGAGAAGTTTTCTTGCTTCGAATCATGTAATGTAGCACGGTGTATTGTCGTGATAATCCTGGTTTCATGCTATGTTTTTCGTATTCTTGAGTGATATATTATTTTCATACTTTATTTCGTATCTCAGTTATTAAAGCTTGTCAATCGATCTTCAAAAGAAACCATGAAAAGAAATTCCTTCTTGGGGTTGGGGAACTGATCAAGCGAATCAAGCGACAACATGCCGTGAGATGGAAATCTTCAACCAGTAAATAACAACACTGATTTTAGCATTTCCATGTCAAATTATTCATCCGTCGGACTACTTACAATATAAATTCTCCAGGTACTATGCATAACTTGGTGAAGATATCATGACAAGGAATGTAAAAGCAAGAAGCTACATTATAATTGGATCCATGTAACAAATTTCTGGGAAACGTTTACTTAACCAGAAAAGATTTGAACAGGAAAGTCTGTAGTTTCTTGCTACTATTATAGTCAATGGATTTTGCTGGGATGGTAGTAAAGAAGAAAAAGGAAAAGACGACCGACATAAGAAACAGCTTAGATTATCGATACGCTATAAATTCTACTATGAACAAACTGATAGTAAGTGTTGCTGCTGCTTTGGGCATCAAGCTTCAGCTTTTTCCCTTCCTGGCACTAGTTTTCTTTTTTGACTTCCTGAACCCTGCACCTCTCTCCTGTAACCAGCAAGTGTATTGAAATGACTTAAGTGACATTAAGTGAACTCCTAAGTCATTAATGTAGGAGGTTTTCAGATGTACCTTCCGGTAATGTCTATAAGCACTTTGACCAGTCAATTCTTCTCCACCTTTAGTTACATAAACCTGCATGGTATAGAAAGAATCAGCCTGGAAATTATTAAAGACTAGGAAGACAATCTCTAGAAACAAAAGTGGAAAGAAAATGCTGACTCTGAATGACCATTAGGAATGCTCTAATAAGAGAATGAAACCTATAAATCAAACTCACAAATAAAAAAATATAAATCCTAGCAATGATTCTCCTGGGGGGCCTGGGTTTTTGTGGTGGTTTGAAACAGAGTAACAGAATTAACAAGTATAAGTCGATACTTATGGATCGCCATTATACAAGAAAAATATTTGTCAAAGCAATGCACGCACAATCTAAAACTTATGTAAGGGCATCGAATATTCAAACATCAAGCAAATGAAGCCAGCCATAGCCCTTTCATGGAACCTCTGGATTACTTCACTTTCAGGTAAAGATCACAATAGAAGAATGGAAGGTGTTAAGTGGCCACGGGCAAACACAATTACTCCAAGTTCTCAATTGGAACGACAAAATCATATCAACTTTCAGAACCTTCACATGGCGCATTTGCAAAAAATCAATTGATTGAGCAAGTAAATGAACTCAACCTGAAACTTGCTATAAACCTACTCAAAATTCACTCAAACCAAAAGGCAATATGTTATAAATTACTCACCTTCCTTCCCTCTGGAGTTGTATACCAATGACCAACGGAGTCCCCATTTGCATGAACCCGCTGTTTGCCAGCATCCTTTGGAGTGCGAGCAGAACTTTTAGGTATCACCCAACTTTCAGAAGCATGCAAGACTTCGGCATTTGATTTTTTTGGTTTATTTCTTCCCTTTCTGTTTGCAACCTTGCCTTTTGTAGTTGCTTTCTGCTTAGAAGCTTCTCCCATGCCAAATGAAGAAACAATTTTCGGGTCCATCCAGCCTCTAGAAGCAAGCAAATCTTCTTCAGCATTTGATACTTTTGATTTATTACTTCCCCTTGTAGCATTGATTTTCCGAGTTATTTGCTGTTTAGAAGATTCTTCATGGCAAAATTGCCTCCTGAAGTGAAAGTAAGTGCAAATTGTAATATAACACTTCATAAAGTTGGTGAAAAGCATGAAAATAGAATTAGGCAAACAAAAAGCAACAATACATGTAATCGATGACTGATGCATTGCACTGTTGATTTCCTGTGTTCTTAATAGTTCCCAGCGGGGAAAAATTAGGTAAGCGATTGCGGACTAACTTCTGAATCCTAGGATCATCATGCAAAAAATAATGATGAGCAGGAGGAATAGGGCCATCTGAGTCCCATACTTGAGCATCTTTTCTGCTGCCCTTTTCTTGACAACCCTCCTTTGTATTGAAACATCCATCGCTGCTCAATTTCTGGGTTACATTTCTCTCTCTCAAAGATGGGAAGTATTCTTGACAAACCTCGTCAAAAGCGGGTGTTGGAATGTGAAAACTCTTCGGTGAACAGAAATCTTTCCATAAATCCGCATTTTTATTCTCATCAGCTGATGCTTTCCTCGTTTGTTCACTCAAAGTCACGGAATGCTCAGGGCTTGACAGTTGTTCCACGATGGATGGACTCGTTTTATGCACTTTTCTGCTTACATCATTATGGCTGGATGGATCATCAGAATCAGAATCAAGTAACTGGAATCTGCGTAGGGGGCTGATAGTTAACTTGGGTAACACCAAAAGATTGCCACCTGTACCCAAACCCATGGAAGCTGGGGTATCAGAAAACTGTTTCGTTCTCCTTGCCTTTTTCTGGGAGGATGACTGAGTGCTTAAAACCCCACATCCACGCAATGGGATCTTTGAACTGCTACACATAGATTGGTATTGCAATGGAGGAGGTGCATCTGCCATAGATAACAAACATTAGTCTAGTAGTAGAACCAGTTGGCTATCCAAACTCACTTTACCATTTCAATAAGAAGAAAGGTCAGGAAAAACGGATTTAGCAATTATTCTATTTAGCTATTAGAATTGAATACATCAATAGACCAGCAGCTCCACAAAAGCATGATGGTTCAACTATATTTGACCACATTGGATGAAGCATTAAACTAGAAGTAAAAAAACAGCTTTCCCGTAAATCCAATGTTCTACAGCAGCCATATCTTAGGTAAATCCGTGACTCAGTTTTGGAAGCCACTAAGGTGCATCATCCATAGCCGACAACCAAAAAATGTAACAATCAACTGATGAGCATATTCAGGCAATGCTCAGTGGTAATATCAGTACTAAAAAGAAGCAAAAGCAGAGTTAGAGATACTAGGCATGCTTGGGACACTGGGGCAAGCAAACAATGCAACCAAATTCATCTTCCTTAGAATTGCATGAACCAAAATTCTAAGGGAACCAATAACCAATTCAGTCTCGTAATCACAAATCTCAATAACATTTGTCATCCAGGAGAATTTTCCATCAAAACAGCCCAGGTGCACATTCTAAAAAAACTTGATTTTGGTTCTGAGCAAACCTAACCTCAGACCCATTTCCTTTCCAAAACAGAGTAATCCAGACCCACTACGCAGCAAATTTGATATCTGATTTCGTTAAAAAGCCAGGCATAACATCTGTAAAGTTGTATTAGCAACATCATGAGCAAAAGCAGAGGCTATAATCGCAAAGCACCCGCCTTTATCTAAGTTGGTCAAACTACAATCACATTGCAAACCTACAACAACTTTCCTAACCACCGCCCATCAGATCAAATTAGCAAATCAACTCCTCTTAACAATCAAAATAACCATAGTCACGAAATTCTAGACCAAATGAGTCCCAAACAAACATATCGCCAAATTGGGAAACAGTATATCACAAATCGTATTACATGAAAAGAAATTCGCAGTAATTAACTAAAAAAATTTCTTCCAGTTTTTTACAAACATACAAACGAGTTGATCCATTACCTATTACCTCTAAGAAAATCGTCGTCTTGGGACGAAAACTCTTCAATTTCATCGTCACCGCCACGACACGATGATGGCGAGTCCAAGCACTGCTGAAGCGAGGACGTGTTGGCGGCAGCAGAGGGTCCTCGCCTGAGCCGCTTAAGAATTCTGGATTGTTCCGGCCCAGTTTCAGGATCCAAGTCCAGGACCTCGGGTCCGAATGCTCCGTCCTCCAGTCCACTTCCATGGATTGGGGCATTTGGAGCTGGCGTTTTGCTCCGGTGGTCCTCAGGATGAACCTGGGGCTCCGTATCGAGACCTAGATCGAGTCCCAGAGAGAACGAGGGAGGTTCGCAGCCCGCCATGGAAAGCGACCGATAGAGATGGAGAGCTTCGAATTGGAGGGAAATCGATTCCTAGGAATTGCGTTTGTAAAATACAGTGGAGGGAATTTTGAAAAATGTTAAAAAAGAAAATATATATATTTGGAGGGAAGTGAACTGTAAAATGTGTGTGTGTGTATACATAACACTAAAAAAAGGAGTCCAGAAATTAAGAATTTACAATTTAATTACTATTTTTATATTAAATTTAAAAATTCATAAATTAAGAACAAATCAAAATAGTGAAGATTGAGCCAAAAATTCCTGCTAAGCTAATTTACAATAGTTGTTGGGAATTTAGAATTTTCAACATGACATTTTTTTTTTTGAAAAGCTATTAGAATTATGATCTAACATGATGGAATATACTCTATTTTTGTCGATTTAATTTATCCAGTTTATAGTAAACTTAAATTTTCGCCACAAATTAATTTTGAAAAACTAACATGACTATGGTTTAATATTGTGAGGACTATTTTTCTTGACTTCATTTAGAATACTCTTTAACTATGGAAAACTTTTACTGCAAAACTACTTGAAAAAACTAGTAGACTTATGTCTTCTATAACGGTACAAATTGAAAGAGTATAACAAGCATCAAAATACCGTTTTGCCCATATATGTTCAAACGTTCGCATCAAAATTGCATTGCTCAAATGTGCATATAATTAAAAAAATTGACTTTTGAACTTTTCTTATTAAGATTACTTGGTTCTCTAGGTTTGAATTGAAAAGTAATTTCATTCTATGTATTAATGAGTAAAAGGCTTATGGGGGCTTCGGTCTATGGTATTCAAATGTGCATATAATTCAAAAATTTGGCTTTTGAACCCTTCTTGTAAAGATTACTTGGTTTCTAGGTTTGAATTGAAAAATAATTTCACCCTATGTATTGATGAGTAACAGGCTTATACGGGCCTTGACAAGCCTAGGCTTGTGGAGGCTTTGGTCAAGAATGGTATTCAAAAATAATAATTTGTAACTAGTTATTAAGTTTAAACCTTTTAACAAACTGATCACAAATTTGTTAAGATTAGTATTATAACAATCCTATGTCCCTAAATTAAAACTATGAAACGGGTGAATTGTGAAAAGGTCTACTTAGAATAAGTTACAATGTCAACCACTTAGAATGGAGTAATTGTGGATTGGGCTACTAGGGTACACATGAAGCATGGTGGGATATAATGAGCTTATGAAGGATTGGGACAAGCTTAGGCTTGTGGGAGCATGTATTGGAATGAGATTCAAGAGTAATGATATGTGGTTAGCTACCAACGTTTGGTTTTTTGACAAAGTAGTTGTTATATGATGTGTGGAGATCATACCAGTTGTTATCTTATTTATTTGTAAAAAACATATAATTACATAGTTAAATAATATACATAGAAAGAGATTGTGTAAAGTTTTATCAAGTTGCAATATAGTGTTGTTTTGAGTTTTCATTTTTTCTCAAGCTTTTGGTTCATAGTTATTTTATGTAGTTCTTTATTCTGCATTTTATTTTCCAAGAGTGTTTCACCAAGATCCCTAAAATACTAATCCCAACTTTGGTTTCACTTCATCTTATGCTGTCACCTTCTTGGCAATATCTGCTCCTGATGGTTAGTTGGAACCATCTTTGAAATACATGGATCTCCAAACTCAGACGATCATGTTTGAGCACGAGGTTTTACATCAAAATACTCACACATGGTTGAATCAACACAGAAAAAATGACCAAATTTTGGACAGATCTTTGCTGGTCTAAAAGGATTGTCGAGAACCAATATTGTTAATCCACCTTCTGTCATCACCCCGAGCCTCATGCCCCTGTCTGTAGCTCAAAGGCCTCGATGGCTGCTTTATGACTTTCAAACCCCAATTCTTTAATTGCTATGTTCACCTTTAATTTTCAGTTTTAGGCCAATGTCGACAGTTGGCTACGTTGGTTGAGCAGATGGAACGGGTTATCATGTTTCTGTCGTCGCCTCACCGTTGGTTACAAACTCAGAACAGCATCAGGCGTCATCTTTGCAGGATATTTTTAATATACATGACGATAATGGAAAACTGTAGAACGTGGAGGCAAGATGGTCACTTCCTTCCTTTCATTATCTCCGGCTTCTTAAGTCCACCTCCTTTTAATGTTAAGGATGATGGTGACAAGGTCTAATGTTACTTAAATATAATTTAAGGATTTTATACGTGGAGAAAGTTCAGATTATTAAGATGACAACGTCAGATTAAAAAGCTTCTTCAATTCATTGGTAGGAAACATAAATCCAAATCTCCTTCCTCAAAACTGTTAGAAAATCAAGGTGGGTGCTTGGGATGGCCATTATCTCCTTGTCGTATAACTAAGTTCTGGAAATTTATTGTTGGGAGGCAGAGAGTTAGCTAGTAGTTGGTAATTCCGCACCAAAATCGTCGGAGCAGTTTGATCATCAACTCCGGCAGCTTATGGGATCCATATCGATATCTTCAAGGTGTCAGAACATAACAAAGAGTTAAAACCAGAAGAAAACATCTGATGACCTGGGATTTGGTGTTTGGATCCATGTTCCTTAGTAAAACTCAGAAACTTTCACGAAAACCAGATTTTTCAGAACTCGACTTCTTTACTCTTGGGCACCTGGCACATTGACGGGACTGGTTTGAAGAACATAGCCATCAGATTTTCGGACTTCAATGAGCTAATTCAAAATTGTCCTGTCTTCCTGCTCTTTTCCTCTCATTTTCTTGGACTGCATACTAAATGGACGGTCAATACAATGACAGGAGGAAGAACGTTCAACCATCTGCTCTAGGTTTATTTTAATGGCGGTTCCTTTAGAAGTACTTTTCCGCACGCCATTGCAACTTCCGGCGACACTGCCGCTTTGTAGATGTTGATGTTTCTTTCATTTGAAGTTGAATAAGTCCACTCAACATAGGAGCTTACTTTGATAATGTCTTATTCAGTATCTTATTTTTATGTATCCACGAAAGAGTTTTTCCATTTTATGGAAGTTCCGAATGCTTGACATTTGTTGAGGCAACGATTTATCATGTTCCTTATATATAAAAAAGATTATTTTATCTTATAATTTGATATTAGAACTAATTATTCATTTTGGGTATATTAAAATTCCGTGTGTTCTTTTATTTAGATATGAAAAAGATGAGTTGGGAAAAAAATTAAGATTAAGAGGGGTGGGAAAAGCGAAATCCAAACAAATCATTAAGGATGACATTATTTCCATTGTACTGATTTTGGTACCCACTCTTGCATACCTTTCTCACCAACTCTCAGAATTAAGCACTCATAGAAGATAAAAATAAATAATGATAATAACAATAACCCAGTAAATTTTGAATTTGAAATGCCTTGCTGGATTACACAAAACTTTTCTGGGTTATAGAGAAAGAATGAATACAGAGAGATTTATCTGAACAAAGATCGAAAGAACTCCAACTCTGCCTCAAAAAAGGTGTTTGGTATTTACAGTAATCACAATCTATAGAACCCTTCTTTCCCCATTCCCCTTCTCTTCGCAGAGTAACACCATTATATGACACAGAACAATAACAACACATCCTTCAGAGGAAAAGAGAGAGAAAGCACTTTCATCATCATCTTCATCATCTCTAATATGTACTTGGCGCTTTATATCGGTTTAATTCACTTCAGGAATGCTCTGGAGGGCAGGCCTCCAGGATCTCTGATGCGCCTCATACCGGTCACTGACTTTCATCAGCTGGGCCAAAACCTGCTGCACCGACAGCTCTTTTATGTCCGCGCTACCCAGCAGCTGCTCCAGCTGCTTCCTCGTGATCTTGATCTTCACCTCCGTCGTCGTCGTCTTCGTCTTCGTCTTCGTCGTTGCAGACGAGCTACAGCTACTTCCCTCTCCAAGAAGCCCCTTCTCTTCCATTTCCATGGACTTGTCAGCCATGTCAGGGTAGCTATCCCGGCCGAAATGCCCGTCCTTGGCCGGAGATCCCCAGTCATCACCGCCCCATTGCATCGAAGACTCGTGGTTTAAGCAATTTCCCATTATTTCTTTGTAGTTAACGTTTGGTTTTCCCGTTGTTGTGGAGAGAGCAAGGTTTTGGACATGGAGAGTAGTGGGTATCTATTTATATACACAAAATATAGAGGGTGGGGGAGGACAGAGGAGATGGCGAGGAAGCTAGTTAAACACAAACGCAAGAGACAGAGTCAGACCTACTTTTGTTGCCACGAAGGATTACATTATGTCCTCCGTGGCATGTTAAGGGGATTTGTACGCTTTCAACATCAACCTTTCATTGCTTCCCTGTGAATGCATGTGATGACTTCCGCGTTGGTAGCTGGAGCCGTCGGTGGGCGTTGCGGCTTGCTTTGGCTTGCTCAAACCCCACCATTTTCGGTTTTTTATCTTTAGTCAAACCAATTTTTTTATAAATAATTCTATGATCACGCGCTCTTACCTAAACTTACTCTCCCAGTTTTCATATTTATATTACTTCTTAAGATTTTATTCTCATGAGTTTTTATTGGAGGTAGTCTCGCATTGATACCAAATGTTGAGTTTCTCAACTTTATTAATAATAATTTTTCTATTTTCGTAAAATCTTTGGAAGATATAAATTTATTTTTATATTGTATTGGAAAAAAAAATTGACTTTCACTTTATAATCCTTTATGTTCCTATAGAAAAAGTTAAGATTACAAATAATTGATATAATTAAGATTTCATCATCTTTTATTGTGTATATCTATTGATTTCGACCACAAATGATATAATTTCCTTATGATAGTTTAATTAATCATCCACGAGGAAATTATTAATTTTTTATATGAGAAAAGAAAACTGGATAAGGCAGCACCACGAACTCGGCGAGATCGCGCCGTCCAATCGATACCAAAGCCCGATAGAAGCCGAGTTTGCAGGTGTGAACGCGTTTTGGAAAGGAATCTTTCACCTTAAAGTAGGTGTGAACGCAGATGTGCGAAGGGAATATTTTGGTGTAGGAGGTACTGGAACTTCACGTGCGATCGCCCGCTTGGTTACAAATGCATGTGATCAGTACTTTTCATCATCACTCAATCATGAACATCTTCTTATCCATCAACAATTCCAGCGCCTCTTCTTTGCATAATTTAAGTCAATATTTTAACATTACAAGCAAATTTGCCATGGTAATAGATCTCACACGCCATCAAATTAGGAACTAGTATTTGTTTACATTTATTCTATTTTTGACAAATTAGTTCATTTTGTTTTAAATAAATTTAAAAAATAAAATAAGAAATAATTATAATTGCTGTCCAACAGAGAATAAACACTTGAATGAATCGTTCCAAAGATAGGGTTAAATAAACCGTATCGGGAGCCACGAGCCCATCGCTTTTGGAGGTTGTTCAGTCTAATTTGGCTCCTTTCCCAACCAACCGTCACGTCCACGAACCGCTCCTTTCGTCTCCATGCTACGGTCCGGGACCCCTTGGACCCTCCCATCCGCAGCTCACGTGCCTATTGGGTCACCACCACGTAAGCACACCTCACCCACTGACTCCGTGGGTCATGGATCCAACACCGGGCACCCACGTTCGATCCCCGGGGTTTGCGGTTCTTGTGACAGCCACTGCCGGAGCAGTGACATGACAGCCGTAGAGCCATGTTCCATTTGGTGGGTCACACTCAGTTCCGGTTTTGGATGAGTTTCTCAAAGACTAATCAAGCCCATCCTTGTCGTCGAAATTCAATCAGAATCGTTCAAATATGGTAGCCATTAGCACCTGCCACCGCATGCTTCAAATACATGTTAAGAGTATGCTCAAAAGGAATTCAACCCAATTAACAATATTTCATTTAATTAGGACTTTTACTTAATCATGCATTGTTGCATACAATATATAAACTTAAATGAATAAGAATTTATAAGAGTGTAAAAAAAAAAAAACTTAAACTCTGATATCATAATGCAGATTTATTGTCTAACTTTAAAACAAATAAAACTCCTTTTATTTAACCAAATTAGGTCATTGCCCATAACGCTAACAACTCTGCAAAAGAAATATTTGGTTTTAGTTGGTTTAGAAAGCAATAATGAAGAATGAATACTTTGATTGTCATCCTTTTGATGCTGTCTACTTTTTGTTGGTTCCCTCCGTAAAGGTACCCAAATTAACAATCTTTCACCATCTGTCTGGACTCTAGGGTTTAAAATTCAATGTCTCCTCCTCAAGATCAATTGTGTTCGTATGTATTGAGAGTTTTCTAAAATACTACTTTCCTTTGAAGTACTTTTTTGACTCCTCTCACCAACCCTAACCTCTTGATTGTATAGTCAGTAGGTAACAACTTGTAATTGACCAATTTCAAATGCAATGCATTTACGTGGAACAAACAGTAAACATGCATGCAACAATCTGATTATTTAGACGATCTCATATACATTAGATCATAAAAAGATAATTCCTTTTCTAATGACTTTTTTTTTTTTTTTGTTATCATTATGATTCATCAAATAAACACAATATACATAGGGTGTTTGAAATTCCATATTTATAAGCTCTTTGGGAGAAACGCTAATTATTAGAATTGCCCTTTTTAAAAAATTTGACTTTGTCAGTAATAGTGTCTTTCATAATAAGTTCCAAATTGACTAAGTCGTTGGACTGAGCAATTTTATCCCATCTATCTTGCCAAATATGTCCGACAATGTGTATCGAACGTAACGTTTAAATTAATTGGGGTAGGTTACTCTTGACCGTCTTGTTAATTGTTGTGTTGTTCAGTGTTCTCTCCTATATTCTTTTCCCATGTCAACATCAAGCATGGGAGAAGGAATACTGCACACTTGGACCACCAAATATTAAATGTCCATCGTTAAGTAGGAAACACATGGAATGGTTAGGGAGACAATCAAAGACTCACCAACTTATATTCGGCAACAATCAATAAGAAGATCGAGTCACATCGGGTAACCCACTACGAGATTCTCAACCGAAAAAGGAGTTGATGATCGTTCCCTACCAATGACATTGTTATAAGTAGCATATATTTGAAATTGTCTAAATTTTGTTAATAATAAGCTTAAAATCCAGTAAAAAATCAATTCACTGAGTTATTCTAATACTAGTCAAAGACCATATATATTTTCATCTCCAACACTCTTTGCATGCTGAAACATTCATTAGACTCAGTGTTGAATGAATGTTTCATGCATATTAAACATATTTTAAGTGCTTAAGATTAAACATGAGTTGCAATTTTCAGCACTTTTTGCTAACCAAAATATGTCTTAGGTTCAAGATTAAAAGAATGTTTTTCAAGTACAAAACATATCTTAAGAACTTAAGATTGAACATAAGTTGTAACATAATAACTTATGGTTTAATACTATGTTAGGAATAAGTTTAAAGTTTAATTTAAAATCTATATCATAAGTTAAGAGAATATTTTTTATATTTAAATACTATTTAAAAATGATATATTTTCAATGTAGAACTTTTATATCTAATATTTTTATTAAAAAAAATACTTACATTCGTGAGCTAATTTTTAGATTCAAATAAACTTTTTAACATGAAATTAGAGTTTACATTTTAAGCACAATGTTTCATTATAAATTAGATCTTCATGATCTCTATCTCATTACTTGTAGATTTACACATACTTTAAATATAAGAGCATGTTGTATAGAAGGGCAAGTTACACATTATGAAAATCCTCTAAATTAGAAAAACTTGTCTATACTTGGTCTACTTCTTAATTGGAACGTGTCTATATGACAAGTATAAGGTATTTGCCGGCGGTGAAATGCTGTCAAATAATCCGCACGAGGGAATTGTGGAGAATCCGTACTTCCAAGATAATTTCCATCGTGGCGGCTTTACTTCGCTGGTGTACAAGTTTGACATGTTTATGATTGCGATTTTGGACTTTGGTGTTCTGTTTACTTGTTCTACGCTAATCGGATGAAAAAAGCAGTACAGTGTTCAACAAGGACAGAAATCTTTCTTCCAAAGGGATAACTATCCAGGTTTCATAGTGTTCTTTTTTTGAATTCCACGTCATCTTATAATAACATAATGTTGAGCTAAAGCGGAGTGTTTGATTATTGTTCCTACTCTTTGACAGGACGAAAAATCGTTGCTCAACAAGTGGGATTAGCACGAGACGGCAGAAGTCTCAGCTCTCGTGCGGTTCAGTCTTGCTTTTCAATGCAAAAAGCTGCTGGAAAACCAAAGGCTTTTGGTCAAATTCAGCGAAAAACAGCGTAAGCAGAGTCATAATCGAAGCGTGGGGAATACCTGAAAAGCGTTTTAGGAGTGAGTGATAGAAGACGCAGCCGCAAAGGCCTAGCCTATCTCCCACATCATGTTTTCTCCAGGCCCAAAAAGCATGTTAACCTAACCCAGAATCCTTGTTATTACTGTTTGGGCTCTTCCTGGACAAGCATGGTGGCCTGTGGACAAACATGGCTTGCAGGCTTTAAGCCACCCTAGAATGCTTAGAAAAACTTCATGGATGCTTGCTGTCATTGAATATGGTGGCCCTGTAGACAACCTTTGGATCAGTTCAGCCATAGATCCTCATTGGATGGCTTTTCATGGAGCAGTCTTAATGCCCAAGTGCCCATGACTAAGCCGAAGAATTAAACAATGGGCTTTCAATTGAGACTACAAACGTTGTTCTTACATGGTGTAGGATTGGCTTATTAGTTTGTTGTGAAGCTCGTATCTTTTTCAAAACCCAACTTGAGAAAATGGAATATTTTCTTTCATTTAATGTAGAAATGTAGAACAGAGCCTAAAATATAACACATCCCCTCATGATGTAAGTTCAAACTTTGGTACAGCCTAAAACGATGTTATAATACATAGACTCAATCGGTAAAAAAACATAAAAGTCCTTAATTGTTGATATCACGTTATTGACACATAAATCCTTCCCAAAACTCAATTTTTTTTTTTCAAAGGATTCCTATGATGTTTGGCAACAATGTCGAACTGCATCCACATACTAATTGAGAGTAACTCGATCTGCAAACCTGGGATTCAGGTAACATCAGCAAGAACTACACCCACCACCTTCACATCAATTACATCATCGGTTTAGGAAAGATCTTTCTTGTCCATTTATTGTAGGCATAAGAAGGGAAAGAAGAGAGAATGAGAAAAACTAATCTTCTTTACAGCAGTCACGGATCTCAAATGAGGAACTGATAGCTGGAGTTCAAATGCAGTCACTCATAAAAAACAATTCATGTGGTTTGAAATTAAGGTAAGTAGGTTCTGGACCAGATTTCCTGTAATACAAAGCAATAAATTACAATCGTAAAAAGCCTAAGAGACATGCAGTACAGGAAGTTTCATGGCCAACTTAAGAGTCTTTAATGTGCTTCTCTGGTGTTGTAGCTTAAGATTGTTAAACGCGTGACTCTTTGTCGATCATGGACAGGCAGTCTCCTGTGAACGTGGCCCCCCTCTCACTTGCGGACATGCAAGCCACACATCATGACATCAATGACCGTCTGTTTCCTTATCCTAAACCGACCTCATTGGGTGGAAAGTTTTGATGATATCATGAACATCTTTGTCTTCAGGAGCATTAAATACGTACATCGTATAGGCTAGATTTCTCTCCATGCATGCAAACGCTAGAAATCAATAAATTTGGCGTCGGCTACTCACGTTATAAGCTGTATGTCGATGCTTCTCTCTTCCTCTGTGTTTAAGCATGAGACGGGTTGTATTATCATTGTTGTTTCTTTTGTGGTCTTTGCTGCTAATGATGTTGTTTTGGTTCGGTCTCCATAGAAGACTTAGCATGAAGAAGAGCAGCTCTAGATTTGGTGAAGCACAAAATCCTTACGGAATTTTGGATGGGGACATTTTCGTTTATTGATTGTGAGGTTACATCAATAAATGAAGGAAATTGAGACTCAAACGAAAATCCTAAACCATGTTTTACTTTTAAATTCAGCAAGACAATTCTCCATTATATAACAGTAAACGCTTTAAGTGTTTTCTCTACAAAATCAAATTGGGCATGATAAGGCTGATTCAACACCAACTAAACTACCATAAAACCACTCAATGGAAGGTGTTCTAACAAATGGGGTTTACTTCTTTCCGTTATTAATATTTAATATTAAAGCCGCCCTTCTATCAAAACTACAGAAAGGATAACTATATCTACATATGTATACGTACTGAAATATTATCGTCAAATAATTAATGACGACCCGACTCTTTTCTTTATTTTTTTTTATTTTATATTTTTTTTATTTATATAAATATAAAATTTATTTATATAAAAACTGAAAGAGTTGTTGTGAATCGATCCAAATTGAAAAAAGAATCAAATATTTATTAATCAAATTCTTACTCCATCATGATTACTTACATTGCATAAAACTCAACCCAACAATAAAAAAGTCCAACACGAAACCCAAGTCCAGGAACCTGTAACAGATGGATGCTGATTTCTCACCTGTAAAACTCATTGGAGAAAATGACAAACTAAAGAAGGCAAATCCTGCATAGAATTCATGACCAAAATTTGAGGTGAAACTGCAAACACACTCGTGCAGCTCGTAATCATAAGATGGGTTAAAAGTGTGACAAGCGGAAACAACAACTGAGTACCCATAATGTCTTGTACCCATCTGTGCTTCCGTTCCACCTCTGCTAATTCTTTGGATCTTATCAAACATGACAGAGTCCTATTCCCAAACCGGAGATTAAAGCAACTCAGAACAAACAAACAACTCTAATGGCTTTCGTAAGACCTAGTTTTCTAAGCTTAAAGACAGAGATTAAAGTAACGTAGATTAGATCTAAACCTGCGCGAAGCTCTATGTCTATAAATATTCAAGCTACATAGCCCACCCCATGTGGGTGCATTTCGTCGGCTTGCAACATGCATAGGATGCGTGCTGACATATACCCGCATGGCTCGCCACGTATGGCAGATCTGGCAGAGCCACGTGGTTAGTCCCTCGGATGCCTTTTCTCTCCACTAAACAATGTGGGGGGGAACAAGCAGATCTGGGGGAAACTAGTTATTGAAGAATTTTATTTAAAAAACAAGAGGCTTAGATATTCAATTTCGTATATTTTTTCAAAAAAATATATAATAAAGGAAAGATTTCTTTAATGTTGAAATTGCAAGGTCTATTTCCAAAAAAGGGAGATTCAAATTTGTCGAAGTGACGCCGTTTCGGGCGTTGAACGTGATGGTAAAATGGGAAATGTGGAAGGGGAGAGTCGTTGACCGTATATCAGACGGAGATACGTACGTATGTACGTATGTATGTATATCAGAGATTGATGTATGTGTATGTGGGCGTCGTTTTCTTCGTCAGATGTCTTCACTCTGTGTCCCTTCTCTGCTCACTTTCTGAAGCTCTCTGTTTTCTTCTCCCCATTTGAAACACACAGAATACTTGCTTTCACGCTCACGGGACTCTTGTTCTTGTCTAGGTTTTGCTTTCTCTCTCTCTCTCTCTCTCTCTCTCTCAGCTATTTGTTTCTAAATGGGCGAATCTTGCTGCCGGAGATGAAGATTACCGGAAAGCCGATACTTCCGGCGACATTCCCGGCGAACATCTCGTCCAAGACACTAAACGCCTCCCCGGACTCAGATCTCCTGCACAAGTCAACAACCAGTCGAAGAGCTGCCCGGCGGTTGAGCCGGACACCCACGCGGTTGAGGAGGTCGGCAGCTCCGTCGGGGAGGCGAAGCCGCCCCGAGACCCCGCGGCTGAGGTGGAACATCGAAGGTGCTGACCGAAATGATCGCGTTGAGGAGGACCAGAAGTCGGAGCGAGAATGCCGCCGGAGAACACACCGGAGGGGACGCGATGAGGTGGTGGTGTCGGCCAGGAAGCTCGCCGCTGGCCTCTGGCGGTTGCAGGTGCCGGAAGTACCTGCCGGTTCTGCAGAAGCTCGGCTAGGGCTTCAGGTGAGTTTTCGTTAGTTTATTTTGTCTGTTAATGTTGTCATTTTTGTTTTCCTTTGTAGTTGGAAGTTTCAAGATCGCTGATTTTTTAGGTATTTGAAACATTTGTGAACGCAGATACCGCGCTTGTGTGATATCATTGGGGTTTTATCTTTTTATGGCGAATTTTGTGGTTGCTTGGTTTCGAAGTTTTGAGTTTGACTTCTGAGAATACTTTTGATCTCTGTGATACCAAACTTGATTTTGAACTATCTGCGTGTGTGTGCATGAAAGTTTGGCATTGTGGGCTGTACATGGTATATGGTGAAATAATTTTGCAAAGAGGGTTATTGTGGAAATAATTCAAATTTGTAGCGCAAATTTCCTTTGTTAAAGATTTATAGTAATGGAGATCTATCTTAATATTTCTGGTTCTGCCTTGGGACGTCTAATTATTTTCTTCATGACTTCTACAAATTGCAGTTCTTTTTAAGCACGTTCTGTGGAGGTGTGTTGTTTTTGTATGTTATTGAAATAGTTGGCGAATTTTGATTTAATAAATTTTTTGAGCAGCAGCTCTTGATTCCCAATGATTTTCTGATTGTATTCCCCTTCCATGCAGCACGGTTTTGGCCATGTTGGTGTCCCCTTTTTATGTCACCGAAGTGGGAAAGTTCATGGTTCTGATATGAAGGATCGGTTACAAAACCCTAGTTCCATTGCTGGCACAAGAATGTGTAAGGTATGATTCTTCTTCTTTATGTTCTTTAATTGACTCAGGATCTGGTAATAAGTAGTAACCCGATGGAGTCGGTGATTGCTTGATTAGCATCATATAGCATTTGAAGTATTACCTGTCCCTTTGTTTGTGCTGCACTTTTGACTTCATTATTAAGTTCCTTAATTGAAGCGCCCATGACCCATTGGATAAATTATGAGTTAGGATCACATAGCAGCTAAAGAGAAATTTATCCCATTAATATCAAGTGCAACTGGTGCATATTGGCTGCACTATGTTTGTCTTAGTAAACGCTGGACTTACCTAGTAGGGTATGCCCCATCTTTTATTTAAGCTATTTCCTTTTCAAGGATTTGTGCTTATGTTATCACCATGATTATTTGCATCAGGGACAAGGTCATTAAATATATTTTTGTAGATGTTTTGAATTTCCATCTGATTAATCAATGTTTCATACTGTTCGCTTTTGTATTTACTCCATGAGAAAAAGATGGGTCAAGTTTCTTGACAATTTCGTGGTATCCATCAACTCGTTTTGTTTGGTCAGATTAAGATTTATCAATTGAATCTATATGATCTGGAATCACAGAAGGAAACATCATTATTTTTCCAATTTTGGGAGAAAGATACTGGAATCTGTACAAGTATAGGTGCAAGAAGGTTAAAAGTTTTTCTCAAAATGAAGAATATATCTTGCTATTCACTAACTTGTATGCTAATGTTCATCTAGGTTAGATTTACATCATACGACTGACTCTTTTTCTGAAGTACTGCCTGGATGTATGCGATCCAGTGAAGACGTGAAATTTACTCGAATACCTGAAACTGTCCACAAGTTAGATCTGTTTAAAGAAGTAGATGGTGGCTATAGTGCGGTGTTATCAACAAGACAAGAAATTTGGACAGAAGTAAGTTGGCTTGAGAGGGAGCTCATAACTTTGCCTAGGGCTCACAATTTAATAAAGCATTTTTCACCTGATTAGTGCATGTTGATGGGTATAAGGTAAAATAATGGGACATATGAGATCCTGTTTGCAGCTTGTAGATAAAAGAAGTAAGTTTTAAATACGCTCATTAACAAAAAGATGAGGGGTCTGTTACAACTTCTCTCTCTCCTGCCACAGTTTTCTTTCTCTTGTAATCTCCATACTTGCCTTTTGCAGCTTGAACCTTCATTAAAAATTTCCAACTCGGCAATGGAGGGGGCAACAAAGTGGGATCCTGTCTGCTTGAAGACATCAGATGAAATGCAGAAGGTTTATGGTCAAATGAAGCTCCTTGACCAGCAAGTAAGTGCTGTTTCAGTAGCTTCAGCACTTGAAGCTGAATTAGAGCGTGCTCAAGCCCGCATTCTGGAGCTTGAGACTGAGCGCAGATCATCAAAAAAGAAACTTGAGCACTTCTTGAGGAAAGTTAGTGAGGAAAAGGCTGCATGGCGTAGTAGGGAGCATGAGAAAATCCGTGCATTTGTTGATGACTTGAAAGCTGAATTGAGCAGAGAAAGGAAAAACCGCCAGAGGATTGAGATTGTAAATTCCAAATTGGTTAATGAGCTGGCTGATACCAAATTATCTGCAAAACGCTATATGCAGGACTATGAGAAAGAAAGAAAAGCCAGAGAGTTAATTGAGGAGGTTTGTGATGAGCTTGCTAAGGAAATTGGAGAAGACAAGGCTGAGGTTGAAGCTATGAAGAGGGAGTCCATGAAACTCCGAGAGGAAGTGGAAGAGGAAAGGAAGATGTTGCAGATGGCTGAGGTCTGGCGTGAAGAACGTGTTCAGATGAAGTTGGTTGATGCAAAGGTGGCTCTTGAAGAGAAGCACTCTCAGATGAACAAGCTTGTTTCTGATCTAGAGACATTTCTGAGGTCAAGAAGCACAAATGCGGATGTGAAGGAAATGAGGGAAGCAGAGTTGCTCAGACAGACTGCTGCCTCTGTGAATATTCAGGCTATCAAGGAGTTTTCATACGAACCTCCCAACCCGGATGATATTTTCTCTGTTTTTGAAGATGTTAATTTTGCTGAATCCAATGAGAGAGAGATTGAGCCATGCATTGCTTACAGTCCTGCCAGCCCTCCCTCCAAAATTCATACTGTGAGTCCGGAAATTAACATGATTAACAAGCACAACATTCAGAGATATTCAAATGCATCTTGTGATCAGAATGGTGAAATAGAAGAAGATGAAAGTGGGTGGGAAACTGTCAGCCATCTCGAGGATCAGGGCTCAAGTTATTCACCAGAAGGGAGTGCCCCGTCTGTCAACAAGGATCGCCGAAACAGCAATGTCTCAAGGAGTGGAACAGAATGGGAGGAAGATGCTGGTGAAGAAACACCGATTACTGAAATCAGTGAAGTCTGCTCAATACCAACAAGGCAGTTGAAGAAGGTGTCATCCATAGCACGGCTTTGGAGATCATGCCCCAGTAATGGAGACAATTACAAGGTTATCTCCGTAGAGGGAATGGATGGTAGACTTTCCAATGGAAGGGTCTCCAATGGGAGTACTATATCCCCAGATAGGGGATCTCGTAAAGGTGGGAGCCCTCCAGATTTGGCTGCGCAGTGGAGTTCTCCCGAGTATGGAAATCCTCACATGACTAGAGGGATGAAAGGCTGCATTCCTCGCACTGCACAGAAGAACAGTTTGAAGGCAAAGCTCTTGGAGGCAAGGTTGGAAAGCCAGAAGGTCCAGTTGCGTCATGTCCTTAAGCAGAAGATTTAGACATGGCGAGGTACAAATTGCTTGGCGTGGTTGCTGACAAAGGCGAATCAAAATAAGCACTTTCATTGCCACCTTGGAGGGTTCCCAATTGAGACTTGTCGGAGGTGGTCGTTAAAAGCCTGGGAATAAATGCACATGATTTGGCCTAGTGGAAGCTCACATTTTCTGATTCTCCAGTTTTTCGCTTGCAATTGTTCATGCTCTACAGGAAGTTCTGTTTCATCACTTCTGCCAGGCCCGGGGAATAACCATGACCATATTTGAGGAACAGCTAGATTACCTTGCGTCATGGGTAGCTGCGGTTTCACATTTAGATAATAGGATTATCTTTGCAAAGTGATCTGGGGAGCAAAGTATCTATTCTAGTGTATAATTTAAGTCAGACAGTATCAAGGAACACCAGATCATGGTAGTATTCTCCTTTGTAATTCATATTGTCGTTATAGGATATGTCTTTGCTAATGTATCGTAGATGATGGATGGCGTATGAATGGTAATCAAGTAAAACCTAAGTAAGCATATAATAAGGCTGAAAGTGGAAAATCTGACAAACTCCAAACAAAGGATTGGCCATTAACGTAACGTGAGCCTGAGCAGTGCTGAGATCGGCCCAATCTTTTGCTCATGTTGATAATCCTAAACCGAACCAAGTAGTCTTGGTACATATTTTTTTGGTTCGGTTGTCGACATTCAGAATACGAACTGTATCGTCAATGGTGAGCAGTAATGAAGTTGGAACACGAATGATAGATTTTAACCATGCATCTGCAGTTAGGATACTCCAATAAAGGAAATGACAGCACAGTATACAATAAGCCCATGACTTATTTCTTAGCATCAGAATGCTAATTACCAAGTCGCCTTTTACAGGACAATAATTGGGGGAATCACCCCAGAGACGCAAAAGTAAACGCAACGAAACGCAATACAGAAAAGGGAGATTAGCTTAAGTTGCATTGTATTTTCCCAAGAAAAAAGAAAATGAGGTTATCTTCCCATTTGGTGTAACCCTATTGTACAACATTTTCCCAAAGAACGTACAACTAGGAATTGGTTTCTCAACCCATTCCCAAGACCATTCAACTATTCGACAAGCCAAATCCAAACAAGCTCATTGTCATAAATAGGACTCTATTGTGGCTGTCTTTCACAGCTGCTGTCATCTGTACTCTTGAAAGTTGACATGGCCTGTTGCTTGTGCATGTTCCACAGCCTCCTAAATACTCGAGGAAAATCAGTCAGTATCACAAGGGGTTTGCAAAGATTAACTAAGATAAAAAGGAGAGAAAGATTAGGGAAGCATGATTTGTATTAATGGGAAATGACCTTCTGGCCGATCACTCCAATTTGGCATACACCACAGCGCAAAGTAAAGTTGGCAGTATCAGTGTAACTCCTTTTGCTGTAACCAAAAGAATGAATTTGATTTGTAATCATGCACTATGAATATACATATGCATGTAAATCATATTGTTGCAAGTATCTGGAAAGTAACATGAATATTTGAAGCATACAACACAGGACCTAACTAATTGGAATAAGATCTTAACATAACAGGAAATTGCCGCTCAAGAACATTGCCTTTAAGGTCAACAAATTAATAACAGAAACAACAAAATGCAATGCCTCGCACATTTTGATAACTGATAGCATGCAAGAAATATTTTTCCACAGGAAACAACAAAACAATAAAAACTTCATTCTGTGTCGCACATAGCTTAGACAAACTGTTCCGACAGAACCCGACTCCTAAATTTGAGGCAAATTACTGATAGAACTTTATCTTGAGCATTAATTTCACGTGCATCCAAATGACGCAGGAAAAAGGATGAAAATGTTATGGTTGATAATAAAATTCTCTCTTGAATATGTTCAAAATTCACAGAAGAAAAGAATTAAAAACCAGCATTTGTTTTTCCTACTAATGAACAACCGAGTCAAACAACATTCTACAGAAAAAAGGGGTAAGTAACTTCACCGCTACATATTTGAACTCATAAACCAAAGCCCAACAACATAGAACAAGTAGGTAACTTCTTTCTGGATTAATGAGTTTACACATGCCTCTTGTTTAAATAGAAGGTTGATAGTTTGTAAAGCAACAACCTGACCAGTTAACTTTTTCCACAACTCGGACTTTTATATGTTTTTAAATATCAAAAGATGCTAACATCTAGTCTGGGGAGTTTATGAGACCATTTCATTGGTAGACAAATTTACATGTTAAAGAGACTTCACTGCTACAACTTTTTCTGTTCCCCGAAACCTCAATCAGACCTCAAGCCATTACCTTTTCTGCTCCACAACAAGATTACGAGCAAGCCTTTCAACTGGACCAATTGTCCTGTCCTTTTGTACAGTAAAAACAGTTTGATCAAACTCCTCTGGGGCTCCATCAGAAGGTGACATCTGTAAATTCAATAAAGAGGAAAGCACCCTATCACTTAAAAGTATACAAAAGAAACCATAGCTGTGAAATTAGAGTCAAGAGGAAGAAGTTAAATTAATTTTTAATTATTATTATAATTATTCTTTTATAACTCATGCACCTACTCATGTACCCTCAAGGTGTCACACTTAAGACCAAGATGTCCCAAGTAGCACCTACTCACCACTAAACTAGGCACTTGCTGATAAAAGAAGTTAGATAATGATGAAGGCACAAAAGGAAGACAAATATTAACTAGGAAATTCCTCAAACTACAGTTCTGACCCCACCATTTTTTGCCCTAATAAATTGCAATTGCAATAAACTTATCCAACTATAAGTATCAAATTCACTCAGGGCAAGCATCTTTATTCTTAAGTCCTTTCCTTGTCAAATCCAATATGCATCAGAGCAAACAGATGGTTAAGAACATTTAGCTAGAATATACTTGGCCAGGTGACCCCCAAGTGGGGCTAAGGAGATGGCAGAATTATAGAACTCCTACATGTGAATGCTTTCTGATTCATTCTTGATAATTCCTCTACACATATAACCAAAAAAGTAAATTTGAAATGTCAGGACAACATACAGCCAAAGCATCATAATGGAGCCCATCATAGATCAGCATAACTCTTTCAGAATACATCTTTTCCTGTCACATATCAAGCCCAAAAAGAATTGCAGAATATTCAGTAGTAGCAAGTTGATATACACTCTGATCCACAGAGAACATATTCCTAATGCTAACCTGGCCATATAAATCACATCGAGTGGTTTGGATATCATATGCTGCAATTTCACGTCCATAATAATCAGCTAATATTGAAAGCTCAATGGCACCTTCACAGATAATATAAACAAACAAGTTAGCAGAATAGAGCAAGAAATGATCTAACAAAATCCTTAGAGCTTGACTGTAACCATATAGGCAGAAAAATTCAACAAACCTACTAGAAAGTTCCATCCCATGCTAAACAATGAGGAAATTTCCCTTCTAACATTTTCAAGTGAAACCGAGAGCCAGATATGTTTTCAAAAATTGTCACTCAAAGAGCTTACAATTGCTGGATCAGATTATCTAAGGTATGCCTGATATATCCTAAAGGAAGATTGGAAGACAGCCAAAACTTGTACCAAAATCTACAGTGTAATAAATTTTTTGTCTTTACATTTTACCGGGAAGAAACTGGACACAAAGAAGACTGAACTCCTACAAAACATGCCTTGACGGATGAAGCATATTTCAAAACGCAGATATACACTATCATCGTATAGAGTGTCCCATTGCATTCAAACATATCAGACCATTGTTCCATAAACTAGATTTGAAGGAACACATGCAAACAAAACACGCCCGTACATGCTTCTTATGTGGCTGATAATCGAGTGACCAAATTGGCAAGTTGATTCCAAATATCTGACGCTAGTCACCTTTATCCATCTCTCCCCGCCACCTCCCCCCCCCAACAACCAAAGTCTTGGGGGGACTGGGTTGGGGTTGGAGGGTTAAGTAAAGGAAAAACCAACATGAGCTTTTAGAAGGACAAAAATTTTGTTCTGTTAGTCATCTTCAGATCATTAATTACCCTAATTGCAATATGATGGCAAAAAGAGATCAACCAAACAAGATTTGAGCTTAAAATAAATTCAATAATGTAATTAATGTTACAGAGACATTCTAGTGCAAATGGCAGAAGAATCGAATAGTTTATTGATTAGAACATTGTACTGAACTATTAAGATAATAAAGCAGGAGATAGTAACAGATCGATAACTTGGCAGCTAAACTGAACAAGAAGTTGATTGTGGAGGTCTTCAAAAAAACTTAGTTTCATTGTTTTTGACAACGGACAAAAAGTCAACAATTGCATAAGGATTTCTACAATTTCTAACTTCGTACTAGAGACGCTACTGTCCTAAGGCACCCTTGAGTGATATGACTGACCTGCAAAAGGATTTATTCTACTAGTCATGGCCTACCTAGACAAATGCAGGAAAACACATGGCCATTGGCAGCTTGTTAATGGAGATCAATTTATTCCTTGAGAAAGATAAATCTCCATACCATATGCAGCCTCTAAAAACTGGTGCATAATAAAAACCAGCAGCAGTTGCAAGGAGATATTAATGCACGATAGCCATTATCCAGACTCATTCCATATCAACTTAATTTCATGGGAAATGATGCTCTGTTGGTTAAGGATGGAAAAAGTCCAACAAACCTCCCCACTTGTCTGAATCAAGAATCCAAGCACAATACTCCTCATTTGACTTTCCAAGAAATGCTTCAGAATATTTTTCTGGATCACTTGCCACTGTTGCCGCTATAACCTTGAAAAGAAATTATAAAAAAGTGAAAAAAATAAAAAGCAATGAGTTACGTAATTGTGCATGCTTAATAAATAAGCAGAAGAAGACGGCAAAAGCAAAACATTAGCAACTATCTACTACTAGATTATTTGCCCTGATTTTCATGTACCTATTCTGAACCGATTTGTTCTATGCATTTAGTGAGGTGACAGAGATATGCAACTACCATGGAATTTTTCCTAACACACACCCTTCAAATTTACTGGCACATAATACTGTTATGATGGATAATTACAGAAAAAAAGAATCCAGATTTAGTGTTCCCACCACCACACACCCCCCCAAGAAAAAGAAAGGTTTTGCAAAATCACAGAATAAGAAAAGTGACCAAGCGGGTCCTTCAAGATATCGATCTTCTTTTAAAAGAAAAGAATCTGAATAAAACTTTCATATGCCATCAACATTGAGATAATATAACTTTTTACAATCTTAGGATCAAGTTATTCCAATTGAACCCACATGAAGGCAAGTTAAAAGGTTGGACATGACTTATACTGTGATATTGGCACCAAAAATGATTCGCAATAGATTATTACCTGTCTCAACTCGGGAGCTTTCTGTTTGTCATGATCCATGACATACCTGCAAATCAAGAGACAACAGAAAAGGAAAATGAAAAGACTCAACATAGCCAATGGACTCGCTTTCTCACAATTGGTAATGGTGACTGGAGGTTATGCAATCTGAGCTTACCCAACAGCATTAAACAGGCAACTATTGTCCGAAGGAATGACTCTCCTCACCACAGCACCTTCCATGCTGTAATCGATGTACCATAAGGGAAAAATTGCAATGAAGTGGGATGTTTCAGAATGAGATGTGAATATAGATGAAGTTTCACGTTTTCTCTCAATTCATGACTAACACTATAAGAAGAAAACAAAAGCCAGATTTGAAAAACGAAAGAGACAAAACAGAAACCAATGCAAGCAATCGCAGCGCTAAAAAGAGGAAACAAATCCTGCAATTCTAGATACAGAAATTTCTTCGAAACCAAATCCAAAACCTATAGCAGCAAGAGCGAGCTCAACGGTTGAACAGAATCGGCTTCGCAGACAAGGTGTAACACCTAACAGATTCAATTAGATGTAACAGGCCCGTTGCGTAGAAATGAGGAGCAAGAGCAACAACAAAAACAAAAATATTGAATTCTTAAGAGAAACAAAGAACAGACACGAGTCATCGAATCTAAAACTCACAAACAGCTAAAAAAATATTGAATTCGGGCGCAGTTCCTACAAGAAATGCCTCTCCGGCTGAAGAGAACGCAGAAAACGAATTCAAAGGACGAGAACAAAAGAGCAGCTGAATTTGCAGCTTCCCTGAAGCACAATTGGGGCCACAGATTGAAGAAGGAAAAAGAAAAAAAAAATATCCCGATCTAAAATAGCACCACGAATAACTTTTTCCTCAAAAAACGAATGAGCACTGGAGAATATGGAAAAGAAGGAATTTTGGAATCTTACGTTTTCCCTTTTGCTGGTATGAAAAGGAAGTAGTTGAGGGGAGAAAAGGGATTTCCTAGCTATGGCTGTGGATTCTCTGATTTGCAATCTCAGCTAAAGGCGGGCACGCAATCATTCCACTGTTTTTCTGGATGCGTTTCTCATTTTCGCTTAGAAAATGATTATCTGCACTTTTAAGATCCGTGGGTTGAACTGGTGGATTCCCCATTACCCCAGATTATGTTTACAGTCCTTTTATTTACGAAAAAAGGACCAGTTCTGGGGTCAAAAGAGGAAACGTGTGGAAGTTCTAGTGAGGTTTCTAGCCCCCGCAAGCTACAAAAGCCCGAGTAAGCACACAAATATAAATAACGTTCTGATTCACCATCATCGCCTAAAGAGTTACATTTTGTTCCTGTTCGTGTGCCAAACCTACATAAATGTAGCAGAAAGCATAAACAATCAAGCACCCATGAGAAACATTGTCAACGAAGGAATTGAACAACTTAGAAACTAACATACTTGCCAGCGGAGGATTATACAAAAAATTATAGTACTTATATATCAATCTAATTATATGTCAAATGATCAAAATCATTCTGGTCTAAAATTGCCGGTGGTTATTACATCTCAAAATTGTCACAAAAAGGAAGAGTCTAGTTAATGAGAAAAATAAAGTGGGAAAAGCAATGTGAAGGTTAGTGAGAGAGAGAGAGGGTGAGCAAGAACACATATGTTGTAGTAAATAGCCAAGTAAGAACTCATATATCTAGGCATGAAGAGGTTACATGAAATTACAAAGTATTTACGATGTAAAATGTGTGTACAACAGGAAAAAAAATTAAATTAGACTATAGCTGAACATTAGAGGATATCTTTAGGCAACAAAGAGATGTCGTTTGAGAGATCATGCTCTTATTGTCTTGGAAAACTATAGATTGTCTTGTGTGGCTCAGAGAGTTATTGACGTTCCTCCTTTGTGAAAGAGAATTGGTATGTGTTTGTGTGCATATCTTGTGTGGAGTGCTTTTAATAATGGAGTACATCACATGCTGTTGACTAGTTGGTGGATTCAAACATTGACTGGTTGATGTGTCTTGCTAGCTTAATCTTAGGACAAAGGAGGGAGACATGTATGACAATGCAATACCTTTATTATTTCCCCTTAAAATGGGTGTGGTGTTATGATTTTGGTCCTTAAGATATTTGGATCACGGAAGAGCCTTTGTAAAGAGATTTGTGAGCTGCTAGCTTGATGGAACAAACATAGTTATTAGCATACCAAGTGCTACTTTTTCCCTAACAAAATAATAACTAATTGTAATGTGTTTTGACCTTCCATGTAGCATTAATTTGATTGTAAGGTGGAGTGTAAATAAATTGTCACAGAAGAGCTTGTTGGACATTGGTTGAGGAACACTTAGGTCTTAATGAAGATGACAAATCCAAGTTGCTTCCGCTATTGTAGAGGCAAGAGAGCAATCTTCAGCTTCAATTGATGAGTGTGGGACTATAGGTTGCTTTTTTGCACTCAAAGAAACATAATTTGCTCCTAAAAAGAGGCAAAAAATTGTAGTAGAAACATGGTAGATAGACAACTAGCCTAATAAAAAGCACTAAACCTATGAAGTTATAGTGAGTTGTAAGAAGTATATTGAGTCGATGATCGAGGGTACCTTGCAAATACCTTAAAACCCTTTTTAAATTATTATGATCCTATATCGTTGAACTTTGCATTGGTTGACATAATTTATTTATAACAAATGCTAGATTAGGGAGAGTTAATGTAAGATATTGCAATACCCCAACTAGATTGCAAAAATAAGAATTGTGAGTAAATGGAGTTGCTCCATTTTTTTTTATAGGGGGTGCCTTAATTACAAGAGGTGTAGGGAGTGCTTTACGTGTGGCCATTTTAACTTGCCTAAATAAATTAGCAATGTATTGATGATATAGTAAAAAAAGCCCATTATGTACGCGTTTAACTTGAACACCTAGGAAGAAGTGTTTCAACAAAAGAGAGCAAGCAAGAGGTTAAGCTTCTTGTTAGAATCAAGTCATCCATATTGAGTAACAACCATATGTGAACTTGTCCTTTCTGATAGATAAACAAAGATGAATCAAACGCCAAATAGCTAAAACCATATCAACATAAATTGTGAAAAGTGATCATACCAAGTTTAGGGTGCATGCTTAAGTCCATAAAGTGCTTACAATTTACAAACATATGAAGGATAACTTGAATTTGAAAAGCCTAAAGGTTGTTCCATAAAAATCGATTAAGAGAGAAAGCCACTGAGAAATGCATTGTTGATATCATATTAATGTAATGACCATTTTTTCATAGTAGCAATTCTAAGGACAAGTTTAATTATTGTTGGTCAAACCATAGGGCTAAAGGTTTCCAAAAAATCGACTCTCGACTCTTGATGGAAGCCTTGGGTTACCATTGGATGAGTTCTATTCGGTGCAACTAAGGCATGCCTACGTGCATCTATTTATACTATCGAAGGAGATGCAGTTGGCACTAGTGTAAACACTATTGGTATTTGAGAACGTGTGGGGCTAATGGTATTTGTGTTCATGCTTGACTTAATCAACATTGGCTCTTCAATTATGAAAGGCATCTCATGTGGCAGCAATGTGGTATCACTTAGCAAGAGATTATTTCTTGTCGGAAATAAAGATGTGGTGTTGTATAATGACAATGTGGACATTTATCAAGAAACTTTGGTGGGTTGTTCACATAATTGCTTAGGGCCTATTGGATTGTTAACCAATCTTGAGTGGTGAGAGAGATTTTAAGAGTGAAAAGTCTCTGAAAATAGTTTATTTGAAATTTCACTTTGTAGGGAGTAAATGTGAGTTACCACATGAAGGCATCGTGGCATCTTCTTGAGAGGCCTTGGTGGGTTCTTTACATGAGTGTTTATAACTTGTTAGAATATGAGCCAATTTTAAAGGATGAGAAAGATCTTAAGAAGTAGAAGACTAAGGAGTAGAGGTGGCAAACTCTTGGATGTTGATATTCTTTTAAGATGAGCAAGGCACTATTAAACTTGGTGGGTTCTTTCTATGGGTGTTTAGAACTTGTTGGAATATGAGCCAGTCTTTAAGGATAAGAAAGATCTTGAGAAATGGAAGCCTCAGGAGTAAATGTAGCAATTGATCTCCTTTGAAATGAGCAAAGCACTATTGGACTGTTGTCTTTCACTATTTTGGCATTTAATGAAATTAGTGCAAAGATTTTGGTAAAAGACTTCATCACTTTTTAAGATATAAACGAAAATGTCATGATATGAAAACTCTTTTGGACTAAACATGGAGGCAGCTGTAGCCTTTGTGTTTGGTAATATACCCAAAGAAGACAAATGTAAGAGACGTTGGACTTAATTTATTTATCATGATATTTTTAAGATAAGGGTGGCATTCTTTACCAAAAAAACCTACAAAAAATAGTAGTTCATAACCTTTCCACATAAGAGCTTAAATGGCATCTTGTTATTTAGTATAGGAGATGGTAACTAGTTGATAAAAGAAAACGTTATTGAAAATGCCTTTACCCAATATGTGTATGGAATGTAAACATGTGTTAACATAATTTTCCCAAGCTTTACAATATGCTAGTATTTTTGTTTTGCCAACCCATTTTGTTAGGATGTATATGAACAAGAAAATTATTTTATGATTTCATGAGAAGTCATATATTCCCTACTAGTGTACCCTTCTCCATTATCTGACTATAGGACCTTTAAAGGGACACTGAATTGTCGTTATGGCATAAGTCAAAATTCAACAAAGATTTTACACAAGTCAAATGTGTTTTATATTGGAAGTAACCACATGAACCTTGTATAGTCATTGGAAAAATATTACATAAAAATGGAAGTTTTGAGAAGAAGATATTGAAGCAAGATCCAACATAACACTATGCACTATGGCTAGCAAAAACAATTAACCAATCCTAAAGGGCAACAAAAGGTAATTGGTGACTTTTGCAAATTTGGTAGCTTGAACAAAAAACTCCTTCATTTTCATTCATTATTATTCGTTCGTGACTCAATAAAGTCTTCATAATACTTGGATGAGCATGGCCTAACTTATGATGCCATGTACCACCATTTGTCACCTGATGCATGTGGGAGTAAAAGGCATGAAAGTGGCAAAAAGGAAACACATATAGGTTTTTTGACTTATATTCCTTTAGTAGGATTTTCTTGCCATTTAGATCCTTAACAAACTAGTTTTTGTTGTCAAATTCAATGGAGCAAGAAAAATCATTAGTCAATTTAACTACATATAAAAGGTCTTTTTGTACTTTGGGTCCCACAAGAACATTGTTTAAAGGAATAAGACCCTTTGAAAAGAAGTTGTTCCTATATGTGTGATAAGAACGTGCTATCTGTTTCCAACCAAAATGGTACTATTGTGAAAATAGACAAATGAGTGATCAAGCTTACCTTCTGAGGAGATTGTGTGGAGTGGCAGCCCTATCAGCTATCTAGTCCTCGCTTATGAGTTAAGAAATTTGCAGTGCTGCCAAGGTTTTAAGCACATTTGGAGCTTGAAAACTATGATAAAATCTACTCTGACACTAGAAGGCAATGTGCCTTTTTTTGGATCAAATTTAGCATTGAATAGAATTGTGTCTAGAAGCCTACTATTAGCCATTCCCTTGGTTGGGAAATGGCTAGATGGTAGGAGTTCATTGTTAGTTATTTGTCTACTATTATGAGTTGTTTGACTTAATAGAGAAAAACCCTTTCCTTGCAAGGTGAAAGTGGTTGAATATATATGTCCACAACTACCTCCTTTCTACCCACATGAGTTTCTTTGCACTGCAAAAGTTAAGTTCTTATTGGGTACAATGGTATAATAGGACATACTGGCTTTGTAAGCGTGTAACTAAGACACAATATTTGATAAAGGAAGAATAGGTGGCTTCATCACAAGAGTATGAAAAGCCTCATTTTCACATCCTAGTCCTTTAAGAACACAAAGATTTTGTCGGGTCAGGAAGCAACTTACCTATGGAGCTAAGTTGATTATAAAGCCCCTAAAATTCACTTAGATTATAGCTAGTGGCTTTGTTCCCTTTTGAAGATGGTAAACTTGAGACAAGGTCAAACTTTCTTACCTTTGTCTTTTATGTGTATTAGTTAGCAAGTGCCTTCCAAATTTAAGCAAAAGTTTCCAACTCAAACACAAGGCCTAGAGTTGCCTTTGAGAAAGTGCTAATAACCCATGACTCAATAAGATTGTTAGTAATAACCCAAGACTCATATTCTAGGTTTTTGCAAGTTTAATGGTCTTACTGGTAAGAAAATTGCATACCCATTAAGTTTGGACAAGTGATTTCACATAGGTGATGCAAGGAAGAAAATTATTCTTTGAGAGTTCCAAGGTGGCAAAATTTCCTACATTGACAAGACTATGGAACAAATAAGTGGTTATGTTGCCCAAGGGAGCAACTTTAGTGGAAGTATAGGAAGACATTTTGTAGTGAGAAAGAAAAAAGGAAAATAGGAAAGCCTTCTTGGATACTATAGAGAATAATGTATTTGGTGGGAAACATAAAGTGAGAAAAATAGTATGAAAGAGAGTGAGATAGAGAGAGAATGGGCAAGAACATATGGGTTATGGCAAATAACCATGTAAGAACTTGTATATTTAGGAATGAAAAGGTTACATGAGATTACAAAGTATTTATAAGGCAGAATGTGTGTACAAAAAGGAAAAATTAAATTGGACTATCTATGGATAGACAAGAATATCTTTAGACAACAAAAAGATGTCATTTGAAAGACCATGCTTTTATCAACTTAGAAAACTGTAGCTTGTCTTATGTTGCTTAGAAGGTTACTGACGTCATTCTTTTGTGAAAAAGAGCTGGCATGTGTTTGTGTGCATGTCTAGTATGGAATGCTCTTAACAATGGAGCACATACACATTGCTAGTTAGTTGGTGGATTCTAACATTGACCCATTGTGTCTTGTTAGCTTGCTCTTAGGATAAATGAAGGAGCTATGTCTAATAGTGTATCACTTTTATTAATCAACTCATTTCTTGGTTTGCAATTGATAGTAAGTGCACTTGTGCTCATAGCATTGGTTACATTGGCCATCTCCTTTGAAGACATGGTCACCAAAACCTCAGGCAAGATCTCCCTAAACAATACATTTCTTCACAAATCCTGATTCTCAAGGTCCTTGAAGTTCAACAACATTGGCTAATAGTTGGCATTCTTAATTCTAATAGATTAGCCAATCTTCTTAAACATTTTTGACTCAACGAGGCAGACAAATCAAGTAGAGAGGCTTATATTAAGACTTAGGAAAAGGCTTCCTCTAGCTATTTGCAAACCCTTTCATGATAAGCTATAGTAGAAGTGAAGGATGTTGGCTCATGATACTTTAAACTTTAGAATTCAAAATATTTAGGTCTTTGGCTAACATGGTGGTGCTATATGAAGGAAGAGATAATTGTGGGAAACTTGGGGTGTTCGTACAGGTGGGAATTTTCCTTGGGTTGTAGTAGATGTAAGACTACATGTCTCTTCTTTTCATTTGAGCAATCAACCATACTCATATGGTTCATGTGAATGTAACATATGAGTTCGTGTGCATCACACATGATATGTCTTTTTTTTTTCTTTTTTCTTCTCATTGATGAAATTTGTTTACTTCAATCTCTTATAGCCTCTCCTATCATAATAGGCATAGAAGTAAATCATGCCTAATAGTTTAGGTTAGTTTAAGTGGCCAAATAGTTATGTTACTAGTATGTGAATGCTCAAATTGTATTGAAACTCCAGCGGGCTTCCATTTGGTCGGCATGTGTTGGTGACAACATATTTTGGATTTTTAGCCTTTCTTTTCATATTTGTTTTTGAAAATTGATGATACCGATGCATGATGTAAATTTGTACACTTCTTTGTAGCTTAAAAAATTGTTAGGTATAAGAAAGATGTCTTTGTGATAAGGAGATTCATGCATCTTAAATGCCCACATGTGAACATCAAGCACCTTAGATGCATTCCTCTGGTGCTTTCTATATCTTCTAAGCCAATGGCAATTATTGAAGCTTATTAAACAATTATTTAGTACTTAGCGAAAGGTGTCTTCTGAATCATCACTGAGTCGATGTCATTCTAAGTGAGTCGGCGAGTTGGCGAGCCAGGGAGTTTGTCGTTTATGGCTTTACAATTTCTAGGCCTTCTGATATATTATATTAAAATGATAATTTATCTCACCTAATCAATTTACTAATGTCTTGATTTAATATCATTTTTATACATTTAGATACATTCAAATGTCCTCAACTCCTAACAATCAATTTCAAAAGGGAAAACTGATTTTTTATTATCATATTAAGAAAAAGGAAACATAATCATATAAAAGTAAAATATCAAGGAATTAATATTTTGAAGTAACTGTTATATTTAAAATACTCCTTCATCCGGAACATAATAAAACAACAACGAGTTTGTATACAAGTAATAAGCTAATAAAGTAAAATCCATATTGAGGTATTGCACTTAAATCTAAATGTTGATATTATGTTAGAAAAGTTCAACTTTTTTAACTTGAAACTACTTACAAAAGAAAAATATATGAACATATAGACATAATAATAGGGTGAATTAAAAAATAAGTAAATAAAGAGAATAATAGATCAAAATATAACAATGGCATTGTGTTGCCTCTGAACCAACATGGGCGTTGTTTTGCCTCCGAAGTATAACACGCATTTTACTTAAGCAAGCAAATTGACTTAGGCGTTAAACTAGGTCGGTGAAGCGCTGGGTTTAAGTTCAACCTAGAGCACTACAACTTAAAAGCAGCCCACTTCAAGCTTAATTAAACAACCCAACAAATAAGGGAATAAAATGCTTATTCTCAAATGTTAGTACATGGCATTTTATAATACTTTAGATGACAAATATTATAAAGAATAAAGATTTTTATTATTTTTTGGCACATTTTTATAATATAAGAAAACCAATTTTAAATTCATATCATTTTTGTTGTCATAAAAAATAATTAAGAAATAACAACATTCCTAACATAGAAAATGGCTGTGATCTTATTTCAATAGTTGCCCTAGCATCTAATCCTCCACTATAAATCTTTTTTTCTCCTAGAAATGATTTGCAAAGAAATGAATATATTTCATTTTGAAGAAGATATATAGTAGATTGTAGACAATATAAGGCATTTCAAAAACCTTACTTGGAACTATTGTAGTGTGAACTTACGAGTTTCATGAACAATATCAAGAAAAAGGCTTTTTACTTGAACCATAGCTTCCAATAAAAAATTATTTGCTCTTTAAAACCAACTTGCTCCAATGAAAAGTTATTCCAGAACATGTTGCAAGCACCATAGGACATTCCATCATGATTTTATTTGCTTAAATCATGACCTCTAAATTCATTTCACATTTTACACAACCTTGTTAGTAGAATGTAGTCTTTAATTTTAAAGAGAATCCCATGATAGGTTTTTAGCAATGTAGAACATTCCAAAATCCTTACATGCAATCATCATGAGTTAAAGACTTGCATTTGAATTATTCGATTTAACAAGATTTTATTTATTGAAATCGTGAGTTATGATGTCATATTTAGAAAGGATTATATGGACATTTTGGCCAAGTAACACGAGAAACTTATTATCGCACCACACCCAAAGAAATACAGAGGAAAACGAAATATATAAGCCTCTAACAACCATTTCCATGTAATAGAAGTAAATGGATTGCGCATACACTCTTAATCAATCATGAATGGGCAGCTCATTTACGGTGTCGCGGCATGTCCGAGCTAAGATCGGTTCGAGGCGGGAAAAGACGGTTGCTAGTAAAGGATTCCTTAGTTTAACGGTCCCCCTACCCCATCGGAGAGGAATAAAAGCCTTTGATGCTGCAATACCTTCCAATACATTCCATGGCTTAAGTGATCTCCAAACCTTCATGAATCTTGATCTGCCTCCTGCCATTGGTAGCAATTTTTCGAATTCCTACTTGCTAAGAGATGCCATCTAGGACCTATGAATGAGGGATATTCCCGAAACTCACTGACAAAAAGAGGAAGTGAGTTGGGCAAAAAGAGAAGATTTAATAAATCTAAATGCAATAAATTGTTTCAAAACCGAACATCCTTCATTCTGTTCTTTCTTGTCTACAAAGCCACAATCCTTCCCCCAAACATTTCTCAGTAAAACCACCGAGAACAGACTTGATGTAGAAGATGGGGGTATTCGTTATCCTTTCATAATTGCTTGAATAGGCCAGCAAGAACTCATTGCGTGGGCTGTCTTTCTCGGCCCGAGAGGCATCCTTTCCCCTTTTGTTGGGTTGGCTCACGCGCGCACCAGGAAACCACCATTTTTGTTTGAGGGGCCGGGAGTACTCTCACTCTTCTAAAAAAGGATATTTCTATTTCTTTTAGTAGAATATAACTCTATCCAAGTTAAAATTATGGATTTTTACAGATTAACATTATTAATGATAAAAAAAATATTTTTTAAAAGTTAAATCATTTCTAAAAATTGACTTAAGAATATAAAATATTTTTTTGTCCGTAAATAAAGGATTTTCAATTAAGATTTAGATAAATATCATAATTTTATCACAACATTTATAAAATGTTTACTCAAAATTAATGTAGGTTGTAAAATTTTTGTGCTAAGTATGTACAATAGGGTGTATATCTTGAGTTTGGAATATTTTTCCTCTTTTACAATGAGACATTTTTATTTCTCTTTAGCAACATGTAACTCTATCTAAGTTTAAATTTTAATTTTTTTAAATGTATTAAAATTATTAGTGAAGAAAATATTGTTTAAAAGCCCAATCAGATTTTAAAAAAATATTTTTTATCTATAAATAAATAATTTTTAAGTAAGATTTAGATAATATCAAACACTTATTACAATATTTATAAAATGACTACTCATAACTAATGTAGGTTGTGAAAGTTTTATGCAAAGTTTGTTTACTAGGGTATATTTCTTAAAGTGGAATATTCTCTCTATTTTGAAATGAGACATTTCTATTTCTTTTTAAGAGCATGTAACTCTGCTTAAGTTCAATTTCTCATTTTTTACACCTATTAAGATTATTAATGTTGAGAAAATATTTTTAAAATTTCAATCGTATCTAAAAATTGACTTAAGAATAGAAAATATTTTTTGTCCCTAAATAAAAAAATTTGAAGTAAAATTTAGATAATATCTAACTTCTATCACAACATTTATAAAATGTCTACATACAACTAATATAAGTTGTAAAAGTTTTGTGTCAACTTTGTACACATGGGTGCATTTGTTGAATTTGGAATATTCTCTCTCTTTTAAAATGGAACAGTCCTATTTCTTTTCAATAGTATGTGAATCTATCCAAGTTCAAATTCTCATTTTTTTACATGTATTAAGAATATTAATGTTAAGAAAATATGTTTACAGGTTTAATCATATCTAAAAATTGACTTAAGAATAAGAAATATTTTTTTGCCTGTAAACAAAGAATTTTTAAGTAAGATTTTGATAATATTATACTTTTATCACAACATTTATAAAATATCTACTCAAAACTAATGTAGGTTATAAAAGTTTTGTGTCAAGTTTATATGCTAGTACTTCACCCCCAGCTAAGAATGGTACCCCATTTTGGATTACTTTGTACAAGACAAGTTTCTTGATGTCATTTATTTTCAAGAGACAACAATCAATTGACTTGAAAGGGGCTTTGATTCATCAATTTTCTTGTTCACAAATATTAATGCTTCCTACAAATCAATATTTAATATAATTTATTAATAAATTAAAATAAATAATTAATTACTTTAACTTTCAACCTAAACAGTTAAATAAAACTAGGTTGTTATGATTGGGCTTTTAAACAATATTTTCTTCACTAATAATTTTAATACATTTAGTTATGAGTACATTAGTTATGAGTATACATTTTATAAATGTTGTGATAAAAGTATAATATTATCAAAATCGATATTTAATATAATTTACTAATAAACTAAAATAATTAATTAATTACTTTAACCTTTAACCTAAATAGTTGAATAAAACTAGGTTGTTATGATTTCTGACAGGCTACTATGGTGAGATCAGTAGACATTCTACTCTTAAGAAGCAATGCTAGAGCATCTCCAAGTGGTGGTAGGACATCTTATCAAAGAGTAAGTCATATAATGAATTCAATTCTTGATTTCCATGCATCCTCTTTTCAATGAAATAAATAAAATTTTAAAATTTAGGATAACAAACTTTGGTGTGTTATGTTCATTGGGATGGCAAATTGATGATGTTTGTCCAAAGTTCCATAAGAATGTCACTTTGAGGTTATTGGCGCTTCCCACAATTTTGTATGTGATGCAACATTGGACAAAGGTCACATGTATCAAGGAGATACGCAAATGTCATTTGAATTTATATAAATTTATTTGGTACAAAAAAAAACACTTCCCCTCTTTGGCACTTTCTCTACAAATTAAGCATTTGTGGACAAACTAATTTCATGACGTCCATTCCTTAATTTGCTAGTAAGCAGCAACATTGATGTTTTGTAGGTTGACATTGAAACTGGACGTCAGGCCCAAAATGCGACTTGCACCAATTTCCGCACTCGCCAAGCTGACAATTATTATCGCCATTGCAAGCAGTATCAGGAAGTTGTCCCCCCGCAAGTGCTCCTGCATTCATTAAGAAAGTATACTCCATAAGAGAAAAGTAAAAATTTCGTTTTCGTGAGACCATTCTTATACCACGCTCCATTGCAATCAGAAGGGCATTCACAAAACAAGCAAAACTGCTTTCCATGATTAGGTGTTTTATTTGTGCTTCTTTTGCATTTCAAAATCAACAACTACACGTCCAACTCATCAAGAATGAATCACTATCATTGCTCTTGAATGTATTGTATTGTTAGTTTTCCCCTCAAGCGAGGAGGGAAAAATTATAAAACATTTTATAGAACAGTCTACAAACATGGTAAGAGAAATTTCGAGTGGCAAAAGCTTTTGCATCAAGCACATCTAATTAAAAAATGACATTTTTCTTAACTCTTAAGTATTTCTTCCTTCTATGATTGAATATCTTTTTAAGAAGGACACACAAATTTATGTAAGAGAAAACAAGAACGAAGGTGAAAAAGAGAAGAAAATACCAGATGCAAAAACTAGGAGTACGACCAAAACGAGCGGGATGGCTGCGCCGTGTTTCATCTTGCACGATGCGAAGTTTTGTCTTAGATTGTGAAGGATGAAAAACTATGGGGGATCCATCCGTGTATATATAGAGAGCCATGATTTAGGGTTTTCCAAGAGAATGGAATAAGGTTAGGTAGAAGATATCAAACAATAAATGAGAATCCATAAAATTAATTAAACAAGACGAGAAATGCATCAAATACAAGATAATAATAATATGTTGCAAGTTAGGAAAAATTAAAAATAGGTTTGCGGGGGTTGGTGAACGCTCCAACTTGGAAGGAAATCCTTAGCCGTCCGATGTGCGTGGGTAACAATTACGAGCCCATTAATGGAGTGGTGGATGCTGAAAGACATTCTCATGGAAGACCCAAAGATGGCGAGGGAGAGGAATTTTTGTTCGGGGATAGCGGTCCCACCCGCATTGATTCTCGACCATCAGGAGCGAAGAGCTGCTTCGCCGTATCGCGAAGGGCAAGGCAAAAGAAAACAAAACGAGAAAGAAGCGAAAAGAGCAAGAAAGAAAGGAAAGCGCGGAAGGGAAAGAGCATTTAATTTCCTTTTCCAACCCGTCCAAGGTAAGAGGTTTTCAACAGTAACACGACAGTAGAATATTTAATTTCCTTTTGAAAGAGGGGAGTCATTAGAATGAAGTCCGAGGTTTTCTAAGTTGTTTTTACAAAATTGTTGCACCGATTGTAATTACCAGAAATGGCACACTTGATGCTAAACGGTGGTTGTCGCATAGAAACCCTCATTTTACGTGCAATAAGATCTTTGCAGACGTGGGCGACATAATGAAAGATTATAGTTCCAACGCCCCAAGTCAAGCGATGAGAAATTAACATTGTTAGGAATAGCCATTTATGTCGATCAATATTCATAGTTTCACCAAAATCGGCATTATAAATGTAGAATGCAATTAGTTTGGGGAAAAATGCGACTATTGGAGATCTTAAAGTATCTTTGCATGTGAAACGCACAAAACTTTTGATGACCAAGTAGGGTTTTTTTAGCCTTTAGGAGCATGCAAATAATTTTTTTTGTAATAATGTTATTTCTCTTTTAAAAAGAGACATTTATATTTCTTTTCAGCAACATTTAACTCTGCCAAAGTTTAAATTCTCATTTTTTGTATATATTAAAAATCATTAATATTAAGAAAATATTGTTTAAAAGTTCAATCATAGCTAAAAATTGACTTAAGAATAGGAAATATTTTTTTGGTCAATAAATAAAAAAATTTTAGGTAAGGTTTAGATAATATCGTGCTTTTATCATAACATTTATAAAATACCAACTCATAACTAATGTTGGTTGTAAAAGTTTTGTATTAAGTTTGTACACTAAGGCGTATTTTTTGAATTTGGAATATTCTCTCTCTTTTGAAATGGGACATTTTTATTTCCTTTTAATAACATGTAACTCTTTGGAAGTTCAAATTCTCATTTTTTTACACATATTAAGATCATTAATGTTTAAGAAAATATTGTTTAAAATTTCAATCGTATCTAAAAATTGACTTAAGAATAGGAAATATTCTTTTATCCATAAATAAAGAATTTTTAAGTAAGATTTAGGTAATATCAAACTTTTATAACAACATTTATAAAATGTTTACCCACAATTAATGTAGGTTGTGCAAGTTTTGTTTCAAGTTTATAAACAAAGGTGCATTTCTTGAATTTGGAATATTATCTCTCTTTTTTTCTATTTCTTTTCAATAGAAAACAAGGGTGACTTTGCCCAAGTTCAAAATCTTGTTTTGACCTAACAGATTCAATTAGATGTAACAGGCCCGTTGCATAGAAATGAGGAGCAAGAGCAACAACAAAAACAAAAATATTGAATTCTTAAGAGAAACAAAGGACAGACACATGTCATTGAATCTAAAACTCACAAATGGCTAAAAAACTCACTACACCCACCCAAGTAAGAAAAGAAAGGGCAAGCACGACCAAATCTGGGCGCAGTTCCTACAAGAAATGCCTCTCCGGCTGAAGAGAACGCAGAAAACGAATTCAAAGGACGAGAACAAAAAAGCAGCTGAATTTGCAGCTTCCCTGAAGCACAATTGTAGACACAAATTGAAAAGGGAAAAAGAAAACAAATATCCCGATCTAGAATAGCACCACGAATAACTTTTTCCACAAGAAACGAACGAGCACTGGAGAACATGGAAAAGAAGGGATTTTGGAATCTTATGTTTTCCCTTTTGCTGGTATGAAATGGAAGTAGTTGAGGGGAGAAAAGAGATTTCCTGGCTATGGCTGTGGATTCTTTGATTTGCAATCTCAACTAAAGGCGGGCATGCAATCATTCCATTGTTTTTTTGGATACGTTTCTCATTTTTGCTTAGAAAATGATTATCTGCACTTTTAAGATTCGTGGGTTGAACTGGTGGATTCCCCATTACCCCAATTATGTTTACAGTCCTTTTATTTATGAAAAAAGGACCAGTTCTGGGGTCAAAAGAGGAAACGTGTGGAAGTTCTAGTGAGGTTTCTAGCCCCCGCAAGCTACAAAAGCCCGGGTAAGCACACAAATATAAATAACGTTCTGATTCATCATCATCGCCTAAAGAGTTACATTTATTGGGTTGGTCCAGCCTGGGACTAATTATTGGGTCCTATTAGGGTAATGTGGCCCTAAGGTTTAAAAAGAAAAATATAGGGTTTTTTCTTAAGAAGAAGAGGTGTGTGGCCGTCAAAAAGAAAAGAGAGAGAGAAAAGAAAAGAGCAGAATTTTCGCAGGAATTAGAGGCCCTGCGCAGCAGTTGATCAAACATCTGATCAAGGTCAATCCGTGGTCCGATTGAACTGATTTTTTGTCAGCAGGTTCAAGATTGGGTGTTCTTCATTGTGAACGGTTGGATCGTCATTTGGAGCTTTTGAAGTCAACAGATTGTGGTCGAAAATCTAGGTGATATTTCTCCAACTTTTCTTGGTTAAGTTGTTGTTTACAACTTGTTCTTCACTATTAATTGGTGATTCTATTATTGTTAAATCAGTAAATCTTAGTCTTGTTGCTATTGTTAAGGACTTGATTGGGTTATGACCTAATGATTTATATAATGGAGATTTGGGTGGACTCCGTGATCGGTCCCGTGGTTTTTATCCTTCACATTGGAGGAGTTTTCCACGTAGAAATTCTTTTGTGTTGATTGTGAGATTTGCTTATTTTACTCGTGATTCAAATACATTGTTGGTGTTTTAGTATTTCCTTATAGGTTCAATCAAAGTGGAAAACTTTATACGTTGTTTTTCCCATCAGAGTGATATCAAGAGCTTAGGTTGTGGTTGTTTTATTTTTGGATTTGATTGAACGATGGAACTAAGCACTAACAGGATGATTAGTTTGAATGGAAGAAACTATCATGTTTGGAAAGGTAAGATGGAAGATTTGCTTTATGTGAAGCGTTGGCACTTACCGGTGTTTAGTGAAACAAGACCAGACAATATGAGTGAGGCCGATTGGACTCTTGAGCATAAAGTTGTATGCGGGTTCATTCGACAATTTGTAGATGAGAATGTTTTGAATCACATTAGTAAAGAAACATATGCTCAAACTCTATGGAACAAACTTGAATCCTTATATGCTCGAAAGACTGGAAATAATAAGATGTATTTGATGAAGCAACTTATTAGCTTGAAATACAAAGATGGGCAATCTATATATGATCATTTGAATGAGTTTCAGGGAATGTTAGATCAACTTTTAGGCATGAATATGAAATTTGAAGATAAAGTACAAGGACTTTGGTTACTTGGTACTTTACCAGAATCTTGGGAAACATTTCGTATGTTAGTGAGTAACTCTGTTCCCGATGGTATTGTCACTATGGATTTTGTCAAGACTAGTATTTTGAATGAAGAGATGAAAAGAAAGAGTCAAGGTTCTTTGTCTCATTTTAAAGCTTTGGTTGTTGAAAACAGGAGGAGAAGTCATAGTAGAGGTTCGAGAGGTTATAACAAAAGTCGAAGTAAGTCTAGATTGTGGCATAAAAATGTAGAGTGCCATCATTATGGCAAGATGGGTCATATCAAGAAAAATTGCTTCTAGCTAAAAAATGAAAAAAAGTACGGTAAAGGTAGAAATGAGAAGAAGAAAGTTAATGAAAGTGAGGAGAAAAAGGACAACAATGATGATGATCGAGTTACAGCAGCTACTAATGAACTTGTTATTGTGTGCTATGATGATAATGTGAATTTTGCAAGTAATGAGATAAGTTTGATAATTGATAGTGGTGCTTCTCTTCATATTACTTCCAAGAGGGAGTTCTTTACTTCTTATACTCTTGGAAACTTTGGCACATTAAAGATGAGTAATGATTGCTTGGCTAAAGTTACAGGTATGGGAGATGTATGCTTGGAGACTCGTAATGGATCTAAGTTGATTCTTAAAATGTTAGACATGTACCAGAAATTCGCTTGAATTTGATTTCTACTGGACAACTTGATGATGAAGGTTTTTGCAATATCTTCAATAATGGACAACAGAAACTTACTAAGGGTTCATTAGTTATGGCTAGAGGCAAGAAAGAGTCTTTTTTGTATTTGTTTTAGGCCAAGATTTCCAAGAACATTTGTAATGTAGTGGAAGATGGAAATGTAAGTGCTTTATGGCATAAAAGGTTAAGTCACATGAGTGAGAAGGGCATGAATGTGTTGGTAAAGAAGAACTTGTTATCTGGGATTGAGAGTGCAAAACTTCAGAAATGTGTACATTGTTTAACTGGAAAACAGAAAAGAGTTTCATTCTATAGTCACCCTCCTTCAAGAAAATCAGATTTCTTGGAGTTAGTACACTTAGATGTTTGTGGCCCAATTAACTCGAGGACGCTTGGTGGAGCATCTTACTTTGTGACCTTTATTGATAACTACTTAAGAAAGGTTTGAGTTTATGTTTTGATGTTAAAAGATCAAGTGCTAGATGTATTCAAGTAGTTTCAAGTTTCAGTAGAGCGGCAAACTGGAAAGAAGTTGAAATGCATTCGATCAGACAATGGTGCTGAGTACATTGGACCATTTGATGAGTATTATAGGCAACATGGTATTCGACATTAGAAGACACCTCCAAAAACACCTTAGTTGAATGGTATAGTGGAAAGAATGAACAGAACATTGGTTGAGAGAGTTAGATGTATGATTTCAAATGCTAACCTACTAAAGACATTTTGAGGTGAGGCATTACTTACAACAACTTATGTTATCAATCTATCTCCAATTGTTGCTTTAGATGGTGATGTGCTAAATAGAGTTTGGTTTGGCAAGGATGTTTCCTATAACTATCTAAGAGTATTTGGTTGCAAAGCATTTGTTCATATTCCAAAGGATGAGAGGTCTAAGTTAGATGTCAAGACATGAGAATGTATATTTCTTGGTTATGGTTCTGATAAATTTGCCTACATGTGTTAAGATCCAGCTGTGAAGAAAATTGTAAGGAGTTGTGATGTTGTATTTTTTGAGAATCAAAATATGACAGATATTGGCCAGAGTGAGAAGAATATGTCACAAGGCTCTAAGATTAGTATTGATATTGATCTAATTCCTTCAAATGATTTACAACGATAGTTGCCAGAACAAGTTAAAAGTGATATTCAACATGATGTTCAGGATCAGGTTTAGAATAACCAACATAATGCACATAATAGTGACACTTAGACAGATAATGTTGTTGATGTTTAGCAGAATCTATCTTCAGTTCCGCCATTGAGAAGGTCTACTAGAGGTCGCCATCCATCCTCTAGATACTCTATTGAGGAGTATGTATTGTTGACTAATGCAGGTAAGCCTGAGAGCTTTGAAGAAGTAGTAGAGGATGTGGATAAGAAAAAATGGGTTGATGCAATGCAAGATGAGTTGAAATCTTTGCATGATAATCAAACATTTGAGTTGGTGACATTGCCTAAGGGCAAGAAAGCTTTGAAGAATCGTTGGATTTATAGATTGAAGCATGATGAAAATTCTTCAAAACCTCGATACAAAGCCAGACTAGTTGTTAAAGGTTTTAGTCAGAAAAAAGGAATTGATTATGATAAGATTTTCTCACATGTTGTGAAAATGTCCTCAATTCGAGTGGTTTTGGGATTGACTGTCAGTCTTGATCTTGAAATTGAGCAAATGGATGTAAAGACTGCTTTTCTTCATGGTGACCTAAATGAAGAAATTTATATGGAGCAACCAGAGGGTTTTGAAGAAAAAGGTAAAGAGAACTATGTTTGCAAGCTAAAGAAAAGTTTATATAGCTTAAAACAGGCATCGAGACAATGGTATAAAAAATTTGAGTCTTTTATGGGAAAGTAAGCCTACAAGAAGACAAATTCTAATCATTGTGTATTTGTGCAGAAGTTCTCAGATGATGATTTTATCATTCTACTACTTTATGTAGATGACATGCTTATAGTTGGTAAGAATGCTGCAAGAATTGAAAAGTTAAAGCAGGAGTTAAGTAAGTCATTCTCAATGAAAAACTTAGGCTCAGTGAAGCAAATTCTTGGTATGAGAGTTAGTCGTGATAGAAAAGCTAAGAAGTTATGGTTGTCTCAAGAAGAGTATATCAAGAAAGTGCTTCAAAGGTTTTGTATGGATAAAGCTAAAGTGGTGAGCACACCTCTTGTTACACATTTTAAGCTTAGTAAGAAACAATATCCTACAGATGAGGAAGATAGAAAAGATATGAAAAGAGTTCTTATGCTTTAGCTGTTGGTTGTTTAATGAATGCAATAATTTGTTCAAGGCCAAATATAGCTCATGCAGTTGGAGTAGTTAGCAGATTCAATTCTAATTTTGGAAGAGAACATTGGAATGCAGTGAAGTGGATTATAAGGTATCTTCGAGGCACTTCTAGTTTGAAGCTTTCATTTAAGAGTGATAAACCTATTTTTTTAAGATATACAGATTTTAACATGGTAGGAGATATTGATAATAGAAGATTTACTTCAGGCTACTTGATTAAGTTTTTAGGGGGAGCTGTGGCATGGCAATCAAGATTACAAAAATGTATTGCTCTATCTACAACGGAAGCAGAATTTATTATAGCAACGGAAGCATGTAAAGAGTTACTTTGGATGAAGGAATTCATAAAAGAACTTGATTTCGTGCAAGAAAAATATGTGTTATTTTGTGATAGTCAAAGTTCTATATGTCTTGCTAGGAACTCTACTTTTCATCAAAGGTTAAAGCACATTGATGTAAGGTATCATTGGATACGAGATATCATGGAAACCAAAGAGGTTGCACTTGAAAAGGTACATATTGAGGATAATGGTTCTGATATGATAACGAAGGCTCTATGGCGAGAAAAGTTTGAGTTTTGTTGACATGAGGCCGGTTTGGATTGTGCTTGAGAAATGGACATATGGAATCTCCTTCATTTGGGCTGGAGAGGGAGAATTATTGGGTTGGTCCGCCCATATTCGGGGACTAATTATTGGATCCTATTAGGGTAATGTGGCCTTAAGGTTTAAAAAGAAAAAAATAGGGTTTTTTCTTAAGAAGAAAAGGTGTGTGTCTGTCAAAAAGAGAAGAGAGAGAGAAAAGAAAAGAACAGAATTTTTGTAGGAATTAGAGGCCCTGTACAGTAGTTGATCAAACATATGATCAAAGTTGATCCGTGGTCCGATTGAGCTGATTTTTTGTCAGTAGGTTCGGGATTGAGTGTTCTTCATTGTGAACGGTTGGATCGTCATTTGGAGCTCTTGAAGTCAACAGATTGTGGTCAAAAATTTGGGTGATATTTCTCCAACTTTTCTCGGTTAAGTTGTTGTTTACAACTTGTTCTTTACTATTAATTGGTGATTCTTTTATTGTTGAATCAGTAAATCTTAGTCCTGTTGCTATTGTTAAGGACTTGATTGGGTTATGACCTAACGATTTATATGGTGGAGATTTGGGTGGACTCCGTGATCGGTCATGTGATTTTTATCTTTCACATTGGAGGAGTTTTCCACGCAAAAATTCTTTTGTGTAGATTATGAGATTTGCTTATTTTACTTGTGATTCAAATACATTGTTGGTGTTTTAGTATTTCCTTATAGGTTCAATCAAAATGGGAAACTTTATATGTCATTTTTCCCATCAACATTTTGTTCATGTTCGTGTGCCAAACCTACATAAATGTAGCAGAAAGTATAAGCAATCAAACGCCCATGAGAAACATTGTCAACGAAGGAAGTGAACAACTTAGAAAATAGCACACTCGCCAGCAGAGGACTATACAAAAAATTATAGTACTTATAAATAAATCTAATTATATGTCAAATGATCAAAATCATTCTGATCTCAAAATTGCTACACTATCTTCGAACATTAGAGGATGTCTTCGGACAACAAAGAGATGATGTTTAAGAGACCATGCTCTTATTGTCTTGGAAAACTGCAGCTTGTCTTGCATTGCTCTTAGGGTTATTGACGTTCCTATTTTGTGAAAGAGAATTGGCATGTGTTTGTGTGTATGTTTTGTGTGGAGTGCTTTCAATAATGGAGTACAACATGTGTTGCTGACTAGTTGGTGGATTTTAACGTTGACTCGTCGATGTGTCTTGCTAGCTTGGTCTTAGGACAAAGGAGGGAGACATGTCTGACAATGCACTACCTTTATTATTACCCCTCAAAATGGGCGTGGTGATCTGATTTTGGTCCTTAAGATATTTGGATCATGGAAGAGCCTATGTCAAGAGATTTATGAGTGGCTAGTTAGATGGAACAAACATAGTTGTTATTAAACTAAGTGTTACTTATTTGCTAACAAAATAATAATCAATTTCAATGTGTTTTGACCTTCCATGTCATGTAACACTGATTTGATTATAAGGTGGAGTGCAAATAAATTGTCGTAGAAGAGCTTGATGGGCATTGGTTGAGGAACACTTAGGTCTCGAAAAAGATGACAAATCCAAGTTGCTTCTATTGTTGTAAAGGCAAGAAAATGGTATTTAGCTTTAGCTGATGAGCGTGAGACTATGGATTGCTTTTTGTTGGAGATCTGGTGTCAATATCCTTGATTATTCTCTCACATTATGTGCAATATTTATATTTTGGAAAATAAGATTTGTACAAATAGAAATTATTCTTGTCATTATATTATTTCCTTTCTCATGTACACATCATTGTATTATAAATATACTTAATTATTCTAAGTCTTACTTACTTTTCCTTGTGAAGACAGAAGTTTTTCCATGTTCTCTGTTTTCTGCTATTCACTTCCTATGATGGTATCAAGACCCTTCGTTTCTCTTCCTTTGGCCCAAAGCTTCCGCAATTTTTTTTCCTTTTCTCCGGTTTCGTCATCACGGTTTCCTTCCCTTTCACTTTAAAGTCCTTTTCTTTTTCATTGTCTTGTCCAAGTTTCATCCTTAGAAGCGTAACACACCTTTACATTTTCCTTCCTTTCCCTTAAAAGCCTTTTTTTCTCTTTCCTTGGAACCTATAAACAACCTTGAAGTTTTCCTTCCTATTCACCTAAAAGCCTTTTTCATTCTCTTTCCTTGGAACCCGTAAACCATTTTTTTTCTTCCTTTGGCTAATTTTTTTTTCTCTTTCCTTTTTGACCCATTTCATTCCTTGGAATTCGCAAAACAACCTTTTGCTTCTCTTGGCGTAACGTTTACGCCATTTTTTTCCTGTTGTCCTTTTTTTTTTATCTTTGGTTTGCTTTTGTCTCTTGGAACCTGCAGAATAAGTTAAAATCCTTCGGCTCGGCAAATCTGTTTCCTTCATTTTTTTTTAGTCAAATCGCAAACAACTTACCTTTATCATGTCTATGTCTGATCAGCCCCTTGTTGAAGATTGTAAAGAGGACTCAAGTTCTCCCATCACAAGCCTTCCTCAGTCTAGCTTACACCCTTTTGGGCTAGATCCGACTTTGTTTGTGCCCCCACCTAGGCTGATTATTTCTCCTGTCACGGACTCAGCCCATCTTGGGGTCGGGCCTTATGATGGTCTCCATTCGAGTCTTATGTCGGACTGGGTTCCTTCCGAGTCAGGTTTTCAGCCAGTCTTTAACCCACTTCCAGGTTTTGGGAATGCTTCATAAGGTTTCGGGATTTCAGATCCCTACCCGGTTAGCAACCCATTTGGGTTACATTATTTCGGTGCTCCTCATGATCGCCCCGAGCTCGGCAACCCGTTATTCGCCAGCGCCACTGACGGTCTCGAACTCCGACTTGTTGCTCAATCGCTTTTTGGACAATCCGATTACTCTTTATGGGTCAGAGATTTTCGTCGAGCACTTGTTACCAAGGATAAGGAGTCATTCATTGATGGTTTTTTCCCTTGCCCAATGGATGAACGGCTAACTCGATACTAGCGCTAATGTAACCAGCTTGTTTGGTCATGGATTGGCAATTGTCTCACCAAGGATGTCTCTGCCGACCTTCCTTACACTGATGACGCTAAATGCATGTGGGATAATCTTGCTGAGATGTATGGCAAGATCGATCGTGCTAAGCGTTTCTCCCTCCTTCAAGCAGAGAGTGAATTGAAACAAGAGGATCTTTCGGTTACCGCCTGTTTCAATCGCCTTTCTACCATTTGAAACGAGCTCGACGCCGCTGAAGAATCTCTCATCGGGCGGATTCCATGCTTCAACAATATCAAAGAATCAAGGAAAGCACACGGATCACACAGTTCTTGCTTATTTTAAATGATTCTTACTTACCTTTGTGTTCTCAGATCCTTGCAATGGAACCTGAGCCCTCTCTTCATCGGATCTTCTTCCTAGCAGTACAAGAAGAGAATCAGAGGCTTGCTAGCTTTGAATATCTTCGTGTAGGAGACTCGGTAGTGCTAGCTTTTTGTGCTACATTTGCTTAGCGCAACATCGTGGTTGCATAGGCCCTAAGAGGCGGCCCCCTTTCTCAATTAGGTTTTTTGCCTAATGCCCCTCCGTCTGGATCCAATGGCCAGTATTCTAATCCTAGATCTGATGGTCCAGTACTCTCGTTACCTACAACCCTTTCAGGCGGCTCACATACTGCCACTTCAGCTTCGGTCTTTAAGTTAGCTAAGTCGACTGGATCAACCTCTAATTGTGGCAATTATAATCGTAAATATTACGATTATTGTAAACGCAAATACCACACTTGGGACACTTGTTGGAAACTCTAGGGTAAGCCTGCCACCCAAGATTCTAAGGCCCGCGATGCTTCAACCAATCAAGTTTGTTCCGTAACTGTTGAACCTTCTCATCCGACCCTTTCTGATGATCAATTCCAAAAGATCATGTCTGCTATTAATCAGCTCGGTGTTTTGGATAAATCTACCAGTTTTGCAGGTACTTATTTTTGTTTCATGAATACTCTTTCGACTAACAGTTGGATTATTGATTCAAGGGCCAGTGATCACATTGTCTGCAATGACCGCCTTTTTGCCTCTACCCTTCCTTTACCAAAGCCTCCCATTTCAGTCCGATTACCCAACGGCACTGTTACTCTCGTTACCAAAATTGTAACTGTTTCCCTTAGCCCTTCCATTACCCTTCATAATGTTCTCTTCGTCCCTATTTTTCAATTCAACCTTATTTCTATCTCCAAAGCTTGCCTTGACAATTCTTGTCGATTTACTTTTGATACTGATATTTGTCTTTTTCAGGCTAGTTCGATTAGAACACTAATGGGCTTGGGTAACGTTCACAATAGGCTTTATTTTTGGACTCCACTTTCCCCACTTTTCAATTCAAAATCTTGTATTTCATTTCTTCAAAGTTCCTATTGTAATTCCAATTTTCATAATAATAAAGTTTATCTTTCTCATCAACGATTGGGTCACAGTACATCTTTTTCCTCACCTACTTGCCCTGTTAGTCCTTTAGCCAAACATTCTCATAACCCATTCCCTTCCAGTTCCTCTTAGGCTTCTTCTCCCTTATCTCTTCTCCATCTTGATGTTTGGGGTCCCTATCACACCCCTCATCGCGATGGTTCCCGTTTCTTTCTCACCATTGTTGATGATTTTTCTTACAGCACTTGGGTTTTCTTGATGACTTCTAAGACTCAAACTTTACCCATTCTTACTTACTTTTATCACTTTATCCAAACTCAGTTCAAGACCTCTATCTAGCGTTTGCGTTCAGACAATGCTCGGGATTTCTTTAATCATGAATGTTCCTTATACCTCTCATTTCATGGCATCCTTCATGAGAGTTCTTATCCTTATACACCTTAACAAAATGGGGTGGTTGAGCGTAAACACCGTCACCTCCTTGAAGTTGCCTATGCCCTTAACTACTAGGCTTCCATTCTCGAACGTTTTTGGGGCGATTGTGTGGTCACTGCGGCCTACCTGATCAATAGGACGCCAACTCTCATACTTGATGGGCGAACCCCCTTTGAGCTTCTTTTTGGGAAGCCCCTAGATATCAGTCATCTTCGGGTCTTCAAGTCTTCGGCTATTTATGTTATGCTGCTATTGTTGGTCTTCAGAACAAGTTTAGTCCTCACGCTACTCGTTGTGTTTTCATGGGCTATTATTCTCTTCAGAAGGGTTATCAGGTTTTGGATCCCTCTGCTGGCCGCTTCTTCATTAGTTGTGATATGATTTTTCATGAGGATTTGTTTTTGTTTGTTTCTCAGCTTACACCGACTTCTCTGGCTCCATTTTCTCCTATGCAGCCTTTTCTGGCCGACAATGATTTGGATCCGCCTACACTTTTGGCTCCCCTTAAGCCTATTGCTGCACCTTCGGCTCCACCTCCTATCAGCCTAGTTCCCCCATCTGACTTAGTTCCTCCCATCCCATTTACAACTAGTTCGAGACCATCTTTAGAAGATTCTTCTTCTTTAGATCCTCCGTCTTCGGTACCCCATGTTCCCACTTCTGGGGTTACTTCAAAGGACTCATTGTCTATTGTTCCTCATTCGGCCTCCGTTGCTCCTCCTCATTGCTCTAGGCGTGCCACTCGGTCCCCTACCTGGACTACGGATTATATTTGTTCTTGCACGGACTCTTCAGGTACTCATTACCCCATTGCTGCTTATGTTGTTTTACTCACTTGTCTTAGGATCATTTTTGCTGCATCAGCCGTATTTTTGAGGATCAGGAACCTTATTCTTATTTTGAGGTTGCTTGAGATTCTTGATGGTAACGCGCTATGGAGGCTGAGCTTTTTGCTCTTACTAAGAACCACACTTGGGAGCTTGTTCCCCGACCTGCTCATCGTAAGCCTATTAGTTGTAAATGGGTTTATAGATCAAGTATCGTGCCGATAGATTTGTGGAACGTTACAAAGCTTGCCTTGTCGCTAAAGGCTTTACCCAACGCCCTGGTTTTAACTTTGTGGAGACCTTCTCTCCTGTTGCCAAATATGTCATTGTTCATTCTTTCCTTACCATTGCTGCTATTCGTGATTGGTCACTTTATCAGATGGATATCAACAATGCGTTTCTTCATGGTGATCTAGATGAGGAAATCTACATGGACCTTTCACAGGGATTATGCAGCCAGGGGGAGGATCGGGTATGTTGTCTTCATAAATCCTTGTGTGGTCTCAAACAAGCCTCCAGCTAGTGGTATGCTAAATTCACTCAAGCTCTTATTGCGGCACATTTTTGCTAGTCCATATACGATTATGCTCTTTTCACTTGGACACGATGTAACTCATGCATCTATCTTTTGACTTATGTGGACGATATCTTGATTATGGGAAACCATGAGACTGTTGTTAATGATTTCAAGAAGTTTTTACATGCCACATTTCACATTAAAGACTTGGGTAACCTTAAATATTTCCTTGGCATTGAAATAGCTTGCTCTGAGAAAGGTATATGTCTAAGTCAGCGCAAGTTTGTTTTAGAAATTATTTCTGAAGAAGGATTGTCAGGATGCAAACCAACTATCATTCCCATCGAACAAAACTCGAAATTAACGACAATTGAGTATGATGTGGGTATGTCACCATTGGATGAAGATCCTTTACTTAAAGATCCATCAAGCTATCAATGTCTTGTGGGAAAACTCATTTATCTCACGATGACTCGACCTAATATCAGCTATGCAGTATAGATTTTGAGTCAATTCATGATCAACCTGAAATAATAACATATGGAGGCCGCCCTAAAAGTGGTTAAGTATTTGAAGGGATGTCTAGGACTGGGCATACTTTTATCTTGAAAGTGTGACTTAGAGATGCAAGCTTATTGTGATGCTGACTATGCCAACTGCCCGATGACCAGAAGATGTATTACTACTTTCTGTGTTAAATTGGGAGATTCTTTGCTATCTTGGAAGACAAAGAAGCAGTCAACTGTTTCATTATCTTCGGCTGAGGCTGAGTATCGAGCAATGGCTAAAACTGTTTATAAAGTGGTTTGGATGCGAGGTTTACTTCAAGACCTTGGCTTAAGAATGAAGAATCCAACCACATTGTTTTATGACAATGATGCAACACTTAAACTTGCAGCCAATCTGATAGTACATGAAAGAACAAAACACATTGAGACTAATTGCCACTTTACCCGAGACAAGATCTAAGAAGAAATTATTAAGACTAGAGGGATAAGGACTATAGAACAACCTGTAGACATTTTTACCAAGCCTTTATGTCAGAGATAGCACACGTATCTCTTAAGCAAACTTGGTGCCCTAGACATTTATAGGCCACTAGCTTGAGGGGGGAATGTTGGAGATCCGATGTCAATATCCCTGATTATTCTCCCATATTATGTGCAATATTTATATTTTAGGAAATAGGATTTGTACAAATATGAATTATTCTTGTCATTATATTATTTCCTTTCTCATTTACACATCATTATATTATAAGTAAACCTAATTATTCTAGGTCATACTTACTTTTTCTCGTGAATACAGAAGTTTTTCTATGTTCTTTGTTTTCTGCTATTCACTTCCTGTCACTTTTATGTAGTCCAAGAAACACAACTTGCTCCAAAAAGAAGCAAAAAACTGTGGTAGAACACATGGTAGATAGACAACTAGTTTAATTGAAATCACTAAACCCACAAAGTTGTAGTGAGTTGTGAGAATGTATATTGAGTCCATAATCGAGGGTACCTTGCAAATACCTTAAAACCCATTTTAAATTATTATGATCCTGTATGGTTGTACTCTGCATTGCTTGATATGATTTATTTTTAGCAAATGCTAAATTAAGTCAAGTTAATGTGAGCAAATGGAGCTTCTCCATTCTTTTATGAGGGATGCCTTAACTACAAGAGGTGTAAGGAGTGCCTTACATATGGACATTTCAACTTCCCTTAATAAATAAGCAGCATATTGATGTTGTGATAAAAAAAAGCCCATTATATGTGTGTTTAACCTAAATACTTAGGAAGAAGTTTAGATCCCCAAGGTATTTCATGGAAAATTCTTGCTTGAGTGTTTCAACAAAAGAGAGCAAGCAAGAGGTTGAGCTTCTTGTTAGAATCAAGTCATCCACATAGAGTGTAACAACCATATGTGAACTTGTCCATTGGGGTAGATGAACAAAGATGAATAAAATGCCAAATAGCAAAAACCATATGAAGAGAAATTGTGAAAAGTGATCATACCAAGTTTAGGGTGCTTGCTTAAGTTCATAAAGTGCTTGGCGTAATTTACAAACATATGAAGGCTAACTTGAATTTGAGAAGCCCAAAGGTTGTTCCATAAAAATCAATTGAGAGAGAGCCACTGAGAAATGTGTTATTGATATTGTATTAATGTAATGACCATTTTCTCATAGTAGAAATTGTAAGAACAAGTCTAATTATTACTGATCAAACTATAGGGTTAAAGGTTTCCAAAAATTCAATTCTTGGCTATTGATGGAAACCTTGGGTTAACCATTGGATGAATTCTATTCGATGCAACTAAGGCATGCTTATATGCATATGTTTACACTATCAAAGGAGATGTAGTTAGCACCAATGTAAACATTATTGGTATTTGAGTAGATGTAAGGCCAATGGTATTTGTGTTCATGTTTGACACAATCAACATTGGCTTTTCAATTATAAAAGGCATGTCATATGGTAGCAATGTGGTATCATCTGAGCAGAGATTATTTCTTGTTGAAAATAAAGATGTTGTGTCGTGTAAGGTCAATGTGGGTTCTTATTAAGAAACTTTGGTGGGTTGACATAAGTGCTTAGAGTCCATTAGATTGTTAACAAATTTTGAGTGGTGAGAGAGATTTTAAGAGTGAAAAGTCTTTGGAAATATTTTATTTGAAGTTTCACTTTTGTCGGGAGTAAACGTAAGGTGCCATATGAAGGCATCGTGACATCTTCTTGAAAGGCCTTGGTGGGTTCTTTACATGAGTGTTTAGAACTTGTTGGAATATGAGCTAGTCTTAAAAGATGAAAAAGATCTTAAGATATAGAAGCCTTAGGAGTAAAGGTGGCAAACTTTTAGATATTGATTTTCCTTTAAAATGAGTAGGGCACTATTGGACTTGGTGGGTTCTTTGTGTGAGTGTTTAGAACTTGTTGGAATATGATCCAATCTTAAAGGACAGAAAGATCTTAAGAAGTGGAAGCCTCAAGAGTAAAAGTTGCAATTGATCTCATTTTAAGATAAGCGAGGCATTACTAGACTATTTTTAGTCATTATTTTAGCATTTAATGGACTAAGTGCAAGGCTTTTGGTAAAAAACTCAACCACTTTTTAAGATACAAAGGAAAACATGGTTTTGTTAAAAATGACATGTCATGATATGAAAACCCTTTTGGACCAAACATGGAAGCACCTATAACATTTGTGTTTAGTATTATACCCAAGGAAGACATAAGAAAAAGACTTTGGACCCAATTTATTTGTCATGATATTTTCAAGATAAAGGTAGCATTTGTTACCAAAAACCCACAAAAAATTATAGTTTAGAACCTTTTTGTATAAAAACTCAAATGGCATCTTGTTATTTAGTGTAGGAGGTGGTAACTAGTTAATTAGAAAAATCATTATTGAAATTCCTCTATTCAATATTTTTATGGAATATAGGCATGTGTTAACATAATTCTCCTGAGCTCTACAATATGCCAATATTTTCATTTTGCCAACCCATTTTGTTAGGTGTATATGGATAAGAAAACTGTTTTATGATTCAATGAGAAGTCATATATTCTTGTAATTATCTATTAGTGCATTTTTCTCCATTATTTGATTGTCGGACTTCTAAAAGGACACCAAATTATCATTTTGCCATTGGTCAAAATTCAACAAAGATTTTGCAAAAGTTAAATGTGTTTTACATTGGAAGTAACTACGTGAACCTAGTACAGCCATAAGTAAATATTATAAAAATGGAAGTTTTGAGAAGAAGAGAATAGTGCAAGACCTAACACATTACTATGCACTCTAGTTAGCAAACAATTGACCAATTTTGAGATGCAACAAAAGGTAATTTGTGACTTTTGCAAATTTGGCTGCTTGAAACAAAAACTCCTTCATTTCCATTCATTGTTATCCATCCTTGACTCAATAAAGTCTTCAAAATACTTGGATGAGCATGGCTTAACCGATGATGCCACATACCATCATTTGTCACCTGATGCTAATGGAGTAGAAGGTATGAAAGTGGCAAAAAGGCAACATGTATAGGTTCCTTGACCTATATCCCTTCAACAAGATTTTCTTGCCATTTAGATCCTTAACAAACAAGTTTTTATTGCCAAATTCAATGGAGTAAGAAAACTCATCAATCAATTTAACTATATATAAAAGGTCTTTTTGTACTTTGAGTGCTATAAGAACATTGTTTAAAGAAATAAGACCCTTTGAAAAGAAGTTGTTCCTATATGTGTGATAGGAACATGCTTTCTATTTCTAACCAAAATGATACCATTATGAAAATAAACAAATAAAGTGATCAAGCTTACCTTATGAGGAGATAGAGGTCTTTTTCTTTCATTTTCCTTTTTTTTTTTATTAATGAAATTTGTTTACTTCAATCTCTTGCAACCTTTCTTATCATAATAGACATAAAAGTAAATCATGCGTAATACGTTAGGTTAGTTTAGGTGGCCGAATACTTGTGTTATTGGTATGAGAATGCCCAAAATTGTTTTGAAATTGCAACAGAGTTCCCCTTTGTCGACCTACATTGGTGACAAAAGATTTTGAATTTTTAGTCCTTTTTTTTTTGTATGAGGAGGAACTGATGATACCGATGCTTGGATTAAATTTATACACTTATTTGTAGCTTAAAACATTGTCGGGTATAAAAGAGACATCTTTGTGACATTTTTTAAGCCAATAGCAATTATTAAAGGTTATTGAACAATTACTCAATGCTTGGCGAAAGGTGTCTAGAAACTTCTGAATCGCCATCGAGTGGATGTCATTTTAAACAAGTGGGCCAGTCGATGAGTGTTCAGTGAAATTTTACATGTAAGTGTACATGTTGAACAAGTAATATAATGATCAGTATGCGTATCATCTCACGAAAACTGGTGCTTACTAAACTAATTAAGTACTAACGGTGAATAGTTCCTAAAGTTTATCTAGCAAATCAAAATTGTAAAACATTAATTAAAGAACTAAATTTAACCTAAACTTAATTAACAAAATATGCTAGAGCATTCGATTTCACGTAATTACTAAATACAAATGTAGATCATTCATGCTGGCAAGATCAATTTTACTCATGTAATGGCAGAATCTCCTAACTTATTCACTATCCTATGTCTAGGTATAGCGAACCTACTTAGCTCATTAACTCACTGTATTTGTACCCATGAATTAAATGAATTAAATGCATTATGATTTGTGAATATTCCAGTTTACACCTAAAGCCACACAAATCATATGGTAGATATCTATATTAATCTATGGTTGTATATTACATGAAGTAACTACATGTTATTTCTTGTCGGTCTCTAACATGCAAATCTGATCATTTAAGTGGTAACTAATCACCTAAAAGTATTAAAATCCATAATATGCAACTTCACATTTATAAAATATTCACTGAACATAAATAACCATAAGATTCCTATATCATAATTAAGTTATATTGTAGCTCTAACAAACTGAACTAAAACAACATATTTACATAAACTAAATCAATATAAAAACATGAACAAAACATTCTAAAATTTAAAAACATTAAAGTTGTCACCAATTGTCTTCAAATCACAAAATAGGTTGCACAAATATGCACATCAAGGGTACAGGAGGCTTTGTCTGAAAAAAGGGACGAAACGAGCAGCACACGCACCGCCGTTCACCACAATGTGTTGTTGTTCGCCACAACGCGCCGCCATTCGTTGCCTGTCTTCACAGAAATTGCCAAAAAATGTAGATCAGGATGCCTAGGTTGTTGATCTGTAAAAATATTGAGCAGAATCGCCTTAGAAATGCATAAATCTAGTGGAGAAGACTCAAACAACGTTCGTTCACCGTTCTTTGCCAAAAACCACAGCGAAACTGGTGCAGAAACGCCAGAAATTGCACTAGGAAGCCAGATCTGCTTTCATATTGCCGGAAAGCATTAAAATTTTGGCAAGAAAACCATTAAAATGGGTTTCTTGCCGGAAAAGGACACTGGCGGTTTGCTATCGCACGATCGCCGTGTTCTATGCCTCAGACGAGCGCTATCGCGGGTTGTCTTCGAGCTTCGGTGACATCCCCTACCGCCGATGCTCCGATCGTTGTTCTCTCTTTGGCTTGACCTCTCTCTCTTTTTGTTCTCTCCTTTTTGCTCGGTCCCATATGTTTCCTCTCTTTTCCTTTTTTTTTCTTTTTCACTTCTTTTGCATGATTTATTGCTTCTTTTTCTTTCTTTCTTTTTTCTATTTTGGATTTGTTACATAAAATAAAAAAATATAAAAAATATAATTTAATAAAAATTATATTAAACATCACCTAAAATACTAATAATAACTCTATAAAATATAGAGTTATCAGTGAGTTTGCAGTTTATGGCTTTACAATTTTTGAGCCTTCTGATATATTATATTAAAAATAAAAATTTATCTCATCCAAGCAATTTGTTAATGTCTTGATTTAATATCATTTTTATACATTTAGATACATTCAAATGTCCTCACCTCCTACCAATCAACTTCAAAAGGGAAAATTGAATTCCTATTGTCATATTAAGAAAAAGGAAACATAATCATATAAAAATACGATATCAAAGTATTAATATTTTGAAGTAACCGTTATATTTAAAATACTTTGTCATCCCGAACATAATACAAGTAATAAACTAATAATGTAAAATCCATATTAAGGTATTGCACTTAAATCTAAATGTTGATATTATGTTAGAAAAGTTCAACTTTTTTAACTTAAAACTAGTTCTTACAAAAGAAAAATATATGAACATATAGACAGAATAATAGCGTGAATTAAAAAATAAATAAATAAAAGAAAATAATAGGTCAAAATATAACAACGGAATTGTTTTGCCTTTGAACCAACACCGCGTGGTTTTGCCTCTGAATTGTAACACACATTTTACTTAAGCATGCAAATTGACTCAGGTGTTAAACTAGGCCGATGAAGCTGGCTGGGTTTAAGTTCAACCTAGCGCACTAACTCTTAAAACTAGACCAGTTTAAGCTTAAGTAAACAACCCAACAAATGAAGGAATAAAATGTTTATTCTCAAATTTCAGTACATTGCCTTTGATAATACACTAGATAAAAAATGCATTAGAAAGAATAAAGCTTTTTATTAGTTTTTTGGGCACATTTTCATAATATAAGAAGGCCAATTTTAAATTCATATAATTTTTGTTATCATAAAAAATAATTAAGAAATAACAATATTCCTAACATAGCAAATGGTTGTGATCTTATTTCAATAGTTGCCCTAGTATCTTATTCCTCCACTATAAATTTTTTTTTTCTCCTAAAAATGATTTGCAAAGAAATGAATACCTTTCATTTTGAAGAAGATATATAGTATTTTTTTTTAACACACACACCTAGGAAGGGTGGAGGGGACTCAAACCCATGATTGGTGAGACTGTCGGTCAGGGTTTGGCTTACATAACACCTTTGAACTAGGGCCCCGCCTTTTGGAAGATATATAGTAGGTTGTAGATATCTTAAGACATTTCAATACCCTCCCTTGGAATTATTGTAATGTGAACTTACGAGTTTTATGAACAATATATAAAAAAAAGGCTTTATGCTTGAACCATGGGTTCCAATAAAAAGTTATTTCCTCTTTGAAACCAACTTGTTCTAGTGAAAAGTTATTTTAGAACATGTTGCAAGCAACATAGGACATTCCATCTCGCTCCTCACAAACAAAGTGACGTGAAATTTTAGTTATCGTAAATGACATCACAAGGTAGGACTTGCACCTAAACCAGAGATATAGCATGATTTTATTCACTTAAATCATGACCTCTAATATTATGTTAGATAAATTCATTTAACCTTTTACACAAGCTTGTTAGTTGAATATATGTCTTTAATTTGAAAGAGAATCCTATGATATGTTTTTAGCAATGTAGAACATTTCAACATCCTTGCATGCAATCATTGTGAGTTAAGGACTTGCATTTGAATTATTGAATTTAACAAGATTTTGTTTATTGAAATTGTGAGTTATGATATCATATTAAAAATATTAGTTTCTTCTTAAAACTTGTAGGAAATAAGTATAACTTTTATTTTAAAAAGGAGTATATAGTAAATTTTAAGCAATGTAAAAAGTTTTGTTAGGACTCTTAGGAGTTAAGGTCAAAGTTTTTTGACCTATGAATCAGGGATATTTCCGAAACTTACTAACAAAAAGAGAGTGAGTTGGACAAAAAGAGAAGATATAATAAATATAAATGCAATAAATTGTTTCAAAACCGAACATCCTTCATTCTGTTATTTCTTGTCTATGAAGCCACAATCCTTCCCCCAAACATTTCTCAATAAAACCAGTGAGAACAGACTTGATGTGGAAGATGGGGGTATTCGTTACTCGTTTCATAATTGCTAGAATAGGCCAGCAAGAACTCATTGCGTGGGCTGTCTTTGTGGGCCCGAGAGGCATCCCTTCCTTGTTTGTTGGGTTGGCTCACGCGCGCACCAAGAAACCACCATTTTTGTTTGTTGGGCCGGGAGTACTCTCTCTCTTGTAGAGGACATTTCTATTTCTTTTAGTAGAATATAACTCTACCCAAGTTAAAATTCTGGTTTTCTACCTGTATTAACATTATTAATGTTAAAACAATATTTTTCAAAAGTTCAATCGTATCTAGAAATTGACTTAAGAATAGAAAATATTCTTTTGTCTGCAAATAAAGAATTTTTAAACAAGATTTAAATTAATATTAGACTTATATCACAACATTTATAAAATGTTTACTCACAACTAATGTAGGTTGTAAAATTTTTATATTAAGTATGTACACTAGTGTGTATCTCTTGAGTTTAGAACATTTTTCTTCTTTTATAACAAGACATTTTTATTTCTCTTCAACAACATGTAACTCTGCCCAAGCTCAAATTCTTGTTTTTTACACATATTAAGATTATTAGTGTGAAGAAAACATTGTTTAAAAGTCTAATCATATCTAATAGAAAATATTTTTTTCTTTATAAATAATTTTTTTAAAGTAAGATTTAGATAATATCAGACTTTCATCACAACATTGATAAAATATCTACTCACAACTAATGTAGGTTGTAAAAGTTTTGTGCAAAGTTATACACTAAGGTATGTTTCTTAAATTCGGAATATTCTCTCTCTTTCAAAATGGGACATTTCAATTCTTTTTTAGGAGTGCCCAAGTTCAACTTCTCAATTTTTACATGTATTAAGATTATTAATGTTAAGAAAATATTGTTTAAAAGTCCAATCTTATCTAAAAATTGACTTAAGAATAGTTAATATTTTGTTGTCCATAAATAAAGAATTTTTAAGTAAAATTTAGATAATATCAAACTTTTATTACAAATTATATAAATGTCTACTCACAACTAATATAAGTTGTAAAAAGTTTGTATCAAGTTTGTATACGAGGGTGTATTATTTGAATTTGGAATATTCTCTCTCCTATAAAATGGGACATTTTTATTTCTTTTCAGCAGCATGTAACTCTGCCTTAGTTCAAATTCTCGTTTTGTACATGTATTAAGATTATTAATGTTAATAAAATATTGTTTAAAAGTTCAATCGTATCTAAAAATTGATTTAAGAATAAGAAATAACTTTTATCTATAAATAAATAATTTTTAAATAAGATTTAGATATTATAATTTTATCTCCACATCTATAAATAAGGTTATAAAATTTTTGTGTCAAGTTTGTATACTAGGATGTAACCCCCAACGAAGAATTGTACCACATTTTGGATTACTTTTGAATCCCTATTGAGATATGCCTATCTTAAATCTTCAAAGGTGGGCAAAACAGAAGACCATTTTAAGCCGTATAAGGGTGGGCCAAGCAAAAGACCATTTTAAGCGGTATGCACAAACTCATAACTTTGTACAAGACAAGTTTCTTAATGTCATTTATTATCAGATACAATTGACTTGAAAAGGGTTTTGATTCATCAATTTT